>CM062567.1:70932754-72186817 GCA_031468815.1 Morus bassanus
CTGAAGATAAACAATCCTGAAATATAAAGTGCAGGGAGAGTACAGGGTTTGCTGCTCTGCACGGTGATGCTGTGTGAGATACAGAAAGGGATCTGACACTGCAACTTGGAGGGTTGGGGTTTTTTTTTAAGATTTGGATTTCCTGTCACTTTCCCTGTCACTTGGCCGGCGAGATGTAGTTTTTCAATGTTCGTAAAGCTTCGTGAATCCTGTACAAATCTGCCAAAATAATGGCTGCATTAATTACTCACTGGCATTCGTCTGATGTTTATCTTGTGTCAGTTTTTTATTTAGTACCCGATTACAATTTGCTAGTTTTAATGGGAGTAGAAACAGTAGGCAATAGAAACACAAAGAAAATTAACTCTAATTATTAGCCATAAATTTATCTGACTTAGTAAGTGTAAACAATTCTGTGATGGAGAGGCAAGCTGAAAGAAAATTGAACCACCTGATTTCCTAATCCTTCCAAAGGCTTTACAACAGCTGGGCATTTAGTTGTTGTCAGCTAACACAAAAGGAAACATATTTAAGTACAGATAATGATGCCTCAGGAGAATAGAGATCAACCAGCGGCTGTGATTGCCCTGTGATTTCATTATTGTGGAAAAGAAAGGTATTACAGTATGCTGGACTGATGGCATGCATTTTGCTCTAGAAGCTGAATAGAGGGATTGAGAGTAATTGGAACAAATAAAGGACCAAATACAGAGATTTCCACTGAGTTTTTTCTTTAGTCCTAAAACAATTAAAATACCATTGAAATTAATGAGTGTTTGCTTGAATAAGGTCTAAGTAGAATGGTTTTCTTAGTTTATCTGAGTAAGTAGTGGGAGTCTTTTGATTTTTTTTCTTGCACAGGGAAGTACTCAGCAGGGATGTCACCCTAGAGTTTTGATGGGGATTTGAAGATACAAAAATTGACCAGAAGTTTGGGAAAGCCAGCCTGGTTTGTCCTGTATACTTTTCCCCAAGGGCATATGAGAGCATGGAAAGCATCCAAGTAGGGCTCAGGGAATATAAGTCTGAGCATGTTTCAGATGCCTGAACAGATAATCTCAAGCTGGGACCCCTGAAGCATTTCCTTATGGTGTGCAAGGAGTAGCTGGCTTGTCAGGGTGTATTTGCACCTTCTCTCGATTTCCCAGCAGTTAAAGTTTTTCTTATATAGTTAAAAATATACTAAGTGCTTAATTTATTTCAGTCTCCAGTGTTATTTGCATAAGCGCCTGCAGAGGAGTGATCAGAATGACATGCCCCAGGTGGGCTATAAACCAAGCATCAAACTCTGGACCATGTTAGGAAAGGGCTAGAGAATTTTGCTTTGCTTTGCAAAGTGTGGTGGCATATATAATAACACAAGACTTAGTTGCTTTCATTGCTCTCAAGCGCATTACATATAGATTCCATGATGTGGATGCTTTGTACTCCCAAATCAAAGGCCACAACTAGCCGAACTAACAGATAAGCAATCAAAAATTCATATGGACTTATTAGAAAAGTTGCCTTCAAGTCAGCACATTGTCAAAATCATATGGATACATATGGTCTTTGCAGAAGAGGTCATATATCATAGAATCATAGAATATCTCAAGTTGGAAGGGACCCATAAGGATCACTGAGTTCCACTCCCTGCTCCTTGCAGGACTACCTAAAACTTTATGAAGCAACCCCGAGTCCAACGTTAAGCACAGAAGGACTGCATCTGTTTCTTAGTGCCTTGACTACCGCTTACAGCAGCAGTTATACCTACAGCAACAGTAACACATGCACAGACATGGCCCCAGACTGTAACCCTAAAGACTACATCTCCGCAAATAAAAGTTAGCACCAATATTAATACATAATGAAAATTGATGTTATCATTACAGTCTTCTCTCATTCTGATGAACTGTCCTGGTTCTGATTAGATGGCACTTATTTACCTGCAGGCATCGTTATAATCTCTCGGAGTTAGTGGGACTATTTTCCCAGCCTAGGCACCACACCTCAGCAGCCATCTGTGAAGAACCCAGCATATCTTTTTTTTTTATGTCAAGACAAACCAGTTCCCTGTCTTTCAGTTTCCTAGAGTGGTTTTACAGACCGCTAACCCAGCTGAAATAATTTCTGTAAGCTCACAGCTCATATTAACCTTCTTCTCATTGAGACTGCATGCAATTCTCACACTGTTTGCATGAGCTGCGCATGTTTTGTTAGCTGGGTGACACCTAAACTGTTGATGGAGATGCTGCTCATATGTCACTAGCAGCAGGGTGTCTTTGCAGGGTTTCTTTTCATTGTGCAGGTAGTCGCCTGAGTGAACTTTGGTTTAGCCTATGGTTACAGGGCAGCCAAGGCAGAGGCAGTCACAAACAGCTTTTTTCCCGTGTATTTGAATTTTTAGGTTTTTGTTTTCAAAGTAGTTGTGTGGAAAAGAGGTTACAACAGTGAGGATAAACCAACCTAAAAAGTGGAATTACCGTGTGATGCACCACGGCCGGAAGTAGGTGTGCAAACTGAGACCCTCACTTTGGTGGTGGTGTGTACAGTTTGGGCATATGCGTGTTTACTCTATAGAATTTTTCATCTGATATTTAAGTGCATCTCATCCCAGTTGACTGTAGAATATAACAGCGCATATATTCTTTTACTTCATAATATTTTGATGCAGAGGAAGAAATGGAGGTCTGTAAAATCTGTATAAGCCATTGATTTGCTGTGGCCAAATGAGCCGTTGCTTGTCAGCAGGGCGGTGTATTACTCCTTGTGTGCATTCGCCGTCTGTTTCAGTTGTGAAGGAAAATGTTCCTTCAGTCACTGTTATTTTCCTTCACACTTACAGCAGACTAGGAATACACACATGCCCTGTTAGTATGAATCAGTTCATGAGCTATGACTCATTATGCTATAGTAACTTGATTTTTTGCAACAGCTATATGTATCTGTGATTAACAAAGATTGCCTTGGCCAATGTTAGAGCTGTGACTAATGCCAATTTTGTTAGGTATTCATCATCCAGATTTATCTCCTTGTCAAAAGTTTTGTTAAATAAGGTTTCCTCAAAGAAACATTGTCTTGCCATCAATTTTCCCCAGGCAGATGTATTGATTGAAAAAAATGCGTTTTTCATGCCACTCAAGGATCTGTCTCTGAGTGACAGATCGTGCACTGAATATGATAAATGCAGCCATTGTCCTTATTGTTACTATAATTATTACTGTATCGCAATATTGACAGTAGAATCATCTAATAATAGCAGAGACACCTCTATATACTACTAAAAATCCTTCTCCTGTGTGAAAAGGTTTTTGAATCACTCGAGTGATTGTTTTTATGAGATGGCCCAGAAATTGCTCCTCATTTCCCAGAGCAGAGCAGCCTTCTAACAGGTTTTCTTATACTCCTGCTAGAAATGTACATATCTGTGTTTATTTAGACCATTTTCTAAGGGATTCAAAAGGTTTTCATCATTATTCAGTATGTGATTCACACATCTCCACATCGAATATATCAGAAAATAATATTAGCCCTATAGAATAACCTGTCCCAGTATTACATTTCTGTATCCTGATGTACATATTGGGCAATAGCTTAACTCACACACATATCACCATTTTAATATAGATGCTTTTTCTTCATCATCCCTTCCTGTTGTCCAGTCTCTGGGTACAGAAGGGTGCTCATTTTCTCTGAAATCTATTTTTTTCTTCTCTATTGCTATTTTTTTTCTGCAGAAAAGATGCTAGCAGGGCTCACACGAATCTTGGACTGAAGGAAAGCCTTTTAGGATGGGCCTTCGAGTACCGGGGATGTTGCTGGTACCATTAGGGTGTGCTCTGCAGCTCCTGGAGTGGCAGGAGGTCCCCTGGGCTGTTTGCAGCAGCCCCTTCCAGCATCCTCCTTTCTGCCTTGTAGCATTCTTCCTTCCCATTCCCTCTCCTCTCCCTTTCTCTGTTCCTTTAGTCATCTTCCCGCTTTCCTCTGCGGCACCCCCTGCTGCTGCTTGCTCATCTGGAATGACTCCAGAAACCTCCCATGGCTGCCTTGTGTTCCCCTGGGAGCCCCCGGCAGGGAGCAGGACTATGGGCTTCGCTTGGGTCCTCCTGGCGCCTGGGTTGCCAGTCGCGGCTCCTACACCTAGATGAGCTTCATGTTAATGAGTACGATATCCCTCTAGGCTGTACAGCAGTGTTTGTGGCAAGACAGCCAAGGCAAAGAAGCACTTTCTGTTGAGGCGACTGTTTGGAAACGGTGCCGGGGCATTGCCTGCTGCTAAAAGCCAGGGGCCAAAGTATCCTTGTAGTCATCACCTGTAGCTGAGAGGGGAAGGAGCCATTTGCAGAGTTGTAATTAAGAGGGGTTACTGCTCACTGTTGCACTGATTGAAGAGCAGATCAGAAAATCACGATTTATGGTGCTGAAGATTTAGGGCTTATCATGCATGTAGCAGGCTAAACTGACTATAGGACTGCTGTGTCTCTGAGAGACTGAGAGCCACCCCAGCTATCAAAACTTAAAATAGATGAACAGTGGCTGTATGAGCTGCTTCTGTCTTCAAATTCTGTATTTGTGTACAATTTCTGAGTGGCGTTTTTAATGCTGTGTGTCTCTCCTTAGTACATATGCGCTAGAAATATGGAATTATACTGAACTGGTTTGTTCCAGCTTCATACAAAAGGGATCATGACTGTGAGGCTATCACGAAGACAGTTCTGAAACAGCAAAAATAGCATCATCTGCTTTTAGCTCAGTGGGTCTCCTTCAGAGTCTAGAGTTCAGCACAGTTACAGCTCAGGTCACTTATATTTTCTTCTGGGTTTCTTAGGGAGTGGTGAATTTGGAAGGGAAAGATTTTATTACCAACGCCTGTTTTTGTTTAGAGTCTTCAAGTATTGTCATGAGTCACTGTAGATAACGGAGAAGATTTTTTTGAGGTTACAGCCTCCAAACATTGTATCTTTTGCAAATTTGAAAAAAAGGGATAGAAGGAAATGGTTCAAATAGCTGTGAGGATTTTTGAAGTCATTACTGAAGGAAAAAATTATTCTGTATGTCTTTTGCATATGGGTATACACTGGAATTCACAGAAATGGAAAGACATTTTCTGAATATCCAGTGGGGTTGCAGTAGTACTGTCTGCTAACATGATTTGTATCACAAGCAGATCTCTGCCTAGTATGGGAATGTGCAAAAATACAAAGTTCTACAGGCACTCACCTTTTATCAAACGTCAATTTATCTGTAGGGAACCACGTGCTGGATCCTAGTGCCTTGCATAGTTTCTGAGATGGTTTCTGTGCAAAACCATGGAGTTGACAACATGTGTACATATGTGCAGAAGAGCAAATTGCTGTAAATCAACTATTTAAATGAGAGGTAGTGACTTTTGGTTTAAGCCATTTGTTTTGACTATGTTTTTTTTGATAAATGCTTAAGGAAAGAACTTTTGTTAGCATGGCCAAAATGACTAATTTGCAGCAAAGTATAGCCTTTTAACTAAACTTGCTACTTTTTGTTGACTTGGCACATTTATAGAAGTAGCTTTATATTTTATTTATAAAAGTAGCTAAATATCTCAGCTTAATTTTTCAGTGTTACAATGCTGGAAAAACATGAATGAGATACTCTTCACTCCTGTGTTAGATGATACTATTTTGTATTTGCAAACCATGTCAAACTGCATTAGGATGGAGACCACGATCTGATTACAACTAATAGTACGTGTACTAATAATACAGCACATATTATTGCAACATCTTACAAGCTGTGAACAGAACTGAGCGCCAAAGATGATTTGCCCCCTGATTCTGCATAGGATCCAAAGGCAACAACAACAGTTGCAATGGTCAAAATCTGAGAAGAAAAATTTGCCCTTATTTATTTATTATAACTGTGTTAATGATAATGTGGATTGTATCCATTTGCTATTTGGAATGTGATTTTGTATTAGCTTCTTTTTTAAAAAATAAAAATGGGTTTGAAGAAGATACTATAATCTGATATAAATGTTTAAAATCATCCATTTGAAATAGCCTGGTAAGCATGCTCTTCCACCACTCCTGTATTGGCTGAAACTCTCAGACTGTACCTTCAGTGTTGACAGTTCCTCTTTAGCTTTAGGAATGTATTTTTCTGCTGACTAATTTAGCTTAGTCCACCAAAACCTTATTTTCCCCTCTTGGGGAAAACTGCACCCCCTTCCTGGCCAAGAGTAATAGGTAGCAACTGCTAACTAATGAATCTTTCTGGTGCCAGTGGGGGTTTTGATTATATGCCCAGACTCCAGATAGAGCCCTTTTTGATTTTCTTATGAATAGGAGGAGGAGAAAATATTGTCTTGGGGTCTCATGTGCTGAGCCGAATAGATAGAGGACTAGTCTTGTTCCAGTTCAATGACAGACACTCTTTTTTAATTTTTTTTTCTGTGAAAATGTTACTGTACTTATTTGAAACAATCAGAGCAGATGGGAAAAGAGCTGACATTGCAGGTTTCAGAATTGATTAGGCCTCAGCCAGTTACAGCTGCTGTACCTTCCCTGTGCTGTGGGCCCAGGAGTTCTACTCGGTTTTAGGCTGTGCAGCACAGGGACGCTACAGGGACAAAGTAACCAGGGCTGCTGGTAGCCGAGGAGCTAAAGCCTTCGGGAAAGTGAAGAGCTGCAAATGCCAGGTATTTCAAAATAGCAAGTTAAATTCTTCCTCTAGTTCCTTATTCTTCCTCCGCATTTACATGGGAAAAAAAGTGAAATGCTACTAACCTGGACTGTATCTACTCGCCACTCACTTCTGGGCTGTTTGGCTTTCAAAATTTTCTCAACATCACAAGGGCTTCCTTTTTCTAAAATGAAGGCTGAGGTTTGCAAATAAATCACGTGATTTCCTGACAAAAATAATTACTGTGAGGTGGGTGACAAGCCATTGGATCATGGTTACAATTTGACTTTCCAGTATAAGGTGCTAGAGAAATCTTTGCTCAAACGAATGGTAGCACCAATGATAGTATAGGCAATTATTTTCTATTTCCTCGGCTGCTTCTAGAGAGTTGGTTAGACATGTACTTCTTCAGATATCAGTGTTCTTAAATAACCTTCTTAAAATAAATGCAGATTGGTATCTAAGTTTTTGAGATTTGGCCTTGGATATATACACCCTGGGAGATAAAGAACAGTCAGGATGGACCATTCAGCCCTTAACCTTTGAGACACTGAGAAGCAAGAACACACTACTGTTAGTAATGGTTTTGTGACATGGACCTGCTATGGAAACATTGGTTCATTTTAAAGAGGAACAAAACAGTTGTTAGATGTTGCTGTCTTTCAGTCTTTAGCAACCAAACCTAGAAGTCAAATTCTCTTGTGTCATTTTGCTCAAATTCATGTCCTTTCACATTTTCAAGGACTGCTAGAGCAAGTTATGTCATTGGTCTAGGGATTGGGTCTATCTCATGGATGGACATCTTCCAGCTCCACCATTATTTGTTTTTTCCTGTTTTCCTGCTGGAGGGAGAAGATAGAGGGGTTCGGGGAAGCAGACCTGTTGGGTCTAATGTGGTTGCCACCTTGTGGCCCCACGGATGTGGGCACAGGTGGGTCACTGGCACCACGGCACGGTGCCTGCTAATGCAGGGTCTTTGCATTTCTGGCTGTCTGTGCCTGGAGCAGTGGGTCATGGAACAGGTCCGAGGCTGAAGCCCTGCATGGCAGCTGTGGGTGGACTTCGGAGAGTCAATCTGGACTCCCAGGAGCTTTGTTAGGAGACATGTTGCCCAGCTTCAGCTTTGGACTTGGGCTTGCTGGGAGCAAGCCCTCCCCTGTTCTGTGCCACAGCAGAGAAATCCCATGTCATGTCACTTACCACCTGGCTGGCACCGCTCTGTCTCTCATTTTGAAGCACAGCCAAGCAGAGAGACTGGGGTGAAGGCTGTGCAGAGCCCTCAAAAAGAATGACATGTACTTAAATTATTTTTCTTCTTCATTTTACCTAAGAACTCGAGAAATCAATACTCAGAAGTTGACTGATTGAAAACTGTAGCATTATAGACTAGATTTCTTAGAATCATAGAATGCCCTGAGTTGGAAGGCACCTGCAAGGATCATCGAGTCCAACTCCTGTCCCTGCATAGGACAGCCCCAAAATTCACTCCATGTGCCTGAGGGCCTTGTCCAAATGCTTCTCGAATATGGTCAGGCTTGGCGCCATGACTACCTCCCTGGGGAGCCTGTTCCAGTGCTCCACCACTCTCTGGGTGAAGAACCTTTTCCTAATATCCAACCTAAACCTCCCCTGGCACATCTTCCTGCCATTCCCTCAGGTCCTATCGTTGGTCACCAGAGAGAAGAGATCAGCGCCTGCCCCTCCTCCTCCCCTTGTGAGGAAGCTGCAGACTGTGATGAGGTCTGCCCTCAGTCTCCTCTTCTCCAGGCTGAACAAACCAAGTGACTTCAGCTGCTCCTCATATGGTTTCTCCTCTAAACCCTTCACCAGCTTGGTGGCCCTCCTCTGGACACTCTCTAGTAGCTTTATATCCTTTATGTACTGTGATGCCCACAGCTGCACACAGTACTCGAGGTGAGGCTGCACCAGTGTAGATTAGAGCAGGACAATCACCTCCCTCAACCAGCTGCAATGCAGTGCTTGATGCACCCCAGGACACGGTTGGCCCTCTTGGCTGCCAGGGCTCACTGTTGGCTCATGTTCAACTTTCCATTGACCAGAACCCCCTGGTCCCTCTCTGCGGAGCTGTTCTCCAACCTCTTATTCCCCAGTCTGTAGGTACATCCAGGGTCGCTGTGACCCAGGTGCAAAATCTGGCACTGGGTTTTGTTAAACTTCATACGGTTGGTGATTGCCCAGCTCTCTAATTTGTCTAGATCTCTCTGCAGGGCCTCTCTGTCCTCAAGAGTGTCAACAGCTCCTCCCAATTTTGTGTCATCAGCAAACTTAATTAGTACTCCTTCCAGTCCTGCATCCAAGTCATTTATGAAGACATTAAAGATGCATTCTTGATACATGTGGAAGGGGTGTGTATCCTTTCATACAATGAGATGTATTTGACTCTGTTGCTTATCACCACGGACAAATATATTGCCCTTTTTTGCTGAAACAAACAGACGGCACTTCCCTGCTTTTATGTAATTAATAAAGTCTTGCTGCTTGCTGTGGTGTGATTTTCAAAGATATGTGAAACGGCAAAACACACTGATAGAATGACAAGCGGTAATAGCTGATCCTTTCTTAGAGAGTCTTGTCCAAAAGTTGACAGGGTTAGACCCTACCCCCAGGCCAGGAGAAGGGGGTCACTTCCCAGAGAATCCCCCTGCAGCACCTGCAGTCAGAACACACCTTTGCATGAGACTGTCAGTATTGAGAAGGGAGGTTTTTCCTTGCACACTCCCCTCTGCTCTTCCTGTCGGTGCTTTAGGGAATGGCTCAAAGGGAAGGTGCCTTTTTTTCCATCTCCTTTTGAGAAGAAAGCAGAGGGAGGATAGCAGAAAATGATGTTGTTTTCATCTGTCTGTTTCTTAGTTGAGTTGCATAAACACACCAGAGGCTTCCTCTAAATTAAATTAAGCAAACCTTTCATGTTCTCTCCCCGCTTCAGGAAAGCTAATGTGGCTGCTTGCAGATTTGCAGCTACAGAGAAGACAAAGATCTGTAATGTGCACAGACTCAAGTGCTGAGCAGTGTCATGCTGAAAGAACCTGCACAAGCTTTAATAGAATATAAAAGCTTTCTGGGCACCAAGCAAAAATCTGTTTAAATCCCTGACAGGGATGAGAACACAGCATGTATTATCAGCATACGCACAGAGACGGGAAGGCTCTCAAAGCATTTGCATTTTGGATTTGCTGTAATTAAAAGGTTTCAACCTTTCCAGAAAGGTTGAAATGTTGGAAGGAGTAAATATAAGACTCCACCTTTCCTCCATCTCCATACCAGCACTTAGGTCTCTTCCCTTTTCTCTGCATGCGTGCCTGACTTACACTGATCCTAATGGCAATTTTTCTTGAATGTAAGGGATGTAAAAAACCATAGGCTTCTCTTTCATATTTATAATCATCATTTGGTACTCAGATCGTGACAGTACCAAGTGTTCCCTGCCCCTGCACAGTGAAGCACTGACCTGCACTGTGCATGGCACTCAACACAGGGCAAAAAGATTGTCCCCAGGCTGCAGCTCCTCATGAAAGCAAGTCCTTTTCCTCACGAGCACATGTGTAGAGCTGCGTATATTGAGAGATTAGTGCCTGCACAGACCCCAGATAAAATGCAGCAGGTGTCTGCAAGGCAGAACGATGCAAGCTGAACTGGAGCAGAAAGTGATGCTTGTGGATCAGCGGTGAACAGGTCAGATGATGATGTAGGACCTATGTGTTCTTTGCGGGAGAAGCGACTATTTCGGCAAGGTTTGACTGTAGGCAAGTTTTGTCTGACTAGGATTTCCCTTATTTTGATAATTAATTTGCCAGACTAAAATTTCTCTGTGAAGAGTCTGTGTAACTCAAGGGCTATTATATTAGTGATCTGTATCAACTGGCATAGCTGGAGCTGCCAGTTAGAGGAATATAGGACAGGTGGATGAATGCTTTCTCCAATATCAAACAGATGCAGAAAAAAATTACTCAGGAGCAGGAAAAGAAACGCTATAAGGTTGAAAATGTCAAATCAGTCACCAATGGCAGTCTGTAAAGATGAGAGAGAAAAGTGAGAAAGGAAGACCATGGCCATTGAATAGAGGATTCCTGTCTAATATAAGAGGAAATGAGTACGTCTACTTTTCCGATTATGTAGAAGGTAAATAGGAGCAAGTTGAAGGAAGATCTTTCCTTTCTTGGCTGTTACTAGATGTGACTGCCACTTCAGTGGTGACAGCCCTCCCTTCAGTTTCAGCTACTCAAATAGCAGCAGACAAAGACTGGGAATAGGCAATGTGGATAAGCTGGTTATTGAATGTTTGGACTGTGACCCCCTTCTTCCAGTCAGCCTGTTAAATATTCATGTAAGTGGGCTCAGACAGATCCCTGCCATCTGTCTGGATTTATATGACTTCATCCAAACAGCTCCAAAACATGTAAAATTTTATCCTCAGAACAGCTTTTTAAAGAGAAAGGGATTTCTCACCTAGCTGAAGGGAAAAGGAATCAATACACAAAGCGATTTAGCGAGTAACCAGATTTATTCATCTGAACTCTAGCAGACAGGATCCAAATTCAGCTCTTTTAAGTGCCAGGCCCAGCTATAGCCCCAGGCTCTCTAGGCAAAGATCATATTTAGTGCTATAAGGTGTTGTATACTTTACCTAATATTGCTCATTAAGCATAAAAAAAATCTTTGCACACAGCTACAAAGGAAACCAGAGACACTGTCACTGTATGTGTGTATGGGTACAGAACGAAGGTATTTGATGAGGAGAAATCAATAATAAAACCATTATACAGGCATCTCAGCCTGCACTGCATTCAGTTGCACACCTTGATGGCCAGATAAAACAGGACCGTCATGTAAGCTTCAGTAAACTGTGTGCCCATATGGGCAATTCTGTAAGGGAACAGATTGTCACAGCTACGTTTGACCTGTTTTAGAGCAATTGCAGCTCTCCCTTGGCACTGTGGATGTGCTGTTGACATTTCAGCAGAGCCGCTTCAAAAAAAGTGAGTGCCATTGTCAGAATAGCATGGCATTTTCCAAGTGAGAAGCCATTCCTACATTTTAAATCAAGCAACAAGCCCAATACTTTTCCCTCTCTCCAGTCAGAGCCTCTTAAACAGTCTAACAGGGAGGACGAAGGAACAAGACCATTGAGAAGACAAGCCCAGACTTTTCAGTGTACATATATCAAGTTACTCTGGATGTGAGGTGGCGTTACTCATATGCTTCAGGGATTTGAATCTGAAGATCAGATTCAGCTCTCAGAAGCCCACACACAGGCGGGTTATCACAGAAGAGATGTCTGTGAGATAGCTGAGTTGGGGTGGTTGATTTTGAACCTGCTCCCAGAAGGGGGCAAATGCAGGGTAGCAGTCTGCCTTACCTTAGCTTACTTCCTTATCTGTCCACGCCCTCACCTTCGTGCTATCTTTAGGCACAAGTGCATTTTGAAAATAACAAGGGATGCATTTTCACTGTGGTGCTTGAGAAACTGTTACATGCATTTTGGAAACAGGCCAGAGGGGGATTTTTCTGCCTTTAACACCTTATTGAAATTTTTGTTCTTTCAAGGATCTTTCTCCTTGGCTTAATCTTTAAGAATAGCCTCAAGGCTTTGAGCTTACTCAATTGATATATTTTTGTTGATGATTTTTTTTTTTTAATCTGTTTTTCAGGCATTGGAAAAAATGTCATCTGCGACCGAACGGCGACTCCCCTGGATGCCTTTAGGATGATGACTGCGGCTCATTATTACCCAAAGCTCATGAGCATCATGGGGAACGTTTTGCGCTTCCTGCCCGCTTTCGTGAAGATGAAGCAGCTGATCCAGGAGGGTTACGTAGGGGAGCTGCTGGTGTGCGAGGTGCAGGTTCACAGTGGAAGCCTGCTAGGCAAGAAGTACAACTGGAGCTGTGATGACCTGATGGGAGGCGGGGGCTTGCACTCGGTTGGCACCTACATCATCGACCTCCTGACCTTCCTCACCAGCCAGAAGGCCGTGAAAGTGCACGGGTTGCTCAAGACCTTTGTGAAGCAGACGGACCACATCAAGGGGATACGGCAGATCACCAGCGACGACTTCTGTACATTTCAGATGGTCCTGGAAGGCGGCGTGTGCTGCACAGTGACACTCAACTTCAACGTCCCGGGGGAGTTCAAACAAGACATTATCGTGGTGGGTTCAGCAGGACGGCTGATTGTAATAGGCACTGATCTCTATGGACAGAGCAACAGCTCTCCTCAGCGGGAGCTCCTGCTAAAGGACTCCACGCCAGTGAGCAACTCCTTACTTCCAGAGAAGGCCTTCAGTGACATCCCATCCCCCTACCTCCGAGGCACCATTAAGATGGTTCAAGCTGTCCGGCAGGCATTTGAGGACCAGGACGACAGGAGGACCTGGGATGGGAGGCCCCTCACAATGGCTGCCACTTTTGATGACTGTCTGTATGCCCTCTGTGTGGTGGACACCATTAAAAAGTCAAACCAATTGGGGGAGTGGCAGAACATTTCAATCATGACTGAGGAGCCAGAACTGAGCCCGGCATACTTAATCAGCGAAGCCATGCGGAAGAGCAGGATGTCTCTGTACTGCTAGCTCCTCTCAGCTCCTAGGAAAGAATAGGAACCAGACAGCTCTTGAAGGAAATGGTAACTGAGCCCCTGTGAAGGGCGTGGGCATCTTAGAAACAGCTGAGAATACAGGAGAAGGAAATACGGTGTTTGGATCAACTAAATCTGTTGGTGGCTAAATGCCAAAGTGGTAACGTCCTTAGAAGTGCCCAAAACAGATAGGAGACTTAAGAGCTGACATAACTTAACTGTTTTAATAACAGTATTAGCTGGCTGATTGGAAAGATATATCATGGACTCATTTCCTGCTTGCAGGTGCTTTAGATTATCCAATTGTGTTTACTGTGAAAGGTTGGGAAGATCCTTTTAGATTTTCCTTACCCACCAGAGGGCTGTGAAGGTACTGTCATGCCATTAAATTTTCTGTAGTTTCTGACAAAATGGTTCCTACCATGACAGCTGATACCACCGTGCTGTAGTACTACACCTCTAACCAACACACAGAATAATAGGACTTGGTGTGAAAGTGTCGCGTGATATGGAAAATCTTGGCAGCTCACTTTTCATATAGCTTGTTAGGAGCTTCTCTGTGTTGGTTTAGCTAGTTGGTTTTTGTTTTGTTTTGTTTTATTTAAAGCACAATTAAGTAGGAAAATGTGTGGCTTTTAAAAGAAAGCAGTCCTCAGCCACAGTGAATATGCCCTGGTATTGGGGGAGGGAGGGTCTTCTGTGAGCTCCCAATAAGCTTCAGTGTTAACTGCACAGATTTGCTGATTGAAATGGGTTGTGCAAAACCTTCGTGGATGGCAAGTAGCACGACACAATAGTGATAATGGGTTTTATTATACAGCTGAACTCAGGCTAGTCTTATGAAGGTTTACACATAATTTCCCATGTCTGGGACTGACTTTTGAGTGAATTCATACTGCGTTTTGGTTTTCGGTGGAAAACAGCAGAAATCCAAGCCGAAACTGCATGATGCTTAGACGGGCGGTATTCTTTTAAGCCTTTGTGAGCTCACACTTGAGAGATGCTCACCAACAATGAATTTCATATAGCTCAACCCAGAAGCTTTCATCTCCACTGAGTGGTGAGCGTGAGTGAAAAACAAAAGGGATGAGAAAATTTCCCGTCCATTTCCAGGGGGAAACAATTACGTAAGACCCCCACCTCTCCACCTCCTTAAAGTGGCCAGCTACTGGTACTGTAGTAGTCGTTCCCTGTCACCAGTGCAGGGGTGGACAAACTCTTTTGATATGTTTGTCCTGTTCTTTTTAATATTTTAGATTGCAGTCTTGAAATAATATATTCTTTTGAGAATATATTCTTGAAAGAATATAGTAAAAGGCACATGAATTATCCCAGTAAACAGGGATACTGCTTTTCTGCATAAAGCTGCTCCAGTACTCATGTGTTTACAGTGCTAGGTCCTCAGATAGGAAAAAAGTAGGACACAAGCATATAGCACTAAATTATATTAAACTTGAGAAAACCCTTTTCAGGGTTTTTTGTTAATTTTGACTAGGGAAAAGGAGAGAACGTTCGGATGAGCCGTAAATTAAAAGAGAAAATATGACCCTCTTTCTCAAGGCCATTAGATTAGTGTTGCCATTTTAGGTTTGAAAGAGAACTGTCAGAATAATTTAGGTTTTTTAAAAAACACTTACACTTTTGCTATTTTTAGGGGCACTAAGGGCTTCTGTAGAGGCTTCTCCTACAAATGACTCCATCTGATTCCTGTACGCTCCTGCCTGTCCTATGCCCAGTTTCAGAGCTTCATGTTATTGAACAGGAGGGCATCAGTAGTGTGGTTCATCTCATCTGCCTTTAGCCAGCCGAAAGTCGGGTATCTTGTCCTGATCAGCTGTGCAAGGACACAGTAGTCAATACAGAGTGCTCTCCAGAGGCTGACTCAGTTCATCCTAAGATTAATATAGAAGGAGGTGCCCATTGGAAATTCCTGTCCTCCTCCTTTGCAGAGAATCTTGGCTTCTGAATTTTTAGGTGGCTAAAGTTAGGAAACATGACTCCCACCCCAAAATTATTAATGTGTGCTTAACTCTTGAAGAGCATACGTGTGACCTTCCATGAAATATTCCCCGAAGTGTAATAGCGTGACTGATGAAGGAATAATGTAATACTGCAAAACCACACCCAAACAGAGAATTGTTTCTATCCATGTTGTTCTGCCAGTTCTAGCAACTGTCTCTGGGGCTGACTGCTTCTGCTAAGACCTCAGGCAAGCTTTCATCATTCCTTCTTGGAAGCAGCCTGTGACAAATTTGGATGTTTTTCCTAAAAATGGATTTCTTTGAAAATTCCTGAGGTGCCAACAGGAATTTCCCATTATAACTGTCGTGGCATACCATGCTATCCAGTTCCTGCCCTGAAAATACACAGAGAAATGCAGAAGAGAGAATTTGATCAAGAAATCATCTCTCTCTGAAAAATGGAGTTAGCCCCAAGGGGATCAAGAGGGTTTTCATATAGTAAGGCAAAAGCCATTTATTGAAAAATAGTGGCTAGTTCAAGTCACGAATGCAAGCCTGGTGGATAATTAAGCATGTCTAGTTAAACATCATCCAAAACTGGAACGAAACATGGACCAAAATGTTTGTGAGTCTTGCTTCTTAGTGGTTTGGCCATTGTGCTGGAATTGCTGTTCCTGTCTTTGCACCTCATTTTGGTTCACAAATGTTGACAGTTTTTCCTATCTTTATTTTCTTTTTTTTTCTGTGTCTTTCTGGGTTTTGTGATGCCAGCTGGAAGAAGATATGCTGGAATCCTGTTCCCTGCCCCTGCAGTGAACAGTCCCCAGGCGAGACACAGGGTATAGGGATAGTACTACTGAGCTCAACCTTTCTGTCCCGGATCCAAAGGTTTAGGTGACAGGCATCATCCATCAGTAAGTGCAGACTTACTGATGCAGATAGAGCTGCTTAGCAGAAAGAAAATCTAATGCTTTGGTTACATAGCCATCTGATGCTGGTATTAGTACTGGCTTCCAAATGGGTTGAATCCGGTACAGCTCATTGTGCAACCACAGTGCTGGCCCCTGAGAGGCAGGCAGAATGAGCAGGGGCAGGGTAGGACCTCCTTTTCTGACGGCAACAGAGATCTTATGCTAGATTTAGGTGAGGTTGTTACCTAACTGGGATGGCAGCGGTAACTGCATACGTTCAGGATTGTATGACAGTTTTTCCATTCTCTAGGAGGGGAAGGTGCTGTAGTGTCAAGTGTAAAGATACTAAACTTCCACCTGGCTTAGAAGAGGAAGGAATTGGTTTATTTATAGAATGTGTATTACTATTCTGATAAATTGTTACTTTACAGTCTGGGCTCTTTCTTGGCAGCATCAAGCCCTCTGCTCTTTTGGTACAGTTGAAAGTACACTGACTTGCCCTAAGTAGCCTCTGGAGTTCACGCTGGGTTTAAGAATTTGGGCAGCAGATAGCAGAGATGTACTTGATTGAACTCAAAAGCGGTACCACACCAGGAAACATATGTTTGGAATTGCACTTTCAATGCTGTTCTTTAATGCTGTGCCACAAGGTTTGAGATGAATGCTGCTAGAATTGGTGCGGGCCTAATAGCCAAACTGCGGCTACTGCTAGAATTTACAGTAGCCCCTAAATGAGCTTGTTCCTACACTAGGTGAGAAATGTTCATTCCTCTTTCCCAGGGCTGCTGTTGGAGAGGCTCTTTCCTTTGCCATCAACCTGTGCACATAGGATACTGAACATTATGGTCTGTTGCCAAAGACAAAAAGAGCCAAAGGGGAGAGCCCAGGTGAAATGCTCTGCTGCTCTGCAGGGGTCTGTTCCAATGCTGGGATGGTCAGCTGAGAGACAATGACTTATTTTCCATGGGAATTGCATGAGGGTCCACAGCAGGGGTAGCGCAACCCTACGCTGTGTGACAGCAGGGCACAACTGAAGTCCCAAAGGGCAAGCGGTGACTGCAGCAGGGAGCGACAGGAAGGGTGCGTCTGCAGTCTAGTACCTATATGCCTGAGCCAACGGGGAGAATATGCTGGTTGCGCAGCGGGTGAGGGCTGCACCTCCAGAGGGTGAGAGCAGCAGCCTTGCTCCACCTCTGTGTTCAGGAGCCCGAGAAGGGACCCAGCCCTCAGCAAAGCAGCATCTGCCCTATACTCCTGCTAGATCCATGCACGTCCTCAGTGCTGAACTCAGTGAAGTCCTACATGCAGGCATAACAACTCTGCAAGAGCTTGGGGTTTCCTGTATCTAATACCATGCATGTGTTAAATTAGTAGTACTTTAGCTGTGTAGTTAGAAAATACCAAGTAGAGATGATATGTCCTTACCCATGCAGCCAATATGGCAGAGAATCAGGGCACACATAGACGAGTTTAGGCTCAGGATGGGCTGCTGTGGAGTTCATCCTTTGCTTTAGCTGAAAGCATGAGAAATTCCTGCCCAGCCAGCACAGGGCAATCAGAGGCACTCTCCACTTTGTACTTAGTGTTTTCTTCTTTTCGATAACTTTTGAATCAGTGACTGTACAAGTGAACAGCTGTCCTGGAAGTTCAGCCATTCAGAAAAGGAGGCTTTTCTGCTGCGTGTGGTCACAGCACAAGGACAATTCAATTTCTCTGTTACCTTCTTTATTTCTGTGTCCATACAAATGTGGAAAAGACCCAGACAATTTAAAATGACTCATTTCTCTACCCCCCCCCCCCCCAAAAAAAAAAAAAAAAAAGGCAGATTTTATTTAATGGGCAAAGGTAAACACAGTATCTTGATGGTGTCTTTGCAGAGATTCAGAAATTACTGATGAGAGAATTGCTTGTTGCTGGGAATGGTTACACTTGACTTTTGTCTGTGGCCTTCAGTATAAAATGTCAGAACTTATGAAGTCTATTCACTGTTAGGTTCTGTATTTACAAGGGTTTAAAAGTACCCAGCAGACTTTTGGCTTTGTGCAGATACTCAGCACTGGTGTGATGTTCCAGTGGCCCAGTGATGTACCCTTAAGTATGTATGAAACTCAACACTGGACTGTTTGACCTCTGCAGTGCTCTCTGGGTATCTAGGACTAGTTGTGAAATGGCAGGATTATTCAGGACAGCAGTTTCTTGTTGTTGTTGTTGAAATTGTTACTTGTGGGAAGCTAAGTTTGTAAATTTTAGAGATGAAGTATGACTGAACAATAATTGGCAGTCTTATCTGCTTTAAAATTTCCTCTCTCTTGAGCTGCTCGATGAAGTCCACCCAATAAAAATAATTTCCCCTTAACAATAACTGCCCGCTTCCATTTGCTCATGAAAAGAAGAAATTTTAAGTAAATGGGACTATACATAATGCTGCATTCATGAACCGATGTCATAACCTCATGACTTACCGAAGCCAGAGCCCAAGCAAGTAATGACTTTTTCGAAGCTGCCAAATCGAAGCCTTGGGGTTGGGGAATGAAGGGTATCAGCTTAGGTCAAACTGAAATAGCTTTTATTCAGCATTTTCAGTTAAATGAATAAACAGAATGGCTACGGTCAATCCAAAACTGAACACAAAACATGTTTGCAGAAGGTCATTTACATTTTCTCTTTTGGAATTAAGTTGCATTTTCAAAGAATGCTGTTTTGAAATGAAAAATTTGAAAAAATCTGTCTTTTATTCTGTTTTGGCATGTGTGAAATTAACTGTTTGGGGTTGGGTGTGCATCTTTTTGGTTGGCGTTTTTTGGTTTTGGGGTTTTTTTTTTTTTAAGTTCATACTTTAAAAAATCCCATCCATTAGGTTCAGTGAACGTCCATTAAGGACGTTCAGTGAATTCAGCTGCCCTTGGGCAGATTTGGCTCTGACCTGCAGTGTCATGCAGTGACCCCATTTCTAGCATCTGGATTTGGCCATCTGGATTTCATTTGCATCTTCTTGTGGCAGGGGGAAAACTGGTTCATTACATGGAGTTGGCTACAGATAATCAAGATACTTTTTGCAGCAGTGCCAGCCACCGTCTTTAAAAGCACTTAACTTTATTAACTTGTTTACCATGGTTATTTATGACCTTCCAGCCATGTGCTGTCCATTACTTCCTTTTCTTTTTACACCAGCCGTCAGACTCGCTTCCCTCCCCTTTCTGTTTCTCATTCCATTGCAAGCCACGAAGCGAGTCTCCCTTGTTTCCCACTGAGCTCGCACTCAGTCTGTGTTACACGTGGCATACGGGGTGGCTAACCTACGACTTGAAGTAACTTTTAACACAAATTCATTAAAGAATGTGTTGACGCCCCAGCTACACAAGTACATGGCACAGCGAATGCCCAGCCAGGGCAGGAATCAGAGCTCCCTGCTTTGCTGTGCTTCACACGTGACACTCACTGTTTCTCTCTGTACTGGTTTTCTTTTATTTGATTTTGAAAATGAGAATGTGTTCAGTTTGTTGCTGTGTCAATATTAAGTATATATTTATTGTTTTTCATACATACATACATATATATAAATGCTATATATATAATGTCAACGCATGGACATATGTACAGTAGATATTTTAAAGAGCTATTTATCAAGAAAAGTAAGTGTTATAAGTAAACAGAGTTTATATTTTATATATTATGTAGATAGCAAAAAAAAAAAGTGGTTAAATTATAGTAGGACTTTGGGGGGGGGGTTGGAGAAACAGGCAAGGGCTGGTTCTAGCATTTTAAATAGCCAAACTACTTTGTACGGAAGCTGCCTGCTGTGCCTCTCGGCTGCAATATCTGTTTGTTTCTTCTTCTGGAAGATGATGTGCATTGTTACTTTTACATTGCTTGGGGAATGTAGTTAGTTAATTCTCAGCCAACTGGTATGTGCTGCTTAAATCATGGTTTCCTGCTGTTCTGCATATTTGCATTGATGGAATAAAAGGATCTTAACTGGCAAATAAAGACGTAAAAGGATGTGATCTCAACTGTCTGTCGTTTCTCCCCACACTTGTATTTTGAGGGGGTAATAACCATCACCTCTGCCTGGTTTCTGGCCTGCCTGTTAAGTTCAACACATCGGAGTAAAATCTGTGGGCTTTGTGCTCGGGGGTGGGGATTGTGATGGAGGGAGAGAGGGAAGGAGGTTTAACACTAAGCTATTTGTAGGTTTAATGTTACAGCAAGGCCTGAACTAACTCCTGCTGGAGTGATGTGTCCTGAGGAGACAGTTGGTTTTACTGCCAATGGATGCGAACATGTCCAGTGGCACAGCAACATGGGGGCGTTGGGCACCCCTGCTGAGCACATCCTGGAGATCCTTTCAGGGCCCTCCTCCCTGCCTCCCTACCAGTGTCCTGGGGTGCCTTTGCCTTCCTTGTCCTCAGCTCCCTCCAGTGATGTCCCCATGCCTACCTGATCCTTGCTCCTATCCGCCAGGAGCTGTCAAGTCTTTCCCACTTGCCCCAGTGCTCCTTTTCTCCCTTGTATGTGGGTGTCTCATCAGCCTAGTGAGGAGCTTGTTACTCCAGCCCCTCTGATGCTGGAGAAAACCTCACCTGAGTATGAAGCAGAAGATAATACAAAGCAGTGGGAAATTCTAAGCTCTAAGGAAAGATTTATTGTCTCTGTGATTGATTTGTAAAAAGGATAGAGCATTTCCTATGCTGCTTTTTCTATTTTACAGCAGAGCACACAGAAAGATGTTGGATTCTACTCGTGTCAGTGCCGAGTCCTTTCCCAGGCACTACGACAGTACAGCAAACCCGAGGCACAAATCTGTGAAGGGATGGGAAATCATCATCCCTTACAATGCACACTCCCCTCAGGTCACACGGTCGTGTGAAGTGAACCCTGTATTTTTTATATATATAAAAATTTACAGAGTGGGTATAGCATTTGCTGCATCCCAGAAATGCAGCATGCTAGCAATTTCTACTATTACCATTGCAGCTATCATATTTTAAAGAGGTACTGATGTTTATATACACATAAAATACATATTTATCAGTTTTAATACACATTATTTTCTTAGGCTGGAGAGGAGAAAAGCACAAGGCAAGGAAGAATCGGTGCCCAGGTCTTCAGGAATTATATTTTAATGTTTGCCTTGTCCTCAGGAGCAAATGTAGTATAACCTTGCTCAGGTTTCTAGATCACTGTCTCCAACTAATCAATTAGGCACTGAAATAAAACAGGGCCAAATTTTATCTTATATCCTTTCTCATCAACCTCATCGTAAAACAAGGCCTACTTCCATTTCAAAGGTTAAAACATAGAAATCTTTGGAAAACAGCACCTAGGGGAGCAATTACTGTGAAAGAGGGTCAGAGATACAGTGGGATTATTAGTACACAGTTAAAGCACACAATACATAACTGTACAGGTAAATGCACATGCAAGAGCGAGTATAAACATTCCACACTAATGAGGCTACACAAATGCTAAGGTAAACATTTTCAAACATGGGTCAGCAGAGTGAGACGTGCAGATTTATGAACCCAAGTTCATGAAGTTCTGCTTTTAAAACAAACTGCAAAGATGTGGGCGAGGGGGAAAACCTCTTGCCATTTTCCATAATTTTTGAAGAATCAAGGCTTCCACAGCTCCCCTGGCTAGTTCTGCTGTTTTCTGGAGCCCGTATTGATTAGCAGCCATGTAGTAAAAACAATGGGTGGCTTGTAGCCATAAATATTAATCAGAAGAATGTTAAATGCATTGCATTGTTCTCTTCGGGAATGAAGAGTTTGCTGGGGCAGGGCTTATTAAAAAGTGCTGCTGTGCCAAAGAGAAGACGCACTTAATGCCTTTGTTACTGATTCCTGTCGAGCGGTGGAAAGCCGCGGAGCTCTTTGTGTTGCTGCGGTGCCAGTGGAAAACTCACTTTTCAGCGTGGACATACGTGATGCACAGAGCAACAGGGCTTTTTGCCCCATGTAATATTCCAGAGCAGCTCAAATGGGGGTGGCACAGCGCAGCTTTTCCTAGAGCAGCCTTTCCTGGGGCTGGAGGCTGGGGGAATGGCCGCTGCAGCCCAGGAGCGCCCAGGTGCCTCTTGCTTGACCTGCTCAGGCCCATGTGCCTGTGGTGGTCACTGCTGCAGCCACCATGCTCAACACGGAAGGAGGAAGTTTCCATCAGGCGTCCCGAGCAGGCAGCCCTCGAAGTCACCAGACCTGTCACCTGTCCCACAGCACTAGTCTAGTACCAGCTAATACTCGTCTCCTGCATACGTTGCCTTTTGTAATACGTTTTCCACTTGGGAGTGCTCCAGCTAGTGAATTTAGCACCACAAACCTTGGTGGGGCACCACATCTTTGCCTTAAAATGAGTAATTGTGGCAATTTACTCACAGATGTAGCTCCATGAGCAGCTGCTGAGGGATCAGGCCGGGCTGCTGACCAGCGCAGGGCACCAGTCCTTACTCTTGGCCACAACTGCTTGTTCCTGCCTTCCCCAGGTACTGGCACTGGGGAGCACACGTGCAGCCGCCTGGTTAATGTGATCATGGATTTAGCTGAAAACTAACAATGTGTTTTTTTTACTAGGTTAGTTTTTAGGCAGATCAGTTCCTGTTCTGAGTCATTGTCGACAGCAATTTATGCCAGATCACTTTAATAGCAGAATGTAAATAGAAACCAGGTCTGCTGACTGCCAGAAATGTGCTTTTTTCATCAGATCAAAGAGTTGGTAGAGTAACTGCAGAATAATAAACAGGACCAAAAGAAAAGGGAATGGACAGAGGAAACAATTTCAAGTTCTGTATTTCCATACAAAAGGATATACATGTAAGCAAATGTTTCTTAAGAAACTGGAGGCCCCCTCCTTCAGACATGGAAGTGATGTATGTACAGATTCTTAGAGAAAGCCTTTCAGAGACTGCTCCAGTCTGTTTTAATAACTCTGCCTTTTGCAGTTAATCACATCTTGCAGACTAAAGACTTTTACAGAAATTATATCATACCCAGGCAATGATGACAGCCTCTGAATGCAACCGGCTTTGTCACTTGTGCGAGTAAGTTTTACACAGCATTTCAGCCAAACCTGAAAAAGCTCAGACCTGCATTTCAGACTTTGAGAATGCAGAAATAGTCAGAAACGGAGGTTGACTTGTAGCATAACGCATTTTCTTTGGTGGTTTTTTTCCCCACTGCTGTCCCTAAACTGCTAGATTTAATTTTTTAACATTTCTTTTCAGTGGTGCTGGTTGTTGTATCTTCTGGAAGTATTTGTGATGAAAAGGGGCCTTACACTACTCACTACTAACATGACAAGCTCTCCAGCTCAAGGAGGAAGGTAATCTGAAAGAGAGTGAAAGTCAGGACCAGGATAAAAAGCAGATTCAGAAGAAACAAGAATGTCCCTGGGTGCTGACAATTGATCCTCTATCATCTTAAGTTGATAGAAATGTCCCAACATGATTTTTGGCTTAGATCAACTTACAGCCTTCTATATCATTTCTGTGGCACAGTTAGGAAGTTATCGTGCAGCGGAGACTATTCCCACTAAGCAAGCTGCTTGTAACCACCCTCTTTTGGAGACAATGAAATTACTAATAGGGCCATGGCCATTCTGTGCCAACTGGCCTTAGTGCCAGAAAGCGGTCCTGGGCGCTTCGTCTGCCGCTATGGATGTAGCCGAGAGTTGGCAACTGATCGGTAGAATGGAAGGATGTTGGTATTACAAAACTAGTGTGTTAAAAAATGAGTCTATCTCTGGCCCAGTGAGAGGAAGTTCAGGTATAAACTATGCTGAGCTCTCTCAGCACAACATTTTTGGTTAAAATGGACTATTCTCCCATTCACTTTTCTATGCCTTCTGCTTGCAGTTCCATGGTAGCAGAAACAATGTCCTCGGGGACGCTCTGCCCTTTGGCCACAGACCTTGCTAGCTGGGCATAATTCCTGTTGCTTAGGCCTACAGGAGGAACAGGGCCTCTGCGGAGAAGGAGGGACTGAGTCACTTGCGATTAGACAAAGCTCACAGCTCTCCACCCACATTTGGCAAACTTTGTCTGTACTGCTTCACATGTATGAAGTGCCTTATAAAGATTAACAAATCCGCACAAAATGAGCTGTTGTGAGTATTTCCATTTTGCAGCTGGCAAGGTGGAGGCAGAGGTGAAGTTGGTGAGATCACTCTCTAATGGATTTCTTTTTTCTCTGAATTTCCTACTTGGATTATTAGGTTTGCCCTCTCCCAGTGGCTGAACCCGTAACTCAAAGTGTCACTGCCAGAGGGCCCTCCAAATGTCTAAGATGATAGAAATGTCTCATTCCAGACCAGGTACAAGCTCAGGCCTTTATGGAATTTCAGCTTACTTGGAAGTACTCTTACAAATAGTAATTTTTTTTAACAATTTTTAATTTCCTTGTAGCTTCTAACCTTTTTTTTTTATTTATTAAAGGCAGTTTTTGGTAGGATTTTCCCCCTTTTATGGACTAAGTAGTCGAACTATTTAGCTTTAAAAAAGGATTCTAAAACTGTAGTGCTGGAAGATTTGAAATTACATGCTGTTATTTTACTATATATATAGTGATATTTGTGTTTATAACAGGATATCATTGACTTTACAAAGGAGGTACATACCATCACCTTCACCTTATTTTTTGGAAAACTAGAGACAGAATGGCAAACAATGCTGTCCAAGGCCACGCAGAGCAAGTCCATGACAGCCAGATACTAAATCCTGCTGCTTTAATTTCTAGTTCCCTTTAAATAGTCCTTAAACCTAATATAATTCTCATTCATTTTAATTAATATAATTAGTCATATATAATTAATGCCTAATATGCAGCTGCGGTTTGTGAATGCCAAATAAGCTGGTGTTGTCTGCACCGTCTTAAGTTCAAATTCATCAGTCTAGAAAAGCGCTAGCAAAGCCGATACCAACAGGTTTACCTAAGTGAATACATTTTGCGTAATTCCATCTATGGAGGGGAAGGTGAGAGACACAGCACTCTCCATGCATTGATTTTAAAACCAAGCTGATAAAATTAGCACCAGATCTATGTGCTGACCAGAAAATCACTAAAATAATAAATCAGCCTGAAAAAGTCCAAGTCAGTTAGGACAAAACTGCAGTTCTGTTGTGCGTTTTGAGATAAGGATATTAGAGAAGCGTATTTGCCTGCACCCTATAGTTCACACTGCTCAGTTTGGCAAGGATTTCTGGTCTAAAACTCTTCAGAGAACACCCCTTTCAGTTCCCACTGGCAAGTTTTCAAAGGTAATGGCTGCAAATCGTTACGTGGCGAGGCAGGTGATAATCATCCTAGTGTAATTCGGAAGTTTATGAGGTAAAGCGTTCTGTGATTTTTGCAGCTTTCTATTACTCTGTACAACAACAACCAGAGAGCAGGACATTGGCAGCACCTTTAATGACTACAGAAATGCAGACCTATAAAGCCGACATGGAAAATCATGATCAGGAGAGAGGTGAGACTACTTTGTCCTATCACAAAACAAACATCAGTCTGCCACTCCAGTTTAACAGCTTGTCTTCATATATTAAAACAAGCCTCCAAACCATGATGGATATAATTTAGAGCAATTAATTAGTTGCTGCTCAATCCTTTAAGTGAATGTGCTAGCAAAGCCCTCTGAGCTCCACCGAGATCAAAAGCCTGCTTGGGTACAAGGCTCCCCTCCCCCTTGGTAGGCAGTCTTTCTGAAAGAAGGTGATTAAGTGACAAATTATTCTTTGGAGGTACAAGTGCTGTGTCTGCTTTGGTTGGAGCTGATCCCTTCACTCTTACATTAGTGGTCCCAGGGAAGCCACTGGGTTAGGCTCTTGCCTTTGAGCCCATGGAGCAGGTTGGAGCTGTGAACTCGTTTCCATGGCCAAATGTGCAAGCAGCTAACTGGGTGCTGTTCTCAGCACAGGTCCTGGCTGAGGAGGGTGGCAATGGTGAGCAACGCCTGATCGGCTTCTGCAGTCCTGGCTGTTGAAATGATACCATGAAACTCTGGCTCAGCTAGGCTTGCTTTAGAGAACGTCTGGTTCAAATACGCCCAGCGACTGAAACGAACCATCCCCGTCTCCATCCTGGATCACAGCACTCAAGAGGAGTAAAACCCTTTGCAACTCCTCCTTCAGTCCACTGCACTGTGCAGTTTGCCCAGGCCCCGAAGTTTTGGAGATACTTAGTTGAGTGAGGAATACAGAATCTAACTGCCATATCCAGCTTGTGACCTTGAATTAGCTTCTGGGCATGTTTGTGGCTCTGATACAAGGAGAAATACTGCAAAGACTGAAACTCATTCCTAAGTCCTACTCACTTTCTCATTGTGTGACAGTTACCTGCATATTGCCACAATTTTTGCTTTGTCTCTAACCAGATATAGTGATCGTATATAGTGATCATATATAGTGAGTTGGTGGGGCTTATCGAGGGGGCTTTAAACTAAGTTCGAAGCGGGAAGGGGATATAGCCAGGCACACTAGAGAGGAGCCTGGGGTGGCATGCTGAGGTTGGGGGTGAAATCGATAGCCCAGCTCAAGTGCATCTACACCAATGCACACAGCATGGGCAACAAACAGGAGGAGCTGGAAGCCAGTGTGCAGTGGGATAGCTATGACTTAGTCACCATCACAGAGACATGGTGGGATGACTCTTACGACTGGAGTGCTGCGATGGAGGGCTATAAACTCTTCAGAAGGGATAGGCAAGGAAGGAGAGGCGGTGGGATGGTTCTGTATGTCAGGGAGTGTTTTGATTGTATAGAGCTTAGTGATTGTGATGATAAGGTCGAGTGCTTATGGGTAAGGATGAGGGGGAAGGCCAACAAGGCAGATATCCTGCTGGGGGTCTGTTATAGACCACCCAACCAGGATGAAGAGGTAGATGAAGCATTCTACAAGCGGCTGGTGGAAGTATCACAATCGGTCGCCCTCGTTCTAGTGGGGGACTTCAGTCTACCAGATGTCTGCTGGAAATACAACACAGCACAGAAGAAACAGTCTAGGAGGTTCCTGGAGTGTGTGAAAGATAACTTCCTGATGCAGCTGGTAAGTAAGCCCACCAGGAGAGGTGCCTTGCTTGACCTCCTGTTTACAAACAGAGAAGGACTGGTGGGAGATGTGGTGGTTGGAGGCCGTCTTGGGCTTCATGACCATGATATGATAGAGTTCTCAATTCTTGGTGAAGTAAGGAGGGGGGCTGGCAAAACCACTATCATGGACTTCCAGAGGGCAGACTTCAGCCTGTTCAGGACACTGGTTGGGAGAGTCCCTTGGGAGGAAGTCCTGAAGGGCAAAGGGGTCCAGGAAGGCTGGGCATTCTTCAAGAAGGAAGTATTAAAGGCACAGGAGCAGGCTGTCCCCATGTGCCACAAGACGAACTGGCAGGGAACATGACTGGCCTGGCTGAACAGGGAGCTTTTGCTGGCGCTCAGGAAAAAAAGGAGAGTTTACCACTTTTGGAAGAAGGGGCAGGCAACTCAAGAAGAGTACAGGGATCTCATTAGGTCTTGCAGAGAGAAAATCAGAAAGGCAAAAGCCCAGCTAGAACTCAACCTGGCAACTGTTGTAAGGGACAATAAAAAATGTTTTTACAAATACATTAACAACAAAAAGAGAACCAAAGAGAATCTCCATCCTCTACTGGACGTGGAGGGGAACATTGCCACCGAGGATGAGGAAAAGGCTAAGGTACTAAATGCCTTCTTTGCCTCAGTCTGTAATAGTCAGATCAGTTATCCCCAGGGTATTCAGCCCCCTGAGCTGAAGGCAGGGATGGGGAGCAGAATAAACCCCCAATAATCCAGGAGGAAGCAGTTTACGACCTGCTGCGCCACCTGGACACCCACAAGTCTATGGGGCTGGATGGGATCCACCCGAGAGTACTGAGGGAGCTGGCGGAGGAGCTCGCCAAGCCACTTTCCATCATTTATCAGCAGTCCTGGTTAACAGGGGAGGTCCCAGACGACTGGAGGCTTGCCGATGTGACGCCCATCTACAAGAAGGGCCAGAAGGAGGATCCGGGCAACTACAGGCCTGTCAGCCTGACCTCGGTACTGGGGAAGTTTATGGAGCAATACATCTTGAGTGAGCTCACCAGGCACATGCAGGACAACCAGGGGATGAGGCCCAGCCAGGATGGCTTCATGAAAGGCAGGTCCTGCCTGACCAACCTGATCTCCTTCTATGGCCAGGTGACCCACCTAGTGGATGAGGGAAAGGCTGTGGATGTTGTCTGCCTGGACTTTAGCAAGGCCTTTGACACTGTCTCCCACAGCATCCTCCTAGAGAAGCTGGCAGCTCATGGCTTAGCCAGGTGTACTCTTCACTGGGTAAAAACTGGCAGGATGGGCAAGCCCAGAGAGTTGTGGTGAACGGAGCTAAATC
Source organism: Morus bassanus (assembly GCA_031468815.1). Classification (NCBI taxonomy): domain Eukaryota; kingdom Metazoa; phylum Chordata; class Aves; order Suliformes; family Sulidae; genus Morus; species Morus bassanus. The sequence continues at coordinate 70,961,227 of CM062567.1, forward strand.
CAGTTGGCGGCCAGTCACAAGCAGTGTTCCCCAGGGCTGAGTTTTGAGGCCAGTCTTTATCAATGATCTGGATGAGGTGATCAGTTGCGCCCTCAGTAAGCTTGCAGATGACACCAAATTGGGCAGGAGTGTTGATCTGCTCGAGGGTAGGAAGGCTCTGCAGAGGGATCTGGACAGGCTGGATCGATGGCCCAAGGCCAACTGTATGGGGTTTAACTATGCCAAGTGCTGGGTCCTGCACTTGGGTCACAACAACCCCATGCAACGCTACAGGCTTGGGGAAGAGTGGCTGGAAAGCTGCCTGGCTGAGAAGGACCTGGGGGTGCTGGTTGACAGCCAGCTGAACATGAGCCAGCAGTGTGCCCAGGTAGCCAAGAAGGCCAACAGCATCCTGGCTTGCATCAGGAATAGTGTGGCCAGCAGGAGTAGGGAAGTGATCATGCCCCTGTACTCACCACTGGTGAGGCCGCACCTCGAATACTGTGTTCAGTTTTGGGCCCCTCACTACAAGAAGGACATTGAGGTGCTGGAGCGTGTCCAGAGAAGGGCAACGAAGCTGGTGAAGGTTCTGGAGAGCAGGTCTTGTGAGGAGCGGCTGAGGGAGCTGGGGTTGTTTAATAGCCTGGAGAAGAGGAGGCTGAGGGGAGACCTTATTGCTCTCTACAACTACCTGAAAGGAGGTTGTAGCGAGGTGGGTGTTGGTCTCTTCTCCCAAGTTACTAGCGATAGGGTGAGAGGAAATGGCCTCAAGTTGTGCCAGGGGAAGTTTAGATTGGAGATTAGGAAAAATTTCTTTACTGACAGAGCAGTCAGGCACTGGAACAGGCTGCCCAGAGAGGTGGTGGAGTCACCATCCCTGGCGGTGTTCAAAAATGTGTAGACATGGCAATTCAGGGCATGGTTTAGGGGACATGGTAGTGTTGGGTTGACAGTTGGACTTGATGATCTTAGAGGTCTTTTCCAACCTTAATGATTCTATGATTCTATGATCATAATAACTATACCTCATCCATATACCAAATTTCTTGATTAGGATTTTCAAAGTGTATCATCTAATTTTCCCACCGACCCTAAACTGACCAATCTTTGTCTCATTGTCACTTCTGAATTAAAGTCTAACAAAACTGAGATGAGATTATTTGGGGCTATTTATTAATTATTGCGTAGCGCCCCAAATATGCCATGCTCACTGACAGCACAAAGCGTGTTTGTGGTGCTATTTAAAAAGTTGCAATCCTTTTTCAGACAAAAACACCAGTCGTATCCTTAACACAGCTACTTATCAGGTTGGTAAAAGAATAATTAGGGCAGGCACAGTTGATATCTGAGGTTAAGCAACAAATCGAAGTTATGACTAGAATCCAGAAGATATTATCCTAAAAAGTCACTAACATAATCTTAAAAGAAAACCTATTTCCTTTATGTTTGGAGTAAGCAACTGTAATTTGTTATTTTTTTCGTAATTGTCTTGCAGTTTCTGTATATCTCAGCAGATGAAAGCATGTCACCTCTGAAGCGCTCACATTCTCTAGCAGGATGAGAAACAGAGTGGTAGGACACATCTGAACTCAGCTTTCCAAGTTCAGCCAATCCTTATGCTGTTTTCAGCCCCATGAGCTTTTTCCCAAATCCCCGTCATTTGGGGATGTGTATTCATGATTACAGAGACAGTGTTTGGTCTGCATGGAGACAGACCTGCCTGTTGTGCTGCCATGCTAAAATGAAAGGCTGAATTCCCTCTTGCTGCCAAACAGTTTTATGGTATTTTTTTTACCCTAGAATGTCATTTTTTTCCATCTCACTTCAACAAGGGATTAAGTTGTGATCATTTATAGCTCCAACATTTGCATTCTTCTCTCAGGTAGAATGTAAACAGCAGAGTGATGCTGTTTTGGCCAGGAAATGAGGCCAGGCTTTTCTAGAACTGCCGATGTTCATAATGAAAAGGTTATGTGAATGTATAAGGAAATTGTCCTTTCCATTAACACAGCCCTACTCACCATCTGGAACTATTCATGCTTCTGAAGAAACAGGAGATGATATCTTAGAAAAGCTGAAATGACCAAACTTGTAACCTCTTTCCTGAACATCAGTCATTTCCTATTGCGATGGGAACAAGGGACGGTGCATTAGCAGGCTGAAAGTATACACTGGTTTTGATACACTGTGAAGATACTATCGGAAAAGTGTCTTTAAAAAAAGAAAGTCAGTTCAGAGCAAATGAAACCCATCTGAAAACTGCACTTATTTCTTGTATGTTACAACATATGTTATAATGCCATGCAAATACGGATCTCCATGCTGCATAAAATCAACATTCCATTGCTTTGCATTTTCAACTTGTTTTGATAAATTCACATAACAAGGTGTGCTTCTGATAATCATCTGTAATTCCACTGGTAGATCAGTCATACAGGAGCAACTGAAACCCTAAAGGCTTTCCAAGAGCTGTAATATTCAGCAGCACATCACTCCCATAAAATTATTCCAACTTTATTAGCAAAAACATTGCTTTTCATGAAGAACCATGGACACAATGCAGTTCATATTTTGCAATAAAAAACATTAGCAATGCCTATTTGGCTTCCTTCTCATGTGTCTTTGTACATCAGTGAGTAATTCGCTTGTGCAATATAAACATATCACTACAAAATAAAAACACAGTAATACTCAAAGTCACAGCTAAAAACAAGGATGCAATATGCTAGCAGAGTACTAATTAGTTTGGCTCTGCTATCTCAGATAATCCCAAGCCAATTCCAAACCTGTTTCCCTTTTATCTTTTCTGTGTGCTACCTTTCCTGATGTTATTGCTGTTTAAAAAATTCAATGTTTAGGTTATCATGGTTTGGACAGATGCCTAGGAAGGTATTATTGATTAATGATGTATTAATCAATCAATTTTATTAAAAACACAGTCCTCCACTTGGCTGATTGACACCTGCAACTATTCAGGATGAAATTCTGTTTTCATTTACAGTGGCAACAAAAGAGATTCTGTCAATAGGAATGAAGATACTTTATGTCCCTAGACTAAGGAAAATAAGGTCATTATTTGGTTTTTGAAAATGTAAAATTTCTTAAATGAAATATTTAAATCATGAGTCACCTGTGTGCTTTCCAACACCCATTTACAACATATAGAGTCATTTACCTATTTTCATTGCAGGTGGATGTAGAAGGGCAGTTAAAAGATATAAGGCTGTTAAAGAAAGTCCAACTCTGTGCATGGCTGTCTTTCTAAAAGATCAGGTTAGCCACCTTTGTTTCACTGTGTATGTGTCACCACACAATAATCATTGTAGTCATTAGCAGATCATGCTCAAACTATGCTTTTGATTTCATTTGCGGTTTGGAAAGTCTCAAATTAAATTTTTTAATTCATTTCCTGCTCACAAATATCATGCTGGTAGTCATATTTACAACTGACTTTGGATGGGATCCCACTATAACCTATTATCTGTACGTTAGAAACTGTTTACAGACACCGTGAAGAAAATCTGTGTGTATAAGTAACGTGATTAAGAAGCTTTCTCTATGTGAGGTTTAGAAACTTTACTAGGGGGAATGCATTGATTTTATTGTTTTTCAGGGCAGGTATTATTTTTATGCTATGTTTTTATGCAGCTAAATCTTTCAGACCCTATTTTTGATTAGGAACATTTAGCAATGCCATAATTGTTAACATTAATATAATATAAATCCATAGCACAGTGTCTGATAGCTCAACTGCTTAAAATATTTCTGTATTTGCTGTGCAATAAATTAGTGCTAAAATAAACTGTGCTAGCTTCGGCCTTTTTAGAGCACCACAATAGCTATGTAATACATCTTGACAAGGCCAAAAATGAATAATTAGAAATGACAGAGATTTGATTGAATTTCAGTAGCTGTTTTCTGAGCCTTGTGATACTCGTTAGCTCCCAACAGCACCAAACAGATCTCATCCAGAGACAAGTGCCATCTACTGATAAAAGATGTATTTGAGGTGAAGAAGCCACAAATGACAAAAAAAATGGCACCAGCCTGCCACCTGCTGCTGTACAGGATTACTTCAAGGAACATATTTGCTAGGCCTTGCACTGACTCAACAAAAACACTCCTGTGTGAACTGGGTTCAACAAAAGCACATCTGTTCTGCAACAGCATGCTTTCCCCTTGGCATTTCAAAAGTGTTGGGCAGAATTAAAACAATGGGATGACCTGTGCATTTGAAAATAGGCTGCTTAACCTAGGAAGCTGTCTTGGCAGGCTCTAGTATTTTGAAACCTTGGTGTTGCTAACTCAGGTGTTCGACAGTCTTGTTCAAGTTTCTGCTCCTGGAAAGGAAACACGAGCTGAAAACTCAGTTCCTGTTAAAAGCAGCTGCCTAGTCCTTGCAATTGTACAGTTAAAGGCCGACAAGATCTCAAAGATCTGAACAAAACCATCACCAACAACTACAAAAAAACCCCCAACTAAACCCACACTACTCGTTTGATGTCCCATGGTTTTGGCAGCATGGGTTGATTTTTGAGTGTTGCCTTCCAACAGTGAGATCTAGGTCTTTTATCTGTTTTGAGGGGTGGGAGTTTTAGCAGCAAGTATTTTGCTCACGTGCACCAGAGTAAACCTTGGTTTTAGAAAATGCACTTTGCTTCCTAGAGATTATTCTAAATAAAATGTCCCTAGGTGTCATGGTGGATGGGCCAAAATGCTAAGCTTACCAATTATAGTAAATAATATGGTGCAGCAATATCATTGTATCAGGAATAGTGTGGCCAGCAGGAGCAGGGAAGTGATCGTTCCCCTGTACTCACCACTGGTGAGGCCACACCTTGAATACTGTGTTCAGTTTTGGGCCCCTCACTACAAGAAGGACATTGAGGTGCTGGAGCGTGTCCAGAGAAGGGCAACGAAGCTGGTGAAGGGTCTGGAGAGCAGGTCTTGGGAGGAGAGGTTTAGGGAGCTGGGGGTGTTTAGTCTGGAGAAGAGGAGGCTGAGGGGAGACCTTATTGCTCTCTACAACAACCTGAAAGGACGTTGTAGTGAGGTGGGTGTCGGTCTCTTCTCCCAAGTAACAAGGAAATGGACAAGAGGAAATGGCCTCAAGTTGTGTCAGGGGAGGTTTAGATTGGATATTAGGAAAAATTTCTTTACTGAAAGAGCGGTCAGGCACTGGAACAGGCTGCCCAGAGAGGTGGTGGAGTCACCATCCCTGGAGGAGTTAAAAAACGTGTAGACGTGGCACTTCAGGGCATGGTTTAGGAGGCCTGGGGGTGCTGGGTTGACAGTTGGACTTGATGATCTCAGAGGCCTTTTCCAACCTTAATGATTCTATGGCACTTTGCTATTCTTCATGGCCTCAGCCTTAAGGGAAAGATTTATTCCCTTATCGACGAGCATTATCGGTGGGTCTTGCACAGCGCTGTACTTTCTGGATCGCTGCTCTATATAACTCCATACCAGGCACAGCCGGTTCTGTCAAGACCTCCCGTGTCACCCTGAGACGGGTGTACGAGAGATGCTGTTGTTTCCCTCTGGCAGCCCTCCCGAAGCTGCCCCGTGACACGTGGAGAGGCGCAAGGAGGGGGAGCCAGCCCGGAGGGACGCGGGGCAGCCGGGTGACAGGGAGAACACCCGGCGCCCGTGTGACACACCGCGGAAGACCCCCGAGGCGGCGGCAACACCTCCCACACCCCGCCGCGAGGTGCCCAGGGCGCAGCCGCCACCCCCGCCCGCCCCGCCGACCGGGGCGGGGCCTGCGCATGCGCCGGAGCGCGCGCCGTGGGGCCGCCACCGCGGGCCGCGCCCGCCTGCTGGAGGTGCTGGGCGGGTGGGTGAGGGCCCGGTGCTTGCGTGGGGGGCGTCTGTGTCCCGCCCCGCTCCCACCCCCCCCCCCTTTCCCGAGCCCCTCTCCGGGTCGTCCCCGTCGCCTGAGCCGCCGGGGTGGCGGCTGACACGGCCCCACCCCCCCGCCCCGCGCCTCTCCGCCGGGTGTGAGTGAGGGTGTGAGTGAGGGTGTGAGTGAGGGTGTGAGTGAGGGTGTGAGTGAGGGTGTGAGGGGTGCCCTGTCCCTCCGCCGCCTTGCCCACGGGAGGGGGCTACCCGCGTGTGTGTGTGTGTGTGGGGAGGGGGCTGGCCGTCAGCTTGCGGTTTGCTTTCGGGCGGGAAGTGGTCCCGTGCCCACACGCGTCCGTCTTTACGGAGCGCTTGTATTTCGTTGCTGCTGTTGTTGCGGTCACCTGGCGTGAAGTTCAGCAATACGCCGAGAAAGTGCTGTTAAGGCCGAAAACGCGTTAATCTCTGAAGACAGGATGAGTTCATTGTACTCTTTTGTACAGAACGCTTCCAGTGAGCTGGCTAGGGATTTAGTTTCCCCCTTCCTTCTTCCAGTTTATCGACGACACGTGTGAAGGTTGGAACATTGGTTGTTTGCCTAACATGAAAATATATATCCTAAATTTGGGGGGGGGGGGGGGGAACAGTGTTCCGCCTTTTTTCCACTGAGTAAGTAAAATGTACTGCCGGTATAGAGATAGTTTAAAATTATTAAAATAGCGTTCCTTTCTTATCGATCGTGCTGTTATTTTTCAATTGATATTTATTTAGTTTCTGTTCTGTGACTCTACTTCCAGCTTTCCACGGTTGGAACGGGCTAAGTGTTTTCTAAATAGCGCATACTAAATTCAGATTTAAAAAGTTTCAAATATTTTAAATGTAGTTGAGCATCTGTAGCATCATAAATCTGCCTTTTAGACGTGGTTGCAATGCAAGTAGAAAATGCTCTGATCACGGGAACCTTAAATGCGCAATACATGAACGTCAGTCATTTTCATAAGGATAGTGCACAACTGGAATGTCTTGCAAGTAATATAAATAGCTCTTCTCTGGTTTTGAGATAGTATTTGACCTGTTTCAGAAAGCATTAATTCAGTCCTTCGATGGTTTATATTTTTCTGTCCAGTCTTGGCCCTGATCCTACAAAGCACTAAAAATGGACTTAGTCTGAAACACAAATAGGCCTAGTGGATATACAAATTCAAATATGTGCATTCTTTGCAAAATTGTGGCCTTTGTTTATATCTGCAGATGCTTTGGTGCTGACGTGTACTTTGGTTCAGCAAGGAAAAGAAGAATTTAACTAGAAAAGCTTTTCAGTGCATCATTCACCCATTACTCCTCACTCAAAAGAAATTATTTTTCTCCAAATTTTGCTGCTGTCACTGGGCATAAAAGTTAAGATTGTTTTTAGTCCTTTGAGTTACAGAACAGAACTTTCTCATATTTGTAAGTCTGCAGAGGAGAGGGAATTGGTATTCAGAAGGTTAAACTCAATTGAAATGTCAGTTACGTTTGTTATGAAACACAGAGTACTCACTGCAATTTACCATTGTTTCCAGTATAGGGATGAGACATTTTATTTTTATTACTGGAATAACAAGCTTAAGACTGTGGCTGTTACAGCACCTGATAACAACGTGAACATTTAATTCAAATCTGCAACTTAAGAACAAACCTACACACCCAGCCTTGTTCTTTCCTGTCACTCCTGTGCTACTGAGGCCAACGTTGGCTTGCCCTTGCTGCTGGTCACCTTCTCTGGTGAGCATGAAACCTGATGATTTTGCTTATCTGGGTAACAGTTATACTTGGTTAGGGTTTGATTAGGGTAGCCAAAATTTTGTCAGACTCTTAACTGTCTTTTTTATATTGATTTTGAACTACACGATATCACATAAAAGACTAAGTGTCTCTCCAGCATTTTTTTTAAACTTTTCGAAAAGTAGTATAATTTACTACAGGAATAAAAAATTTAAAAAAAATCCCTGTGTTTCGTTTGGAAATTGAATATCTTTAGACTTTGTTTAGATTCAGTTATTTTTATGATTGCCTATGTTAGCGTATGATGAGAACAATCTTGGAAGATTTTCATATTCTGTAGGGTTTATTAACACTATAGGGACATAGGCAGTCAACTTTTATCAGTGTGCAAAAGTACTTGACCTTAACACAGTAGGAATGTATTCCTGTAAGTCTTAAGGGAAATTACTGTTTCTCTAAAAGGAATCAATCATGGCTGACGACTCTCAGAGAAACTTTCGCTCAGTGTATTATGAAAAAGTTGGGTTTCGTGGAGTTGAAGAAAAGAAGTCACTGGAAATTCTGTTGAAAGATGACCGGTTGGGCAAGTTGATTTCGCTGTTTCCTCTATTACTTTGGTGGTTTGGGGCTGGGGAGGGAATAATAGAAAATGTTTAGCTGCTGTGCTTAGTACTCATTTAAGCTTTGCATCTTTTACCACTGATCTCTCAGTTATTACCCGCAGTCCTCTTGAGTTTCAAAGATCTGAAAATCTGATTTTTAAAACTATTAAAGATTTGTCTGCTTGCTTGTTTCTTTTTTTCTTCTCTCATTCTCTATGCCCAAGAAACAAAAAGTTTTTTAATTAAAGCAATTTTAATTTGAAAATATATTCTCATGCTGTTAATTCCATCTAACTTCAAAACAATGAAGATTTTCTTATTGCTGTTGGTCCCTGAGGAGTGCCACATCTCTAACAGAACAGAAGGATAAATGTTGTCCCTTTAACAGAGCCCGTAATTGTTTTGACATAGCAACACGATTTACAAAATGTCTATAAAAATAGTACAGTTTCTTCTTAGTGAAACCTAGGGTAGTTTTACTGTAAATCAAGCCAACATATATATTTTTCAAAATTGTTGCAGTTTATAGGGCACATTCTATTCTTAATTGAAGCAGTGAAAGCATTTGTTGATAATATATTAGGAAGGTGGGGATTTCAATCTGCAGCTAAGGATTTGTCATACTTGGGTAGATCAGAGACTCAAACCTATTTATAATTATATTTAAATTTACCTTAATTTTTCTTTTCCTCTTTATTTCTCTACAGATATTGAGAAGCTTTGCACATTTAGTCAAAGGTTTCCTCTCCCATCCATGTATCGTATACTAGTATGGAAAGTGCTTCTAGGTATGAAATATAACACCTGTGATCCTCTGTAGAAATGAGTATGTAGGAAGGTGTATTTTTTCTGTTTTTTTTTTTTTTTTTTTTTTCCCTTTTCTTTCGAGAGTTAATGACATGGATTGTTCTGTACTACCTTGGCTACTGATACATATTTAACCTATTTTTGTATCCACCTAGGATGCACAATGGCAATTATGAAACAATATTCCATGCATAGTTTTTGAGAACTTTTGCTGAAGTGTACCTAGAAGAGTGTATTTCTATATTTAACTTTGTAACGCTATCCAAGTAAATTTATAAAATGGATTTGAAAGGTGGATTATAATAAGTCACTGATACCTGATAAGATGTTCAGTTCTATTCCTAAAATAACAGACAGTTAAGTTGAAGTTAAGCTGTGATTAAACTTAAAAAAACTGGGCAAGGTTTGGAATGGATGTTTATTCTAAAGAGAAGCTTTGTGTTTTATAAAATCTTGGTTTCTTCTTGTTTTGTTTCTGGCTTTAAATTGTATTTGCTGTTGAAGAAGTCATGAGGCCAGAGACAAATTACGGTGTCCCCAGAAACCATAAAAAAAACCCGTAAATAGATTCTACTTTCCTTAAAGTGTGTTAGTTGGATGACTAATTCAAAAGTACTAATGACTTTGCAGTAACTGGTCAAGTGTGTTGGGTTTACTAAGTGTACGGTCGTGTCACTTGGAGACAGGAGGGGTTGTGGAAGGTCCAGGAGTTCTGACCCTTATAAGGTACCTGGAGAGTTTCCCTTAGAGTTGCTGCGTGTAGAGAAACACTGCCAGGTGGAGTGTGAAGATACATTGTCTGACTGAATCTCTGGAAGAGAAGTGTGCTTTACCATACTGTTGGTGGTGGAGCATTGTGCCACTTTTGAAAAGCTTGAGTGTGCTTAGTCTTGTATTACCAGGGCTGTGCTGGCAGGAAGGGTGCTGATATGTGAAATGTTGTTTCATCAGGGAGAGACCCGCAGCATCTGTCTGCAGATTGGCTTGGAAGCTGCTGTCTTTTGCTGTCTGTAAACTATCCTACTTCTTTGTCCTTTGGCTCTCCAGACTATGTGATGCAGATCCCATATATATCTCTTATATGAAGATTTTGGCATGTGATTCAGAGTCAGGAAAATTGGTGGCACCTACCTCAGAATAAATACTTTACAAAACAGTTTTTCTGTTTTAGGATGTTCATTTATCTTAGGCTGTGCCATGATCTTGAACAATGTTCAAGTAAATATCTTCTGTTTCCCTTCTTTGTCTCCATGTTCCACTACAGTGTCTGGAGTTTGAAATAATATATTAGAAAGTTTTAGCTGAGTTTTAAACAACCTTCTAACTTCTTTTCTTCTTTTTCTTCCCTCCAATTTTCTACAGTTTAAAAATTGTGGCTTCGTATTCCTGATTATTTGGATTTGTAAGCCTTTTTCTGGGAGAGGTAGTAAATGAACAGTCCGCAGAAGGTGCAAGATCTAATTGTAAAACTTGAAGTTATTGGCATTGATCATTGAACTGACAGAGTAATCCTACTTGATAAAAGCCTCTGCTGTTAGAGTACTAATTTTAGGATGAAAAAGATTCTTGTACCCTGGGCCCTAGTGGAGTAGTCAGCATCCTTTAAAATATTAGTAGTAGGAAATGCAGTGTAGGAGGTTTGGACAAGTGACTCAGTACAAGATCCTTCAGCCAAAAATACAAAATACAGTCTCTTGGCAAACTTCTAGCTCATTGCAGAGCCAGCGGTCTATCTTTGACTGTTTTAGATAGGATGATTTGTGAATCATGATAACACAAAACACCTTCTGAGTTAACTGCATGGAAAATTATATTGTGTGGTTTTTTTAAAGGATTTTGTATTTTAAACCCAGAATGATTTATTTCAAGTACACATACTGTCATTCTGTATACTCCTTGGGTGAATAGAGGTGCAAGGACTTTTCTTATGTTGCATCTCAGTGCTAACGCTCGTTAGAAAAGCTGGTATTCAGAAGGGCAATGCAAAATATCTCTCCCTAAACGATTGGAACAACAGCCCAGTCCATTTCTGGTGGGAGGTGTTACATTTCCTGTAAATAATGTTAATAGTTGAACAAAAAGGATTCTATCCTGTCGACAAAATTATCTCAGACACATACCAAGGCTCGATGCTGTCCCAGGTTACGTGGTATGTCAGCGATCTCTCTGTTAACCTCCTGTTCAGGTATGACTCGTGATGGTTTCCCTGTGGTGTTTAAGCTTCTTTTCTGTCTGCCTGAGGTAGTCTTCTGTATTTGAGGAAAGCAGTTGGCAGTATGTACATACAAAGTCATGATGTTGACTCTGTTTTTGCATAATGTGAAAAATGTCTTGCTCTGTCCCAGCTTTTGAAATGCAGACAGATTTGCAGTTGGAAAATAAAAGATAATTTTCTGTCTGATGTGCTTGTTACTAAAACTCGGCCATTTCATGGTTTAACGCTTGGCAGGAGTATTTTTTTCTTTAAATGAGAGATAAAAGCAGTGGGTAGCCTGTTTCAGAACTGATTTTTTGAAGAATGCTTTGTTCTCACGGTATTTTACAATGGGAAGAATTCTGCCTCACTAGTGATAGGGAAGTGGCATTTTTTTGCTTTGGTGTATATAGGATCTTATTTCTGTTGAAGCCTGTGACAGTTTTGTTGTGAACATCAGTGCATGGCAATATTGAGTCTTGAGTGAGGGGAGGGATCGAGTGAAATGTTGAGCATCTCTTCTGGAGATCGTAAACAGTTTAATTTTCTCTGCCTCTCTACTTAGATACTTCTTTTTCCTTTTTGATTTTTCCTTCTAGGAAACTAGAAAAAATACTTGCGTTGTGCTTAGAAGGTATACAGTGTTACCTTGCAAAGTGTTTGGGTGGTGTTCTTAAGTTTTAGTCTGCAACTGATTCAACCTATGTGATTGATTTTGCTTCTGAATGCTGTTTTAGAGAGGATTAATCTATGATACAGTGAGTAAAGAATTTTCTGGCAGAGATCTAACAGTAAATTAAAGAATACTGGAAGGTACAGTATCTTTGCATTAGTTAATTGCATGCATATATTCTCTGGTCATCTCAGACAGTGTAGACTTTGAGAACATGAATGGCTAATGTATATAAAAATCATTCTGCATCCAACTTGTTTTCAAAATAAGTGGAAGCTGGGCACAAATACGCGACTAGTACAGTATTAAAAACTACAGGTGGGTATAAACAAGTAACAAGTAAGATTCACAATTTAAAAATGAAGAAGGGTTGTTAGGGAGAATAAGCCAATTAAATTACTTTTCATCTCTCCCAACAGTGACATTTCTTATCAGCACACTCTTGTGGTATACAAAAGAGTGAGCGTTCGTTTGCTGAAAACCTTGTAGAAGAGCTTGAGAATCAATAGTCTAAGGGTAGATTTTGCCTATGCTCAGTTAACATATGAAATTTGTTTCTATAAATATAACGCTAAAGTGCTTTGTTGGTCCATTGACTTGCAATTTTGTAGAATTTTCTCCCTGTATTCTTTGACTCAGTTTATAAACAAATTGCAGTGCCAGGTCTGAGATTTCTGTAAGCTGGAGTTGTAGTAGAAATTGAATTTAGGCAGATCTCTTGGAAAAGGAGTTTGAGTGCTCTGTTTTTTTTCTTTACAGTTGCTTATCTTTTTTTCTTTTTTTACATTTTTTTAGGAATTATTCCTCCTCACCATGAATCTCATGCTTTGGTGATGAAGTATCGGAAGGAGCAGTACTGGGATATACACCATGCTCTTCGTGTAATTCGTTTTATTAATGATTCTACCCCACAGGTAGATGTTTTCCTCCGCATACATCAACTGGAATCAGGAAAATTGCCTCGAAACTTGGCTTTTCCATTGGTCAGTTGTCATTTTAAGTCTTTTAAGTACAGTATTTTGTTTAACTTCAAACAGTAAACCTGTGAGAAACTGAACTGCAAGTAGCCCCACAAATGCACGTAGATAGACAAAGTAAGGTGAATGGAAAACAGAGAAGTACTAGTATGAAATAAGGGATTTTAGTCAAAGTGCATTTCTCTTTTTCATCCCCTAAGTACTTATGTAAGATTTTATTCCTTAAAGTCTCTTTTGTGTATTTTGCCTGCTAGACTTCAAGCCTTTTGTACTCTAGTACGCTTCAGTTTCTTTACAGCACTGAAATGAAAATGTTATAATCTTATCAGAGCTCATAGATTCTTAAAGGTCCTGGAACAAGGATAATTCAGAGCCAGTACAAGCAGTGATTTATTGCAGATTACATCATATATTTAAATTATTTGTTTTTAAATCTAGACTTTAGTGTACTGACCTCCTTTTTCTGTTAGTCTAAACTGATCCAGGCTTCTGTCAGGTAATGCATGTACTTTACAGTGTAATCACATATGGGTAAATAAGTCTATGTTTTGATGATAAGTCTATAGTGTGATGATAAAATCAATGTGTGGATCTTACGTATAAGCCTCTGAAAGAGGAGGTGATGAAAGGAGCAATGAGATTTTCTGAAGTGGATTTTATCCTATATTTAATGTTAATTTACCCATGTTCACTCTAGCCCAGCTTGCTTTGTTGTTTTTCATCTTGTGATAACGAAATTTGACATAAGAACTTTATAAAAGTTAAAAATTTTAAAAAAAAGATTAAACAAATTTAAGGTGGAAAATTCAGTAATATTTTGGACTGGAGGATTATATACAGCATTCTCTTGCCGGAGAAGGGAGAGGGTTTTCGTGCACTTACAATTGCCTAGGAACATGGTCACCCTATCCTGCAAGTTTCCTATAGAGAAATTTCCTTGATCTTGGCATGTGACCCCGTGGGCTGAAAATTCATCCTTTCTAGAGCAGTATTGCTTTCTGAGCAAGTGTTTTGTCTGCATCCCAGAGCACTAGTACTCAGTACTGCAATGGGGTTTCATAGTGGTGGTGTTTAGCAGATCCACAGTTGTTATTATTAAAGTAACTTATGTTTGTTTTGGTGCAGAAAGCATTTGTTCTCTTTATGCCAGCCTGTTTTTAGTGCAGTAACTGTCCCCATAAACTTACAAGAGGTTACTACTTGATAGTAACGCAGATGTTTTATTGTCGAGGCAGAGGGAGTATAAAGATGATGTTGGTTTGGTCTAAATATTTTGAAATGTTTGAGTTACAAATCACAGTCGTCTGCTAGATATGTTTTGTGCCTCTGGAAGCAGAGAGTTTAAGTAGGGATATGTGTGTATTGCAGCAGTCTATGTAGCAGAGGCATGTCCCAGCAGTAGTTAGACTATCCGTGTGTTTTGCATGAGTTGTAATCTGTGCAAAAGCCTGTGATACTACAGGTTACTGCTTCTGATGGTTACCGTAGATGAGACATATCCAGCTTGTTACCCTGCCTCCTAATGTGGTCAGTACTGCCTGCGTAAGGAAGACTGTCGGAATCAGGGCAAATATAGAGCCTTTCCTTGTGCATCTTCCCAGTTTAGACAGTTCCTGAGCTAGCTGTTGGCATGAGGTCTAGCTGGTGGTTTAGAGTTAGTTTGCCTCCATCTACCCTCTGTGCAGTCGTACCATTAACTGTGATTTAGGTATGCTGATACTTCTGTTAGGAAAGTATATCCTCAGGAGAAGAGATGATAGTGTGCCCATCACATGCTTCTGGTCGTGTATTGTGGGGAATAAGATACTCATCACCTGGAAGAGACATTTATTTATCTCTAGGAAGATGTTTATCTCAAGCCAAATGATTTTCTCTATGTTGAAGGTAGGCATGCAGCTGATGGCTGCATTATTTTTTTCAGTAACTGTAACATTCATGACAAAGGTGTTTGAGGGGCCTGTTTGGCCCGTAGCAAGGAATAGGATGAAAAATTCTGCTGCTGTGCAGTGTGAAAATGTGGGGCATAGAAGTAGGATTATCGCTACCTTGTTAGGACGTAATATTACCTCATTTGAGAACATTTGAGAACTTTGTATCAGAGTTGTTCCGAACTCCTGTTGTATGCTTTGTTTTTAAAAGCAAGACAAGTCTTATTTGTTCTGCTTTAATAGGTGTCTGTCACCATATGCAGCTGCTGCCCAATTTCGATTGCTTGACTAGCCCGATTGTTTTATTTACAAATGTCAGAACAACTCTTTGTGTACATTGATTCCAGTTTATTTTCCCAAATATCAGGGAAAAGGAATATAAGAATAATTTAAATCACATAGTTCAATATTTCTGTGTAGTTCACTTTTTTGTCTTTGTTTTCCAGGAACCTGAAGATGAAGTGTTTCTTGCTATTGCTAAAGCGATGGAGGAAATGGTGGAGGATCCTATAGAATGCTATTGGCTTGTAAGTTGCTTTGTGAATCAGCTGAACAGCAAGCACAAAGATTCATTACAACAGCTGGTAAGGAAAAAACACTTCTTCTTTTTTTTTGTTTTGTGTGTGTGAGGAGAGCCAGTCACAGAAAGCATTAATATATGGAGACATAACTCCAGATAACTGGAGCATCAGAGGTGATACCCATGGATTCTGTTCCACCAAGTGTTTTGAGAAAAAGTGAGGAGTGCTTTTTGCATTGTGATTGTGCTGTCCTGTGGGACACTTTGTCTAATGTAACATTAGAAATTGTTTTTGTTTGCTACATGGTAGTTTTCAATTACAACTTATTTTCTTTTTAGGTTAGCTAAAGCTTACATTGTATCTAGTTGAATTATGTTTCTCACCAACCGGTCAATTAAGAATTGTCTTTATTTTAAACGACTGAAAACGTCACAAAATTAAGAACATCTTGGTGTATGTCTGCTACATTTTAGGCTGTGTCTCTGGCATCCATATGCTGTTCACTGGATGATAGACAAAGCACAATTGGTTTGCTTTATAAATGAAGCAGGGTACTAAGTCTTCAGAAAAACAGTATGTTGCAAATTAAGTTATAATAAAAAGTGGAATAGGGTTCTTTTGGCACTGATCATTTAAATGGTCTCATAGAATATTAATTTTGATCTTCTATCTTACTGGTTTATAAAGTTAGAATTTGATTGTAAAGAAAATGCATACTTACAAAAATCACAAAAGCTTTTGTAATTCTTCAAAGAGTCTTAACAGAAAAGAAACTTCTGGTTAACAATATCCACTGAGATAAAAGTGTCAGAGTACCTGTGCACTAGCAATCACTGAATGAAAATTCGCTGCAGAAAATTATGCATGTCCTTTGTTATTCTTTTGGAAGTAAGAAATACTTTTTAAACCTACGTCCTGTTGCTGGAGGTGATACATTCAACTATACCAATTTCTGTAATTCCTTTCAAAGGACAGAGGAGCATTTTTAAAGCAAGTATGTGCTCTCACTACATAGAGAGTGCCAAATGTCTCCCTCCCTAAGTTTTTGTTTTAATATGAACATTGTACCAAGGCTATGGATGTTAGAATATGGTCAAAGGAACCATTTTCTCCCTTTGACAGCTGAAGTCATTAGCTGTTTACCTAATTATGACAAAAACCATAAAGGTACTCCTGAATTTATGAAAATGTGTATTGTGTTACATTAGAATTTAAATAAAATGAGAATTATCCACATAAACCCATGGATAATTATCCACATGTTTATTCTTCTAAATACTTTGGATTTTCAAACAAGCAATCAATGTCCAGCTTTTAATATGTTGCACAGGAATTTACTCTCAGAATTGATTTTCTGGGTTTTGCTGCATTGTGTGTAGATTTTTTTTGACGTGTGCTAAGGCGATTAGGTTTGAGGTGAATGAGACTCAATTTTACTTGTGAAGGTAGCAGTAATTAGTGCACGTTTAATCTCTGCATTGCCTTAAGCTCTCAAATGCCTCCTTGCACTAGGGAATACTGCAGATTTTGGAAGTTCTGCTAGTGGTCAGCAATTTAAGGAACTTGAGTTTGTTTGTTTAGTTAAGTGCATAATTAGCTAATTGCAGAAATCAGTACAGTAATTTAGAACATGATGTTTTTAGTTGAAACAATGCACATTCATTATTTTAACATGTTATTTCATGCCAATTGACTTTTTATGACATTTCTTGTCTTACAGCATGGACCTCCATAGCCTCTGGAGGGTACTCTGATAAAAGTTACCTAAATTTTTCCAATTCCTTTCTCAGCCAAAAATTCTGGAGCAGTATTTGAACATTGAAGATAACAGACTGCTGATGCATTTGAAAGCATGTGCTGCAATGAGCAAACTCCCTTATGATCTTTGGTTTAAAAAGTGTTTTGCAGGCTGTTTACCTGAGTCCAGTTTGCAGAGGCAAGTTCTCTCTTTTTCTTTCTGTTTGTAATTACATAGTAATTTTGGCTTTTTGTCATCACTAGCAGGCAAAGAGCTTTCCTTGTTCTGTAAGATTATGGAGTTAACTTTATTGTTGACTTGGAAATGATAAAATGGGATTTGATTCCACTTGTTACTGACGCAAGATAATCTCTGTGTGATCGTTTCTCGCATTGAAATTGAAAAAGAATGGAGTTAAATATAGCGGCTGATTCTGTTAGACACTTAATGCCTCCTAGGATTTAAAACTCCAAATCGCCTCTTAGTGACGGATAGCTGAATGGTAGTCAGTTTTCAGGCTTTTTAACAAAAATCCTTGCTTAGAGAGTGATTATAATACTGTATTATCGTTACATGAAAAAGATTTTGGGAATGTGTATTGGTTGTGGCTGAGATGGGTTAATTTTCTCCATAGTAGCTAGCATGGGGCTATGCTATGGATTTATGCTGGAAACAGTGTTGATAACACAGGAATGCTTTCATTACCGCTGAGCAGTGCTTACACAGAGTCAAGGCCTTTGCTGCTTCTCACGCCACCCCACCAGCAAGTGGCTGGGGGTGCACAAGGAGTTGGGAGGGGACACGGCTGGGACAGCTGACCCCAACTGACCAGAGGGATGTTCCGTACCATATGACGTCATGCTCGGTGTATAAAGCTGGGGTGGAGGTTGGTGGGGGGACTGTTGCTCAGGGACAAGGTGGGCATCGGTCGGTTGGTTGGTAGTGAGCAGTTGCTTTCATTTGCATCACTTGCCTGTCTTGAGTTTTATTTTCCTCTCTTTGTTATTTTTTCTACTCTTTTCCTTACAATTTAAAAAAAATGTTATTATTTCTTTTTATTAATAAACTGTTCTTATCTGAACCCACAAGTAAGTTTCTCACTTTTACCCTTCCAGTTCATCCCCCTGGGGGGCGAGGCGGAGTGAGTGAGCAGCTGTGTGGTGCTTAGTTGCTGGCTGGGGTTAAACCATGACAGAACGTTTATTTTAAAAAGTACTAGGGCAGGTTGAGTATTGCAAAGTTAGTGAAATAGTGCATTATATCAGGATTCTACAGTTAGAAATAGGTTGTCCAGCTTTTAAAAGGGGAAAATTCTTGTGCATGGCACTTCACTCAATGGCTTTTGAAATGAAGCTTGTATGATTTCTCTAGTTCTGCTGCCTGAGAACTCCTGGAAGGCAGAAAATTCAAGCTAGATGTAGAGAAGCATCTGCATTAACAAGAGTTGCTAATAGCTGAGCAGGAGGTGGCACAAAGAAAACAATGGTTTCATTTTCAGCTGCCTGAAAACTTTGAAAAGTTACAAGGTTCAAAGGAAGTTTTACTCCAGCACCTCCAGGACTTCAGTGGCTAGTGCAGGAACATAGCACGGAAACAGAAAGCTTTGTAAAATGCTCTGTAGATAATACTTTACGGTGGTGAAGTTGGTCATAATCTGAGTAGTGAATGCAATCTTGCTTGTTTTTCTGGGACTTCACAAAGCTAAGTGGGAAACAGCTGTTTTTAAAAATGTTTTATTTGCCCTTATGAAAATAAGGGGGTTTTAGGGAACAAGCTATAAGATTAGAAATCATGCTCTCCAGTCTTGTAGTACCATGGTCTTTGAGGTTCTGTATGTTTTACTGTTGGCAAGGAATATGTCAGAGAAAAAAAATTTTTGAACCAAAACTGAAGGATTTGGCAGTAGACCTTTAGGTGTTATGCTGCGTGCAGCATGGACAGAAAGAACTAATGGCAAATTCTTCTCATCAAGCACCTATAAGGCTCCAAAATAGTCATCTCTGTGTAGTGGTTGTGCGTGTTGTGGTGGTTAAAAGCTTTTACTACTTTTATGGCTACAGAAATTATGTAAGCATGCATAAAATGCTTGCTACATCCTTAAAAGCAATTGAACATGTATGGTTTGCTCACATCTGTATTTCACATTTGAATTTGTAGGTTACCTTCCACAGGTAATGATTGACCTTGTTTCATTGTGCTTTCTCTGTATGAAACTTAATGCCTTAAAACTTGAACTACTGTCAGTAGAAGTGACTGCTCTACTTGGGACTTGCCAGTCTCTTCAGGCTTTTTTTTCTGTAGGCTTCTGTGATCCAAGACAGCCTTTGCAAACTACTGCATTAGGAACCTCTTTGCATGTCTTCTAGGAGATAATTTTACGTAGAGCTTACATGATTTAATTTTGCTGTTAGGTCTTATGGCTGAGAACTAGAGCTGAAAGAGGAATTTGTATCAGAGCAGTATTGCTGTTGGAAGATTCAGATTTTTTTTAAATTTCTGTTGAAAACTGAACATTTTATGGAGCTGTGTCATCTTGATAGTGTAACAGAAAAAAAATCTAGATGAAGAATTTTGATTTCATATTTCATCTTGTTAGAATCTTAGTTTCAAACTTCTACCATTTTGAATCGGTTCATTTATATAAAAATATTTTGTCTAGTTAGTGTACTGTTTAGCCTTCTCATATACTGTTTTACCTTACTGAAATAGAATATTTTGATGTCCTGACATTTTTTAAATACTTTTTTTTTTTAATGGAAAAGGTCAAAATGCTGGCTTTTTGTGTCACTCTGGAGTAAAAACAAATTTCAGGGTTGGTACTTCTGATGGCACAGCAATCCCTTTCCCCCAACAGTTCTTGTGGGAACATGGTAAAAGTGCACTTTTTCTTGTCAGTTTAGGTTTTCTGAATTATTCAGTTGTAATCATAATGGCCTCTTTTGCTAAGGAAATAACATACTTCATGGGTAGCATGTGACAGATGAACTTAATTAATGCTTGGAGATTCAGTTTGGATTAGAATCTAGAAGCCCCGGTGCTTATCTG
This sequence comes from Morus bassanus, assembly GCA_031468815.1. NCBI lineage: Eukaryota > Metazoa > Chordata > Aves > Suliformes > Sulidae > Morus > Morus bassanus. The sequence goes on from CM062567.1 coordinate 70,981,296, forward strand.
AAATGTATCCAAATGGCAGTGTTGGAAATGCTGAGAATTGAAAACAGGTCTCCAGTTCTCCTGTGAGTTTTACTTATTTTTTTGTCAAGTGAGAGATGATCTGAGCTCAGTCTTTTATGATTTAATTGAACTTACGATTTAGTACTGGTTGTTTGTTTTCTATAAATTGTAGTCTTCTCTGCCAGGCAGCTAAATCTAAATTTCATGGTTTTCTTTTTTCTCTAAGGTGTACGAGATTTGTATATGCTATGCAGAAAAATTTATCCGATAGTGGTGAGATGAAGTTGCATAATATCAGCTTTACTCCTGACAGGCACCGTCATTCAGAATAAATACTGCTTTATAGCACACTTCTCCTAGTTATACCATAGGTAAATTTTATGCGTCAGTTTAATTTAAATGGGCTTGGAAAAATGTATATAGACAGGTTTCATGTAGAAGATTTTCCTTTGAGCTTATGCAGTGTCTTTGCTTGCCCTAATATACTTGACATACTATGCGACAAGCTTCTTAACGAACTTCTTAAAGGTGCCACATTGGTAAAAGAGAGGAGCAGACTGGCCATTTCAAAGGCACTGTATCTTCAGGGCCCTGTATCCCACCTAGAATATAGACAGGGTGCTTCCTGGGGCATGAGTCAGCCTGTAGCACAGGCTCGAGAGGGACAGAAAGGCTTACTCGTCTCTGAAACAGGGAGAGAACTGATCACACCTTTGTTTTTATACTCACCATTGCCCTATTTGCTTGAATTCTGCAACAGCCTATCTGGTCATCTGTTCAGTGAGGCCCGTGTGTGGAGAGCTTTCAAATGGTGCTGTATGGGCCCTCAGCCGGAGAGCCCTGCTGTTAAAGCTCGGTGTCCCTTCAGCTCTACAGGCAAAATGGCACTTCAGCTGCCAGTTTATTCCAGCCCTGTCATGCCAGATGATCCAGCTACAACAGGAATAGTGCAGCTTTGCAGATATAATGGTGAATAAGCCAGGCATTTTTTTTTTATGGCTTAATGTTGCCGATCACGTATCATGCCCCTGACTAACATTGTTTGTGTTCTGCACTGTAGACTTGGCATTAGCAGGACTGTAATAGCTGATGGGGCAGTGTTAGGTCATTAGTCTCTGGTAGCTTGTTTGTGGGAAAGTATTTGGTAGTTCTCCTGAAATCTTATTATATTATATCTTAGTATATTATGCCTTTCATACTGGCACTACCTCATGTGTTAATATATGGCTTCTGTAGTTTACATCTGTAATCTCCACGTCCTGCGTAAGTTACATCTAGTGGTAAAAATATAAGTCATTTGTTAGTAGACACAACAGAAATACGAAAAATGCCTTAAATTTACTGTGGAGTGGGAGGGCATAAGAATGTGCACATGGGCTACTACTGTGGAAAAACTTGGGTCTCTTTGCCTTTGTCTAAATAATTGAGCTGCTTCCCAGCTCTGGAGACAGATGGGCACAAGATCAAGACATAACATCAGGATGAGACTTGTGTGAGCCTCATCGTGTCCCTCCATGCCCAGTTACCTATTGGAAGGACACCCAGAAGTGCGGGCAGAGGAGCAAGCATTGGTTCTCTAAACATCTCCAGCCTGGATGTTGGGAGGACCAGAACCAGGGAATAAGGTTGAGTACGGTTACCCTGCAGCCTAGGGGGAAAAGCTGTGAGATTAATGATAATATTTCAGAAAAAGAGAGAGCAGCAATGCTGCGATGCTTTTTGTATACTACTGCACTGTAGTGGTTGAGGAACCTCAGAAACTGCCTTGAGAATGCCATGCCTTCACGCACATGCACACAGTAAGTCATATCGTGTCTACAGGAAAAGCTTGCTGAAAAGTAAACGGCTTCCTTTGCATAATCCTTGGCATGCTCCTTACCTTCATAGCTTCTCGTGTCTTTTTATTTTCCCTTGTGGTTGTTCCTACTATTTCACTGTTCAAGAAATACCTACAAGAGTGCTCCTGTGGTTAATTGAATAATGTTATATTTCACAGGGGATGATAGTCACAAAAAACATAATGGATTTAGTGTATACTTTCTTTTTCAGCATTTCTGAGTAGCTCTATAGGCACAGTTGCCTGACATTTCTGTTTTAATTTTCCCATCTCTAGGAGTACAAAAAATGGGTAAAAAGTTGCAATCTCTGACAGTATACTTGATCTTAAGTGTTTGTTTAAACACTTATTTAAAAAGCAAAAGTAGAATAGGTATGTTATCATCAATAGAGATACAACGTATAAGGCTGCTATATTAGAATAGAATCATCAAAATTCACGTTTCCTTGAAACTGCTGTGGGTTTTTTCCATTCTAAGTAAACACTTTTCTGACACAGTTTATGTTGCTATTCCTGGCTCTACTGGTATAGACAAGGTGCTGACCGCTGGTCTGTTTATCACAGTGTCATGCAGTCATTCCCCTATCGCTGTCACTGGTGGAGTTGCATGGAGAGTAACAACAGCTGGAAAAGTTAAGGGGAAAAATACTGCAGCAGACACAGCAGGGTAGTGCTGACATCTCGCCCATTTTGCTATGCACCGTCTTGCAAAATTTGTTAGACAGTGGTGATTTAGGTGCTGCATCTGTTTTGTCATTGTTAAAACATTTGTTCTGGAATCATATTAAATAATGCAGGAAAACATTAGAGTGTTTTCTGAGCATGAAATGTAACCTACTGTAGTGTGATTATGGAGACTGAAGTCAGGAGAGTTGGAAGCAAAATAGTGAAAGAAGGGCTGGGTATTTTGTATTTGGATTAGTAAGTTTGTATTTGAATGAACATGAGCTTTAATATGAACTTTGAAAATTCTTTCCAGTTTTTGAGGTCTGCTACTCTCTGTATTGTCAGTCATAATTATGGTTCTGATGCCCATGAAACACATGGGGACCTGCTCTTGGGTCTAAACAGGTAGGTTTGTGAAGGAAAATGTATTAGAAGTAAACAGGGATGACCTGTACAGTGTGGAACAGGAATGTGGTCTCAGTTTTCTCATAGCCTTGCTTAAATCTTCTAGACCCGACTTCAACATCGGTGTGATGTTTACAGTGATCACTTGTTCTAGGATGCTTGAGCCACAAAGGAAGCGGTAATTCTGGATTATTGGATTATTTACTGTTTCTGCCAATATGGGAATTATATTAATTTTTAATCATAGCAAGACAGTGAATTAAAACTAAATTGCAAAGGGGAAAGAAATTGGCAGTGCCTTCTTTACCACCTGTCCGTGTGGGGGTTTTGTGTGTTTCCTTCTTTTTTAAGACTAGTCCTGAGGATTTTACAAATTCTTTTCCTCATTTCTTCATTATAAGTTAAATTCTAGTCTAAATTTTTTGATGAATGGAGAGGTGAAAATAGTGTCAAAAGAGCTATGTGAATAGAAGTTTAAGAAACTGACAAAGAAATTACTTGAGTCACAATGTGAAAAATAAGCACTGTGTAACAGCAGCAACCCTTCCACATTAGGAGTTAAAAAAGCTCTTCACAAAGAATCACAGAAAGGTTGAGGTTGGCAGGGACCTCTGGAGGTCATCTGGCCCCACGATCCCTCTGCTCAAGCAGGGCCGCTTTGAGCTGGTTGCCCAGGACCATGTCCAGATGGCTTTTGAGTGTCTCCAAGGATGGAGACATTCGTGCAATGAAAAAGTGTTTCCTGATGTTCAGAGGGAACCCCCTGTGTTTCAGTTTGTGCCCATTGCCTCTGGTCCTGTCACTGGGCACCGCTGAGGAGAGCCTGGCTCTGTCCTCTTGGTACCCTCCCTTCAGGTATTTCTGTACATTGATGAGATCCCCCCTGAGGCTTCTCTTCTCCAGGCTGAACAGCCTCAGCTCTCTCAGCCTTTCCTCATAGGAGAGATGCTGCACTCCTTTCATCATCTTCATGGCTCTTTGTCGGACTGTCACTTCGGAACTCCTTCTTGCTTAAAGGTGTGATACCAACTCTTCAATTCAGCTGTCAAAGTCCCTGTTGTGCTTGTGTTGTGTTCTCCTGGCACTCTAGGCGGAAGGGCAAGTTCTTCTGAGAGAGCAGGTTGTATAAAAATTGAGTTGTCTTTGGAAGAAGCACACCCATAGATCCAAGTTTATAGGTGGGCTGCAGAAGATGTTTTCCAGTTAGTGTTACTGTATTCAGAGATTACGGAGGGTAGTAGGTGATCTTTGTCCCCCATGTTTTTATTTGGAAGGAGAAACACTTTTAACAAGTGCCCAGAAGGAGCAAGAACAGTAATCCTCAGAAAGTCTTTCTGACACAGCTCTTAAAATTCAAGAACTAAAAATAATGCAAGCCCATAAAAGCTGCCATCTGACAGATGGCTTCACACTGGTTTTGGATAATCTTTCATCCCGAGTCTGTTGAGTTGGGCCTGAGAGAGAGCTGCTGGCTGAAGGATGATTTCAGACTGTTGCAGGCTGTTTTAGTAGAGTGGATCCCTTTTAATATTCATCAAAGTTCTGTTGCTAAAGTACTCGCAGCCCTTGGATGCCTGCCCTTCAGATTTTTATTAAAACTGTGAGGTCCAGGTACAGTTTCATACGAGTGGTAGGGGTGCTTAGGTAATTCTGAGAGAGTCTGTGCACAGTGGGATGGATTGAAAGACTTAATACTTGTTCCTTATGTCTCATTTAAACATCATGGATTATATCATGCTGATATATCATATTTGCATTACATACAGCAATGACCTGGAATATTTAGCTTCTTGAGATGTAGCAGTTCGGTATTACATCCTTTTGAATTTTCAGCTACTGAACTGTTCGAAGAGTGTCTTTTTTAGGCATGCTAATAAAGTTTGTTCCCTTTTTTGCATTAGGAAAAATTCTTACCTTTACCATACACTGTGGAATAGTTGTCACAGTTCAGGCTATTAAAACAAGATTTGCTTTCTGTATTTGAGCTTGTAAACAGTTCCATTTCTAAACAAGAATGCAACATATCGATACATTACTGCTCGCTATCACTCTGCTCTGTACACATTTAGGAGTTGATAAAGTGTCTTTTATTTACCCTGACCCGAATAATGCAATACATTGCTGTTGTTCAGAAAAATAATCCGGAAAAAGGTGATTGTACAAAGACCGTTCTAGCAGATAAATAAGCAGATAAGCACTGCAATAGTGTTTAGTGATTCCTTTTCATTTTATTTTTTTTTTTTAGAGTTTGGGACAAAGTTATTAGTGGGTCCTGCAAGATTCTCGTTTTTGTTGCTGTGGAGATATTATTAACCTTCAAAATGAAGATAATAGCACTGAATACTGCAGAAAAGATCACGCAGTTTTTGGAAAATGTAAGTACTCTATTGTGCTTTGCATTGCCTTTTATGGTTTATAGAAATGTGTTTCAGCCTTAGTCATTTTCCTGTTGCCAAACATACTATAAGAGACTATTGCATTACTTACTGAGAATAGTGTAGTAGTACTGAGGTGAAGAGAGATTGTACAGGGATGAGAATAATAGTTTTTTCTATCGGGAGGTAAGGCTTTCATAGAATGAAATTATTTTTAGGCTTTGGGGAATGCGTTATCTGTGTTTGTACAGATTTGATAATATTCATCTGACAATAAAGGGGGTTTTCTGTGAAAGTGTGTGCAGATGAGGTTAGGTTAATTTTTCTGGAAGCTCCTCTCAGGGTTGGTTTCTGGCACCTTTTTTGCTCCTTGCCTGAGTGTGAATCTGTGGACTCAAGGTATGCTTTCTGTTGATGTAAGGATGGGGTCATGAACCCGACCCTGAACTTTCCTTCTGTGAATAGTAACAAATGTCACAGCAGGATCGTAGGACCGAGGTTAGTTTGATTAGATACGTTTGTGGTCATGGGTGGCCAGTATGAGTTCTGCCTGATGTCAGGTTAGGGATGTGTGAAGCGGGAGATGCCCGTGTGGTCATCTTACTGTTTTGTAAATAAAAGCTTTTTGTCTAAGACCAGGAGGTAATATGGTGTGTGTAGGACTGAGGGATGGTAGGGCAGGGAGACGGGATTCTAGTTTCATTTTCTTTTTTATAAAGAGGTAAAATCTGAACTGGAAATTTAAAATCGGTATTTTAAACAAAACAGTCCAAATAAAGTACTCTGACAAGGCATCTTGCCCTGATCTTTTGTAGATTCCTCAAGATAACACTGACGCTATTGTCAGCAAAGCTGTTGATCTGTGGCGCACACACTGTGGGACTCCAGCGCACTCAGTCTGAGAAATTTCTTCGTTTATTACAGCGTGGGGAAAAAAAAAAGACATTTGAAAAGATATTTTACCACTCTTCCCCCATCCTGGTGTGATGTTCTTCGTTACCTCTTCTATGGAAGGATGCTATTAAAGCAGCTAATACCATAGTGATCAATATGTAAATATTTTTCAATAAATACAGATGGAATGAAGATACCTAGTGGTGGTGTGATCACGTCCAGAGCGTTTCTTGGCCAGCCAGCTACAGTGTTCTGATTGCACAGTGTGCTCTCTGGCTTTTGGGGAAGTAAATCTGACTCTTGAAGCAAGGTAAACAGACTTGTAATTTAAAAATGTTTTTGTATGCCAGCTTATACTTGATATAACTAGTTACTACTTGGAGGTGTTTTTAAGGCGAATTTACTAAATGTTAGTCTGCTGGAACTCTTTGGTGAACAAGCATGCCTTTGCTAGAAATGTAAATGTACTGTATTAATAGAGTAAATTTTCAGGTAAATGTTCTGGAAGAGGCATCACAAGTTTGAGGTAGAGGACATCACAATGACCAGGGGTGACATGCTTTTCTGAAGTGTCTAAAAAGACTTTCTTTTCATCTGTCAGCCAGCTCTCTATGGCTCTACCTCCTTCTTTGTTCTTCACGGAAGGTGCTCTAGGAAGGTGGATCTGTCCTATTTGAAAATGTAACTTTGGGCAGGTATGGAGAAAATCAGTGGGACGATTCAGTGTAATTCAGAATTACAGGCCAGTAATAAACAATGCCTCTGTTGAACGTTTGGCTCAAAATTGTTGTAATTTGATTCTTGTTTGGTTTAGATTTCAAAATAAATTTAATACAGAAATGTAAGTCATGATATAAGTAAAAGTAGAGTGATTAGCAACAGATGGAGATTTGCTGGAGAACTAATATTTTTCTTGTAAAAGTGTAAAATTCTATTTCTACATCTTGCATAGTCCTGGGAATTGTATATAAAAATGTGTTGCTTAGCTCTTGCTTGACTCAAATTGATGGTTGGTATGCCAAGTGCCAAGTATGCTTATTGCACTTGAAAGAGCGTGTGTAGCTTGCACCCAGTGTTGTGCAGACTTGAAATGCTTTACAGACTTAACTTCTGTTTTAAAGTAGGTCACGTTTACCTTCCAACATGTTAGCTGGGGAAGGATGGAACTCAGTTCAGGTTACACCTAAAAACCTTGATAGATGACCTCTGCTGGATTCTGAGATGCTGCTGTCGGTGTTCCTGAAATGCCTGAGTTTACCCAGTTCAGAAAATGCTTGTTTGTGTCTGCTTTGAAAGCCATTGCTGTGTCTGCATTGTCGTGTAATCCATTTGGTTCATTTCAGATGGGAGCTTGTTTTCCTCATGTAGGCATGAGAGCTGGGCAACGTGGATAGGAAGGAGCATATACATTCTGTAACAGGCAATGCATGAGTTTTTCAGATAATGGCCACGGGTACGGTCTGAGAGATTACCCATTTGAACACTTTTCCCTCAGGCTGCACGGCTTATTCACAGAACCCCCAAAGTTACGTATGCATTATTCAGGCCTTTACACTGCAGATTACTTAGTAATTAAAAAAAACAAGCACTGATGATACTGAAGGTGTTTAGCAGTTTGTCCTGAAAGGGAATCAATAACTCATATTCTGTGAAGAGAGATGCACTGAATCAGGATTAGAAGTGCCAGTTAGTGTTATTGCTTCCAGACTTGCCGGTGAGTGTTCCTCTAATCGCTATTTGACTGAAGGCTCCAAACGTTTTTTCAGTTTAGTTTATAATTTAAAAAAGCCTTGCTCTATCAATAGGCAGGCCCTGGAGCTGCACAGATGAAAGACAGAGATCTGCTTTCACAGAATCACAGAGTGGTTGAGGGTGGCGGGGACATCTGGAGGTCATCTGGTCCAGCCAACCCCCCTGCTCAAGCAGAGCCACCTACAGCCAGTTGCCCAGGTCCGTGTCCAGACGGCTTTTGAATGTGTTTCCAAGGGGGAAGACTGCACCACCTCTCTGGGCAACCTGTGCCAGTGCTCAGTCACCCTCACAGTAAAAATCTTCGTTTACTTGATTTTACTTAAACATTTCAGTGGATGTGGGATGTATCCTTAAATGCTGCTCCACGTTAATGTCCGCTGAAGTTCGTGTGCAGCTTTTTCTGTTTCATTTACAAAGAAAGAACAGGAGCATTTCTTTAACGGGGTGCATTATTTATTCTGGGCTATGCTGAAGGAGGGAAGTTCTCTGGAGAACAGATAGTGCTTTAACTCCATGCTGCTTTCACTGATCTGGTAAGAGACATTTGTGCATGTCCTAATGGATCCATATCCAGGCTTTCACTGTGGATTTATGAGGGATACAGTTTATGGAGGAAACTTACTGAATTCCCAGAAGGCTGCAAGTATGAATCTGGCTAACTTATGCTCAGTTAATTTTTGGTGATGTCTGCTCAGTTGAACATAATGCTTTAGCTTAGAGACCTACTTCCCAAGAGAGCAGGAGAACAGCAAAATGTGAGCTTTCACTGGCCCCAGCGTGTGCTGAGCAGGGCGAGGTTGAAGCAAGACACCTTTGAAGTCCCAACCTAGAGCAGAGCCCACCATTTGGGAAGCCTCGGTCCGTGCCTCCAGCGACTGCAACCAGCCTGGAGTTTGGCAGATGTGGCTAACAGTTGCCCTTTGACCTCTTGAACTAAAACACTGCAATGCTTGTAGTGTCCAGCTGGGCACTTGTAGTGGGCAGTCCAAGTTTGGTCACTTATCTACTGTCGACTACTCGTTCCTTACACAGAGTGTTTTGGAGTTGCGCATAGTTGAGCCTCCTACTGAAATCCCTGGCGAAGTAATGCGGGAAGGGCTTACCTTTGGTGTTTGTTTTCTGTTACCTCTATGTCGTTGCGGGAGGAATGTGGTAACAAGTCATCTGATGGTCATTTTTTCCTGAAAATGAGATATTTTGTCTTTATTTACATTATTTCTCCTTGACTGGCGGAGTATGTAACTGCTTGTTGCATGCTTGTTTGTTCATATAGAACTAGCTGCTGTGTATGTTTGGGTTTTTGTTGTTGTTGTTGTTTGTTTTTTTCCTCCTGTTTTCCCCGGAGACAATAGAAACAACACCGAAGCATTCACTTCAGAGAGTGAAAGCTCCCCCCTCAAGCCTTCCTCTGCCAAATATCTTCATGGGCTTTACAAACAAGAAAAATAAGCTTAATTTGGTCCAGTTCTTCCCTCAAGCAGTACTTTCTCTCTAGAGAGATTTAGAGCAATGCCACATGTCTGTGCTCTCCCATGTTGCACGCACCAGTTCTTTTACAGCTGATGACCAAATGTGATGGAAACTCCAGATAAGAAAAGTAATGGCAGATGTCAAAGGATGGTGCTTGAAAAATGATGAGTGATTTGAACTCTAGTGAGGGGCTGGAGAGTATGGAAAGAAAAGCAGAAGAGTATGGAGACAAAAGTGGCTGAAATACGGTAATTCAGAGGCTGATAAAGTAGCAGTGATAGAGGGCAGGTCTCTGCGGATAGGAAATCAACTTTCATCGCCCTGTGGGACACATGAGACAACTTCAGTTGAAGATGTCTTTCTGAACACCAGAGCCCCTAACCACACGGCACAAATTTACTGAAAAGCCAAGCTTTCATTCATTCTGCCACTCAGGGAAGAATTTTCTAGGCAATTTTGTGCAATTTGTAGGCAACGCTTGCCAGTGTGGGCATAGGGCGCTGTTGCACCATCTGCATCTTGCTCCGACAGTTGCTTAACGGGTGCTGGTGATGTCCCATACACGTGCACCAGAAATGGTTGGCTCACACCGCTCAGGAGTAGGGCGGCCGCTTTGTCCCTCGCAGACCAGCCGGACTGCGCGGCTGGGGCACGGCCGCGCTATTGCTCCAGCCTTAGTTGCCTGAAAGCCTTGTTCCAAGGCCCCAGAGGGAGGAATGGGGGTGAGGAAGGCGATGGCAGAGGAATCTCCCCCGCTGCCTGTGCTGAGGGCACCAAGCTCTTGGCCAGGCGACGCCAAGCAGCAGAGCGTGTTCGAGCGTGCGTGGCGGTGCGTCTGCGTGTGCAGGTGCGTGCGTGCGTGCTGCGCAGCGGGTGCTCTGCTGGGCTCGTGTCTGGCAGCGTGGGGCTTCCAAGGCCTTTGCAGGATTGCTCAGGGGGCTCAGCATGTTTCCCTCTTCCTTCCATCCTCCCCTGCCCCCCAAAAAAATAAATCTAGATGCCTAGTGGCCATTATTTCAGACTGAAGATTGGCTCTTGGGCATGCGTGCACATGGACACGTGTACGGATCTAGCTTTTACATTCTAAATTGGTTGCTGCACAGATACATCTGTCTCCTGCCTCTCAGGGTTAATGTACCCATGTATGTAAAACTTAAGACACTCATCAAATAGATGTTAAAATATAAATTATTGCATCTTGTGTCCCATTAACAGGGAATGTTGCAAGAGAGTGGCTGCAGGGTGCGCCTGGCTGTCGCTTGTTCCTGTGGGCCTACTCGCCTCAGTTTGTTTCTGAAGTGGCTTGAAGCAGCGGGTGAAGGCAGCACAAACGCTATTGCTGCGCTGGTCACCGGGGGCTGCCTGTTTAATGGAGAATTGATTTTCTTTTTTTTTTTTTTTTTCCCCAGCCCTCCTCTTTGTTTCCTGCCTAAAGATGGCATTAAATTGTAATTTGATTGCTAGTAATTACATGGACTTTACTGAAGACACACACGGCTCTTTCTTTAGACCGGTTTTATGAAATGCCTCAGTTAAAACACAAAACCCCCACTATATAATGATGCTCCGGAAGCCATAGCTAGTTGTGGGGGAAGGGGATCTTTAGTCAAAAACTAGGATTTTTTTCTTTACTTCATTTATTTATCCAAACCTCACTGGACAGCTACAAACTTGTTGGCTGCCAGAATGGAAATATATACAAACTCACGCAAACAAGGATTGTGAGGAGGTCAGTGAAAACTTACGCAAATGGAAACAAACAAAAAAGCCCAGTACCAGAGTTTTGGTCGAGTTGTGTCTCCATATCAGCAATGGAAAGGAGCAGAATTTGGTCAGTTAAAGTATATGGACCTATCATTTCTGTGAAATTGGAAGCCTCTGTGTGCATCAGGGGAGGGGAGCTGCTCCCACCTGCTAGTTATAGTGAGGATGCTGGGTGCCAGTTGTTTCTTTGGGCTTAGAATTTCTGCACCATCAACTATGAAAACTAAACAGCCTAAGCAGAGCTGTTACCTTCTTTACGTTCTGCAGAAGGCTGGTGAGACTGAAGGTACATGCTTATTCTCGTGAAGAAGGCTTTTCCTCCACTTTTCTCTGCAGTTTGGAACAACCTGAAATGCTGTGCAACCACTGAAGCTACTCAGGGAAAAGGAAAGGGGAAAAATAAAAAGATGAAAAGGTGGTAGGAAAGTAGCTGGATGTGCAGGTGTGGCTCCTGTGCTGGACAGCAATGGCACTTGCGCTGTTAGGTACTACTCGGCAGCAGTTTCTCTAACCACAGGGTGTTGCACATTGGGCAAAGGCTTGTGGACAGGGCCGGGAGAGTAGAGCTGGGCAACGCTGCACGCCGACTCCGGCAGCAGGCATGTGACAGAGCGTGCCCGGTACTGACAACATTGTGGTGAGAGGTGGTTTTTGTTTGTGTGCGCGTGTGTCTAGTGCTTGCTCTTTATTAGCCTGGTGTTGGGTACGACTTCAGCAGCTGAGGTACCAGCCATCTTCCTGTGCATGCCTTCGCTGCACCAGCTCACCGAGACGGCACTAGTGGCTCGGCCGATACAACGTCCCACCGCTCTGCTCTGGTAAGGCTCGCTCTTCTGCTTTGCTCCCCGCCGAGGTGTGGGCACGCCGTGGGTGCGCGCTCTCTTGCTGCAGCTGCCAGGCTGCCGTGCCGAGCCTGGCCGGCGGCGGGAGGGCTGGCATCCTCGGCTGCATCCGCTTGTTACGCTGTCAGTCACTGGGACAGAGGGTGATAAAATACACAGGCACAGGAATGCTTTTTTTTTTTAAAGGAATTTTTTTAAGAAACTGCATACATCAGAGACAAACAATAATTTAAATACCATGCAGTTTCAGTATGTACAAAAACTAGGACGTAGAGATCCAGTTTAATTTTTTTTCTAGTTATTTACATTGTTTTCATACAGCCATAATCTGTTAAATTACAATATTGGAAGAGCACATGATTGACAGCCACCACACTCACTCCTATACAAAGACAAACTATATACATACACTTGGATATCAACTGGAAAAATGCAATGGGTGCAGGAGTAACTGGGACACATGGGAATGCAGGTAATGTGCCCGTCACCTCCTCTTTGTTTACAGAAGTTGTTACAAGCTCGAGCAGACCGAACACCTGGGAAAAATCATTTGTCCCCTTTTTCTTTCCTGATTTTTTTATTAGCCTAGTCATCTCCCATGGCTGTTTATACAAAGTGATTTTATTTGCAGGCACGGTAGGGAGCCCCCGTTCACGTATGACTGTGGGTTTCCATCTCGCCCATTTTTATTTTTTTTTTTTTTTGTGAGTGCAAGCTTTCACTAGGCATGTTGGAAGTACTCCCCCTCTGTTGGTTTATAGCATTTCCACTGTACAGACGGCACTGTAGAAGTAACGAAGGGTGAGTTTGGTGACTAGCTGCGGTGATGACGAAGTGCTGTGCTTACATATAAGTATTAGGCTGAAATATATTTGTGTAACGGGCTCACTAAATAGTTTCAGTTAACATAAAATAGTTAAAAGTCTACTATATTCTTTTCTCCCCTTCCTTCTCTTCTGATAAGTGCGCACAAGGAATTGTGTAGATACAAAAGCTGACCTGAGCCCCGTCCCAGCGAACCTGCAGCCTAAAACTTCCTTCAGCTTGCAAGTACCTAACCAGCGGGGCATAGGGTGGGGAAACGCCACAACGCTGACCTTCCCTGTTAGTCATAAACCCGTCGCCAGGTCCCTATAGCCCGCTGCTGGCGAGGGTGTGGGTGGGAGGGCAATGCCACCATCGCGTTTCCTCACCATCAATCTAGACGTTTTGGAGCTGCTTTTCCAATCCCCACCACCTCCACAGCCCCCCACCCTGTTTTCCACCTCATCTTTCTACAGGCTGTAGAACAGATGTCACAACACTTGCACATTTTAAGTATGAATAACCCATCAGGATTCAGTAGATGTAACCAAAGTGTTTTTCTTCCTTGACTCTAGACTATTATCTCCATTATCAGCCCTGGAGATGGATGATCGGAGTAGCCATTTTTGTTCTGTGCTGATTTTTCCAGTCTCTAAACCTGATGTAATTTCTTTATTACTACTATTAATCTCCTCCTAATATGAGTGAGGATGACTGGTGTTAACTGCAGTGTTAACAGAGTCTTGGCAGGAACGCCATCATCTTTATGCAACAACATACATAATCCAGGTTGAAGGGGGGGAATCATCACTGTTGTTTTCTTTTTTTCCCCACCCCCCAACAGAATCACAACTACTTTGCCGTGGTAGAGATGGCTTTCACAGATGAGAAAAACAAGTGCTCAAGAAAACAAGATTTAAAAAAAGAAAGACCAGCTGTTCCCCAGTCTGCTTGCAACTTCCCATGGATGCCAGAGGTGGGCGTGCAAACTGAGGACGCGCTGCAGTGTTCAGGCACTGAAAGGTTGTTGAAGACTGCCTCACCAAAGGGTAACTTTGCAAAATACCCAGACCCACTGAAGCTAAAACCAGCTCAAGTGCTAGTTCTGTGATGGTTACTACAGTGCCAAACACTTTATATGGCTTCTTTCTCCTCCTCCTCCTCCCCCCACCTTTTCAGTAATAAGCTCTATTTGCAATTTGGGAGAAATATGGCAGTTCTTCTACTGTGTCCTGGTGTCTGCTCAGCCAGGAGTTAACATCATGGGGGGGGGGGGGGGGGGGAAGCACGTTGCCACATGCAGCTGCCCTGGGGACAGCATGAGTCCTGAGGCTGGCAGAGTGTGACAACATACTAAGCAGTCAGCAGGGACCCGCCTTGGGCCCATCCAGATGAAGACAGGGTGGTTGGGAAGGTCTGGCCGTCACCAGGACTCGGCTGTTAAGTGCCTCCACCAGTGCCCAAGGGTTTATTTAGGCTACCAGCCAGCAGGCGTGGGCCCTGCTGGGGTCCATGCCCACGAGGGACGGTGGCAGTACCCGGAGTCATGTTGCCCACAGAGTACCTGTTCCCCTGGGGACTCTAGCACTGACAACAGACTGATGACAGCAGTCTGCTACTTCCACCTCTTTCATTTTAATCATAAAATGAAAAAAATAAACCCCAGACTCCTTACCTTGCTCTTCCCACCAGCCTACTGCCTCCTGTGACTTTAGTCACCACTGCTCCTTAAATAGCCTCCTTCCCTTTCACACTGAACCTCTACGCTAAGGAGGCCAGGGCAGGTGTGGGACCCATACTGGGAACATGAGGGCTTGCTGCTCTTCAGAACAGCCATGTTGCAGAGCCCTTTCCTAATGTGATGTGTGTGTAGTCAAAAGCCTAGAGTTTTGCTTTCCCTTTTTAAAGCTGTGGCACTGCCTTGTTACACGTGCATGTGTATGTAAATGAATTTAAAAACATGACCCCCACCCCACCCCCTCCAGGTTTTCGTGAAAGTAATCCCAAAGCAGTGTATTCCTGGCTAATACATAAGTGCTCTGTCTTTGCTGCACTGAGCTGATAACATTGCACATTCAAGGCTTCCACCACTGATGAGCTTGTATCTAAAGCAACTCTGAGCTGGTGATACAGGGTTCACTCTGTGTGTTTCTTCAGAAACCGTTACCTGGTCTGGGAAGCGCGTCACGTCAGAGGCATGCTGCCTCAAAAGCGAGGCACCAGAAACCAGCTGGTTTTTACCTTCCTTTGTAGCATCTTCCATCCTACAACAGCCAATTCTTATTTAATAGCTAATAATCCATAGCATTGCAAGGATGGCCACAGGTGAGAATGAAACCCTTTCGCTTATCTCTGATGGAGAGCAAATCTGTGAGGTATCAAGTACCACTGCTAAGCGTAAGTGGTGTGCGTTAGCCTCACTGCCAGTGGTGTTTGGCGGGCTGGATGCTAGAACAACCCCATGGTCCTTTAGCTTTACTCCTGCGACCAAAGGAATGAGACGGAGGCCTGAGAAGAGGCAGGAGTGTTGGCACTATGCAATATTGGCCATGAAATGCTCATGTGTGAGAGGCTTCTTGGCCTGCACTCAGCAAAGGGCAATGTTAGTGGGGCACAGGGGGAGGTAGAGAGGGAGCACAGAAGAGTGAATAGATACATGGAAGACAGCAAGAAAGGAAAAAAAACCCCAAACCAAAACCCAGAAATAACAACACTGTAGTAAAAAACTTTGGCCTCTCTGTTCAAACTGTCAAAACAAAATAGCTATTGTGGAAGAGTAAAGGTGTCCTGAAGTAATAATCTGGACCTTCTTACAGTAATGTTGCTACAGTGCTTTGGGCCAGTGGCCCAAAACATGGCATAATAGTTTCTTGCTAGAGCTGGAAAGGAATCCTAGACAATGTTTGCCCCAGCTTGCTGGCATTACACTAGTTAAGGGCTTGATTTTGGGAGGTGCTAGCCGAAGTTCAGAAAAGCACTTACATGTATTCAGCTTCAATTAAGCTTGTCAGAAATGTTCTTGAATGCAGTGAGGCTGCTGCATTCTTACTTAGTGTTAAGCACACGCATAAGTCAGCAGGTAAACCAGGCCCAGAGTGACCAGCTCTCTGAGCTCTACTCGGTCAGTTTGTGTGTTAAACCACTATAATAAAAATAAATTAAAACCAAAACGGGACACCTCTGGATTGCTGTCCTTATGCCTCAGCTGTGGGTACCAGTGACAAGTCTCACCATCCACACCAATGCACCAGACTTCCTTTGTTAGGCCAGGTACCACAATCTGTCATGCTTTTCTCAGTATGAGTTTAGGATCAGTTCTTGAACTACCTGATACAGCGAGGATCGATATCCCTCGTTGAACCCACCCCCGCCCAGTTCCTCCTGTCGCGTGTCCCTCTGCAGAGCGGGTGGGAATCCCAGCCTTTTCTCGCTGCCAAGCGCACGTCAGCTCTCACACAGTCACGAGGCTTGTGTGTGAAAACAAACTACAAGCTGAGCGAATGCCATGCAGTGACCATGAAGAGATGGATTTTGCTTGCTTGTCCTCAACATTTTTGTCGCTTACTGCTGATGGGTTTAGAAAAATTGAAAGAGATGAAAAATAAAGAGTTGCTAGAACTGAACCAGCCTTCAGCAGGAATTCCTGTTCTTACAGGTGATGCCTTTTTCTGCTTGGGAGCTGAACAGTGCCTATCGACTGGCCATGAACTTCTCCAGGGAAAGAAATGCCTTTCTAGTCAGATGATATTCACAGATGGGCTGGCCCGTAGAGGAGTTTTGCTCCTTCACTGTCCTCATAAGGTGCTTGCAGCCTGAAAGGAGGGTTTGGTATAAGTGCTATAGTGCCATAGGTGCCGGTCTTTTGGAGCCTTCACCCAGGCCAGTGATTCCCTGAACGCCATCTCGGGGCTCTCTCGAGTTGATGACAGAGGCTTGTCAGGATGAAGGGTGCCCGAAGACAAAATGGATGTACCACCAGCTGGGCTTGAACATGTATGGCAAATCCACATGCCAGGGAAGTCTTATACATAGACGCCAAGTCTTGGCACGATTCCCACCAGGGGTATTTTCTGTCATTGAAGCTTGAACCAGCAGGTCTGATGATGCTGCAGTACCCATCACATGTAAATACAATTTTCCTTTTTTTTTTTTTTTAATATTTATTTTTCTACTCTGTTTTTTTTAAAAAGGCAGTTCAGAAGATTTACATTGTACGTAACAGGGAAGTGAATAATACCAGCACTTATGGTTCCGTTTAGTTATGTTTTGAAGACGGCATAGTAGTCAGGTAGAATTGAACTGCTACGGTCTATGAAACCTAAAACCCAAGGCGGGGGAGAAAAGAGAAATAGTAAGATAATATCCTCACATGCATATTGTACATAAAAAAAATTGGAGACCTAACTGCTACAGTGATGCAATGAGGCAGCTCGATTCCTGCGGCATTGACATCAGCCATGCTGGCACTGCAGCCCCAGAACAGACACTCACACTTCCTCAGTCCTCACCAGACTCACAGTTCAAAGGCATGAGCTGACTGCACCAAAACCTACCAAAGACACTAATATGCTTTGGGTCCGTCCTATCAGGTCACTGAGCGCGTTATTTCAGATCAGCTAGTCCTCTTCCAGACCACACCGTGCCTAATTCCACAAAAATTGTCCGGTTTAGACAAACCTTACACTCTTCAGCCAGAAAGATTTACATACAGTTCAAGTATGATTATTCCTTAATGTCTGAGGCTAAAGGAGAGCTAAAATGGCCACCCTTTCCACAAGTACATCCTGTGTTGGGCAGCCTGGGTTTGGTTTGTCAGCTCTGCAAAGGTATTTTTTTTTTTTAAGCTTTGATTCTTCTCTCTATCATGAATTAATTAATGTGTCCCACTGGTAAAGCAACACTCACATTCTTTGCTCAGCTCATGCCACTGCTTAATGACATGAATAGCTCATTACCTTGCTAATGATTTTATAATGGTGATTTATCTAAGTTTGTTTAACGGAATTACTCTATTTTGTTTAAGCACGCTTCATTCGACTGCATATTTCCTGAAGCCACTTGTCTAACCAGTAAGTCCTGCTGAACTTCAGACAAACCCTTATTCCAATTTCTATTATATTAGCTATACCTCTGGGTACGCCTGGCCCAGACTGTGAGTCAAAGCCACCCAGTGGCTTTCAAAAACAAACTGAGTCACCGCAGAGGTGACTGGCCAGAACCCTGTGAAAGCCAAGCAGCTGCAGAGAATTCTGGAAAACTAAACCAGTCTCTGTGTTTGTGGGATGCTAAAGGTCTCGTGGAAATCAATGGTGCTCTCAATGGAGCTCAACTCCTTGTAGCAACACCTGCTTTACAACAGCCTCATCCTTTCTGAATTTGCCACTGCTCTCCTGGAGGAGTGAGCCAAATGTCCCTCAAAGGCTCAGTTGCCGGGGTCAACAGATCTAGGCCTGGGCACACCCTAAAGCTTCTTCCAGACCTCGTGACTCAAAGGCTTGTCTCTAGCAGCGCTCTGTTATTACGAACTCCAGTGCAACCACCCTAGCATGTGCTACGAAGTAGAAGGGAGATCGTTTCTGCAAGGGAATATATGCATAATACATGTGGTGAATTTTAATAGAATTATTAATTTATACACATAAAAATCCCCTAATACAAATTTAATTTTGCCTTAAGCTTTTCCGTATTTTTCTTAAAAGTATTAACTGCATTTTTTATGAGCACCTAGCTGATAAATGTATTACTACAAGGGCAGCTCCAGTTTTGCACCAGACCTCACTCTCACTTGTCTTCAATACCTAACACTTGTCTTTAACGTCTAACAATGAGTGGGGGTTGACGTTGATTTGCAAAGGCCTGACTTCAGCTGAAATGCCCGGGGTTCAGCTCATCTCAGCATCAAAGCCAGAGCAGATTCAGCACAGGCTGTGTGAGGGGACATACCCTGACCTCCCAGCGTGCCTCGGCCGTCGCCTCTCAGAGAGGAGGGTTGTTAGTTTGGGGTCATGGATAATTCATTCAGTCTCTACCTTCTTAACTAAAAAAGCCTAGAAGCGTAAAAAATAGTGTGTCTCTTATAATGCCGATCTTGCTATTTCCCCACTGCATCGCCTATGGCAGGATGTAGGGGGCAGGACTGAGATCTGTGCGTGGGACCTGCGTGGCGTGGAACAGCTGCACTCTCAGCAGGGTTTGAAGCGTACACATTCATACTTGCTGCGTGCTGTCTCTACCACAGTTCCCTGCCCTCCTGCAGGCACCAACACTATTTGCTTCTGATATCAGAAGAACAGACATGCAGCTAAAGCATCACGACTTAAAAAGTAAAATAAAAGGAAGTTACACTTTATTAAATAGATGGCACGTGCCTGCATACTGCCATGTAATGAGGCAGCATGAGTTCATCTGTGCAAGTTTCTTTTACAGCCTGTAATTCTAAATGTTGTTTAGACCTCATGGTGTGTTCAGTGGGTGTTGGGGAAACAGCTGTTGGTTTTTTTTTTTTTTGAAAACAACAGTAGTCATTGATAGTCTTAAAAAATGAATCTCAGCTTACCTTGTTAGATGCCTACTTAATTCATGAACTTCCATTTCAGTGCTTTTAAATTCATTAAGCTCTTTTCGAATGGCTGCCTGCAAAGGACAAATAAACTCATAAATGTATAAATGAGTTCAAAGTAAGTTCACTTTGTTCTCAGAACAGTATATTAAAAGTGAAGCAGATAGATAACATTATCAGAAAGAGAAAAAAAAAACCATAAAGACTTCAAATGTGAGAAGGAACAGAGATAAACACGTTCTAAAGAGATAAATGCTTCAGTGGAATGGCTCAATTTGAAAATGTGTTGTAGACAGTGCAGATACAGACCCCATTCTGGCTTACTACGTAAACACTTTCATGTACAAAATCAAAATTAGCATAAACATGAGAAAAAACAAATGTGCACCACAGTCTCTCAAACACTGTGATCTGTTTCAGAGCTGGACTGTGAGTAAACTGGGCCTGGATCCTGCCAGACTCATACTTGAGATGTCACCTGCCTTCACACGGTCCTGAAGTTACTTAAAGTGGCTGAGCTTACCTGGGAGGGAAAGAGGGATGCCCAGCTCCCTGTCCTCCTTTCTGTCTCAGGCTGTGCCGCTGTGCCCCTCTACCCTCCTCCTCCTCTCGAACCCAGCTGTGCCATTTACTGAACCAATTCCACCCCCTAATCCAGCAGAAAACTAGCCACAGGTGGTTGTATTCAGCACCTGCAGGACACCAGTTACCTACAGCCTCTGCAGTTTGTCCATGAAGGAAAAGAAAGTCATGGGTGATAGGCAGGAAAAGAAATATTGAAGAATTAAAAAAAAAAAGAAAAAGGGGTCACTTGGAGGGACTCAGCTTCATGTTGGAGAGGGTGCTCAGCAGAACTGGCTCAAGTCCCAAGCCCCAAAGTCAAGACTTCTGACAGCCCTGTGATATTTGTAGCTCACAAGTGGGTTTCACTGTGAGCGTACGGAGAGGATGTGCGAGGTGGTTGCTGCAGCCAAACGCTCCCACGGGTCCAAGGTGTGTGCCACTGCCTTTCTGTGTGATGCTGAAATCAGCATCAGCAGCTGCAAGTGGCTGCTCCAGTCAGTGGTACTCGTGCCTGTAAGGAATTTTTCTCAGTGAAGGAAATCTAAACTAGTACAAACAGCGTGAGCCCGAAACAGGGCTTTTGCAACAGCCACTGATCCACTCACCAACTACCTTTGCCTTGACAAGCCCTAAGTGATAGATTTTGCGAGCATGATCTACAGAAAAGGCCCCTTGTGCTCTTCCTGCAAGCTTTGGGTTTTTTTTTTTTATTTACCTTAGAAATGTCTGTCAGGCTCTGCCTCCATCTATCAGGACAGAGCGATGGCTATGCAGCAACTCAGGGGCTTACCTTCAGCAGACCAATTTGCTGCTTAAGTGACTGTGAAGGAGGCCACCTGGGCCGCTGACTCCCACAAGGTCTGAAAACTATCCCCCCCCTGCAGCCCTCATCTGTTGGAGAGCTTTGAAAGTGCCCTTTTTATTCCTGTAACAGTCAGACCTGGTAAAGATGAAGTGAGACTGAAGGCAGTTCCCTACGTCCAGCTCATAGAGCAAGATTTACTGACAAACAGAGAAGTCCATTACTAAAATCTATTTTTGCAATAAATCTAGCCAGTGCTGACCAATGAAGATAGTTATTGAATCAAAGCTCTGGAAGAAAATAATCTTCTGTAGGATGTTGCAGCTTTGTCAGACATTTCAGCGTTGCTTCCAACTTGTCTGGCTATTTTTTCCAACAGTGGACACAGTGGTAGGGAAAAGCAGGTCATCTGAACAGCAGAAATTAGAATACCACCCATATGATGCAAACCCAAAAAATGATATATCTGCTTCCTTATGCCATAAAGGGCATTAATATTAGAATGACAAACATTTCGTCTTCTCCTACTTTGCTTAGAAAAGGTTCACTTGGAGAACTTAAGCCCTTTGCTCTGTGTATTGACTTTGCCCGTGCATTATAAAAAAGAAAAAGTGGCCTCAAAGTACTTTGCCTTACTACTGAATTCTTTACCAGGCTACACTTAATAGTGGTATTTAATACTTGTTCTTTTCACAGACACAGGATGAGGAAGGACCTCTCTGGACACCAAATCTTTTCCTTTCCCAGCTGAAGTCTCTCCATGCCTTTCATCCCAGACAGGGATCTCTCAAAGGCTGCAGAAACAGTTGGAGATTTATTCCTTCTCTCATCTACTGACTGGGAGACTATAACTAAAGTCAGTTGAATAAGATCTTGTCTAACGTGGTGAAGTAAAATGGGAAAAGCTAATTTAACCCAGTATATTACGGTCTGTGGACAGTCCAGAGGAAGCTTTTCTTTTTTTCAGATCAGTTTATGCTACATTAACTTATCCAAAGCTGAACTGAAAAAGCCCTCTGTGAAGGAGAAAACCAGTGGTCACAAAACTGTACAAGTCCTTTGGTTAACTTACACGAGCAGAACGGGCTGCCCTTTCCTCTGTGAATAAAACCAAGAGAACCATAAATGAGTGGCATGGCCAGGAATCCTGCTCCTGTCTCTAAACATTGGACATCACGGTCTCCATCGCTGCGTGAATCCCACAGCAAAGAAACAAGTCGGGTACCTGAAAGTCTTGAAAATTAGAAGGGCATCATGGAGTGACTAAAGCAGGGGAGTCACTGATTAGCCTCATAGTCCTCTTTTCTTACAGTGGCCATAAAACGTGTAAGTCTTCTTCCTGAGGCACTATTAAGACTCTCCGGATATGACTGTTACAATTTGCCAGCAATTTAACTCCTCTGCCACCAGTGCTGCCACCAGAGACACCACTTAGTGAAATCCCACTGGCACCCAGGGGACAGTGCACTCGCTACCAAATACGCAGCTTTTCTTCATCTGCAGGGCTCATGTGATTTCAGCTTAGTGCTTAAAACACTCTGTGGAACGGGGCAGAAATCCTGAGTAAACACCCCTGTAGTAACACATTAGAGAGAAGTCACCTGGCTTCGGTGGGAGGTGCTTTTGCCAATTATTTGACCTGCTGCCAGTTTTGCACCCAGGCCTGCTCCGTCCTGGCACAGCAATTCTGGCAAGCGCTGCTGTCACACTGCTCTGCTTGGTCTTGCAGGGGCTCTCAGCTGGCAGCATTAAGTGGCAAGACCAAAACCAACAAACAAATAACAGGGTTCGAGACCTTTCCTCAAAGGGCTTGATATTCTCCCCTCTCTCTTTAAGTGGCATAACGCTGCTAGGTTTGCTCCTGGTTTCCACACATATAGGAGCCTTCTTGCCAAAGATTTATGACTCAAACAACAAACCTTGTGAATAGGAAGAAACTACAGGTGTGTTGGGAAGGGAACTCGGGTGGAGGTTTATTCCTTGACGGCTGTGGAACCTGAGGGATGCTGTTTGCTGTGACACGCTCTAGCTATTCAGATCATGGCTCTCCCGAAGTTGCTCCACTTACTTTGTCGGCAGCTGTGAGTCGTGTCCAGGGTTTGTCCGCCCTCCTGTCGTAGTCCTGTGCGTCTGCCACTTCCACGTAGTCACTGAAGCGGATGAGGATCTTCCTCTCACGTAGCTCTTCTACCGTGGGCCTTTGACTCAGCTGCAGGTTTGAGGAAGGAGTGGGAAAAGACATCAGGACTTCACTTTTTCTTTGCAGAGTGCTGCTTGGGGATTTATTTTACTACAACTGTCGTTACGATAATAAGAGGGTTCAGACATTCCCTGTACCGTTGTTTTTATCAACATTTCACAGAATTGCTACTTGGGAGATAACCTCTTGTTATAGCACCTTGAATATCATCCCACCCTGCTGCCGGAGCAGCCCACTGTTGCTTGGTAAGCAGCTGTGGCTGGAGCCCCCGGTCCCTGGCTGAGGTTGGTCACCCCGGCAGAAGTGAGATGTAATGCAATAAAGTCTAGTGCACCAACGTCTCAGGAAGAGATGAAGACCACAACACAACTTTAAAACTACCTGCACAGGCTGTACGCTCCCCAGCCTGAGAAGAGTCAGGCAAAGGCACTGAGCGGATCCTGCCCTGAATTATGTGCAAAAGGTGACAAACAACTTTCCTTACTATTCTGATACTCTGCTGACTTGTCCTTACCTCCAGAAAAGGCAGGCAGGGTGATGATGACTATTGCTTATTGAACTTTTCACTGTATGCTGCAGCTCAATTTTGTGTCACAGCGTATTTAACAGTTTACACTGCATACTACAAGCGAAGAAAAAAAATTGCAAGGGTGGATCGTATAATGTCAAGAAAGCATCTTCATTGTTCCAAAGCATTTCTTTCAAATTCCACAGCAGAACAGTCAGCCACAGCCAAAACTCTCCTCTCAAATTAGAAACAGTAGTGTGCTGGTAGTCCACGTATCGTACAGCCAGTTACGTGGCTAGGGACAGGCATTGGCTTTCAGGAATCAATTCTCCTTGGATACACAGCATGTTGGTTAATGTCAAAAGCAATTACACAAGTGTTTCTGAAGAAGATGCTACATATATGCGTGCATGTGGCTGTACATCAGCTGCAAAAGTTTCGCTATTAGAGTGAAACATTTGTAATCATGATATATCAGAAAAAATAATATCCTGCTAACAATTAGCAAGACAGTGTATCATGCTATTCCCACTCGCTAGAAATAGGTGTGTTTTGCAATACTTCACCCTTGTGAATAGTGAAAGGTCTAGATATTTCATGAAATGCTAAAGACTCTATTCCGCAAAGGTATTTAGGCTCCTGGATCCTGACATGCAATTCCACCTTCCTCCCAAAACAAGTATCTCAGGTCCCTGCATTTCATCTTCCAGGGAGAATTAAGATTCAAAACAGCCAGGATGCTAAGTGGTGGGTGAAAAATTTGCAAGATCACAAGAGAGAGAAGCACATGCTTGAAATCCCACCTTTCTCCAGCATTTGGGTGCTGATGCAAGATAGCTCCACCGCCCCATACTGCCTCTGGACTTAAATCCCTGTGTGCTTGTTCTTGGCATGGATGGTTGCCTCTCTTCTCTTTTCAGAAAAGATGCTTGCAACCGGAGGTGACAGTGGGGCTGCTCTCCTTACACAGACAGCCCCGAGCATGCACTCATGAACTGGGTTCAAACACCTCACGTAGAGAGGCTGCAGAGCTGCACTAATGCCCCGCCCGGGAGATGCTCAGGGACAGGAATCACATCCTACCCCTCCTGGCTGCAGTCCAGCCATTTTGCACACACTGAAGGGAGAGAAATCTCGCAAAGAAAGGGTAACCAGGAGCACAACTCTGCACTGCCAGGTAATGCCCTTGCCTAGGACAGTGGGCATCAGTCAAGTCGCAGCTTGGCAGTTCACGTGTTGCCTCCCCTCCATAGCCATTTTAGGGTAAATTACAACATTTAATAGGGGAAAAACTCCTTGCTGGTTTGAAAAAAGGCAACTCTGAAACTTCTGAATATTGCAAAGATCTTAAAACCAGACAGTTTTCTCATGCCCTCCTTCTTCTATGGGAGGCATGAAGTTTCCTGGGGTGAGCTGCTCTGCACGTGTTTGTCACACAACATTTATAAGCTTCCTCTTATTTCTTCCAAGAGTTTCCCAATAAAAGCCCCATTTTATATACCCATGTTCAGGCCAGCCAGACTCAGGTCAGCCAAAGAGCGTGTATGCAGTGAGGTTAGCAAGAAGCATGTCTTCCTGAACTCAGACAACAGGTTTTGGGGACCTTTTTTAAAAAAACAAAATGCATATACAGCAGGCATAACCTTTTCTTTTTATAGACAACAGGACAAACCTACCTGTGAGCTAGAGCACCATGTCAGAAAAGCCAGAGGGCACAATAAAGTAGATTGAAACATGTATAGATTTAAAAAATGTTATTTTTCACTCTAGCAGAACAGAGTTGCCTCTTCAGCCTGCAGCCCTGATACCTATGCCTAAGTCACCTGCAAGCCAAATACGCACTGCAATTAATAGACAGGCTTTTAACAAAAGCAAGCAAAACAAACTGCTATACCACGCTTGGAGTATAATCACAGTTACAGTATGAGTGAGGCTTCTCTCTGTCCTACAACTCATCTTGAATGTGATTTCAAATTGCTAGATTTTTCTAGCAGCTTTAGTGCTAGGAGCTGCAGGTTTGTTAGCACTGATGCATTACTACTCAGACAGCACAGCAGAATTTTGCTTCTGATTATTTAGAATCTAAGCCCTGACTATGGGAATAGAGAATCTTTATGCTGAAATAATATTATGACTACACCCCCAAATTTCAAAGATAAGGGCGAGACTCCATCTTTACTTGCATCAATTGCTTCTTTTCTCACAACAGCACAAATTAATGGTGAATCACCAATATTACGTGTACATTTCTCAGCTTTTATCATTTTAGGATGTAGCCTAGACGTTGTTTCAAATTAGTATGGAGTTTTTTAAAAAAATAAAATGTCTTATTACATGGAGTATGATGGCACCAACAAAATGTGAAATCCTATGAATTAAACTCCGTGTTTCTAAATGGCTGCAAGGGAAGCAGGAGCTCCTATAAGCTTTCCAAGCTGGTAGAGGACTTTCACCAAATCACCGGCTCTATTTCACAGCCTCTGTCAGCTCTTGACATTAGCCAGCTTTCACGTTTGTGCTAATCTAAGTGATTAGCAAGTTTGTACAAAGGAGAAGACAGGTGGCTGTTGATACACTGAAACATGCTGTGCCAGGCTGATGTCTAGGTGGTGGTGTCAAGAGCACAAGAGCACCAAGAGCCACAGAGGCAGTGGTACTTTTGCCAGCAATGTGGATTCACTGCTGGTATCCACCTCAATGCTGCAATGGGTCTTAAACAGCTAATTTGGCTTCTTTGGTGTGCTGGGAGCAGGCTAAAATCAAAGAAATGACAGTAAATGTTAAGGGCCACATAATGAACTGAAACAAATCCGAGGTAAGTTCTCATGTTCACAAATGCACCGAAACCAAATGAGGTACATCACCTGCACATTTTACAGCACTGAAACACACTGTAACCCTTCGGTGGGTGTGAAGAACTGTGCACTGAGTTATACGTGAAAAAATATCACGGGCATAAGCACATTACGAAACTTTGGTGTTAATGTGCATTTTTCATTCTCAGGTGACACCTGGACGTAAGACAGACTGAAAGCTGCTTCTTCTCTTCCTCTGAATTCATACAACTATTACTGTGTATTATTTTTAGATGCTCTGCCTTTGTTTCAGAAATGTACAACCAGTGCCATTTCAGGTACTTATACACCCCATCAGGGTGGTGGGCAGTGTCTCCATCCCCACACAACAGCTGGAGCAAGCGAAGCACAGAGACAGAGCAACCAGCTCAAGGTGACCCAGGAGACCAGGGGCAGAGCTATGAACAGAAAATAGATGCACTGAACTTCATGCCAGTGCTCTGACTGTGAAAGACAGTCCTGAAATCCACAGCTTATACCACATAGTTCATGAATAAGCATAAACCTACATATATTTACATATATAAATACACTCACAAAATATTCAGTATATTAAACCAAAGTGCTGATCTGATCATACTAAATGAAAAGAGAGGGACAATCACACCGAGTGGTTTTCTAAAAGCAATTAATTAAAGCTGCATTATTTGAACAGTTAACAAACTGCCCTGCCTCTCTCTCATGCCATTACCGAGATTTCCTGTGAGCTGCTAAGCATGAGCGTTTCTTGGTACGTTTGGGCTACCCAGAGCACCCTTAACTTTTACATAGCTGGGAAAACAGCTTTGCTAACGGACTCTGAGTGGCTCCACTGTAGGTGTCACTGCAAAATCTGTTCACGATAAGGGCACAGCTCACCTGAGATCTCACCTTGGAGTTTATTTTTATGACCTGTGAGCTGCAGTCTCTTGGGTCAAAATTGCTTAATGCTACACCATCCTTAATGCGACAACTGAGAATGAGCTCTGCTTCTTCTACTGGGCAGAAAGAATAGCGCACATTTGAAACTTAGGGCAAAAGGACATGGTCAAGGACACGATGCAATTGCCTGCACAAGGCGGTGGTGCTCCACGTGGGAAGAAAGGGATCTCACTGAGCTGGACCTGTGTTTAGTTACTTCTGTTAATGTCAGAAAGATGTGTATGTCTGGACTTTTTCTGGGTATACCTCCTGGGCATATACATTTCTATTTACCTATTTGTGAAGACTTGTGAGCTGGGGAGCAGGACAACTTTATGGCAAGTGACCTCATCATTTGAGTGTGGACTAGGGCAAAAAACCCTTTTGAAGTGAATGGATTTGTATGAATGCAAAAGCAGTGTAAATGAGGACAGGACTTCTCATGTCTTGTCACAGGAGGTCAAGATTTCCTCTGTATATTCTGGATCACTGGAGATAAAAATGGGCACGTTTCAAGCTTTGATACTAAGTCAATTTGCAAGGGAAGGTTTAACACAAACCCTTTTGTTCTCGGCATGGGAGATGAAGCAAACCCAAGCACCACCACCAGGTAAAGTGGAGGGGGACGTACTCTTGCCAGTCTGGTCTTGGGATTTAGTCAAATGTGAAGTGTTGAGTTTGCTCCGCTTCAGTCACAGTGAAGCTCGTTGTCCTGTCACTTCCTCGTTGCCTGCTTTGTTACCTCATTAAAATGATATGGTTGTTATTTAGGGAAGAAACCAAGCAGTGCACACAACCCCCCTCTCTGCTTTGCTCCCCACCTTTTGCGGCAAGACAAAGGAGCAGGAAGTGATGAAAATGCCCCGAAGACCTTTCCCTCTGACTATAAACGCAGTTTATCCAAATTAGCCGCTAACCTTTTTTCTTCTCTGACCTTTTTTCCCCCGCCTTCCTTTCACTTCCCTCTGATGAGTCCCACCTCTCTCAAGAGTTCATTATTTTGAACAGCCTGTGCTGATGCAAGCCAGTGGAGGTCAATTAAAGAAAAGATTGAACAGCAAGACTTTTCCCAGTGAGGCAACAGCTTGCTCTCCAGTGAACAGAGAGTTTAAGTTGTACCGGAGCAGGAATTTAATGGGAGCAAAGATTTCAGATTATTGCACGGATTTTAAGAAATAGGAACACCTCATCACTTTGGTTGTTGTTATTACTGCTACGAGATTTCTTAGTTTTGGAGCTAGTCCTCCACTAAAATTAGCTACTGACACTTGGGAATAGGAAGCAGTAAAGAGCTCTGGGGAACAGGGAGCATGATGCTATTTGAGACAAGAGAAGGTAGGAAAAGAAGGGTTTTATTCCTCTTTGCAAGTGATTTGTAACGTGTTCTGTTAATCCAGGCTATGACTCTCTCTGTAATGGAAATCCTCAGGGGGAGTTCAGGCTTGTGTTAATTGCCTTGGTGTTTGGCCAAATTCAGTGCGGTTCAGAGGACAAATTCTTAGTACTAATTCTTGGGGGCCCAGATCTCCTCATGGAGGGTACCCACCTGCTACACTTCTCCCAGAGGGCCTCTGCACATTAATATTCCTTGTGGGCCAAGACCAGTGCTCAGAGAAATCCCCTCCTAATCCACATGTCCGTCCACTCAAACAAAGCTGCTCGGTGGGCCTGGGGGGCAGGGAGAGGGAGCATGGGGTGGTTGGATGTGCAGAACCCATCCATGGGCATCTCTGGTGACAGGCAAATACGCTTCACCTCTCCTTCCTTGGGAAGGAGGGACACTAGCTACAGAGAAACTGTACCAAGCAGCATTTGCCTCCTTTTTGCTCTTTGAATGGCAGCTATTCCCTATCCCCAGTTAATTTGGAGTTAGATGAGTCCGAGAGGATGAAAAGTGCTTAAAGGGGCAGCTCACTATAGGTCACCTGATTTTTTTTAAATTTTTTTTTTAGAAATTGCCTGTCCAGATGATGAATTCAACTGGGTATTTATTGCTGACTTTAATAAGGCATCTAGACCTAGCAAGGTAATCTTACTTATTACAGCATGTCATGTTACAACTTATCATCATAATACTGTAACAAAATGTCAGTGCTGAAGGAATTTTAAGGACAGCTTTTTAATGGATGAAGCGGCTTGTTCCCTTGGAGTTGGAATAATGCCACCAAAAAAATTGGGGACAGTAGTAATTTCTATAGTGCAAGGTCAAAAGTCTTTTCAGCAGCTTCTGTAGAACCCCTCTCCCTTCTTATTACTGGCTACACATGGTTATAAGGAGGCAACGTGGCATACTTTCCTTATGTTGAATTTAGCCTGTAGGGGTGTGTGTGCATTAAACCTCAGCGCAAACAGAAAAGTCTGCTGGGCAAAACACTTGCCGTGCTCAATTAAACTTCTGCTTGATCTGAGGTTTAAAATCCTTTGGTAATAGGCTTCAGTACAAATCGACAAAAGGAGCCTGCCATTCTGCTGTAGACACAACGACACATCTGGGACACGCTCATGAAAGACAGGGCTGGGGAATAACAACAATTTTTGCAGGATCCACTAGGTGGTTAGCATTTCTAGTTGTTATCTATCCACTTGCACGCTTTATTCACTTCTTTCCTCTAGTGATTTCTGAGCTTTTATAACAGTATGTTCGGTAGGTGAGAACAAAATTTGTTGTTAGACCAGGCCTGTGGTTCTTTCATTAAAATTACAGTGTGTCACTAGAACAATTTACAACAGTTTAAAAAGATGATCAAAATCAAACAATGCTAAGTCCTGTTGCTACCAACCTCACAAACATGGGGGAGAAAAATCTTTACTGGGACGATGCCAAAAAAGGCTAAAAGGACTGTGACTGGGAATGGGGGTATGAACGCTGAAGAGCCAGCTGCCAGGGGCTCGGACTGATGCTGCTCTCGCTGTTGTTCCTACTTCAAAGTGCAACCAACACAAAGAAGGAAATCTCATAGAAGACTGCTGAGGTTTCAGGGAGCAGACACTGCTGCGATGCTTAGCGTTTTAGTTCAGCAAGTAGCTGTGGCCTCTGCCTGCAACAGACAATTCATGTGCTTTGTACCTTTCCTACAAAACAGCGGAGGACGGGAACTGCACAGTGATAATGCCAGCTGGGTTAGCAAGCCTCCACTTCTTAGGCAGCAGATTGGGTATGGGTAGCTTTGGTTTTAATCTGTTACAGCCGTTCATCAAATGGCATCAGGCTTTGGATTGGATTCCTGTACATGTTTACCTTCAATGTATAGCGAAATCGAAAGCCTGGTAAAACAGTATTTCTAGCCTTTGAGCAGAGTATAAGTGCCATGAAACATCTGCAATGCAGTTAGGATCTTTTCTTTCAGGCAGTGCTATGAGGGGATGCAAGACCATCCCTGCTATTGTTGTGATGAATTTAAGTGTTTAAAAAAAGATATTATAGGTCTCTGGGCCACATTCTTAGTTCTTGCAGACAATAGCAGTGTCCCCCCCATTGGTGATGGAGAACTCTGCTGCCATTCAAAGAACATGAGCTGAGAATAAGGTGTGAGATTTTTAACCAATAAAATAAAACAATCCAGCTCTCTGAATGTAACCTTTGCATGTATATTTAGAGCCCTTTCCTTGTCATTATTTATACCATGAAAGCTCATGATCATATAGGTCAAAAATACTAAGCCACCTAAAAATGTACGGGAAGGGGTTGGTGCTGCTTTGCAAGCATGTGAGTTTTTAGGGGGCTTTCTCCACCCCTGGAAATAGGAAATATGTCAGTGGTGAAATAAAGTTTATCTGCAATAACAGGATAGATTGTTGGCTATGCATATCAGGGCATCTGTAGACATTTACACCAGCTGCGAAACAGAATGTGTGTATCCGAAATGACCATTCTTCAGTTTTAAGAGTAAATGACTTTCAAATGGGAGGAAGCCCAAACCCAAACTATGCTGTTTTGTTCGTCCTTCCCTGCCAATACAAGATTGCTTTTTGCACTATACGCCATTTTGCAACTGCTTGTCTCTATTTAGTATAAATGCCTCAAGTGACAATCTCCTTTTCCAGAAAAAGTTTATTTCTCAATTTAATGCTTTTTTAGGTGGAATCCTCAAATGGAATCAGCATTGTTGTAACTTTGCTCTCTCTTCATAATGGCTGCAGAAGCCGTTACATATACAGGGAGCAGGGCTAGATCAATGCTAGGCTCTGCATCCTTCACTGTTCAAAGCTCCTTCCATCATAAAGACTAGATCTTCTTTTGTCCAGTTTCAAAACGTTATCAGCAATAGCCCGCAAAGTGGTTCCCTTCACTGTCTGTGGACTTGCGCCCTATAACATCGGTGATTTCTTTTAAAGATTTTTTTTCTTAAGGCTTGTTTCACACTCTACTTTTGAAAATGGTGCTGGGGAAAAGGAAAAAGGCAAACAACTGTGCAGCAGGGAAAAAGTTACAGTAGTGCCATAATAGGATCAAAGTTGCTTCTCACCTTACGTGTTAATCTTCTCTTTATCTCTCGTTTTTCCTCCTGCTCCTCTTGCTCATTCCGGGCTGTAAAAGATTTACAAGGATCTCAGGCTGTGGACTCATCAGGAATGCACAGTATGCAACAAAATAAGCTTCTCCATCAGCATATTAATGTTTCAGGACCTCTCTGATGCACAGCATGTCCCTCTGCGGCTGGTGAACTTCCTCAGTCCAGAGCTACTGCACTTCTTCACACACTTCATAAAACATCTACAGCCTCCTTCCTTTCCCTGGTTTGACACCTCTTCATGTGTGTTACTTTCTAGAAGGGCCAGGCAGTGAGCCAGCTCTTCAGAAACCGTCATCTCCCTGCCCAGATGTCTGGTGGCCTCAGGGGGCTCAGCTACGATACAGTTGGATTCTACGAGGCTGCAAGGTCAATGGTTGGAAAAGAAACACTTGCATTTTTTTTTACCCACGTACAGAATAATTTCTCTGTAGCTACTCTTTGGAGACAATGGGAAAAAAGTTCACAATAGGGGTGCCAGGCAAAATCTGCAACTTCCCATGACCTGAGCAGAGTGTCCTTCCATCATGAGCCTTCACAGCATCACACTGGACTGTAAAAGCACATGCTAGGACAATCCACTTTCAATATTAAGCCAAAAGATCATGTTACAAGTACTTACCAGGGGAAGCCTTAACCATTATCCCTCAAGAGGACAATAACATTTGAGTATACTAACCCTTCTTCAACTTAGGAGCAGGCTGTCATGAACTTTACTGAAAGTCACTAAAAGCCCAGGTTTCTAGGTGCTCAGCTCCTCAATCAGTTAGGATCCATTTCCACTGCTTTGTTGATGACTGAATTGCACCTTACTCCAATCATGCCCATGCATAACAGGTGAGAGCAAACACAACTCATCGGCTTTTCCAACAAGTACCCTGTGCCCCTGGTGTGATCTGGTTTTCACTCAGATACAACTAGCTCAGGCAGGAATACCTGTCTGCAGGGGAGATTATGGACCTCAAAGGCCAGTTTGGGATAGGTGGCTTGGTTTAAATTTTCCAACTTTGGACTAAATTTAAACCCAAGGGGGAATCCCACATTCCTCTCTGCCGATCCTGTGGGAGAAGGCGGCACCCCTGGCAGAGTGGCAGTAACAAACTGCCAGCCATAACCTCTTCGGCCAAGAGAGCACAGGTCAGCACTCCCACTAACCAACTGGGACAAGCCAAAAATAATATAATCCTAACCCAATGGAAGTCTGCCCACACCACAGGAGATACAACGTTTCAAACCAACACATTCAAAATTGGGGCTTTCCCCACACAGAAATAAGACCTAAGGTTCAGAGACCACAGAAGTCTCTGAGCAGGTGAGGAGGGCTGGGCTGGAAGCCAGGTTTTTTGCTGCTCAGTACAGCAGAGCTGACAGGTCTGTCACAACTGCTCACTGGCTTCAGCAGGACTGGAAAATCTCCACTGAAGTGGACAAAGAGCCAGCCAATGTTATGATGTTTTACAATATGTTTCTGATCTTTACATGCTATTTTACCAAAAATATTTCTTATATTTTCAGGAGGAAGGAAAATGACACTGCAGTAAAAAGAACAGAAGACAGCAGGGAGTCACAAATGGCTTTTTAAACAATAACTGGAATACCTACACTGATAAATATATTTCTCCTTTTTCAATGGTTCCTGTCCCTGCTGGGCTGGATTCTCTTCTAGCAATTTTGTTCTTCCCTTTGTGTCTCAGATTTGGAGGAGCTGGTCCTGCAAATACCTACTCTCAGAAGCAGAGCCACTAATAAATCCTTGTAAGATTAAGCCAGAGAGACACAGTGCTAAACAGAGCCCACACAGAGTCAGGGTAGAACTGCAAGCAGCCAAGGAGTTATGTATAAAACTTAGTTATGGCCATTCATTTTTGTACTTGGCACACCATGTCTTTCTTTTCTCCTCACTTCTCAGCCCAGGCACCCACTTCAGAGACAGCCAGGCAGGCTGAAGACCTCAGTCAGGTAGAAGCTGGGAATTAGGAATACATTCTCCTCTGAAAACAGAAAATAGCTTTGTTTTAGCTATTTCTTTGAAGCTAATGAAGTCATGCCAATCTTGCAAAGCTACAAAACTGTTGCTTTGTTTTATCTTATGTGTTCGGGAGATGCTCTGTTTCTCTAGACCTGTGTGTGTGGGTGCAATTTTCAGGCCTGATTTCTGTGCCAGTGTGAAATGTCCCCCAGTACAGCCCGAGAGCCTCAGAGCCTACCTAACCGTCATTTTTGTAAGGTAATTTATGCAAGCCTGAATGTACTGGGCTGACAACTGAAGTACTCCGAGAAGTGGCACGGGGTTGGCGCGTGAGGGGGATCCAGGCATCCTTCCTCACAAACTTGCCCAGCAAGTGTTAACTACAAAAAGTGTTCTTTAGTCTTCACACTAACCCTGCAGGTCTGGACTCCTCTCACTAAATGCCTTTGACTTAAATAAGAGTCAGTGAATTGGGTATACTTCAGTGAAGGACCCTTCAAGCACCAGTGTCCCTGTTCTCGGTTGCTTTGCTGTGGCTGCTGTAATCTTACTGTTGCTACCAGCAAGTACAGTGGAACTTGTGCAATGGGCACTTTGCCCTTGCAATTCAATAAAGCTGACCATCTCATAATTATTGCAGTAGCATGGAGCTACAAAGTGATCACTTCATGTATACAGACTGGATGTCCAACTGCATTTTGCCTCATTTCTTCCCATCAGAATGGGCAATAATGTGATTACACATGCAACAGGAACGTCGTGGTACCAGACATGACATTTGCATCAAGGAGATTTCAGCTTTAACTGCAGAGGAAATCCTATTTACTCTACTACTTGGGAGCTTGCTGGGTTTTCTATTTTTTTGGTATGTGTGTGTGTGCTATGAACCGGGCTTTTGCAAATAGCTTGACCTGCTTATGCAGAAAATTTACACTCTTTTCATTATTGTTTCCTACGTCTCTTTTTCTCTATGCTCCATTATATTTGTTATAATTCTTCATCGCAGAAGTCTAGGGAAAGGACACAAAGTGATGCTGTACAAACCAGACACTATTTATATTTACTTGTTTAAGAGTGGAGCATTTTTATGCTTTCTTTTTTTATTATTATTATTATATAACTATTTTAATTGTTTGTTTCTTTCCTGCTGTGCTTCACCAAAAGTTGAGATGCCTTGGAAATACCACATTACTTTTTCCTGTAATTAACAAGTTGTTTGTCTACCAAGACACACATGTTTTGGGTCAGATCTGTGCTTAGGAACCAAGCTACAAAAATTCCATTTAGGAAATACAATATAGTTCTGGGTTCAGGGTAATATTTTCAAAGACATCGATGTCATTTAAGAGCCTTTATTCAATTCAAAAGGAAATCAGTGTGACTCAGGGGAGAATTCCTCTGAAATGTAAGACATCTTCAGGTCGCTATGTGACTGCTGTGCTTGGCAATGTGACCTTTAAGAATCTCTGCAAGGCACCCAGTGTTGGAGATGCTGCCTCTTTGCTGATGCTGGTTCAAACACTGCTGCCAAAGCAGCTGCCCGAGATCCCCACCTCCCCCCAGCCACCCTCACCAGTGCCAGAGTGGTGTTTACTGGTCACGCACCAGTGCCAGGTGGTGCATGACACGTGTTGGGTCATGCTGGTGGCAAGTCCCGGGATAACAACAAAAGCTGCCCAGAGAATTGGCCTCTGTCCCTGCTTGCCTGAGCCTGGTGTCAGTCACGTCGCAGGTTCCCCCTCCTCCAGCTGTTCTGCTACCCCCCTGTGAAAAAATCACATCTGGACGTGCCACCTGTTTCCCTAGTTTCTGCCCCTGACTTTCTCCAGCTGCCAGGCACAGGAGTTAGGAGGAGATGATAGGAGAACAGCTATTGAAAGGGGGCTGGCCCCAAACAAATGGCTTTCCTGGCAGACTTGGGCTTGCCCACACCGCTCTGCTGTCCGGTCTTTTCTCCTCTTTGTGTTGACAGTGGTGTCTCTCTCTTTCTCTTTGTCTGCCATGTGTAATAATATGAACAGATGAAAAAAACCCTGCTGAGAGTTAACACTATCATTAACTTGCTAGGAATTTGATTTTGAAGCATTTACTCAATCAATTCTGCTAATTTTCAGAGAATTAATCTTCTGCTACCACATTTTTATGATTCTGTACAATGCAGTTATTTGAACAACAAGAGAAGGTAAATTATAGACCTACCTAAGGAGACTTATGGTATTTTAAGGTACCATTTAGGAATACTTTTTTCTGTAGTAATTTCTTTTAATTTCCCTGGAATGATGGATTTACTAACTTAAAAAGGGAAGAACTTGTTTCTTTTGTTTTCTGTTTCCAACGTAACAATTAGATAAACAGCTGGTTTTTAAATTTTTATACTCAAACTGCTTCAATGTGAGTAAAGAAACTGTCTTTTTTTTTTTCTTCCTATTCATTCAGGAGATTACAAGATTCATGCTAGACTCAGTCCTGCTTCCCTTGAAGCTGGTGGCAACGTGTCTACTAACTTAAGTCAGACCAGGCTCTCTAAATGATCTTTTGTCCCTTTAGAACATTCTTTAATGTTCTGAGGATCTAGCAGCAAGTTTTTTGGCTGATTTAAAGGAAGAGTTTCAGGGGAACATTTCAGGGAAATAATCCCAAGTCACATTGGTTTCTTTTTTTAACTGAATAAAGGCTCCACCTAGCCTAGATTGCTTCAAAGATTTTTAGGGAAACTAATTAAGCCATGCCCTAATGTCTTTACTAACTTATAACAGGATGCTTATCTGTGTAAGAGCTGCATAAAGGCTTTTCAGAATGACTGACCCTCTGTTTGGAACAGGACTGGCAAAAGAGATTCAATGTCTGGGTTTTTTTTCCCCCATAGATTGTTCATTTTTGTGAATTTACTGACTCTGGTTTTAAAGAATTGTTTCTGCAGTTCTAGATGTTGCTACAGACTTGCACACTTCTTTGCATTTCTGATGCACTTTATTATCATTAATGATGCACGTACAGAATAGTTGATGTTTTATGAAAAACACTCAACATACATCTAAACTAACCCAAACTAGCCGGCTTCAGGTTAAATGTCAGCAGTATCAGGACTTACGTTTCAGTATGTTCCTCTGCTCCAATTCTTCAGCAGTCGGCCTCTGGCTCAGTCGTCTGCGAAAAAAGTCCAAGATCAGTTTTTGGACCATATCACATTCTCCTCGGTTCTCTGTCTTGAAGAGTTATTTTGGGGTGTGAAAGGCAAAGCAGAAAGCACTGACACTGCTCCATTATGTACTTGGTACGCCCAGACCATGCGTGACACAGACCATGCTTCGCTTTCGCAGTTTCCTCTGTTTTCAACTCGCGAAAGACAAAATACGTTATGTCATCTTAGGCATGACTCTCCCACCCCTACCCCAGGCAGAGCTGCTGAAAACTAAGCTACACAGATGTCTCCACTTAATTGCCTTCCTCCCATGCCTGCTTCCTGACTCACACAAGTATTTCTAGCTAAGACCCAGCTAACCCTCTCGCTGCCCTCTCGCCAGCCTCCTGACTGTGCCCTGTTTGTTCAAACAGTGTTTGAACATACAGACAGTCCACAGAAAAAACAAGGGATGATTTGGCAGTGCCGAGGGCAGAACAATAGCAGCCATCCTCCGCCTCCTCCTCTCGTGGCTTTGATTAAATCTTATATCAAAGGATCAGCGTGACTTGCTAGTCAACCTGTACATAATAGGGTCACAACAAATGCAACCTAATTACAAATGGGGACCCTGAGCACAGAAATGGTCTGAATATTCAGAATACAAAGCAAGGGAGAGAAGCACAAAGGGGTCTTTAGAAAACAAAGTAAACCAGGGAGATGACATCAGAAGTCGACACTGTTGGGCCTCCTCATACTCTCCTCCAAGTCAATGGGAGTTTTGTCAACGATGCCAGTGACAGGACAGAGCCTCCTCCTCCGTCAGACATGGTCATTCAGAGACATTCCCAACTTGGGGGCCCCAGTCTCTGCCAGCTGGCTCATCAGTTCCCCTGTGAGG
The DNA here is from genome assembly GCA_031468815.1 of Morus bassanus. Lineage (NCBI taxonomy): Eukaryota > Metazoa > Chordata > Aves > Suliformes > Sulidae > Morus > Morus bassanus. The sequence continues at coordinate 71,018,995 of CM062567.1, forward strand.
TGCCGGGTACTGATAAGAAGTGTGATATGAACGCCGGCTGCATGGCTTCATCTTCTGTGATGAATGCTTCCCCCGCCCGGGGCACAGAAGTTCACTGACACGGGGCTGTCTCTGCGAGGCTGGATGAGGGATGTCTGACAACAGCTCCTTGCAACACAGGGGCTGAGCCACTGCTCAGAGTTGCACACACATCCCCCAGCCTTCTCCAGAGCCAGGAGCTCACCCCTGCCCCTCACATCGTGCATGGTGCACAGGGCTGAAGCGCATGGGGTGGGTAGGAGCCCACCCCCTACACCAGCTGTATGAAGATAGAAGCGCTACAGGCATCTGACTTCATAGAGCCCGAAGATTTGCAGAGGTGACACCAGCCATACATCCTTTGGGGCCACTTTATACCACAAAACCAAAACAGCAGAACATGGCCCTATTCCAGTGCAGAATTTGGAGTCATTAGCTTTGTCTCTTTCCCATGGCAGACTGAACTTTTATCTCCTTGGAAAAGTGTTGAAAGGGACAGAAACTCATCCTTAATTCAGAGGTAAAGAATGTCTGCAAAGTACTTCGAAGACAGAAAGTGCTCTTCAAGTGCTTGCTACCATCTTTAAGATACAGTAGCTGTTGCTAATGGGAGACTTCACCTTAGGACTATGAAACAATTAAAACTAATTTATTTCTAGCAGTGCATGAGAATCAAAGAGGAAAAGTTGCCACTCTTAGCCCCACCATATGTCTCTGCAAGAATTGAGTTATAGAATGTTTTTAATCCACCGCACCATGACGCTTTTCAAGAGGATGCATCAGAGGGGTGTTAAGGATGGACTCCAGCCATCTAGTGTGTGGTTGCTTCTATAGAAACAAACGTCATACAACAAGTAAAAGGAGAAATTAGTCTGGAGAGAACGCTCCTGAAAAGATCTTCCCTTTTCAAGAAAACAGGAATTTAAGGACTCAGTGAACAGTTCTGTCAAGAACAGCTCATACTGGTGCATTTCTAACAAAATGCATAAGTTTTATCTATCTACATAGGTGATTTACAAAAAGGACCAAGGCTTCCAAGGCTTAGTGGGGTACCTAGCATGAAGTAGATGCATTTAAACAAAGCTTTCACTTCACTGTGTCATTGCTTCCACACAAGAGGACAGAGATTTCCTCCAAGTATGCCCTTGGTATTATATGCACCCTCTACTCTGTGCTGCTCAGAGACCCATAGACTGTGGGATTCTTCCCCACGCTGCCTGGTAGGGCCTCTAGTGAAAGCCAGCCAAAAATACCTCTGCTCCCCATCAGGAGTCAAATTATTTTACACCCTCTTCAGGCTGCAGAGTGCTCCTGCCTAAATGATGACCACCATTTTCAAGTGCTTCAGAAAAAGCCATGACACTTTTGATAGATTCAGTCTGAAGATCTGAAGCTATCTGCATTCATGGGTTGTCGATCGCTTCTGGATGCTTACAAACCCAAGAATTTTTATTAGCAAGACTTAGGCAGTAGGAAAAGTTAAGGTACCCTTGTAGCGGAACAAAATCATGACTAGTCCTTACAGTGCAAGCAGTGAAGCAGAGCTGGAGGATGAAGAAGGTAATAAATAGAAGCTGTGGAGGTTCCTGGCCTCCAGTACCAGTGTCTGCTTTCATCTCCATGAACTGCTTTTACATCCCCATTTCCATCATCCTTTTGGACTGACTGAGCCTGCTCCTGCTCCCTTGTTCTGAGTCCCTCCTTGATGAGCTCCTCAAACAAACCCAGCCCCTTCCCCAGCCCCTCCCTTCCAAGCTCTCACAATTATTTCTTTTTCTGGTCTCTTGCTCTTTTCATTTCATTTCTTCTCTTGCTGCTACAGTGACTTCTGCCCCCAAACTATCTTTGGGTGTTACAAACAACTCCACCAGCTCCTCAGAACAGCTTCATTTTAGTTCTTCTTTCTTGCCTCTTAACTTCTAGGTTTGCCAGATGTTGAGCCAGATGTTAATGTTACCATTTTTTAAGATCTTGATACTAGTTACTGATCCTGTAAATCAAGAAACGCAAGCAGCTATTGCTTTGTTACCATGGCTGCAAAGATACAGGTTTTTTCACACCAAATTTCAGTTTACCATCACCCGTGTGCCACTCTGATCCTGGCAAACACCAGGCGTGATACTTCCCCTCCTCTACCTTCCCTCCTGTGCTGCCCAGAATAAAAAAACATTAATGAAGCCCACCTAGATTGCAGAGATTGATTTCAGTGGTTTGATTGCTGGGCTGCTGCTGTGCCTTATTTCATTTAACATCACAGGGGCTGCATGAGGCTGTCAAGAGGCCAGAGGTCAGGAAATGAGTGTCTCATTAGCAGCACGATCAGAATAAACAGGAGAAAACAGAGATGGGGAAGGAGCCTGGTGCAAGAGCAGGGAACAGATCTGCTTGTAAAAACTGTAAGAATCGAGTGTGATGTGTGGTGCTGCTGCTGATCAGAAAGGTAACTCTGGCTGTTTCATGGAGCTGTACGAGCATAAGTGTCTAACCAAGGAAAAGGCAAGATAGGCCTGAGAAAGTAACAACCTTTAACAGCACTTTCTGTATCTAAAATTTGTTGTGTGAACATGCTTGACCTTCACTGTGCCATCCATGGAGTTTTGCAATAAGCTTCAGGCATTCAAGGGGATAGGAAAGTTTGCTTTCTTGTAATTTGTGCTTTGCAATGTGTTGCCTGTTTTGTTCTTCATATGTTTTTGCAATATTGATAATAGCAGTTTTGCAAATACACTGACAAAGGTTTTACTACAAAGAAAACCTTCCTAAGATTTATGGTGACATATAGAAACCTTTGCCAGGATTTCACTGAAAAAATAATATCCAAATGAGATTGTCAGTGAAAAATAAAAGTTTGTTCAGATTTACAAAGATAAACTTGACAGCAAACCAATTTTCTGAATTAATTCCCTGCATGATCAAAATGCACCATACTCCTTATTCTAGAACTATACAACAAAAGCTGAGCAGCTCTTCGTAAGGACATTGTGTGGTGGTGTTTGTTTGTTTGTTTGTTGTTTTGTTTGTTTGAATTTGCTCTGGGCTGGGCATGTCATGGTGGATGAGTAGGAGTTTTGAGGCAGGAGGGACAATTGTGCAAAATCAACTGCTGTAGACTCGAAGTATTGGCTGGTGGGGGTGTAATCTCTTCAGGGAGCCGGAGGTAAGAAAGGTAGCATTTTCACTGACGGATGCTGCTGTTTGGAGCCTGCCCAGCAAACTGAAAACTCAGAATGGGAAGTTTCTACTCAATGTGGCAGTGTCCTGCAGGAGCAGTAAAAGGAAAAACTGGCTGTACATCTCCCCGGGCAATACAAAACACTTAAATTAAGAGCCCACACAGTCATGCTTACCCTGCTCTGCAGTGTGGCCATACCCAGAGGGCTATCAGGACAGCAGCCAACTAGTTGTGGGGCTGAGGGTCAGATTCTTGCAGCCCTTGTGTCTGGTAGCACCTCTGAAGCAAGGCTCTCCTGGCTGTACCCTGCTAGGAGTCATGGGTTTGTCTCTCCTTAGTCTCCTGTTTTGTTATGGATGAGCTCTGAGAAAGAGCTGGTTAACGCCATCCAGCTCCTTGTTGTGTGAACAGGACAGTGCTGGATGTGTGTTTTCTGGGTATCAGGAATTCATCTTTGCCTCTGCCTAGAGGGCAAGAAAATCTAAGAGCTTAGTGTTGGGTCATCTGTAAGTATAATGGCTGGATATAGTACAGGGCTTGCTGTAAAGTGATGCCCCATACACTTGCCAGGCTTGTTAACTCTGAGTGTTTGCAGATACAAGAAGCAGAATCCAGCAGCTCTCCAGTGCTTGAATGGTGACATCAGGTGTGTGTGACCCAAGAATAGGACTGATGGGCAAACAGGTCATGGGTGGTCACAACAGGGCATGCAGCAGTGTGGTGAGGTGTCCAGAACATCACCAAAACATCTCGGAGCCCAGCAACGCTCATGCAGCTCTTCCTGATGACATAGGTCACCCTGATGTAAAATAACTTCTGAGCACAGTGGGGCATAACCTCTGGAGCAGCTTCTGAACTTATTCTGTAGATGCAAATCACTTTACTCAGTTGCAACTGGGTGGTTCATACCACCCTAGAGATTGCTCTAAGAGAGGAGTAAATCTGAGCTGGGTATGTGAGAAGCCAGCTGCTACAAAGAGCTACTTGTCACATTGCTCTTTAGTTGGCATAAATGAGCACGACTGAAGCCAGCAGAACTGTGCTGATTTACACCAGCTATATAATTCGACATGAGGAAAATTCAATGGGAGTAAAGAGTCTTACTGTTGCTTAATTTAGCTTGCCTTTCCCAATAATAATGCTGATAGCAAAGCAATATTGATGAAGTATAGGCTACCAGGGGCTCTTTGCACTGCCATGCCAAGGACAGAAAATGGGAAGAGAAAAATGAAGGAGAAGAAAATTTTGTATTTGCTTCTGCCAGTTATCTGTTAGCAAAGGGCAGAAATGAACTACCTCCTCTCCTGATGTCACCGCATGATGAGCAAAAATATTCGAAAGCCTGGAGGTTCACTTTCTCTGAAGTATCAGCCCAGATATTGCCAGCCAGACTTTAGAGTCTGCAGAGAACTATCTTAATCCTAACAGGATTTATAAAATGGGATTAAATACAGTTTTATCAATGAGTGAATAAACTGAAGGCATATGACACAGAAAATCCCTACCCAAAGAAGCAAATACAAGAGTTTTACACCATTAAAATTCCTGTACTAGAATCCATTAAGATGTTGGCTAATTTGTAGGATACATTATCTCTTCCTTTAAGCTCTCTTTCCTGTGTGACAAGTCTCCTGGTATCAGTCATGATAATAAGCCTTATAACTCCTTTTCCTGAGAAAGTAAGGCAATAAAACCATAAGGAGTGTTTGCCATGATTCAGTTACCATGCAATGACTGCTCTCCACTTCCCTGTTGATTTTAAACGTTCAGCCCCTGGGAAATGGTGGTAGTTCTGCAGCTACAAAGAAGCCTGTGGCAATGACTAGAGCAGACCAAAGTGGGCAGACACCCCTGTTCATCCCTGGGAAAATGAGTGAAGTGCCACTGAGACAGAGTTTAGATGAGAACTAGTTAGACAATTTTGGTAGGAAGTGCTTGCTTTTGGTGAAAATTTAAAAACTGATTAAGTATCAGTTGAAGAACTAAGTACTTTCTGATGGTGCCTTACTGGCAAGGTAATTCTGCTGCCTCAGCATCCCAGTTTGTTCCCTGGACTGGACCACCTTGTCCAGGATAGCTACAACAGCCCCATGTCCTTGAGGAGAGAGGCAATGCTTTTGCTCAGCAGTTCTTCCTAGTGCACCGCGAGAAATACAGAGCAGTCTGGCATGTGAACCAACCAAATAACACATCTGCAGTCATGTATCCAGCTAGGCTCTGCAGGAAAATCAGATTTTCAACTAAAATTATTCAGATTTTAATTTAGGCTCTAAGCAGTCTTTTACTGCTCCCCAAGATTATGCTTATCCCAGACTTGGTTTTGTGTTGAGAAACAGCTTCCATATAAACTTTAAAGCTCTGCCTCGCCTAGATTGCAGTGAGGATTTTTAGGAAAACTAATCAGCAAATTTTCTGCTTGCACAAGCATCTGTGGATAGTGAAAAATATAACCAAGCTGTCCCTTTGTTTAAAACTCTAAATCTGACCAATTTGTTTTCTCATTCTTTAGCTCATGTGAATCCATTCTTGACTCATAGCTCAAATAACACAGTCTTTTCTGTTTCAGCTGACTGAGGGATTGATTTATTATGATTTTGTCTTACTCTTGGGAAAGTTACAAGTTCCCCAGGAAAGAACAGGCGGCCCAGATTAGGTCTCCTGGGGAAAGAGAATCATATTAAAAGTGCAGATTTTGACAATTCATTATGTCTTCATAGAGTTAAAATCTTGCCTATCATATACAGAACATATTTCTTCAAAATACCCAAATAAAGCAGAATCATCTTGGGCCATGAACTCTGTATTTTGTTAAAAGAAATAAAGGAATGACTAGATAGTCCTATGACTCTGAGTAGAAACAGTGTGAATAATGACATACCCAAGTCATCAATCTTTCATGAGACCACAATATCACAATGCAGACACCTGCATTTTCCCAAGGAATTACTTAATTTCTTATTCTTTTCTAAAGATAAAGCCAAGTAGTGCTAGACACACAAATTCAGATTTCAGCCCCCTTTTCGATAATACTAACTGCAAAACGCCTACCGATGTGTGGAACGTTGCAAGATCACACAAGCTCATGTCTCACACCTCAAGCTCTAAAATGGAGCCTCCTCTCTTTCATTACTGTACTGTTTCATTAACATCAAACCTTTTAGCCAAGTGCTGGCTGTTCACATAAAATAAGATCATGCAAGTTTAAATGATTTTAAAAAAAGGGCATGGTGGAATTAAGACAGTTACACCACATGAGCTTTGCAGCATTAATTCTCAAATCTCTTACCCGTAATCCCAAGAACAAAATATTGAACAACTGCAGTAGGAAACAATCTTTTTTAGAGGAGGGAATTTACTATGTATCTAATTCAAGAATATATTTTTTGAACAATAAAAATGGGATATTTTTGAGTACTAGAAATCCAGAGGGAAAAATATAGTAAATGCTGGTTGAAAATCTAAAGCACGCCAGAAAAAACAGATGGATGTTAGGACCCGTTGTAATAAAAAAATGTTCTAAAATGTTAGAGATTGTCCTTCTATTGTCTGTAGAGCATTGTGAGAAGACACTTGCTTCTCCAAAGGTATTAATATTGAGCCAAAAGCTGATTTTACAAAGCTGAAGAGATCATAATTCACAGTTCAAGGTCAATGCGTGAATGACTTGAATAAAACGGCACTACGAAAATCAATCCGAGCTGAACAGATATCCTTGCTATCTATAGGCATTACTGTGTCCAGTTTGTTTTAAAATCTCTCTATAGTAATGTGGTTTTGTGTCTGTGAACAAACATACTTCCAGCATCGAGTCTTCAAAGATGCGTTTTTGAAGGAGACCTAGATGCTACACACTTTAGAAACATTATTTGCCTTACTCTTCATAGTAAGTTGCTTTTTTCTGGTTAAATGCAATATTCTTTTCCTCCAAACACTAGTCTTTGGAGGCTTCTCCTGCCATCTTCTGCACTTATTCAGTTTTGAGGTGTAAACTTGTATTTGGAAGATCTCTAAGAGACTAGGTCACCATTTGTATATTTGCAAAGGTGTCCCCAATCTTCTGCTGCTGAAGGGCTTCCTGAACTATCCTATGGACCGTTCTGCCAAACAACAGACCTGAGGCAGGGACCCAGACTCCTTCAGCTCTCTGTCACCCAACCAAGCTAGTTGTGACTGGAGTTGTGATACCACCCCCTGGTGTTTTTAGCAACTTGGATTAAACATTTTTGGGGTATCCCTCTAGTCTCCAGCACACGGCTGTTTCTTACCATAAATATTACACTCTTAAAAGCAGAGCCATCTCCAAGCAAGAGCCAGAATAGCGGAGCCCCCTTCCCTCTTGGCATGTCCCCCCGCCCCGGCTCCTGGTGCTCAGGGACACTTGCACAGTTGAGCATGGTTTGATATAGGAATAAAGCAGTTATTCCTGTGCACGTGTGGCGGCCTCAGGATGGAGAGAGGAAGCAATGCTTTAGGCAGGAAGAACATCTGTGGGGCCAGGGAAGAAACCACGGTGGGAGGCTGAGGGATGACAACGGGAGCACAGCCCCACTTCCCAAACCTCCTACAACCCTCTAAAACCCCACTGATCTTTCCCAGTGCCGCTCTCCTCTAAGGATCCTCTTCTGAGAAATCTGCTGCCACAAACTTAAATTTTGCCTATGCTGAGAAGCATCTGCTGGCTCCGAGGAAGGGTTAAGGTTTGAAGCACATTACAGAGGAACCATCATCCCTATATTTAGCTAGTGTGAAGATCAGACCTCCTGACGGGCCTCTGTGGAACACAGTGACTACATGGTGATTACATGTGGACCACAGTGACTGTATGCACATAGCCTGTGCATTATCACGTATCTTACACTTCTGTCAGTATGTAATTTGTCTAATTAAAAAAGCAATAGCACCCTATCTTCTTATTCACATATGCACTAACACAACTGTAATCCTAAAATATCAAGCCAGGGACATTTAAAACATGTAAACAAACAAACCAATTTTGGTTGGCAGTCCAAAGAACCTGTGACCATCATGGCAAATCTCAATCCAAAATGCAAAAAGCTGTTGGTTTTAATGAAGGAAACTTGGGTGGGGAGCTTCACCAGCTTGCGGATGGCAAGTTCAACACTTATACAGCCAACTTGAAAAAGTCTCCTCTGCTACTGCAGCAGCTACAGATCACTCAAACAACAGAGAGGAATTATGTATATCCCCTGACTGAGTTAGTTTGTTATAGAGCATTTTACCAGTGCCAGCATGAAGAAAGGCAAATGAACGATACTGCAGAAATCAAATTCATCTCCAAACAGGCACTTTACATTGGTAATGTAAAAAAAAGGCAACTTAGCCACTTTCTGAGAAATTCATCAAAAGCTAAAATATCCAGTGACTTGGAACAGCCACAATACAGCAATGCCAAATAAATGCTCTCATAACAGAAGTTGGCAGTGTTAGCAATTCCAAACCATGATAATTCAGTTTCTAGGAGAAAAGATGCATAGGAAGTAGCATGGTGCCCACACTTTGTCTTGTTACTGAAGTGGAAAATTCCTGGAAGTGAACAAATTTGAGAGCTTTAAGAGTGATTAACTGTTTTGTGCCAGCAGGATTTCAGCATCCCCAGATCGCATGAAAGGCAGGTGATAAATAGCAGTGACTTACTGCAAAGGGCTGTAGCCTAAAATGTTCACTTGAAGATTAAGAATTAGGGCTGGGTGAAACTTTTGTGACAAACAGTCAAATTGCCAAAAAATTGAGTTCTGGCAGGTAAGCAACTGTCTGTGAGGTGAAGTCAAACTTAGTGAGTAGTTTCAGCTGAGAAAAAAATTCACTAGACATACTTTTCTTAAAACAAAAAAAAAAATTAAAAAAGCATTAAAAAATGCATCGGACAAAATATTTGATTCTGACATGAAATGCTATTTTTCAGTTTGCAATAAAAAATGAATGCCTCAATTTTCTATTTTTATTCAGTTTTCCCTACCCCACTTGTTAATTATTTTGTTCCACTTGAGTATCAAATGCAAAAAATCCCTTACTCAGCCAACTCCAGTAGACACAACTCTTCTTGCAGTAACTGCTACAGTTATTACAAGCACAATCTACTGAGGCAGGTTACAAGGAGAGGTCTCTCCAGTAGCTGTGTTGCCAGCTGCAGTGCAGATGTCTGGGTCAATCCTAGCCATTTAATGGTCACATCAAGGATCTGTGATACCTGCTGATCAGGCTGGGTCTTTGCATACATTTTACAGTGTTGATTCTTTTGTATCTGTATCACTGTTTGCAAAATCATTTCTTACTTTTCTAGAGAATTTCATGTTTCACCACCCTACCCAGAGATTTGCCCATTGTATAAATTTCCACCTTGTTCAAGAACACAACCTGACCCCTTGCAGCTGGTGTGTATTTAACACCTCCATTGCCAGCACCTACTTTTGCCTCTATGCGCTAGCAAAACCTAGAAATTCTTTCTTTTAAATTGTAGCATCTCAGGGCACATCAGTGAAAATGTGCTGCACCAGAAAGTACTGAGAATGGCTAGTTTAAAAAAAAAAAAAAAGAAGAAATTATTCACCTGGTTACAATTAAAAAACCCCATGCCTTAGGAAACTGCACAGTTCTTGTTACTCTGACAAGATATTAGACATTATTTACTCACAAAAAGGTTCAAATCTAGTGGCCTAAAAGCATAACAGGATATTTTTTCCTCAGGAGAATTCTTGTCCCATCTGCATTTTCTTCTCTCAAAGTTACTGAGACACGCATAATTACCCGGAGGCTAAATTTGAACCAGAAAGCGATAATCCTTTTTTTGTTGTTGTTGCTTCGTAAGTATTTCCACAGCAAAACAAATGGAATGTTACAAAGAGGCTTATTACATCGAATAAGGAATTAGCGGCAGGAATCAATAATCTCCAAAGTAACAAAGATCCTATTTCCAAGCAAATACTCTTAACTTCAAAATAAACAAAAAAAACCCCATGAAACAAAACACTTCCAGAGAGACATACAAACCCTATATGATATGCTGAATAGGCTGCACCCTTTCTTTTCGTCTTCTGTATAGTACAACATCAGCTTTTTCCATTTTCTCCCTGACATTTTGAGGGCTCAGTTCAACCCCTACTAAAGTTTCTCCACTCTTAGTTTTCTGACTAATATCAGGTGCCTGCACATTCCCCAGCTCCCCCGACACTTTATCAATGTAAAAACCTGCTTCATTACCACAGTCTAGCTGTTAGGGGGACAGCAGTATTCTTTTCACTATTTTTTTCCTTAATTAGACCTCATGTTGAACTAAGGAGGAGGAGGGAATGTCCAACGACATCTTCCATCTTCCTTATACAAAATAGGAGAGAAACCTGTTCCTGGCCCAGCTGACCTGAAGAGTCATTTCTCCTTTACGCTTCAGACACTTCACTTCTTAAACCCCATTGGGACAGTGTTGTAGATGTCTTCCCTGTGACATTTCAAATGAGGGTACTATTAAAACCCACATTTTTGCAACTCTTTGTCCTCTAAAGAAGGACTGCCTTAAATTGGTGATTGTTTTTTGAGCTCCTTACTGGTCTGAATAGTTTATGTAGCTGGCCTTCAGGCAGAGCGGCTGAGAGGAGTTAATATTTAAAACGTTTTGTACGCAAGAGGAGCAAAGTTTGTTTGTTCGTGGCTGCTGATATGCCATAGGAGAAGCCTGGATTTCCCTGCAGGGCACGCTCAGATGCCAGGACTGAAATACCTCTGTCCTGGGCTTTTGGTTTTGTGTCATCCACTTGTTTTCTGTATACTCCGCTGCAGTGAAGGCAAGAAGACGGGGCTTGGAGAGAGGTAGCAAAGGCAATCAGCACAGTCACCCTGACAAAAATCCCTTCTGAACAAGTATGTATGATGCACAAAGTGTTTGTAAAACTGCAAACTGCGCCTACTGCTATGAGAGGCTGCAGATTGGCACTAAAACATACTGGCTAGGATGGCCTGGGCAAACAGATACAGTGCCTGCTTCGTAGCTTTTCTCAACTTCACGATTCATTGAAAACATGCAATTTCTCATGCATCAGCATTGAACCGAAGTAAAAGAATACACTCTCTCAGTCCCTCCTTCCAGCCCCCACTGGCCACAGCCATGTGGACTTGTGTTTTGCTTTACAAGCATACTGAATTTACATCTGTACCTTATAGTTTATTGGGTGTTAAGCCCACTCTCATGACTGGAGATTACCTAGTGCTAATAACAACTTTGCTCCTGCTTGACGGCAGTGGTGCTCTGCTGAGCCCAGCTAATGAACACCAGCTGCTAAGGAAGAGGGGGAAAAAAACGTCTCACAACTACTACACTCTGTCAGCTTTTCAAACTCTGATGAGCAGTTTTTTGGCAAAACGACCATCAAATACACATTTCCATCCTATTTTCTTACTAGAGCCATGCACTACTGGAGATCATTGCTGTTCTGTAGATACCAGACAGCACCATTGCAGGCTGTTTGGGATGTTTCTGAGAGGAGCAAGCTCCCAATTCCCCAAACTGAGAAAGAACAATAAATTGCTGTTTATTGTCTCTGGATCCACCCAGAGACAGAACGTTTTGAAGGCAGATCTTAAGGTTCTGCTTCAGATAGCTAGAAAAGGAGAAAAGGGCTATACAAGGGTGCAAGGAATTTGAAAAACTCTTGGACGTGAAGCTGGGACTCTGGGTTTGTTTTGCTATGGCAGAGGTGGACTGAGGGGATGGGGAGGTGCAGGGCTGAGAGGAATGCTTCTTGAAGGAAGCTGGGTGTCTGCAGTTGATTTCTATGTGAATACAGTGTGCCTATGAGATGTTCTTGTTTAGAAACTGAGTCCTGGTAATTTTTTCCATGGAGTGGAGCACAAGGAGTTTGGTCTCAAGGGCTAACCCCATACTTTCTTGGAACTGAAGTGAGCTAGAGACTTTTATGGTCTACATGTCATGACAGGCATTTGTCAAAGCTTGTGACATGGCTAAATTGTCTGTGCCGGCACAGCCATTGTGCAATAACACAAAGCAGGAGAAATTTGTCAAACATTGCATCAGAATAGCTTTATGAGACACATTCACAGTAACCTTAGACTGGGGGAGTGAAGGGAGTCAGGATCTGGGAAAGTCTGAGACAGAACTTGGCCGCTCTGCAGTGCCAAAGGCACACAGAAAATCAGCCAACAACATCATGCACTTCAAAAGGCAAAGATGTTGCTAATACACAAAGACTTTGTCAGCTCTTTTGACACCATGTGCTATCACAGAATGGTAGAGCTTGGCAGGGACCTCTGGAGGTCATCTGGTCCAACCCCCCTGCCCAAGCAGGGCCACCTAGAGCCAGGACTGTATCCAAATGGCTTCTGAATATCTCCAAGGAGGGAGACTCCACAACCTCCTTAGGCAACCTGTGCCAGTGCTTGGTCATCCTCACAGAGAAAAAAGTGTTTCCTGGTGTTCAGACGGCACCTCCTGTGTTTTGGTTTGTGCCTGTTGCCTCTGGTCCTGTCACCGGGCACCACTGAGAAAAGCCTGGGTCCGTCCCCTTTGCACTCTCCCTTCAGGTATTTATACACATTGATAAGATCCCCCCTGAGCCTTTTCTTCTCCAGGCTGAAGAGTCCCAGCTCTCTCAGCCTCTCCTCATAGGAGAGATGCTCCAGTCCTTTAATCATCTTTGTGGCCCTTCATTGGACTTTCTCCATATGCCCATACCTCTCTTGTACAGAGAAGCCCAGAACTGGACACAGCACTCCAGGTGTGGCCTCACCAGTGCTGAGCAGAGGAGAGGGAACACCTCCCTTGACCTGCCAGTAACACTTTTTCTAATGCAGTCCAGGATACCATTAGCCCTTTTTTTCCTGCTAGGGCATGTTGCTGGCTCAAGTCCAACTTGGTGTCCATCAGGACCCCCAGATCCTCTTCTGTCAAGCTGCTCTCCAGCTGATCGGCCCCCAGCATATACTCGTGCATGGGGTTATTCCTCCCCAGGTGCAGGACTTGGCACTTGCTTTTGTTGAACTTCATGAGATTCCCGTCAGCTCATTTCTCCAGCTTGTCAAGGTCCCTCTGGATGGCAGCGTGACCCTCTGGTGCATCAGCCACTCTTCCCAGTTTTGGGTCATCAGCAAGTTTGCTAAGGGTACACTCTGTCCATTGTCCGGATCATTACTGAATGATGTTAAAGAGGACTGGACCCAGTACTGACCCCCTAGGGTATACTGCTAATTACTGGTCTCCAGCTAGACTTTGTGCCACTGATCACCAGCCTCTGGGCCTGGCCATTCAGACAGTTTTCAATCCATCTGCCCATCCAGCCCATACTTCAACAACTTCACTGTGAGGATCTTGTGGGAGACAATGTTGAAAGCCTTACTGAAGCCTGCGTAGACACTATCTACTGCTCCCTCCTTGTCTACCAGGCCAGTCATTTCATTGTAGAAGTTCATCACGTTGATCAAGCTTGACTTTCTTGTCCTTTACATGCCTAGATACGGTTTCCAGGATTAGCTGCTCCATCACCTTCCCAGTGATCAAGATGAGGCTGACCAGCCTGTAATTCCCTGAGTCCTCCTTGAATATAGGAGTGACATTTGCTTTCCTCCAGTCTTTGGGCACTTCTCCCAGTTGCTGTGATTGATCAAAGAAACATTAAAAAAGAAAAAAGATGGCACTAAATCTTTAGTACTGCTAGGTCAAATTAATCCTTTCAGATATACTTTTAGGCTGAATAGTGAGGCAGCATTGTTCTCTCTTGAAAATTTTAACATGTGCCCTAATTGTTAAAACATGACATGTCTAATGACAAGTGCACAGAACCGAGAGAAAGGCAAGGTACAGTGATGGGCAGGTGGGAAAACCAAATCTGAGGCAGTGAAGTTCATAACTATCAGGGAGGACGCTGAGACAAGTGAGCTGTGATGCCTAGTATTCCCCCACTGATGCCCTGCATTTCCCTGTCACTGTCTTTATATCTGATCCAAAATCCTTCAGGCTGAGGCCAAGTGGTGTACAATATCTTGAACCGAGGTTGAGTGGAGGGGGCAACTAGCCCTACTGAAATACGAGGAGAAACAAGGCAGAATAAAGACTCTGAGGAGAAGAATTAGTCAAGACAAAGGGAAGTAGAAGTACCTCCCAAAAATGTGTCAAACATGATGGGTTTCTGAGGCAAAAAGCATATGTTTACACTGCTGCAGAGACTTTTTTCATCTGTCATGTTACATTAGAAAACATGATGGAGCCCTTAACTTGCTGGAATTAAACAGAGCAGTTCAAAATGTTGGCAGCTCTTCTAACTGCAGTAGAGATTTAGATTTTCTTTGCTAGTCTGAGGGGGGAAGATGAAATGGATGGTGGAGTATCACGTAGCAATATGATCCCTGGAATTGCCCAGGTCTCTCTATCTCAGCATATATGTCTGCCCAAACAAGGGAAGGGTTAATGGTTCAGGCCCAACCTGAGGGTGAAGGACACCAGGCATTTACACTCAGTTGTTAACTGGGAAAAGGGAAGGAATCTCTGGGGATGTTCTGGCCCTGAGACAACAGCCACTCCTTCTCCTGAAAGGAGCAGAGGGAGGTTTTGGGATGAGCTGGAGAATGCCCTGATGGGGAGATTCAAGAAGGCACCAAACTCCCGTCAGGGAAGTTGCTCCCCACTTCGAGACTGATGTGCATCTGTAGTGTGTCCTCAAACCTGATTCCAAAAACCCAATTCCTGTCAGAGGGGCTGCCTGCCCTCTTTCTTTTACAGCTGAAACCTGGATATTGGGGCAGGGAAGTCCTTGCACTGGGGCAGAGTGTGCTCTAGGAAAGCCAGGGACCACAGTTCGGGTGCTCCAATTTCCCAATGCAGCCCAACAGGCCGAAGGAGCTCATTGTTCATGCTGCCCGCAGGCTTAGCTGGAGGTGGGCCAGCTGATGGGGCCATGAAAAAACCTTCATGACAGATGGCCAGGGACCTTTCCTTGTATCTTCTGTGAGGGCCTCCTGAGGACAGCATTTATTTGCAGTTTACATCTCTCTGCGCACCGCCCCCCCCCCCCCCATAGGGCCTGGGTGCAACCAAGCTGCCATCTGCCACCCCATCAGGTGACTGAGGTCCCCCAAATGCTGCTATCCACCATCCCATCAGGTTATGGAGGTTCCCATGCATGTGCAGGAGAAGGGGCCCCGGTCCAGGCAGCGTTCCTGTTCCCCACTGAAGGAGCGGACTGGTGCCTTTGCAGCCCCCGCTGTTTGAGATCAGGGTCTCCTGCTTGCAAGGCTGGCTTTTAAATCAAAGCCAGTTGATTGCAGGGAGGCAGGAAGACTGTTTCTGCCTTGATTACTGCAACAAAGGAAATTGTGAAGACTCTTCCAGCACGCTGAAAATCTCAGATATTCTGCAGAATAAACAGTCCAGCCTGACGTTATAGGTGCTTGCTCATTTAGCAAATACAATATATTGAATGCTTATTTTATTAATTACTCATTAACCATTAGTGCAGCTGCCTCCTGAATTCAGGGATGTCAGTGAAGAACCAGGTTACTGAATTCCCCTTGGTGCTAACATGCTTTCCCTGTAGTTTGCTGGTTTGAAAATTATTTATCTTCAGAAAGACAAGCAATGAATATTACAGGCTGCATACTTAGAGAGTCATTGATGTGGTCTACTGCACATGAGAACACTTCCTCTTCACTGATGTTATTGACATAAATAGTAATTTTATATGGTCAGGTCTGAGGCTAAGGACTTAGTTTAATCTCCACATATGGTCTGTGTAGTGCTTACAAATCCCAGTGCACTGAAATACAAGCATAATTCCCATCTGCACTTGCCTCTGAAAGACCAGTTGTAACTTTTCCACACATATGCAAAAAATGTCCCTGTTCATCTCTAAGTGATCCTCATGTTAACACTGTGTCTTAAGTAAAATATGCAAAATTCCAACCATACATAATTGTATCAGGTGTCATGGTAAGTATATTCACTTTCTTGGTACATTTGTCCAAAAGACATTTAATCCTATATGAAACAAACATATACAACATTAAATCCTATTTACTACAGGGTCAACTCTTCAAAAAGTCACCTCTATTTATTCACATACAATAACCTGCACATGAAACTCCTGCATTTCTGGACATAGATGACCATGCGCATGAACTTCTGTAGCAGTCCTGCTTGTGCTCACAGTAATAGTCACAGTGCAGATGTATGAGCACATATATATTTAAAAGCTGATTGGAGTCAGGATGAAAAATCGGTCTTATGTGTTTGACTCTTTTAAAAGGATTACCTATGTTAATCTCCTGCACATGTGCTGCCTAATAGGCCATAATACATTGGGGGAGGGGGGAGATGCAAACTGTAACTTCTGAGAAAGGTTAAATATTTTGCTCAAAAAAGTGATTTCTCCATTTTACAATCATCAGTCTATAAAGTGAAATTTATTCCTGCCAGTCTGCTTCTTTTGTCTACTTGTACTGCCATCTGATTTGTTTCCTTTATGGCAATTACAAGGTCATCCAAGCTAAGCAAGTGTTGTGCTTGTGATTAACTCCCCACAATCAGCAGACATAAAACATGAAGATTTATGGTTAGATTTTTTCAAGGTGGAAATTTATGAGCTAGTTCTTAATGGAGCTGCCCTAAATTTGTCAGCATTAACCAGCAAAAGAAAAAACCCAAACAAACCACCTTTGTTTTCTTCTTTTGAAGCCAGAATATAGTATTTTGAATCAGCTACTTCCTTGCTTGTGTTTGTTTCACCTGTTTTTATTAATATTTGTCATTCTTTTACTCAAAAGAGTACTGCGTGGACTCCATGTGGCCTCTTGTTCACTGGTGAAATAAAGGAGTATTTCTATTACTGACATATGTTATTTCATTGCTGCCACAAGCTTGCATTATATCACCATGAATTATTTTGCCCAGCAGAGAAATGAGGTAAAGGCTGACAGTGGTTTGACAACTAAAAGCAACACTGCAATCAATGTGGGGCAGAAAATGAAGGATACCCACCCCACTGAAACTGCAAAGGAAACTAAGGTAGACTAAATAGATTTGTCTCGGCTGTCTTGACAGCCTGAGTGAGACCTCAAATACAGACTGTGTCAGGGGGCTGAAGAGGATGGGAAGCATGAAGGAGAAATTGTAACCCCACAATGTATTCTGCCTCGGCTTCTGCAGAGAAAGGATGGGAAAAACAGATGCTGTAACGACAGCACGGAGTGACTTGCACTGCTTCCATGAGAGCAGGCAATGGGAGCAGTGACAGACCCCAGGAATAACAAATACCTTCCTGGGCTGGCGACATCTCTAATTGAAATGACCTTTCAACATGGAGAAAACACTTTCCATTTCATCAGTGGCCACATGGGTCCCTCTGGGGAGACCCTGTCCTCAAATGCTGCTTCCTGCTGCCTGTTGCCTACCATTAAGAGCATTCCTCTCCTCAGCACAATGTTCCTCCTCCTTTATAGTAACATAAATAAATTGTCTCTGCACATTTGGAACCCCACGTTCTAACAAGGAGAGACACATCTGCCCAAGGACAGATGATATCCACTCTGCGAGGCTTTGCTTTCATATATAGCAAAACAACTGCGGGCCCTGGTTGAACAAAACTGGTGGTGGCAGGGATTCATTGAATCCTGAGGTGGAGCTGCGACACAGAAGAGATCACACTGCCAGGGCCCTTCCAGATCATAGGTTAAGGACACTGTTCATCCCACAAACAAGGGAGCATGCAGAGGTGATGTGTTTTGTGGTGACTTTACCCACTGTCACCTCCTCTTTCCTTTGATTGCTCCATTGACCTTTTGCCATAGCAAATTACTCAGATGAAGCCAATTCATGCTGTTAGTTGTTGAAACTCATATCAAAACAATAGTAATAGCATCATTCATGATGTTAGGCTTGTATTTTTCTGTGATGAATGATTATGTTAGCTATGAAAATTCCTAATATAAAGAGACGAGTCCAAACCGTGCTCAGAAATGAGGATCCTTGTCCTACTGAAACACAGAGTTAGATGTCTAAAGAGATCCCGATATCTGAGTGGTTTTTCGAAAGCACACAAACTTTGCTGCCAATGAGAGTTTGTCAACTAATGGAATTTTCCAAAGTTCATAGGCACATACGTACATTTGGAGCCCCCACATATCTTATATATATATACACACGTATATGTGTGCATGTGTTTCTTTCAGTGGCTTGCCTGAGGTTGGAAAGCCTCTGGAAGATGCAGCCTTCCCAGAGCATTTTAACTACAAAGCCACCTTCCCCTTCAGCACAACAGCTCTCCAGGACAACAATCACAGAAAGGAGGGCTGACAAGGGCCTTGAGAGCCCATCTCCCATCGGTACCCCCGCACAGAACCCAGATCAGTTCTGCTCAGAGTATTTATTCCTGGCAGTTGAGCCTAGATGTATAATGATAACTCAGTTTCAGCTTGTCACCGTAATCACCTGCTTTTGCTGCTTTCCTCCTGATGTTAAGGGCAATTTAGATAGCTCCCTTGGGGTTTCTCACAAATGTACAGCTTCCTCATGAAGCTAAACTAAAAGGGAAAAAAAATTCCGTTTTCCCTAGGTACCATTGTGGCTAAAACCCAAGCTCAGCCCTTTGCGGCTTTTTTTGGTTGCCCCCATTCATGAATCTAGTGCTGTCATCCCCTCTAATCCAGGATTTAGATGAGCTTGTTTACCACAATCCCATTTTCCGTGTGATTTATCCCCGGCACCTGACAGGCGAAGAGGCAAGCTCCACACACACACACGTGCGCGCTGCCTTTGGGGATGAGCTCTTGCTTTAGGCACTTGCTTTTCTCTCGTTAGTGGAAGCTAACAATAAGTGTGAGAATTGCAGACGTCAGAGGTAATTAGGAAGAAATTATTTCACATGACCCAACAAAATGAGGTCTGTGAATAAAGCCTAATCCTGCTGTCTGTCCATTCTTTTTATCCCCAAATGACTTGGAAATGGGGAGGGCACAAAATGCTCTCCACCGTGCTGGATGGGGAACAGCCACGAGGAGATTCAGCCGTGCTCAATGGGGCCATCTTGCTGCCATCCTCTGGTTGAATAAACCCTCCCCTCAATGGGACTCCAACACTGTTTAAATAATGAACCCATTCAAAAAGCTGAATCCCCTCACAGCCTAATTTTTTAGTAAATAAAAACGATCACTTCAGACTGTTCAGTCTCCTCCGGTCTCTGAAGGAAATGCTGTGCATTTTAACAGCTGTGCAAGCCTTGGACACCAACCCTTCCTCAGCACTGGTAATATCTCTGTCACCTTCATGGAGACGCCAAAGACGCAATCCTCTTCCCAAATTGCCCAATTTTTCTATTCTTCTTTCTCATTCATGTCTCTCCTTCTGTGTACAAACATACTCTATTGCTCTTTCTCCTGAGTACTCTCCCTCATGCAGAGGGACACATGGACAACTAGCACCTGGTGTGACAAGTCCAAAAACCTCACAGCAGCCTCATGACATTTTAAAAATCAATGGCAATTTTTTATACTTGTGGGAATTCAACAAGTTCATTTCATCACAGGATTTCTGTTTCTAGGCGGTATTTTTCAGTACACCTGAGGAAGACATAGTATTGATCAGGGAATGTGTAGAGTAGATTACCTTTCTGATCAAAGTAGTAGGTGACCATCATCTGTCAAAACTGCACCTCTATAACAAAGATTTATGACTTTTCATGCTACATTTCTCAGTCACAGACATCTCAGTTCTATTTCCAAAGCATCAGTGGGACTATAAACACATCTAGCAGGTGTGCATGGCCGTATCTCAAGTGTACATATTTACAACCATATGCACGTAGACAGTGTCTCTGTGATCTATTTTCATACTTCCTACCCTTTGCCTCAAGATACTTGCAATATATTATTTATATTGTTTCAGATCAAGATTTTCCTCTTGCTGGTGTATGGACAGCACCCCATAACGTATTGTAGTGAATAAATCTAGGGCTATACAAAAGACAATGCAGAGCACCACTGTATATCTGACAGAAGAGCTTGCCATTGATTCATTGCTTTAAAGCCAGCAGAACATATACAAATGACACACTCACAGGATTCAGTCGAGCAATGGGATGTCCATCACTCAAAGTCACAAGAGAGGCTGTGTGGATACTGCGAGAATTACTTTCTTCTTTATTTGTTTCTAATTCAATTATTTTCTATTTAATTATTTAGTTAATGTGCAGAGGGCTGCTCCCCCACCTCATCTCTTTTTGCTTTCACACTGGGCACAGTCTTGGGTTAAACATGACTCCTACAACTGACAGCTTCTGGCGGCAGCAGCACAGCACAAAATCTTATTGGGCTGCAAAATCTCATTGGGTTGCCTGTGGCACCTGCCAGTGATGGGTAGCGGTTCCCTGACACACACTGCTCGCCTGTGGACAGCCTTTAGGTATCTGCCCTGCCTTGTGACCTCCAGCCAGCCTGCCCTCTGCCCCGAGGTGGGTAGGAATGTGCTGATGAGACAGACATTATGCTGACCAGTAATAACACTGTGAATATCAAGAAGTTCCCTTAGCATTGATTATTAGCAATGTGATGATAATAATACTGGATCACCAGATTTTTTGTACAACTAGATCATCCTATTCCAGGGGGTGGGAACAGCCAGGATGGAAGCAATTCAGGGAAAACAGATAAGGACACACTGCCATACATTCTTGAAAAGCAGTGGACCAAAATCTCAACTTTAATATTCCTGTATCTAACTGCTAATGAACACCTTCACTGGAGTTGGGGGGTTAAGAGGCTCAAAAAAGACTTGAGTGCTTTAGAAAGCCTCTCCCATAGGATGAATGGCAGATCAGCCATAGTCTAAAGACACACGTTGTCTCAAGGTATGGGAGAGACTTTGTGAAAGACATGCAAAGAAACCAGGTCTTCCCAGTTCAAGGGAGTGCAAAGTCCTCAGCAAAGTCTGGTGTAGTGTATAGCTATACAGAAATATACAGATATATTTTCTCTAAAGGGCTCTTGCGGTTACTAAATAATATGTTATTTGAGGAAGTCTCTGTGGTCTCTTATGACCACCATTTGGATTCCTGGGTGAAACAGAAGTGCAAGGACCAGCACTGAAGCACCCGTCTCAGTACCAGGGGACAGTCCTGCAGGCTCTGGGAGACAAATGGCTCTTCTGTGCATCACCCATCAGTGCTGGCCCTCCTCCTCACCAGGGCCTCCTGACAGGTCATGCCTTTATCATTGCCCCAGGAGAACCTCCAAGCTCAGATCCAGAGCCTGTCTGAGTCCTTGCTTCACAGTCATAGCCCAGATATGCCCCACTCTCAGCCTGATAGCCACTGAAAGCTAAATCCAGGTCCTCCTGCCTCCCGCTCTAACCTGAATAACCAGGGGACTGGTGCTTCCCAGCAGGTCCAGCACAGCCAGAGAGAGAGGCAGGAGGCAGAAGTCTGTCTTTTTGCTCTGCCTGTTAACTTTCAGAGTCCTGTTTTAACTCCTCTTTTCTCCTTTCTGTCTTATGGTCACTTGTATACGTTTCTTGGGCAGCTGTGAAGCTGTGCAGGCACCAGAGGAATAAAATAGAGAAGGAGTTTGGGAGAAGCTGAGCAGGTAGAAAAAGAAAACCATACCCACATAAAGATTTACTTAGCACAGAAGGTCTGCATTTCAGTGTAGAAGTTAATGGAGTTGTAAGGGTGTTTAGCAGCCAATAACAAGGTGTCTAGCATCCATTTCCTATCCCCAAGTCACATGTGGTTATGAATTGGAAGTTCTGTATCTTAATTCACTATTTTAGCTCCTGGCTTCATAGTAGGTATCACATTTTGGAGTAGTCCATTCTGGTTTGGTTAGAGGAGGAGGTCTTCTAATTAGTTGCTGTAATTGCTGTGTAAAGACTGCCCAGAAATAGCCTATACTGCAGTGGTGTATTCACATGGCTGGAATTCACGTGATGTGAGATCTCCTGCCTTTGTTAGGACATATTTTGCCACCTTGGGCAAAAAGCTCCATTTTTACTTGGATCTACATGTGTTGAGCCATGATACAGAATACACACCAATGAAGCACTATATTCATGTGAAATGTTTCTATGATAGGCACAAAGGTATTAATTTGTCTCATGGCTGAGCTAATATTCAGGTGTGTAGTGGGCCAGATCCTGCTATAAGATACAGTCATAGAATCATAGAATGTCCTGAGTTGGAAGGGACCCAGGGGATGATCGAGTCCAACTCCTGTCCCTGCATAGGACAACCCCGAAATTCATACCATGCGTCTGAGGGTGATGTCCAAATGCTTCTTGAATACTGTCAGGCTTGGCGCCGTGACTGCCTCCCTGGGGAGCCTGTTCCAGTGCTCCACCACCCTCTGGGCGAAGAACCTTTTCCTAATATCCAACCTAAACCTCCCCTGGCACATCTTCCTGCCATTCCCTCGGGTCCTATCGTTGGTCACCAGAGAGAAGAGACCAGCGCCTGCCCCTCCTCCTCCCCTTGTGAGGAAGCTGCAGACCGCGATGAGGTCTCCCCTCAGCCTCCTCTTCTCCAGGCTGAACAAACCAAGTGACTTTAGCCACTCCTCATGTGGTTTCCCCTCTAAACCCTTCACCAGCTTCATGGCCCTCCTCTGGACACTCTCTGGTAGCTTTATATCTCTAATATACTGTGGCGCCCACAGCTGCACACAGTACTCGAGGTGAGGCCGCACCAGTGTAGAGTAGAGCGGGACAATCACCACCCTTGACCAGCTGCAATGCAGTGCTTGATGCACCCCAGGACACGGTTGGCCCTCTTGGCTGCCAGGGCACACTGTTGGCTCATGTTCAACTTGCCGTTGACCAGAACCCCCTGGTCCCTCTCTGCGGAGCTGCTCTCCAACCTCTTATTCCCCAGTCTGTAGGTACATCCAGGGTCACTGTGACCCAGGTGCAAAGTCTCTACAGCCTCACCCTTACAACCGGTCTGGTGTAAGTCAAGGCACTATTGTTCCATCACGGGAAACAGGTGACATGGTGAAGTCTTCTCTGGAGTCTCTCTACCAGTTGGCGGATAAAGTCATAACAATTCTCTGGGACTAACTGGAGATTCAGAGGTTCCAAGCTACATTTAAACAGGATCTGAACAAACAGTTCTTAGCCAAATTCATTCCTGGTGCAACTCTAATAAGGCTGGAGGAACTACACCTGGGATGATTTTGGTCCCACATAATATGTCAGTGGTGAATCTCTCAATATGCCTGGCTGTAAGCATCTTTAAAAATGACATTCTCTTTATAGTACTAAATTCTGATCTGCCAAATGTGGCAGCCAATGAGCTCTCCCAAACTAAATACTGTGAGGATTATGCATAAATACTGAAGTATCCTAATCAGCCTCTTGGTGAAAATTAATTGATCCATTACAGACAATAACTCTTTGCTGAAGTTTTTATTCTGCATTTTTTACTTCTGTAAGTAGCATACGTGATTTCATTGGCTGGCTATTTTAAACCATAGGGGACCATTCGTGGAACAGTACAAATCCCTCTGAAATCCGAAACTGCCAGCTGCAATTATAGTCTGCATCTAGCATCTTCTCTAAGGACTATAAATGCTTCACTACTTTAATTTTGCTTGGCATTTGCATCACTGTGTGACAATTACTGAGCAATGGCAAAGGATGGATTCAGTAATGAAGTCTGGACAGTTAAGAAATACTGTCCAAATTGAAATAGTCTCTCTATTTCAATCTAATGTTCAACAGTCTGTGCACATGGACACATCACACATAGATACAAAGAACCGGTAAGAAGGTACCTTCCTTTTTTCTGCTGAAATGTCTGTGGCTTTTTGCATATCAGAGAAGAGGAAAGTTGTTTTCTCCTTGACTGTTTTTAACTACTCAAAAGGATAAGATACTAAGTTGTAAATATTAGTAATTAAAAGGTCAGACTGGCAACTATGTTATTCCAGATAAGGCTTGTGAAATTCTACCAATTTCAGTGATGTTACACTGGTCTAAAACGGGAATGAAACAGCAGTGGCTTGGCTATTTTTTGAGCTCGTATATATACAGTTTTAATTATCTGAACTACGTGTGATTGCCCCTAAGTCCTAGCTATATTAGAAGAAACAATCAAGCATTATACCTCAGACTGAATGAGCAGAGATGCAACTGGGGAACCAAACAACGACACTGTGAGAATATGGGGCTTACACAGGAAGGATTCTGGGTATTGCCAAAATTAGTTTCCCCTGTTAAAAAGAGATATGCTATAGAAACATTGTTTAATGGGGAAAAAGCAGGTTTTGGAGAGGTGCGATGTAAAATATTTATAATAAAAAACACCCTGGGCACAGTGAGCTGTGCAGAGTCAATGTTTGCAAATGACACTATTTACCTTCATCAGACAGAGCTGTAAAACTTCTGAGAGACCTAAGTAATTTAGGCAAGTGGGCAACACAGTGGAAATGCTGTTTAATGTCATTGCAAGGTCAAGCAGTGCAGAGTAAGATATGCTAAGAGAGAAAAATTTCAATGCTTCACATGCTTCAAAAGGGTTCAAAATTAATCATATAAGCACTGGGACCTTGCTATCATCTGCTGCTCTTTGGGACCCAGAGCTCTATGTGCAGCTGCAGTCTAACGAGGTATTAGGCTGAATGAAGACTGGACTAAAAAATCCTAGTACCAGCAACAGTGCAGTGCCATCTTGCATACTTCAGGCATCACTGCTGAGGCCCTTCAACAAGAATACGGAAGAATTAGATAGGTCTTGGAGTAGGGTAGGCATCATCCAGCACAAAGACTTTCAAAGACAGACTGGAAAGATGTGGTTTGTTTATTCCAAAGAGGCGATAAATGAGGCCATGAAAAAAAGTAGATAAAATGCTGAAAGAGGTAGGAGCTCCTATTCTTCCTGTCTCCACAACATGGTAGCGGTGTTCCTCCCTTATCCCCCCACCAAAAAGTAAAAAAAAAAAGAAAAAAAGAAAACCCACAAGAAAATTCCCAACCACTGGCTGGTCTTCTCCTTGTGCTTTTCTCAGAGTCACACTGGAGGGCAACTAAGAGCATTCACCAGCTCTGCATACCACCAAGTTGATAACAGTATTAAATTGATTACAGAAATCATGGCTGGAGCTTAGGAGGTTCTTAGATATTTCTACCTGACCTCAGTTTACTAATTCTTGACAGAAATCTTCCACATTTAATGGCCACACTCCCTACTTCACGCAATAAAGAAAACCAGAACAGCTGGTGAGTAACACTGTTATGAAGAAGAAAAGTCTAAACAGGGTAAATCTGTCCAACCTGACCCAACAAAAGCAGGTACTGAAGGATGTAAGTATTTTGGATCAGGAAAAGACTCAGCTGCTCATGGGAGATGCAGTCAGAAGAAAAAGGTACACCTCTGCCCTTTGGCCAAACTAAAAGCCTATCAAATGGCACCTGCGGCTACAGTCCAAAATGTCATCAAAGCTGAACACTTTCCAATGGTGCATCGAAAACAACCAAATCCACGTAGTTCATGCTGATACTTAACACAACCAAAGATCCCATAGGATATGCCAGGAAAATGAAAATGGGTGTTGTATGGGAAGTTATACTGGAACAGAAATAATGTCTGGAGTCTTTTTGTTCCCCCCCCGGCTTTTCCTCTTGAACACTGTGAACAAACAGATCTCAAATGTTTACAGACCAAGGATAAAAACTGCATCCCACCACATATTTCCAAAAGCAAGAGTTAGAAAAATGTTTGTCTCCTACCTTGTTAACTTTGTCCCAATCTGCTGCCTAAGTTCAAGCCTCTCTTCATCTGTCTGCATGGGGAGGATGTTCTTTTCCTCCAACTCTCGCTTGGAAGGCCTGTTGCTTAGTTTGATTGCTAACGAGTCCTTCCTGCAGACTTTCATTGCCAGAGAGCCTGTGGGAGAGAGGAGAGGCTCTGCCAAAGGAGGTGTCATCATTTCATTACAGCATGCAAAGAAGTACTAGCCAAGGGAGGATACTAGGCTTTCATTTACATTGGTATGGACTGTGGGAAAAGGGGTGTCAATTAACTTTACATACTCAGTTAACCTCAATTCATATCATAATAAGGAAAAGATGAATTTGGTAGGTATAGAGGAAAAAGAAATTAAAATATTGCTCCACAGAGGGGAGTGGAGAAGAAGGGCTTGTTTCAGAATTGCTAGTAGCATCTGTAGCTTTCTCTAGCACAATGCTTCTGAACCACGTAATGGAATGAATAATTCAACCTCAGAATTTGGGCAGGCAGCAGAGCTACAGCATGTGGAAAGAGAGAGGTATCTCTCTCTCTTGCAACGTAATATCAAAACATCCAAGCTAGCACTAGAAGGAATCAAAAGTCAATCAGAAGCAGCACAGATCTCTGTGTACATTAACTTGACACTGCTTCTCAGGCAGTGACAATGGCAAAGACCCTGTGAAAACCAGTGGCCTTTCACGGCTCAAGCTTGCGTTCCTAGGTTTGCATCCAAAGCAGTTTGAGCAGGGAAGACAGACACAAATGGACAGAGACACAAACCCATGAGAGGTTTTGGGCTTTGGCAGGAGCATGAGATAGTGTAGTTCTGCTCTGTTTCTTAGTTTAAGAGCAAAGACTGCTTAATTTCACTTGCAGGGTAAGGGAGGATTCTGAGGAGATGAAATATGCTTGTTTTAGAATCTTCTTTGTGTGTGTTTTAAAAAGGGTGTTGTCTGACTGTACTGCTCCCAGTTTTCATAAGAAAAGAAATCCAAGGGTCTGAAACTTTGGACTGACTGGCAGGATGCCAAGCAGTTGTCATATGCAAAGTACTGTATCTTGTCTTCATGGGAGAGTCCTATGACGCCACACCGAGGCAGGAGATGGATTTTCTCACAGAGGTCAGGAAGGGGCCACAGGTCCCTCTCCAGACTGTAATTGCGATATGGCTATCAATTAACCTCTTCTCTTCTTATCTGAGCGCAATTCTCTGATTGTGACCCCTTTCAAAGTATGTGCAGACTTACAATTCTGTCATGATTTCTTACTATATATAAAAGCTCTGATTCTCTATTGGTGGCACTTATTTCATCCTCCTGAAGTAACTCTATTGAGCTGACCTTGACTTAAGCCAAAGGCAGAGCTTCTTTACACCATGGACACTTGGGAAAGTGAATCCAAAAGTCAATTTGGAAATGAATGAATATAAGCCAAAACCAGTCATTTGAATTCTGTCTGAGAGTTACCCAGACAGGGATTTATGTGGATTAGGGAAATAACTATAAATTCATACTACTTGCTATTTTGAATTAATTTACTAAGCATCCCCATGTAGTCAAGCAAAGATTGACTGAAAGATGCAAAAGCCATGGTCAAGAAAGAAAATTCGCAGGCCTTGTGTTTCCCTTGTGTATTGAGAGTTCAGATTAAAAATTAAATACATGAGAAAGTAAAAATGGAATGAGTCTTACTTGTAAATAATGAGTTATCCTCATCTTCATCTTCCTCTTCCTCCTCCTCCTGTCTTGGGTAGAGGCAGGAAGAGTCTTCATAGTCAGTTTCATGAGGCACATTTTCTTTATTGTCATCGCATTCGATCACAACAGTTGGCACTTGTCTCATGTCCGGAAGGCCCCCAGGTCCTGTTTTTGTAACACTGTCACCTGTGTGTAAACCAGAGCTGTTGGGAAAGAAAAACAAATAACTAAACTAAAGGAAACAGCTCAATGAAAGACTGAGTTGCTTCTCTCACTGTATTTAGGAACATAGTGATCTTTCATCCCTTTTTGAGAAGAAATGAGGATAGAAAGATCTTCATGACCAGCAAGACATCTAATGAGTTTAAACTGAGTACATGTTAGACTTAAGGTACAACACTTGTTAGGGAGAGGTAGGACAGCACGCAGGCAGAAATACTGGCAGCCAGCACTGAGAACTAAAGATCTGTGGCAAATACAGCCTCAAGGCTTAGTGAGAATTGCACCAGCTACTCAGACTGATAAGCATGTCTTCAGCCTGGAGAGGTGTGTGTGACCTCTCCACTGGCGTGCAGGCAGTAAGGAGAAAATGTCTCACCTGAATGCAAAAGGTCGAGTGAGAGAGTGGGAGGAAGGGAAGTTATAGATTGTAGAGGAGGATTGTAGAAAGGCAGAGGGAAACCATGACTTGCACTCCTTGGGCAAGAAGATGTTGATTGACTTGAGGGAAAGGCAAGGGCACAACTCTCTGAAGTGCAGGGGACCGAGCATGTGAAACTGGGCTCGGAGGAAAGAGGCTTTGGGAGCTGGTGAGAGCAACAGGGGAAGGCGCTAAAACCTGGGAGGTTTGTTTGCTAATGGCACAGCTATATGTTGTGGGGGCTGCAGTGATGATAACCCTTCTCCTGCCCTGGCTTCTCACTCCAGCCAAGTGCTGGAGATCAATCTGAATTGGAGCTAACATCATATTTCTTTTGTCACATAAAGTGTGATTGATCATTTCCTGCAGCTTACTAAGTTAAGACCTGTGGTCATTACTGCTACCATCTAGCTCTGTTTATGTGTTGATTTCAAAGCCCTTTACCGAGGAACATACCAATACAAGTAGGGAAATGGGAACGTGAGAAGGTGAAGATCAAAATCAAACAAAAGACGAAAGGAAAAATCAGGAACAGAACCAGGTTTCCCAACCCATTTTTATCTAATAGGTTATGTTGCTTTTCCAATGTGAAATGAGAATGAGAGACTGGCAGGCAAAAATGATAGCTGCTTAGTTTTATTTGTGAGTCAGCAGAAACCGCCTTCTCTCTTAAGTCCCAGCTGAGGCAACAGCTATATGAAAGATGGGGAACATTTGCCTGTTGGACACCCTCTCTATGTCAAACTCCCATTTTACTTTCCAGAAGAACATAGGTGTGAAATCAGATGTGCTGGCCAAGTTGCACTTGAGGCACACAAATTTGAGTCTGACCTTATCAAGTGCTGAGTAGCCTCAATTCCCTTTAATATTTTAGCCTGCCTCAGAATACCAGAGGCATTCTGCATCTTGAAAAACTGTTGTATTCTTCTCTTTAAATGATTTTCTGCTGAGTCAACTTGAAACATTTATCTTTCTTCTAACCCTAAAGTTAACAGGGACTCTTAAATGGCTGCCAGATAACATTCCAGAAAGATTTTATAAAACGTACTTCTGGGTATATAATGCTAGTCCACAATGTGCTTAGGGATTAAGGAGAAGAAAAGGCTTCAGATCCTGTTAGCAAACCATACCATGCTGTTATTATGATCTTTGGCTTTAAAGAAATAATTTTGTTAATTGCAGCTTTTACTATTGCAGACTAACCAACAATGAGGTGTATAACTTTTCTGGATGCCTTGAAGAGAGAAACTCCATTTTCTTAGTGATAGTCCATGTTTTGTACCACAAAGTAAGAGAGATTCATGAAGAATTGGCTTGTGAATTTTTGTATTAGACTTCAATGAGTTTGACCCAAAAAATTTTACCCCAGAATTAGTTTTAAAATCCATCAGCTGAATTCTCCTAATGACACATGAATGCACTACAGTCTAAAAACTTACAACTATCGTTTTATTTATTTATACGCTTTAATAATTTTAATTTTATGAACTTCATTTTTTAAATCTGCTTTCTCTGTAACCTATTTTTGTGTAACTCTTTTTAAGAGGAAAGGTAGGAAATGCAAAAGCCTAGAATTAAATTTCCAAGAGAAACTAAAAAGCTGTGAAATTCTGTTAACATTGCTAAAAAAAAAAAAAAAGAAAAATCTTCCAATGGTGAACACAACCACTGGATCATTCAGTTAATTTTAAAACAATACATACACAGACAGTAAGTACAAGTTCACTAAGTCCCTTCTGGAAGTACAAATGAAAGGAACAAAAAGTAGTTTGGCATCCAGGATCATGTGGTGCTTCCCTGTTCTATGAAGGATGTATGTAGGTTACAGATGCATCCTTATGAGCGTGCATATAGGGTACCAGATATCAACGTGGTTCACCAATTTAGGTTACCAAGCAGGTGTCGGATGGCAACAATATTTACAAATTACCACTGAGGATCTTTATTTGAACTAGTGATCTAGAAATAGGTGGCTTCTCATCTCATTGTAATTTTTCTGAATCTTCCACTTTCTTGATAATACTACTTTCTATTTTAAGCCCCTCATTTTTCCTGGTGTTTTGTGTTCGTCTTGATTAAAATCAGCCTTTTCCACAGCATTTTGACTAAGTCAGCTGTCTAAGCAAAGCACTTAGGAAATACATGCACTACTGCAGTATACTTAAGAAAGACGAATCAAGGTCACCGGATTTTTCCATTGTGTATAAATTCCTCTGGGTCATTAGCAAAAACCCCACACGGTCAGGTGGTCTACACCACAAAATTTTTTTAGCATTATTTACCACAAAGCACACTATTGTTTCAAACAGTCCATTTTAAATCAG
Source organism: Morus bassanus (assembly GCA_031468815.1). Lineage (NCBI taxonomy): Eukaryota > Metazoa > Chordata > Aves > Suliformes > Sulidae > Morus > Morus bassanus. The sequence goes on from CM062567.1 coordinate 71,049,573, forward strand.
CTTCGTGTTTTGCAATGAAATTAGAGAACAAAGCTACAGCTAAGCAAGTGCTTGTTTTAAGAAGACAAATGTATCTTAACACATAGATTTGAATAATTCATAGCTGACTAGTTAGTACAAGCACTTGCAATTACTGTTGCACCATCTTTATGTGATCAAAACAGCAAAAAAGTTACACCACTATAGCTTACAATGTTTCTAGTGAGAAAATATTTTAATGAAAAATCAGAATTTAAGCATATGAGTGACTCATGGTACAGACAAAATCAAAAAAGAAAAAAGTGAAATCCCTCCTGTATAATCTAGTGGGAAAAAACCACACGCTTCTCATCTGTCATCCCAGGCTCTTTGATTTTGGAATAAAGAGTTACATTTTTATCAGCATGTTTTCAGATCCACAGTACACCCTTCTGTACTTACCAGTTAAAACAAAAACGAAAAAACTTCAAACCATTGGGTATGCATTTCTACTATACAGGCATATGTGTGAGAGACAGAGAGAGAAGGCAGAGCTATAAATATTGTGTTTCTATCCTTAGGCAATGCTAAAGTTTAGACAAAAAGCAATTCTCTTGACAAGTTTTAAGGAAGATAAATATTTTCTGACTCAAATATGTTTTATAAGATTTACAAGACACTGGCAGGAATGTCTAATGCATTTCATTTCATAAATCTACAGTCTGAAACTGAACTGGGTGTCCCAGAGGAATTGGTCTCACACACTGTCATTTTGGACACAGCAATTTTTCACTGCTCTGCCACGGATGCAATTCGAGCCCGAAGTGAGATATTGCCACTTAACAGCTCTTTAGTACATACATTAAACAAACAGAGGCCTTGATTCAGCTGCTAGTGTACAAAAGCCCACAGAGTAATTGAAATTAATTGTCGTCTTACAAGACAGACCAAGAACTATGTGGGCAAGGCAGAAAATAAGGCCATTTCAGATCAAGAAGCTGCCTCCCTAAGTCAAAATTAAAGATACATCCCAGTGGCACAAGAAGGTTTCTAAAGCTTCTTTTGCTGCTGTTCATGACGCACGGCTTTTGGGCATAGTCTTTCTTCTAAAATTCATTTCAGTCAGGAAACCTTCTGCAGATTTTGGCGGCAGGGTTTACCAGATTTTCACCAACTCTTAAAATGCATTCTAAAATGGTAAAAAATGATGCCCGAATCTAGAGTTTTACTTATGCTTGACACATACCCTTTGGGCTGAAGTGGAAAGTCGTTTGCTGTAGGGCACAAACTGGCAACAGAGGTTGCAGAAAAAAGGTTATGTTGAAATTACACACTTCTCTGTTTCAACTTAATCTATCATAAAGCTGGTAATTTGTCAGGGAAAATAGAGGCAAACTGGCAGCACAAATGACATGTCATAATAATCATACTATGACAAGGGACAGATTGCCCTTCTGAGAATAGGTTATGAATAGATGTTATAAGTACCAGAAAATGTTTGCAATCAAAAGCGTTAAGTGTGCAAATGAACTTAATGTTCTATAATGTCTGTAATAAAACTGAATACAAAAATCCAGGAATTAACTGCCATTTTAAGTCACAAGAACAACTGGGACTTGAATAGCTATTACACGCTTTTAATGTACCTTAAGACATTAACTTATTAATATGCACTAGGTCTAGGTGAGGCAGTAACATGCAACCACTCCTGCAGAGGGGAAAATAGAGGTAGAGAAGCTCAGTAGCTTCCTCAAGGTCAAAGACAGCAAAATAACTTCTGGCTTCCAGGCTGGTACAGAGGGACAACTCATTTTTCTCCGGCAAGCTTCTGGCTCATTGGCAAAGCACTGATTTCAAGTATCAGTCTTCAGATGTTGTTAGGCTATACAAACTCCAGAGACCTCATATGTGAAAGCAAAAAATCCAGATTGCTAGAGGAAGGGGATGTTCTAGTCTTTCATTGTTTGCTCCTGTCCACACTGAATGTCCTGGCAGAGAGAAGAGTTGTGAGGTCCAAGAAAAGTTTACTGAGTAAAATGTGGAATTGATACAAACTGGTTATGGATTCAGTGTATATCAATGGAGTTGAACAGACCTGAGGAACTTCCACTGTACTAGGAGCACAGAAACTAGACACAGGGAAGAAAAAAAAATTCTCCTAAAGGAAAAAAAAGACAAAATTTAGAGCAGAATACTGATCTGCACTTGTCTACATGATCCTCCCCTATGAAAAACAAAATACTACTCTAAATAATCCCCCAAATTACCTGATTTGGCAGCATTATTTCTGCAGCATTGTGGCAATTATTCTATAATGTTGTAGGATTCTTTCGAGATAAAGACTGGGTTCAGCCAAAATAAATGCTGCCAATGAACTTAGCATTCCCCAGAAGGTGCCTCAGAGACTTGTCAGGCTCTCTCGTATCCTCAAGATTATTGACCCAACAACAGTGACCCAGTATCATGTTATCCTAGAAGGAACAGTAAAGCTCAAGATTCCACCGCATATCCTATGCATGCAACAGATGTGAGCGCACTACCAAATTTTAGAGAGGAAAGCAGATCTAGGATCTGTGCAGTTTTAAAAAGCCCTCAAGACTTCTGGGTTGAAGAGTCCAATGACAAATGCTGTGGTATGATTTCTGCTGGGTTTAATCCAGATTTTATACAATTATGGGAAAAGAACTACTGTCAAAAATACTAGAAAACAGCGGCATTTGGTGCAAATAATTCTCTCCCAAGTTAAAAACATATATTTTAAAAATCTGTACAAATTTTCAAGAAAAGTTAGCAAATTTACTAAGACCACAATGTGGTATGAAAAAGCAATTTAAGAATTTAACAGCAAATGTCAGTTCCACAGACTCTTTTACCTGTAAATACTATGAAAATAACAATAGCTGTTGCAGAGGAAACAGTCATCACCTATTTTCTCTCTTGTGAATGCAAACATTATTGATTTGTTTTGATGAGGAGAACAACTGAAGTACTCAATACTTTATTTCATGATTGAAATAATAGTTAATCAACACAAAAAGCCTATGAAAAAATCAACTGTCTGCAATATCATGAACTAGGATTCATTTTCATTTAAAATGTGAAATATCAGTGCCACAACCTTTTCTTATTTTCTCCTACAAAGTGAGGCAATTGCTTCATATCGGGAAATGAATCCTTGCTTATTCAGTTTTTAACAAGCAGCAGAGCTTCAGCTTCAAATTAATAGTTAAAACCAAACAGCATCACCTTCTTTAAATCAGTTAAATGTATTTGTAGACATAAACATGATGGATGCCTAGAAATTGGAGCATTCATTGCTGTGGGGCAACAGATGCCACAATGAAGTCATACTCTGAGAGATGTCACTGGGCTCAGGATAACAAAGAGCCTTCTGCACACAGTGTGAGCCAGACAGTAAGACACCAACCTATGCTGGGGACGCATGGGCAGTGCAGCCCCAAAGGAGCCTTTGAGAGACACAAGCTATCCTCTGCGCTTGGTGCACCAAGCTTTGGGGTGATGCAGATGCCTCTGACCAGCCCTGCGGCAATGTGAGAGGTAACTGGGTAGTCATTGGGCACAAGGGGGAAAGTGGATGCTTTTTCCAGTCCTACCACTACAGCCCTTTTACTGATGGGAAGAGGAACCTCCCTCACAGCCCTAATGGTTCCCCCCCCCCCCCCGCAGAGATTTCCCCCACACTGCAGAAATGTCAGCCCCCCCCAGACATAACCACAGAGGTCTCGCTATCCTGGTACTAAAATAAGCTGTCAGTGTGGGACAGCCTCTGGTCTCCTAACTGTTTTTCATGCAGTAAGGAGAACCTGCCATCCCTAATCAAATTCTTTTTACCTATGCACTAAAATGAAGGTAACATTATCACAAAGAGGTATTGGGGCAAATCATCAGGCATTTTGTCTGTTAGACCAAATATTTTCACTTCCTGTCTATGAGAAGGATGATCTGATGCTCCTAGAACAAGCTGGCTACAAAGCTGCCCTTGGTACTAAACAGAACATGTCATTTTTTGGACTACTTCCCCTGTTCTGGGACTTGCTCAATTTTCCTCTACAAGATGAAATACATTTTCCAAAGTTTGCTGATCTTGCAGTCTATGAGAACAGCTTGGATTTATGCAACATGCTTCACTTAGAGTATTTGAAGCTGCTTTCAGAGATACCCACAAGTGACAGTAATAGAAAACAGCCCCAAGGTGGGTAAGGCTCTTCTGATCAAATGTACAACCTTCCTCCAGATGCAAATGGCTAAGAAGGTAGCTGCTGTGGAATGGGTTAAATACTTATTTTAAGATCAAACATATAATTTAATTTAAATGAATTGAAATAGTATATTAAAACCCCTCTGAATGACTTGTAGGAAGTCCTTATAGGTTGTTTCGAGCTAATTGGTGATACTAATCAGATGCCCTGGTTGAGTGGCACATTTGGTTTTTATTGCTCTTTTTTGAATGTTCCACTTCCTCTCCTTTTTTTTTTTTTGGCAATCCTCCACATAACTAGAGCTTTGCAGTTATGCACTCTGCAGTATATATTGCAAGCCAGGCATGTCCTATTAAGATCTTTTCCACTGGCTGTATTATCGAGCTCCTTGCACAGGACAACAGGGTTCAGGAAATTTGGTCTTTTTCTCCTTTCTGCCATAAACTTGTCAAACAAGCCTGGAAAGGCTCTTTCCCCATCTCTGTTTCTCCAGCAATGACTGCCCCAGAGGAGAGGCCTCATTCAAATACTGTCAACGTAACTCAAGTGGTGATAACGATACTGAGGTTAGCAGGAAACAGTGCACATCAATATGTAATTTTAAAAGTTGATCCATTACCTTTCTAGCCTTTGCATGGTCATGGCTAGTGTTTTGTTCAGTTCCTCTATCATCCGGCACCCTGAAGGGTGAATGGGCAACGTGCTGGACCCAGAAGGCAGGTGCTGGCTGTGGCTGCCGTACTGGAGCTGGTGCTGGTGAGCTGCTAACTGGGATGGCAGGACAGTGTGATGGTGCTGGGTCAAAGGCTGCTGGGAGCTCTTCTGCGTGGAATAGGTTGAGAGAGAGAGGTCTGGCCCCCCTAAAGGCATGCAAATCATGACTTTCTTTGGAGGTAGTGGAGGTGACAGTTTAACTGGCATACAAGGCAGTTTCACAGGAGCGCCAGGATCTAAAACAGAGGAAAGAGAGGCCCTGGTGTTAATTTTCATGTCAGTAAGTTGGAGATCAGAGTATCTGCCTGGGCAAGCAGGTACTGACATTGCTAGTGTACACCCCTAACCTGCTGTGACACACAACTCTGCGCAGTGTGCGCTCAGCATGGTCTTTGGAAAAAGTACTGTTTTTTTGCAGCACTTCTGAGTCTCACAAAAAACATCCCAGGGCTGTGCATGCCCCTTAATAAACATGGTAAGAAAAGCTTAACAAGGCTCATGGCATACTTTGATGCTTTAAAGTCCTAATCCTCCAAAACAGCCCTGTGAGGTAAGCATGATGTCTCCTCCTCAACAGGCAGGCAAATAGGGGGAGAGCAATTAAGCGTCTGAAGTTACAGGATGACTCACCACCATCACTGCTGGAGCAAAAGCTCAGGGACTCCTGATCCTTCTCAGCCACTGCAGTGCAATTACTACAAGTCACATTTCTTACAGCTTTGTAATGTGCAAAACATCTGGTGTTAAAAATTACATTACAGGGCAAGAGAGAAAAGAAATAGGGTTTGAATACTAAACAGGAGGGGTCTGGAAAAATGAAGGGTACAGGAGGAGAAAATGATGAAAGGCAGAAGACTGTTAGGATTAACGTATTATTCTACAGAAGACTTGGCGGGTACCTTTCTCTGGACTCATGCAGTGAATTTTAACCTTTTTAAATCTAGGCATGTTCCTTGAATCGCACAGTTGACCTGCCAGAAAAAGACTCCCCTGACATGGGAAATCAATGAAAGGTCCACAAGCAAATCTCTTTGCCAGGACTCAAATGCAGCATGGAGATTTTTGGAGTTGCACTGTGGAAAGTTTTCAGAAGGGAAAAGAAGTTAATGGGAGGGCGTATAGATCTCAAGATGGATGTGGGAAATGGCCACCATGTATGCTAAGAGCAAAAATGAGAGCAAATATATATGCTGTGAGCTGCAACTGCAGGTTTGTGTTTAGGAGGAAGGCTAGGCCCTTTCCAGCCTGGAATACCACAGACATTTGGCTCTGCAATGCAGCTCTGTGGGCAGGGCTTGCATGCTCCTTGGCCTCTTGTTGCTTCAGTTCACTCTTCTTGCTGTAATATGGTAAAGGAACTGAAGGGCTAGAATCTTCTTTTGACCTGAGAAAGCTTGGGGGTAAGATGTTGCCCTCCAGGTTTCAAAGGTCATCACCCTCCTGAGTGATATCAGATTTCTAAAGTCCTTTTCCAGATGGTTCTTTTTAGCATTAACTTACTTTCTCCTTGCCCCTTTTATTCGTTCCTCCCTCCTGGCCTGTTCTGTGTATTGCCTGTATTAGTATCCATATCTACTAGCCAGGGTGCACAAGGTTGATACTAGGACTTCCAACCACTAACACTTCTTGAAAGTGATTAAGGACAGTAATGTGGAAAAAGACCATGCACAAAGACAAGCTCAGATATGACATTAGACTTTTTTTAGTGCTAGTTGCATCTTCATTGCATCTACACAATGTATCCACTTGATACTAGTGTTTGTACTATGCTAGGAACAACACACTGACACCATGTCTTCCCTTTCTTCAGAGAGCTTATAGGCTAAAGACACAGCAGAGGTAAAGGGTGCATAAAGATGAAATGGAAGCATGGAGAGAAAGCGGTCTTCCCACATTGCAGAGTTGGAGCGTTACAGAGAGTAGAACTCAAATCTTCCAGCTTTCAATGCAATATCACATTCACTTGAGATGTCTCTTGAAGGCAAAAATTCTGATGGCTCCACCAAGGCTGAAATCTAACTCATGGGATTGCCAAACCAAGGGCGCTGCCCTCTCCTCTAAAGCAGATTGCCTTCTTTACAGTAGAAAAAACATACTTTCAGGACTTTCTATTCAAGCACAGGAAGGTCTCCAAGTTACTGTGTTTTTCTTACATACACGTTATCTGTGTATATTTCCTCTTTGTATCCTGTATAAAAGAACACACCATCTTCAATAAAAGATAAATAACAGAAAGAGTAAAGAGTAAATTGTATAGAGCCCTGAGAATAAGGCTCCTATGGGATTTGTAGTAACAAAGTGTTTTCACACCTTTGTGCTCCAGGCAATTTCACTTCTAGAGCTGGTCTTGAATTACAAAGACTACACTGAGATCTGCGCTTCCATTTTGAAAAGTGCAGGTTTGACTGTTGGTTTCCACTCTTCACAACAAAGGTATGGACCTTTAGTTTCCACTTAAATTTAAACAAAACCTTCACACCAACATGTTTTCAGTGGTATCAATGCTGGGTGACTCCGCTGGACACCTGCCAAAAATCTTGTCCATTATTTTTAACGTAAGGCTTTATTCAGACCAACTGTGTTTCACCCAGGTTCTTGAGCCTGTCTGAATATGGCCCTAATACCTAAATAGAGCCTTGAAAATGAACAAGAGGCATTAAATTTACTTGTCTGCCCTTCACCTTCGGGCCAATTCTACTTGTCTGTTAAAAAAAATGGCTAAAAGGAGAATGACTGCAATAGGAGACAAGTTCGATCCATTCACTTGGAAATGTATCAGTATATCTTCACCGACATCAGTAACGGAGACCTTGTACTGCAAGTTTTACTGCGTGGTCAGAGCAGTGAGCGTGCTGAAAAATTGGGGCCTTGCTGAAATCCATGGGCTCCAGGCATGCTGTTGGAAACTGCACTACCATCATCTGGAGTAAATGAGAGAATTTGTCCCTGTGTGTAAGAATGAAATGACTGTGTTCTTTCTGTTTGTGACAATTCTTTCCTCTGTTTGTTTTAATTTCACAATGTATGTGATGTATGAACCAGGAGTGGAAACAGTTATTGTCTCCAGCATGGAATATCCATCAGACATGGACATCTGTAGGTGAATAAGAAGCTGGACAGTGGAAATATGAACAAGGAGTCTGTGATAAGTGTCTTCTCAGTGGAACATTACCAGGGTCTTAAATCATTGCACAAAGCACTCATGTGACAGAAGAGAAACAAACTGTGTGAAGCCAGGTGTGCAAGTCTGATTAATCTCTTTTGGCTGAGGTTCTTCATGCTCAAGAGAATAATGAGCAATTTTGCAAGATGTTCGTTCCCAGCAGGTTTGTGACCACTCAGCACTGTGCATGGTTAAGTAGTAACTGTGCCACAATTGATGAAAGAGATGTTAAGACATAGAAATCTTTTCAGTGCTGATGACAACAGATTACTTAAAAGACAGTTGTGGATGCCACAATATTTGCTGCACATCAGACCTACGAGAAACAGGTCTGCCCTTACCCCTTCCATATAGATCATTTTGCTAATACCTATAGTTGCTGCATTTCCTATTGGGTTTTTCAGGAAATAGATAAATATACTTTTATTCGCTGCACAGAAGGTCTGCCCATGTGTGGTTCTTCTGATGTGTTTGTGGTACACTGAAGCTGTATGCTAACTACACCAAATCTGATGCTTCTCAGCCACTGAACACGGCTGGAGAGTTGGTCAGCACATGTTGCAGATACACCTGTTGCAGACAGACCGCTAGGAAGTTCTGGATGTACGGCAGCAAATATTGCTCCAGCAGGGCTGCTAGAAAATCCACCCCCACCACAACTACTGCATGGAGTAAGAGGTCATGCTTGGGAATCCTAGGCTTGTGGCAGAGCTGGCTGTGTTTGCTATCCTGCCAGCAGGAGGAAAGCTCTTGACTCCTTGTGATGCCAAACAGAAGCTAGCACTGTACCCCAACAGCAAGGAAGGCCAACAGCCTCCTGGGTTGTATGAATAGAAGCACAGCCAGGAGATCAAGGGATTATTCCCCTCCCATTCAACACTCCTTGGACTGTATCTACATTACTGTGTCAAGCTTTGGGCCACCCAGGAAAGACATCAAAAACCTAGAATGAGTTGAGCAGAGGGCCACCATGGTTGAGGGCTGGAGCACCTGACCTGTGAGGAGAAGCTGAGGGACTGGGGCTTGTTCAGCTTGGAGACAAGACAGCTTGTCGGGGAGAACCGAAGCAGCCCTCCAGTACCTATGAGGCGGTTATCAATAAGGTGGAGCCAGGCTCTTAACAGTTGTGCATGGTGGGAGGAGGAGACAAGATAGTTTCTGGACTGGACTATAAGGAAAACATTTTCCCCCATGAGAAGAGCCAAACAGTGGAACAGGTTTGCCCAGACAAGTTGTGCGGTTGGCATCCTTTGAGGTTTTCAAGACCTGGCTGGACAAAGCCCTGAGCAACCTTTTCTGATCCCATAGCTGGCCTACTTTGAGCAGGAGGTTGGACTAGAGACTTGCTGAGGTTCCTTCCCATCTGAATGACCTTATGCTATGACCTTTGCTGTACTATATAAAAATACAAGTAATACAACTCATCATAAAGTTAACGAGTTACTCTTTAAATTCCATCCAAGTAATTAATTCTGTAATGTGTGAAAAAAATGTGCAAAAACCAGCGTGGCCTGTTGAGGGAGCTCCATAGTGGAAATGAGGTGATATGCCTGATATTGGCTGGTAGCATTTGGGCAAGTAGCTTTTACTTTTTCAGGTCTTCTCTCCAGGAATCACCTGTGTCTGAATAGTGGGAGTCTCTTTTCTTCTTTCAATGAGTTTTTTTGAGCAGATTCATAAAGACAAGTTAAAAACTGTTCTGAAGGATCTGCCATGCATCTCCTGCTGTCTACAGCAAGATCTGCAACCATGTCTTCAAGGAAGATTTGAGACTGAAATTCTTTACTGTTCTTCTGCACCATGTGTGCATCCAAGGTTTAAATTCAATTTGGAGAACACAAGCAAAGCATACTTAGCCTAACGGTTGAAAAGTACAGCTCTGCATGAATTCCCATGCAGAGCCTTGAAGAGAGTTTCAAGTATGAGAAGAATTCCCGCTGCCTGTATGTGCTAGGTACTCCCCCCCAGGTAGCGGCAGGCAGAGGAAGTGTGGAGAGAGCACCTGCATCAGGGTCCATTTTCCCACAAGAGCCTGGGAGTGCCGGTGAATGACAGCTGCTTTTGTTCTGCTGCTTCTCCCTCAAGCACACAGTGAAAAGAGAATTGTCCGTTGCCCCCACATGAATGTAACCTGTCTTCATGAATGTAGCCTGCCAGAGCAGGTACCAGGAGGTAATGTCACAGGGGAGGAAGCTTGTGGATAATGTCTTGGGCTCATCTACAGAGGAGCCTTCTGAGATACATGTGACTGTTGCATTATAAAATACTGCAGAGAATATTTCTTGGATGAATTGAGTTGTAAATACTTTTATAGTGCTGTAACTAACAACCAGCTGTGTTGTGGCAATGCAGCAGGACACCAGGTATCCATGTTCTCAAACCTCATCCTTGGCTTGTCTGCATTATCAGAAATAACTTTTGGGGACTTGTAACATTTCCTATCCTGTTGAACGTTTGCCTCTAATTATGAATTAGTTCTTACTCTACAGAGACATAACTAGCAAGCACAATCTCAGAACTGAAAATATGCTATGCCTCTCCTCAAAATCCTGAATGAAGAAAGCAGGAGAATGCAAAAGGTTTTTTCAAAGCTTAAATAAAATAGCTGAGCGGCCAGATAGGACCCAGGCTACACCCTACTGCAATATTAGGCTAAATTTGGGCTCAAATACACTCAGGTGTTGTTGAGATCCCAGCTTAGTGGCATATATTTTGTTCTCTGATCTTTTAGGGGACTTTATGGGTTACTGGCAATTCAGCTGTTTGAATGGAGAATATCTAATTAGTTTCTGAAAACATTATCTGTGCTGGTGAGAAGTAACAGCTTAATGAATCATGATCAAAAGGAGCTTTACACCACTGGGGTATGTTGTCTACCAAATCAGATGTGACCAGTCTTGTCACTTTTGGCCATTGAAGATTTTATGATAATCTGAGGACTTTATACCCCAGCAGTCCAATTAAATTTGGTCCCAGGTGATTGTTTCAGCTCCTCTCACATTCTCAACAAAGGGGGCTGCGAGTGTTGTCCTAAATGCCTGGGTTCTGCGTGTGGATATGGAGAATTAAAATGGTGAAAGAAATTCTGTCCATGAATGTTTTCTAATAATGATCATTTCTGAAAACCAGTAGAAAGCTCACCAGGAGGAGACAGGCCAACAGTAAATGCAGAGCAGTGAAACAACAGTATCAAAACAGTTAAGGATCATGTTTTTCTCCTAGGGTTGCCTGCCTTCTAAGGCTGCGTGGGCACTTCCACACCCAGTGCTGTGATAGGGACATCCCCTGTGGAGGCAGCATCATCAAGAGCATGGGAGATGGCGTGAGGCAAAGCACAGAGCATCTTCTGCAGCAGCGGTGGCTGCTCTGCAGTCTGCTCTTGGCTCTGTCCCCATTCCTGCACTGTCCCGTCCCCACAGTACCACAGTATTTAGAAGCATGTCAAGGTTGTGTGATTTATATTTGCTAGAGGCAATTCTCTCTTCCTGTCACTTTTAAAACAGATTTTTTCTTTTTATTCTCCCCAAAATTAAATGTGCTTTTACATGGGTTTTTTAGGCCTGCTCTTTTATGTGCATTTCTTATCAGGGGAAAGGCCAATCTTTGTCTTGGCACAGGCAGATAGATGCTTGAGATGGTTCACAAATGCTTTCAGAGGTGAGGAATGTTTATTTTCCATTTCTAAAACCTGTATTAAGTCCTTTGCCAAATCCTGCAAGTCAGTCTTCATGCCTTTATTGAAGAACTTTGGGTTAAGTTCACAGCAAGAAGGTGGTCAGACTCAAAGGAAGCTTTTCCTTCCTCAAGTTTTGTATTTAAAATATTTTTCCTTTTTTTTTTCTGCTGACCACACCTGTAGTGATTTTATAATATGTTTGCATAAAACATATTTCTCTTTAATAAATATACATATGTACACATACATATATATATCTTAAGACAAAAGTTAAGAGATGCTTCTGCATTTTCAGATGGGTACCTGAACCCTTCACAAGATCACATCTCCCCTTGCAGTCTTCTTGAAGAGAGCTACCAGACCATTAAACCACTGTCACTCTCCATTAGCCAAGCCCAGTATGTCTTAATTTGTCCTTCAACCTTCTCACAAATCTTTAGTAGAAAAATGGGTATGCAACAAGAACAGAAGATTCCTTGCCTCAAACACCAGAATTCAGATTTTACTTGTTTTCTCACACACAAGCTGAGGATGTCTCTGGAGTAATTAGTAAAAGAATACCATTAATTCTGCTTCTCACTGATGAGGGTGCTTCATTAGGATTGATTGCTCATTTCCAAAGATTGTACACGGCTAAAATAATTACCAGTGGAGAACACAAGGCACTGAACAACACATATATCCTTTAGACCACCAAAGTAAATGTACCCTTAAGAATAAGTTTAATACTTTTATTTATAAGGTATAAATGAGGCTTTCAGTTCCACCAGGAATATCTGTCAATTAAATTAGGGCCCTATGACTAAATCTGAATCTCTGTTCCTTTTCCCTGAGGGTTCTGTATACACATGTACAAGCGTCTGTCTATATGCACCTACAAGAGTTTATTTAGGACTGGATGAGAGATCACTAAAGGCCACCACAAAATAAGAGAAGTCACAGTTCTGTTTCACTTTCATTGGAAAGTTGTCACCATCAAGCAATTGACTTATGCGGATAGCTTCAGCCCAATTCTACTTCACACACAATTGCCAGCTGCAAAAAAATCCACACCAGAAGCCCTCATCCTTTGATTCTTCTGCTATCTCTTACAAAAGAAAGGCTTATGAATGAAGGACATTTAGAATCTGAGTTTTTTCCTATGCTATTCTTATTTTTTTTTTTTCTTCCATGTTGGCCTCATTTCTGAGCAGCTTCTTGTAATAGGGACAGAGTGTTATGGGAGATCATAGGAAGCTAGTTTTGTCCTCACCTAAAGCCATTAATACTGCTGCCTGGCTTTGCAGACTGCAGAACTGCCCATTCCATAAAAGGCAAAATATTAACTGTTATGGGCATATTTTGGCAGGCAAGAAAGTAAAGAGATTTCACATAAAATGAACAAAACTATACAGAACAAAAATGTGTGGTCATCCAAATAGAAACGTGCAGAGACTATGTAAAGATATGAGAGAAAACCAGAACATGCTCTTTCCTAATGAGCTCTTTCCTGATATATATCTTAACCTGAATAAAATGAGTGTTAACTGTCAGGACAAAAACCCCATTTAGAATGTATTAATGTGGGCTGAGCATTTCTCACATCAGCCCTGAAAAGATCAGGGCAGCATTGACAGAAGAAGATCAACCCAGTGAGAAGACTGGTAGCTCTCCCAGTACAGAGATGCATCACATCTCGTCTTGAACTCAGGGGTTTGAGGTGGGCAGAAGCTGCAATTATGAGCAGACTGTTCAAAAGGTGCAGGCAAGCATTTAGGGAAACATTTTTTTGGTCTGTGTAATTGTAGCCATCCTTTGCTTCGGTGGTCTAAATGAGAGACTGGAGAGAGGAGACCCACCAATCGTCCTTCCACATGTACCTAAAACTTTGAATTGCAAAGAGCCGGGACACTTGTGAAAACATCTGGAACACACACAAAAAAAAACCTGTATTGTCTACTGTTGCTAGCTGCTATGCAGTGAGAGATAAACTGCAGCATAAACTGCAGGACACTAAAATCCTGATCTTTGGGAACTGGAGCTGCCCATCATCATCAGGACTCACCAGTGGGAGGGCAGTAGTCAGAGCAGGGGTGGAAGGGGGAGCAGTTATGCAGGCAGTGTGAGCTGGGAAGCAAAATGGCAAGAAGCCATCAGACAGAATGGCCTGTGTAAGGATCAGGGGGCCAAGTAAAAGCAAACACATGGAAAGATACAGGGTGTGTGCAGGAGGACCCGCCCAGATGGCAGTTGAGGGGAGAAGCAACAAAGGGCAAAAGGAGAAAGGAAAACTCTCCCTTTCCCCTCAACCCTCATCCCTTTTCTCATTAAATGCATTTAAAGATATCCTAGTATTTTCCTGATACTTCCTTTCCCATTAAAGCACATCCTGCAATTTTTGTGGTGATGGTAAGTCTTGATGAATAAGAGCGAGGAGGGTTAGGAAACACAGCGACGGTCTTAGGTAATTACAGCTGAGAGGGGAAGTGCCCTGAAGCAACCTCAATGAAGTTATAGCGTGAAAATGCTTCGTGATCCTTGCCCTAGGTACAACACAGATACATTACCAGTACACAAAACAACATGTGCAAACAGCGTTACAGAAGGAGGAAGGACACTGAGAACCTTGGTTTAAGGGCAGGTTTTTCCAATAAGGGAAATGGTGGTGCTGAGGGTCCAGGAACACCTACTTACCAGTTAAGTGGCTGGCAATCCTGGCAATAGGTTTAGGAGGCAGGGCAGGGGGCTGTTTGAGGAGGGACAACTGTTTCACTGGGGTGTCCTCATGGTCTCCAGGGAAAGCGGCAGATTTTTTGGGGGGAAGTAGCAGGACTGGCTTAGCTGTAGGATCTTGGGACAGGAGGACGCCGGATTCATTGGATGTGGGGCTCTCTTCAGACACTGGAGGACACAACCACATCATAGACGCAACACCGTTACAAGCAAAGCAGCAGCGGATACAGCCGCAGTAAGACAAGAAAAGCAGCGCAGCAATGCAGGTTAAGAACAACTAATAGATTTCACTCAAACATCATATAACATAGAAAGGAGGAGAGGAAGAAAGAGAGAAAAGAGAAAGAGAAGGAGTAACACACATCTACACAACAGCCAAATTTCCCATTACCTCTGACAGAAGCCAGCTCCCTTATGCCAGGCTGGGACGTATTCCCACATCTTGAACACAAATCAAGAGCCTTAAAATGTCACATCTCAGATGGTCTGTCACCACAGCTTGCTCAGGACCAGATATGTTAGCAGGTGGTCTCTAAACTTATCCCATAAATGTAAAATCACCTCACAGGACCTACTCTGTTTCAAAGAGGCTGCATAGCTGTGCAGGATCATGGATGAACTCTTCTACCAGTCACTCTCCCTCACTCAACCTTCATCCACAACTCTCAGCATTACGTGATGCAGAAAGAGGAGCTAACCTAGATGTACAGTGTTGCTGTCTCTCTGCATGGGCTGGGGAAGAAGTGCAGAGAGCCTCACCTAGGGTAGAGCAGCTGGCTGTGTTAGCTACTGAAAGATGCATGGTGTGAATGTCATCCAGCACCTAAAGGGCACGACGTTGTACACTAGGGTTTAAAAATGTTGTCAGCTCTCTGCTCTAGAGCTCATTGGCACAGATGAGATGTAGCCAGAGAGTTAGAAATCTACTCCTCAATGTTCACAAAGTGCAGGGACTTTTCCTTACTCACAAAGAGGTTACTTGTTAGAAGTAGAGGCTATTTCTATGCCAAGTCAGTCAATATTTCTCATGGAACATCCAGTGACAATCTGTATGCTGTCACCTCCTTCTCGACCAGAAGACCTTCATCTTCAACAAGGATTTCTCAGGGCTAGACACCAAATGTTAGAAGTCAAAAAATTGTTTTAAACAGCTTAGTGAATCTACATCATAATGTAAACAAGATGTTACCTGTCCCATCCATGATCTCTGTGGTTGGGAGCACCTCGTATGAGCAGGGTTCCCCAGGTGCTGGACCCGACTCCAGTTCTGCTAGAGCTGGCAGGGATACCTGGCTGGAGCTCAACACTTGCCCGGAGCCCAGAGGCTGACCATTCTCCAAGGCTCCTTCTTCATTTGGTATGGAAAGTTCCCCATCTGTTCATAGTTGGAGGAAAGCAGAATGACAACAAAAGACACGTAAATAAGATGCAGAAAGAATTTAAAATGAAACCTACTATCTCCATTAGCTTGCTTGCAGATAAGGAACCTGAACTGAGATCTTGTATGTATACAGAAGACACAGGGCTAAGGATATGGTTTGTGTCTCAGAAATACAACTTGTGCAGAGCAATTTTTGCAGATGTCTGTCTGACTGTGATGTTCTGTCCACAACAGTTTCACAGACGTCTGACAGCATTCCACTTGCCTTAAGGGATTATTAAGACTTGGGAAAGATCTGTCAAATATCTGTGTTGATCCTTTGCTTACCCTAGGATGGTCATTATGATCCATGGTCTAAACTGAATGGTTCCTGACCATCTTCCACCCATGGGGCCATGTGGCTCCATCCAGGGCCACAAAATCTGTTTTCCCTCTGTCTCTGTTGAAACTGGGAAGTCAGGGATGAGAATGGGCTGGAACTGAAGCTATGGAGCTTTTGTAGAGAATACTAATATACACAGTAAATAATTTAAAATATTTTAATAATAATAGCAACAAGAATTATCTTCCCTTACACCAATTTTTATGCTGTAACTGACACAAGCAAAATCGCAGAAGTATGTCCCTATTTTACACACAAATAAAAACATTACAGCTCCCAGCATCAAGATTTTAAGTAAGGGAGAGAATAATTTTTATAGTTGCCTGGTGTAAGGTCTTGATAGTGGGATATAGCAGATTCCATTTAGAAAGCCTGTTTTTAACGTTATTATTAATATCTCCTCTATCTGAGCAAAATTTCTGTAACAGCAGCTGGTAGTTTCTTTCCTATCAAACGCCACTTCACATTAGAAATAATAAAGAACAGCAGCAAGGGATCAGATCATTCTCTGTGGTGTCAACCCGTATGATTTTTATCTCAGAACTTGTTATGCACAGCACCCTGGTACCTGGAGGCAATGACGACATGGATATCTCAATTACAATTTTATAAAGGAAAGTGTTCAGCCCTATGGTTACGAGTGGAAGCCTGAAAATAGAACTGGAATGTGACCTGTAAGGCTAAAAACCAGCAGGCAAATAAATGGAGCCTAATTTTACTATGCATTTAAATTATTTTTTTAAGTCAAACTCAGGATTTCAGGATCTGGTTCTTGATTTTTGGGCACCTCTGATTAGCCATATCACTGCTCAATATACTGAGCAGAGATGTACATCATTCAAGTGAGTGCACATTTTCCCGTCACAGACTAAGATGTGCAAAACACTTTGGAAGCCAATACTGAAAAGAGAAAAAAATTTAAGTCTCACTCATGTCAGGACACAGCAATTAACAAGTCTGAAAGTATGTTAGTTGGTAAGTATTCAGAATTATGTTTCTGCCTTTTAAAGCTTCTCTACAGCGAGTGAATATGGTCTCCTGCTTATTTCAGAATTATTAGAAAAACCAAGGTCTTGTCTTTCTTGGTTTTGTTATAGGCTTTTTGAAGACCTAGAGAGCTATTATGGTACACAGCCACATCACACTAGACTGAAACCCAGCCCACGGCTTTCAGAGCAATCAACTGAGCTGGCTAAAATGTGGCAACATTAATCAAAACTGAAGGTTTTGGCCAATTGTTTGCAGCACAGCCTCCTTCTAACTGCTGTGGTCATTCAATACAAACCTGTTTATTTCCCTAGGCAGCAAAAATCAGACAACAGTTCAGCCAGTATTTAAGCTGAATGTTTTTTGACTTAGCTGTTTGGGTGGAAATGCTTTGTATTCTGTGCTTGCTCTGTCTCCCTTTTATAAACACACACCTTTACAGGTGTTTGGGATAGGGGCTGCTGTTGTCTCAGTTATCTGGTCTCATGATAGAGCATAACTGTTTCTTATGCAGAGCAACTGTTTCTTGAATGAAAAGCAGTGATTGTGTACAGCAATATTCATTAATTCAGTGCAGGACTAAATGTGACTGTAACTGTGAGCAGACTAAAGGTATGCATCATAAAACCAGAAACATTCTTTTTTTGGAGGGATGTCTACACATTTTTAATGAAGTGGGATGCCTATCATAACATGCTGAGCACCTTGAAATCTTACTGTCTTAACTGCACTTTGCACTTCTCAGGGTATATTCAGCATGATTTAAGAAGACAGCATTCAAATGACCCGTTGAACGTTTATGACTGCAAAAAAGTAAAATGTGAGATAAAATTTTGGCCTTTACTTTTTGTCATAATAACAAGCATGACAGCTCTCTTTAGTGACAGCATAGCCTCTTTTAATCTCACCTCTGAATATCTTCAGTCTTCATTTAGACTCTAAAACTTGTCTTTGGATTTGACTGAAATCATCAGACATGACACAGAATCATGACTGAAATACACACCCTAAATCAGATCTCGATTAAAGAAGAGCTACATGGGGAGCTGCTCAAGTATGGCAAACAGATCAAAGATGCAGATAAAATAATTTGTAGAGTGAAGAATATCTTAGTGTGAATTAATCCTGGATCAGAGACATGCTTGACAATCAGACATAAAAGGCAAATTACTTATTATTTTTAAAGTACTAAAAGCTATTCTGGTTATCTGACATACAAACAAAAAGAATCCTGGTAATGCAATTATTACATATACGTGGATGAATTGATTAGTCTTCAGGAACTGGCTATGAATTTAAAGTTAATTTTGCACAGTGATAACTTATGTAATCTTTTGTTCTCACACTTGCTAAATCCTTTGCTGTGTTTTCACAGAGTGTGCTGCTAGTTAGTGGAGAATGACTTTCCCAAAATGCATGAGCTTTGATAATGCCAGCTGAGTTAAATCAGATGGATCTGGACGGGACCAGGGAGAACCGCTTGACCTCTGCGGCCACAGGAGTGCGTGAATGCTGCTCTTCTGTTACTCAGGAGGCTCTGAACACCTGAAGTCACTGAAGAAACAGGATCTCAGAGGAAACTCTCTGATGCAGAGGACTCTACGCAGACACTTTGATTCACCTTAGCATGTAAAAGTAACAGCGTGGAGTGAAGGCCCAGAAATGCATAGATGATATGTTCAAAACATGTGTCCCCTAAGCATGGTTTGTTCTCCTGATCTCACCTTCCATTTCCACTTTCAGGTACTTTTTAAAAATTGCATGGTGCGAAGCAGCCCACAGTGCATCATGCTGACTGGTACAGACCAGTCCTTTTGCTGTTTCTTTATGCCAGAGTTCTGCCTACCCTCTCACTGTGTTTTTTCACTCTGAATGCCTTGGACTAGGGAACTTCTTGCATGTCTGAAAAATGCCATGCTCATGTGCTCCTTCCATAGACAAATGCCTAAGGAAACCAAAATGATGGGGAAAGTTCGGAATCCTGAGTTTTTTCCACTTTGGATTGTCTCCTTCAGTACTTGCCTGCTCTCAAGTAAGACTGTCCAGGCAAGCATTCTCAATGGCAAAGGCTAGGAAGGGCAGAGAAAAATTCATGTCCTTCTCTGCCATGGCACCCATGGGCTAGGGGCTGGAAAATTGAGTGTTCTTGCCTGTGGTCAAGACCTGTCGCCAGGGCTGTTTCCTAGCCTTGGTGGCTACCTTAGCACAGTGGCTGGGATACTCCTTGACTTCAGTCTCTAAAAAGACCCCCGATTTTGTGGGATCCTGTGGAGTTTGAGACAAGCTGTCATACGGATGTCCTCCCTGCTTCTGGAGGAGTTCAAATCCTTTCAACATATGGAAACTGCAGCACAACTGGCTCTCTGGTGGCTGCCTTGCCTTCCTCCTTGCTGCATTACCAAAGCCACTTCTTCAAACTTATGCTCACATGCTACCACAAAACCTGCCTTAGCACATAAGTGCAACACTCAAAATCCTGTCAGGATTTAGGTAACCTGAAATTTGGGTCTAAATCCATCATTTTGATTAGATAGTGAGTACAAAAATACAAAAGTATAAAAGAGGAAGACTGCCCATGCTTCCTTGCAGAACCATTGCACCGTCATCTCTGAAGCAAGCAATCAGTACACACTCATTCAGAAATTTCTCACTACAGGCAATCTCATTTATGTTCAGATAAAAGAAGAGGTATCTAAATACTACAAGTAGATTTAATTCTTTGACTGGCACCATGGAACAGTGGACAATTCTAAAGACAGATGCTTTTGGAATTGTTATACCTTCATGTGAAAATCAAAGCTGTTTATCTATGTGTGGGATCAATGGTATAGCAAAAATGTGAGTTCCTCTAAATGCTGTGGTGTGTTCTGTGTTGCAGGTAGAGGCTGTATTTTTAACCTCTTGGCACTGCCTGCTCACAAACTATTAGAACAGCAGGTGCCTCATCAGATACTTCTTCAACTTAGTATTTTTCCAAAAGTACACAGTATTTGAAAAAATTACAACCTTTACCTATATTTTCAGAAGACTCAAAGTCACAGAACCCTGGAAATGGAAGATGACAGAAACTGATTCGGTCATGAGTCTGGCCCTTGCCAAGAAAAGAGCTCAGTTCAGTCTGGAGTGGTTTCACTTGACTGGTTTAAGTGTGGGGGTCACTGAAGTGATAAAAGCATTTCTTGTTTCCCAAATATAGCAGCTGGACTGCAGTGACTCTCCCATGTGTGAACACTGTGACTTACTGCACTCTGCTAACTTTCACCTGCTGGATGACACAAAGTCCTCTGAAAAGCTAGCAAATCCTGAAGTGAACAGGTCAGAGCGTCATTTTATACAGCATGCGAACAAACTCACTAATTCTGTTTTTCTCCAACATAGAAGATATGATAAAACCAATAAGCACACTGCAAGCTCCAGAATTTTTGTTCTTGGGTCAGTCTATCCATATTGTTTCCTTTGATCTATATGGATTTTTTTAAGAAAGAAAAAGGCAAAATTACTCACTCACAGGCTGATTCTTTATGCTTTGTCCTCCTCTTAGGAAAGGGAGACAAAAAGATTTAATGTTATGGCTACACCTATTGTCTGTGCAACATGGCTCTTGCCATGGAAGGTGCTACCATCATCAAATAAAGCCTTCTGCTATGAAATGCTAAAGTCTGCTGTGTTTTCTTGAAGGATTAGAGATTACCTAACAGGAATCACAAGGAAAATGTTATTTCTACTTAAGGTTTGCAGTGAGATGTAATATCCTTTATTAGAATTACTCTCGGATTATTACACCACTGAAGGAAATATTGCTTTTGCTCTACAAATCTTGCCTTACTCATATCCTTATATCATCAAAGCTACTTGATCACTGCTACTATACTTGTGCACTACCACTTTCTTCTCTGTCCTACCTCTTTCTTTCAAGGAGGGGTATCAATCCTTAGCTTCCTGTGGTTGCAATCAGCAGGAACTAATGTAGTATACTGAGTAAGGAGTCCAGCTGTTTTGCATTATAGTTTCCCTTTTAGTGGCACCTGACAGTGAAAAAGCCCGATGTGTCTGCTTTTTGCACTGGAAATAGGAAGAAGCAGCATGTGTTTCATACTAGCTTTTTCTGACATGAAAAGGTAAAAAATGTCTATAAAGAGGAATTAATCTCTTTTTTCAGATGAGGACCTCCAGACAGCTTAGCATCTGCTTCACAAGATGATGTAGGTTACAAACTACAGCATTATTTGATGAATGGAGAAAGCTGTAGTGCTTGGTAGTGAAGCAGGGGGAATCTCCCCAGGTTTCAATGTGGAAGGCAGGGTCAGGCTGCACAGAAAGATTTTTCCTGGGGATGCCTTTAGGTGTATGTAGGGGTGGGTCAGAAAGCAGCTACGTGTGGGATGGGAGGCAGGGATGAACACGGGCACACACCATGTGGAAGTGTGACTGAAGGCTGACTTCTGAGCTGGCCAGGGCACTGAACGGGGAGCTCTGCCCTGAACTCCCCTGGGCTGCGACACACTTGGTGTGACAGCCTGGACTGTGCCTCGCTGGCCGCGGGGATGCCTGCCTCATGGCTGTGTCTCTGATCTGAGTCATGCTCCAAAACATGGACAACCCAAAGCAGTGAAAAGGGCAAACCTTTTGCCAGGTGTTGTTTCTACCCTGAAGTTGCATCTAGGATGACTTTCAAGGCAGCAGACCATAGTGAGAGCACAGGCAGTGTTAGATCTAAAGGACTAGCAGCATCTAAAACATGTAATGGGTAACAACTGTGGAATTCAATGACAAGCAGCATATTTCTTTGATTTTGCAATATTTTTTATTTTTTCACTTAAAAAAATGAACAGTTTGGATAAATAAATTTTTAATTCCCAATAAGCTAGACTAAAAAAGTAGGTAGCAGATTTAAATGCTCCAGACTTTATGAGGTAGACCCTACTTCCAATATCTGCGAAAGCTTATAACTTCTATTGATTTCTGACAGGTTTTGTACTGGTATCGTTAAAGACTTGTAGACTTTGAATTAATGAGGCTTTAAAGCACATGCATGAGTTCTGTTGCAATTAAGAGGCAACTATGGCATGTCTTTACATAATTTGCTGAATTCATTGCCTTAGTTATTGACAAGGGAGGCAGCAAACCAAATAAAAGCTGCGGTTAAAGATTGACACATACATAATAGACGTCAAATATGTGTTGCATTACCAGTGTAAAACAATGGTGTTTGTAAAACAATGGCATTTTGCATAAATAATACATTACCAACTCAACAAATTAATTATCCTGAACAGGGAATTATTATGTCTTCTGAGCTATTTCAAGGGAATGTGCACTGTTCTGTGCTTGCCAGTATCCAAAAACTTTAAATGTTTCTCTTTTCCACAACAGTTAATCCCCAAGTGACTCAACCAGACAATGATAACACATGCAGGCATGGACCCACTCAATCACCCCGCAGTCTGGATGCCTTGCTGTTTTGCAGCAAGTAACTCCTGCATGCTGCTGTGATTTATATTTCTACTGCTTTACACTTCTGATTAGCTTTTAGTTTTATTTGCTAGATAACTATCACATGTATCCAATGGGGAGGGCCAGCCCATGGTGAAATCAAAAGAGATGTTTAGAGACCTTATTCTGCACAGTCCTGCAATTCAGGACTGCATTCCCAGTTCTTAATGCTACAATAATGTAATATCTGGCCATAA
The DNA here is from genome assembly GCA_031468815.1 of Morus bassanus. NCBI lineage: Eukaryota > Metazoa > Chordata > Aves > Suliformes > Sulidae > Morus > Morus bassanus. The sequence continues at coordinate 71,072,456 of CM062567.1, forward strand.
AACTATATGGGATGTCAATTTAACGTTGTGAAAAGAAGAACACTTACCTTTATCAAAAATTTCTTTCAGCACTCCTCTTTTTATAAGCTCCTCTCTGCTTTGCCTCATGGATATTTTTCTTTCCAAAGCTGTAAGCAAAGGAGAAGGGTTAATATAAATAGAAAAGAGGGAAATTATTGTTTTTAAAAGGCTCTATGCCTTTTAAGGAATTTAAAAAATGCTTTTTCTCCTCTTCAAATCAGTTGCAATTTACCATCTCAAAATAAAGGCTACTGGCAGTCCAGAGAATCTGCCTGCCGCTGTAGCGCGGTCATTATTGACAGAAATGGCTACAGACTGACCGATTTGAGGGCATGCCTGCACTCCCACTGCTTAGTTTTGACATGACTGAAGCATTGCTGTGGAGAATTAGAGACAGTAAAGGGAGAAAAAGGCAATTAGTGCAGAAACCAGAACGGGTAGGTAAGAAAGGAGGCAACACGAAGGGTTACACCAGTGAAAGATGTGGCCATGGACTGTTCCCAGGCCACAGAAGAGGACTGGCACTTCTGCTGCCCTGAAGCCAAGGTTTGTTTCCCCCTAACTCCAGTAAGAGCAGAGGAAGGGGTTTGGGACAGTGCAAAAAAAGAGCTGTTTAATGGAGCCTTCTCCTCCCTGGAGGGGTGTTTTCCCCCCAAAAAGTGTAAATGAGGGGAACTCCATGAGAGCCACTGCAATTTACACCAGGTCTGAACAGCCTGAGTCCTGTACTGTCTGCTTGGAGGCCGTGGTCACTGGGGTGGCAAAACGACAGAGAAATTTCATGTTTGTTTAGTTCAGCAGTAATTAAAACAATGTCCAATTAACCAAAACACCACAAAGGACATGCATTCAGGCAACGAGCTGAAAGCCAGCATGCAAGGGGCGCAAGAAGTGATGTGCAGGACTGGCTGTGACTGCGTGCGCTCTGTGAGAAACAAGCCTGTGCCTGCCAAAAAAGAGGCACAGTCAAGGGCGAATCGCTTCTGCCATATGCTCCCGTATCAGACCCAGCGCAGATGCACGCACATACAGATGAACTGGGACTTAGCATCTCCAGTCTGCCCAAGGCAGATTTAAAGCAGAAGAGGCTCTGAAACCCTCTTTCCACCCCTGAAAACATGAGGGTGTAACCTTTTCTGGCACTTCTGTGCATTGGTTGTTCCCGCAGGGGCACAGTATACTTGGTGAATTAGCTATGCTTATACTGACACACTGCATTCATTGCAACTTATTTGCTGTCAGATATGTATGGCTTAGTATGAACAAGGCCGGCTCTGCTTCACTCTTTTCAATAGGATACATTTAGGTTTCCCCATTTTCAAAATCAGTTTTGAACATGTATTCTTCCGGACAAAGAAGGTCAGTAGGTAGAGTTAGTAGCTAATAAAAACCCTGGTCTCCCCTAAACACACCCTTTGAACTTCAGCATCGATCAGAATTAATGGCAGGTCCCTTTGCTGAGGCACAAGACCCCATACCCATTAGCCAGCCACATGGTACAGTTTTATTTCTGAGGCTGTTAATGTAACAGTCACAGCATTTTCCAGAGTGCCTTAGCCCCATTTGAAGAAGCGCTTTAGGCACATCACTGACTTTCAATGAAACTTTGATTTCTAAGTTTCTAATATGCTTTTGAAAAGAAATACCCAACAATCAGACTGTGGAGTCACGTTGCAGGCTGCTCCCCAACCTGCCTTTTCCCTGCACTGAAGGGGCCTTGTTCTGGTACGGTATTTAAAGCTTTTTCCCTGTCCTCCTTAAGAATAGCTGCCTTCAGCCGCTCAAAAAAAAAAAAGGCAAAACAAGCTACAGATAACTCCTGAGCTTTCTCTCACCAAAGAAATTGTTAAAACCCTAACTTTAAAGAGCAATTTGGTGGCACCCAACACCTTTTCCAATAGGTCTGGGAAAGTGTAATTTTCTGTTAGTGCAAGCAGCAAACAGCACCCAGTCTATTTGTGCTTGTTCTTCAGTGGGAAATAAAGTTGGATGAAACAGCAGCAAAGCAGCAGTTTCTGCATATAGACAGCAGCACTGCTCACAGAATGAAGACATGGGCAAATACTGCTGTTTCTGTACTTTACCTTAAATAGCTAGGTAACAGATCCACATTCTAGATACAAATTCACTGGCACCCACCCAGGGTTTACCATCTCACCCTCCTGCCTATTCAACAGCTGGCTATGCAAGGTAGCAGCGTTACTGCTGACTTCATGGCTAGGAAGTCCCATCACATTCCTAAAGTAGCGGTAAGAAACACCGTAATTTTGTGGATTGGAGTTAAGGCTTTTGGGGGACTGACTGCTATAGAGGGCTAGCAGGACATTTTGAAGAAGCACAGGAGTGCCTTTCCCAAAACAATTGCTGGGAAAGACACTCAAAATGTTGACCAAGACTTCTCAAAGTCACAGACTATTTTTGCAGTCTAGAAGAATTTCAAAGACAGAATATATTTTTGGAAGACACAGGTTTTTCAGAGACTCCCTTTTAGTTGTAATCTGCTTCTGCTCAAGAATGAAAAAAAAACAACCTCCAGTTTGAAGCTCAGACTAAAACAATTTTTTGTTCCAAATCCTTTCTAAGTAGGTACAGGACTTAAAGTATTAATTATTTTCCTGCTAAGCCAGTTTAATTAATAAGATATTTAGAGGGAGGGCATGCTGGGCTAAGAGCAGCACTGAATGATAATAACAGATGTTATACTAGAACTATGGAACATGCTGCCTTCCTTTAACACAAATCTTCCTCCCAAACAAGTCTCATACATTTAAGTGCATAAACTGCTACACTACTGCTGGATCAGGTGGAAAAAAAATCACAAGCACTTAGACGCAGAACTCATTAGGATCTAACAGCCCGAACAATGAAATGTTTCACTTGGTCTGGATTTCTCTGGCAAAGATTGGCTGTTGTTTTAGGAAGGATTTTTCTTTTCAAGCAGAAAGCTGATACAAAATAAATTCATTCACTCTCCACTGAGAAGTGATCCATTCACAGCAGAGGATAAATAAAAACCTCTGAATTAATCCTTGATTCATGAGAACCTTGTAAATTCTGTGATGGGGAAAAATTAAATATAATTAATATTTAACAAAAGATGTGTTACTTCATTGGTGATTTTCCTTGGTGATTAACCTCATTTTGTGCATTTTTACAATCTTCCAGGAGATTAGAAATAAGCATTAAGCCCTCTTTATGAGGTCTACTTATGCCAGAAACTGGTTTTCTTAACAAATTCATCCATTCTCCAAGAAACTCTCAGTTACTAGTTTATAGAAATGAGCATATGTGTATTTTATGATATAAACTTACAGATTTTGCCTGTGTGCTCTGCTGTATGCTGTTTCTTTTAAGCTCTGATGAAGAAACAGTGGGAAATGTTTTTATTAATGTTTCTGAGCTGGTGTTTTTGAACTTGTCCCTCAGGAGCAGCACCCCTCTGCTGTTCAAGCAGAGCTTTTCTCTGTGGCAGACCCATTAAGATCAGTAAAGCCTTGACAGGGTCAGGAGGATTTCCTGCCCCTTCATTCTAGAAATCAAGTACAGTTTTGTCTTTATTCCTTTAATAAGCCATTGCGCTCTGTGATGGCAATGATTGTGGGCTGCTCCTCCAGCTGAGGAGGTGAAGATTGCCGCTGCCTCTGTGCCAAGCACTTCTGCTGCTCCATTAACCAGCCAAAGAGGCGTTTATGTAGTCAGGACCTGTAACCTTTGTGTCCCTCCCATCCTTCCCTCCAAGACGAAAACATCTCAGATGAACTCTTCCAACCTGCATCTATACGAGAATAAACCGGTCCCCTTTGCACAACTTGTCGTGTTGCTGCTTAAATCATGGGGTGGACTAAATAAACAAGTCCTGCCCTTTCTTCTCATCTGACAACCGAAACTAAACCCCAGTCTGTGCCAGCCAGTCGAATCTTAACCTCACTTTTTTCTGAGGTTGCCCTTGGCCTTTGTCTTAAAAAGCACTAGGGGTTGCTTTGCATGAATTCTTCCTTTCAAAGGCCACTATAATTTTCATGATGATTTTAGGAAGCAAAGGTCGTTATAGGAATGGAACTTAGAGCAGAAGCGTTCTGGTGCATCAATTACATTTGGATTCAATAGGCAGAAATTTGCTTTGCTAATAATTCAGGTCTGAATAATTAGAAACAAGTACACCAATTGCTTTGCACCGTGTTAAGATAAACAACCATCAATATTTCCTGTAGACTTGATAGGAAGGAGAGATTTTCAGACGGGATGGATTATGTATCAAAACATGTTACATCATTTCAAAATTCTTCCAACTATGTAGACTTTCTTGATAATCAAACAGAGCAGGATTCACCTGACAAAAATTTTTACACTGTGGGCTTCTGCCTCTGAGTTGGCATCCTTATATATTAAGAGCAAGTCTTGGGCATGATTGCCCTCAGCCTAGTGTAAGCATCTAAAAGAGTCTGATCTGCACCTTGGAAGTGCCTGTTAGTCTTTACTGACTGTAAAGGAAGCTAAGGGTGAGTAGCTGAGATAAAGATGCATAAAATTAGGGCTGCATCCACTCCTGAAATCAAAATTGACTGAAGAGGGTAATTTTAAGAAAAGAAATGCTACTGTAGATGAAAGTCTCAGGCAGAGCTGAGGAAAATGTAGATGTGTCAGCTCACACAGAGCTCCATTAATTTTGAGATTGTTTCAATAGCTGTGGCATGACATCCAGCATCGCTGCTGTGAGCTTGGGGTTTGACCAACACCAAAACATAGTTTGGTTGACATAACTGTTTTGCTTTGCTCACTGCTAAATATGAATTTTGCTTGACTTCAAACACTTATAAGTCTCTTGAAGCCTGAGGGAAAAAAAATATTCCAACAGGTTTTTTGAATCTTTGAGATTTAAAGTTCCTTACAGAAGTTTTGGGTCGCTCTAATCTCAGCCTGGGTTTTCCTCTAACAGTACCATCTACAAAATCTGACTCAGACAGATTACCACCTAGAAAGGATTAGGAGCCCTTTTTTGTCTGTGATGCCTGCCCATGACATTTCATGTTCTGACTGTAGCCTAGCACTCCTCTTTTACAAGATTACAAAATAAGTGAACATCATTGGGGAAAAGATGTACTGGTATTAAAAGTTAAGCTTGATTTAAAAAAAAAAAATATTGGAAATACCTCTCCAAATCAGGAGCCACTACAGTAGTTGACTAAATAAATCCCTTTCAGTACATGAATTGTTTGGAAAACTTCTGTGGTACATGCTACCAGACAAACTAATAAAACAGGAACAATACCCAGCACTGATGTCACTCTGGAGGAGTAACTCAAAACACTCTAGAAGCAAAACAGTGTCATTACAGAGGTGGAAAATGAGGTACAGACAAGTTGAAACAGCTTGGCTTGTCACCTCCCACATCAGTAGCAAAGCATTAACAGCAGCCCTTCTGCAAACAGTGGCCAACACGCTAGGCTAAGAAATGATCCTTCTAGACTTAAAATTTGTTAATCTATAATTAAGACAAATAAAATAATAGGAAAAGAGAGGCCAAAATAAAAACCAAAGTCTATGAATTTTATTTTATTTCCAATCTTTTAAGTACAATTGCATTTCTTGTAGATTATGACTACTTAAAACACAGAGAAGACAATATTTAGGGCACTTTGCTTCCAGTCAAATTCAGATCAACTCAGGACACCAGTCCATCTCCAGTAAGAAGCACTGGACCAGGAGCATGTTAAATCTTCATTTGCAACAGGCTAGCCTTTGAAATTACACAGCTAAAATACCCACATTCCTCTCAGGATGCAGGATCAAACCTCAAATCCCTAGTTACTAACCAGAAGAGTTTAAGAGGTGTAACAGTTGCCATAACTGCTAACTATGGGTAAGAATTGAATTCTGCCTTCCTTACTGATGGAATCTGGTGAAAGAAAGTAAAACTGGGGAAGAAGCTGAAATCAACTTTAAGAAAACTCTAGAACTATGCTGATTGTTACTACGTACAGTAAACTGCCAGAGGACAGACTCTGGAGGAAAATGGATGCAAAGTCAAATCTGTAACCATAGAATTGCAGGAGCTGATCAAAATACTGCAAACCATGTTAAGCAAAGAAGATCATGATACAGTAACACAACTCAGAAATGCAGCATACAACCAAGAATTCAGGAAACGCAAGGTAAGTCAGAGAAATAAAATCTGAACAACTCTACCATAATTAACGGGAGGAACTCAATAAAGAAATCAGAAATCTAATCCAAGCACAGATGGACTGTAATTTTTTCATATAGAAGGGCTGAAAAAAAATCAAAGAAGCTGCCTTCCTAGGGAAAGAACTAAATTTCAAGCCAGATCCAAAGAAACCCAACATAATGGATTTCACAGGCCAAGCAGAGCAAGCCTGGCAGAAGATGAATACGTGCAAACAGAAGATAAAACAAGAAATCTTGACAAAGATAACAAAAGGTGTGCGTTTGGAAAAAAATCTGAGAAAATGGAAGTGAAAAGAAAACAAGACTATAGACACCCTTAAGAAAAATGTTACCACCCTCAACTGCCCAGCTAATAAAGAGTAAAACAGAACTCCACTGTGTCAATGAACTGTGATAGTCTATGAATAGTATTTTGGAACGACTCGCATTTCATCCCCTTTCTACATAACTGCTTCTCTTGTCACACTTGAGAAGTATTGTACAGCAGCTTAGGGAGAAATTCAGAAAGCTGACCAGAATATTGAAAAAATGAAGAAAATACATCCCTCTGGTTCTTCCCTCTGAACTGCAGCACAGCATTTTCATGAATTCCTAGGTAATACTAGGCCAAGAACTGGAAAGCTGAGCCACCAACAGGTATTGCTTTCCACAACTTAATGAAATATGAGGCTCTGTAGCTTAATTAAAGAAATTTGCAACAAGGTAACATAGCATATCTTACAGGACACCTGCTCTGCAATTACAGTGACTGCAGCACAGAAAGCCATACCCTGGGCATTCTGAATATATATAATATAGGCATCAAGAACAGTAATGAGGGAGTGGTACTGACTTATTTGAAGGCTTTCATCCAAGTAAGAAACCTGGCAGGCTTGAACAGCCCATGCTGAAGTCCATACTGCTACCAGCACCCTAAGTAACTAGACTAAAGATAAATTGAGTATAGCTATTACCACCACAGTTCTTACTGCAATGAAGCTATGTCCTAAGTGCTAGTAGAAGGCAGCTGATGCAATCCTTATGATAGAAGATCTAGACGTTTTCCGGTGGACCACTAGCAGATGAAATGATTATTTTTCCTGCAGGCTTCTCCCCTGCATCATGCAGAAGTTGCAGTGTCAAAGAAATACTAAGAATATGGGTTCTATTCATCAAGCCTTTGCCACCAGACAAGATGAGCGATGCCATCTGAAATTACTATGAAGAAAGAAATACGTAGGAACATCAGTAGCAGCTGTACATCCCGAATAATGGTTGCTTTCTATAAATGACTCAACTTGTGTTAGGCACCTTGCAGTCTCAGATTCCTGTATGTGCAACAAACAACAATGATGCTAAATGCAAATTAGCGAAGAGCTGGGTGAGATATGTGCAGTGTGTTCCCCTTACCCTGAGAAGACGGTACCCAGATAGAAGATACTGCAGTAGGGATCTGCAGTGTCATCTGTAACGGCTGAAATGTCTATTTGCAATGTTCTGCTACGTAATAGTTCAAGGGACCTTCTTCAAAGCAAAAACCAAAGCATCCGCATGGTGGGCATCGCTAGAATAAGATAACGACTCATGCGACTCTGCAGCTGAAACAGAATTCTCTCCAGAACAGAGATTACGCATGGGATATAAATAATCAGGCAAGCTGCTGCTTTTGGATTTGCTCCTCATCAGACAACACATCCAGATGGCAAAATGCAGAGCACAGTTTACAGAAACAAGTCTAGCAGATGTCAGGAAACCGGATTCTCCAGTGTAACTTTTAGAGGGTGAAGGAGTCAGTTTTCCTGGGACAGAAAGAAAGGGAAAAATATCAAGATAGAACCAAAACAACAGCAAGGTGATGATAAGAAGGGAAGAGGAGTGCTTGGACAGACCACGAGGAGATGACAACCAAACTACTGGCCAGTATTTGGTGCCCTTGTTTGCAGGTTGGAGGACCTCCCTGCTGATAGAAAAGAGAGCTGTACTCAGTAGGACAAGCAGCACAACTCTTTCTATAGTGACAGCAAACTGCTGTATAGATCGTTTTACAGCTTGAGTTTACCTTACAGCTGTAACTTTACAAACATACATTGCCTGATACATACAGCCAGACGATGTGTAGAAACTGTGTTACTGCCTAATGAAATCTTACTTTGGCTACAGTGAAGAAAGCTTGATCTGCTAGATGCTTCTATTTCACCAGAGAGGGATTTGGGATAACTTAAAAAATGCCTGCACTTTACTCAAATGTGCATTTACTTATACAACACTGTTGTAGTAAATCACAGTTTAGGAAACAGTTCTTCCACTTATACTGGAACAATTAGTACACAGCAGCCTCTCAAATAGTCACACAAAGCAGATGAATGGCTGTGTGTCTGTGTTCGCATGTACACCTATTTAAAATAAATGTTACGAAGCATAGCTTGCAACTAAGAAATACCTACTTAAATCCGAAGTTGGCTTAGCACCTTTTTGAGAGAGAAGCTATTAAGATTTCAAATACTTCTTGGAAACCATCACTACTTTTGTACACCCAGAAAACCTCAACTAAGCACACACAAATTAAAAATGCATTTGGTATTAGAATGAACTGGCATCAACCCTACAACACAGACCTTGTTAGGAGCCAAACAGGAAATCATTCATTTAATACTTGATTATAGAAATGACTGAATCACAAAGCAACAGACACTTCCTCCAAAATAAGAAGATTGCTGAATTGCAGCTGTCACATCATCCAGCAATTATCTTTGGATGATATTTCCAGCTTGTGCAATGGCACTAGCTGGTTGGTACATAAGAGACTTAATGCTGAAAAAACCCCGAAGTGCCTTTAACACCATTGTCTTATCACCCAAAATAGTGCAGTCTACTTGCTGCTTTGGAAGCTGATAATAGTTCAAGCTACAGTAAAGCCACACGTGCAATTTCAGTATGTTTTATGCATTCAGAGTCTTGGTCTGACTTTTTGCTTTTTTTTTGGCTGAAAAGATAACTTTCCCAGATGGAGGGAAACTTTCTACTATGCATGGCAGTCCTTTGGAATCAACAGACTGAAAAAGGATGAGACTGGGATCTCAGTTACAATAACATGAATGCAGAATAGCTTCATGAGAATTTGGCATGCACCATCCTGCCTTGTAGTATGAATTATTCCATTATTTCAATAGCAGATATTTTTTAAAAAATCCACCAATGACAAAATGGTTTTATGCTCCTCTCCAGCAAGTGCTGAAGTTATCTGAGAAAATAAGGCATTTTTACACTTAGCATTATATGTTATCTTATTGCTTTTTTTGTGTGCAAAAACATAGTTATGATGCTTGTCTGGAACGGGGAGACAGAGCTGAAAATACCAAACACATTTAGACAATAACAGTTTTGAACAGAAGTTCTGATATAAGAAGTAAATTTGGAAAAGAATAGGCAGGAAGGACAGTGAAGTGAAGGAGATATGATAATAGCCTAGACATTTCTTACGGTATAATGACATTATAAATGTAGATAATATTGTATAAAATAAAGGTATCAGGGCAGTCTGATATCTCAGTATACAGTGTAATTGTCCCTACTGTCCAGAACTTTAATAAAGTTTATCTGTTAAATGTGTAGAAAACCAAACAGAACATTGGTAGATTCAGAGATGATCTGAGGTTAAAAGCAATGGTCCAGAAGGATAAAGGCCATGGTAAACAAGCCAAATGTTTTTCACAGCAGTGCTAATCCTGAAGAGCTTCAGCAGAATCGCAGAGTGAAACTCTTCTTTACAAGGAGCTGTGGAAGTCTTTCTAAGTGAAGTGTCACTTGGGAGAACTTTCCAAAGAAATCAATAAAATGAAGAGTAGTAAACTGCCAAGACCAAGCAGTTTTCTTCTCAGACTTCCTCAAGAAATCAAACATGACTCGTAAGTGTGGCATATAACCTAGATAAGATAGAAAAGTGGGAGGTGGCAAATAGAAGGTTGCTATTTTTAAGAGTCCAAAAGTCACTTGGGAATTACAGACCAGTAAGCCTGGTTTCCATATCACCAGTCTAGGAACAGCTATACAGAATAGAGCTAGAAATAGGAGACCTAAAACAGAAGAGAGATGGGAGAAGAATCATCCTGGGTTTGAGGTGGGAAGTTTATAGAAGTCAATAAATGAAGATGCTCTGTTCCATGTTAGTGCCTTCAGAGTTCCAAAACCCCTACATTAAGGTCATTGAAAGAATTAAAATTGCATGAGATAAGAGTGAGAATCCTCTAGTGGGTTAATAACATGTAGAAAGGAAGGAGGAATGCTCCATACATAAAACAGAGGGATGTGGTATGACCTGCTCTCTTCTTCACAAAGATACATTCTAGAAAGGCTGGCAAGAGGGAGATGACAATATTTGCTGATTGCAGCCAAAACTAAGGCTGACTGCAAAGACCTACAAAAGATCTTATGATACTAAATGATGTGTGACAAAATTCAACATTGATAAGAGCAAAAAAGACATTTGGGAAAAGGCAGCCCTAACTATACACACTTAATAACAGCTAAATTAGTCATTCCCACTCAGAGACAGCACTTGGAAACTCTTCAGAGAATTTTCTGAAAACATCATCTTAATGCTTGGGGCAGTAAAAAAGGAAACAGAAATTAGGAATTATTAGGAAATAAATACAGCGCCTTTGTGCTAGTGTACTAGTCTACAGCTAACTCAAGTCTGGTTATCCATTTCCAATAAGATACAGCAGAACTAAAAAAAGTTATGGAAAAATGGAAAAAGAATGATTAAAGGGATGGGGTATCTTGTACAGGAGTAAAGAGTAAGAGTGAAAACTGCATTTTTTTATCATCTCTTCTTTTGTACCAAGGTCCTTGTCCCCTGATATTCATGAAAATACATGGTAACTGTCACCTAGGCTGTGCTCTGCATGAATCAGATAGTTCCCCTGAAGGAAACTCAAGGCACAAAACAGGATAGCCAAGATCAGTACACGTGTTCTACATACCCTCTGGTGGGAGCTGCGCCAGACAGGGCTCTCTTGGCCCGGTATAGCCCTTCAAAGCATCCCCACAGCCCTTGCACTCTTTCAGACCCAGAGATGAGGTGAAACTCATGCCAGAAGGGCTTTTGCCTTCTGAATGCAAGGGGTAGCCTTTGGAAGCAGTGTGAGCTCCTGCTCTCATGCAGCGTGGCTGTGACCCATTGCTCCAGATCTGGAGCCATAACAACATAGAGAGATGCAAGTCAGTCTGCATCATCTGTGCTTGGGACCACGGGCCATGCTACAGCAAACCGCATTACAGCAAACTACAAAACAGGAGTCTTTACCCTGGGAAATGGGCAACTGACAGGGAAAGCAGCAGAGGTCTATAACACCATGAACAGACATTCACTTATTTATGAAATGCATAAGATGCTGGGTGCATCTCAAAAAAAAAAAAAAAGGTGCTTTTGTGTACAATATCTTTTTTCATTGTGGAATTAACTGCAAGAGATACCCATTAAGGCCAAAAGTGTAACTGGATTCAAATGACACAAAGTGATGGAGGATAAATCCACACATGGATCCTTAATTTTGGATGCAGCTTTTGGCTGCAATTTCTGAGTGCTGGAATCTGATTTGTTATGTGAGGGGACAGAGAAATACACACTTACCCTGCTTCTTGCATATGCTTTTACTAAACAGAACTGTTGACTGCAAGAGAAGATACTGGGCTACATGAACTTCAGCTTGATCTACTATGTCTGTCCTTGACTGTATTTATCTTTAAAGGATGTGTTTAATGAATCAGGAGGAAACACCCTGGATCCCAACACACAAAACTATACACTGTATTCAATTATCTAATTGTTGGGAAATGTGCAAAGGCATCTAATTTGCCTTTGAAAGGAACTTGAATTTTATCTCCTTATCATGCTTGTCAGGGGATTTTTCTTGCGTGATTAAATCAGACCTGTTCAGTAATACAGAGTTCAACATACTGGCATCTAGAATGACAAAAATGGGTCGAGGTTTCATTGCCCGTGTAGGGCTGGTTGTGAAAGTAGCTTACTAGCTAGTGTAGCATCCAGGCTTAGAGCCCTTTTTCATCATGGGCTTCAGGATTTTTCATTCATTAATTCCAGAGAAAACTAAGACTTTTTTTTCCCCCCTTCTACTTTTTTCCTTTCAGATTTAGGAAATACAAGAGCGTGTGCTATATTTCATGGTGGACAAATCTTAATTATTGATTGCTTTCTGACAGCCTAGTATGTGAAGTGGCAACAGAATGTGAACCTGAAATCTGAAATTCTGCCCAATGTCAGGTAATGACCTGACTGTAGATGTTTTTTTAACAAAGAGAATGAAGTTGAGCTGTTCTGCAGATTTTGACTAATGCTTCACAGAAAAACCACAGAGAGGCTGCAAATTAGTGCTCCATGTACAATTACAAGTTTGATTAAAGTTGACACTACCTTGAAATATTTTTCTGAAGATTACCAAAATGCCATTATGTTGTTATAAATACATTAATTAAAATATTCATGAAGTAGCTTCAAAATTCAGATGCAAGTGAAGAAATAATACAATTTAATGATTAGATATACCTAAATATTCTTCTGTTTCAACTTTATCCTGGTCTTTTTTTACATCAGTAAGATTTGAATGATTTATTTTTGTGAAAGTTCACTTATTTCTGTTGCATAATAGCAATAGATGTCAGTCTATTTCTGCCATCATAATTAGTTGCTGTGGAGATGGCTGAAATATCATGGATTATAATTGCAAATGAGGAATAAGCAGCAGGAAAAGATGACATTGATAATCTGCAAATATTGCAAGGTTACTTGAAACTAGTTAAGTACAAGATATTTGAATTTGCCATAGTAAAGAGCAGGCTCAGAGAATATGGGGGTGGTGTACGTTTCAGATGAAGACACTGTGAAGAAACACGACAGTTACATTTGATGGCATCTTAAATGTAGCTTAATGTTAAAGTAAAATTATCATGCAGCCCATGCATCTTATGATTTTTGCTTAAGGCCTACAGAAGAGCCACTTATGGTATTCACCTTTATTAATAAGAGGTAAAAAACCCCATAGGAGTAGTACATAAAATCAGTGGGTGTTATCCTGAACTAATATTCTTTGGCAGATAAATGAAGGAGAAACAGGTGTTCAAGTGTCTGCATGAAAAGTGTTTAAAATTATCCCCTTGACATAGTTCTTTAAAAGGCAAGAATCAAACTGCATCTTTCACCGGAGACTAATGAACCCCTTGGAGGAAGGACAAAGTAGACAAAAATAAAATTCCTGATGTACTGTTTTACAACAGAACTCCTTTGCATTATGTTGTATTGCTTTAGGGCTGGCTGGCACTCCAATCCACACCTCAGCTGTGTAACGAGAAAAGCATAACTGGTTATGTGTAATGATGCTGCCTTCATACAGCTACTGTGTGCACTTCCAAAACAACAGCATTATAAAATCTTTGCCTTTTCTGCCTCAGTAGCATGAAGCAATTGGCCTGCATTAAAAAAAAAAGATTCCTGAAATTATGCTTTTATGAAGAAACAAACTTTTAAAGCTTGACTGAGCTAAACACTGAGCTAAATACTCTCTTATGTATTGCTGTTTAGAGCTAAGTTGCTGTATTCGGAAACGTGAAGGGAAAGTGAGAAGCATTAAGGGAAAGTGAGAAGCAGCTGTATGTAAAACAAGATTTCTTCCCCTCTCTGAGCATAGCTGAGTGACTGATACCAGAATTATATTCCCAAGGTTTCCATGCCATTATTTGGACAGCTTTTTAAACACTAAACAAGTATCCTGGCATCTTATTAAGATAATAATTTAGCTGGACTGACCTAGGGATGGTAGAGCCTCAGAATATCAGTGGATTTATACTGATTCAGCAACCAAACACTGAGTGTTTTTAGTATCGACAAACCTACTGAGTTCAAAGATATTGGAATGGAAAGATCTCTTGTTTGTGTGAAGATGAACAAGTACACCCCATTCTGACCCACCATGATGTTCAGAGAGATGTTCACATCAGCCACTTAACGTGGCAAAAACCAAAATACGCTCACCTGCTGTCTTATCCACTTACTGTACCTTCTCAAGCCACTGTTGCTGATGTCGTAGCCTGATAATTAGGCTAATTTGATGTGAACCCTCTTGCTTTTAAACTGATTTGTTTGTATGTATCAAAGGGCTTTGCTTAGCAGGCAATTAAACAAATACATATAAAACTGAAAATGCATCTGGTTTGGAAATTTTCTTCTCTGTGTTGGTCAAACTAGAGACTGCACATCTCCCTCATAAACCTCTCATAAAGGCTGGGCAGGATGTGCAGTGTCTACCTGTTACTTCTGCATGCTAAATAAAACCATGATGCACAGCTGCATACGGCAGCATTACACATCAATATGGGTCTGAGGGATGCTCTAACAACACTGAAAAAAGATCGAGTTTTACCATGAACTTTTTACACCTCCAATTCCCTTACAAATTATAGGACTCCTACTGTTATGTATCAATTGAGAAATACTAGTACAGTTCTGTGTCCAGTTTGGGGCTCCATGGTACCATAAAGACACTGACTAACTGGAGCAAGTCCAGCAGTGACCCACCACTACAGCTGAACATGATGTGCAAGAGGGGCCCAAGGGAGCTGGTTTATTTACTCAGTCTTGAGGAATTGAAGGCTGAGAAAGGATCTGATGGTCATCAGTCACTGCCTGAAGTGTGGGTATAACAGAGGCAGAGCCAGTCTCTTCCTGGAGCTACATGGCAAAAGGATGAGAGGCAATGGACAAGTTGCAGCAAGGGAAATTCTGATCAGATACAAGCAAAAAAGTCCTCATGATGAGTGCAGTCAAATGTTGGAAATGGTTTCCCAGAGTCTCTGTCTCTGTCCCTTGTAACATTTAAAAGTTGACAGGGAAAACTACTCTAACTCCAGAGATGGACCTGCTTTGAGCAAAGGTTGGACCAGATACCCTCCAGATACCTTCCAGTCTGTATTAGTCCATGATTTCTATTTAACAAAAATTAAAAGTGCTGGAGCATGCAGGGACACACCACCAAACTGCTGGATCACGCTGATACCACTAACTGTTGTTGTATGTATTATAACACGCAACAGGTTCCACTGCTTTTGCACTAAAATGGTAAAAGCCTTAAAATCCACACTGCTAACCTTATGTTTCTATGTTTACAAACAAAAGTACACCACTTCATCCCAACTGAAATTAACTAAAGTTATGTTTGAGCCTTTCCTTGCACTGCAGCAATACTGCAGCATACCATATGCATCCTGAAGGCACCATACCACATCACTTTTGTCCTTTCAGCAGCCCAGTTGAACCATCTGGTGTGACCATAGTCACACATAGTGATCATCTGGTGGCACTCCATTTTATAAAAAGTCCAAGTTAATAATTTTTAGAGCAGAATATATATAATATTCAGAAACGAACACCTTTAATCTCAGTCACTGCAAATTGTAATTAAGCTAGGTTTAAGCCCAGTTCATGAGTATGAGACTGAAGCTACTATTTTAACAATAAATGAAGTCATGCAGCAGAATAAGCAATTTGATAAGGGAGTTATGAAATCAGTGAAAGCTTTCAAGACCAACACTGACGAACACACAGTGTGAGCAACAAATGCTTAGTATGGCTTGGGATAGGAAACAGCTCCTTTAATGATCTTTTATCTGCCATTATCAACTGGCTCCTGAAAATGGATACCACTATCACTACTCATTGCTCTAATCTGTGAGGTGATCCAGCTGCATAATTTTCATGGACTCAGGTAGCAGTTTCCTGAATTTCTTTCTGCAGCAATGAAGGAGTAACATCTTCTGGACTGAAATCTCCTAGAACGGGTGAGACTTGGTATAGGTGTGGTACTGTAAATAGTTAATTGGGATCATGTCACTTATTATTCTGTGTGAGCTATTTCTTTGTCATACGAGAGATGTGTCCTTTAACAGCTGTAAGGACTCCTGCAGTGAGTTCTCCCCACACTGACTTCACTTTTGCACTGCAGTTTTCCACTGGATTTCATTTGTGTATCAATATATGCTTTCTTTAGTTTTTCTTTTTAACTAATTTGTGATATTATTTACCCCAGCAATTGTCATAGCCACTAAAATATGAAAACATATTTGCATTATGCAGCTATACAGTGCAGCTGCATTTTGATGTTAAGTCTCAGAGTGGTGGTCACTGCCAATCTGAAGACCAAGTGCTTGAGAATTAATGGTCTAGACACTTCTGGGTCAATGGAGGTGACCACATATTTTGCAAATCATGAACTCGTAAGTTTAGGCAATTCCTCTCCCAATTACAGATACAATAATTAACACAGCTGATAACTGACTGAGGTTACAACCTAAAAAGGAGAAGATTTCAGTCCCTCCCAATGTATTGGGCACCCTTGTGTGACTGGACAAGTAAATGGGACCAGGAAGCACAGAGACTTTCTAAACAGAAAACCACCAAAGACATACATTATTTCACCTTCTTTAAATGAAATACAAAGGTTTGTTGGGCTTTAAGTTTAGGGAAAGGTTCAGGAAATCTTTGTTTTATTGGAAAGAGTATACTTGTTCATATTGTAAGCTATGTGGATTAACAGGAACTTAATATGAACTTGGGTCTCAGTCCTGAAATACTTCTTCAGATGCCTTTCCCATTGACATCTATCAAAGCTTTGAAAGCCAAGAGATCTGTAAGTTCAGCCCCCTAGACTGAGTAAACTCTTTTTTCTGTTCCCCAAAACCCTTCAGATATAATTGCAGTCTTTAAGAAATACTTCAAGAAACTAAGAAAAGCTCAAGTGCATCAGACTTTTAGGGAGTCTTTCTTGCCTTTGGGATGGGATTTATTTGCTGAACAGTAGCAGGTAGTTACCTTTCTTTTTCCTGTTTTGTTGTTTATTTAATAGGTACTGGCTGAAAATAAATGAGATGTCAATGCGGTAGTATTGCTAAGCTTCAAAGGTACTAGCTTGGTCAAACAGTCCAGACACGCCCATGAATATGGGCAGGATTTCCAGGCTGCTTTGTGATATCTGACATAATAACTATGCATAATAAAATGCATAATAATAACTATGCAAACTGACACCAACCACAGAAATATATGATTATCCACAAAGCCAAGAAATAAAACAACGCAGAATGAAAAGTTACAAAAAAAAAAAAAAAGATCTAGGGAAAAGTAGAAAAAGATTCCCCCCCCCCCCAGGATTCAGATGACATATTAGGGTTCTGAAGGCTGTATCTGAGAAAAAGCCAAAGGCTAAACACAGTGGAGATGATGAATGTATGAAAACCACTGAGCAGTTACTGGGTGGGTTGTTCTTGCAAGGATCTCTTGTGTAATGCTTAAAAAGTAAAACCCTGCAGGACTTAAAATCTGCTTAGCATTATCTTGAATATTTTGGAGCTCAAATAGCCTTTTATCTTGTCTTTTAGACATCAAGGGGGAGTCAGGCAGGTATGACTGTTAAGTATCACTGCAGGAAAATATTCAGTCAGTATTATATAAGGAGTGGAATGAGGCATATTCACAACAGGCTTACTGCCTTGGCAAAGAACAGAAGATAATTAAATAATTATGATTTTATATTTGCAGAAAATTATTTAATGACACTGTATTTATTTAGTCAATGGATAGATATGGAAATGCCAGCTGGCTTCTCTCCATCTCAACATATTATAGTGAGTTCTGACTTTTTTTCAAGAGTAAAAATAAAGGCCCAATTTAGGTAACTAATTACTACAATCACAGAACCAAATCCTGCTCTCATTATACCTTTTTAAATCTTAGATGAAATTTCACTAGAGTTCATGTGCTTACTGCAGATATAAATTGATGCAGCAGGGTGCACATATTTTTGCATTACTTAAATTACTCTAAACAGTGGTGTAAGTTGACAGTTGAAAAAATAATTTAAGGGGGGAGAATGTCTTTTTAAAATAATTACTGTTGCTTGCTCTATTTTTTTTCTTGGTACATAAAAAGGCCCAGAAAGAGATACAGGTGAAGAGTATTTCCATACTGTTGTTTTCATTTCATCTCAGAAATATCAGGTAAAGAAATGCTTGATGATCTCCGGTTTTGTTAAAGAACTTTTGAGGGACTGAAATGATATTTGTTGGGTAATTCTAGTGGACTTTGTAAAACTGTTCTCCTTCCCCAAAGAGTTAATCATACATATTTAACTGATGCTACAAAGAACAAACTTTTGAGCAGATTTGGTAAACATTTTTTGTCACTCTGTTCTTGAGAGGATATAAGTTGAACTACTCAGGTTAAGAGTGTTCCAGGGCAGATAAAATCTGCATTTTTAATTCAGGAGAAAATGCAAATATAAATGCATATTAATGTCCATCTTCCTTGTAAATAGAAGAAAATGGGAACAGAAGTCCTCCTCCCATTGTAGGTCACTTTTACTAAAGATCAAACACCAGAGCTCAAAGAAGAATCTATGATGCATTTGATTTCCCACATTCTTTATAAAGGAGAGGCAATTTTTTTTTCAAGCGACTTTTTGATTGCCTTCTGCTCTATCCCTTTATTTTGGCCTGGCATGCTGTAAGAAGAGCAATTGTAGTAACATAAGCATTAGGTACAGGCTCGGACAACCAAACCAAACTTTAAAAAGAAAAAAAATCAATTGTCACATTAAAATTGCTTTTGGTATTATATCTTTCATCAGAAAGATGGTAATACATCCTGAGCCTGCATAAACAGATTACTCAACCACCCCTGCAGTGCAGCCAGTACCGGGGTGGGAAGCAATAATTGCGGTGTGCTAGCAATACAGCAGATCGGCTCTTGAGGGAATGCAAAAAAATCATCATCAGTGGAAATTGCACAGGCAAAGTAGGAAAGGTGAAGGCTGAAATAATTGCCCAAGGTGGGACTTGATCCAAAGGCTAAGTTAGTGTCCTTGTTCTTGTGAAAATTTCTAAGGTATCTTCACTGACTGCAAGTACTTGTTAATGCCTGCTTTCCTCTTAAACATAATCCTTAGCAGTATAACTTTCCTTAGTGACATAGTAAAGCCATAGTTTAGAGAATACAGTGGATCCTGTAGCCAATTAGTAACATTTTCTACAGCTCTGCTGGTTTCCCTAGAAAGGATGTAAACCACGAGGGACAAACAAATATGAAGAACCTAAGCTTCACTATGCAATAAGAGCAAGACGCGGATGTTCCTTCAGAGGAGCACAGGCCCTGGATCATAATATGGCTGTGTCGAAGTAGGTGACCATGCTCCTCTTCCCTGTGGCTTGACCCTGAACAAAACTGCTCTAGGACTGGGCATGTACAGTGACAGCACCTGCAAGGGAAATTTTCATAGCAGCTCTCATGATGTGCAAAGGTAAGTGCACAGAACAGATACCAGAAGTTGGAGAAAAAAGACCAATTCTGGCTTAGATATTTTTAAGAGCGTTCTAAAATAAAACCTGTATATGAATTGCCATGGAGAAAAGAGATGAGCTAAGCCTGTTTGGTGAAATCTTGATTATTTATGAATTTGCCCTTGATGGAATTAATCAGCTTACCATGTTTGCAAAGCAAGTAACTTGATAATGCAAGAAAGTTTTCCTAGCTTTTCCCAAAGTGTGTGTGTAGGAAAATACTACAGAATTCAGCTTGCTAGAAACTATGAATAAATAAATACATAAATTCATAAATATGGGAATTTTCCTTCTGGCCAATTTCGCTAACAGCAGTATTTCACTTTTTGCACTGCTATCATCCCCTAAACATAACCTCATATTCACATGGAACTGTGTGCTACAGTGTTATTTGAAGTAATGAATGAAGAGCACCACCATCAGTGGGTGTTCATTGACTGTGGACTACTGGTAACTCTCCAGTTTTTTTACAAAAGAGCAACAGGAGTCTGCTTATTCACAGAAGTGGTGAGTCGTGCAAAACAAATATGAGGGAGTTGTTCACATCACATTAACTGAACCACAAAGGTATGGTGTACGGCCAGTCTTCTTTATACAGTCAACACTGGCAGCCTTTTAACCATGCTTCCTCAGGTAGAGAGGTGATGTTTTCCATAGTATCACAATAGTCTTGTGGTTTTTGAAAAAAATATAATTCTTTCGATGTTTTGCTGAAAAATACTTCCTCAAGCCAGTTGTTATGAATGCAATAAAATACTTCCTTTAAACTATAAAATCCTGCAGCTTTGGAACCTGACAAGGGGATGAGTCTGACTCAAAGGCTAATTGTATCCAAACAAAATTATCAAATCCCAGGTGGGCTAGCATCTTCTTACCAGGAGACAAAACCATACCCAAGAACAATCATTGTTTCTTCTTTCTTTGCTGAATTTGTACTTTTTTTCAGGAAGATTTTCCTTTCTCATTCTTTGATTCTTTTGTTCTCCTTCAGTCCCTGGAAACATACAATAACTACACAGAGGGTGCCTGGAGAAAAGGGGTGGCAACTGCTTTGCCAGCCTGATAAACTAGGTGCTTAATTGCTTTGCTAAATCTGGGCTTGAGTACTCAACTTTTTTTTCCAGGCTCCCCGGTTTTTGTAAAGTTTCATGAGGTTGTTTCGCTGGACTCATAAATTATAGCACAACCCAATTCTCTTACCCCGTGAGGTGCTGTGTTGTAATTAATAAATCATTTGCATTTCAACAGCAGCTTCTGTCAAAGAAGATCAAAGAGCTCAAATACTAGACTACTGTTTTAACATCCCCTCTCTCAGGTACTACTCCTATAGGAAATCTAAGGCAAACTCCACATCTGTGCTTGGTGCTCGATCTGCAGATGAGGTCCCTCACCACCCCCGGGCTGCTAATGCTGGAGGATGGAGCACCATTGCCCTTCTGCCCCACAGTTCTTGTAGCAATATGCAACAGGATCACTGTGCAATATGTTTGCCCCCCACAAAGCACTCCATTGCTTAGAAAGTGGGAATACAACTCACATTTTTACTACTACTCCCATCTGATAACTTAACTTCAGTTGTGACTCCCATAATTTCCTGCGGATGAAGGAACTGATTGTACTGGTTGAGTGGTTACCATCATTATCTGGTTTACTTCACTGGTTGTATCCATAAAGCTGGCCAACAATTAAAAAAGCAATAACACCTCCAACAAAACTAGTTCCATACACATCCCAGAAATTTAGGGATTGCAGTATTAACATCAACTCTTTTGAAATGAAAGCAGTTTTTGAAATTAATCCAACTTTGGTAAGTAAAAATATCAGGATCACTCTGAAAACATTACCAATGCCATCTCTAAATGTAAAAGTAAAACACAAAGCTTGCTGGGAAAACTGAAACATATTGTTTTTCACATGAATACTCATTTAATGGAGGCAAATAAGCCTGTAACCTTAATAAGTTCGGTTTCAGCTAGCTGAAAACTACCATATTTCCTACACACTCTAACATTTGTGATGCCTCTGCTTTCTCCAATAGAATTTAAATGAGGAACAAATGATTTCAACATAAATAAATAAAAAGTTTAAAATGTCTAAGAAGCCTTCATGATCAAAGACAGTTGATTTAAAAATACCTTTGCAAGCCTCATTCTAATTAGAAATATTAACCTTTCTGCCAGGAAATAAGCACACATAACATAGTGATTCCCTCAGATAGGTTTGTAATGAGAAGTTCAGTTAAGAGGAACCCAGTTTAAATGAAACAAGAGATAAGGTAGGGTATTTTCCTAACACGAATTGCTTTCCCTTAAGATCACATTGCCTACATATAACATTTTTATTTAAAAAGACTATGTCACGTATCTCTGTCTGAGTATGCTCAGGGTAAATGCTCCCATGATGTAATTTACTACTGAATTTAAGGAACTGAATAATGACAGATTTTATTAGTCCAGCAGAACAACCTTTAGACAGGTTTAGTTATGTGAACCCTGTTCATCAAGGACATTTTGTGAAGTGGTAGAAGGTCGAACTCCTTAAAGGCAATCTCCTTTCACTGGGAAGAAAGCATTGATTATTCCCTTGTCTGTAGGGATACTACCGGGATGGTTAACTGAAATACTCTGTAGCATTAAAACCAAGCTCAACTGGACCAGGATCCAAGTACACCAAGACAAAAATAACCAAGCCCAGCTTTCAGCTGACTTCACCTGTGATTTTGTTCATTTAGAAACAGCAGAACTTGCTGATTATTAGCTGTAGCCCTCAGCCTTATTTTAGTACCTATTAGCAAAAATACCTTAAACTTATTATCAGCTTAAAACCCATTCTATGTTGAATTACTTTATTGTTATCCTTCCTGATGGAGTGGAGTCACACAGTTCACATCAACACAACTGTTGCAATCCCTCTATTCTGTTGAAATAAAGGAATTCAGGAAAACAGAATGTTCTGAAATTCCAGAGAGAACATTTCCCAAAATCTTACCAAAACATCTTTGGGACAGAGGCATTTAAGGGCTCAGGAGCTTGGTTTCATATTTTAATTATAAATGGCGTCTTTTAGTTAAACACCATAATGTTTATCTTCTGGACTGAGCCATGTAGGTCAGAACTAAATTTTGGAAAACAGGGAGAGGGCACTGAAGTGAGCAAGAACAACTTGAAAATTCATGAGCCATGTTGCGCCTGTCCTAAGCAGCAAAGTTTGAAGACTGCCTTTATATGAAGATGCTCCTTTTGCCTCTTCCCTACTAGGCGGTGACTGCTGGAGCACATCTGTCCAGCTGTGTTCTCTTCTCTAGACATTTATGTTTTATGGGTGAGGAGGAAAGAAGCAGTGTGTGCACTGCCTGCAGGAGGGAGGTCACAGACTTGATTTCTCTCTAGGGGTTTGTTGTGGTACAGACTCCGAGAGGAAAGAAGTGGCTAAATCTTGCAAGTTGCATTGGCAAAGCAAATAAACCTTAATAATCTTCTCCACAGTTCATGTCAGGAATCTGTTGCTAAGAAAGTGGAGATGAGCTCCGTCCCATACTCTCGAGGGTCTCAGAGAAGTAGCTGAAAGGTCAACAGTGCTGATTATAAGAAAGCTCAGTAAAATACTCTTGACTCTATTACTGGATCATGATGGCCTGGTAGCCGGTGCAGACAGGGGAGCTGTAATTTTGAATCTCCGATGCTTGCACCAGGAATTTGCAGTCTACAGTCCTGAAAAGGCTAATACATTTGCTTATTAGTGACTTAACATCATATAGTGAGTAGGAATGCATTTCAACATAAAGCACACTGCACTGGTGATCCCACCCATTGGGTTGACTGATCACAGATTTGATGACTGATTATAAACACTACTAGACTTACTCTTTTTCAAATGTTTTCCACGGGTCTTGAGGAAAACAGGATTAAATAGGGATGAAAGGGAGGTAGCTACTGACAAAGCTACTTTAGAGGCAATCTGGACTTTTATGAGACTGTGCATACACGTGCGATCCCCCCTCCCCCCCGCCCCCCAGTCTTGGTATGCCTTCCTGAAACAATCTGTCTTTAAAATGTGGCAAACAGCTAAACAAGCATTACAAAAAAAGGTGTTGGCAGATTGCTTTTTCTCCTCCCTGTAAACTTTTGCCTCAAAATATTAAATACAATTATGAAGCATTCACCAGATTAAATGTTAAAGAGGTTTAATGCTCCATCTCTTACTTCTGGCAATGAAAAGCTTAATCTAATTAAAGCCATGAGTTGAATCTGTCTGCTGGTTCTAATCCTCAGCAGTTTTATTGTTAGGTTATGCAATCCTAATTAAAGATAATTTTAGACAACAGGAAAGGTTTTATTTTAATGAGAGAAAAATATATACAATGTCCTTGTGGGTCCATTTAAGAATTATTTTTGAGGTTTATTTTTAGCTAATAGTTTTCCATATATAAGCTACAACTAAGCATTCCCTCAGAGAAATCTCTCATTTTAGTATTTGCTATTGTAGTACTGTCACTGTGTGCTTGCACTTTGAATGCTACCACCTAAAATCCAGGCTCACTTCACTGCTATTCAGTATATTAAAACAGAGCGATGCAACATTTATCCTGTGCTTCTTGGTTCTAGTGTTCAACTTAAAAGGTCTTAACTTTCAGAAAAGTACTAAATATCTACACAGAATCTTATAAAGGTCTCTGATTAGGCATCTCATGAAATATGAGTGCTCAAAATCACTATTTTAAAAAACCTAAGCCACAACAGTCCAGAGAAAATACATTTCAATTTTATTTTTAAGAAGTGAAGAAAAATGTAATGGAATTACACCCAAAGCCAACTCTCAACACCATGATCTCCCTGTGGGGTGCTGCAGAAACAGTAATTTTGGTAAGAGTGACAGAATTATTATAACTGTCAGGGAAACACTTTAGTCCCCCACTTATGTCTCAGGGCACTCAGGAAGACCTAGCTTTTCTGCTGCAATGGTGTGGTCTAAGACCAAGGCCAGAACAGAACCAGTGAGAATGAAGCAGGAGATGTATCATTTCTCTTTCGGTATTTCAGTTTTTAATTATAAACTAAACACAAGTTAAAAAAAGGTATAGAGGAAACTTGAACTGGATGTTATTATTCTGTGAATGACAGCCACAGTTGGAGATACAGATCTACCAAAAGAGGTTCAAGGATGGCTGCAGCAGAGAGTAAGGGGGAGATATTTGCCTATTTTTATTGCCCATTGTGGTAAGTGCATTACTGCCTGGAAAAGTAGCGGTGGGGGCTGTGTCCAGCCCTTTGAATTCAAAACAAGAGTTACTGCCCGTAAGGGGGAAAAGTGCTGTATGAGCACAAAACTGTCATCTTGAATTCACTTTGCCCTTCTATAGATGCAGGGCAAAAACTGTCTGCTAAAAGCACGTCTAAAGCAGTCAACTTTCCCGCTCTCTAAACTTAACTCACATGGAGGTTATCATATTCTTATTAACCTACACTTCCGGGTATTTGGGGCTCAGCTGTGAGACTCACCGATTTGGGACGTGCCTCCGAGGCACAGGCACAGAGGGATGACCCAGCTGCACGCCCGGATCTGTGCTCGCACTCCCCTGCTGCTGCTGGTTTAATGCTTTCTGCGGCATAAGAGAGGGGAGGGTTGCAGGCATTTTTGTGGACAAAGGAGGAAAGGGAGAAACTGCAGGAGGAAGCGTGCATATGAAGAAACAGAGGGGAGAAAGCAAGCTAGAGCAAGAGTCAAAGGGAAATTCATGGCCCAGTTTGAAACGGTGAGGCAATATGCAGTTAACTCACTCGCTGGCACAAGACCCTGTCCAACATGCTATTCTGCTCTAAGCTTAGACAAAGGCTCCACAGGAAATCTCTAAGCTTCCACAGGCTTTTAATGTAATTTTTTAAGCCCAGCTAGGTTAAGTATGAAATGAAGAAAAGGCTTTCTCAGGTTAGGTTCAGTAACGTGAACATGTTTTTTGTTTATAAATTTCAACTCTTACTATGCCTACATTTTACATTAAGGAAGAGCACGCATTGCTGTCGTGCTGTGCATTTCCTGAAGAAGTGATGAATAAGGCAACGGAAATTGTTGAGGTGCCTAAGGAAAATCACTCATGTGCCTTCGTACTTCTCCGGACAGGCAGTTAAGGAATCTGAGCCATTACGGTGGATGAAGTAAGGCATTTCAAAATGTTATTTTTTTACTGTGTATTTCTACAAAGCACATCCTTGTAGGTGTTCTGGTCCCTGTTGTCACAACCAATGCCTATAATATTAATGTTATTTTTAGAGAAAAGAAAGCCTCAAGCTATAGTAAACACAACTTCCCTATTTAAGATCAATACTTAAAAAAAAAATTAGAAAGTTTCAATTTCTTTTTGTGCTTTCACTCTTCCGCCTGGTCATTTTCTTTATGGCTATCTCTTGTTGCCAACATCAAGATGGAGGAGGCAATTGCCTGGCTTGAATTTGAAGTCAAAATAAAATTGGTGTCTGATTCTTGTCAGATGCTAGACAAGAATAGAGTCTGCAAATCGGAATTTGAAAGTCAAGTCTATTTTGTGTGATGAACATATTGAACAGTGGGCTTTATTTCATCACAGTGTTTAATTTATCTTTTGTGACTACCCGAGAATGCTCTGTCAGTTTATTTTGCTGTTATGGGATCATAGCAAATAAAAGTTGTCTCTTTGTAAGACTTAGCAGGCATATGAAAAGATGGAAGTGGGTGGCAGATAACTGTCTGAACTTAATTGCATTACAGCTACTTTAATGATAGAGGATAGACCCCTTTGAATAATTAGCATAACTAGGCTGTTACGGGAAATGTCCCTGATCTTTCATATGCCTTACTAGTAAAACTGGGCTGGGGGAAGTTAACTGAGGTGTTTGCTGACAAGGTTCCCAGAGCCTGCATGCTTCTCCCCTCTTTCTGTCTGGGGCTCAAGCACTGAATATTGTCATGCCAAATATTTTAGTCTTAACTCATTTTATCCTCATATTTTGACATAAATTTTCAGTTCAAAAAAACCTCTGTTTAAATTAGTCACAAATGGGACCAAGTAGAAATAGCCTTTAGTTTAATGGGCATGTTCTTCATGTTTTTTATAGCCAGCTGCCTATAGCTTATTTCTTTACCAATAGTAATTCCTGCACAGAGGACCCCTTCGGCCTTCAAAATGATGCTGACTGAGCAACTGAGCAACCAGCTTCACCAGAGCCTGACCAGGTTTTGTAGTTTTGGCAAGAAAGGTTACCTGGCTGGTTTCAGTTGCAGGGCAGGTTGAAATCACTAGTTGTAGGCTTACGTTAATGTTCAGGGCAGCAAGGCTGAGGAGTGAGGTTTACTTAACAGGTCCGGAAAGGTCAGAAAGGATAAGGTGAAGGCTGGGGATGAGGAACTTGCTTTGTAGAGAGGCACGGTGCTCTCCAACCAGATATAGTACACAACATTGGAAGCACTAAGCATGCAGTCCCAGGATGATAATCCACTGATAATCAATACAGTAAAGCCTCTGCCTAAGCCAGGCAGGCTGCATGTGCAGAGATCTGCAGAAATGAAGAGGCACTCTGCATTGCACAGCAGACTGGCAGCAGAGCTCAGAGCATAACGGGGTTTTCTGATTCCCAGCCCAGCTGCTTAGTCATCACTCCAACTTTAATCAACTTCAAAGTACAGTGGTGCAAAAAATTCAGAAATAAGTCCCACCCCTTGCTGCAATTTCTGCCGAAACTGAACTTCAGCTACAAGTCTAAGTAGTTGTGTAACTGTGAGAAAAAACCTTTTGGGTTGACAGTGAAAACCCTGCAGGAAGAGATGTAAATGCAGGGGAAAGAGCCCTCTTACTGCTTTGTGTGGGTAGTGACTGCTGACCAGAGCCCAGCCTGAGACCACCACCTTTTCCTTATGTGTGAAAATAACTGAGCTCAGTTTAAGACGAAGGAGAACTTTCAGTCAACATAGGAGGAGGCATGCGGTATCCTGACCACCCTTGGTTTGCCACCAGCAAGATCCCAACTCTGGCTTTGACTGCTATTCTTGTCTACTGCTCTCCTGGGCTCCTTTAGGAACTAGCAATATTAATAACTAGCACAGCCACCTGAGGGAGATTTCCTTGCTGAATTTCATCTACGTGAAATAAATCTGGTTAAGATGAATGGTTTCTCAAGAGCTATATTCTGTGCTGAGCACTTCTTAAACACAGAAAGCTGTATGCTTATCATGTACTACCTAGCTAAAATCTGCAGAAAAAAATGTATCTGGAAAATGGCAATAAAAATATCTCCAGTGATTTAGAAAGTCTTGCTTGTCACTGTTATGAGTTATTTCTACAGCTTCCATATATTTCCTGTATATTCAAACATAGCAAACAAACTATGCACACTTATTTTTAATAAATTTATGGAAGCAGTCTAACATCCCCCTTCCACCACTGTCTTCATTCTCTGTTCAGCTAAATCATGGAGGAGTTGACCCAGAGCAGTGCATACTTGTGTTGGACAGTCTGTACTGGTGTAGTCAGCTGTGGTTCATCCCACCAGCCAAATGATGTTGAGTCATATAATCATTAGCAAAGGGACCATTACAAAAATGAGGCTGAGCTGTGAATTATGTTGGTAATATACAGTTAAGACTTAATTTTGTTTCAAATGGCCTGCATTATATTAGGTGAAGATCAGATCTTTTTTCAGCCAGGCTAAGGCTCTGGTGACAGGATTTGGTATACCCTATCCATTTATGTTACTTCAAACATCTCTTCCTATATAAAAGTATGGACACAGCCAGCCAGCCAGCCAGCCAACTGTGCTTTTTATGGGTAATCATGTCAGCGAAACTTGACTGTGCAAATACTTACAAAAAGAAAATGCGAACAGGCAGATATGCATGACTGAAATGAATTAAAAATTAACTTAAGAGATGTTTTTCCAGACTAATATTTATGAAAGTTAGGTATGCTAAATTTTAATGCTAAAGTAACCTGTCTATGCTTATGCTTCTGCTTTGAGAAAATAAGCTAGTAGGAAAATAGGCTAAAGGATGGGCAGTCTATGACACGAGGTGCTTTTTAGTTTCTGCTTATTATAAATTACTTAAAGATACATGGGAGTTGAACAAAGTAGGGTTAGATACTTGCAATAAGCAGTTCAACACTGCAGCCTCCTCAGAGGAATCAGAATGGAGGCACCTGAACTTGAGTTTTCTAGTGCTTTTATATAGCAGAATATCATGACACAGATGGGCAGAGTCCGGGAGCTCAGCCAGCTGTGCTGAGGAAGTAGCAGAGCAGAGGCAGAAGTTTTGGAAACAACACTAAAGAGCAGTAAGTATTTTCTGAAATACTTGCTTTACTTTAAATTCACCTTAACCGCTACTGGATTTACTATGTCCAGCAAAATGACTGCAGATACAAAACTTATTCAAAAAATATACAGGAGATTACATATTCTGATATGGCCAGCCACGTGCTTTCTGACAAATAACAATATGATTATTAAAGCTAAAATAAAGCACTAGAAGCAACTCCCTCTTTATAACACAGAGGTTGACATTGTTTGCTCAACTGAAGCACCTACCGCATATATGAGATGTTAGAAACCTGGCAAAACCAGGGAGGATCTTGCATTAGAACCTCTGAAGCCTCTTCATCCTGTAATTGATATTAGTCCTCCCTATCTTAGAGAGTACAACTTACTACATAAACACCATCTCAGTTTTTTTTTCCTCCAAGTTGCAATAACATTGTGCAAATAGTCTGGGAAATGGCAGCCAACTGACAGCATGTTCTGCACAAATCTCATCTCTGAAGTTTACAGCCTACGTTATCTGTGTCAGTCATATATAACTTAGTGTTGAGTAAGATCCTATACCATTTTTAACACCAAAATAATGTCAAAAACCTATTGATAAGATTGGATCAGAAGTCCTTCCTCACTGCAGAAACGCTTCTCCCCCACTCTCCAGCTTTGCACATAAATGTCTCTGAGCTCTAAAGTATCTTGAGAAACAGCTAATATTACGTAGTATATACTTTGTACCTACAAAAATATTATATGGAAAAGATAACCCATATACAAACAGAGAACATGTTAACACTCATCTTTATAGCTTCAACCATAGCAGCTGTGTGCGTGACAGCTGCTGCTCAACGTGGCTTTTCCAAGGTCCCACCAAGAGTCTCTGAAAAACAGTGACTTGAACCAGGCTGCCATCCCACAACCAATAACTTTGTGGTGGGTTGACCCTGGCTGGACGCCAGGTGCCCACCAAAGCTGCTCTATCACTCCCCTCCTCAGCTGGATAGGGGAGAGAAAATATAACAACAGGCTTGTGTGTCAAGATAAGGACAGGAAGAGATCACTCACCAATTACTATCACATTTCATTTACTACCAGTCAAATCAGAGTAGGGTAATGAGAAATAAAAACTAAATCTTAAAATACCTTCCCTCCCATCCCTCCCTTCTTCCCGGGTTCAACTTCACTCCCGAGTTCTCCACCTCCTACCCCTCAGCAGTGCAGGGGGATGGGAAATGGGGGTTGGGGTCAGTTCATCACACGCTGTCTCTGCGGCTCCCTCCTCAGGAGGAGGACTCCTCACACTCTTCCCCTCTCCAGCGTGGGGTCCCTCCCATGGGAGACAGTTCTACACGAACTTCTGCAATGTGAGTCCTTCCCACGGGCTGCAGTTCTTCATGAACTGCTCCAGCGTGGGGTCCCTTCCACAGGGCACAGCCCTTCAGGAACAGACTGCTCCAGCATGGGTCCCCCACGGGGTCACAAGTCCTCCCAGCAAACCTGCTCCAGCATGGGCTCCTCTCTCTACAGGTCCACAGGTCCTGCCAGGAGCCTGCTCCAGCGCGGGCTTCCCACGGGGTCACAACCTCCTTCGGGCACATCTACCTGCTCTGGTGTGGGATCCTTCATGGGCTGCAGGTGGATATCTGCTCCACTGCTAACCTCCATGGGCTGCAGGGGGACAGCCTGCCTCACCACGGTCTTTACCATGGGCTGCAGGGGAATCTCTGCTCCAGTGCCTGGAGCACCTCCTCCCCCTCCTTCTTCACTGACCCTGGTGTCTGCAGGGTTGTTTCTCTCACATAGTCTCACTCCTCTCTCTGGCTCAAGTTGCACAGGCTTTTTTCCCCTTAAATATGTTATCCCAGAGGCACTGTTGCTGGCAGGCTTGGCCTTGGTCAGTGGCAGGTCTTTGTTGGAGCCAGCTGTCATTGGCTCTATAGGACATAGGGGAGGCTTCTAGCAACCCCAATACAAACTTATGTGGAAAAAAGACATCTGAAGCATAAGACTTCTTTAAAGAAAAGTCCCCACAGATGACTTTCACTTAAAAATGAACAGCAAAAGGGACCAGTGACCACTGATTGTAACAGTTTTCCCAGTTAATTTATTCTTTGAGAAAGGCAAGTTCTGCAAGCCTGGTGCTCCTGGCTCTGAATTTCATGCGGGTTTCTCCACACAAGATTCAGATCAGTTTTAATACACAAATGCACATCAGCTTCCAGAAGCTTAGATGAAGGTATTACAAAGTCCAATCCTGGTACTGCTGCAATGTTTTCAGTCCCCACATTATAGCGCTTTTATCTGAAAATATGCTTAGATGGATAACACTCAGTATATGAATTTATGAGTATTTGTTTTTCTGGTTTGTTCAATACCACTTCTGCACTGTCATGAGTTACACGCTTAAAGAAAATGATAGGACTACAATTTTCTTTGCAATATCAGCATTATGCTGACTATACACCAAAAGAAATGAACAATGGGCAAAGTTGTAACACAAGCACCAGAAGTTCCAGTAATACTCAATCAGGTATGAAAACTTCATGGTAACTGAATATCCAGCACTTTTGTACATTCTAGACCTAGCTGAAATATTGTACCTATTTCATTGTTCTTAATTTATAGGTGAACTTCACCAGAGTTCAAGGAATATTTGTACCCAAACATGTGATCTAGGCTCATTTGTAGCTAACAGCATTATTAAAAATTAATCTTTATAAATACATAATCATATTTCTGTGGCATAGAAACTAAGTGGTTTGTGATCTCCTGCTGTTCTTCATAAAATCTTGCAATAATATGTTTTGTCCTTTTCTCAAACAAGCCTACTGCTGCTGTGCTGTGGAATACTATTGACTAATATCAAAATAACACAGTTAAAAGGCAAGAGTTGTGAGGTGTGTGTATACACAGGTGGAGAAAACCAGGTGAGAAGTGTGTTGGTTTTTTTCCGTATAAAGAACTGTGGCTTTTGTCTTTCTGATGCCAGCCTGTTCTGTTAACAAGTTGTTATCTCCCTGTCCTGATGCAAGCCTTCTGTATATCCCCCAAGCTGAAGAAGAATCACAGATTCCACTAAGAGGACTTTTCTAATTTAAGTAGAAAATTGCAATTATTTTGCCAATCATCTAATTAGCAGATGGTGTTACAGTCATTGTTGGTCAGACACTGCTCTCAGTACACCAAAGCAATCCCTTTATTCTCAAGCAGGACATGGAGATGTAAACAGAGACAGTATTTACACTTTACTCTGCTGTAATTAAGTGGAACAGAGTAGGGAAAGGACATGACAAATGTAAGATCCCTGTTAAAGTGTCTGAAACCCTGAAAGTGTTTTGCTAGCATTGTGATAAACCCAACTCAGAAAAATCAGGACTAATTTTTTGATGGAGCACCAAATTTACCTACTCTCACCTTAATATGTTTGACTGAGGTTCAGGTACATGTGGTACATATATAACTTCGACCAGAACTGTCATAGGTGAAGCTCTCCAAGAATTTCAAAAGCGCTTCATTAACACTGAAGGGATCTAATTAATTATACCCACATTATATACCTCTGAAAACTGATGCCACAAAACCACACCTAGGGGTATATTTTTGAAGACCTGCTATTCTCAAACAGGAAGGCAGTCGGAATGTTCAGATCGCCAAAGGGATGGCGGCTCCTGAAATCCTGTCTACCTTTGTGCTCACGGAGGCAACGGCAGACTGTAAATTTATTCCCCTCCTTGGAGTCATCAGGAACAGGTTTAGACAGCCACAACTTCACTAGAAATAGAACTGCTTCAAACTGGCCCACTGCTGTAAGCAGCACACAGTAGCCAACAGAAGTGGGATGTGTAAACACACACACATCATCAAAACATCTGAGACACAGTAAAATAGGTTTATCAGGATTTACATTTCCCAGGAAACCACTATTCAGTGTGAGAGTTTCTTTTCTGTCTCTGCAACTGATTGGTGCTGACAGCACTGAAAACAGTGCCTGCCTGTTTTTTTATACTGACTCTTTTCCATGGATATCCTCCATTTCCACCATGCTGCTGCAGGTTATGAAACCTCCTTGAGCTTAAAGCAGCGTGCAAGTCTGACAAGCTATTCTGTCAGATCCAGTTTGTGCAGTTTCACCTGCCTGAATGTTCCCATGAAGGTCTGAAGTCATTCACAACCCAATTCATCTGCATTGCTGTGGCACTTCACTCAGTAAGGCTCGAAAATGTCTGGTGTCCTGGGCACCTCTGAACACTGCAGTGTGAAGCAACATCAGGTAAGCAAAATGCTAGGAACTGTGGTGAAAATTTTCCCTTCTCCTTAGCTTCCTGGCCACTAAGTATTTCAGTTGCAACTAATTCCAACAGGAATTGTCCATCTGAAACTCTTGATAGGTTTTGACAATCCTAGAGAGGAGGAAAGAGCATATGCTTTAATATACAGCTGGAGGAAACATGGTATCCCTGCTGAATCACATACTGAAATACGATGAGACTGGAGGAATTAGGTGCTTTCTTTACAAGGGCCCAGATACTGCACAATCACTTTACATCTTGTTATTGTTATTATCCCAGCTATTTCTGTATCACTAGGAGCCCTGCAAATCTAGCAAAACACTTTACTTTTAGAGACTTCTCATTGTCAGTATTTTTGGGTAACAGTAATCAAATAAGAAAAAAAGACCCTAAATTACTCATGTCTCATTTCAAAGCTAAAAGAAGCTGAAAACAGAAACTTACTACAATTAGGCACAATCCAGGCGGTTCCTGCAGAGCATAGAGGATAACTTTTTGACACAGGCAGTGAAGGAGCCAACGAGGCGAGATATGCTGCTGGACCTTCTACGAACAAACAAAGAAGGTGTAGTTGAGGATGTGAGGGTTGGAGGTAGCCTTGGCTGCAGTGACCATGAGATGGTGGAGTTCAGGATCTTGCGTGGTAGAAGCAAGGCAACAATTAGGATTACAACCTTGGACTTCAGGAGAGCTAACTTTGGCCTCTTCAAAGACCTGCTTGGAGGAATCCCATGGGTTAGGGCTCTAGAAGGTAGGGGGGTCCAAGAGAGCTGGTCAATATTCAAGGACCACTTCCTCCAAGCTCAAGATCGGTGCATTCCTATGAGGAAGAAGTCAAGCAGAGGAGCCAGGAGACCTGCATGGATGAGCAAGGAGCTTCTAGAAAAACTCAAATGGAAGAAGGAGGTTTACAGTATGTGGAAAAAGGGCCTGGCCACTTGGGAGGAATATAGGAATTTTGTCAGGGTATGCAGAGATGCAACGAGGAAGGCCAAGGCCCACTTGGAACTAAATCTGGCAAGGGATGTCAAGGATAACAAGAAGGGCTTCTTCAAATACATCAGTAGTAAAAGACAGACTAGGGAAACTGTGGGCCCGCTGCTGAACGAGGTGGGGGCTCTGGTGATGCAGGATGCAGAGAAGACAGAGTTACTGATTGCCTTCTTTGCTTCAGTCTTTACTGCTAAGGTTGGCCCTCAGGCATCCCAGCCCCCAGAGGTGGGAGAGAAAATCTGGAGAAAGGAAGACTTCCCCTTAGTTGAGGAGGATTGGGTTAGATCATTTAGGCAAACTAGATTCTCACAAATCCATGGGCCCCAATGGGATGCACCCACGAGTGCTGAGAGAGCTGGAGGATACTGTCGCAAAGCCACTCTCCATCAACCTTGAAAGGTCATAGAGGACAGGAGAGGCGCCCAAGGACTGGAGGGCAGCCAATGTCACTCCAGTCTTCAAAAAGGGCAAGAAGGAGGGCCCAGGAAACTGTAGGCCAGTCAGCCTCACCTCCATCCCCAGAAAGGTGATGAAGCAGTTCATCCTGGAGATCATCTCCAGGAATGCAGAGGAAAAGAAGGTTATCAGAAGTAGTCAACATGGATTCACCAAGAGGACATTATGCTTGACCAACCTGACAGCCTTCTATAATGGCATGACTGGCTGGGTAGATGAAGGGAGAGTAGTGGATAATGTTTAACTCAACTTCAGCAAGGCTTTTGACAGTGTCTCCCATAACATCCTCATGGACAAGCTAAGGAAGTGTGTGTTAGATGAGCGGACAGTGAGGTGGATAGAGAACTGGCTGAACAGCAGAGCTCAGAGGGTTGTGATCAACAGGGCAGAGTCTGGTTGGAGGCCTGTAACTAGCAGTGTTCACCAGGGTTCTGTGCTGGGTCCAGTCCTGTTCAACATATTCATCAATGACCTGGACGAAGGGACAGAGTGTACCCTCAGCAAGTTTGCTGATGATACAAAACTGGGAGAAGTGGCTGATATGCCAGAAGGCTGTGCTGCCATTCAGCGAGACCTGGACTGGCTGGAGAGCCTGGCCAAGGGGAATCTAATGAAATTCAACAAAAACAAGTGTAAGGTCCTGCACCTGGGGAGGAACAACCCCGTGCACCAGTACAGGTTGGGGGTTGACCTGCTGGAAAACAGCTCTGCTGAGAAGAACCTGGCGGGGAGTGCTGGTGGACAGCAAGTTGACCATGAGCCAGCAATGTGCCCTTGTGGCCAAGGCGGCCAACGGTATCCCGGGGTGCATGAAAAAGAGTGTGGCCAGCAGGTCGAGGGAGGTTATCCTCCCCTCTACTCCACCCCAGTGAGGCCACATCTGGAGTACTGTGTCCAGTTCTGGG
The DNA here is from genome assembly GCA_031468815.1 of Morus bassanus. NCBI lineage: Eukaryota > Metazoa > Chordata > Aves > Suliformes > Sulidae > Morus > Morus bassanus. The sequence continues at coordinate 71,107,961 of CM062567.1, forward strand.
CTCCACAGTTCAAGAAAGGCAGGGAACTACTGGAGAGAGTCCAGCAGAGAGCTACAAAGATGATCAGGGGACTGGAGCATCTCTCGTATGAGGAAAGGCTGAGAGACCTGGGTTTGTTCAGCCTGGAGAAGAGAAGACTGAGGGGGGATCTTGTCAACGCTTATAAATATCTGAAGGGTGGGTGTCAAGAGGATGGGGCCAGATTCTTTTCAGTGGTGCCCAACAACAGGGCATGGGGCAATGGGCACAAATTGGAACAGAGAAGTTCCACCTGAATATGAGGAAAAAAATCTTTACTTTGAGGGTGACAGAGCACTGGAACAGGCTGCCCAGAAAGGTTGTGGAGTCTCCTTCTCTGGAAATATTCAAAACCCGCCTGGATGCAGTCCTGTGCACCCTGCTTAAGCGGGGGGTTGGATGAGATGATCTCTAGAGGTCCCTTCCAACCCCTACCATTCTGTGATTCTGTGATTATGTGCTCCATTGCCTTTACTTCTACTCAGGGCCATCCAATCCATACATTCAATTTACAAGTATGCATATGTTTACATAACCAAGGCTAAAAATGTTCTACAAATGGCCCAGAATGGGAATGGCTTTAAAATCATACAGCAAAAATAACAAATTAAAATAAAACATGGATAGTAAGAACTAGAACATACATCATTTTATGCCTGTCTGACTTGTCCCAGCTTACTGAGCTATGCAGTATCTTTTTTATATATACATATATATTGCCCTTGAATAAGCTGCTCTGGATGGTTCACCCCCTAAGTTGAGTGATTACATGCTTATTAATATGCTTAACCTCACAGAGTAATTGCTCACATCAATCCACACCTAGCATGTGCTGCCAAAATATAACTTATGTGCTACAAATCTTCAGTATATGGATTTTGACTATTTTTTTAAAAGTAGAAAGAGGAAAGTAAGAATGAGTGCATGTGAGTATGTGTGAGTATAGAGTAATCACACAAACATACATTACATACCTACTCATGCCTTGTTTGTCTTCCTGCAGTCTTGATTCAGCCTCTACCTTTGTTCCTCATTTGTAAGTGGTATATTGTCTGCCCCATGCTTCTTATCTTCAAGCACTGAGCACAGGCTCACTTCAATTTAGAAGTTAGCTTGACAATGAAGAGACATGTAACTGAACAGACTAAAATGGACTGGAAGAACAATTCAGTTTGGGGGAAAATTTGTGCTTTTATTTACGATGTCAGTGTTACCCAAGCTGATGGATTTAACAGGAAATACCTAGACATAACTGCAAGCAAAATTTGACCTGAGATATTTGTAATAAAGGTATAAAGCAAAGTACAACTTGATCTTATGTAAGCAAAAGTCAATTGTTATTTGCTGCTTTGTGTTATCCAGATGGCATTGGTGCTAACTATTTAAAAAAATGGGAAAGATCACACATAGCTCTCATAAAGGAGACTGCAAAATAAAATGAAGTGAAATCTTTGCCTAGCACTGCTCTGTGGCTAGCATGACTTTAAGGCAATCTGTGCTTTCTTTATCCTCTCCTAGCCTGCCTACTGGGCTGCAGGACAGAACACAGGCTGAGAAAATGCTGTGAGCCAAGGGCCTGGCCTAGCTGCATGCCCGAGATACCCAAAAGCAAGTCCTTGCACGTACAGCTTTGGATGAGGTCCTGCTGGTTGTCTCTTAGAGTTTCTTCACTGTGGGAGTTATTGTCTGGGCAGATCCAGGACTTCTGTAAGCATTTTACCTGATGTAAAAGGGCTGAAATACGAGTGATGAACCAACCCACGTGTCTTATGCACACTCTGTTTCTGCCATTGGTAAGGTCATCTTCTGCTGTCAATTCCTGCAGTGAACACGACACCATTGACATCTGTCTGGGACATCTCTGGCAGGAAGAACTGGGGACCCAACTTGCATTGTGTTGAGGAAGCTGCTGTTTGACCTAAGGTCTTTCCCATGATATGGAGTATGGAAAAATTAAACAAAATCCTCCAGGGGTACACTTTGAGCAATCTCAAAGCAGACAGTATTGAAAGAATGGAAAACAGCCCAGGTTTTAGTAAAATACAGTGGACCACTGGCTGGAGAGGATATCCTAAGGCAGAAAATTATCTCAGGCAGATGGCAAGAAGCCACAGGTCAGCATGCTCACATCAGCCCAAGACTGGTTCCAATTTTTTAAAATCTTGTCGACTGCTTAATTTATATTTCCTAGCCTAATATTTAGTGAATTTAACTGAAGTGGTGTTTGGATTTAAGCATTCCACCATAGTATTAGCTACCTACTCAATATGGCGCTCCTCTCATCAGAGACTTTCTGATTGTGGTTTACACAGCACTTGCTGCTTCTCCACAGAGGGCCAGTTGGTCCCATGATGCTCATGCTCTTCCTGATTTCCAGCTGTTACCTTTCATTAAGAGACAGCTAAAATTGCCTCAGTGGTTTCCTCATATTACTTTTCCACATAAGCAGCTGGTTCGATTACCATGGGGATGCCACGGAGTCAGGAACAGGATGAGAGATGGCTCTTGAGACTCTCTTCCTACACAGAGGTAGTCCCACTTCAGAAGACTTTGGGAAACACTCACATGAGCAACTAACAAATGGAAATGACTAAAGATCTTCTGGAGACTAATGGGACCAATGCATTTTCATTATTCAAGCAAAGTGAAAGAGGCAAAATTAAGCAAATGGTGACCCAGAAAACAGCGTTTTGTCAACAATTTCCACTTCGTTATTCAACAACATAATTTTGTTCCACAGCTACCTCCTGTAATAAATGTGCATGCATTTTTTGTGTTCCTCTTTCCTTGAGAGCATTACTTAAAACGGTCTTCTCACTAACTGGAGTGCCCTAGATATGCAGCAGAAAGCCTCCTGCCTTCACCACATTTTTGCACAGGGTCAGGCCTGTTGTCACTGAAGGTGATGACATTTTACCACCAAGTTTAACACACAGAAAAGTGATCTTCATCATCTGCTGTGGGAAGGCAATGTAGTGAGGGACAGCGCTCAAACACATGTATAGATTTTAGGGAAAAAAGTAGGACACAAGCATATATACATAAAGGTTGTACAGAACTAGCAGGTGTTACATGAATAGGGAGACTCTACCCTACTTGTACAAATGAACTATAATATGGATCTAGGGCTCCTGAATATTAGCCCTCTCTTTATCCAGCTTCTCTGCTGCACAAGAGACATCATTAAACCAGCAGCAGAAGTACTTCACTTAGCCCATACCTTGCCATATGTGCTTGGAATAGCTATCGCTTTGTTCATCTTAATCTACAGGGAGTTTCAGACCAAGGATGCACACCAATTTATTCATAATATGCATACTGGTACCATGTTTGTTTTAACACTGGCTAAGAGAGCGCTCTGCTCTTCTGGAGATACTGCTGGGTTTTATTAGATAGTGCAATCCTCAAAGCCTGTCTTCTGTTTCTCCCGATTATCTGTGCAGTGAACTATGATTTGGCATATTTTCAATTAGCACAGAAGGGGAGTGTCTCAGCTCTCTTCCCCTGTCGCTCTTCTATCCTGTGTATTCGCAGCATTCACTTTTATGGTTCCCCCTTCTAGGGACGCAAGGAAAGAAACCAGACCAATATACCTCATATTGCAGCACGGAGTATCAAGGGTGCTCAAATACGGTATTTGCTGGATGAAACCATGTTACCAAGACAACAGATAACACACACAAAAGCCACTCTTTCCCTCAGGCCACTTAATTCCAGATATAAATCCTGAAGATCCTGGTCAAATACAACTTATTTTTCTCAGTGGTCATTTTGATGATCAGGACCCCAGAAGGATGATGTCATGACTACCCTGAAGAGCTCAGAACCAGCTCAATTCAGCAAGCGAACCACTGCCAGAAGACAAGGAAGAAATTGTAAAATTGCTACCTGTTCACTGGCAGCAGGGGCTCAGGTCCTCTGGAAACCCAGGATCAGGTCCCAGCACATGGGATAGCCCATGGAGTGCTGTCAATGGTTCCCAACGTGTGGGAGGTAGTGGTGTGGGGCTGGCTCATGATCTTCTGCAAGAGGGAGGTCAGTTAACTCCCTCTCAACAGATGCAAGAATCCTAAATAAAACATCTTGACTAAAATGTGAATTAGCTTTAAATTTGTTAATTCAATGGCACCAATTCAATCTCAGCTTTGTGAGTTTGGAAGGTGCGACACTATGACACAGCAGAGACTGGCCTTGATCTAAATGCCGCTCAAACGCGGGCAATTGAGTTAAGTCAGTCTCACAGCCCTTGCAGTGAAATCAGAAAATGGACTAATCTGCTAGACTAACAAATGGGGGGATTTTGATTGGTTTTGTCAGCTACTTGCAGTGCATTTTAGCCTGCAGGAATGTTGTCTGCACATTAATGCCAGAAATACCACAGCGTCACTGGCCTCTCATTTCGGCACAATGCCTTTGCAGATTCAGAGGCAAAAAGTCGACATCAATATTTAGAGGTAGCCATTCCAAACTACAAGCTTTCTGGGGCGTAAACATCACATCTAAATAAAAGATAGTATATGGACTTAGTTACTACAAGGGATGAAGGAGCTCTAGCACATATACTCATCAGTGCTGCCAACGTGACAGACTCCTGTGTATGGAGATCAGCAATGGACGCCTGACTGACTGTAGGGCCAGTTTACAGCTATCACTAATTAAGAAGAGTAGCTGTCGCTGATTGCATTCTTTTATTTTATAAACCAATATACATGAATTTTCTGTAATGATCTTCACTTCTGTCCTGAACTGGGTTCTGTGAACTATCAAGACATATGTAGCAAAAGCTGTATCAGATTACAGAGATAAAGAATTACAATTATCCTCTGGCTAATAAATAAATAAAAGCCAAAAAAAATTTACAGAGTCTTTCAATTATTAGATCATCATTAGAGAACACATCATCTGTGCAGTAGTAGGGGATTTACAACTGGCAGGGGTTATGGCGGGCATTCACCTGCCTTGTGAAAAACAAGTGGACTAGTTATTAATTCTACAATGCAGATACCCCTTGCCTTTGATGTTGTTCATTCCAAACTAAGGCACCCATGTGACATTTTCAATACTATTAATTCAAGGGCTGAATAAAAACATGATCCAAAGAGCAATTACTGAGGTTTGTGTCCTACTAGGATCAAATATTGCAAAATGTCATCTATTTGTAAAATTCAGAATTTTAGATCTTGACTGATTTTGTGCCCTTCCTAGCCAATGGGACCAGCTGTAAGTTCTTGCAAATAAGCCACAGAACCATAAAATATAACAATTTCCCAATATATTGTCCCAGGTAACCAGGATGATGATGGCCAAAGCCCGACCCCTTATGAAAGCTACTGGAAGACTGAGGAAATACATTTTCACTTATCAGTAAGCAATGGGTATCACACAAACAGTTCCAGATGCCGTTGCGTAGCCTCTGTACAAATCTCAAGATCAAGTGGAAAATCAGAAGAAATTAGTAAGTTGTTGTGCCTCTGGTTCCACCCTGGCTGACACCCGCCCTCTTGTCGTGCTTTGCAGGGAATTCATGAAACTCCCACAACAGCTCTGCCTTTATTTGTCTGCAGAGAGAAACCTCCTTCTCTCTCTCTCTCAGGGGTCTGATCCAAACCCCACGAATGCCTGCAGAATGCCGTTTACGCCTTGGCTAACACCAAGAGGTTTGGGAAACCAGTTCCAACTGGTTTACAAACTGAGTTGTGAGGTGCTGCAGAGCTCCATCACACTGCAAGGAGCACTGAAATGCTCAACAGGACAGTGCAAATGCTCTCAGGATTGCCACTGCACCTCCAGAAGTGGCTGCCATGACTCTGCCTTTTTTTTTTCCCTCCTTGTTTTGACTTGTTGCCCTCCCCTACACCCACTGTAGCATGGGGTTTCCTTTGGAGCACAGCTAACCAAGGTTTTCCAATTTTAAAAAAGGGAGAAAAAGCTTCTTGCATCCTCAGCTGTTCTGATGAAAAGACAGTAACTATAACACAATTAGTTACAGGCAAGTATAATCTTTGTTAAATTTTACTAATGTCTAATTTCTGTCCTCCAAATAATACAATGTCAATAATACCTTCTCCTTCCTACCTCCTTTTCAAAGCAAACAGAAGGGTGAGGACACACAAGGATTCTCCACTGATGATAAAATCCCAATTTATTTCCATAGACAGTTTCTCAGAAGTTCCCTGTCCTGATACATGCCTTCCTTACAGAAGTATCTTTGATGAGAGGTGTTCCACATATTTTGGAGTAAAAACTGAAGTTGTAAAAGGATGCCATATGCATTGCCACTCTCCCAAACTCATCACCCAGTCTAAAACCAGAACATCCAAGGTATCATTTTCTGTACCAGCCAGAAAATGCCTGTTTTCTCCCACCCATCCCTGTGTATTTCTAGCAGCAGTAGTGGCTTTCTTGTCTTTCTCTGCCCTAGTTGACAACTTCACTACCCGTTTCCAACTCTGACCAACTTTGGAGGCAGGACAAAAGACCATAAATTTGTTATGTTTCTAAAGTTCAGAGAAACTGCGAGGCTGGTGAGAGAAATTGATCCAAATTGCCATTCCTAGCCTCATGATTAAACAGCAAAAGATCCAAGAAGGAGCAACCCATACAAAATTGGGTTTCATAAGTTCTATCCCTCATGGAATTACCGAGTTGTTTTTCCCCACAACTATAAACTAAAACCCTCCACAGGAGATAATGTACAAAAAGCCACGAGCCGGTGAGAAAAACCACCGCCACTCAGGCATATCTAAACTTCAGTCCAAATGCCATCTGAATATTTCACTCACGGCCAACTACATCTTTTTTAACTGATGTTTAAACTACCTATAGCATATTTTCTCATTAGATATGAAATTGGAAGGAATGCTACTATAACTACTTAATACAGGCTTGATCCTATGCCCATGAAAACCAGAGAGAATCCAACGATCATTTTTACGGGGTTTTTGATCAGGTCCATAAAGCACACAGGCTATTAGAGGTACGTGTACAGTTATGAAAATTTAAGTGCCAGCATAAGAAGTGTAAATGCAGTATTGCTTCTTGATGATGGTGATAGAAAATTCATGGACTTCAAAGCATCTTCAAGCAGAACTTAAATATAAAAGGCTGCAAGAGCGTGCACATCCTGGAAACATTTTGGCTTGCAGAAACAAAGCTTACTACTGCAAAGAGCTGAGCACCCACCAAGCCCCATGGTCTTCTTTTGGGAACAAAGCACCTCAGAAGGGAGATTGTGCAGCTGGCAGAAGCCTTCGTGGCCTGTCTGTATGAGCAAAGGCTTTTGGTATTCAGCAACTGCCTGCCAGGCACCCTGTGCCCAGTGAAGATGGGGCAGGGAATTCACCAGCTTCAGCAGGAGGAAAATCAAACCCATTGTCAACCATTTTCAGCACAAATACACGTCACTGCCTTCAGGCAGCAGCATTTCTGTACTGCTTATCTATGCATATTCAGCTGTCAACCCCATGCTACTTTTAACTAAGGAATTAATGAAGAGCACATGGAGACCACGAAATTCCTGCAAAATACAGGCAGGTGAGGGATTGGTGTTTTCAGACTCAAGCAGTAGCTAGTGGCAAATGTAAATTCCCTAATAACTTCTCTTTTAAAATAGGCAAATAATGCTGTTGGTTAAGTTGAAAAAGTATCATTCACCACAGCAAAAGGATGATGTTTACTGCCCGTTTTGATAAATGGAGTTGTTTGTGATTGCCTGATTAACTTGGAGAGATGTATAGAGCTCTGAAGAGATAAAGGACCAAGAGTGTTAATTATCAAATTAAAACCTTTTTAAGAGGAACTAAGGTCTATTCCTTCAAAAGTCTACATGCACATATTCAGCTGCAAAATAAGAGACTGAGATATTCAATTTTTCAGCCTAGAAATGTATACCTGCTACTCCAGCAAGAACAAAAGGAATAGCGAGTGATCTTCAGCATCGTGGATCTATTCTATCATTACTTTTATCTAAAAGTGTGGGACATCCTGTAGATAATAAACAACTCAGATGCAGTTAACAGATACTATTATATCTCTGACATATACAAAGAAATGGAAATCAAAATAAGTCTTATTCTTAACTACTCCAGTCTTCTTTATACAGACACCATACTATGGAACTCAAACATTCCTCTGAAAATGTAATTGGTATCAATAAAGCAAATTATAAATATTCAGAAAATCCATAAGTTCCTTCAAAATAGTGAGTTTAATTCCTAGAGAGAGTTTGAGATTTTTTTTTCCCATGCTTTTGGTTTCCAAGACTTTATTCTACAGTCACGCAGGTTTTTTAATAATCCTTTTTACTACTGGAATCCAAGACTCTCTGAATGACTTGACTTAGCGAGCTGCAGTTCTGAAGAAACCCTGCACATGGACAGACTGACCAAAAAAAAAGAGGAGACCTGGTGAAATTGCAATTAAGTCCTGCATTACCTGGAGTGTAATAATCTATAGGCATTGTTCGCAACAAGACTGGGATGGCTTAGCTGCAGAATTTGGAAGAGAGCAACAACAGCTTTCTCTCTTCATTAAATGCTCTAATCACCACTTCAGGCTTCTTTTGCCTAGTCCCTTGGGTCAGTCCAAGCAGCCAGGTGCAGCTCTCACTGAACAGAGCCTCTAGATCCCACCTCTTGTGGCAGCTTAGGTAGCTATCTGATTGACTCTCTCCTGCACACTGGCTCCTGTGGCTACTTACATGGGCGCTCAGGAAAAGCAATCTGAATTAAGTAATTCAAGGAGCATCACCAGTGCGATGTTAAACATTTGTGTGGACATTTTAACTCAGAACTGAATTGGCCTTAATGAATTAAAATAAAATGAATGAGTTTATGAACTGAACAAACATCCACCAAGGGTTTATGGTGATATAGCTAATCTGTTTCATATTTACAGTTTAAATAATTCAAGTTACAATGTATAAACAAGCCCTAGTATAAACAAGACTTTGACCAAGATTTCTAAGAAACTGTTCTTCATTGAGCTATCTTTGATTTCCAATAATAATCTGATTTTTCCTATTAAACCTCTGTACACTGGGCAATTCAGTTTATCTTTCTAGCAATTATTCATTATTCCTCAACATATTAACCCCAGCAGCCCTGGAAAGAGCTCATGAAGCTAATGGTTTTGTCTGGGTGACTGCCATCTGTGTTTCAGATCCCCGTGGACCTGGGATTCTCATCCCTGCTGCCAGTATCTTATACATCTAGCTGTATGTGCCTTTTTAATGCAGTTCACAGACATGGAAATAAAGGGCAGCTACTGTGATTAAAAAGCCCCATCAGATTAGAGTCATTGGCTGCATGTTCACATTACCGTATCAACCTATTTCCCAGTCACAACATGGGTCAGATGTCAATCGGGTCATGGATATGGTAGGGCTCAGTCAAGGTAAGCTGGCCTCAGGGATTCCTGCTTCATTTCTCCCCTGTGGGAAACACCAAGCGAGAGCAAAACGGTGTTCTAGGAACAAAACTTCCTCAACAGCACATCTGAGTGAAGGCATCTAACAAATTTCGCTTTCAGAAACTATCCTGCAGCAGTCTCTGAAAGGCATGGGAGGTTTTCCTCTCCATTGTTCTGGGAGTGAGAGGACCATGCTCACCTCTCACCAAAGCGCGGGGGAACTGGTGGAGTCACCAAGCAGATTTCGTGAGGCACCCGGCCTCTGCAGTGCCACTCGACTCCACCGAGTCTCAAGACATGCACCTGCAGCACATAGATTACTGATCAATGACAAATTTGCATGGCAATATTCAATGGCTGTTGTTTTGATAGAATAACAAAAATGACCCAGGGCATGAGTTGCTTAAAAGCAGGATCCTGCGACCAGCCAGCATCCTGCCAGAAAGGACCTGCAGCTTTTTTGGGTCACGGGGATAACCTGGTGCTACAGCTGACCACTATCGCTCAGTCTTTGCTCTCGTCACAGACCGGATGCCTCATGGCTCCATGTCACTGTGAAACATTGTTTTTTTTCCCCTGCATCTTTAAAAAGTGCAGTAAAAACCTGAAGAACGAAAGCCAACAGTCTGAGAAATATTAATTAATTTCCATGCTTCAAATGCAATCTAAAAATAAAAACCCTCTTCAATGCATTTTGTTGTTAAATGAAAGCATTCTAAAATAATCTGTAAGGACCCAGTCTGATGAAGACTGTACATTCACGAGTCACGGCAATAGCAGCTGAGGATATACAACAATTTTTTACACAAGAATGAGCTTTCTTCCAAACACGCTTGTTCTCTCTCCCCTCAACCACATATTCTATTATTGTTGATTTTTTGGTAAAACACTTCCTAAAACATCTCCAGTGAATGTCGTTCTCTAATCCATATACCATGCAGAAGCTTATGCTATTAACAGCATCTATTTTTCAATCCTCAAAATTTGCTGTAAATTCTCTAATGGATTAATTGTATTACTATATTATTTTAACAGGAATGCATGGTTGTAGAATTATGTCGTGGTATTACAGTTTGGGCGGCCTCATAAAATCTTCACAACAGCTGGAAATGTAATTAGCATAAACCCAAACAGCCTCATTAAACATCGCTTTCCTGTAAGAAGGGACACATTCAAGAGCCTCGTCTCACACGTTCCATTAGGGCTGGCACAGGGCTAGAACGATCCCAAAACGCATTTTTCAGTCCAGCTAAGCAAAGTCCACTTCTTAAGCCCTGGAAATGTTCTGCAGCAGATCTCACGAAGACACAACGATGCTGCTCTGTAGTGGAATACATGCTCCTGGGGGAGTGATTACACCCCCCATTTTTGAACTAGGAGCTTCCATTTGGCAGTTCAAATATAAAAATAGACAAGTGCTTTAACTGCCTTCTATGTACAAATTAGATCTGCAACTTCTGAATGCATTTGAATTCTTTTAATGTGCTTAAAATGACAAATCTAAAACCACTGCAAATTTATAATTCCAGCAATAAAGAAGCAAAGATCACCCACTGCTTTCCCTTGCTATGAAGTGCCTTCTGCCACCATAAGCTTTGGGCTGCTTATCTAATTGCGTGGTTGCAAATGACCACTGGGTTTAAAAATCTCTGTGGTTCTTTGGTTCCACAGCAGTAAGCAGATACACAGGCTAGTTTTGCTCCCTCTATAGAAAGGCAAAAGGTCAAATTTTTTAAAAGTTGCCTGTAGTTTTGTATAAATGCTGGTGCTACTTCTGGCCAGCTTCTCAAAAGACATTAAGAAAATGTTAATGCATGCAAAGAGAAGCTATGGGCAACCTGCATTTAGACTCAGAATATAATTTTTTTTCACTTCTAAAATTAAGAATACATCAGGTGTGCAATTTTGGATCAATGCAAAAAATAAAACTGAAAATGGATTTTAATTTTTTATTCAGTCCTTGAGCTCAAGCAGTGTAATATTTCAGGAGACTTAAGATACAAATGTTTTCCTGTCTGCCAGGTCATTTTATAGTTGGAATTCAAATTTTTAGCTATCCTTGTTAATAGCTAATTCAAATTTGAAATGGAAAGGTATATTTCAATAAAAAGTCTTCTAAAATTAATCTAGAATATACTGAAATATAATGTGCTTATTTTCTGGAATTTCCTTCACAAAAAAATATTTGCTTAAGTCAGTGTGCATTCATGAACAGCCCAAGGTCCTGCAAAATGGCACTTTTCTTCAGAGAATGACAATTTGCACCTCCCTCAAAAAAACCCACAAGTAACTCTGAAAAGTGGTTGTATTGCTGGATTTTTACAAAACCGGAGCTCCTTTTTAGAAGACTGGACTAAGTTTAACATCAGTGCCATTTCTTTCTCTCCTCCCACAATCTTGGGAACGATCAGTGATTTTCGTCACAGCATTAACACTCTGTGAGCTACCCCAGCACAGCAAACACACCTGGCTGGGACCAGCGTCCGTATTGCCTGCTCACTGTCTCACATTGAAAAGGCTACTGGAGGTTTTACACAGTCTCACTGACAGACTTCATCGAGGATGAGAACAGGACTTTGGGGTATTTCAGGCTTCAGAGTAACTTCAGACCCAGATACACTGCAGGGGAGACTCCGCTCTTTTTCTCAACACTGATTCAGAATTATATTTCCAAATCAACAGAATAACAGGGTGAAGGAAGAAAAACCATAATTACTTCAGTACTCCATACCTAAACCTAGAGATAGTCTATCCTGAAAGCATATGAGGAACTGCAACTGAAATATTAATACCTTTCACACGAGTAGTTATTAAATAAAGTTCAGGAGAACAGAATGGGATCATAAAGTACTTTAAAACACAGTTATCCTTGTTAGCCAATGATCCAAACAAAACTACTGCTTTCAAAGTACAGGTTGAAAATAGGACCTTTGTGAGTAGATTTCAATAACCTGGTAAGCAGTTGGAAAAACAACCCAAAATCTCTCCCCTCTAGACCACCTCCCCAAAGGTACGGGCAGAAGTGAGGGCAGGCAGGTCTGCAGACTGTGCTTCTCCTCCACTTCCCCAGGCAAAGGCCTCAGCAAAATAGCATGACTAGTTAAACAGCCCAGGACTTTTATGTGAGAAAACATGAGAGGCAATCACTGGCAAAGCAGAAGGGAGCAGGAAGGTTTAAGAGCAGCATTGGCACACGTCACTGAGTTTCTACCAATTGGAATATTGTGGAGAGCAAAGTTCAAATATTTACCTATTGTAGTTGGAAATAATCGGCAGTAGGAATAAAATGATCTGGGGATGGTTTATGAATAGCAGTTCCTCTAATTGCACAGATTTACCATATTTTGTTTTCTTCTTGTTATTCATCAGAAACATTGAAAGTCCTTGCCTGTCAGTGTTGCCGAATTTAAACAACCCCTCTGTTGACTGGGAGTCTTAACTTACGTGAACACATTGACATATGAATTTTTACAGAGCACTTCTTAAAAAACTCTGGTTGGAAAAGCCAAAGCACCGAGGCTTAGCAAGTGAAAAAATAGCATTTGAGCATAAAATGAATGGCTGTTTTAATGCAGATTCTGGGAGTGGGGCTGCTAAAGGTTGCATGAGTGGATTCACGTTTGGCCCACTTAATTTTCTTTAAACAGTTTGAGTGTGAATCAAAGTAAATGGAAAAGCAAGCATGCCCTCCCTAAAAAGCAAACTGGAAAAATCCAGATGCTCCATTTTGTGGCACTGTCTACACTATCAGGCTTTAATCTTTAGATCCTCAGTGCAGACCTCAGCTATTCTGGTTTAACAACTGCTAACAAGAGAAGATTATCACCCTCTCTACAGACAACTATTAAGAGAGTCCTGAGCTCCTTGGGTGGCAGATCAACCCATGAACCTGCCCTGGAAGTCCTAGTCCCCCAACCCAATCTTCCCCAACCCAGCTGATGATGCCTGACTCACACTGATTTGCCTCTTGGCTCTTCTAATATCCAGGTCTACTTTGTTCAGCCCCAGTCTTTATCCCTACAAACTCCCCAGCCCTACACCTTGAGACAGGTTCCTGAACACCAACCTCTTCAATTTTACACTAAGCAAATGAAGCTTTAAATGAAGTAGGAGTGGGACTTCCCTCTTCTCAGGAGGGCACCCTGAGCACAAGGCTAGGAAGCCACTGTCACACCTGTCTTTGGCCACAGAACAGGACATGGCTCGCTAGCTCAACCATGGGTTTTGGGGATGGCAGCTGTGGCACCAGAGGACTCATCCATCCTCACAGCCCTGTGGAAGAAGTTGTAAATATTTCTAGGAGGAGGAGCTGGTACATGAATGAAGGGAGGTTTCAAAGTACCTAGGAGGAGTGGAAAGCCTGAGTTTGACAGATTTCCTTTTCTCTCTTTAGTATGACTGTCTCAGACAACCCTCTACTTAGCAACAGAGCTGCTGTGGAGCTTTCTTCTGACAATGGACTTTCTCTGCTCATCGTATAGGGTGTCTATGTACCTAACCCAAACATTGCTGAATCCCTTGCCTCTCCTACTTACAACTGAGTTTTCTCCATGCCCCTTAATTTCTCACCATCTCCTGCTTTCCTCTTCTCAGTCCAGCTAGTTTCCTCCAAGTACAAGTTACATGCCTCAGCACTGCACCTCAGGGAGCAAGTATGGGGAAGATGGAAACACCAATTCTTTAAAATGAAGGTCACCAGAAATGTGAAATGGCAAAACAAGACATTTTTCCCCTATTCAGACTCCTGCAAGCAGCTGAAATACTTTTTTCTGAAAGGTTGCAAGCAGTTGGCTCTTGATGAATACAGTGATTAAAAACTTCAATAATATTTCAAGTAAGCCCAGAACCTACCTTCCCTCAGGCTTCTTTATTTCAGAAGCACCTCCTTCTCCAAAACATCGCCAGGAAATGACATTTCACCAGCATGTGTATGGCACCACAATAAAAGAACAGCACACCCAGGAACTGTTTTCAAAGTCACATCAAGGCAAGCAAAACAAGATCAAGGTATTAAAAACAATGACAAAGGTCTGGCTGAGGAGACAGTCAGCTTTCTCTTTTGCTATCTGCGTTGCTGATTCCCAGAGAGTCCAGTGTGGCTTTAAAACCCTTGTGCAGCCTGCTGGAGCCATCCCAGATTCATCCAGCCAAGGAAATGTGCCTGGGCAAAGAAAATTCACAGTTTCTTCCTGGCTTCTTCTGCCGTAAGTGAGACTGCTCCTTATCAGTTAACTGTCCCACCAACTGATATAATTTTGCCATTTAGAAGTTCGCCTGTGCTCCCAAAGCTAGTGTTGTCAGCTTTATTGTACTGCTCATTGCCATGTGAGGCCCTCAGCCCTCAATGGTAATAAAGGTCTCCACGCTTTCTATGCAAGATGAAATTTTAGGCGGGGTAAAAAAAATACACCACACTTTTGACTATGGCATGAATAACATCATGGCTGAGTTTCATTTCTTTGTCTAACTCCCTGTATATATAACTTCACTGTCAGGAGTGCTTATATTGTACTGTGGGAGTTTCAGTGTCCACCAAAGAACTTTCATTAGGACCTTCTGTGGAAAAATGTGTTGCAATCCCGACACTGAAAAATGTGTTGTGCTGGGGAGGAGCTTCACTTCCGTCGAGGAGGAGGATTACTGTGAGAATTAACGTGTTTCTTGCCCTGCTGTGGTACACTGGTGTCCCTCATCCAGTAAAATCTTCCTTCCCATTTGCTCTGAGAGTGAGCCTGTCTGCAGATGGAGCCCATCTGTCACTCATGGTACATGTCCTGAACAACCTCCTTGACACTCCACCTTCCAGCAGAAGAGGTTGCTTGAATCAAACCCCAGACATGGGCTCATCTGGTGCTTATCATCTGCAATATCAGACCACCCCATAGCATGATCTTTTCTACCTGTTCTGGTCACTCTACAAAATACCTAAAGATGATGCTCACAGAAAGACCAACTGCAAGGCAAAGGCATTATATGTCTGCATCAAAACCCATGACTTTCACCTTCATGACTCAGTCAGTGCCAAGGCAATGTCAGACTTTGAACCTTTCTGCATAATCACTACAAGGATATCAGAACCAATGTAACCTATAAACATATACAGTATATGAAACACATGCATCCTTTTAACCTTCTTCTTGTCAGTGACAATACAATAATGAAGACGGAGGATGAGGGACTTGTTATGCTCAAACATCATGATATGAGTATTGATGTGCTGAAAGGAACCATATATAATAAGCATAATGTTATGGTCCTCCATCAATCAAATTACGGATTTTCTATCTAATCTTATGCAAGGTGTCAGAAAATAACTTTTCCTACTACCTAAAAGGGTTTTTTGCCTACTGACCACTGAAATAAAGCATTCATCTCTGAATAAATAATCAGAGCTTTTAGTCTGATAAAGATATGGATACAAAATGTTAGCACTTGGAAATCTCAAGACAAAGGCAACCTTTCAATCTTAAATATAATCCTGACTCTCTCTTTCTTCCAGTCCTCTCCCAGAAAAAAACTCCCATTAATTTCAAAGGAAGTTTCAATAGATAAGGTCATGTGTTTTGACCCTCACTGCTTTCGACATTTAAAATAATTGAACCTATTGTTGCAGCAAGTAAGAGCCTAATAAAATAGTTGTATTAGTATTTATTTTTTTATAATTACTGATGTTCTGTGCAGGTGGGAAAGCTTGGTTGCATGCCTGTAGGACACTAATGGGAAATATTTTTTTTTCCAAGTGTCACATATTTCAGTGCACTGAAGAAAATAAGCCTGTATTAGGAAGTTTCATGCTGGCTCTCATTATGCCATCTCATAAACTTGTCCTGTGATTTCTTATAAAAATTAAATATATTTTCTCAGTGAGATCAGAGGTATTAGATGAGAGGTCATGGAAATGCTGGCAGAAAAATGCTAGTCTTCCGGTGCAAAATCTTATCTATTACACATACTAGGTTCAGCCAACACTGCTGAATTGCCAAGGGAGTCTGGTAGGATCCTGGTTGATTCCCATTCCCCAGGGTCAGGGATGATGGAAACTGTAGGTTCTCCAGCTCTGGTACAGTCCAGAAGTAAATCTCTCCCAGTGCCTCCTGCAGGGTGCTCAGCAAATTTGACATCCTTGTCAGTTTTGCTTCAGTTAGTAGCAGGGGAACTGACAGGAATACCAATTTTGCAGAGCAGCTGCAGGATACCGTTAGCTCACTAGAAATGAAAATTTAAAAAAAAAAAAAAAAAAAAAAGGTTTTGGATTCAACTGAGATCAAATCCAGTACTGCAATTGACAAACATTCCCTGCAACCTGGAGACCCAGCTTTTAAATCAGTTCTTCAGACTCTGAAGTCCCTCTTACCAGGGGAGGAGATCTGCTGGCATGTCTGGTAAAGCTTCCTTCTTCTCCGAGAAAATTAAATACATGTTTTTACTCTGGTTTTAATCACTGTGTACTTTCCAAATGTTTTGGTAAATGGGGCAAATCTACATAACACTTCTTGTAATGCCCAGAGCAGACTATGCAGGCATACTCAAGCCAGCTTCAAACTAATCAGTTTACCCACCGCAGTATGCAGCTCAGCCCTAGCTCCTGGAGTTGGATAAACCATACAAATACATACTAGGCAGGCTTTTGCAACCCATGGTATGTCCTGAACTGCTGTGGTTATCCTCCTAGTTATACCCAACTAACTCAGCATGCTGGAACTAGCTTCAAAGTAACTGTCACCACAGCATCCACGTATCCCTAAGAGCTATACGGTTTTCATGGAAATCCTTCTACACTGCACTATGGTTATGACTGATACAGAATATGGAAGACAAGCCTTTTATTTCACAGAAACATGTCATTTTTGGTGACAATAGCTCCTCAGCTGTCAAGTCAAAAAATACGATCATCGCTCAGAGTAATACAGTCATCTATTCCAGTTCATTAGTCTTTGCCTGATGAATCAGAGAGCAGCTTAAACAGTAAAGAGCACCTTCAGGTATGAACCCTGAAAACTCTTATTCTGCATTTAACCTTGTGCAAGAATTCACACTTAGCTAAATGAGACTTCTCATGCAATTATGGGCCATTTTCAGGAGTACAGGCTTCGGGGTGCCTGAAAGCTTCCACTCTGCGATAAACAGGTCAGAGAGCAACTGGGCTGTAACTCAAGCCTCTTCTGGCACTTAAGGGAGCAAGATCCTCACTGCTTTCTTTCTAGTTCTAGTAAGAACAATAAGAAATCAGAAGAAAATTCATGTTTTCTCACAGACAATCCAGGCTCAAGATTTGCAAAACCATATGAAGTAATTATTAGTCATCATGGAATAACAAAGAAAAAAAACCTTCTAAATAGACCACGAAGCTGGAAAACAAACATGCCAGGTACAAACTTCCATCACGTGCATCAGCGCCTGGATCTGGGATTCTTGCTCGGACTAATTTACAATATAAAAACACATTTTTGCAGTTTTCCATACTTATTTTTTAATTAAAAAGAGTCTTAAACCAGGAGTGTTAGAAAGTGATGGCAGAAGGAGGGGTGTGGCAGGAAGAGAGATTTGTTTTTCTCAGAAAACAAGTGACACATCTCTCCTGCCCAATGGAACAAATAATTTATGGTTACGCAAGTTACTCAACACAATGTCAACTCCTTTGTTATGTATTTTTCTCACGCCTCTATTAGCACTTACAAGGAGTTTGAATGTGGCTAAGTCCTCCTCTAGCATTGTCTTTTCATACTGTCATTTCCTTCACCCATAATCTGCTAAATCAATGCAACAAGATTTCCTCTGGGTTACCCTCTAGCTCTGGTAGCAGAGCCTGAATGTACAGCTTTGGTGAGCTGCTGCTTTAACTGTAGTGCACCCAACATGTTGTTCTGGGTTTTTTTAAAAAAAAGCTGGTAACAAAGTTAAAGATCTCTTAGAATTTGAGAAATCTCTCCAAGTCAAGATTCAACAACCTTGAAAACATGTATAAACTGGGGCTGCACTACAAATTTTTAGCCTTGTTGAGCAAACAATTCCAGATTAACAAACCAACCCGACTGCGAATATTACCTGCTGAAGTGTGCTTAAATTTTTCACTCTTCTTCTTCCTCCATTTCCATGGCTTAAAAAGCCTTCCGAGAGTGGCAAATTTGCTTCTTCTTCTGATTGGAGGTGTGTGAGTCCCAGGTACTAGAGAATCTGAACGCATTGCAGCCAGTCTTTCCACTTCCTCAGCTATAGTTTCAGCAAGAAAAGGAGAAAAAAAAAGGGGAGGGGAAGTGAAATAAATGCTTTAATAAATTATCAGAGAACCACATAGATGGCCAAGATTTTCCATGGTTAGAGACCAGTAAAAAAAAGGAAAAAATGGTAGTCTTTATTATTTTAACATTATTTTCTTTCCTTCCATTGGAATCCATAATCTACTGTAAAGATCAGTATTAACAATCAGATTGAACAGGAATATGGATTATTACAACTGCAAAGTTATAATCTTCAACAAATTGTTCTGCTTCGCTCTAGACAGCTGGTAGTCCATCTGCCAGCCATTCCGGGGCAAATGCAACAGAGATTAGGGAAGACAAAGCTCCAAAAAAAAAGATGCAATATTGCTTAAAAGAAATATTGCAAGTCTTTTTTTTGCAATGGAAAGAGACATTTCCATGAGCTAATACTTATCAGGAGCAAGGACCCTGACAAATAATGACATTCTGGTATCATTACCGGGTCCATTAAAACTGCCTGGGTTACAAAAGGGGCTGCATCAGGAACTTCCTAGTGACAGAAAGGGTATTAAAAATTCAGAAGGTTCCTTCCAGTCCCACTTTTCTGCCCACTCATTCCCCTCCAATTCTTATACTTATTTTTTAATACAGGGACTTGGAGAATTTTAGTAGAGTTCACACTTAGGGCTGAATTCCCTAGGGGGTGTTACAGGTTTTCACTGAGCTTCTGTTGTTAAAAAATTCAGCTTTCTGCAACCATTACACTGTAATACATCATGATAGTCTCAATACTTAAAAAAAAATCTGAAGAATTTAAATTACCCTTCCTCCCCAATGAGAGCAAGAGAAGTCTGGGAGTGGTCACATGGCACAGTTACATTGCGGGGTCCCCCTCTTAACATTTGCAGGGAAAATATGCTGATAGTTTTGAGAAATAATGTCCCTGTGATTAGAGGCCCAGAGAGGGGTAAGCCAGTACGACAAAGGAAAACACCTACTGGGTGAAGGTACCAGTAGCCCATGAGAGAGAGTCTCTCTATGCCACAGCTGCCAGGGCTGCAATAAGCTCTCCCAGCCCTGGGATGAAGTATGTACTCTCTCTCCGTAAAAAAATCTGCGCAATTCAGTCAGCATACAGGAGGGGGTTTTGTGAGGTTTTTTTTAAGTTGTTGGTGTTTGTTTTTGTTTTTTAAGGGATATCATTTCCCAGGCTTGTGTTGTAATGCAACATTGCCAGTAAAACTGATTTGAGTGGTTTGCACACACAGAGTCTAGATTCATAAAGACAGGACACAGATCGTCACCTCTCCCACTCTGAAGACAACAGTCCCTGTTTCTATTTCACCTGCAGTATATTAACTATTAGCCTCAGTCATGAGCAGAGGCTTGGAAACCTCAGCAAGAACATCACTCTGAAGGGATGAGCACACCTACTCCATTCTGAATCACAAGAGATTTTGGCTGGCAAATTCATATGTGTCTCAATGGAAATTTTTCCGAGGCTTTAAGCGTGCCAGATTTAGGTGGGTTTTCATGGGAAGAGCCAGAGACGCATCTCTAACACAAGGGAAGTTCCATTATCAGAACTCCAGATTGAAATACTATTTGAACCCCTCAGGTTTTTGCAAGAAGGTTGGTTATTTTGTTATTGCTCTTTTGTTTATTTTTAATACTGGCAACACAACCCTTTTTCCTGTAAAATATCACTGCCACATACAGCTGCTTGTAACTTTCTGGAGAAAAAAAAAAAGCTAGCCAGCAAGATACAGAGAGCCCGACTGCTTCAGTGGAAATAGTTAAAAACAACTATTCTTCAGGGTAATGGAGAGAAAGGCAGACCTTTCTGAGAACATAATCTTCCCATTTAAAGCAGAGGAAAAAAAGGTAGTCCGGTCAAAGCATTTCATTCTGTTCTATTTGTGCCCGACTGCCTAGAGAAATACCTTCTTATAGAGACAATCCATTACAAGTCTCTGTCCTGTACAGGGGCTGAGACATGCTGCATCAAGGCTTGAAATTGCCTGGTTATGTTGAACAAACTGTGAGGGTAAAAAGAAGAGGAAATCAGAAATTTCCTTACACTTTCTGATCTCACTGGAACCTGCCAGGCTTCGAAGACCAGCACGGGGTACAGACCACCTCACTCTACATGCAGATCCAGAGGGACCATGTCTTTTCCCCCTCCTCCATTTTAAGATGCCTCTACTTAAAGCACAGAAGATGACACTAAGTTCCACTGCTGTTATATTTTAGAGGTGCTGCTAAAAGTAATAGGCTAGTATTATCTTTGCTGGCTTGCTTGGGGGATACAGGGTGTAGAAGCGGCCCATTGAACGAACTGGGAATGACACTTCCGCTGCTGAATTAGGCTTCCTGCTGCATAAACCCACAGCTGAAACATAATGAAATTCCTGTTGCTGCTCACCCTCTCTCCTTCTCCCCATCACTGAGCCACCATTTCTGCTACCCAGGTGTCTCAATTACTAAATCTCAGAGTTGCAGCAACTCCTCTTTAGGAGCTGGTCCTAACTGGTACTGCTGAAGCCATTCCCTGGAGCACTGACATCCCTTAAAAATCCTCTCCTTTCATAATGCATATCCCCTCTGTCCCACACCAGCTGCGCTCTCACTGCTCCCGGGAAGCTTTTCCCATTCAGGGTAAACAAGTATGGATTCACAGTCAGGCAAAACTAACACTGGAGTCAAAAGGAATTTACCCAAAGGGCAGGTTCATTAAAAGCCAAACACAGCATCAAAACCATTTCCATATTTTGACTGCTCTTCCCTGAATTTCAGTATCACCTCTCACATGGATCTGTGCTCTGGGCGTCCTGCTGTGCTCTCCATCAGCCATGAACGTGGCCCTTCTTCATCCTCTCCAAACACACACAGCTCTGAGCTAATGCAAGTAATAGCTCTTTTCCCCTCTCGCTCCTATTTCTCAGAAGGACTACCTCATTTTTTTAATGAAAAATACTCTCAAGAGCACTGCTAATTCAAAGCATAATAATCACTGGCTAGGAATGAACTCCATTAGCATAAGCCATGACAGTTTAAATACAGCAAGAATAAAAGCAGACCACGACGTGAGAAGTAGATGCCAGATTTCTGTGCTCTTCTTTGCTGCTGCATCTTTCACTCGAGTTGGCCGGCCTTCTCTGCCTTTTTGGCTTCTAATGACTATTGACTGGCTGTGGGCTGCGACACCCACTGCTGACAGCAGGCTCCGTAGGCTGGTTTCACACCCTTGCTTTTCCCAAAAAAGATGGTACTTGCACAAATGGAAACCAACCCAGGCCTTGCACTTTTTTTTTTTTTTTTTTTTTTTTTTTTTTTTTTTTTTTGCCTTCAAAGAGAAAAGCAGTCCCAGCAGTCCCAGCTTGATCAGTCTGCTGAACTGGGAGAATGAACTGCCATGCACATTAGTGCCTGTAGTAACAGTGCTGAGGTCTCATCTTCAGGCCAGTGCCACAAATGTGATGTTTATGGGTCACAGTTGCTGCTGATACTCGGTGCTTTTGGGAACTTGTTCTGATTTTTTTCCAGGATCTGAGATATCTTGCCAAGACACAAAGAGACATTGCGATCTGCACTTACAGCAAGAGGATGATGCACTCCCCTCCCACTTTCTTCTGTCTGAGCTGTCACCCCAGAATAGCAACGGGGAAACTAAACCTGAGAGCTTTTCACAGGCTGGTTGGCTGTGAGACAGCTCTCAAGATTTTACTGTAGTCCTTAAGACATCTGAAGTTCATACAGACTGAAGGGTTTAAGCAAGACTTGTGGTTTTAATGAGAAAAAGCACCACAAGTCAAAATATTTTGCATCCAAGTGATGTAAAAGAAATTTTACAAACATGATTGAAATATACTACAAAGACTTAAAACACTAGAAGGTCTAAAAGCTAATTTCTTTTCTTACCTTTTTTTTTTTTAAATTTTATTTTGAAGTTAACCCTGGGCTTGAGGTTTTTTTTTTTTTTGTTAAAGTCACTTTGAGGTTTGTGGGCTGTAACGTACTGCATGGATACCAGACATGAACAAAATCAGCAAGTCATGGAAGAGCATTTTGAAACACGATTCTTCAAAACAGTCAATTTACCAGTCCAAGGAAAAAGAGGCCAGGCCATCTGGGACCTGTTCTCTATGTTCTTATGAGTTTCCCACATCTTTCAGTAGGGTGTCAATTTCCAGAAGGTCTAGTGAGAGACAACATGGGAGTCACCTATTTTCTAGTTTTGAGAAGCGTAGCAGGCAGATCAAAGGCCCTCCCCAAAGACAACATAACTTATTAAGTTTTCCTGGACAACATCAACCAGTTTTGCCATTCTTGTCTGTCTGGGAATCATGGCATCTATTAATGTTGCTGATATATCATATACCCAGCTTCCATTTTAGAAAAAATCCACTGTTACCACATTCGGGTGCACAGAACCATTTCATAGCCGAAGGCTGAAGTCCACCCATCCCATCTACGATCTTTAATATTTCCTTCCTCACCAGTAACCACACTAGGTTTGCTCTTAGACCATTTCTGAACATTCATTGTTCATACTCAGACATGTGATTATCTTAACAGGTAGTTTACTTCACAAAGTTAGATTTTAAGCCTTCCTAGGAAACGTCAATGGCTACATTGTGCTTTCTGTTATATTTACGCAAATCTGTAGCAACAGGCTGAAAATTATCTTGGCCCTAAAGATGCAATTAACTAAATGTGCCATTTTATTTAGTGACAATAACTTTATATAAATAAAAAAATTAACAATATAATACTCCTTATTCCCAATCCACATCCAATCAGTCTTTATTCTGCAGATCAGTTTCCAACAAACTCCTGTTGCAAGATTTCTTTTGAACTCTGCACCCCAAATATCTTTCACTTCAGACTGCACAGACCTTATTCTAGCAGCTTTGTTCAATACAAGATACAGACGCATCATGTGTCTTTTTGAAATGACAGGAAACCTGAACGACTACTCTAATTGCTGAGCACTTATGTCTTCTCTTTACCTGAATGGGAACACTTTCAATTAAAAAAACACCTTGTTTTTCTTTCAGGAAAATGGTTCATTTTCTGCTCTTCTATTATCATCTGTTCAGTTATTTCCCTTTAATTTCCCTTTGCACCTGGAATTAATTTTCATCAGCCCTGCCTTGACTATTTGAATTGCCCATTTAAACTTTTCCTAACTTCTCAAAGGTCTGTTTTCCAATGAAAGACAAGGCATGGCATGCAGCAGTCTAAATGCAGTCTTGCCAAACGGCGATGATTACCTCTTCGGTTGACAACAGCTCCCACTGGATGTATACTTTTGCAATGGCACTGACTAGGTTGGTGTAGTGGGTTTATGAGCCATGAAGAGGCTGTTAGTAGCTTTCCTTTGCATGCTAAGCAGCACTCGCATTTTCCAAACCCCTGCCAATTATTCCTGCTCCCCAGGTGTGTAGCACTTTGCATTGTGTCTGTAAACCGAATCTCTCACCCTTTACACTTGCCTGTTTCAGCACAGGTATTAGACCGTGGTATGGCTTTGCTCTCTGCTGCGATCTCTCTTTCTCAGTTTATTTATTTCTCTTGTCAGAACAGAAGTGCAAAGCATAGCTTTGGAAGTCCAATCCCTTTAGGACCCTGCTTTCAACTTCCCCATATTTTGACGTAAAACGTTAATTATTCATGCTGATTGCAATCTGAAAGCCATTTTTTTAACCCCTGCAAACTATACTGCACTGCATGCATCACTCTAAACATGTCTTCATTGATATGAAATCTCTCAAAACACCAAGCATTTCCTGTATTATAACATAGTACACAAGATTTTTACTTGCAACAAAAGCAAGGTTTACCAGGTTATGTCATCAATAGCTACATAATCTCTTCCTATAAACCCTGCAATTATAGAAAATAAGGATTGT
This sequence comes from Morus bassanus, assembly GCA_031468815.1. Taxonomy (NCBI): domain Eukaryota; kingdom Metazoa; phylum Chordata; class Aves; order Suliformes; family Sulidae; genus Morus; species Morus bassanus. The sequence goes on from CM062567.1 coordinate 71,132,502, forward strand.
TAGATTTTACTGATATCAGCTATTTTGTGTATCCCTTATCGCTTTTATCACTCATTGGGTTTTCCATCTCCTAAGTATTTATTACATATAGTTTTGAGGCTAAATCCAATAAACAGTACTGCAGCTCCTCACTTTTGCGTGACCAGATATTGGTGCAGAACCCACCGGTCTGTTCTGGGCACAACACACACTATGTGGAGACTCAGCAGCTTCAAGAAGGGACTCAGAGCAGCCACGGCAAGTTGAACATGAGCCAACAGTGTGCCCTGGCAGCCAAGAGGACTAATCATGTCCTGGGGTGCATCAAGCACTGCATTGCAGCCGGTCGAGGGTGGTGATTGTCCCACTCTACTCTGTGCTGGTGCGGCCTCACCTCCAGTACTGTGTGCAGTTTTGGGCGCCACAGGATATTAGGGATACAAAGGTACTAGAGAGTGTCCAGAGGAGGGCCATGAAGCTGGTGAAGGGTTTAGAGGGGAAACCACATAAGGAGCAGCTAAAGTCACTTGGTTTGTTCAGCCTGGAGAAGAGGAGGCTGAGGGGAGACCTCATTGCGGTCTGTAGCTTCCTCACAAGGGGAGGAGGAGGGGCAGGCGCTGATCTCTTCTCTCTGGTGACCAACGATAGGACCCGAGGGAATGGCAGGAAGATGTGCCAGGGGAGGTTTAGGTTGGATATTAGGAAAAGGTTCTTCACCCAGAGGGTGGTGGAGCACTGGAACAGGCTCCCCAGGGAGGCAGTCACGGCGCCAAGCCTGACAGTATTCAAGAAGCATTTGGACATGGCCCTCAGACGCATGGTATGAATTTCAGGGTTGTCCTATGCAGGGACAGGAGTTGGACTCGATGATCCTTGTGGGTCCCTTCCAACTCAGGACATTCTAAGACTGCACTACAAGTGGAGCACAACCAAAAGCCAACCAAGAGAAAAACAGGGCCAACAGAAGCAAACCAGATATCCTACTTTTCTTAGGGCTACAGGAAGACAATTCCACAAGTACCAGGGATTGCTCCGGTCAGCTTGAAAGGAAGGGAAATTTTACCCTTCCTAAATGGCAAGCAGGGAGGAGATGCACAGTTTGTGCTTTTAAGAAAGCAGAGGAAGTAGGATGAGATGCAAGGACTTTTCTGTTAGAGCAGGCAGAACACTTATTTGGGAGACAGGAGAATCACGGGGTCACTTTCATCCTCCTCTCGAGAAAGCTCAAGCCCACATCTCCCATTTTCCTTGGGAACACTACCGCACTTCATACTATGACAGATGGGAGAGCACTCCCCATCTATCCTACTAAAACTGTGTTACTTTAAAGAATTCAAGACCTGCTGGGTCTGAAAGAAAGCATGAGTGGAAGCACAGCTCATGATAGTTAGGGCACTCATCTGTCAGCACAAACACCCTTCTCCCAAGACTATCCCTGGGCTTTACCCTGGGTTAAATAACCCAAACCTCCTTCTGCTTCACTCATCGATTGAAAGAAACTGCTAGTCACAACTGTGATTTGTTGTGAGCCTGATCCTGTCCAGTTCTGCACAATGGAGAATAAAGAGGAGTGAAGATATTGCCTCTCACTGTCCCTTTCTTTCACTTCTGGTAGGGGATCTTCTATCTGAGGCATGAGGGGAGAGACAAAAGAGGTGAGGTGCTGTCTCCCAGATCCTCTCCCCAGAAAGCAGGAGAGGATGGATGGGTAGATGAGCCCCGTTAGCAGAGCTGGCTGGGCATCCAGTGAGGGGGATCCATGTTTCAGCCTGTGAAGAACTGCCATAAAAAACTGTAATGGCAACTACAAGCCGAATTTCCCATCTAGAGCATCACCTCCAAGGCATCCTCCTTAGACTGTAATCACACGACCATACTAAAAACTCATCCACTGAACAAAACTGGCCCTTTCTAAGTTACCATTACAGAAACAGGCTCTTAGAAAGCCCCAGCCCATTGTGCACTCCCTGGAAGGGAGCAGCCTCTAAGCGCAAACATGTTGGGAGCTGGATGAACCCACATTCAACCTATTCAGCTTCTGAGACTGAAAATAAACTATCGATAAGATGGAATTGGCTTGCCTACTCACAACTAGCTGTGTCCCCTAGCACATAGCAATAGAAGAATAGAATTCTCTAAACCTCCTTAAAAGGTATTTTGCTGAGCCTACAAGATGGAGATTAAATCTCACAACACCAAAAAATACAGAGGAGAAAGCTGAGCACGAGTCATACCCACAGGACTACTGCAATTCAAGGCTCTAACATTATGTGCAACAAACAAAATGCTACCAGGCAAAAGGGTTGCAGTGCTGTTTGTGACTTGTTGCCTTACAAGTGGGCACCAACCACTGGCAACACCAGTAACTCCTCCAATACGTGTTGTGCTGGTTTTGGCTGGGGTAGAGTTAATTTTCTTCATAGTAGCTAATATGGGCCTGTGTTTTGGATTTGTGCTGTAAACAGTGTTGATAACACAGGGATGTTTTCGTTACTGCTGAGCAGTGCTTACACAGACTCAAGGCTTTTGCTGCTTCTCACCCCACCCCACCAGCAAGTGGCTGGGGGTGCACAAGGAGTTGGGAGGGGACATGGCTGGGACAGCTGACCCCAACTGACCAAAGGGATGTTCCATACCATATGATGTCACGCTCAGCATATAAAGCTGGGGGGGATTAAAAGGAAGGAGGGGACGCTCGGAGTTATGGCATTTGTCTTCCCAAGTAACCATTACGCGTGACGGAGCTTTCCTGGAGATGGCTGAACACCTGCCTGCCAATGGGAAGGAGTGAATGAATTCCTTGTTTTGCTTTGCTTGCATGCGCAGCTTTTGCTTTACCTATTAAACTGTCTTTATCTCAACCCACGAGTTTTCTCACTTTTACTCTTCTGATTCTCTCCCCCATCCCACCGGGATGATCGAGCGAGTGGCTATGTGGGGCTTAGTTGCCAGCTGGAGTTAAACCACGACACACATGGACAGGACTAAGCACCATGGCTCAGGGGCCCTGGATGCATCCATGCAGTTGCTTGGGTTGTTAAGCAATCCAAACTGTCTCTGAGTCATACCCAAACTCATCAAGTCTAGAGTTAAGTCTCATCCATCACAGCTCAAGTTCTTTCTGAAAGCCAAAGCTATGGACAACAGAGAAGCTGTCTTCCTCCAGGCAAGTCTTCAACCCATTCAACAAGAAAAAAACAGAACTGAAGCCCATGTACCTTCAACTCCTAAATTTATCCCAATGAAGAAATAGTGCATAACATTTTTCCTGTATTTTGTTTTGACTTGCTAGCGATTAAAAGTGTCTTCTTGAAGGAGCTGGTAATGATTACATTTTCATGGTTGGATTTATCTCTTATACCAGCCTGAATTGCAAGTTCTACCCAGCTGCAAAATATAAAAGTAACCCAAGAAAAGGATCCAGTCCATGGAAGCCCGTGAGTTTGTGGCTCACATTTTGCTAGGCCTCTGCTACTGATTGATAACTTTCCTAATTGCCACGTGGACAGAGGCAGACACAGTTGCTTACACTGAAGAGCACCTTGCTCTACTGGCCACTCACTGGGAATCAGGGAAGTTCTCCACCTTTCTAAAAACAAAGGACCCGTGCTAAAGGCTGGCTGTTTATTTTAAGAAAGCCCAGAAAAAATATTTTAAATGCTTCTAATATCTTAGGGGGGTTTTCATGGACTGAGCAATTTCTGATCTTTATCTTTTGGAAGTCTCATAACTAGGAATATGCAATATTTTTATTTTATTTTACTAAAAATGTGCAGTTTAGAAGGCATATCTTTAGACTATTCAGAAAACTGAGAGGGGCATATCCTCTTATTAAAAGTAATCCCATTCAGGAAATGGCATTACAAACATTAAACTTCCTAAAGACAATAGTACCATCTCACCACTATTATCATAAAGATAAAAAACTAAGTTTTTAATTACTTTAATGGCCAGGAGAAAAGGAAAAAAGTACCTCATTTAAGAGCTAGAAAGTTCAAGCCATTCCTTTGTAAACTCTATATTGCTTCTCTTGGGAAAAAGAATCTTCTATTTCTGTTCTTTAAAGAAGTTGATAGGAAGTTGGCCAACAGGAAAAGAGTAATTATACCAAATGGCACATTTATAATGAGTATAAATATGAGTTTAAAAAAAAAAAAGTCAGTAAGAGCCTAGCAAAAAAAATATGTTTCACTGGACTCTGAAAAGACAGTCTGTATCCATGTTCAGGAATTTAAAATAAGGACTAAATACTTCTGCTTTGAGTTACCTAAGTAGTTACATATGGTCTTCACTGATTGTCATTATAATGGGAATTCTTTTATTAATTCAAACAATGGTTAGTTTAGACCCTTGGCCATGGTGAAATACCTCTTTAGGCCCTTATGCTAGAGACTTGAGTTTCAGAGATGAATACTCGAAGGGGAGAAAAATACCCATGACTCCTTTAAAGCAATGAATAAAGCATGGCAGGTTGCTGGCTAAAATACACCGAGTATTTCCGTGTGGTTTTCGTAGCTATGATTTCACTTTTTTTTTCACCATCTTTTTTTAGAATTAAGTTCTAGGGAGGCTCATGGTTGCTGAGCTCTGCAGGCTCTTGCTCTTGCTCAATAGATTTAGAGGAAAGCTGCTGCCTTTAAAAAAAGATGGAGCGCATCAGGTAATCAAATTGGTATATCTACCTAAGAAATGTTACAGTCAAAGGAAGGAACTATGCACATAGCTTCAAGTTCATGAATAATTCCAATTCCAGCAACCAGAAATAGCTCAGAAAACGAGAAAGAGTTTAGATCAGAGCTAAGGGAAAAAAATACTACAGGGAACCAAGAAAACACAATCATTGAAAAAGCTACTGAAATAGTACCAGCAGCTTTATGCACGGAAATAATATTAGCAGAGAGAAACAAATGAAATCCTGACCATACCAAAGTGAATGGCAAAGGTCACAAGGAGTAGGATAACCTTACCCAAGCCATCTAGCGACTGGACAACCATCTTGGGAATTAGGGATATATTTTGACCTCGGGGCTATCAAAACTTTGCAAATGAAGGTAAAATATGGCCCTCTGCTCTTTGCTCATGACTAATGAGATGAGCAGGAGGAGCGAGGGAAGATGAACTGCATTATGTGTTGTCCTTCTGACGTGCGGTTGAGACATGCTGGTTGCATGCTAAAACGTGCCTCCTTACTGATGTCGGAGGACTTCATTGGCCAAAGCTGTAAAAGGGACGATTCCAGCATGCTAAAATTCACCTACAGAAAAAGAAATTGGCAGAGAAGACATTACAGCATGGTATTAATGAGTGCTTTCCTCTGTATAGATGGGAATGACCCCTTTCTGTGGTGGTTGAGAGAGGAACCAGTGGTGTGTTATGAACTGCAAATGTGAGCGGAGTGCCCCAGCAGTGCGATGGGGTGTGCCTATACAGACCCACTTGACCATGCAATTGGCAATAAAGTTCATTTTGCAACATTGTGAAGGTAACTGTGATAGGCATCCGCATGAGATTTCATGTCAATACAGAAGTAGGTTAAAACCCAAACAAAACCTGACATTTCGCACAATTAAAACAAAGCAATCTTTTTTCACCCCTTCACAGCTGGCACTGGACAAAGCAACAAACTGATGAAATCTGACTTCTTTAAATGATGAAAGTTTCCTCTCAAAGTTATCAAGATTCTGCTACCAAGCAGATAAAAAAAAACCCAAAACACAACAACTACAACATAAGCCTTTCTGAGGATTTTTGACAATGTAAATTGCTTCTGTCCATATAACCTACGGGGAATAGTGTTCTCAATTTTAAGTACCAATCTCTTCTGGGCAAAGTATCTGTATAACATCCTACAGGTGTCACAGATCCCCTTCTGTCAAGTCAAATGTCAAACTTTCACATACGCTCTTCCAACTGAACTGGAGTCTTTGCCACGCAAACCTGATTTTCAAAAAACTCTTTACTGAAACAGCATTTGGTTCAAATTCGCAAGTCAGAGACTGGCCTGAACCACGACATCTGGCTGAGTACCTCAAGCTTTACAAGGCTTGTGATGGTGCTCAGAATGACAAATCTCCCAAGCATTTTGCTACAAAGGCAGGAAACAAGAAACAAAACAGATATACTTCCAGATACTTACACACAAACATAAAAAAATGGAGCCTGGTATACAACAAATGCAATAATAACATAAAAATCTGAAATAAATGAATCATAGCAGGTGAAGAACACCTTCATTTGTTCACTAAACACAGGGAATAGCTGTACTAGCTCAGAGCAGCTGAATTCTAAAACTACCACCCATCTTCATATAGGCTTGCAATTTTTTTTTTTTTTAATTTATCACACAGTGCCCAATGACCAAAGAAGGCTGAGGGAAAGAAAAATAAATGAGAACAACCCCAAAGAAAAACATTTCCAAGAAGTGTCTTTCTTGAGCCTCTATGCAATGCCAGAAAATGTATTAGTGAACTGATGCCTGTCTTGCTGCTTAGTGAACTGTCTGTTCTGCCAACTTAAGATGAACAGGAGAAAGAAGGATCAGTTCACTGGAACTACAGGATCTTCCTATTTTCTTTTAGGCTTATGGGTTTCCACTCACAGCGCAAGCATATTGAGTTCACAAGAAAAAACGGTGTTTGACTCAGATGACAGAAATACATAGAAAGCCAAAATCACATTAATAACTTGAGGACTTTCCTAGACTGAAACAACACAGGCAAAATGCTGTCATTTTAATGAGACACACAAGAAAGAGAAAAGAAAGTACCTCCTGAATTCTAGCTTGTTTATACATGCAACTTAGGGGGGAGGGGACTGTGAAGGAAAGGAAGCTACATAACTGAGCCTCATGAGTACCTCCTTACTTTCCCATTTAGGTATCACATCTAATTCTCTCCAACGGCTGCTAGAGAAGCCAACGGCTGGCAGCCATAGAGAGGAGACAGTCAGAAATTGCTCTTCTCAGTTCAGATGCTGGAGCAGGCAGCAAATCCCATCTTAAGTGCCACAGCAGATCGCTAGAAGACAAGGCCTCTATCCTTATGGCTATAACCCAGCAGACAATTACTTTGGGGTTGTAAATATTAATGAAAGCTTTAGTCATCTCACTCTTCTATTTCTCAACAGGGTACAATTCAGATTCAACCAGCCTAAGTTCCACGCAAGTCTCTGCACCTGGCTTTTCCTTCAGGCTGAACCCAAATTTCAAAGCTATTTATCCAATAAAATCACTGTGCTAGCATAAGGAAAGCATCCTGGTTTTCTGGTGCATGGAAGGAAGAGAGGGAAGAGGTCTTCAATACTGGTTCAACTTCTGGTTCACAAAGCTTCCACTGTCCGTCCATCCATCCATCCACAGTTCTGTGGACTCGCACTGATGACTGTTCAGCCTGTGCCTCTGAATTTTTAGCAGTGTTGACATTTTAAGCAGATTGGAAAGTAAAACGAGAAAGAAAATATGCTATAAAGCTCTATAACAGCATGACACACATAGCCTTTATATCAGTTCAATTTCAGCTAAGGTAGAAGAAATAGCATTTCTACTGATTTTATTTATTTACTTTACCAAAAGTAAGGTTGACAAAGTCTCCATGTTAAAAAAAACACTGGAGCTGTGCACATACTGCATCAGATAGTATCTGAATATTGGAAATGTCTGCAACAAATGGATGGGTGAAGAGAGATAAAGCCAGTGCCATAATCCTTCCGTCATGGACTGCTGACATTAGGGACCGTGGCTACGGTCCAAGTGGATGTGAATATATGGATCACCAATACTTGAGAGAAGCTTGCTAATACATGGACTGTGGATGCAGTAGACCACAGTGGCATTTCCAGGCCTGGCTCATTTGTCAGGATGTAGTTAATGAGTATTCTAATTATTTATCTTAAGATCCCCAATGCATTCAAATCTGCTTACCAACATTTCCATCTGTTGATTCTTGAATCTATGTTAAAAGGATAACTAACATTCTGGACAACAGTATTTGCACTGCAGCTGTACATCCCTCAGCCCACTGCTGAAGTTAAAGAATATTGTTATCAACATTTCTAACAAAACTTAGACTCATCTTTCTTGAAATGACCTGATATTCTCAGTGTTACCATCATTACATTTCTGTGCTTCCAGACCTTTACAAGGAAAGATTTAAAATACCATTACTCTGTTTTTTCAAACAGATAATCAACTTCTCTTAGGAGGCAAGGTGAAATAAAAATCATTCTCTGCTACCAAAATCTCCCAAGCTAAATTAAATAATTGCATCCATTTTAATTTTATTCCCTACACTCCTATTGCACAAAGCCATTAGACTAATGGCCTGAAAAACGTCATACAAAAGATGACAGAGGGCAAGATCCTTCTACTAAGTAGTGATAGGGGAGGGCATCTGCTGAACTGCAGCACTAAGCCCGTCATCCTCATCTTGGCCTGCACAGCTCAGGGCAGGAGGGAGGAAAGTGAAGATTTGAAGTACACCTTACATCCTTTCAAAAATTTTCCAAGCAACAGATACACAGGCTCCTCCCTGCACAAAAGGTTGTCCATCAAATTGCAACCCTTGGGCATCAGAGATTCAGTAAGTATCTGAGATTGAATGACTCTCCTAGTTAGTGGCAAAGAAATGGGTATGACAGTAATGTCAGTTACACAAACCAAGGTCTTGGAGCTTGCGTGTCTCCCACCCCAGTCCATGTTCTGACTAGCACACTACAAAGCATACATACGCAAAAACCTGCCCTCCCCTTCTCTTTGGACATTTTGGACCCAATTTTACTTTTCTGTAAAAAAAAAAAAAAAAGTTGGGGAAATCTTTGACTTTTATTCCTGAATCATATTTTTAAACCTTCAAAATTTCCACTATCTGTGCAGAGAAAATCTGCAGAGGCTGTCAGTCAGGTCTGCTCATTTCTTATTTGTGGTTTTTCCCACTTGGGATCTGGAGCTTTCCTTCAGGGAGAAACAGTGCTTGTTCATGACAGCTCTCTCAACAGCACATCTTCATGATGGCTGACGGGCCATGAAGATTTTGGGGGTGTCTTTTAGACAGGGTGGCCTGGGCATAACCAAGCCAGAATGATATGTCTAGTGGTTCCAAAGTAGCCACAGCAGGTAGTTTTATAATGACTGATTTTATCTTTGATTTAAATTATACTGTGTGTTCATTGTTTTTCAGAGCAACAGAAATAATTCATCTTTTGAATCTGAGTCACATCCAAAGGCAGAGGCTCTGCTAGATCTGCCTCACCTTCAGTAAGCTGGACCCAAAGCCATGAAAGTCAGGGAGAGATAACGGTGACAAGATCAAACATTACCTTACTCCTCTCTGCCCAATCCTTCCTGAGACAAGGAGACTAAAAGCAACAGACCAGTGAAGATTCATGTCACTTCACAAGAGCCAAAAAACAGCAAGAGGACAGTTTTCCAACTCATAGAGATGGCAAGAACATCATTTTCTGAGAAGCATGCAAATCCAAATCACAAAGGGAAAATGGGGCCTCCAAGTATGTCCCAACTTCACCCCTTTGCAGCTTTCTTGCATCCGTCTAGATAATGGCAAACATCACAGTACCCTCCAGTTTCTAAGAAAGCAATTGCAACATCCAGCCAGAGCTGGCTTAACCACTATACACTCTGGTGCTACCCTTCAACTGCCCCAGTGCCCTGATGCTGGGTTTTGGCTAATGGATTTGGGAAGATGCATGAGACCTGGCACGATCTATTTAATAGACTACAGACATATCTAATTGATCTCAGACGTCCTGGCAGACTGTTAGCAAGCTGGTACCACATACACTTCTACTGTGCTACTGAAATTACATTCTGGCTAATTGGGGGCTGAATAAGGTGACAACAATAGGAAGCCAAATTTGGTATTGTCTTATTACAATCAAGACTATCCTAGGAGCTACAAAGGAACAGCTGTACATTTACTACCAGCCACTGAAAAGGATCAAGAAATAAAATCTTACAATACAAAAACTGATGTAGAACATCCATCTCTTTTGCTGACGTAGCAGCAATGAATGATAATGTTACAAATACAACAGTATATTCAAAGGATAGGTTTTGCTCATCAGTCAAGGAGCCCATAAATGAACTCTGCTGCTTTTAATGATATGATTATATGATATGTTATGATATGATATGTTATGATACGATATGATACGATACGATACAATATGATATTATACGATATGAACTCTCATTTCTAAACAGAGGCAGAAGGTATTATAATAGCATCAATGATAAAAGTAGTAGTGGTTACAGACTAAAAGAAAAGAAAAAGTCAAAGAAAAAGAGAAGAAAGGAAGAGACGCCACATGGCAGAATACTGAGTCTTTTGATCTCTTTCTCTTCCCTACATACCCAGTATTTTTCTGTTGCTTAGCTCTGACAGGCAGTGATGATATTAATGAATAAAATTCCAGTAATGGATGTAAAGTGAAGTACTTCCATATATCTCATTTTCTTCTAAAGAATCCTGAGTTTCAAAAAAAAAAGCGGCCAACTGTGCAAACCATCCTCTCAGAGAAACATCTCTAATCAAGTAAGGGAAGTACTCAGAAAAGACAAAACTCAGAAATGTAAACTAACTGCCCACCTGGGCAAGGACCAAAGCATAAAATAGGACATAGGGATGACACAAAAAAAGGCACAGAAAGCCAAGCTTGTTCAGCCAGGTCAATATCAAGTGGTTTGAAGTGCTCTGGTAATAGCAGAGTGAGATGAGAACCTGCTCCTCCATGATCTATGCCATCATCCACATCTTGCCCCTTTTTTACGCATTGCCTCCCCCCTTTAAACATGGAAAACCTCTGGCCTTTCATGGTTTATCAAATAGTTCTGTATTGTATTTCTGTCATATCTAACTTGATACAGAAGAATCAAAACTAGGCATACTACTCAAGATGACAACAAATACTTAGAGCAGAGCATTATTGTTAAATACAGGAAAACCACTGTATTGCTTTCAGCATATTTGATGGCATTTTATCTGCTTTTTTGAACTCCCCATAAGGAACTTATTTTTCATTCTGTGTTCAGTGTTTCCCCAACCTTTGCATTTAAGAGGCTTACATATCCCAAGACTTTAAACTTTGTTCTCAGAATAGAAAGCAGGATGGTAAGATGCTATCAAAAGATGACAACTGAGTTACAGCACTGAGAAGGAGAGAAATCAATGAGAGGAGACAGGACCGAAACAGGCCAGCTGTCTGCTCTTTGAATACTCAAAGAATTGAGGTGTCCTCTTATCATTGTCCTTATGTCAACATTGTGTAATAAAAATGAGAGGGTGCTGAGCCATTGTGACCTCTTCCATAATTTTTGTTGTTTTTGTTCCTAAAACTCCTCAAATCAATGACACACATACACAGAATTCCTGGAAAAGGTGGCTAATATTTCTCCAGCAGGGACACAGGAGTTTTCACTGGAAAACAAGGCACTTAGACGTCTACTTGCATAAGCTTGACCCAATCTTGCGTACACCTTTTTCCCCCCATACTATCTAATTTACCGAAGTGAAGACTTTGCTTACTACCTACAGTCTAAGTCAATAATGCAAATTATATTGCAATTTTGGACAAGGCATCTTCCAGGGCTCTTCAAAGTAAGCCTGGAGCTCTGCTGGATGACAGCCCACGCAAACCTGGCCCTGAACTTCCTGTTGTCAGCATAGCCTCACCTGGAATGGTACACAACTGGCTTATTTTGTGGCCAGCAGGTTTTGCTACAGGCAGTTTAACAGGATATGAGTTAATCACTACAGGGATGCACATGAGCAGTTAATGACTTGCCCCAGGCTTGGTGGTGTTTCTTCAGCTTTATTTTGGGGCATAATGGTAGAAGATGTAATCCCTCCTCTCTTTCCCCATCCCTTTTCTTTCCTTTTACTGCAGATTAGCCAACTGAAATAATTACTAGTGTTTAAGGAAAGCCTGACATACCTCTGGTCAGCTGTTTGCATTTGCTAGTCTTAGCATGTAAGTCAGAGGTATGCCCTCCTATAGCCCGAATTGACCTTTTTCTTCCTCTTCTCTTCCTCCCCTCTCTCCTCCCTGCCTGCAGACCATGCCCAGCCACACCAGCACAGTGCAGCCCTGTTAGTCTCTGATCTCAGGACAAAACCACAAGTAACTGATGAGCTTCTGTCAGTCCCTAATGTGCAAGACACACTGATGGGAGCAGGGTGCTGGGACTCTACCCTCCCTGCTCCCTGGTAAAGGAAAGGTAAACAATCGTGTCCTGCCTTCCTTGGGATTTTGCCATCTGGAAGTTACTATGAGCAGGAATCACACCTTCTTCCTAGAAGGGCACATTTATTCTCAGCCTACAAAATGCTGAGGGCTCATATCTTCCCTAGCAGAAAGCGATGCTGGTGGGAGCAAAGTGTCCCGCCTGGCTCCCCAACAGCCTGTTGGGATGTGGAGTATCTTTGCTCGACCTCATCAACTTTCTCTGGCATAGCACTGTATTCACCCAAATAAAACACTACAGAGTTCAACCAACAAAAAATAAACCAATTTTATTTTATGGTCTGTGCTGTCAAGGAGACATATTTCGCTCTGCACTGAAAGCCCATGCCTTCCCCCTCGCCTTTCTTTAAGGTAACTATCCCTCAGAGACTAAAGACACACACTGCATAATTATATCAGTTGTTGAAACCTCAAACATGTTTTTCAGCTTCCCACACTTCACAGCAGGACCAGGTATGCTGGTTTTTTGCCTACTTTTCCATTCTGTGTAGTCTAATTTCTTTCCTCCAAAATATTTTAGTTTTTTTAATAGGTACAATTGTAAATGACTGCAATGCCTCATAGCCACATACCGTGCTCACTCTAGAGATGGTAATGGAAGAGCAGTTACTGTTTGAAATAACGTGAGAATTAGTGGAGGAAAACTTATATTTATACACAGCTCTTGCAGGGCTTATGGCTTGTCTAGAAGATAACTATTTAATTTAATAATTACTTTTGTGGGAAGCAAAATAATCACCTTGGAGACAATCTCTTAAGTGATGATAAAGTAAATGTTCTCAAAGTTCCTGGTTGAAAAAAATAGCAGTCTTCAATTCCAGGTGGTAAACACACACACATACACACACACACCCCGCCCCGATCACCCTTTCCATTTGGAAAAGATACTTAACTGGAAACTCTAGAAGAAGGATGGCAGCAGAAAAACAAGTGTTGGAATAACTACAGCAACAGTATCTCAGTCCATGCTGATTTTCATGCATATATAATGAACCATTTCTGCTTAAACAGCAAAACCCTTAAGTATAGGAGCATACAGTAAACAGGCTGGGTTTGAGCTCTGAATGAAACCTTTTGGGTATGTTCATTCTCAATATTATTTATATTTCCACTGCACTTGTACTTAGAGACCCCAAAAACCTGGCGCCCCACAGACTTTGGCACTAGGAATGCAAATGGCAAGAGACAGCCCTTCCCCCCCGCCCCCCCCCCCGCCAAAGGACTCATAATCTATTTACAGACCAGCAGGCAGGTGAAAGGAAATGGCACTATCTCCATTTTACAGACAAGGAACTTGGGTATGGAGTGATACACGGATGGATATGTCCGAAGCCACCCACAGATTCTCTGCAGAGGTGGGAACTGAGCTGAGAACCCTCACCTGTCACTGATAAAAAACCACTTTTCTTTGTGCAGTCCCTCTCTTCCAATGCACTGTTAGGAAATTGCTTTCCACTTAAGTTTTCTTGTCAGATCCTCTGCATAAAAATCAAAAGTATCCCACTTTAATTGCTCCACTTGCTCTTTCTGTTAGGTCATTTCCGGGTACCTTCAAAACTTCTACAGTTCTTTCTAGCCACGCTAAAGTAGAGGTGTGTCTAAACCATGTTCCAGATCCATGCTCAGACTTCTGCAGAGGACTGAGATTTGCAGTCAGTTTTCAGCGTATGAACACCTTAAAACCCAGCCAAATCTCTTCTCCCTTTATTTTTTACTCTAACTACTGCTCCCTTGCTTATCAGTCATGTCATCTGCTATGCCCCAGCACCAACACAACCCTCCCAGAGGCCACTAAAATCAGTACATTGAGAAGTGCTCTGTACATACCAGGAGATGTTTAGCATCCCACAGTCCCAGTGCACCTCGAACTCTTGTAGTTCTAGCTCCTCCTGCTCTACAAGCTTATCAGTTGCTTTCCCATGTTTATGTTCAGAAAGTATTTTCATTCCCCTTCATGCTTCTGGCACTTTCAAAACACCTCCACTTGTGTTGTCTCCTCAATTATTGTATGTTTTTTCTTGGGATTTTTGCAACTCTTCACCACCCTGCTTCTCCCAACATCTTCCTTGCAGCCCTTCTCTGACAGCATTCAGAGCTCGGCCCTGATTGCTCTTTTATTCCTGGAGGTGACTCATATCTTTCTACACTTGACCTCTTCCTCTCAGTTCAGTCTACCATGTCTGATTGCCTCTCTGGCATCCTGTCCTGGATGTCCCGTGGCCACTCAAACTTCACAGGATGAAACCTCGTTCTTTCCTCACAGGCAGTTTCACTACTTCTCCACTGCCAACACCATTTCTGCTATTCTGTCACCCAAACTCTCAGTATTGGTGCTTTATACACCCCTCTCTCTGTCTTCTATTTTCCAACTAAAGTAGCATTAAATACATCCATTCCTTTCACTCCAGTGGCTAAAGCATCTCTCACTTCTATCTGCATTACTGTAACCTCCTGCTTCTCTTTGAGGTTCTCACTTCTTATTTTTTACCTCATCAAAATGCAGCATCCACATCAACTCCCTTTATCCTTACTTCAGTGAGCCCATCTGCATGTCCAATTCCTTCACCGACTTCTCTCCAAATTACATGACCTCCCTTCCAAGATATCATACGACTCAGCACCTGCTTTCATCTTTTCCTTCAGTTTCATGGCTATCTCTTCTGCTATTCTCCTAGTCATGACTTTTGCTAGATTAGTTAGTGATCTTTGAATGATTTCCCTGTTTCAGCATGAAATTTCCTTCTCCAGTTCTGCCAGTGCAGTAGTACAATGAGAATGCAGAGTAAGACGATGACTAGAATCCAGGACTCATAATTGGATTTGGAAGGTATTTCAGCATTAAATCAACGTACCCCACTGGCTTGCCTACGCTATAAGCACTGAATCCTGGCCTTTGTACACAGTTCCAACAAATATAATAGCTGCTCGGGTCACAGGACACACACAGTATTTTTGGGTTCACTAGCGCAGTTTCAGTCCTGCAAGCCCATGTTTGAACAGGAGGGTGGGGGTGTCCATATTGCAAAGTTGGGTGCATTTCCATTATAAAAAGTACCCAGTGGTCCCCTTTCTGGGTGCTTTTTAGGCTGTGCAACTGTGAGGATGTATGGACATCTCGAGATCCCTACAGGTTTCTCCATTCCTGGGCTGGTCACAGGTTTTTACCTCATCTGTCCTGCTGATATTATGACCACATTATTATATCAGTTCATTATATCACCCCTTCCCTCCAAACCCCAAAAGGTCTAGGACAGGTATTAATCAGGGGAAACCTGGCATTTTTCAGTCCTGAAAAATGTCAGAGTCAAGCCAGTGAGCGTGCTCAGCCAGGATAGCTGGGACTACAGTTCCTTTACTTTCTGAAGGAAACTCATAGCTGTGCATGCTGGTGGGAAAGAAAGGACTAAGGCTGCACTGGTATTATATACTTTTTAAATGATGACCATAGAAGTTGTTTGCACGGAGTGAAATGAAATCCTGCCCCACAGAAGGAGGGAGTGAAAACGATCCGATGAGATGCTCTGGAAACCTGCTGGCTGAAAGCCTCTCTGCTCTATTCTTTGCCTCTCTAGGGTTACTAGATTATCTCCTGTCAAGAGGTATACCCTCCCCTCAGAGTATCTAATGGTTTGAAGCTAAATAATCAAACATAAAAAAGGAAGTAAAGTCCGTAAATACATAACTATTAGTCTTTTAAGAGGTACAAGTAACTAGAGTTATACATTCATAAGCATCCATGCATACACATGTATGCATTAAAAGGGAGGAAAGCAATATGCTTAAGATTTCAAGTACAAGGTTGAAAAAAAAAAAACAAACCCCCCAAAAAAACCCCCCAAAAAACCCCACCCAAAAAAAACCCTCAGCAAAAAATGTTGATGCAATTGAGTTTTAGGTCAATTCAAATAATCTAGGAAAGCATATGTTTAACAAATGGCTTTTTTTGCTTTTAAGGATAAATAAACCACACTAATAGTATAAAGTACCTGCTTGCTGCTGCACATAACCCTTCATTTAATATCTGTGGGGCTTGCTGTCACCAGCAGCACATAAGAGGAAAGAAATCACTCAACATTTTGCATAGCATTCATCAGATTCTTCCCTCTGCTGTAGTGGCATAAGCAGTAAGAGTGCTTAACCCACTATGGGTTTCCAGTCTTCTTAGGCTATCTTCTTCCTTCCCACTGAAAGCAATTCCATTCAGCTTTAGCTGCTTTTTAATGAAAGGAAACTATAATCACACTAGCAGGATGCAAATTCTGAAGAGACATTAGCAAAACCACAGTTATTTCATTAAACTGCAGACCTGTGGTTGACAAAGGACCATCGGATCCCAAATAATATTTTGTTCTTTTGCATAGAGCAAACGAAAGCAGCTTTGGACAATGATGATGATAATAATAATAATATAATCATCAGCATCAGCGACAAAAGCTGAAAAATGAAGTGCCAACAACTACTGAGAACGTCAGCTCAGAAAATGATAACAGTTTCATATTCACATTTATCACAAAAAAGCCTTTCCCTGACCTTCAGAAAATGAGATCTGTCTACCACATCAGTTAATAGGGAGTCCTAAGGCGAGTGCCTTCAGTCCTAAGTAACATGTAAAACCACACAGCAAAACAAAGTAATACAACATTGAACAAGAATGTGGGGTAACATCTGTGAGGCTGTTTTATGCCTGAATGCTTTTATGCTCCTTTTAGTTCTCAGCTTCTCCTAATTGCTGACTTTAGCAAAATCCAAATAATTTGTCATTGTTGCCTTCAAGTATTTGCATTCCCAGAAACATAAAAAGCATATACATACCTGTAGAAACACCTGTGATTGATTACACTGTCACCCTCTGAATACCCTCTGGAGGTTTTGCTCAGTCCCAAAAGGAAAGGGGGAAGGGATGAGAACAGTTGTCTGATGAAGAGCACTATATTAATTCCAATAAAAATACAATTTCCCCCATGCATTTGACAGCATGGTGAGAATCATGCTAGCTGTATTCCAGGTAAATCAGTCCTTCCAAATACTGAGTTGAGTTAAGCAAACTCTACTGCAGCACGATGAGGAAAAAGTTGATGTATCAAGGCAGAAACCCCCGATTTAAAATTCACAGGAATGGTAGCAAAACACAATCGATACACACAGCAATTTCTATAGCAACTAGGGAAAAAAGGGGAAAAAATAAAGAAGAGTTGGTTCCTCAACTGTTAGCACAGAGCTTCTATGGCAAATGAGGGGACCTGTCCCTCTTGGCATCTCTCTGATCGGCACGCTGAATCGCTGCCCAGTGCATTCCTCCCGCGCTCCCTTTCCTCTTTCCCTGGGATCTGTGGAGGGGCAAGCCGAGCATCCCAGCCTCCGAGGGGAGCACACACATGTACACACACACCCCATGCAAGCAAACGCGCTCCCCTGCCTCTCTCCTACACCCACAGGATCTCAGCACTCACCGTCACGGGCTTCCTCCCCGCGACTGCAGTTGCTGCAAATGTGTTTGATCTCCTTGCCTATGTGACAGTGTATCACAAAAGAGACATTGTTGTTAGTGGTGGTGGTGGTGGGCTCCTTCAGTGGCTTCATCCTCACTAGATAGAAAGCTTTCTTTTTAGGTTTCTCTCCACTCATGTCTGAAACCGAGACCTGCCTGCAGCCAGAAGAAGAAAAAGCAAGCATCCCAGGCTGCCCGGCGTGCGTGCAATCCGCCATCCGCTCCCCCTCGCCTCAGCGTTTAGCTGCCACACACACAACAGGGATGAAAGGGAGGGCTGGGGGAGAGAGGGGGGAGGCGGGAGGCAGAGCAGGCAGAAGCGCTGCCTGAGCCTTGCTGCCCCCACGACCCTGCTCCTTAACCAATCCACTTGGGCTTGGCTGGAGGATCCTCAGCGTGTCCCTGCTCTGGCCATGCCCGTGACGAGCCTCGCCCTCAGCCGCGGGCGCTGGGCATGTTTGGCGGCAAAGCGGAGCCTGGTACAGCTTTGGCTACCTTGCCGGCTGCACGCATCCCAGGAACGCAGAGCCTCCCTTCGCTTTCCCCTCCTGCCCAGACCTCTTCTCCCATGCCTCCCCCCTGTTCTGGCAAGCCCCCGCATCTGTGGGAGCCCCGCATCGGGCCGTAGCCCTCTGGGGTGGTGGGCACAGCCGCCGGCACTGCCAGCGCCACGGTCCCTTGGCAAGACACGCTGCAATACTCTAGCCCGGCCAACACGGCAACCTCACCTTTGCGCTCGGGCAGCATGGCAGCCTGTCCTGCCATAATTAATATTTTACACACAAAGCACAGTCCGCCGGCAAGCTGACAGCGGGCTTCCCCTCCTTCTCCCCTCTCCCCTCCGCAGGCGGCTTCAGCTCTGGGGACAACGGGCCTCTCTGCTTTGGGTGCCCCAGGAAAACGAAATCCCGTCCTCTAAACCCCTCCTGCTTTTCATTCTTGCTTTTTCTCCCCATTTCATTTAAAAGACAGAGGAGGTGCCTGTCCTGGCCTGTGCGAGGCTCACAATGCCAGCTATGGATAGCGGCTGGCACCGCCTGGTGACTTCAGCTCAAGTCCCCCTGCAACGGGACTGCTCCTCCTAGGCTACAGCTGACCAGAGGCTCCCAGAGAAGTGCAGATGGTTTGAATTCATTTTGACTGCTTATCTGGGGGATGCATACCCCCTTCTTTGTCTCCCTTGCCTCCTGCTCAAAATGCAGCTGCTCCAGAGAGCAGCCCTATCATCCCTGGGTGCCCGCAGCCTGGACAGCATGCTTCCAAAGCTCCCACAGCCTGAAGGGGATTATAATCTCTGGCCAGATGCTCTGTCAATCCCTTGCTGCCCAGCTGCCCCCAAAATGTGCTATCTGTTTTCATGGCATGGTAAACAGCCCAAGCAGCCCACCCTGCCAAAGCAGCAGCTCAGGACAGTGCCTGTGACATAGAAACGAGCAGCGGCAAGGATGCTTGCTTCTTGCAGGCTTCGGGAAGAAAAGCCTGAAGAAGAGATGATAAACTCAGCTGTTCTGGTAGCTATTATAGGAATGTGAGTGTTGCTCCTTTAAATCTTCAGCAAGCTATCAGTTTGGCAGGCACTAAGCAGAGAGAGAGAGTGCAATTGGGGCAGACAAAACATGGCAAAGAATAACACCATTCTCCTTATTTTTAGCCAAAGCCCTTGCTCGCTGTTAGAAGAAATCCACTCATTCTGTAATTCTTTACCATTTCCACATATTGTTGCCACATGTTTTGCTGCAACAAGAGGCCAAACCAGCCCTGATTCTCTTAACTGCACATGAAACAGTCAGTGAGACTTTTGCCTGAAGAAAGACGGAGCAGAAACTTAAGGATTCAGTGCCATGGTTTTCCATTTTCTCAAATGCACGCACGCACACACACGCGCAGACACACACAAGATGCATGCAACGAAACAGCTGACCTACTTGTTCTGCGTCATTCTGATGCAGGTCTGACTTCTCACCTGGTGCTCCCGGGAGTTGAAACCTTGAGATGTCACATACAGCAAAAATCGCAAGGCTTTACTTTTCTTAGTGGCGTTCACAAGTCAGACTAGGTGCTATCAGTTCTCACGGAAATATGGGCTGAAGCATGCTCTCAGTAGAATCGTGCCCTTTGCTAAGGCACACAAAGCATCCTGCACGCTGGGCTACGTATATAGGTTTATGTTGAACAGAGTGGGTCACCTCAGGTTAGGTATTGCCCCAAAGGACTTGATTTTGCATGTGTTGCTCATCTAAAATTCTCACCTGCTTGATGTAAGTGTTAGGAGAATAGGGAATGCAGAATTATTCAGGAACAAGCAGGTGAAATACCCAAATGTGCGTATTGTGTAGTTACAAGTTAATGCACTGAAAAGCTGTCCCTTCGAATGCCTGATGCTGAAACACAGTTTGCTACCTGACACATTTGGAAAGCGAAAGCTGAGAAGAGTTTGATCCCCCACCAGTCGCCCAGCAGTTCAGACACCCACAGTGGATTTCCCTCTAACTTACTCACTGCCTTTGACAACACCTTCAGTTCGGTTGTGATTCAGAAAATAATTAGGGAAGTGGAAGACATGACCATAATTCACCTTCTGAACTTGCTTAGAGTTCACTGCTGTCTGTCACTGGTACCTGGCACTGCTGCAATATAGGAATGGGTCAGGAAAGGAAAGCACATTCAAACCTGAACTTTCCCGAATTTGGGAAATAGGAGCGTTAATGAAACGCAGGGTGAACTTAAAACTGAAATACCCTATCTCAGGGCAGTATTGGAGTGTTGTGCCTCACCTGTTTTAGGAAAGGAAACTAGCATGATATATTCAGCAGAGCTGGTCTTGTAAGGCAAAAGGTCTTGTAGTTAAGGAATCGGGTAGGACTTAGAACATGAAAAACTGGGGCAGGTCATCAGTCTATTCCAGTCTCCCTCTGTGACCTGGGACAAATTACTTACAACATCTTGATATCTCAGCTCCTTGGCTAAAGAACAGTGATGTAGATGTTTCTGGTTTCCAGTCAAATTTTATGAAATCATATTGCAATGTGCTCTGAGGTGTTTGTATATGACAGAGAGGGAACACTCACACAGACTGTTCAAATACAGAGATCTACTATTTATAGCCAAATGAGAGGGGAAACAGGAAAAACTTGTTCCATCAGACTTAGTCCGAGTGGCTCGCTCAGTCCAAACTTCAGCCTTTTCGTTTCATTGGATTTTGTTTCAACAGTGTCTATCCCTCCTCTTCCAACCTGGTATCCAAAACCCTGCATTTTTTAGTGACTCTGTTATTACCTCCCAACCCCAAACATTTAGAGAGGGACAGGAGCAACCCCCTTTCTTGGGCAGAGACTGGAAGGAGACTATCCGTGTAACTATTCCTACAGGTCAGGTGTAAAGCTCTTTAGTGAATCCATACAGCTTCACATGTACTCCATACTACAAAAGAACCACCAAACATTATGGGAATGGACAGAGTTTTTGCAAGCAGATCCCAAAAGACTGCAGAAGTCCAGCTGCTCTGACACATCTGGGGACATCTGGGAATTAAATAACTGGTCCAGTGGGTAACACTGACTCAATGTGGATAAGAACCCCAGATTACCATGGAGAAAACCCAGCACATTTTTGCTTGCAGGTGCTATGTAGTTTGAATGCAAACAAGCCCTGAAGCCATCTGCTAGTATGTCTCTTGTAACATGCACTTCACTATAACATGCAAATTGCCTTCATTCCTAAGAGCCGCCTTATAGAGAATCTGAATTTGCCACAGCTCATAAAACAAAAATATGTTTAATTATGATCTGTGTAATTATAGTGAAAGCTGCCGCTGCTAATCAGTTCCAGGACAAATCATGTAAAATGAACGTACTACAGTATTCCTGCAGAAAATGACTTGCTTTGCCTTGTTTTTAAAGATAAGTCAAAAAAAAAGCATAACACTTTCACTGTCTCAATATGCGGCTGCAAACCCTGGCATAATTTTATTGCACAGTGGTCGACAAAATCAATGAAGAGGATGTCAGACAGTTGGTTATTTGACAGTGAATCAACAAACTTGCATCCTATTCCCAGCCCGCGTTCGCTTTTTGTATAAGCTTAGGAAACCATTTGTACCTTCAGTTCCTCACCCCGCAGCCTTTGCCATTAAGGAGAGTGCCACTTCCATTGTCCATAAAGAAGAGATGAAAGCAGCGTCTCCTTTAAAAAGGTGACTACTGAGATATCCTTTCTGCATCAAAATCTTTGAGGCTCCACCCTGTCTTTCCACCCTGGACCATGTCCCCCCCTGTCCCAGATCACCTGGCTGAGAGTCTTTTTCGGGTCACTGTGCTCTCAAGCAATCTCTGTGAAAGCAAAAAGGGATGCTGGAACCATCCAGCATCCTTCACACCACAAAAAAAAGATTTCCTTACTTCTTTCTCCAAGCAGTGGCACTGTGCAAACGCCCAACGCCAGTCAGGACACCCCTGAAGTCTTCCCTAAGCACTTCAGCTGAACAACATGGAGGTTTCTGTGCGGGCAGGACAGGCTCCATCCTGCTTCCAGCACAAGTAGGTGGATATCAAAAAGCATGTGGAAGCCTCTCAGCCACATTTCCTTTGCACCAACGCGTACAAAGGTTGTCTTGGAGAGCTGTAGTGTTTCCCTGAAGAAGCTGTGGCTAACAGAATGGCACTGTCCAGGTGAAAATGCCAGACAAATGCAAGTCTAACAAGGCAGCATCACTTCTTCTCAGCAGTTTAGTCCTTCTAACCAAAACACCATGATTCATTTGTTTTACAGTCTATTTAGGCAGTGATGTTTTTGCAGGGATGCCCCTGTACTTGGCAATTTTTTGGAAATATTTACTTTCCTTTCCTATTTCCTCTATGAATCCCAATAAGAACAAAAAAAGAGATAAACGATAAATTAACTAATTACCAGCTGCTCTGGTGACTAATGCATACATTGATGTTGTATTACACATACTGAAACAAACTGATCAACTTGGAGTGAAGAGGAAAATATGTACAATTTGCTCCACTGACTACAACAGAGGAATCAGTCACTAACACAGTACCCCCTTTGGTAGCATCTTCTATTCACTGCCAAAAAACGCCCCAAAAGCCACCTCAGGACAGCTGACATTTGTCAAAGGAGTTTGTTACCAGGTGCAGAATCCTTCTACTTGCAAGCCACTACTCAAACCCAGATAGCCAAGTATTTTCTGTTTGCCAGGCAACTAGTGCAGCAGGACTCTGGTCCATGGCAGGGGCTCCAGGGTGCTAGGCTGATGGTATTTCTGCGTATTTCTGCTTACTCCATGGCATATCAGCAAAACTGGGAGGGCAAGGAGGAGGCAGAATCAGCCTGAGACTCCTGCAGGCCAAAATAGAAGATGACCTTTTTAGTTCTGCATCTATAAACACATTCTTAAGCAACAATCCCAGCTACCGCTTGCAGTCATGAGCCCAAGAGAGCCAGGTGATGAGTTCTGCACAAACAAAAGCAAACTGAGGGGAGAAGAAAGGAAAGAAAATGGCCTTTCTTGGCCCTTCTACGTTCAGCAACTCTGCTGAAGCATCACATGGCTCATTCTTGCTCTACTTGCAGGGCTCTCCACATCCTATGCACACGCTTTGCCATGATGGAGTTCTCTCCTTATTTAGGAGAAGCCCTGCTTTATTTCAATGTGATACCATATGGTGAGATAAAAATGAACAGAAAAGGTTACACATGAAAACCACATAAGCTTAGAAACACCTGTTTGCTCCATGTGTGAAGAACTGCTGACAGTAAAGGGCTTCTAAGGATAAAAAGGAAGATGTCATCCTACACAGCAGGACAGATAGAAAGTTGCTGAGCTGCCATTTGAACGCCCAAACATATATGTGTAATTAATGCACAAAGGGCTGATGAAGCTAAGGGTAAACACCAGCAATGAACCAATGTGGAGTCTGGATTTGTAAAACAGCTGAGCAAGCAACCATTAGCATTAGATGACGCTCAAAGGAAGAGACACTCTTTATGCTGAAATTAGAGGTGAAGTTCTAGCTCTAGCAAAGTCACTGCAAGTCCTAGCACCAGAGCTACTAGTCACTACAGTCCTAACAAGGTCATTAGCTCTTATCTTAGAAAATCCATGCTGAATTTTTATATCTAATTTAGATGTGGCATGCCCTGGGGTTTTAGTGATCTGTTTGGAACACTTTGCAGATCCTGCGTAACTGGCTTTCCAGAGGAATGGAAGCCTACACCATTTTTACCTTTATAATAGACACAGGATAGTGCAGAGGTATGAAATGGGACTCTGTAGCACTCCTGCACCCTCAGTTTAGATATAGCTGCAATCTTGAAGTTAACAAAAAGTAGTTCCAAAAACCTCAGTGCAATTACAAGACTGAAACCAAGGAGGAATCTCAATCAAGTTCTGCCTGGCTAATTTAGCAATTCCTGTGGCTGCACGTCATAACATATACCAAAACACAATAGCACTTGGAGACTCACAACATGCAGCAGCTTCCTCGCTAGTTACTCCCTGCTTGACACTGAGAGAATAGAAGTCCAATATACACTGGATTTTCACCCAGCCCACCCCCAAAATACCTATTTTCTTCTGCTCATAAATAAACAAACAGCTCTGCACCTTCTGCTTTCCTCCCACCAAAACCAGAGCTGTCATATATATACATACGCAGAAAAATATATATAAAAAAAAAGCCAGCACAAAACCAAACCCACAGTCAGGTATCTGGCTGCATCTGTAATTCCTCACAAGGTTATGTTCCCCCACAGCACGCTAAAAAAAGCTCAGTGAGGGCAGAAGGCAGAGCATGCCTGTGTGCGTGGCTGTGTGTCTAGCAAGCCCCTGGGGGAAAAACTGGATGTGACTTGTTCTTGTCAGAAATGCTCCCAGCCATGAAAAAGGGAAGGGGAAGATCCAGAGGAGCAGTCCAAGCCCTTGGAGTAAACAAAGTCAAGTACCGGCCACCTCTGGGTGGGAAACAGGCAGAACTGCTCCCACATCATGTGTTAGTTTTATACCTCTTCCTACGGTATAGAAACTAGGCACTTGTGTTTTTGTTGGCTCCAAGTAAAGCTAAATGTCTGAAAAGCAAAGCAAAGAAGACAGAGATGTGCATTACAACTGTTTCATAAAAAGAACATTAATTCAAACAAAATTGAATGTTTGACTTAAAATAACATGAAAAATACAGTAGAAGCCCCAAATTTGCAACATGCAACAGAGAAACTTGAAACTCTGTGGAACCAATCAAGTTTTCTGTGTGTGACAAACTGATGACTTGGAACAGCCTTTTCTGGAGGCTCTTGCATGCAAAGAAAGCTCAGTAAAGCAGGTCATAGTCATCATCTTTCAGGATGCCACTATGGTTTTCTCACTATTTTCTCAAGAACTGCATGTCTCAAGATGGGAATAAAAGAAACACTGCTGAGAAAAAAAAAAATCTACTTGTAATTGCTAGTGCCTGAAAATCTTCATTGATCAACTTGAGACACCTGAATAAAACTCAGTCTTTCTAGATCTGCCACTTGGGACATCCTGAAACTCTATCCCTTTTTCAGTGTGTGGGATAGACATGAATATCACAAAATCCCAGAGGTCTAAGACTTTCCATTCCCTGTCACAGGCACTCAAGGACTGAGCCATACACAGTGCTCTGTCTGCCCTGTCTCCAGAAAGGTCTGAGTCATCTGGCTTTAAGGAAAATTTAAGAAAATAGGTCAAACTGAACTTTCCATCACAGGCAACTGCAATGAAGTCAATCAGCTTGCACAAGCATTGCTCTCAGCACAAATTGCCCCCGCACTTCTGTCTACGTGACTAATCAAATTAATTCCTGATGGTAT
Organism: Morus bassanus; assembly: GCA_031468815.1. Taxonomy (NCBI): domain Eukaryota; kingdom Metazoa; phylum Chordata; class Aves; order Suliformes; family Sulidae; genus Morus; species Morus bassanus. The sequence goes on from CM062567.1 coordinate 71,158,057, forward strand.
CAAGTAGCATGGCTTCCCTAAGAACGTACACAGGCTAACATTTCCTGCTGATAATCCTTACTTTTATTTTTGCTTCTCAAGCCGAAATTATGGAGAAGGATCAGACTGTAGGAATCTTTGGCGAAGTAATACATCCAAAGTAAGTAAGAGCATGGCTTGAAATTGCTAGACAGACCAAAAGATTTATTTCAAAGCAATTAAATGGATAGTTATTATCTCAGAAACTCTCTACTGGCTACTGAGATCACCAGCCCACAGAGGACAAAGTTACGATCAGCACATAATAGGGATGACTGGATTTTTTGCCTTTATAAATGACTCATATTAAGTCTGTTGCTTGTAGTTCAGAACAGTTTACTTGAAGGTCAGGGATATGACTGTGCATGAAGCACGCTTGTTTAGGGAACACTTTCACACAAAAAAGAAAAGGCAAATGAAGAATAAAGTTTTGCAGACTTAGCCCCAAAGAGCTCATTTGCAGTAACATGGTTTTACACTCTTACCCAAACTTTCTAGGCCAGTGGCCCGGGACTTGCCATGTCTCTTGCGGGCCACGGGGTCTGCCAGACAAAACTAACGAGTTTTCATTTCAGTTTAACAGCCCACTATGGTTCCTGTGGTTTCCAGTGCTGTTGTATTTGAGACGATCTGAGAAAGTAATAAAATGCAAAAGGTTTGGAAGGTGGATGGGTAGGGAAAGCCAGACAGCAAGTCCAGTAAAGTCAAACCCTGACCAAGCTCAGATGGAGGATGAGAGACTGAGCTGAAGGAGCAAGCTAGATGTTTGCAAGGTCTAAGAGAGGTACAAATGAGTAGGCAGGCAGGCAGAGATTCAGGGGGGAACACCAGGCGAAGGGAAGTAATGTTCAGTAGGAAGAGTATGCAGATAAAGGGAAGGAGAAGGAAAAGAGAGAAGATTAGGAAAGCTGTGAATAGACATTCAAACTTTCAAGGTGCCTTTGAACTGACAGACCCTCCCAATCTTCAGAAGCTTCCCCACCGCTGAAAAGCACTTTGTAATTATACACGAACAGTGCAGGAACCAGGAGTACCAGGGCAGCTGCAAAGAACGATTAAGGTACATACACTGGCAAAGCTGTAGGGGGAAGCTTTCATAAGCATCTGCCTCCACTGGGCCCAACAGCAGCACACACTGTCAATCTCCTCACTTCAATAAGCACTCACATTTTTCTAAAATTAGAAAAAAAAGACAACACAAATCCCTAGGAATAGCATGCCATTTCTATACATATCTCCCAGTGAGCTAGCAGCTCGCAGTACTGAAATGAAGCAAGAAGCTTCTGACAATATAATGAGCATCTTTTCAGTCTTTTCCTCCTTCAGCGTAAACACGGGCTCTTCTGAACAGCACAGAAATCTGCATGAGGAACCTTTCAATTTCTCCAAAGAAAAGCAGCAAAAGAGGATTCTTCCTCTCCTCCTTTTAGCCCCTATTATCTTTACTGCAGCCCAGTCATTTTTAATCATCAGACTCCTATCTCTTAGTCGCTGCTTGTACTTGCACTGTGGTCTGATATGAAGCACAAAGCACAGGGGGAGAAGTTTGGCTTTGCATCAGCCCTATGTCATCATTCCCCTACAGTCCCCAGAGTTTAACATAACCAGGATAGTATCTACAACACCAACAGACAATACCTGTCCCATCCACAGATCTTGCTGACAAACGGCCATATTAAGCATTGTTTGCTTCTTTAAAACCTTGAATAGCAGTCAACAAAAGAAGCTGCAGTGTGCTAAAGGATTTGAAGAAATAGCTGTATAATCAGTTTTTGCTGAAATCCTGGAACATATTTCAATGTGAAATTTGCCAAGTTCTTTAACATCTGCCCATTGGATAATTATAAAGCCTCAAGATTCAGACTAGATTTTAGTAATTTTTCAGGACCTTTTATAAGGGGAGGAAATATTAACATCTAAAATCTAATTCAGCTTTCTTAATGATGCATTGTCATAATGTATAACTACATACCTAATACTAGTCTTTGAAATCTTAGCCATCAGGTGTGTAAATTATGCATAAGAAATAAGAACTTACTCCTAATATTTGTTACTTTTTGATGTTTTACAGATCTAGCTGCTCCACCTGCATGATCCATAATGCCTATCTGCCAAAATCTAAGTCTCCAGGGAACAAAGGTAGAACAAAAAGCAAGATTTTGTTTTTACCAAAGGTTTGAACCGGAGAAGAACGTGTGACTGAAGGCTGAAGTAGAAAGTCTGCAGTACAATATGCATTTCATTCACAGTGGAGGAAATGCAGCAAAATCATGGTAAAACCCACTGCAGATCTTTTTTATTACTTTGTAATACAGAAATTCCAAGGGGCCCCAGCAGAGCTAAGGACTGCAGTATACAATGCACTCTGACATTTCAACAGATTTTTTTTGTCCTAATGATCTTCAAGTTTTCTCTAGTGCAGTAATCCTCTGAGCTTAAAGCATCCCAGCTTCAAGACGTTGGTGCCTTAAGACTTTGGTAAGGCTCTAAGTGCAATAGCAGATGGAAGCTTTCAGTCATTTTATGGGTTATGACTGGAAATCTATCAACAAAATGTATACTAAGAGGCCAAACACTTCTATGTTCCTTACATCACCATGAACAACTAAGAACTTATTGTTCATAAGCAGCATTTAAAGACCACGCTGAGAGAAGATTCAGGAGAGAACATAGTTTGCATTCTCTTGTGATACTTGCACTGAAGCAGACACTTCTGCCTAAAAAGATATCTTCCCCTCCCCACAACAGGTTAAGGCTTAAAGGTGAGACTACTAATTACTTATAACTAAGCATAAGACCAAGTTGCCTGGGTAAATAGTAAAATCTCCATCTCTGTTGGTTTTCAAGGCTGGAAAGGATAAGTTCCGAGCAATCTGATCTAACTAGACCTGCTTTGAGCTCTGGAGGTCCCATCCAACCTAAATTATTCTATGATTCTGAAACATTCAATCAATAATAGCTTCCTCTGACTAGTACACCTTTTGCTAACAAACAAAGGCAGTCTAGGGCCAAAGACTAGCTCACAGGGGTGCATGAGTGTATTTCTGCACCCTGCAATTGCAAAGTGACCAACCTTGCTTGTTAGGGTAACAGCTTTCAACCACTCAGATGAAATATTTGAGTGCGATGTGACCATGCTACAGCCCATCGCTAAGAAGCTGGTGAGTTGCACTCATTGGAATATGCATAGTTTTTCAGTTTTTTCCAGGGAAGCCTTTTGGCTTTCTTCCTCATGGGACCTGCAGCTTCTCTTCTTGAGAGATCTCATGCACTATAAGCTGCAAATAAGCTTTTCATATGAAGGCACTGTTTTTTTCTTTCTAGCCATATTTTGCCATTTTTCTAGCCGCTTTGAGAAATCCTGAACTACGTACATTTTGCAATTATGTCTTGTAACCTGTTCTGATAGAGATTCCTCCATCACTTCCTAACCACCTCTATCTGAAGGAATGCCCCTTCCACACTCTGGTTGCCAGAGGACAAATATCCTGGGAAACACAAGTATCACAAAGGGCTTCTCTGGCTGCCTGAGGTACCACTCTCTTGATGTCTGCACAGAAACACACAGAGGGGCAAATGGAAAGGCTTCCAGCCCCTGACAATACAGGGCACTGGCTGCGGTGGCATGTGGGAGAGGAACAGGAATTTTGTGAGGCCAATCCGGCCCCCAAGTGGAAGCGCAGGGACCAGTAATGGCTACAAGTGTTTGCTTTGCTCTTTCTCTTGTTCTTCTGACCGAAGCAGGACTTAAAAGCAAAGAAGGTGACAAAACAAAGAACATGGGTTGTAGAGAACGAAGCAGCTTATTATAAAGCTATTATGAATAGTTGGCTTGCTGCTTAGCTAGGGGATAATGAAGTTAGCAATTAGAGATGATGAATGGTCGAAGGGGTTTTATAATGATATGGAAAGATTTTCATCTTTATATCAGACAGGTTGAATTCAGGTCAAGTCAGTACCAACTGAACGTGAATGCCATCCGCTTTATTTCATCAGGCTGTGTGGAATGAGCTTGTTCTCCTGTAAGCTCTTTGGGACAAAGGCTTATTCATAAGTAATTATCTGTAATAAGCACCTCAACTTGCATGAGGAGGTGTTTTATACAAGGTACTGTTCAAGCAGGCCAGCCTTGGAAAACTTAGGATTCAACGAGATACAACTGTAAAAGCATCATTTAAATATGACAAAGACAGCATAGCTTGTCCAATGCCTTACAGAAAGTATGTGCCAGAGCTTTATTTGAATCTATGTTCAATTAAAAGCCGGTTCTTCCTGCCTGGGCATTTATAAATTGCACAGTGCATGTTGGGCACAACTGCAGACTATATAAAGAAGCAAAGAACAGAAGGTGCCCTTTACTAGCCACCATGTTCATCAGCATCTTTCAAGAGTCTGCTTCAGCTCTCACAAATCCCCCTAGTGAGAAAGAGAAGGCATGTCAGTTTGTACCAAGGAATGGCGTAAGCTTCTGGCTCGCTAGCAAGAGCTATAAACAACATTATCCTCACACAGTGGACAACTGCCTCTTCTGCTGGGTTACTGTCAGAGAAGCATTAGGATTTGCAAGTCACAACTTGCAGTTCAGCTCCTTACCAGAAATTTTCAGCGACTCAGAATTATGAATCCTCCATTTTTTACATTTTGGGAATAGTAAATGAAGTACATGAGAAGAGAAGAGATGAGAAGTAGTGGAGAACAGAGACTTAGTTAAGGGGCCAAAAAGAGGTAGAAACGCTGGAGGAGAGGAGGAAGCTAGGAAAATAAGTTGAGCGTGGGAAAAGAAAAGAAATAAAACAAGGACAAGAGACAGTGACCTTACCCATCAGTGGGCTTATACTGATACAGCCCATTGCCATTGCCAGCAGCCTGGCATGGATTAAAATACCATGCATCATAGTGTTTCATCTAGTGCACTACTAAGCAGCGTTACTCTGCTGCACATTCTACTTTGGGCCTATGCAATGGGACCACGTTAGGGTTTGCAGCAGTATAATCATGTTGAATAACTGGACTTTGTGAACTATTTAAACATGGGTTTCCTTCGGTCCCTAGAATGACTACCACAAAATCAATGGTGTGGAGGGGGGCGGGGGGGGGGGAGGTTAGCCAGTCTTCAGTTCCCCATTCCTGGCTGCACAGTCCACACAATCAGATTTTGTATTTTGACAATTCTCCCAAAGTTAAAATAGTTAATGATTATAAGAAAACATTTGAAGCATGGAGTTTAGGAGCAGGTCTTCAGGACTTGTGAATGTCTCCAAGGCAAGAGTGGGCTAATTCAGATACAACCAAGTAATGTTAATCAAAGTATCTGAGGGAGGAGGTGGAAGGAAATGTCCCCATGGCTAGAAAGAAACAAACACAATTTTGTAAGGAGAGGCAAAGGGAGTCTAGCCTTGGATGGCACAGGAGGAGATGTCTTTTCCTTCATTTCTTCCTGTGCCTTCTCCCCATCCTCTGAGGAGAATAGAGAGAAGTGGGCATTTTGCACAACGAAGTACAGGGGAAGGATTGCAGCTTGATTCAGGAGAAAAAATTAAGAGCTAGTTGAGAAGCTAGAGCAGTCAAGGAACTTCTTTACTCTCACACATACTCCCTGTGTTCTGTTACCTTATCTTTCTGATGCTTTGTTCTGTTGTTAAAAGCCCATGGATTGCATAAATGTATTATCTTTATATTCCGCCTCCTGACACATTTGGCTCTGAGCATGTAACAAAGCATTTTTGCTGCACGGTAATGATGACATTGGGACCCTTCTACAAACATCAAGATTTCTAATGCATAGCCCCAGGATATCCAAATGCTTACAGCTGTCCAGTTTCAGAGCTGGTGATGCAAGTTTGAAGAGATGACGTATCATCCAGGGACAAACAATTACCAAGAGAATGCTAGCTTTTGAGAAAATAGCAATGAAGACTCATGGTCCTAAGGATCCTGAGGCGCAAAGATGTCCATGAACTTTGTTTTTGTTCACAGGTTTTGAAATTGAGTGTGGTCATTCACATATAGAACACAGAGCTCAACTGCTTCACAGAAGCAACTCAGAAAATACACTTTGCCTTGTGCATAACATAATTGTAAAGTTTAGGGTGGTTCTTCCACGCATCAGTAGACACAGGAGATTCTGCAAGCCTGACTCATTTGCCTCTGTTGACAAGAAGCACCACACTGTTTGAGATGAGAGACACTGTAATATCAATATCTTTTAGTCCTAAGGGTCTAACACTGTTGCCAACATTCTGTAAATGAATAACTTCCAATTCTCTACTGGTTGGGAGGATAGCCAGTTAAAAATAGTACATAGGGTGAACACAAACAAAATATTGTTTAACTATTATTTTAATGATGATTACAGAGGGTTTTTTGGTGATTTTTTCAATTGTTTCAGGCACCACCTTCTGATATCTTTGGCTACAAAAGGTGCCCGATAGGTCAGATAAGACCCAGGCCTTTTAAAAATGTGAAAACATTCTTCCTAATAAAGGTTGTCCTAATAAAGATTTTTGATAATACAAGCCTTGCAAAAATAGGTTTTCAGGAAACAATGGATCTACACACTTGGGATGACTTAGTTAAAACCAAAACATAACAGGGAAAAGTAAAAATGCAAAGCTTTGTGTTTGGATGCTTGGTATACCTTTATAATTTTAATCTCTGTAGATTAAATGTTCTCTGCAGATCACTGTGCTCACAAAATGAAATACATTGAAATTCAAACTGAAGATCCTGAAACAAACCCAACCAGAGGCATTAACAATGCTCCAGTGAGTACACTGGCACACTTTCATATTCCAGGTCAATGAAGCTTATTCTAAGCAAAACATCTGGAGCACTACAAATCCAGCTTTCTTTAAAAACTAAATCTATGCTGAGCTTCTCTTCATTTCTTTAAGATGCTATTTAATTACAGCCTTGATCAATGCCATTTTGCAAAACCATCTCCTGCACTATTTCCCCCATTAAAAATTAAAATTATTATTTTTTTTCTCTCATTCTACTCAAGGTAGTTTCTCAGAGCAGAACATTAAAATCTTAATTTCTGGTCACTAGCACTGATTTTTGATCCAAATACATTACTTAAATGTTGGTATATGGTCATAAAGTTTTAGAATTTATTCATACATTCCTACACTTTTTTCTTCTTAGAGCTGGATTGAAACAAACACAGTATTTAAGGCTAGATTAAGATCTAGGCTAAGGAAATGAATCTTCCTTGCTTCTTAGGCTTTTTAAAGGGAGTCATTGATATCAGAATTGAAATGGAAATGAGAGGAGTACTTCCAACCCACTAAGCTGGTAAAGAATTTTTTAAGTAAGTATTCAACAGATTTTGTCTTTTAGATGCGTTCAACTAAGTCAAACTAGGCATATTTGGAGAATACAATTTCTTGTCAAAAACGTAGTACTACCAAATTCTGGCCATGAGATATTATACATGCAAACACCCCCCACCCCACCCTGCCATGGAAAAAATGCAACCAAAGAACATTTCTCCTGTGCCCAATAGGCCCCATCTGCCACTGTGTTCTCAGCCTCAGGGTTTGAGAATGTCAATGGCTGAGGCTACGCCTTGAGTCCATTTGCCCTGAGAAGCAAACAAACAAGCCAGGCACACTTCATTCCTCAAAAATGTGTTCCTTTATCACAATACTTCGAGGCCTTTCCTAAAACAGATGTCCCAGACTGATTTCTGTTTGATAACTCTCCTCCTGTATACGCTGAAATTTCTCTTTGGTCTTGTTTTATGGGAAGAACATCCTACTGAATTCTGTGTCAACTCTTAAGCAACTTTGCCTTCCCCCATAAAGCTATGAAATAACTACTATAAAGTTAATGTCTAGATTAATGCAGAATTAAACTCCCCTGCCATGTTAAGCTGGATGCAAATACATGCAAGTGTTGCTGTGTAATGTCTTTTGCATTGCTCAGTATGAGGCAAGTGATCCCATGACTACACATGTAATTTTCAAAGAAAAAAAAACACTCACTCACCACCCCAACCACACTATGGGAAGTTCAATTCAAAGAGAATTATTGATTTCCTTGAAGTTTGCATCACATAAAGAAGGCCTCCTATATGTCTTGCTTCAGACATTAATATTATTTTATGGATGCAGAGTGAGGAAAATATACTACTCCGCTCTAGCAAGGATAGCTGAATTCAGTCCTTAAGCAGCATGAGCCTGTTACAGTGGTGATTATTAGGGCATCACTGAAATGGAAAATCTCTTGAGATACACCAATACCTAAAGTGTAGCTAAATTGCATAAACAAACACAGAGCCCCCAAAGAAAATATTACTATTTATAATTGTACCACGATTACTCTGCTCCATTGAGACCCTACCTAGAGTGCTGTGTCCAGCTCTGGAGCCCTCAACACAAGAAGGGCATAGAATTGTTGGAGCGGGTCCAGAGGAGGGCCACAAAAATGATCAGAGGGATGGAGCACCTCTCCTGTGAGGACAGGCTGAGAGAGTTGGGGTTGTTCAGCCTGGAGAAGAGAAGGCTGCGGGGAGACCTTATTGTGGCCTTTCAGTACTTAAAGGAGGCTTATAAGAAAGATGTGGGCAATCTCTTTAGCAAGGCCTGTTGTGACAGGACACGGGGTAATGGTTTTAAACTAAAGGACGGCAGATTTAGACTAGATAGAAGGAAAAAATTTTTTACAATAAGGGTGGTGAAGCACTGGAATGGGTTGCCCAGAGAGGTTGTGGAGGCCCCATCCCTGGAAACATTCAAGGTCAGGTTGGAGGGGGCTCTGAGCAACCTGATCTCGTTGAAGATGTCCCTGCTCACTGCAGGGGGGTTGGACTAGATGACCTCTAAAGGTCCCTTCCAACCCAAAACGTTCTATGATTTTATGTTGTAGAAGCCTCAGAAAAGATACGAGGGCTAGTCACTACAGTAAAGACTCAGACAGAGTCCCTGTCCCATTACAGACAGACAAATAGGTACTTATTTTGTGGATAAATAACTGAGATACGGAAATGGTTTGCACAAATTGACAGCATGTCTGGGATAGTGCTGCAAGACAGACATCATCAGAAGAGAGCAGCATGCTTTTTATGGTGGTCCCAGTCAGTCCTTGTGGACATTCACTTAAAAAGTCTCCCAATATCTTTGCAATAAGTGGCTGCAAGCTGCTACTACTTCAAGGCCTAGGACCTGCATTTGCTTTAAAAGCGACATATCCACAGAGAGCAATGCATTGCTGCACAGGGATGCGTGGAGCATAACATATTATCTGGAAGAAGTACTGTGCTAACATGTTGTGCCATGCAGAGGTACCGTCAACTGGCTGTGAGAAGCAGAAGATGAAAGAGCTGACATTTGCCAGCTTCCCCAGGATTTGTGGTAATGGCTAACAACTGCACTGCCTATTGAAAAGAAATACTGAATGTGCGTAGGTTGTGGCAGGCTGTGTACAGGCTCTTATGCCAAGATGCAGAAGCAGCATCTCAGAGGTGGCTTTCCAGGATATTTGTTTTCTTTATTTCTTTCCTCTTCTACAAAAGAACAACCGAACCATATTCCAGCACTTAGAAGAAGCCTCCCAAAGATGATGCTTCCAGTGGTATATACACTTTTTTGCTATTGCACAGACCTTTGTTTTTCACAGCTCTGTAGTAGCCCCCATGCGTTACATATAAAAATGAATACATGTTTGCCTAGAGTGTCCCTAAGGGAGCAGAGTTATTGAGGTCTGAAATATCTTCATTCCATTTGCTGCCCCAGGGCTGATTGCTAGCCTGCATCTGCCATTCACAGGATCTGAAAGTTAGCTGGCCAGAAATAAAAGCTCCTGCAAAGAAACCATGTTTTACAGAAAAAATATGAAAAGAAAAATCTATAATTATCCAGTCACATTAGTGACAGTGAGATCCTCCCAGCTTTCCAGCCAGGTACAATTAGCAATTGTTTTAAACAATCAATGAGTTAATTACAGCAGTAACTTTCCATTACATTTCACAGGGAATGTATTATGTGGTGGAGGACATTAGAAACTGTAAAGCAGTACTTTTATTTAAAAGCCAAGCAGAAACAATACCAGGGTAAGCAACGTATGCCCGAGTCCTGCACGACTTCCCAGCAGCACTCCTCGCCGCAGTGCCAGTGGCTGCCGAGACCCTCTGGAGCAGGCTCGGCACTGCAGAATGCCTCTTTCCCCTTTGTGAGTACACACTTTGCTCTCAAAAAGAGACCTGAAGCCCCTATCAGGTTTAAAATGCATCTCTTACCACAAACAGAATCTCACCTAACCAGCCAAAAAGCATGCTCTGTGGTACATCAGATGCAATCTAGCAATGCACCTGCCATCCACTGCCCTCTTACTCCAAGTAACACATTTTGAAGTCGGTCAAATAAGACACGACTACTATCAGTAACCATTTTTCACTCTGAGCACTGGATTCTTGATCCTTTCCTTAGCTTTTTTCTGTCTCTTTTTTTAAAGGTTCTTACTCGCAAAGATTAATGACTTCACTGTCCCTGTGCAATGGGGGAAAATGAGGGGAGCATTGCCAAGCATAGCTACGATTTATGTATCCGTACATGAATCCTACTGTTTAGCTTTGATTTGCTGCATAAGCACTATTTTAGCATGGTATGAAATACTTATTTATATCAAGACAATTGATAAATTGATGCCTACCGTAAGAGTTCGCATCATAATCTAGTACCTCGCGCTTTTGTGGTTCATTATCATCTCAAGAGTGCTCAGGTCTGCATTCAATTATATGTTTCCAGAATGCAATTTCAGCCTCAAGTAATGACTGTAGACTTCTAGATCCTGCCCAGTAAAGCCAACAAAAATATTCCTGTGGAGTTTCAACTGGTGCCCAGTTCCTTCTTCCTCTGGCAGCTGGGCATTTCATTACAAGAGGCAGAGATCGGTGTTGCTGGGATGCACACAGAAGGTCAACCACAGCTGTCAGAAAACCACAGCTCCTTTGATAAAAATGCAACAGTGTACATGCATTCTGGACTCTCCTTTTCCAGCCTGGTTGGAGCAAAGGCCTTCAACCAGGGAACAGCAACCCCATTCAGAAGCAGGCAATGCGCCCCATTTTGGCACCCTAAATGGCAAGCATGTTGCTCAGAGATGTGTTCTCTCAGCCTCTCCAAAAAAGACAAGCCGGCATATGAAAAAGAACAGGCATGTATTAGGAAAGTTATAAATACAGCATTTCTCTCTCCCTAGCCCTAAAAAGGGCTGCATAATGTCATGTTATTACTCTCCTTTGGAGATGGCTGTCAGCTATACTACTACCTGCTTGGGGGAATGAGATGAAAGCAAGCCAGCAACAACCTGTACTCTCTGCCTTCAAACACTCTGAGCACCAGCCATGCTCACTGCGTCCCTGCCATCCATCAGCGCGGAACTCAGTGCAGAACTCAATATCCCACTCGCATGAGCTACTGTTTTAGTTTACAATTTTATTTGTAACAAGTTATCTTCTTCAGTGCTTTGCCAATTACACGGTACAGATGCTGGGAGCGCAAGGAAAGCACCGTACCTACGTTCTTATGCAAACATGGACATTCACCTAATGCAGAAAGTTGGCCTGAGAAACAGACACACACCTTTCGTCTACTGATGCAATTCCCCACTCTGGATAATTTGCATCTGTTTTAAGGAGAAGAAAGTATATCCCAAACTAGTTCACAGCAAAAACTTAACATTTTCACACACACACATTCTTGAAATGGATATTGTTTTTCACTGTCTTATCACATTTAATCTTGGAGGTTTTGACACAATGAAAGTTTCCCTGTAATAATTGCATAGAGATTTCAAAAAGAATTTTGTTTCCCTAATGGAGTGTCACCAGACTATGATTAATTTGCCCCTCCCTTGAGGTCTCTAAGAAAGATGATTTAAAAAAGAAAACAAATAAAAAGAAAGGCCAATCCAAAGGTCCAAGTTTTCAAATACGACTAGCGACTATGGGGGCCTAGCTTGAAGTACACTAAAGATTTTCAAACGCAAGGGGTGAGAATTTTCTAAAAGGCAGCCCCCTTTAAGATGTGTCAGCTGGCCACATTAGCAAACAAACAAAACAGCAACTGTTTGGAAAAAGTAAGTCTAAACCCCACCAATTTTAATCACATCTTTCAATATTGTTTCTGAAATGACACTGTGGACTTTACAACCACACAACAGAGAAACAGCTCTGTTTCAGCAGAGCATGACTTCTGGAGACACAGAGTCACAGAAGTGACAGAAGCAGGGTTGCAAGTGCAGCAATTATAACAGCACTTCTTCAGGGAAAAACAGCTTGTAAGCAAGAAAGCTTGGATACAAAAGAGGTCAAAACCACTCCAAAATGACTCAGAGGTCTCAAAGACTTGAAAACAACAGGTCAATTTTAATGGCTGTAAAAAAACCCAACACCTCTCCTGAAAAGTTATGTATCAGAATTAAAACGGTGAACACATGCAGGGCTGTTAATAATTTCTCCTACAAAACAAGTTCCTGGGCAACCTACACGAGGGACAGACACAATCCTGATCTAACTAGGAAAGAGTTTGGGATACAGCACAGCTTCTGCCCCATCCAAGTCTGAATTTGCTGCCCCCTGTTTGCCTCCCTTAGGGCAGTCTGGGTCAGTCTGTGGACGTGGTAAGTAGTTTCAGTGCCTACAATGAAGGGTAGCACAGACTCAAACATGGCTCCTTCCAACTGGTTTGGTCCCTTCAAGAAATGTCCCTGTTTAGCCCCTATAACTGCTGGCACTGCTGGTTTGATTTTTGTCAGACGGTATCTCCTCACCCTCCTTAGCCTGCCAGTTCTCCAAGGCCAGACATCTTAGGGCCCACTCTAGATTGGTAGTGGTGGGTTCATTTTCTTAATTTCTTTTTTTTTAATATGAAAACCCCAACCAATCACCATGCAACACCAGGGCGTCCAGACTGAACACCCTCTCATTGCTTCTGCTATTTAAGGCATTTGTAAATAACTGATAAGGATGCCAGCACTTACTTACCTCTGCAGATGGCTTATTGTTTTGGCGGAAGGGGGAAAACCACCACCTCAGGCCTAAAGGAGGTTTCTTAAATGGAAGTTAGTCACTCCTGTTGCTCATGACTATATGCTTAGGCCTTGTAGCTACCGCATCTACATGGCTTGTGAATAGGACAAAGCTTCTTTCACACTGAGATAAATATGCAGAACACCATACCAATTAGCTTGATACACTGCTAGTGTAAGATAGCATAAGTCTATCAAGTTCAGCGTGGCTAAATCATTTACTCTCACTTGAGATCTATCTTAAAAATAGGAGTAATAAATAATAGTCACCTAGATGCTAAGCCCGTCTCTCCCCTCGAAGAACTATGCTCACTTCGCATCCTAAGCACAAATGTGTCTGTACAGATGAAATCATCCTGGGTCATTTTCTTGCTGTAGGCTGAGGAGTTATATTATGTCCATGAAAAACTAGAGCAAAACAGGTAAATTTAAAGTATGGGTGGTCACGGCCTGGGCACAGTCACAGACAGTGGACTGGCCTCTCAATGTTAATGATCCCACCAACCTTCCTTCAATGCTTACTTCAAGACCTGAAGTTACTCCCGAGAGATATAACTCTCATCTGGGTCAGGTCTCCAGTGAGTAGATTAGCTTGGCCTTTGGGAAATAGAGAAAGTACATTTAGCTAGTTATATCATTTGGATCTTTTCACTCTGCTCTGTATAACTGCTTACGGTAGCAGAAATGAAAGGAGAAAAGCCATTGCTTCTTTATTTTCTTCCTTCCCTAAAAATGTGATTTCCCCCCCCCCCATTCTCAGCCATTTTTTATTTTGGATATTTAACAAAGATACAATACTAATTTCAGGTTCTGTTTGTTTTTTGTAATTAAAACTAAGATGCCTCAGAAGCCTCATATGCTTAAACATACACCTTTCCTATTCACTTGTTTCAGATTTCAGATACAGATAAAATATTCAGAGAAGTCATCTACTGTTCCTTATGCACCTCCCTGCCTGCCTGCTCCCCCCTCCAAAAAAAAAAAAAAAAAAAAAAAAAAAAAAAAAAAAAAAGAAAAGCCAGTAAGGTGCAGTTGAACATAAAATAATACCAAAACTCAAGGCTGTCTGGATCAGCAGCATATAGGCAGTAAAACTGAAAGAAATCTCATTAGCATGACATAACGGTCAATTATAATAAGCAAGATTTAATGTTAAGTACCACAGCCTGATTAATCTGCAGATACTTCTGTTAGTGGGAACGGTGCTCTACAAGTTTCGAGTTCATTGCACCACATTAAGCAGAAGGTGGGAAAGGTACAAGGGGAGACAGAATCATCCCCTGTGTAATTATGCTGACTCCAAAAGCAGATCCTTTCATTCCTGGAAAGGCTCTGACTTGATGTCAAATCCATGCAGACTCTGTGGGCTTCTCCTGATCATCATTTTCCAGCAGGATACTGAAGGGTTTTTGCTTTTTGGTTTTTAAGTGTTTTTCCAATACATTTCTAAGTGTATATAAACTATCAAAATGAAAAAGACAAATGCTCCATGCTTCAAAACATTTTGGGTTGGATTCACACTTGAACAGTCAGACTAGAGTGTCTGAGGGCAAAACACACCATGGAAAGTACGGCTTGCAGCCCAGCCTGCCATTACATCCGGAAAAGGTGGAGTATTTTGGAAAATAAATCATTTCTGTAGGAATGCCTGGCCTTGCAGTGCTCTGCAAAACTGAGCTTCCCACTGCATAAGTTAAAAAAGAAAAAGAAAAAAAGAAGTAAAAAACCCCAAAGCTTTTGCATGAAGTCCCTCTTCACAGGGCATCTCCCAAATCTCTTCTACAGCTTTAGACTCACAATGTAAATTTTCCAAAGAGTTAAGTCTTGCCTACTTTTACACTGATCTGCTAAGGAATGGAGCACCATTGTAACATTAAACCATTAAACTGAGTGACCTGACAGCCTTCAGACCTAAATTATTCTGTGATGCTAAGTAGTGTTGGTTTACTCAAAACTGAATTTTCGTATGTTGGAAAATAATTTTGGGAAAAGTTATTTAACTCAAACTGAAGATCCCTAAAAAAACGGATTTAGAAAAACAGCATAATTAATTGAGAGTAATGCTCCAATTTGTTTTGGTACTGAGTAAAGTCTGGGCCATCACATGGGACTTTTTTCCTATTTCACTGTTCTGAAACAACTCAAATTGTGACAAAAATTATTTTCAAGCAAGAATATTACTTATTCCACAGTGTGGGCTTCCACTCATCTTTCTAGTTTTTTGCATCTTTCATGAGGGAGGAGAAACAACTATTAAACCACACTCATCTCAAAAAATGCTCTCTCTTCCTGCAAACAGATTTTTTTTTCACTACAGCTGCACTCAAAAAAGTCCTTAGCGTTCTCTTAAATTGTCAACAACATTGTGAATCTATGGGGATCTGACAACTGGTTAAGAGAACTAAAAAATCAGGCATGTTTTGCCATTTCTTACAGACATTTTACGTAGCTCTATCAGACCAAGACTGGGTGAAACAAGGATTACTCAGAGGCAGAAATACTGCTGGTCAGAGTCACAGCTACAGCTGCAGTTTGCTCTGCGCTTCACCTAGAAGTGGATTCTGTGACTCCTCTACTCATTCTACTTCATAAATACAACATTGCACAGATTATTTTGGTTTTTGTTTTGGTTTTTTATACCCTCTCAGGTTAATACTAAACCACAGACTTTCTAACAGGCACATTTGCTCCTTTACCAGCTTGATAGGCTGCTAAAAACGGGGAAGACACCTTCTGTTCCACTATCTGACAGTGGCAGGATTAGAAAGTTTGAGGAATCTGGACTTTACTCACACACCTATTTCAGTCTATTGCTTGAAGATCAAGGCAAAAATGAGTAAATTCTAGTTTGTTTCTCAGTCTGATTTATCAGATCCTAGCTTCTGTGTTGCGCCAGAATTTTTCTAATCAACATATGAAAGATTGTGTTGGACTGTTCTCTGCCTTTGTCACGTAACACATCCAGTCTCCTTGGAAAGGTTCTCATTTGCAGATCATTTATCCAATAAAGCATGATGGTGCCTTCAGAGATTAAGTCTAATCTTCAGCTAAACTGACTACACCTTATGAAAATCAAGAGGTCTCTGCTTTGCTAGCTACCTACTCCTAAATCTTACTGCCCTCAGTGGAAGTAATGCATGGACATAAGCATGACTATGCTGAAAGAAGTTTCAGATCATTCAACTCCTGATCACCTGGGAGTGGGGAGCATGGAGAAGATTTTGTAAGGAGACAGTCAAATTATATTTTTTACTTCTTCTTCAATATCTTTGAAAGATACTGTAATGCTATGCTGTTAGCTACCTATAGGACTATCTAATGAGCTTCCTTCATACCTGTGAACATATTTGACTACACAGATGCCCCCTGTAATTTCACTGAACAATGGCATTACACAAGTGAAGAATGTAACGGTGTCCACCTAGGGAGACTGTCCTGCAGAGTGATGCCATTCAGTGGTCTCGGTCACAGGAGAAGAGATGTTCCTCAGTAGCTACACCCCAAGAAGACAAAACAAAAGACAAGACTAACTGCTTCTCAGTTTCAACGCACTGGTCTATATTTTGGGAGCAGAAGAACCAGGGCTGCAGTCTCAATAAAAGAGGTGAGATTTACAGAGGCCCAGCTCTGCTTCTTATGAACACCAGTGCAGTAAGCGTAGCTCTGCTAACACATCAGCAAGGGCAGTAGAATTAGGTCACGTCACCAGTACATCTGTTGTGTGATGCAGTGACAACTGCAGTTATAAAGGATGCCTTCTACTTATCAAAGTTTTACCTGAACCTTTTTACTGTGAATACCTCCATTGAGAAATAAATTCAGGGAAAAGAGTTGGCAAATATTGGTAACACTGACAAACCTCTGGACACAAAGCACAGTTAGCAATACCAGTATTAGGGAGGACTAATAATGATACTTATTTTGTGTTCCCACGTTCATTTACAAACTAGCTTATATGTAGGTTCCAAGGTGACATCACCCACCACCAAAATCTTCTCCTCTCTGATGTAGGTTTACACACAGCAGCTCTGTAAAATAAATACTAGAACCACCTCTTAAAACTAGAGGCTAGAATAGCACAGGACAGTGTAACTATCCAAGCTAACATAAGGTCAGGTCATGCCCTGCCAGGAAAAAAAGAAAAAATTAAAAGAGAAAAGCTGTTATTTTGCTTTACTGGAATGGCTTAGTGGATAAAACACTGGGGGATTTGGTTTGCATTTCCAGTTCTTTTCCAAACTTCTTCTTCTTTGGCATTGGCTAAGTTGTTTAGTCTTTCTAGGCTTCAAATGTTACTATTTTCCTAGTTGGACGTCTAGCGTGGTTATGGATGGTTGAGTTTCAACATCTGTTTTTGTCCATGATGAAAGACAGCAGAGAAGTACACAGAGCAGAATACCCATTTTGCTCTATACCATGAACACATATCTATTTACCTGACTGCTACACCCGTCTATAATCACGGCATCCTATGCCAGCAACCAGCCTCTCTCCATTCCTGGCCATGTTTTAGAACAGCTTGACCAGAAACCCACAGGACAGCTCTTCCCATACCTCAGTTTCTTCATGTGAAGTAAACCAGGCAAATATCACTGCTTATCACTGAGAAAGAATGGCAGACTAATTCCATACTTAAAATCCATGCTGAAAGGTGCTACAGAGATGACCAGTCTCTGTTATGAATGCACTGCCTTCTTCGCTTACAGTAAAAGATTGTTTTGACACTTTTTCTTTCCAGTCTTAGATTTGGGTTTGTCCCTAGCTCCTCTTTGCACTCTGACAGCTGCTGAAGTTCTGAATAAACACAGAGCACAGAATAAGCATAAAACTGACTCAAAATCTAAACTCCATTTCCAAGCGCACCCTCTGCCATCTTTCTGAAAGAGCCTTTTCTCCTCTCTCCGCCTGTGTTCTCCCCCTCTCCCCACTGGTATGGGCTTGCCCAGTTTGCATGCAGATGTAAAGAGATTGGGTTTGGTAGCCACCAGGTACTGGTAAATAGAGCTGCATTTTCTATCATGTTGCAGTATGTTCAAACAGAGTTAAAAAAAAAAATCAGTAGCAGAATATAATTTCCCCCTACCTCAGCATTTTCTCACCCTTTCCTAAGCTTCTTTGCAACCGAGGGCTGAGAAAAGTGCCACCAGGCCATTTCAGGTCTTCTAGATAACTTTCTACACCACCTCCACTGCATGTGCTGTTACTCAGCAGTTACTGCAGATCTCAATTTCAGTAGGATTTGCAAGTCAATCCTCTATCTGTAAATCCCAGATGGCTCAGTGATTTTTAGCACAGCTATTGATCTCCTCATTCATACATACCGGCTTCTGGGCAAACACACCCAGCTGCTCTCATCAACCCTGTCTGACTGCCACAAGCAGAAAAGAGGACTTTGTGAACCCAAATGCTACCCGCTAATAATACTGCCACTTTTAGAAATAAAATTAGGCAGGAATAAGCATATGGTTTGCGCGTTTGCCTACCTGATAGAGATTAACAAGGCTGCTGCCAGGCTCCCTCCCTTGCTCTGCAACAGCTGTGCTTTCGGCAACTGAGCAACAGCCTTCCTAAGTGTTGTGAGCTGAAAACGCACACGCTTGACACACACCCATCCAGCCTCGCCGTGCCAGACAGCCCCTTCTCCTCCGCTGTCAGCCAGCCGAAAAACAAGTTGCAATTCAATGACCAGTTCCCGTATGAAAGGAAGATACAGAGGTCGGAACAATCAATGCAATTAACCATCCTGAAAACAGCACGAGGTTTTTTGTAAAATGGGAACAATCGGGGTTTATCTGCCCCTTCCCCCTCCCCCCCCCCCCATCTATTACCTATAAATGAAGAAGGTCTGTAGCAGGTCCCTGCATATTTTATGCCAGCTGCTCTCTCTTTCCCTTTCTGTCTTACACCACTGCAGAATGGAATGAATGGATTTAGGCTCCCCGGCGATGGGGAAGGTGACTGCTCCTTTCCTCGGTGAGGCAGGGATTCCCACCTCCTCACCGAGACCTCCAAGGAACCATTCGTTCTGATAAATGATAGATGAAACCGGTTTTGGACACAGAGGGGTACCGAAGGGGAAAGGAAACAAGCCAAAGGTCCAGCTAGCCTTTCTTCCCCACCCATGCTCTTCCCCTCAGATCACTAAGCTTGCTACCATAAATCAAGCTTCCACGCGCCTGCAGCAGTATTAGGAGAGTTCAGGCAAAGTGGCATGGGTATCATATACTACTGCCACTCGTTCGCGTTTTAAACACGATTTGTTGCGCTTTCTAACATGCAGTTTGTCTCCTTCTGCAGGGAATTATTCAGCCAGGCAGTCACATGGCTGCAGCAGCATAATTAGAGGATTCAAACCCTGCTAAGGCTCTTCAGGGTTTTGATCTGGAAATCATGGGGGGGGGGATGATAAATAAAACCAAATGATGACAAAAAACCGCTATCTTTGTGCAATTAGCAACTTGTAACTCTCCCAGCCTACACTCACCCAGGGCTTGCTGTCACAAAAAGACTCTGAGTTATATGGTAGTGTAAACCTCACCTAAGTTAGAAAGGAACCCATTAATACAGGAAGTTGAAAATAAGGAGGCAAACAGGCTGCAACACATCCTCAATAAGGGAATGGCTGCTGGGGAGAAGAGAATATGTATGAACATGAGTTTATCAGATTTGGGGGGCCAGAAGTCTCAATAGTATAAAAATAGTTGAAACTTTTAAATTGAAATTCAAGTCCCATACAAACCTTCCCCAAGGTTCGAAGCTGTTCACAACCAGGAGAACATTTCAGGGTTTCATCAAGTCTAACATGAACTGATAATTGGATCTGAGATTTTAGGTTAGACCAGCTCCATGAAAATGGTCTGGAAAGTCTATATTGTGGAGAACACAATAAAATTATCATGGAGTTGTTTATAAATGCAAGTGCAGCACAGAGACCTCTTAGCCTTTGTCATGGTGGGATCAACCATGGAGTTTGTGGCTGATTTAAAACCTAGTCAAAGCCATTTCTTCCTCCTCCCTGCCCAAACTTAAGGAACATTTAGATTCATTGCTGCGGCACATCTGACCGTAATGACAGACTCCTGCAGCTATGGGTTGGACGTCCCACCAGCACGGCCAGGCATGGTGGTAGGATGTGAGCCCCAATAAAAAGATCTCTGGCTCTGGTGGATGCTGTCACACCCTCCGTGTCCACATGTGGTTAGGTGTACTCCTTGGGTTCCCCTCGCCCCCCAGGACCATGCAATGTTTCATTTGCTTCAGTTGACAGACTGCTTCTAGCTGACTTTCAACTTCTTTTACAAATTTCTTGTGATATTTCTTCCCTGATCACAGTTTTACTTATTGTTTTCTTTCTATTTAAGTTGTGTAATGAGGTAGCCAGTTTCATTTTTACTGCTTCACTGATTTTACAGATTACTTCATGTAGTTGTTCATTCTCTTTTCCCAGGATGTCCCTTCCCCCATTCCCCACACCAGAGCTGCTACTAGCAGCCTCGTATCTGCATTCAAGTCCCCACACAACACAGCTCTTGCTTGTAATTCTCCTTATGGTCAGGGGTATTACTGATGCTGCCAAAATGCAGCCAAAAGCCAGCCAAAGACCAGAATCCTGCTGGAGGAGGCGCTAATGGAGATGCACAGACCCACAGTGGGAACAGGCGGCTCCTCAGCACCTTGCCCCTCCTCTGGTCCATGATGTCTGTCCCTCTGTAACTTTCCTTCTGATCAGCTCCAGCCTGGAGCACTTTCAAATACAAAACTTCCAGCCTTTCCGAAGTGCCCCCCAATCACTATGTACTGCCATCCTCCACTGAGGAGGGAGCTGAGTGGTGGCTGACGGCCGTGACCACAGAAGTCAGTGCTCTGGAAAAATGAGTGGAGGAAAAAGAGGCGCTCCTGGAGGGAAAGGTGCACCTCTGACTCTGCCATTTACGTGACCTTTTTTGCTCATTCTGAGCTGGTGATGTTTGTGGCCAGAGTGATACAAATGTGGGTTGATCTCCCAGCAGACAGCACTTGAACCCGGGGCTTGGCTGTCTCTTGGGATTCCTGCATCTTTTTACTCTACAAAAACCTTTCTGCTTTGTGTATGACACCACCCTGACATTCTTGGCTCTCTGGCAAGCTGCCCTTTCCTTACCCATTCCACTTACCCCCCCCGCAAAGCACATGCAGGGAAACCTACAGGAAATTAACATTCACGATAAAAATGGAAAAACTTCCTGCTAAAAAAAAAAAGGAAGAAAAAAAATCCACTTGGGTTACTAGAAATTTGGGTGTGGAAGTCAACAAACTCAGGGGGGAACTCAGTGATGGGATGGATTTGGTGTTGAGCTCTAATGCAAAAAAAAACTGGCATGTATGGAAAGGCTTTAAGCCGAAAGCTGACAGAATATACTGAATTCTGTGACTTTACTGTCCCAAAACTATAGGCCTCTGAAAGGAACGCATAGCACTTGTTTAACTTTGTATCTCACTTTGGCACAGAAACCTTTACAATAAAGAGAAAAGGGGGAGCTTAAAACCAGTGTAAAGTCTGAACAACAGGGTTCTGAATCAAAATCTGTTACCTGTCTTGTGAAAAAGACAGCAGCGTGTACCACAGTTGCCGCCTGTAAATCATTAGCTGAAGAAGCAGCAGCAAGTCAAATCGACTAGTGCTACTGAGTACTTTCTGAACAGTTAGGAAAGCAACTCCTGATGCTCATCTCAGGAACACCTTTGGTGTCCTGACACACGCATTGCCCAGTTTCATCTTGAGAGGCCTGTGCTTGTCTGCTCCAGTAAAGAGGGCAGCAGGTCCTCACAGATGAGAAATTCTCCCCTCAACCCAATTTTTCAGTCTCCAGCCTCATCTACCTTGTGACTCAGGTTAGTTGCTTATAACAACTGCTTAGAAATGCAAGGCATACTCTCATTAAGGAGATCAACATTTACTGCAGCATCAGATGTTTCCTCTTGCCAGTTTCATCATGTGCGGTCTTAAAAAACCCCCAGATCTTAAATCTTAGTATTTTAAAAACAGTAATAAATATAAAAGAGCATTCTGTGCAACTTCACTTTGATTCATTATGTGTGGTTGGCCTATTTTTTTAGTTTTCTGTGCTTTAAAAATAAACCTCATCAAACAGCTGTGATTCTGGCATGTTCACATGACTCAGGGAGCTGGGGTTCCATGAGAACCTGTAGCGTGGAGTGAAGTCATGTGTTGTGCTCCACACAGAAAGGCTGAACATTTTAGGCAGCCGTCATCCTCGGTGCAGCTCCACTGGGTTCACTGAACTCAGTACAGAGTGTCCAAACCAACTGCCTTTTGTTTTTGCATGGCAGAGATAAATATGAAAAAATAAAACCCATTTCATCAAAATTCTAAAAAAAACTTTAAGACAGATCAAAGTGGAAAATGGGTAAAAAAAATCTAGTGTCAAGTAGAACTTACATGTGAAACAGAGACAGCGATACTTTATCCTAGTTTTGCTAGACAGACTTATTTTTAATGCTCTATCTCTGTGAAGCAAGGCCATCAAATTATTTTTCCTTTCATCAGTATAAGTTTTAAAAAAAAATAAATCCAAAACCTTGTCTACTTCAAACTCCCTAAAAATAATATGAAAATAATGCCTAGCAGAATTTTAATGACACAGAGAGATTTACTGCAGATTAAGTTTGATTAAGTATCGCTAAGTAATGAGGCATTTCAGGGGACTATATGATACTGAGGGAGTTTCTGAATTCAGTCTTTTGTCTGTAATACTTTGAGTAATTTACTAATAAAGTTCATATTATGCAGTGTTTCACACAAGCAACTTAAATGCACGTTTAAAAAAAAAAAAAAGTCCATAATATAAATATTCCTAGAATAAAAATGCCGTATTTCAGAGAAAATTCACCAGAAAAATGCTTTGGAAACAATAGGAATACTTACTGAGATTGAGACCAGCCCTGCAGAGGAGGACTTAGGGGTACCAGTGGATGAAAAGCCGGACATGAGCCAGCAATGTGTACTTGCAGCCCAGAAAGCCAACTGTATCCTGGGCTGCATCAAAAGCAGCGTGGCCAGCAGGTCGAGGGAGGTGATTCTGCCCCTCTGCTCCACTCTGGTGAGACCCCACCTGGAGAGCTGCGTCCAGCTCTGGGGCCCTCAGCACAGGAAGGACATGGAACTGCTGGAGCGGGTCCAGAGGAGGGCCACAAAAATGATCAGAGGGATGGAGTGCCTCTCCTACAAGGACAGTCTGAGAGAGCTGGGGTTGTTCAGCCTGGAGAAGAGGAGGCTGCAGGGAGACCTTATTGTGGCCTTTCAGTACTTAAAGGGGGACTATAAGAAAGATGGGGACAAACTTTTTAGCACGGCCTGTTGCGATGGGACAAGGGGTAATAGTTTTAAACTAAAGGAGGGTAGATTTAGACTAGATAGAAGGAAGAAATTTTTTATGATGAGGTTGGTGAAACACGGGAACAGGTTGCCCAGAGAGGTGGTAGATGCCCCATCCCTGGAAACATTTAAGGTCAGGTTGGAGGGGGCTCTGAGCAACCTGATCTCGTTGAAGATGTCCCTGCTCACTGCAGGGGGGTTGGACTAGATGACCTCTAAAGGTCCCTTCCAACCCAAAACTGTTCTACAATTCCATGATTATACAGCTTCTTTCATTTTCAAAACATTCAGCAGAAAGAGTAACCAATTAATTCTTACAACACTTTTTTGAAATTCATTGATTACTAATTCTCCTTTTTCAAATAGGCAGAGTGAGGTAGGGTAGTAAAATTATTTGGCTGAAGCCATAGGGAAAGCTAAAGCTAAAAATAAAGGAGTATTGCCAGCTAACATGTTTCCAGACCCACATCTTAAA
Organism: Morus bassanus; assembly: GCA_031468815.1. Classification (NCBI taxonomy): domain Eukaryota; kingdom Metazoa; phylum Chordata; class Aves; order Suliformes; family Sulidae; genus Morus; species Morus bassanus. The sequence goes on from CM062567.1 coordinate 71,181,957, forward strand.
TCATTCTTAATGAATAACCTATCATTTAAGAAAGTGAGCACTGAAGTCCTGTTACAGGTCTAGCTACTGAAACAGGTTTTGGTGGTGTTCCCTTCTCGCTGGTTCTCTATGCAGCACCTACCACACTGCAGCCCCATTCCCACCTGGCTGTCAGACAGTACTTTAGTACAACTAAATTAGCAAAGACCTTCATGCTATAGGTAGGATAAATGAATACAAATGAAACTTTCCACAGTCTTGCACCATACATGGTCTTGGCTATCCATTCGGAGACATGATGCTCTACAGAAGGCATTTAGATGCCATGCCGCATCAGATCACATGAAGCATAAATTCTGTATAGCGCACACACGTTACACAAGCAGTCTTATTTTCAGAATAGTTATTTCAATTATCACATATTCCACTAGTTCTTAAAAAGGTAAGCTTGGTCCAAATCGTTCCCAATGAGGAGGGCAGTAGCTCTCTCTATATTGAAGGGCCACATGATTCTGGGAGAAGAGAATTAACTACACGTCTATGTGAGGAATAAGCACATAGCTCAACCATAAATGTGCAGGGCATCCTTTTTAATACACAGACAGCTAATACTAGGGCAAAAGTACAGGCAGAGTTGCTTGGCTTGACAAGGTATGAATTTCCACCATCCAGTCAAACTGGATGCTGTAGCAAGAGCCATAACAAAAGCAGGAGCATGAAAATTGCTGGTCCTCAGTATCCTTTGAGAGAGTGGCATCAAATGCGACCAAGAGCTCTGTCAACTGCCACAAAAAGATAGGCTGCAGACTCACAAGGGCCGAGCAAGTGTCATTCAGAAAGAACAGGAGGAAGAAGCAAACACGATGAGACTTGGCTTCAAGGTCAAATCTAAAAGCAATGGTAGAAGAGCAGTTCAAGCCACAGGGAGAATTCATTATTCTGTGGCTATCTCCATACCTTGGTTAAGAATTCTGGCCAGCACCTGGGAGCCAAATTTAACCTTTTGTAGATCCACTAACTTTTGTGGTGTCTTTACTGAATAGATTTCTTAAAAAGCTGTGGGATGCTCACCTAAAACTCTCTGTAATGAGAGGAAGTTCAAGAAAATCCACATTACCCTAATGGGGAATCTAAATATAGACCAAAATAATTTGTTCTTGTCTCACTGAAAGTCTGGAACTGCCTATGCAAAAACCTGGGTTAAATTCTCTCACCTAAGCTTGCAAGTAGTTCCACTGAAATTTGGGCTGTCAACAGTGAGTGAGAGAGAGAGAATGGCAAAGCAGGATTAGTACGACAAAGCTATTATCTGGCTGACATGGAGGTGGATGCAGGGGTCATCTGAAACATCTCAAATGCCAGTACTGGTGGCTTTCACAAACAGGCAGATCTCTCACATCCTTTCAAGATATGTGTAGTTTTAGAACTTGCCGCATGTTAAACAAGGGAGGTTTTAAAATGGGATAAAGGGTAAACCAAAGCAGCTGAAGAGAGCTGCTCATGCTTTTGGATGGTGGCAATGCAACACAGGAGAAAATGGTCTACTTCAGAACCCAAAGTTCTGGGATCAGATGAGAATGGGAAATGAAATGGCCGATACAGAGTAGAGAAAATATCATGCAGAGCCCACATTTTGCCTAATACAGCTCCCCTGAAGTCAAATAGGGCACCTTCTACACCAGGCAAGATCAGGGAGAAGAGCTGGACAAAACACGTCTGTGAAGCACACAGCCTTGTGTGTTAGAGAGAGAGAGATCATTCCTGAGGGTTCAGGACGCTGCAGAGAAAAATAAATCTCCAAATCCAGGTTTTAAGTTCTGTGCTCAGTATGTCACTCAGGCAAACACTTAATATTCACTGCCTGCATACATCTCATGCCCTTGGGGAGAATTAAATGTTTGTGAATTGTAGTCTGAGCGACCTGACAACTGTGAGCATTGAGACGGTCAGTGTTTCACAGCTGGAATCAGGTGGGTGCAGCAGAAAAATGCCTTAGAAATTATTATTCTTTTGTTTTTTTGAGGACAGAAAGAGACCAAAGGAATAATCTTTCCTGACCCCCCTGCATAAGAAGATTAAGTGTCAGAAGACATGTACAGAAGGTGCCTCACTCCAACTAGTCTGAGCTTCTGAAACAAGGGAGGTACCCAGGGACATCCAGATCATTGTCTAGAAAAATTTGTACAAACATATTTTTTTCTTCCTTCTGGAGGAGCCTGGGTCTGATCCCAAGCATGAATCTGTATGCAGAAGGGAAACGGATGTAGGAGGGGTTTTGAAATAAGCCTGCAGGCTCCTCTGCTGTCTTGCTCACCTGACTTCAATTACTTCAAACAAAATCTACTTCCTACTACAATTCTTGCTACTTTCAGTTCATGCCTCTCAAACTCTGGGGATCGTGCCTACGAAAACACAATAAAATGCTAAAAAGTAATCTCCGCTATATTCAATTTAACACCAAGCAGGCACTTTTCATCATAACACCCATCAAAGGGCCATCTGAAAGACTCATCTATGAAATGAATAATCACACTGCCACTTACAATAATCTACCATATGAGCAAAGAAGAAGGTAGGAAACTATTAAGACTTCCTTAAATTACCATAAGGACATCAAAACTAATAATCATTCAAAAAACCCTGTTCACCTATGTGCCGTGGGTCATGAAAAAGATGGAAAAAAATGTGAAAAAAAGAGAGTAAACCTTGAGACAACAGGTGGAAGAGGCTGAACCAGCAACTGCCAGTACTGAGGAGAAAATGGAACTTTCGATCTTTTAGAATCAAGATCCAAACTGAATTACTACTATGGCATTTTTAATACATCTCTGCTTCCTAACTTTTCAGAAAATGCCTTTATTCTCTTATTTAACAATTGAGAGAGCACAGACTGCAGTAGTTGCACAGTTAATGAAAAAAACCATTTGCACGCTTCAAGAGTAATGTTCAAAAGAAGCCACAGAAATTTTCCCCCAGTAACTACAAAACCCTGACACAACACCAAGAGCTCACTTAAGATTAATGCAATATAGATGATGCAATCCATACCAGAGGTATCAACTTTAGAAAGAGATGTTTTCCTCCCTTGTATTTCTGGACCACCTTGAGGACACAAAGAAGTATTGTTTTGGGGAATTCCACAGAACTAATGGGACATGAGGTTCCTCTTTTTTCCTGCTCTAACACGTTCTTCTTTGGTCTGTAGCCCTTTGAGATGTGCAGCCACACTCTTAAGTTGCATGCACCCTTGTTCAGGTGTTGAAAGCCACCCAACTTCCCTTATCTGCTACATACAATCAGACAGAGCACAATCCACAGCCTACTCCTGTGACTCTCTTGAAATACTCTGTCAAAGAGCATTTGCTGTGCTGGCATGAGTGGGCCTGGGCTCATGACATCAAGGATTACCCTCACGATTAGCACAACACTTGGGAAAATGTCAAAGCCGACTAACTTGACCAATAGTCAGACTTCACCAATTTGTCCCTAATTGTGATGCACTGAGACCATCTGTCTTCTATATACTAGCAATTAGCACTCTTTTTGCTTCTATAATCTCAAATTTAAAGAAATAATGTTCCCACTCAAAAAAAAAAAAAGTGTTCTCATATTCATACCACAAAGGTTTTTGGTTTCTTAAATTTATTCAAAGAAATCAAACAAAAAACCAAATCTAAATTGAAGTCACACAAAAAAAAGCCACTCAGCTAAATTCAGCTGCAGAGCTGATGTCTAATATGCCACAAATCAATGACAACACACATGAACAATTCCCAAATTCTCAATGAAAACAGGTCACACCTCCAGAGGTGCAAGAAGATGCTGTAGGAACCTCCCTGCAGGGATCTCCATAGGATTCTGATTCTACTCTGAATGGGGTTTTCACGCGATGTAGAACTGTATGCTGTACCAGTAGCTGCTACAGAACAGAGCAAAGCTCCTTGTGTACCAACCCTCCCAAGTTAAAACCCAGTCTTTGACCAAAGAAGCCACAATTACTAAGGGCAAGAGGGAAGTCAAAGCACACCAACCAACCAGACAACACAAACAAAACAAGAATTTGAGGTGTTTTTTAAAACAGAATTCCTGTTTTAAAAAATAGTAACATCTCTGACCATGAAGATAAGGGCTTTGACCTTTGAGGTCTTCTCTTAGGGAAGGATCCTGCCTGGAAACCTCAACACACATTCACACATCCAGCCACAACAGGAAAATGGACTCTCAAATCCTGTAGAGAAGCCCCTCAGGAACACTTGAAAGTCAAATAAGAGGAGTGGGTTATTTGTGTTTTTGGCAAAACACAAATCAGTTTATGCCCCCTGCTCCCAACCTCCATCCTCTTTTATACATTCACTGCAGGGGACCTGGAGCTCTGTACTTGACGAGGTTGCTTCTGCAGCCATGCCAACCCAAAGAGTCACCTCCCTTCCCTTGCAGCAAAATTTCAGCCTTATGAATTCTTGTACTCACCTTATTGCCAGAAGATCACTTTGTTAATAATAAAACATTTGTTTTTTTTTTAACAGCAGAAGTGATGCATATTCCAAAGTGGTTGCCAAAACTGTGAAATAAAAAATTATCATACCACAGTCCCTGGGGGAGCAAAAACATAAAAAGAAAAAAAAAATGCCTCTACCTTTTCATTCAGAGAAATAAAATTAAGAGACTACAAAGAAAGCCACATTAAAAAGATTTCACGTTCTGCACTGTACCTTAAAGAGGCATAGGGTAGATGGTCCAGTTAAGAAGGAAGGGAGGTTGAAGTACCTCTGTAGCAGGGGATGGAGAGCTCACAGCAGCAGAAACCTGATTTCTTTTATCTTGAAATCTCTGCACCACTGCAAGCTGTAGTCTTGGTCTCAGCCAGCCTTTGTGGTCTTTTGGTCAGGACTTCAGACAGGCTCATTAGGACGTAACACTTTGTAGCCATGCTCCACAGTGCCTGCATTTCAGGAAAGCCTCCTTCCACAGCTAGTGCGAAACATCTGGGCCTTACCCTGGAGACTTTGGGTTCTCTGGAAGCCTGCATTGTTCTGTGACCAACAGCAAATCCCAGACCTTCCCAGCACTGAAAGACTTTCACATTGAAAGTCCTTACCTCAGCCAACACTTAGCAGAATTGCATCTGAGTGAAGAGTATGGGAGTATCATCTCTTCCTCTTTCTAACGTGTAAATATATTACCGAGCAGAGCCCCTAGGGGGTGGGGTAGGGGGGAAAAATCTAATTTCAACTTGCGGAGGTTTCTTACATATGCTTTTGCCATGCCATGGAAGAAAAAAACCCAGTATTTCATTCTCCCAAACCTCAATTCTCCACAAAAAAAGAAGCATTAAAAATGTTCTGCATTAGTGAATGCAGGCAACTCAGGGAAAAAAAGGATCATGGGCCAGAATTTTGCTGTGCAGATCTGTATCTCTTTTTCTAGAGACAGGTTCATAGGCAAGTGACACCCTTCTTCCTCTAGTCAAGCGGGCCAAGAGGTCCACTCCTCTCCTGTGTGCTCTTCATCCCTGCACTAAGCTGTGAGGATAACCTGTTGCCTGAGCAGGTGGTACCAGCAAAGGAGGTGCCTGCCTGGGAGCTGGGGAACCAGCACTGCCAGCACTCCACACTCTCAGCTCCTTTAAAAGGCAGACCACAGGATGCCAAGAAACCAGGCAAAGGAAACCAGAGAGATTTCCAGCAAAAGTTCGCTTGCTTTCATGTCTGTTTTGAATTCTTTCCAAAGAACATTGAAATTCTGATGAATCAGCATTTGCAGACAGATAAAAAGAAACCATTTTGCTGGAGAGCTTCTCACTGTTCTATCATGAAGTCACGAACCTGGGATGGTTTCACATGGTATTTCTTGTAACAAAAGTTAGTTTAGCCCACAGGCATACCATCATGTACTGGATATTTGACATACAGAAAACCCAAAGTGGCTTAAGAGTTTGGGGGGGGGGGGGGGGGCACGGAAATCACTCATCCTATTTTATGTTCTAGGTAAAGAATTGTTTGATACAATTTTAGAAGTAGTGTGCACTGTACTGTTCTGTACATTCGGAAAAATTTTTTGAGAATGTAGCTGCAGAACAAATATGTGATGCACTTCAAGCAGGTCTTTTTTTTTTAAAGGTGCAAAAACTTTCCAACACCCTGTGGACTGGTAGTAACTGAAGTACAAACAAAATTGAGAAACAAAATTGACGCTATGGCATTCGACCATCATCTTGGTGACCATCTTGAAAACGTACCCTTGTGGCAAGTCAATCTTGTATAGAAAGAAAATCTAAGAAAGAAAATCACTAAAAGTGACCCAGTACAGCTTTCCTGTGTATGACTCCTGCAGTTTTCAGATCTGATACCTTAAGTCCTTCCAGGGGTAAGAAGCAATCACTATAAATTTTACTGCTTGTGAATGCTGAGACTTAGATCAGAAGGACTGTCAGAAAGCAAGTAAACCTTAAATCTGTCACTGGCTAGAAAACCTCCACCTGTTTCTGAGGGCACTGAGAAGTACATTTTTAGTTCTGCTATAGGTGAGTTGGATGACTTTGAGCAAGTCACTTTACCTTCCCCTCAGCAAGCACCTCCCTTCACCTCCTTGGCCATCTTGTCTATTTAAATTGTAAACTTTTTAAGGCAAGGACTGTGCTTGCATTAGGGCTACTTAAAGAGGCTCCAGTTTGCCAGAACTTCTATGTTTTATCATAATATTACCACTGCAGTTAATAAAGATTGAAGGCTGATAACCATACCTCATTCCAAAGTACTTAGCCATGGTGATACCATCTATCGGGTAAAGAAAAACACTTGTCTCTTGTTTTCTCTTACAGACAGTGCAAACTCTAAAACTTAATTCTAAATAGCAAATTTGTTTTAAAAATATGAAGAATAAATATCTTTTTAAAAGTATAAGAACTCATGCTTCAAAATTTTGTGGCAGTCATTGTTTAACAAGGAGAAACTTCCCCAAAAGACTCTTCCTGAAATCCACTATACAAACCTTTTGTGAAGGCCAGATTAAGTGATTCTTAAGATTAACTCCATGCCTGTTCAAAAAGTATGCATTTTGCCCTTGCAGTTTCAGAGGAGAATATCAAAACTGACCTCAAATGACCAATACATTTTCTTGAATCTGTGAACAGCACAATAGCGGCACTAAGAGGCATGACACGTACAGATCGTTTCAATAAGAGGTTATTTCCAAGAATCCAGAGCTGCCCCAAGGGATGCCAACGGGAGGGCTGAAGAACAGGTACATACCTAATCAAGGAACCTAGGAGATCTGCAGAAGCTCTGGGCTACTTGTCCCCACACTTGCAGTCTAATCCTGGACACAGAACCTGCTCCAGATCCTCTCAGCCTCTTGTGGGGTGTGTGGTGGAAAACCTCTAGCAGAGTCCCTGTGTCCAGATAAGAATCAGACTCTGCTCCACTGGTGTTACCGCATCAGCAAAGCTCAAACCTGCGTAACACAGCAAAGAATATGGCCCAAACTGCCTTCTTTGGCTGCAAGCATGCTGCTTCCACATAGAAGGCCAAGAAAGCTGTAAGTTATGTATTTTCCTTTGCAGCTAATCAAAAATCACAACATAGCAAGTGCCTTTATCCTTTTTTCTTCTTCCCTTTAAGTTGATCAAAGCTTATTTAGTATAACTGTAAGAGGTTAAGATGTCATTATTTTGCTTTGATAATTGCTCAGTGACTGAAGTTACAAAAATGTAAACCAAACATTTCAGTTGTCTGATTAAAAAATTTGTTCAGTAAAATGAAATTAATTGTTATGGGTATATTTCCCTTTTTTTGCCTACCGTCCTGTCATGCACACCTTTTGGAGCTGCTCATCATAGGGATAAATGGAATGAACTCTGGCTGCTTTACAAATGAACCATATCCCAATTAAAATTTTAGCTCAGAAACGTCTAATGGCTCTTCCTTCTTGTAAGCTGAGTTTTAAGTCTAAGGTTTGACTTTGAGAATAATCATTTAGTTTTAGAGCATGGTGATGTCAATTGCAGAGATTTGCTTCACATTGAATTTAGAGCTCCAAAGTCTCATAAACTACTAATGATGAAAAGATCTGAAACAGCTTTCCTAGAAGTGGAATGAATATAGCAGTTTAAAAATGCACAGTGCTTGATTAAATATGATGGTTTAAAACTAATTAAACTACTCATCATACTCCCCAGGGCCCATATCCTGTAAAGAATTCAATTGGACTACTCAAGTAAGTAAAAAAGCTCACTTTCTTATGTCTGTGCCTGTTTTGCCTTTTATAAAATTCATGCTCTGCTAAATGCACCCATACTTGTATATTCTTTTTAAAAGGATATGTTGATGATAGATGTTTTTTAATAAAAGAAACTGAATTATTTCTACCATTTCTCTCTTGAATTATTTCCATGGTGAATTTCCTTCTTTCTTGCAAATCCAGTTTAGTGCTCATAAAATATATGTTCCCGGTGGGTATACTAACCATCTGCCAGCATGTGAGCATGTCCTAGAACAAATACGTGAATCTATGTTCCTGAATTTCATAAATGATCAAATATTATAAAAGCAATGCTATCTAATGACTTCAAACAAAAAATTCTCATCTATGAGTTTCTCCTAAGTGAAATGCACTGGAGTTCAGCAAGAGTAGGAAGGCAATACAACATGTTGTAGCTGCTACAGTCACCCAAATGTAAGAATCGGCTTGGCATAAGGTAATGGTCAAAGATGCTAATAAAGATAGAAAATGAAGTATATTAACTGCATTTACCAGCATATTACATGCATTTGTTGCACCCTACTGTGTAGAAAGGTGATGAATTGTGACGAGACTTATTTCTTTGATCTTGAATTTGTGATCAGACCTATACTTGTTTTAAACCTGGGTACAAATTCTCTCTCTCTATGGCTCGGTTGATAAATATGAAACTTGGACAGAACAGGTGTTTTCTGGTGTCCTACTTTAATCATTAGAACCATTTACAGTTAATTATTTTATGCCTTCAAATGACAACAAGGCCCAGTGAAAAGAGACTAAATTTCTGCAAGAGACTTAACTATTTAGTCACCAGACTTCACCGAGCAGCAGCAGTACAGCAGTGTTTACTGCAATGCCCGTGGCACAGAAACTGCGTTTGTGCAGAATTTGACTTATATGCACGGTCCATTTGCACTCTATATGACGAAGTTGAATGCTTGTCTGTGCACATATCTACCAGATGAATACTCGTCTATGTGAAGCTATAAGCTAGCATTATCTCACCTAAACACAATCAGGATCTCTGGCCATTGCTGTTCTTTCACTTTCTATGAATCTCAGTGTTATTTATTATTTACCTCCTACAAGTACAAAAATTCTGTATGCAATTATTACATGCTTCCTCCTTCCTGTATCGCTGTTACAGATCTTAGCGTTAGTCACATAACGAAGGATGATGTTATTTAACAGATGTTGCCCCCTAGCAGATATCAAAGAATTACAAGCTCTGCCTGTCAGGAAATAGCTTTTGCTTTATAAAAATCTGGCAAGTTCACAGAGAGTTTAAGCTATCATTTATTAAGACTAATAATAAGAAACATTATCCTGTGAATAATTTCTCCAAAGATCTTAATGCATACGCTCAAGAAAAGGGAGATGCTATTAAGAGTCACTAACATTTCAAGCAAGGGCCATAAGTGATGTGACTGTCTCTTAGAATCCAAGGTCCTGGTTAAACACAAGTTACAGACACGGAGAGGATTTGGCTGTATGGACACTCGGGTAGCTCCAGGTGCTGGGTGCAGCCAAGCTGCAGCCCTTCTGTAGCTCTTCCAGGAGCTGGCAGCTCACAGCTCGTGGAACCAGGTGAGTGCATCACGACAGGATTTTACTGAGGAAAAAAAAAAAGAAGGAAGGTACAGAAAAGAAACCCCTAACCCTCGGAACTGTACAGATAGTCCTGAAAATGTGAGCCCTCACATCTCAAACTCCAGGATGCAAACAGAAAGCACTGCAAATATAATTTAAAAATACCTCAGGAAGTTTTAGTGTCTTTTGGGGGTTGTCCCATGATTTTAAGCTCTTGGGTTTGGCAGTGCTATTGGAATATTCTGAGCGCTCTGATGACAGCCAGCTGCAAGCCTGAGACTCTCACTGGAGGCAATGTGGCAGAAAAGAGGAGTGGAAAAAACAGGGGTAGGAAAGACAGATGATGAACCCCTTAAGATTTTTGAATCCTAACTAGAAGAGGGAAGGAGCAGACAAGAATTCTCACTTGCAGCATTTCCAAAAGTTGCATTGGTGAGTGTTTAATAATTTCATTAGGACATACCTAACATTTTCTTCTTGAAAATGACTTCAGAAAGATGACAGAGCTGAAAGGAATACAATGCCTTGAATTTGCATCTTCATCTTTATTTTTGTTTTTTCTCCCCTCAACTTTAATTACAACTTAACAGCTGCTACTTGTTTTTATTATTATCAGCTTTTAATTATTACTTAATATTTATCCTGTGGCAGCATTAATAAGCCCCAAGTCTTGTTTATTTTTCCAATATGCTGCATTTTTTGGAAAATACATGGAAACCACTACGAATTAGAAGAGTGTGCAGATTGTTACAGCCCTGTTTGCTGGACTGCAACTTGGCACTTATACTGCCTCTTGCCACCAGATGTCAGTGCTACATAAACTATATGGCACACCAGCACAAAGTAGCACTTCACACTGAGCTGGGCAATAAACTACCTAGACTTGAAATCTCACAGCAACACAAAAAATAGCCATGATCACACTGCAAGCAAATCTTCTTTCATTTATTGTGGAGATGGTGGTATGGTTGCCCATGTTTTACAGGTTTTGCTGAGTTTGGCTCACTTTGCTCCTTTGAATTTTCAGTTCAGTGTTGGTATAAAATGATACTAATCCAAGGAAATTTGCTTATCTTTTTAACACTTATTGCTTTTATGTATTTTAGGTAAAAGAAATAAAGCTTAAGCAAAATAAAGCTGATGAAAGCTTATAGAAGATGGTTCCCTTTTTGGGGGAGAAAAAAAATTCTGTGAAGTGCTCCGTTTCCAGCCACTACCCCTGGAGGTGGGAATTACAGACCCTGTCCTTCCTTGAAACAGTTACATAATCTGGTCCCAAATACCTGTCTCCCATGATCAGAGCCATTTGTGGGATCCCCAAAATAACCGGCTGACTTGACTGAATACAAGGGGGAGAGGCACCAGCGCACTCCAAGCCCTGCCCTTTGATGGGGAAGCGCTCTAAATGCCCAATTAACAGAACTGGCAGCCACAGAAATATCAATAAAAAGTAAAAAAGATGATCAGTCCCTGAATGCTGAGTTTATTTTTCATCCTGCGCCTGGAGTGTCCTGGCAGGTCTCTTTCCTGCTCCCCACCAGGAGGAACGAGCCGACCACCACCCTAACACTGAGGGACTTGTAACAGCGGCATCCTTGCGAGGAAACGCATAAAAACATCTGAACACTCAAACAACTTTCCCAGGGTGACATCGGCAGAGTTCCTCCCCGCATTTCATAGCTCAGCAGAGGACACTGCATCTCCCCTCATCCCTGCCTTCAGCGCTGGGGACGGATGAAGACAGCCCTGGGTGAAACCCCTTTCTGCAGCCAGGATTAGCACAGCTGGCTTGGAGCAGCAGGTCCCCGGACGTTACAGTGCAGTAGCCCTGATGGGGAGCAAGACCCACCAACACAGCTTTCTGTCGCACCCAGCTAAGCCCCCGGCTCCAACCCTTCTGGCCCTGCTCAAAGTTCAGAGCACCTGCTCTCTGGAGAGACAGAAAATCTAGTCCACGGGTCTGATCTGAGACCATTTAAGTGTATGCACTTTCACACACCTGTATTTTTGTGTTATACATTTCTGATGCATGGAAGAATGGCTGTTTTCCTCTGCACCAAGCTTTTCAGCAGTTTCTTCCAAATAGAGTGTTTGCTTCCATGGAGAAACTCTTTTCTAGGCAAAATTAATATAGTGATATTATATATATTTATATTTTATAGGCCTCTCAATTATTAGCAATAAAATGTATTGTTAATAAGTTTAATAATGCTATTAATAATGCCTGTTTTCACAGGGATGAATACAGTACAAAAAATATATTACTGGGAGAAATTACTGTGCTAATTTGTCAACACACTAGACCAACCCAAAATCATTCTGGATGTGCACATAGCTGAATAACTTTGAAAATCTGACTATCCCTGATTGTAAGCAAGGCAAGCTACTGTTGAACTCATGAAGTGGGATTTTCGTTTATATTTAAATTACTACAAAATTATGAAGCTCTTTCTTAACTGATAATCATCCCTCTAATCTACTAATTATTTCAACTCTAGAATAGACAGAGTACTCTATAGTCTGATATTCTGAAATTGCTTTCATGTTCAATTACTTATAATTATACAAACAAGTCTAAAATTGATGATCCATGCATATAATTATAGATTCTGCAACTCAGCATAAGCAAATAAAGGAAACTACCCTTATTATGACAACACAGTTTCTAATAGTCAGGGACTGCAAATTTAATTGCAGTAAAGGGTGGATGGTACTATTATGTAATTAGTAACAAAACTGTTATTTCAGGATAATTAAATGATAATGCGGGCACTGGAGCTCACTTTCAGAGCAATCTTTTTGTAAGTTATGGTGAAGGAGCCCTACCAAATTCAAAAGCTGAGCATGTGAAGCTGAACAGTGGTTTTGTCCATTTTACCAAACTGTCAGAGAAAGGCTAGGTTTGCACTAACAGAGATCCAAAGAATGAACCAAACACTCTGTTGCCTTTCTCAGAAATACAGCTGCCTTTTATAAGGGAGACAATTACCTCATATTGGTAGTAAAACAAGATATGACTAAAGGAACTGAAAACCATGACAAGTGAAAGAACAGAACAGAACTGCAGAAGGCACATGCAGATGGTGCTAGAAGGATAAATTCACAGACCACTATGAGGAGATAAATCCAAGTTCAATACAAACCCTCACAGGTACCTTCACACTGATTGTTTCTTTAACAGAATTTATTTTCTAGGATATAAACTGAGTTACTGGGCTGTGACTTGCAATCTTCCGGGAAAGAAAATAGTCATAATAGAAAGGTTTAACAATTGTGACTTGATTAATGAGACTTGATATGAGTAATTCAGTGAGTTGTCCACAACTTTAATATCCTTTTATAAGGCATCCTTCCCTTTCACATTTAAGTTTTAACTTGCACATCTTTTAAGTCAATAACAAAACTGCCATTGACTTTAATGATGCAGGATCAGAGCCCATGGACAAGATAAGTTCATCTGATTAAATCTTATTTTCTGGATCATTAAAGCATCAGGAAACTAATTGGTCCTTTCTTTTCCTACATTATCAAGGCTTCTGGTGAGAAAAAAAATTGTTTTTTAAACTTGAATCACAAATTACTGACTATACCATCTTCCTATAGGGAGAAGCACAATTTTCTTTTATCCAAACAGAATGGTAGCAGAAATTAAGATTCCCATTAATGCTAGCTCATCTGCTAATGGAAAAAAAATATACCTCTTCGTAGCTTTTCATGGCTGCCAGGCAGGTAATTCTTTAAAATGAAGGCTCTCTAGTCACAAGATATATTTAATTTTTAACTTTTTCTCCTGCATTATTGAAAAGCAATTTCTTAGCCCATACATCAGTCATGAAGTATTGAAGGACAGGGCTAGATGTTCCCGAGTGAGGGAAAGTGAGTTTCCCTTTGCCTTCAGAAACCCTCAGAGGGTTCACAGGCTTCTAAGGAAGCAGCAAGCTCTGCTGGAGGAAAACAAACACTGGACAGTGGCGACTCCAGGAGAGATGCTATGATAACAGAGATCTCATTTAACAGCTGAACTAATACAATGGCTTTTTGCTGCCAAAAGGCATCCATCTCCCTCCTCCTCCTCCTCTTCCTTCACCCTGCAGGCAGCTCACTCATGCTGCTTCCCTTGCATAGCTCATTAATCTGGAAAAAATTAGTGCTACAATAACAAAAATGAATAGCTTATGAATAGCCAAGGTATCACAAAGGAAAAGGGAAGGGCCTCATGTCTGAGAGCTGGCAATAAGTAAGAGTGGGAATGCTGCTTGGGTGGGAAAGAGTCCTTAGGTTAGCTCTGCTGCACCACGAAAACTTCCCCTGCTGTGCAATGGTCTGCCCCACTTTATCTGCAAAAAAAGAACAGCTTTGCTGCAAGACACTGTATCACACTGGGACAAGCCTTTGGCAAAAAAACCCACACAGCCACCCCTAAAAAAAAGAAGGGAAAAAACCAAACCAAACAACACCCATTTACAATAGATAGTTACACCATAATACAAGCTGCGTGGTGAGAAGGCCTGAAAAACTGGAGCTTAAGAACTGCCCAAGACAGACAGCAATCCATCTTGCATGCAATGTCTAACCTGACCACAAGATGGAGGTGAAGTTTAAAAATTAAATTCATATCTGACCAGAGTGGATTTGTACCAATGTGCAGTCATTGCTAATGCCATCTAATTGACAAGCGAGGGTTATTATCAGCACGGGGATTTCTAAGCTCCTTGCTCTCCGCTCAGCAGCCTGGGGTGCAATCAGTACAAAGTAAATATTGTACTGACGTGTCACAGCGGGCTTTCATTTGGGTTGGAATAAAGGACTACAGTGCTGTGTCAGAAGCAGCCTTTGATTCTTGCCGTAGATTCCGGACTGATACAGCACAACAAGCTGTGATCAGTTATGTTTCTTCCCTCCTGGCTCTGGGGGATGATTATTCTTGAAATAATTAATTGGTAGACAAAAAAATTCCTGAATGTTTTAAACCTGTGCACTAGAAATATCAAACTAGTTCAGAAGTAATTAAGTCAACAAGTTGCCCCACACAGAACTGGAGTTGAACACAATGAAGATTATTACTGTGCACAACCCCGCAGAGCTGTGGATGCTGACGCACCTTTAACAGAAAGGATCTGCAGGGGGAATAGGTTTCCCTTTTTTCTGTGTCCTTTTTATGTAAGATGAAAGCTTAATGTTAGAGCAAGAACAGCCCACGGTGCTGTAGGTAGTTCTTTCACAAATATTGCAAGATTTTCTTCTTAGATGGAGATCTAAGGACTCCACAATCTAAATAGTGAGTTTCCCTCACACGTCGGAAAGAAGTGTTAGTGCACATACTGAACACGTAGGGAAACTGAGGTACAGAAAGATTAAGACCTAGATCCTCTAATGCATTGGGATAATTTCCCAAGGATGTACAGGATGTGTCTAAAACCATACAACCTGAAAGTGCTTCCTTGGTGTCAGGTTTGCACCTGCAAATATCCTAATTCCACAGTGGAATGAAACATCCCTTGGTTCCCTGTATGAGAGGGAAATCCAGGCACACAGGCTCTGATAATATTCAGCCACATCCTGCATGGAAGAACCAGGAGTCTAGCACATGCTGTGCATGATGGGGTCCTACCATGTAGTTTAGTGCCAGCAGCAAAGATAAAGAACTAAGAAGCAATGATTTCAAGGCCTTTCCTAGGCATTGACCTACTTGGCAATTACAAGTACTAATGTGGTACCCTGAATCTGAAAAAAACCTCTATTTGTTACTATAGTACCCCTTTATATTCAGCCCAGAGGTCAGGATGAATAATATGCATTATATGCAATGAAGACTGAAGGTACACAGGACAAAACTGTATCAGGTAACATGGGCATAAAGGGGGAGAAAGATGAGAAGTATTAAACTGCCCTAAGTTGTTTACTGGATATTTAGACAGAATAACAATCGAGTTGCAAGTTTTTGCAGCTGGAGGACCACATACTGAACCATTATAAGCCCAAACTACTTTTCAGAGGCATACTTCTAGGTATACCATTTATGCGTTAACCTGTTTCCTGCTAACCGCCATCCAGATGTAAAAGGACTAGGATAGCGGAGTGGAAACATGGACTCAGTAATGGAGAATAGTCTGAAACCAAGTGGATGATTCCTGTAGCCTAGAGAATTTCATGAGGACAGGGAAAGTCCTTTTCTAGTATAGAGATGCAGGAAACAGTGGATGATTCCTGTAGCCTAGGGAATTTCATGAGGACAGGGAAAGTCCTTTTCTAGTATAGAGATGCAGGAAACAGTGGAAATTCCCCCTGCACCCTGCATAAAGGGTGTCTTTCACTGGTACATGTTTACAATCACCTTTTAAGCCAAGATTATTCTGGTTCACCATGTATAAATATAGAAGGCTGGACACAAGGCAGGGCAGGGATCCATAAGAAGCCTGCTACTCATGCTTTAAAATCTCTATATGTGACACCCTGGTTACATTTATTAAAACTCAGACAAAAATTGCAATATGCTTTGGAAACTGGGCCGAAAATTGTTTTCCTCATTGTAGGTGAAACCGAGTGGCACAACAATCAGATAAAGTTGCTTTTGGACACGCATAGTTTTTCCTCTTGGGACAGCTAAGTTGTAATTCTAAATATTTCTCTAAGCTGGCAGGTGATATAGATGCTAGCAGAAAGTTGGTAAATCATTTCCTCACATAGCTGGTGTAGCTGGAAATAAACATAAAAAGCAAATAGCTGGCAAGTCATAAAGGAAGACAATTCTTTCTCATACTAAATGCTTAGTCTGCATTTTTTCCCCAATAAACATGGGCTGAGATACCTACCAGCACAAGAAACACAGCATATCCAGAATGCTCTGAAATAATTTTAGTTCCTGGCGGCAGAGAGGGGGTGTCATTTTATGGCACTGCTGCTCAAATATGCAAATCCTGAGTAGTTCTAGAAAAGAAATGGGGCTCCCAAAATCAGAAACCAGACACCAAATGCTCAGGTGGCTTAGACACATACACACATACACACTGCTATACCTCAGAGAGCAAAGGGTGCTCATTTTTTCTGGTGAGAGATGACAACAGCTCCCTGGTTATTTCCATTACGGATGGCTCTTGGCTCAGTTTTGAGAATCAATTTTGAACTCAGAGCAACTGGCCCTGGTATCCTCCCTCAACACTCTGTGCTGCCTCACCTCCAGCCAGGGACGCTGACTCTTCTGCAAGCCTTTGACAAGCACGACCCTACTGCTGGCCACATGCAGAACTACACTCAAATTGTTTGCAAGCTCATTTGTCTTACCGCCTTCCTGATAAGAAGAGGTACACCATAGCACTGCCACCAGCTGAACTTCTTGCTAAAGGAGTCTGTTGGCTGCTATATGAAACCACTTAAAAACGCTAACGCATTATCCCTTTTTCAGAAAGAAAAATGGCTTTAAAAGCTCACGCAGCTGCATCATCCTGTTAAAATCATGTTTACTGTGACAATGCAGGCTCTCCTTTGCTATTTAAAGCAAAATACATGTTTTTGCATATAGGTGCAGATAATAGCACAGACCAAGACACATCAATCATGCTTTACAATAACCACCTTAACTTGACATGCCTGAATCAGCCGTCACTCACTGGGGGGGGGAGGGGGGAGGAAATGTACGTCTTTCCTCCCCGCCCCAATCTAATGCCTAATTAAGTTATTTCAGTCACTTGAAAACATAACTATGCCATGACAGAAGGCTTTAAGTTTGAAGGTGTCTCAGGTAAGAAAGTGCAAAACTCTAAAATGCTCCATGTTGAGCAAGCGCCTGAAAGCCTGAGCCTACTCTCTGAATCACCTGAACCTCCAGTGCGCAAAAAGAAGGACCACAGGCTGCTTCTTTTTTTTTTTTGTTTACCACAATGACAATAAAAAAAGTGACTCTTAAAGATTCAGTTCAAATTTTGGCTAAAGCTTTGAGTTGAGTCTTCTATAATTCGTTTTCCCATTCATTAAGCAGGAACTAAAAGTGGATCATCATTATAGCTGTTCTAATTGTAACTTACAATCTTTAATCTCTGAGCCCTTCAAAAGATGTTTGATGTACCACATTTAAGAGCCAGGTGCAAAGACAGGCAAAAGGCAAGGAAGGGAGACGGAGGTGGAGGAGAGAAGGGAAGCAGAAGAGAAATTTAACCTTTTTTAACCAAAACCATGAGTCTGAAAACCATGACCTCAAAAATCATGCAGGATTTCATCTACAAGTTTTATGGAGAATCAAAATCATCAGAAGTATGTTTGCATTCAGCCTATTCCCCTGCCAGGGCACAGCTCGTGTTTTTCGTGGACGTTGTGTTTCTCTAGAGCGACGAGGCCAGCTCACATTTATGCAACAGGCAATGGAGATTTTGTTATGGATGAAAGAGATGGGGAATTGAGCCGTTGTTGAACTGGAAGACTAAGGGAAAAAGTACATCAGCAACAGCCATCATTCAGGCAAGTTAGGCATATATCCAATTTATAAAATTATGTTAGCGTCAAGAGTTTTGTGGGTTTTTTTTAAATGTAGTTTTTACAAGTCATGGCAGGATGTCAGATACTGCAAAATACAGTGGCCCAAGTTTTACAAAACACATAAAAGTACAGACGTTTCTCAGTACTAAAAAGTACCGTATATCTGCAAAATTAACCTGAGATCTACTTTGGTGGTTAAGGAGCCCGAGCTAGGAAGTTCCCATTTAGCTATGAATGTCTTTAGATTTCAAGGATTTTCAAATCTGGTTTCTCACTTTGATTCTCAGAAATACAGTTTTCATTTCACAGGATAGATCACTGCAAGAAAAAAAAGAACACTTCATGGAAAAATACTTAATGCAAAGTTAATCTGATCAAGATGTACCGTATACTTCTAAATACGCTAATCAAGGTCCTATGCAGTATAAGTTAATGCTCCTTTTATTTATTGTAATACTCCCAGAAATATTTACTGTAACTCAATAACAGGATGAACAGTGTGACTTGATGTGACCTCTCAGTAACTGCATATGAATACTAATGAAATGCAAAAGTCTTGAGTATTTAGACTTGACTCTTGCTTTCCATTTCTTCCAATATATAACAAATATAGAGCACTTTAGATATAGATAACATAGCTCATTCTGTTTAAGCTTAGTGCCCTGAGTCTATTTGTTGAGAGGTTGCCTACCCCTGATGTTGCAGTTTCAGTCCTGGTGTAAGACCTTGTGTAAGGAACGGCTGATATTTCTGTTGTGAGGATATCTGAATCTAGAGAGAATTTGTACAGGGAAGATTCAACCCTGAATCTATCCATTTTGACAGACTCTTTTACCTGGTTTTATTTCCCAGTAAAAAACAACGCTGGGAATTGCTGTACACTGCATTCAAAATAAAAATAAAGCTGTCCTCAAAGCCAATATTAAATATTAACCAGCTAAGGAGGATTAAAGCACCAAAAATAGACTAGCCTGATTACCTGAAATTCCTGGTTCATTTCACTTAGTTAAGAAGACATACTAATTGATGTTGTTATTATTTATCCCCTTCTCCTATGAAATGGGTCACATCCTGTGAAAGCAGCAGAATTATGGCAGTATAAAATTGCATGAGGGGGAAAATCTGGCTCTGTGTGGGATTTTAGGGAGAAGCCCAAAACCCCAAGATTTCATCTACTTTAAGAACCAATTGCTTTCATACAGACTAAATGATGAATAAAGAACTCAGTCATACACAAAGGCTTGCAATACCTACTGTCCACAATTTTGTGAACTTCCACTGTCAAGTCATATAAACACACGTGTGCTTTGAAGCAAGCGTTCCTGGATTGCATGCTTTTCCCCCCAAATATTTGTATTTTGCCCTTTCTTTGTTTGGCCTAATCATGCTTGCTGGTGGTAATTTGCATGTCAAGATTTAAACAAAAACACTTTTTGTTAATAAGACTGACATCTAGTCCTTCGTGCTATTGACATTTCTGAAAAAGAGTTCATGGGAGTATTCTGTGAGCAAGATAACTGACTCTCTAGTATTGCATGCCACCATATAGTTATAAAAACAGACTCCGATTCTTGCACTGCAATTGCAGAAGCAAACTACAGGATCCTATGGACCAGGTGAGGCTGAGGAGCACAGTAAATGCTGTGAAAACTGCAGAGCTCTGCAGTCATGGATGATGCCACCATTCAATGGTGATGAAATTAAGGGAGACCTTGAACCAGGAGAATTTGTGAGTAATCACTGATTTTCTTTGCTACTTGCCAAAAGCAGGGAGGAGTCATTTACTTAATCTTTGTGAGGTGAGATGTCACACAGAGAAGATAGATTTATAGAATCAAGTTTCAAATGCAAAAAATGTGATTTAATAGCAAGATTTCATATAATGCAGGTTATTCCATCACAAAGAGATACATGGACTAACTCTGAGGAAGGTATCTAGTTAAAATGAAAACAGCATGGAATGATGGCCTAAGCCAATACATTCATTAGCAATTGAGGGATTTGAAAGAGATTTTCATAGATAGGAAAAAAACATAGGGGTATTCTCATATAAAGCCTTTAAAACCCAACACACATCTGAAAGGCCTTGCTAGTGAGGGATGAACAGATTAATCAATTATGCTTCTCTGGATGTGAGGGATGGCATGGATGAGCACCATTAGAACTTCAATGAGTGCAGGCAGATGTAAGCAGCACACAGACAGTCTCTCTGACACTGTTGCATCAATGTACGCAGGGACCACCAAAATGGGCCTCAAGGTGGTGATGGAGACTTGTGAACCTGCAGGCAGGAGGCTGATGTGATTGAAACAGTTAAAATGAAGATAAACAAAACAGATTTATCTCAAAAGAGCTTCCCAACTACTCTAAGAAAATCTCTACCTCAAATCCGGAAGGTTGCAGTGAGAAAAAAGAGGGTCAAAGCATGAAGTGGGAGAAATAAGAGAGAAAATAAGAAGGAAAGAAAGAAAAAACTGTGTAGTAAAAACAGGAAAATGAGGGATTATTTGCCTCTGCAGAGAATAAATAAGGAGCTCAACCCACACCACACAGGGATTAGCTACACTGCATAATACAGTAGAACTATGAAAGCACTGGAGATCTTTCCTAGTTGTTTCCCTGGGAACAAAAAAATGTATTAATTTTTAGCTCTTAGAGGTACAACAGGATGCTGGTGCCTAGAGAGGCTCTGAGCACTGCACAGGCACATCATAACACTATGCACACAAGTGTTAAGAGTACAACTGTAAAGCTGAGATACAACATGTGGATGCAGAAAGCAATTGTGGATAACATGCCCAAAATAAACACTATAAATTTCATGTCAAGAAGAGACCCTGTCCTGCCAACGCACACATGCGTGTGCACAGACACGCACCCCCAAACACCTGATAATCGGCAAGAATTTTGTGGGCCCCAAGAAACAGCTAAGTTTGAGAGAGAAATCTGAGGGAGGACAGCGCTAGTAGTTTTGCAAAGCTCTGTAGCCCTCCTATGCATAACGGAAAGCGGAGGAGAAAGCGTGGAGGCATTTGATAGGAGATGGGACAGATGAGAGAGGAAGTCTGGCTGCAGATTGCAGCTATGGGAAGAGCAGTTGCAAAAGCAGCCAGGCAGGGAGGCATTTGATAGGAGATGGGACAGATGAGAGAGGAAGTCTGGCTGCAGATTGCAGCTATGGGAAGAGCAGTTGCAAAAGCAGCCAGGCAGGGAGGATAAGATGTAAATGCATACTGCTGCATTTTATACAGAGTGCTTCCCCTGGGGTCTGCCCGTGTGTCTCTAGCTGGCGCTGGCTCCTTCCCTCCTGTCTCCTTGTCCCTCGCCATTTCGCTTCCTCCTGTTGCACACCGTTCCTTACTTCTCCAAATCAGGGGAGTTGACTGCTACACCTAAGCAGCCCTACTTAACACAAAATACATCAAAACCATCCCCATTAGTGCCATGATGTTCACTGTGCTTGTCCATTCCTCCTCTCTGTATCCATCTTCCTGTTTACCCTGGATGGTCTTTGGGTTATTCTGTTTTGCAAGTGCTGACCACACAGAAGACCCATTTTTCACAGCTTTTGGGCACATATTATAAGCATGGCTAATAACACGTGAACAAAAATTGTTCTGAGAGAGGTCAATGGCTTGATAATACATAAAAAGTAGCTCCAAAATAAGAAAAGTCGCCAGCTGAGCAGAAAGGATCCAAAGAGTGCAGTGGCAGTGTTGGAAACCTGAGCTAGGAAAGGAGCTTTATTTCTTTGTTACATGAGAGACATGGTGGATAGTCAAGACAGCATTTGAAAAGATGAAGGTGCAGTAGTCAAGATATGAGAGAAGACAGGACAGAATTTTATTGGTGCAAAAATGAAAAGCCCCACAGAAGAAGTACTCTTGGGTCATATTCATTGTGATATAGACAAAGAAATTTATAATTTTTTTTTTCTTTTACAGAGATGCACAGAAAAAGATTCTCTGGGATGAAATTTTTTTAATAGGGGAATTTTTGTATTTTCTCTTCTCCTTCAAGAAAATGCAATTTTCCTGTATACTAACTAAATTCTATGAAAATTTGGTTTTGTTCCCCATTTCCAGATTGGGGAGAAAATAGTAGAGGGAACAGAATAAATCAGACTTGAGTGCAGACAGACAAGTTTGAGTCATTTTAAACTTGTCGCATAAAACTGTGGTGACCTGCCAGGTTATCTGTTGCGGTAAGTGCTTGGCAGGCTGTCCAGGCCCACAAGAAGCCAATACACCTGGCACGAGCCAACTTAATCCTTTAAAACACCTTTTTAAAGATGGGGTTTTTTTCAGGACATTGCAGAATTTCTGTACGATTATCTCAATTTTGTCCGAGCTGGATCTACCTCTACTAAACATGTTCTGTGGGGGTCTAATAAATTAAATGTACTTTAAAAAACAACAACAACAACAAAACAACAACTGAGGGAAACATCTGATTCAATTAACCAGAAAAAGCAGTAGTTACTCTATCTTCTGAGCCATGATTATTGCATTATGGAGGGACAGTAGGGCGGAGAAGCGAGTGGTCTCGTAAAAAAAAAAAAATATTGCTAAGACAGACTTCTTCAATTGTCCCTGGCTTTAAACCAGACACCGTGCTTCAACAACTTCTGTAAACTGGCATTCCCAAAAACCTGTAATGTTTAAAGAAAAAAAAAAAACAACTAATGACTCTGTGCATAAGCCCAAAAAGCTTATGCCTTTACCCAGCATGTCCCAGCCCTCCCGTAAGGCCGATGACCCTGCTGGCATGGCAGGGAGGAAAACCGAACAGGGTTCAAATGCCAGGCATGGGAGGTAAAAATAGCAGCCTTTCACACTTTAACATAATTTTCCTTTTTACGCACTTCCAGCTCTCATGAACAGTCATTCTGCCATACAGGCTTCCTAAGAAAACAAACAAGACCCAATCATTACATTTTTCAACTTTGTGATCAAATTTTTTGCACACACAAAACCCCTGATAATCTTGTTGATGTAAAACTAAGAAAGACCACGGTTGAAAAGACATTATTTTAACAGGAAAGTTTATAAGACACTATCATCTTGTAAGGTGATCATGCTCTGAACTACAGGAGCATGGACAATGTGTAGTTATGGGTTTCAACATCAGTTTTAAAGATGCCTTTTTATCTCTATCCTTGCCTATAATCCTGAACTCCCTATTTACCCTCCACTAGTATTTCAACTCTAGGTTACAGATCATCTTTGTTTATAAATACAAATATACATTTATCTAAGTCACTCATGTACCTGCTGTAGAAATGCCAGAGAGTCTCTCCTACCCCTCTTTTCTCTTCATAAAGGTCAAAACCCCCAAACCACCATCACAACAGGCATTTTTATCACATTTTGGTAGCAGTTTCAGTAAGGAAGTTAAAACTCAGAACAAGCAGGAAGAATAAACCTTTAACTTCAGGAAATCCTTAATTTGAGCACCTCAGAAAACAGCCAACAAAGTCTGTGTTGCTGTTTCTCAGAGAGGCTTTTGATTTCCAGGGCTGGGAAGCCATTAGCTTTTCCATATGCTATGTTGACTCAAAAACGGTTAATGCTTTTGATAAAAATGTTTTTCCTTGTAGGAGAAAGTTCCACAGCCTTGAATACATTTTGAAGATGCTGTACAGGCTATATGTATTTTTCAATTAGAAAGAAACACATCTATAATGCCTGTCAAGGCTCAGTGCAAACCCACTACATTTCCTATTTTTATTTAATCAGGTATCCTTAAATTTGCACTGTATTTGGTAGTAAGCTACAGAACAGAATAATTGAAGCCCCTATGAATGATGAAGAGCGGGCACAATAAGGAAGATGAAGTGAGCCCTGAGATGTTACAGGTATCGTACAAATTAGACTTCCAACTGAAAAGCAGGAGTAAGTAGGAAGAAAAAACAGAAACACTACCAGTGTTTTTTTTAGAGCTAGGATGCCACAGAAGTCTCACAATTATTGAAAATTGTTTTCTGTGAAAATATTACCTTCAAAGTTGTTTATGTACATGCAGACTGCTCATTCATATTTCCCTTTGGTCAACACAAGATTTGACAGCCAAATACATGTTGAGTTGATTTCTCTAGCAACTAGGTACCTACATTTATAGAAGCACCCGAGACTGCCAGGCTGAGGGCAAGCAGCAAGTTCCTGTTGTGACAGTCAATGTGATGGATACTTGTGCACAGCGGAAGGACACAGTAGCTTCTCTGTTAGGAGGTTACAGCAACGTGGTGTTTCTTTCTATTGCTGAAAGGCATTGCGAGAAGAATAAATCTCTGATTACACACCCTGAAGTGCTCTGTGCACCCCCTTATAACCCATCAGTGTTGGCCACAGCCCAGCACTGTACTGGATGGAGAATAAGGGACTGTTGGGGATGAAGGAAAGTATTTAGGATGTGGATCTGGGGATCCACCACTGGGGGATAAGTTATTCGAGTTCTGCAAAAGCAGCTCTTCTGCCGAATACTAGTTTTGATGTTTCATAGTTGCTCTCATTCCTCATGACAGCACTAAAGAGACAACAGTACTAGCAAAGTCTTAAGCCCTGAGGTCATGCCCTATGCTGATGTTCTTAAATAAGACCTTATTATTAAGTGCTGAAAAGTTCCCATAACTTTCTAACTCTTACCTTGCTCTGTTACCAAATTTAAAATAGCTGCTAAGCCCGCATTGCCTGGGAGCAAACATTAACCAAAGATAGAAAATTGCCACACCTCAGCACTTCTAAGAAGAATTTGAAAGGCTTCATAATACAAAGAAAACAGACCAATAGAAAGATTATTGCCATTCTTTAACAGATAAGGCTTGGTTATTTGATGTAACTATTGAGAAATGGGCAGTTTGGAAAGGACATGCATACACGATTATCAACTGTTGTACAGACAACAGTAGAGTGATTAAGCAGTGCAGATGGAAAATCTTGAGAGATTTGGCTCTTTAGGCCAGATGAGCATCAAGCAGTTTATTTCAGCCCACCCGCTCTTCTTGGTGCAAGAACATTATGCAAGAACGAAGGAGGAGTGTGCGCACAGGAACAAGAGGAAAAAGTGTGGATGTGGGTGTGTGTGTGCGAGAAAGATTTGCTAGTTCTTCCTAGTTTTACTTGGGTGTGAAGTAACACAAAAATAGGGTGTGGTGGTTTTTTTTTTTCCCCTCATGACATGTTCACGCATTTGCACTCTAGCTCAGAAACTTGAAAGGAAAGGGAGGAAATTAAGTACTTGGAGAACTTTGCCAAACAGTGGTTGGTGGGGAGCCTGGACTTGCCCATCATATGGCCAACAGGAAAGTGACTTTGCACTACCAACCGCAGCACATAGGCCATGCAGAACACAGAGAAGGAGAGTGAAATGTAACTAATGCAACATCTGGTGTGGCTCTCAACAGCCTAAGGAGTTGTGGTAAAACATGCATTATCTATGCACAAATACAGCATGTGTTATATGCACAATATCCTTCACAAGCAAATGTCTGTCCAGTTTGTGGTCACATCTTAACCCAAAATTTAAAGCTGTCCTACATCCAAAACATGAGTGAATGTTCCCAGAAGGAGAGGAGAGTTGCTCTCCATGTTGATTTAGTTTTTGGCTTCTCTAGTAAAACTTCCAGCAAGAGCAACAATTAAAATGCAAAACTGCAAGGAGACAACACAGGTTTCTTGAAGGGGACCATAAATTAACTTTGAGAGTGGTCTTCTGACAGATTGTCAAATGGCAATAACTACTGACCTCAGTAACTAACATTAGAGTCAGGGGAGAGAGATCCTTAAGCTACAGCACCGTCAGCTGCTGGTGATGGGGTTTCTTAGGTGAATTCTTTATCTTTGCAGTTTGCTTGACTTGACTGGTTCTGCTACACCCATGCTTTCTCGAGTTTTACACTGGCCTAATTTTCCTCCTTGGCTGTATAAGAAATGCATGCCTCGGGGGAAAAAAAAACCCACACAAACCCACAAATGTTGAGCTTTGTAGTTTTTCTCAGGATGTGGGAAGTTGTACATATCTTTTGGCTTTAGTCTGCAAGTTTATTACATCTTTGTGGTATTGCTTTTTCAAGACTATATGAAAGGTCCAGAAAGGCTGTAGTCTCAATTGAAGCTGAAATAAGTAAATGTGTATGCATAACCTCACAATTATTTCACTAATCCCTCCTCTTGCAGGCAACAGGCCTGGTAACCTGTATCCTTAGATTCAGGTCTCTGGTGGCTCCTTTTCTTCACATACCCTTGTGATTGAGATGTGCAAAACTACAATTTAATCAAAGTTCCTTTGCAGTGGGCCCCTGCAACCTGGTGTTACTTACTGCCTGCTGGAGATTAATACTGCTCAGCTGGACCAAAAAACAAAAAAGCAGGGTAAGTAGTGTACCTTGTGCAACAGGTAATACAGGTTTTATGTACCAAATTTAATATATCTACACTGAGATGAGCAGACTAACAGTTTTCCTAGCCAATTGATATGATCTGCACAAAGTGACCTGGAGCATGTTATCATTTTCATAATGGTCTGGAAAACAGAGTGAAAGCACCTATCAATTAAACTGTGTAGAGTACTAAATTGAAATTTTTTGAAAATGGCAATGAAGATAAATGGTTCAAATGAACCTATAGCAGATAGAAACATGGGCAGGAAATAACAGCACGTTATCTGTCTTGGAGAAAGAGTGTGCTATAGGGTATTCTGCAATAGCGTTACTGAACTGCAGTTGAAATTGTTCCACTTCAATGGCCTCATTAGATACCTGTTGCGAAAATGGAAGAATAAGCACATCACCCAGCAGCCACACCACTCACTTAGGCAACTAACCTTTAAGCATTTTATGTGAAAGATTTAGTAAAACAAGAACTCTGGTGCATCTCATTTTCATGTGCCAAAAGCTCCTTGTGCAGAGCAGATGGAAAAGAGACACCTAAGCCAGGGCTGTGATTTCTGCCTGGCAGCATGGCACACGCAAGCTGCAGTAGCAAGTCCAGACTCCTATTACAGATTTTTCATTTAGAGCTTGACTGAGATGGAACTCTGCCTGCAAAGACCCGCATCCACACTGAGACCTGTTACAGCATCACAACTCTAATTTATATTCTGCACTTATAAACTTAACACATTTCTTCTACATAACTTTAATTGTACCCCGTGACAGTCCCTCTCATTTATCATCATCATCATTGTGTTTTGAAAGTCTTGAAGGTGCTAGCCAAAATTATAAATTCTTAGTATCCAGCTTTCTAAGAACAGTGGTCAGGTAGTTAATTAACGTGTTCCTTTGCCTTCATTTCTCTTTCCACTTTCAATGCACAAGTTTGTAATTATTGACATCCTTTGTGTGGGCAAGAGGATCCAGCTGTCCTTAGTACTTGCCAATGATTCTTTGACTGATGTAAGGGGAAGAAAAGACCACTGAAATGGCTTGGAGTAGAGACATTGGCAGCCCCTGTGCAACAGGTGATGACTTTACATGCAGGCAAGGGGCTGAACTCATTCCCTCCAAACCCAGAGGAACAGCAGGGATAAATCTGGCCCACTGAGCAGCTTGGAGCACGTCACTGCCTGTTTCCTATACTGTGTAATGCATGGGTTAACCTCTTGGGCAGAAGCAGCACCCTGATTGTGGGGCAGGATCCCAAGGTAGCCAGGACTGGCCACTCTGCTTGGGAAACAGCGTTCAACGCATGAGTGGGAAGAGACAGCATAAGTACCGTGAAGGAAAACAGCCTAACTCAGATCTTAAAAAGACACAGCCATACTCTCTAGCATCCTGCTGCTTATGCTCCCAAGGCTAGAGCAGAACAAGAATGGGAAAAACCTAAGCGGGAAGGACAGATTCAGAGAAGAGAGAGATTTGTATTTCAGGCAGTTCTGGGCAATACCATAAGCCAAATTTATTCAGGCCACAAGGATTCATGTTACTGTCCTTATTGATCAGACCCTTATTTCAACAGAGTCTTCCTGAAGTGTGGTTCATCACTTAGAGAGCAAGCCTGACAAAGCTGAGATACTCCTGCAAGGTACTTCAAAGCAGGTGTCTACAGATTTCAGAAGCAAGTCGTTATGGCTTTCTTCACTTTCCTTTGCCTGCCAGTCATTCTAGACAACTGTAAACAGTTGTACTATTAATAATAATATCTAGCTCTCACGCCATACCAAGCTTCTCTAATATGCTTAAAAAGATGCATCAGCTTGTTTTGAAAATGGAATGTCCCAGTGGCCAATGCCCAGGGATCTAATTACAAAGACCAGCAATGGGAAAGGACTGAAACAAAATCACATATTTTGTCTGTTATATCGTGTAGCAGCAGCCTTTGTCCTTAAAACCTTTTCATCAGGATATAAAACACCACATGTTCTTATAATCACAGTTCTTAAGAAAACAATCACAAAACATTTGATATTTATTTGTGGTCTGATTCAATAGGTTAGTGAAGTTGCTTTCCATTGTTTCCCTTGTCTATTTACCCTCCAGCTAAACACCCTCATTACACAGGGTGACCTAGAGCTGATGAAATGTAGATCCCAGTTCCCTCCACAGTTACAATCAAAGCTCGAATCCCCAGCTGAGGCTAACACGCACAACACGGCCTAAATAAGAAGAAAGGCAAGCATTCAAAGAGAAAGTGTTAGTTAAATAACAGTATGTCGCAGGTTTGCCCCAGGGATAAAAATTCATGGTCAGACGTTACAAAGTTTTTGCCTTGGAAAGGAAATTCATGGCTAAAATTTTCTTTCAGAAAACATAAAATAACTGTTTGATTGTTTGTTTTTAATTTTATACATGCCTATTAGTAACATAGCTTGTAATATATCTTTCTGGATTAGATTTTTGGAGGAATGCATTCTTATATTGCTAAAGGAGAAGAGAAGGCTTGTGGGCCTGAAAGCTTTCCTGTTTCTTCCAACTATTTCTCTTCATCTAATAAAAATATTTTTTCTCCACGCAAATCTTACCTTGCTTATAGTCAAACAAAACTGAGTGTTGATTTTATGCTTTCTACTGTCTGATTGTAGCAAATTCATATTTGCACTGTTGTGTTTAGAGGAATGAACATACTCCTAAGATTGTTTGCATATGATGGAATGCTGCACAACGTAAAAAATCCAGAAACAAGATGTAAATTATACAGTTCCACTGAAATACTATTACATCTAGGACTTAGCTGCCTAAGCCTTAGCTGATACCTATCAATGGCACAAAACCATTATTGAAATGTTATGGTACAAAAAAGAATTAAATCTAGTAGCTTTGTCATGGCTATCACTACTTAACCACAGCAATAACTTAAAAAAAACCAAACCCACAGCTAGCACCCTCCTTTTATTAGATATAGAGGCAATCACACCATCACTGATTGTACCACTTTGAGCAAAGGGTGCCTTAAGGAACCAAAATAGAAAGTGATCAGAACTGTTAAGTACTGGACTTCTCAGCATGGCAGAGACCAGGTGCTATTAGTGACAGATCATATATTGACTACAGCTCAGTCAGTCCCAAGTCCTATCAAAACTAACGGCATTGCTAAGACTTCACTGATTGTCAAAAAAGTTAAGAAAACAAGACGGCTGAATCTATTGTGAACCTTTGCAAAATACATTACGGCAATACAAATGAATCAAACTTCATTGCCAAGGGGAATACCAGATTATGCCACTACTTCCTTTTAGTAAGACTGAATATTAAAGCAAAAAAGATTTCATGTGTCTGCTGTTATATTTAAACTGTGTCCAGGCAATAATGGCTTTCATAATAGTTAAAAGTTAAAGACAACTACATGTAACATTTTATGAATACCGACGTGTATCAAATTTTAACAGTATGAAGAATAAATTAAAAGGGGCAAAATTAATAAAGGTATGTTAACACTGTTCTGTTAAGTAAGACTATAGAGACCCATTAGGGTTGAGCTAGAATAAATTCTCATACTATTAACCTTTATATGAAAAATGTGTGCAAATAGGCCTGTAAGAAATTAGGAGTAAGAAAACTGTCATTTTATTTTATAGCATGATTCTTACTACTCTGGCATCTTCTCTCCAAGGGTACTTGGCATCATTTGTTTCCCAGAAAGATCAGGTGAAAAAGTTCATCCTGACAGAAATCCCCATAATAAAATCATACGTATCTTCACTGGTGTCAAGCTAACTCATTCTGCTTTGAACAAAATCAAGCAGGATTTGAGGAAATTAAAAAAGCCATAAAAAGCAACACAGCAGAAATTTCTCTTCTAGAACTTTTAGTTCTAAAAATAGTCTGCATGACCAGAAACAGCCAGTTCAATTCACTAACTCTAGTTACACACTTCTTGAATGGATCAGTTTTGAACCCAAAATATGTTCTGGCAAACTTATTTTCCCCCTCTGTCTGGAAAATGCTGTAACGATTTCTAGCACTCTTTAATATTAAATAGAGCTATCTTTAAAGAAGAGTAGAGAACTAGAGAAAACGCTTTCGGTATAAATGCATGGTACACCTCCATCCTGAACAGTGGCCAAACTGGTTCTGTCTCCATGATAACAAATATAACAACATCAGAAAACATCATAACAAGACAAAAGGACAATCAAAGACACAGAGCAGATTCATCATAAAGGACAATTAAATGGACCAAGACTCATCAGGATCTAGAGAGATGAGTGAGGGAGAGATGACTGGCATCCAAAAAATCCTCATTAGCTTGCAGAAAGTGAATAGGAAATGACTGTTCACTATTTCTTCTAATAGAAATAAAATGAAATCAATAAGACCAGCATGCGGCAGGATAAAAAAAGCAAAAGGAGGCTTTTTTCATGCAAGACACAGTTCAGCAGTGGAACTACTTGCTATGGGAAAAGATGCTAAAAATCTTATCAAGTTCATAAAGCATTCAGACAAAAAATGGAAGGGAAAAAATATATCTATCAGGGGCTATTAAACATAGAAAAGCTTATTTGGCTCATATAGTCCATAAGCTAGAAACCTCCAGAGACCACTATAGCGCACTGTGGAAGTATTATTATATGCTTACCTCATTATTATATTCTTTCCTAGGCATCAGCTATTAGGTGGTATTAAAAAGAGACTAGGCTAAATGGACTTTCTGTCTGGCAGAATGCTTGTTATTAAGTTTATAAAATAAAAACAGTTCAAAATGCTGACATGAATCTCAATTGCATTTTCATTAGTTCCCATTCATAGGTTGTCCGACACGAGACAGTGGTAAAAACCAAAAAGAGTCCAGTAAATCTCAGCAATTAAAAAAATACTAAAAATTAAGAATACTTAGTAGGGATTCATTAGGAATGAAAGTATGTAGACAATTACAAAACATGCATTTGTCAGTTTAGCAAAGTAACCTTAGCTTTTAGTTCAAAAGCTTTATTGAGTTGTAAATCAACATGCTTTGAATGGTCACATGTGCCCTAAGAATGCATGCTTCTTCTGCAAAAAAACTAGCAAGTACAAATGAAACAGAAAACAAAAATGAACAATTTACGGAAAAGATTCCTGCTGGCTAATTAAATAATCTCTTTTAATCACAATTTCAAATTCATCAACTTTGACTGTAAATATATTCTTTCTGTTTAGAAGCTATTTGCAAGAAATATCAATTCAAGAACTTCAGTGGACTGTCAAAAATAATACATTGTTCTTAGGCACTAATTAATTATAGACAAAAAAACATGAGTTGTCAGCACATTTTCTCCAGCAACTGTTACTGGAGTTTTTAAAGATAAATCTGCAGTATCAACTTTCCTGGTTTTATCAGTGGCCTGAGGAAATGAAGTTTACTTGTCACACTCTGTATGTGTTCCCTTCTCCTTGTCCTTCCCAATAACTTAAAAATCTAGTGGCCAAAGTTGTCACTGGGTAGCAATCTTAGTAGCATTAGTGCTTCTACAGGGAAGGAAAAACACTTGGATGATTTGCTTGGCCTCAGCTTTTGATGGGCCTTGAGGCATTGCCATGAGCAGCTGTCAAGCCTGTACTACTGGACAACACAGACCCAAGTGGCTGAGGTTCATCTGACCCAGCCAGTCCCCTTCCTGCAATGTCAGTGCAGCTAGCAAGGCTTTGGCTCTGGTACAGTGACACCATGAACGGGCTCCCCAGAGCAAGACAGCAGCCTACCCTCCACAAGCACCACTGACGAGATGTTCCTGGGTCTTTGACATGGGACAGCCTCAATTTGCACTATTCAGCTCCCTTATCCTTATAAAGGGGTACCCACAAGCAAACTGCCCAGCTGCCCAATGGGAATGATCCCTGTCCTGCATTGACTCCTGAACACGGTCCAGAGGCTGTCTGGAAGAGCTTTTGTCGGCCACGGTCAAAAACACGCAAGGGAATCTCTCCAAGGATGGTTGGGGTAAAGTCCTCAAAACATGTCCTATTTAACTTACTGGTTTGGGTACAGCCAGAGAGAGTACAAGGAGAGGGAGAACTGTAGGGAAAGTTTCCACTTCATGTTGTGCCCTGCTTCAACAGCAAAGACTTCAGTGACAGGGAGCAGGTCTACAGAAAATCCGGCCTTGCCCTTTTTCTGCTGTGGGACCACATGTGATGATTAACTTTGGATCCATTCTGTCCTTATCCCCTGCCCTGCTCAATTGCTATCACCTGCAGCAAAATCCAGTAGAAACTATAATCTACGGAAAAGGATAAAGAGCAGATCATTTAACAAGAGGGAATATTTGCAAGGACAAACGAGGCAGCTGCGTGCTCAGCTCTCTCGGATGCTCAGTAAAAGCTGAGAACCTAAATCTCACTTGAGACTGTGACGCAGCCAGTAGCTACCAAGCCCCTGCACCCCAATGCAGACAGTAGCAAATTCCACTCCGAAGAGCATTTGTTGAAGAAAATAGGCAAACATAGCCGGTGTGCTTGCTAGATGAGTCAATGACAAACCATTGGTGTTTTCTTGTGGCAGAGGAATGAGGTTGCCTCTCTCAAGGGACAGTATAGAAATGAGACTGACAGTCTAAGAGCGTTTGCGAAGAGCATTACTCTGGGGAGCACACAAGGGACTGGTCTTGTATTTCCAGTCATTACCATTATTTTTGTCCTACTCTCATTATCACCATTATTTAGAACAGCATCTGCACATGATCACAAAACCAGAGTCAAGTGCACCGCCGTCTTTTCCCATGTGTGCTGTTAACTCCAATTTTTCAAACCAGCATTCTGTATGCACGCAGCTCCGCCAGCATGAAGAAATCTATTTCGGGCCTGCTCTAATCACTGGGCACAAACAGGGAGGCAATCAGTGGCCTATGCACTTGCAGGCTGCGACATTTGCACAAAGTGGGAGCACAGCTAAGCAAGCATAAATAGAGTCTCAAAGATTTCTAACTTTAAAAATTAAAAATAAGTTACTCTTCTTCCAGTGTGGGAGTTTTTCCAAACAGAGGGAGACATGAAGAAGAGGGCTCTGAGTAGTGTTAGCCAGGTGTTAAGTAATATGACATGGAAAGGAGAAAGGGACATATAAGCACAATGAGCTATTTTCTTGAACACTAAGCAACAAAGTATCCAGACAGAACATTAAAATAGGGACGAATGGTTGCTTTGTTTTCAGGGCTTTGGAGGCCCAAGTGAAACATTTTGTCAAGAACAGCCCAGGAGACAAAAGCTCTCCAAGAGTGTATCTATTTTCTCAGCCACTTGGCAGAAAACTATATTTTAAGGAAGGAGACTCCTCTGTGCTATCAAGAAGTAGTATCGGCATGTTTTGAACAGACCAGGAAACGCATTTTGAAGTAAGCCACAGTAAAAAGCACCTGAGGGGTTTTGGTACACTTGTCCTCTTATGTTGACGGGATATCAGTACAGCCCTGACTGCTTCAGTGCAGGCACACGGATTTGCACCATCATGGAGCTTGTTTCCTCAAACTGCTCTTCTCCTTTTCCTCCCATGACTGGCTGCCCAGCATTCCTGTATCACTACAAACAGAGCTGGGCTCTCCTTTGGTGACTTCTTTGCTTGTGCAACAGAAGGATAGTTTATGCAAAGGACTCAAAGTCTATTTCAGCTGGCTACATTGCAGACTCGTGTCATTTATGCTGGCTTTTATTCTCAGTAGGATGCCAATCAACCTTTCAAAATCCAGTCAATACAATGCCCTGAGCAAGACTATTGGAGCTATTTAAAACCACTGAAATTAAATGGCTCCCGTAACAGCAAAAAGTCAGAAGATGAGAAACCCGCCTCTCACCAACTTGACAGTGAGCACTACTAGTGGCAATAAACAGATCTTCAGCATCTCCTTCATCTCTAGGTTTCCCATTGAAATGCCATCATAAGAATGTCAAAAATCCCAAACTAGCATGAACCAAGTTTCCTGGTTTTATATCTGACCCCGCCAACTCTCCGCCGTGCCAGCCAGCAAATAATGATTTCTGATGAGATCTACAAAGCTTATGGAGGAAGGGTGCTGGGGGCGAAGGGGAGGAAATCAAGCCTTGTTAGAAAAGCAATAACCGCACATTTAATGAATATATAAAGCAAGCTGTCAGACTGGCATAAATTGTGCCTGCTACTGTCATGGAAGTTCCTGCAGGATAAGCTATCTACCCCTGGCATCAGGAGGACTCCAGGCCAAGGCATCCCATGACTACACCTCCTCAGGAGATGATTAGTTAACGAGTAATGCCTACTCATGTCTTCACCTTGGTCATTATTGCATTTGGATCTACAGTTCAGGGCCATTCTAGTCACTCACTTCTACTGTTGGTTAAGATAGTATACAGAAGAACACGTAATGTTGATTTTATTCTGTGTATTCATAACTGAAAAGTATTTAAAAGGAACTTATTTGTATGTGTTCTGATGAAAGAAGTGTCACTTGGGAAGTAAATGCTCCGGTTGTACCTTGAGCTTGTGCAGAATGGGCTGAATACAGCTGAGCTGATCTAAAATAGTGATGCATCTGACCTTTTATCTTCAGCAGTTCACAATGCAACCAAGTTCTCATTAGACAGCAGCAACACTCTTGTTGGATAAGAGAAATCAGATAATGCATATTTAAGTAGCAACGTGTCACAAAAAAAAAATAATAATCCCAAATTACCTTCCCTGATTAGTACAGATAAACTTTTTTAGAGAGAGTCCAATAAAAGAAACAATTCTGCTGAAAGACTGTGCCTTAAACTGGCATAAGATTTCTCACTGAGATGAGCAGTCAAAGGTTACTTTATAATTGGGATTTTTCTGATTGACCTTTCCTGTTATACTGGGTTTGATGTCAGCTTAAGTACACAAAGATGAGTGATAATTTTAATACTGCTTTAAAATTGCAGCTCGGTATGTCTTTTAGTCAACTGTATATTCTTTCATATGAATTTCAGGAGAAAAAAATATTGGAATATGTTGCAGTCATTGATTTTGTTAAATATTTTAAATTAAGCATAGTTATCATGAGGAAAAACAAAAGCCTTTTCATTGTCAGGGGAAAAAATGTGAATGTCATGGTGCATTAGAAATCCAATATATCATGAGACTGGCCATCAACACCATTCCAACCCCCAGTTCATAGAGCCTCTTGCCACTTCTTCTCTATCTACATTTTAGGAAAAGCAAGAAATTTTGCCTGCCATAAATGAAACAGCCAAATCTCAGAAGCTCTATACAGTCTTCTGCTCAGGCAAGATCACTCACCCACTAGTAGCTTCCAAGGTATAAGCAATAATTTCATATTCTCCCCTCCTTGAGAAAAGTAGGAAAATAATTAAGTCGCTTTTGAGTTATAGCTGAGTAATGAATACAGTGTAATACTTCACTACTCTTAATCATTCATTCATTCAGACACTTCAGGATTTCTCAGTGCTGTCAAGAACCACAGAAGTTAATCGTCTTCCATTTAAAAATCAGCAATAACAGCAGCATCCCAGATTACAAACTAGGATTCATAATCTCTCTGAAACTTACTTCACAACAAGGAAGTTGCTCTAGTCATTTATTCTTTAAATATTTTATTAACTTCTATGACAGGCTTTTTGGCTGGGGAAAGGAGTTGGTTGGGCTAGAGAACTCACAAGGAAATCTTAAGATCGGGTGTTTAAATGTCACTGTTGTCATGTACCTAAAAAAAAGTGTTCTGTCAAGAACATCCAAGGATAAAAATCTGGTCCTACAGAAGTTAGTGGGAGAAGCTTAGCCCTTGATTTCAGTATGTCTAGGAATTCACCCAAAATCTCTGGATAGGTCTGGCACATTCAACATCAACTGATTTGTTGCTGAGAAAAGGGAGTTAATTATTTGATCACCACAGATGCACGCTCTAAGGAGTGTGATTTCTTGCAAGACTCCCCCCGTCTGCATCAGGTCATATGGTAAGGGACGTCTCCAAGTAAAAGGTCAAGCAGATTTTCACAGGAATAAAGAGAGATAGTTTAAAATAGTCCTGCAAGACAGTAGTTTGCTTATAAGAACAGTTCTTAACTGAAGTTTCATTACAGTGAATTATGGTTTGCAGGCACCTTATCATTTAATAACGCAGATGAAACACTTTAGATGAAAAGGCAATAGATTCTCTCACCAGATTTTTGTATGCAGGACATTGAACCTAGACACACTGAACAGGTGGAGATGCTGAAGAAATGATTACTTGAGATATCATTACTGGAGTGTACTGATGAAGTGGAAAATAGAGCATGAGGAGGAGATGCATGGGAGGCATAATTACCATTTACAGTGTCTGACTTTAATGCTACACTATAGTAATGCGAATAAATCCACCTCTTGAGTGCTAAGGTAGGTACACGGAAGAGGCTCTCCTGAAGCCACTGTGCACATACCCAATACACACAAGGCTGCAAGGACCTACCTGCACGTAACTGAATCCGCTGATTATCAGATGATTGCAGCACCTCTGCTATACTAACCCACATAGCTTAAAGATGATTATGCATTGGAACAGTATTAATCTACCTACCAGTATCATCACCTACTCACTTCACTAAGACTTTGGGCTAAACATGTATGTAACACCCCAGAACAAATCCTTACCCAGCATAATCTACAAGCAAGTGAAATAAACTTCCACTGAAAACAACAGGTACACCGATTTCTAACTAATAAAGCTGACCTTTGATTTACATCTTTGTCTCTAACACAGACAGTTGGGCATGAATTTAATTCTCACTCTCCATTTACACACAGAAAATCATCTCTTCGTGATACACAATAGCTGCAGGACCGTGTTTTAGCATCTGCTGCTTCTATGTATTTGCTCAAATTTTAGTGAGGTACTCATCAAATGAGAAGAATGCCTTCAGGTATTCAGAGAGACTAAAAGTGATTTCTACCTCCTCGTTGCTCCAGATTGTGAACTACACCATTCTTCAACTAGTGGAAGAAAAGATGTTGCCACATAGTGTGTTTAGCCACTCAGAACCTGGATCTTCCTCCATCCCTGCAGCAACCATTAGAGATCTTAAAAACATTTGTCTATTTACTCAGGAAAGCTTTGACTTGGAAGAATTGCAATGGTGTTTCATAGGCTACCATCCTAGAGAATCTGAAATGTGGGTCTTAGTGACTGTCAAAGGAAAACAACACTTCCTTCTGGACATGCATTTTAAAGAAGGCAATGAAACAGCATATTATTTCCTACCTTGAAACAGCTAATTGTTTTAAAAACATGATATCAGATAAACACACAGACTTTTAAGTTAAAGCCTACAACAAAGGCAACATTCACTGAAGAAGAAAAACAGTGTCTAATAACTCTTTCGTCATTACGCTCACTGAAAACCCAGTCCAAACTACAGAAGAAAAACAAACCCATGAGAAAACTTCTCTTTTTTGTTCTCCATCTTCTGATTTTGAACGTTCTTGGGTGGAGAAGTACCCTACGCAATCCAGCTGAGGGCTGATAGTCTCTCTCTTCATCACAGGGACATACACAGCTGGGTGGGCGTCAGACTGAAGAAAATGTGGTACTTTAATCAAGCTCTACATTAGCAGCCTGAACTCTGTTAGCCACACTTTTTCCTTTTTATTTTATTACTTTAAAAATAGAATGTTATCATTTGATTCAAAACAAACAGCTAAGAAAATCCAAGAGAGAATTCCTTGGAAGTAGCTAGTTTGAAAGCAAGAAAGCCTTCTAATTCTGTAGTCTCCTATTCTAAGTATTATTAAAAAAAATACTTATGATTTTGTTCATTTCAAAAGAGAAAATAAAAAATTATTTTGCATGTATTCATATCTCAACATGAACACACTCTAGTATGAAAACATTTACAACTGAGGTAGTCACTGTAAGTTCCCTTTAAAGTCAGTGGGGAAGAAAGATGACTGCAGCTCATCTCCCCCTAAAGTAACCATCACAATATGGAAAATTAATTGATCCTTTAAAGCCTTGAAGCTTCTTTTAAGTTCTTTTTTCTGTAAATGGGGACTAAGAGGATTAGCTCAGATTTAGATACCTCCCTTGAACATACCCCTTGTTAGGTGACAAGAATCCTATCCAAACTGTCCTTTTGTTATGCATCTAGCTCTGCTAGGCCTTCCCCTGTTATCCCATGAGCTGCTGCAAAATGAATGCAAATCCTAATAAATAGAACCAACAGCTCTGCGTCTCTGGTAGGCTATTTAATTGAAATATTTGATCCTGAGGATTTCATCCTATCCCCCGTAACAGAAATATTTTAACAGGAGTAACTCCTGGAGTTGCAAACAGAATGTGTTAAATAAAGAAAGGGGAAAAAATATTCAGGCTGTAAAGGAAAAATAATTTGAGCTAAAACAATGCTGGTTTATGTCATCTGGACTTGATTTTTCTGACTGTTGGTTTGAGGGGAAGAGAAGCCTTTTCAAGCTGTTCTCAGCAACGAGAAAGCATCCCTATATTTTTCTCAGGTACTTTGAGACTACCACACCATAAAGGTTGGCCCTTATGGTTAGACTCCCCAAGCTTGTTTTGTTTCAGTCATTGCAGCACAGGTTATCCACCCACAGTACACGGTAGCCTGAATGGGAGAACTAGCCCATTCCTTCCCAGCATACAGAAGGACCCTTCATCGGTCACCACTGAGCTGGTAATCTACTTAACTTGTGGACTTCTGGTTCGGGACAAATTCTGCAGGGATACAACAAGAGTAGAGAAACAGGAGTTGGAAAAAGGTTCTCATCACTGAAAAGAGAAATTTTAAGAACTGTGGTGTTTGCACCAGCAAGAGACTGCAGTAACTGCCAAATATTTTCAGAGCGGGAAACAAACATTTCCTGTTAACTTTGTCTAATACCTGCAGCAGAAAGACAACCAGGTATCCTGAGTGCTGATGAGCTGTCTCAAAAATACCCTACCTTATTCATAACAGAAGCAGAAATGAGAAAGCTATTGAACCTCCCCTGGTCTCTGCCTCCCTTGTTGCTGCAACCCTCTCCTCTCTCTTCCTAGTTTATGCAAGCAAAATATCCACACACAGAAAAACACACAGAAAACCCACCCAAAGACAGGGGCCATGTGCCAGGCATGTGAAGTGCTGCATAATATGTGCTTTTGGGGAGAAAGAGAAGGCTGGGACTAGTTTGTTGTTTGTTTTGTTTGTTTTTTTTTTTTGGTTGTCGTTGTTTTTTTTGTTTGTTTGTTTTTGTTTGTTTTTTTTGTTTTGTTTGTTTGGTTGTTTGTTTTTTTTTTTAGTTGAGTTGAGCCTTTAGGATTAGCACCGTAACACAAGCAGTGGCTTAGACTGTCATGCTTTCTCTGCGATATTATCTACAGACACGAACCTGGATGATTCATTGCCTGGACTGTTTTTCACTGCAACGCATGGTATGTGAGCACAAGTCACTGAAGGCAAACAGCTGCTCTGCAAAGACTGAAGTTCAGGGATGTAACCTCTGCTGAGGATGCTCCGGCAGTCTCCAGCTAGGAAAGTGAAGTCCACCCACCTCAGGGAAAGAAGAACTCCCAATATTTATTTTAAAAATTAATGGCATTTCATGAGGAACTCCCAGGAGTCCTCAAGAGTTCATTCCAACCCATTACTGCCCTGGTAAGAATTTGTAAAACCTGTCTCAGCAAAGCGTTCACCCCAATACCACTTCCCCATAGGGAGGAATCTTTACAACTTAATTCTTTTTTTTTCTAAGCACAATATTATAGCAGCATTTTTCACATTTCAGAAAGAAAGTACTAGTGACTTTGATTCATAACACATTTAATGTGTATGACACTAGAGAGGCCAATTTCCTGTGATTGGTTTTTGCTATAAATTTAAGAGGCCACTTTCTCCAAAGTGTTTTGGGTTTTCTTTGGCAGAATTTGATGAAAGTGAGGGCTTAATAGATTTTGCTA
Source organism: Morus bassanus (assembly GCA_031468815.1). NCBI lineage: Eukaryota > Metazoa > Chordata > Aves > Suliformes > Sulidae > Morus > Morus bassanus. The sequence goes on from CM062567.1 coordinate 71,222,520, forward strand.
TTTCACCGGTGCACCACTGAAGAATTAAGACCTGTTCGCTGTGAGAACAACTGAAATATTAATAACACTGTAGGATTTATATTTCAGCAATTTTGAAGCTCTGTGATAACTACCACAGGAGTTTCTCAATAACTCATTAAACTTAAGCCAATCTATCATGCCGTTTTCTTCTTTTGTTCTGACTGATATGTCCCCACTTTTTTTTTTATTTCTCTTTATTTTTTACCATTTAAGATGAGGTTCTGCAGAACCACTGAAATGCAGACAGCATGCTTACCACACATGCTTAGAAAACTTTTAGGTGCTTTGTGTCCATCGCATTCCTCCCACACCAAAACCCATGTAGCCAGTTGGTGTGGGCAGTGCTACTCTAGGGCCCACCTTATTTCTGCATTAAAGTGGGATTATTTTTTTTTCCTCCACAGTTACTATTCCCTGCCAGTTTTCCCCAACCATCAAGTAATTTCCAATAAAGTTCTAATAACTTTTTTTTTTTTAAACTAAAAGCACATAAAACATCCTTACCCTCTATTACTTGTGAAAGTCATTACATTACTTTTTTATGGAGAAGGAGCCAGCATGCTAGGCATCTGGATACTTTAAGAGAGTGGAGGGTATGCTCCCATTTTCCTTCAACACACACAGTGAATTCACATGACAGAGTACTGAGAAAAAACAGTAGTCTGCTCACCTAAGACCTTATGGGTCTGCTGATAGGAAGAAGGTTTTTAAAGTTAATATCCTTTGCATGTTTGGGCTCTATTTTGAGCAGCCAGAGTGGGGTGAAACAGCTGTCAGTAAATGCAATGGTGGAGATGGAAAAAAGACCAAAAACATTTAGCAGAACTGTGAAACAGCAGAAGCCCTGCTAGGGACTTGGGTTATTTACAAAGAGGAGCAAGATGAGGGGATGGCTGGTAGAATAGTCTCTTTACATCACTTTCCTTCCAAATTTGACTTCACACATGCAAGGAGTGACGCCCCAGTCGGGACCTGGCTGCTATTTACCACTCTAGAGCCTAGGAAGGAGCACCAGGACTCTGGCCTGGACTGCTGGATCAGCATTGCCAGGTGGCAGAGTGTGAGGTCTAAAACTCTATCCATAAGCATGTTAGGGGCTTACATACTGACACAATGGCTAAAACGCAGTAAAGAAAAGCAACAAGAGTGGTCTAAGCCATTTCTCCAGGTATGACTGGGCCATTTTTTTAATTTGTCTTTTTTATTTTTTTTTTAAATGTTCTAATCTGACCTGTAATTCATAGTGGTGCTAAATGCTACGCTCAGAACACACAGCCCCACCTCCCTTATTTTTTCCCCCCCAGGCAAATACCTTTTTCCTCCCCCTCATCAAAAAGTAAACTATCACTTAGCTTCTCCTCAGCCTTTCAAAGACAACCCATAACTGGGGAAGAATGCTTAAGAGCATTGACATCCTCACCTGGGGATTCCTCTACAAACCAACAGAAACCTCTTGTGTTTAATAAAGCCCCGCTTTCAAGGCTTTGGCAGCTCTGGAATCAACATGGCATGATCAAGTAGAATTAATTTTTATCAGTTTTACTCTAGACCCAGCTCCCTCGTGCTCAGACAACTTTAGCATATGTACAGATGGCAAGGCTCAGTAGAAAGCTTGTCTCCATGGGTGTATGTTAAAATTGGGTCTTACCTATTCAAGCATTTGTATTGGTTTTTTGCATAGTTATTATTTAAGGCTGTAGTAAAGTACTACAGTCTTCCCTAAAAGCAGGAAGGGGTAGAATTTAGCCTTGTACTTACCTTATATAGGGTGAGAAAATCTCTGCTTTGGGGTCTATGATGCTAAAACTATTTTACAGCCAACTAGTACAGCACACTGCTTCTTCACATCTTACCTACAGATAAAAACCAACAGCGTCGTTTCTTGAACCAATGCATTTCTTGCCATTACATGGAAAGAAGAACTCTCACTTTGCCAAACAAAACTATAAATGAGTAAATACAAAAACGTCTATACAGAAAATAAAAACCAAATTCCACGATCTTCTTATAAATAGGAATATTACAAAATTATTTTACGTTGAGACTCAGAAATGAGTAATGAACCCAGCAGAGCAGGACCCCATTACAATACAGACTTGGGAAATTCTTTAATACATATGATTAAATTGTAATTGGTTTAGAGAAGAGTCAGTGAACATGATGCAAACTATGACACAATGTGAAGAAAACACCACTAGTATTCATGGCTTGTATCACTGCAATAATGCAGGAAATGAACTCTGCCCAGTACATTTGATTAATATTAATTGACAGTCCCTTACTAAATGTCACACTGAGACCAATACTTGTAGTAAGGTTATACTATTTCCTTCAGTCTGAAAAACTGATACATTTTCTCAGTAAAAAGTCCAGTTTAAGATAACAGATATATGCTTATCCCTCTTCAGAGATTTGTCCCTCTTCAGGACATGATTTAGCTACATGCTAGGGAAGGATAACTCTACAAAAGCTTCATGAAGGATGTGATACAGCTACTGCCAGGCAGGAAACTGGATGAGGTTGACCTCTGGTCTGAAGCAAGTCCAACAGTTACCCCACTGTAAACATGAAGGATTCCTAAAGTAGTAAGAGGAAAAATCTAGACTAAATGCTTCAGGAGTAGTTTATGTCAGTCTCTTTTCAGAGGCTGAAACTTCAAGTGCATCTCAGAAAAACAACTGGTTTTAAGAGAGTTCTCTCACTTCTGTAAAAAAAGCAATAAATGCCAAAGCCATCTGAAATGGAACTCCAGTTTACTTAAGCTATAATGTCAGTGGAAGAACACATTTGCATGAGATAATGATTTCCTACTAATAGAAGAATGGGGAGATAAGGTAGATAATCTATCAAACAAAACATCAGTGCAAACCAGAGATGTTTCTCTTTAAACGAGGATACATTCCAGATAACTTTGTTTCTACTGCCCTGGATATCAAAATCCCAAAGGGATCCAGTATGTCAAAGCAGCATTTCCCATATTTTTTTTTTTCTTTTTTTTAAATGGGAGACCAAAGTCTCAGCAAAGTTATATTGACTTACGTAAAAGTGAGTTAGTTGAGTCACTGCATGACCTCTGTGTAAACAGTTGCCTTGCAGTTTTGGAGTGTCCCCCATCTGTTGAGCTTAAGTGGTGAGGAACAACCTGGAGCTAAACTCCACAGATGGGTTGTTTAAATGGAAACGAGCTTTTGTAGAAGACAGCTACACTCATTACATTGCTCTGTACCTACACAGTACCAAGCACAAACAAGCCCTTGTTTGAGACCACAGAGCTCAGCAACACATAACAAGGGGAAAGAAATAATAAAAGAGTATGTATTATGTATTTTGAAACATAAAGTAGAAGCCTTTTCTCTAATTTTATGCGTTTCTGTGCCACGTTCTACAAGGACCATGCAAACAAACATGCAAGCAATACAGGAGGCAGGACCAAGCTCTGGAAGATCGCCCATCGCACTCATGAGATTAGGTATATATGAATGAAAAATTTGTTCTAATTATGCAGACACGTGCAGAATCTGAATTCCCTTCAGTTTTTAGGCTTTATCTCTGTATCCACTTCAGGTCGGAGCATTACAAATTGATGCAATGCTTTTGGGCTCTGCACTGTACTTGGTGTAAAACTTTTTCCTGAGGAACTGAAAGTTGACGGGAATAGTTAGTGAATGCAGCATTATCCAGAACTAATTTAAAACACAGCCCTTGCTGCTCCAATATTAAATTATTCTCAGATGCTTTGCATCTCTAAGCCTTAACTGAGGTTGGAATTGTTCAAGTGAAAACAACATAACTCACTAAAGAAATGAACCATATCTTTTGATGAAGTATTTTATTTTATTGAGCTCTGATTAATACAGGAAATTTTCTGTAAAGCTGTAGAGGGAAATGAAAAGAGAAGAAAAAGGAAGAAATTGGGTACCTTTCTAGGTAAATCTGTGACTGTGCAAAGTCTATATAGTAACATTCACTTTATTTGGCATCTCATTGCTTGCTTAATCACAGGTCTATTCAGAAGGACATTTAAATATTCTTAAGTTTCAGGGGGAACATATATGCAACCATTGTTTCTAGAGGTCCCCTCATAATAATTAAAACAGATGTATGAGAAACAGAGCCAATAATTTCTAAATACTGTCTAGCAGATCCTGAAACTATTTTTCCTACTCAATAACTGGCATATGCAAGCTATGAGCTGGTGTTTCTTCAAATCAAGCTCTGATTAAAGTAAGTTTTGGATGGCACCAAATGCTGAAATTGTACATTTGACCAACCTGATGAGAGCTGCACAGCTCAAAACCTCCAGAAAGCAGCCCACTAGATATGGCTCTTAAATACCTAACTTCATGCAATGTAAATGGAAAATTTTGGCAGGATTCCCCACCATCCTGTGTTTTAAAATTTAGGTTTAAGAAAAATACCACTGATTTATTTATAAAGACAGACTTCATGCTTGGGACTATTTCTAAGGTATATAAATGCTTTATTCTTCTTGAGTTACTCTGTAATTCATATTTTATTATGTTTTCCTGTCACTTTGTATTTTATATTTCACAGATAAAAAGTTAAAGTAGGCGGAGATAGAAACCACTGTTTGGGGTGGGTTTGGGGAGGTTTTTTTGCTTTTTAGTTTGTTTTTTTTTGGGGGAAGGGATGGGGAGGTGATGGTGGTGTTGTAATTATATTAAATGCTACAGAGAACTTTGCTTATTTACTCTCCTCAGTCATGGGTGCTAGATTTTTCCTCCCTCTTGTCAAACAAGAGGCTGAGAATACCTGCTGTGACACAGCTCTCAGCCAGGGCAGGAGCAACCCATGGAGAGGCTCCCTGCAGAAATCTCCGCATTGGAAACACACTTATGCCACATCACTTGATGGCTTCCTTTCAGCCTGTCAAGGAGGACCTATTTTCCCAGCTGTCAAGGACTTCAACTCCCAAGGATATGTCATGCTAGTTTTAACCACTGGGGTATGTGGGAAATTGTAGCATTTATAAGTTTTCAGAATTAGAGAAATTTAAAAGCCTAGTATTCATGCTAGTAGTTATTGTTTAGTATTACCAGATTTCACTTCCCAGTCCCACATAATATCCAGAGGTAAGCATGGATTTATTACTCTATTCAGACTTGAAAATGAAACTTAAGATCTCCCAACAACTTTCTCCATGAGTAGCATACAAGAATTGCGTGGCTGAAGAAAGCTCCTTAGAAATATATGAAGAATGGATAGATATGCTCTGGTACATTGGACCAGGCAAATGGCAGCAATATATTCTGTTTGAGATGGTCATACTTCAAGTTTGACAGGCTGTAAAACAAAACGCATCTTAAAACTAGAACGGTATTATTTTCAAATGCCATTATTATGAAAACCTAAGTGCAAAGAAAACATTATTTTTCTTTTCAATATTTTAAAAAAAAGTACCTGCCTTCACTGTGCACAACTCAAGAGGACATGACATCATGGCTGTGATATTTCTTTGCAGTGGCAGTCAAGAAACAAGGGAACTAAGCCAGTAAGTACTGTTGACCGTCTTGCTTGTGACCCAGCATATTGCTCAATAGGCACCTCAAGCCGAGAGAAAGCATGATACTCACTTTTGCTCATGGCAAGTAACGACTAAAATGGAAGTCTGGCCTGGTTTGAAGTTCAGAAAATACTGCAGCGGTTGCAATTCCTCTACTGTTTCAGACAAAGCTGTATTCAATGATGCTAGGCAACAAATCAGCCTTACATGATACTGTTGGGAATAGACTACTTTCCCCAGTGTTTAGCTGAAACCCCATTAATCTTCAGCTCTATGCAGAATATGCATCTTCTCTCATTCCAATATCATAATTTAAATCTGAGCGAAGTTTTGATCTATAAGAGCAAAGACAATAATGGAACACATGAAACATCTTTTTTTGATCCTTTGAATTTTTATGGGTTATCCACTAAATTGATAAATTATTGTTTTCATTGCACCGATGCAACAAAGTTGCATGATGACTATGAATGAAATTCACTGCAATGACGATGCATTAACTCTGTTCTACTGTATGAATAAATAACTATTTCCTCCAGTGAAACCTCAACTCCTCTTTTATGTTCTAGCTGATATGTCAATATGGGATATAGCTCTAGACTAAATACGAAACGGTTTGGTAGAAATTTTGGCTGTATGTGTCACAAATAATCTACTCATGTTTTATGGCTATCTGCATTAATACTCTTGGAGAAATTTCTGACAGAATGATCAATCAAGCACTGGCTGGTTGAGTAGCTACGGTGTGTGTTTGCTACTCTTACCAACATGCTAGCTATTTCTTCTACCACATCTTGGTCTGGTTTTGAACTTGAACTCAGAAAATAAGTTATGGGCATTTTGCAAATGTACGATTTGGAATTAGTTCAACTATAAGGAGACAATGCATGGATTTCTAGACTTTCCAACTAAAATTATGTGGCTTTGGACATACAAATCTTTTACTGAGCAACACACATGCACATATTAATTTTTATCTTCTGCTCTTCTAGCTTTTATTTTAACAATATGAGGCAGAAAGAAAGGAGGGTATGAGTAAATTTTGGTATAAGAGAGCAGTAGAAAAGAGGTCAATTGTTTTCAGAACAATACCTGCAACTAATTTTTCAAAATACCCAAACTACAATTTACAGTGATACTCTTAGACTAGATTCCAGCGATTAAAGACATGTCTATTTTGGACAGTACTGCAGAAATAAAGGAATTCAAGATTTGCCATAATAGTTCGACTTCACACACATCCATTGAGTAAAAAGAATAAAAATCCCCTGCCTGTACGACACACATTTGTGCTCTCAGCTTGAGTATGACCGGAACAGATTTATTGATAGCAATCTTAAGAAATCATCTAAATGACTAGAATTCTCTGCAATAGATTCTGAAGTATTTTTCATCTTAGTGCAATTCCACATCTACAAGATTTTAGTATGGAACCACAGCTGTATCACAGCATCTTTTCTATAGATGAATATCTTTATTTTCCAGAGCAATTACACACTCATCTTAAGAATGCTTTAAAAAAAAAAAAAAGCCTATGTTCAGACCTCCCAGTGCCATCAGCAATGAATTACAGTGATTGAAATCAATGAGTTATTTAATGAAATAATCATGAGAAGAAGGAAAATGTGCCCACCTTAGCAGTGTCATACTAAAACCAGGTAGCAAAACTGTATCTTTTCCTATTGTTTTTGATGTGTAATTATCTCCTTTTCTTCATATGCAACTATTTTAGAATTACAGACTAGAGACCATCAGAAACTTTAGATGAAATGATTCTGCCATTGGATCATACAATGAAGATACAGCAGTGTTAAAATTGGATTGTTCAAGTTGCCCAGCTACATTTTCTGGAAGAAGGGAAAGTGACTGACAGTTTCAAAACATGCAGGAATGCTTCAAATGGATTTCTCATTGCAAGAAAAAAGTAAAATTCTTAAGTCTTACAATAGCCATAGAAAAGAACTGCTGTCTTCTGATCAGCTCCATTTAAAAGAAACCAGAAGAACCCCAAACACCACTAACACCCCCTCTCCCAACCCAGAAACCATCTCTGGTGAAGGCTCTACTTAAATCAATACAAACTGTATCATTAACATCAAAAGAAGCAATTTTCACCCTTTCAATTGATAAATTCAGACTGTTTTAAGTTAACCAATTTTTCATCTTAATTAAATGCCCTCTTCATCTGTTTAAAAAAAATACTGATTTTTGTTGGAAAGTAGCCGACCCCAGAAACTGCAGACTAGTCTATAATCCCATTTAGCAGACACAAAGGGCAGTACCAGTACAGCAATGGAGATTCTGCAAAACCAGGGAGCTTTACAGACCTCAGAGAGGAAAGAAGGGAGAAAATGGGGATTCAAGAAGTCTTGGTTTTAATCCTAGTATAACCACAAGCTTCTTAAGTAATTTAGATGCTAAGAATAGTTAAATGTTTTGGGATTTGGGGCTTTTTTGTCTGTTTGTTTGGGTTTTTTGTTTTGTGGTGGGTTTGTTTGTTTGGGTTTTGTTTGGTTTGGTTTTTTTTTTTTTCTTGAGGCAGAGCTCATTTCCTGTTATCTAGACTTAACTGGCAGCAAACACAATCATGCTGCAATTCAGTTTAGCACCTACAGCAGTGGCAGCCAAATGACTCCTTATAACTGTGCCAGCTGGAATTGTGGAGGCAAGATCCCAGACTAACACCATGTTGCAAGGTATATTATGACAAGATTATACATAAGTGACCTTTACAATCCTATTCTGTGCCTGCAGGTTTTAAATGCTAAGGCACAGAAGAGCATATTCATATAAAGTACATAAATGCATATGCTATATTTAAAATCTCAGCTGTATTATGGAGCAAGTTATCATTTTTAAAGAGTGCTCTGAATTCAACTGAAGAAATTAAATGTCCTAAATGAGAATAATCTCCTGTGTTATTCATGAATGGTTTTAACTTCCATGTATATATAAAAAAAAATTATCCCACAGTATCATTTGTCAACTGCCATGTAGAAAGCCAACTCCTGTAAAAGAATTGCTTCAAATTTCACTCCTTTGACATTTTCTAAAATTAAAGTATTTCTTCATGGCAGGAAGTTCCAGATTATTAATGAACAGTGGAATAGCTAGCAATAAAATAATAATTTGAGACAACTCTAATGGTTTCTCCAACCTGTCATAAGGAACACTGTAAAATGAGAATTAGTATGCTAACATTATTTCCATCACCAGAAATTGATTTTAAGTAGATACCATCTACACCAACGTATTTTTAATAGTCAATGGTTCAGATTTATCCCATGGGGCAACTATTTCTTATTTTTTTTTTTCCTCTGTATTTAGTTTATATTGACCTCTTAGGCTTGCAGGACAGTGGCTGATGTTCAAAAATAACATCACAACATATACAACTAACTGAAAAATTATGGTCTGAACGTAAGTATAAAACTTCTAGCATTTCCATCAGATTGCAAAACTGCTATTATGCCAAAATGATTGTAGGAAATGTGTGAGAGTACAGGCAAAATGGGGTCAGGAGAAATTAACAGCTAGGGAAAATTAAATGCTGAAAGTTAAGCGTGGATAGGGATTAAGTATGTAAATAGAAAGTTATGACAAAAATAAAAAGTGAGAGTAAATTCAGCTGCCACCTAAACATTATACAAGGCCTTATATTTTTTTTTGAAACTTAACTTTCTGGTATGTTAGAAGTGCACACCCAGGCATACCACAGTTCTCCACTCTTACTGACCTGACACTTGGTAATAAGCATCTTCCCACCAAAGTCTCCTACCTGGCATGTTCTTACTGAACAAGCTAGTCAGATACTGTAATATTTGACCCTTTCAAAAAAAGGGGGTGGTGCTGCCCACCTTTCACATAGTACAGAAATGGAATATTGTTAAGAGATTTGGGCTTACTCCCCTTCTCAGTCTGAAGGATTTCAGCATCATAGCTCCTGGCTATCAGGACAACATTCAACCCAGTGAACTTTTATTTGAAATACTGAGCCAGCCTCTGGTTTATAATAATATAAACTTAACTACACAGCCTGTGCATTTGCCATGATCCTGTATAAAGATGCCACACTTACTTCCTCTGTTTTATATTCCTGAGGGTCATTGCTGAGATGCTTAAGAACATAAGAACGACACCAGGTCAGAACAAAAAGCAATCTTGCCCAGTATCCTGGCTTTGACAGTCATCAAAAATACAGGTCTACAGGGCAGCTCAAGAATAGAGCAAGCAAGAAATGATCCTTTCCCAGACTATTCTTCCAGGCTTGAATACATGGAGGTTCAGGGACTACCTGACCAAAAGGAAATATTTTTGTGGTTATAGCCCTTGATAGATTTCTCTTCCATGAACATCTCCAGTCCTCCCTTGGAAACATATATTTGTAGCATCGACATCCTGCATTGAGGAATTTCACAGCTTAACAGCACTATGTGTGAAGAACCATCTCCCTTTGTTTGCTTTAAATCTGCACCACTTGAACTTCACTTGACTCCCCCTAGCCCTTGTATTGGAAGAGATGCTGGACAGCTGATCTCTGCTTCCCTTTTCCACCCAACTTCTTTTATATGCCTGTACCACCTCCTCTCAGCTGCATCTTTTGCAGGCTGAAGACTCCTTGCCTAATTAGTTCTTTCTACAAAATTATTTCCCTACCTCTGATCACCCTCACCATCCCTGTGCCCTTTCCACTCTATTATATTTCTTCTGATACAGGCCAACCAGATCCACAAAGAGCATTCATAAGGCAGGTGCAACATGCATCAGTGGCACACCAATGTTCTCAGCATCTACAAAATTATGGGATATCTCAGCTGCAGAAAGTCTTCAGGACAAGACTCAGGGAGGAGGAGAGAAACAGTACAGTGACAGAAACTAGCTTTGAAAAGCAGCCATGCTAGAGCAAAGTCAGTCTTCAATTTTGCAAACAGTCAATGTTTGCAAAAATTGCATGAAGGCATGAAGTTCCAGCCAGCAAGCAACTATGTCACTGTGTTATGAACAACCTTCAAATGATGAAGAGTCAAGAAAACATGAGTAAAACAGAAAGACAAGGTTCAAGCATTGTGAGATGAAGCCACGTGTTATGATTGCAAGGTCAAAACCAGTTAAGCAAAGGAGTTCAAAGTAGTAATGAAAAGAAACATAAGAGGCCTCTCTGATAGGCTTTTTCTATCTAACCTAAACCTAGACCTATCACAAGGTTACTTTTTTGGCAAAGCCAGACTGCTGTCTTAAGAAGTATTAACTGATTAGTGCCATTTCTGGCTTCTAGTTGTAAGCTAAGATTCCCGTCTAGCTCACAGAGGAACTACAGCCAGATACATCAATAAAGAACAAGTGCTGAAAGCGACAGCACACTTTCTAGAGTGAGAACAATCACTCCTGCCCAGAGGTAAAATTGCTGCATAGTAGGGTGAATTTTACTGAACAGTATTAGGACCTGTAAAGCAAATACTCCCTTCCTTAGGAGAAGGAGACTGTATGATTTCAAGGCTGCAATGCCTTTAAAACTCAGTAAGGACCATTTATTGACAAAAAGGCAGACACTGATAAAATAATAATTAAACTATATATAGTATTTTGCTTTGCCAGTCCAGAAATGAAAAAGGGACAGATGCCAGGCACAGACTGACAGCTCCCAGGAGAAGGAGGGATGCAGGAGACTGGAAACAAGCCAGAGCAAGCAACACTAAGTCAGCAGATGTTCCGATGGAGGGGGGACAAGGGACATCAGCTGGAATCAGGCAGGACTTGTCTCAGACTTCAGAGGTCACAGGGAGGAGAAACCTCAGCTTACCACAGTTAAATCTTGTTGGAAAACAAAGCATCTAGCAGAAAGGAGAAAGTTCCTCCATCCCTCCCTGAATTTCATGGGACACCTGACAATAAAGGGTTTGAAACTAAGAGGCATCATGGCTAGTTTATCGGCACACTATTTACTGGCCTTATTCTGAGATACTCTGTGATGAAGCACAAAGATAAACTGAATTAAGTGTACTGGTATTAACAGAGGAAAGCAGCACACAAATCTATAAACTAATATCAAAACAGAAGGAGATGGAAGTGGTGGAATGCAGGACATTTTGTCTTTTGACAGAAAGCTTTCTGATGAGTAGGTTTAACTGCAATATTTTTAAAAAGCAAGTAAGCTCACGGGTTCAGCATACTCTCAAAAGAGTGAACTCCACTCACATCTGCTTGCTTTTCAGGACACTATTGAGCAGGTTTAAGGAGGCTGAGAAAGAAGTGGCCTGGGAAAACAACAGTATTGCCATTTGGGTGACCAGAGTTGTTACTGTGATTTTGGCTAGCCATTGACTATTCCTGAGAACCTCAGTTTTCTCATTGCAAAGTGAGGTTAGTAATCCCACTACATGGTGAGTTACATGGTTCAGATAGATATCTAGTCTTTTTAATGAATGGAACCAAGTGATAAATTTAAGTGAAGGGAAAATAAAGTGTGAAACATTAATTAATTATCAGTATATCAGGAAGCATGTTCCATCTGGCTCTGCAGAGTACCTTAATTTTCTTATTGGAATAAACTGATTAGTCTTCATTGTTTCAGTTTACCCACTTGGGAACCAGAGTCTCTGAGGCAGATTTTTTTTCAATTATGTATTAAATATAGACAGCAAAATCGATTTTGCATGGTTACATAGCTGCTACACATATTTCCTTCTACTGCAAGAGTTTCCTTCTCTCCTCTCTGGCCCCATAAAAGTCAAGAGACAAGCCCCATCTTTGTGCCAAGCCAAACCTTCAGGCAGGAAAACTTTTACTAGAGCAAAGAATTGTGTCAAATCAAGTTAACTTCTATTTCTGTTAGGAGATTTGAACATGCACAAGTAAATGCTCTGCCATACCATCTTCTCTTCCTTATGCTTTTCAAGCAGAATTCAAGTTCTTTTAGAGCTGTAATCAATCAGGTGACCTGAATTTTCATGACGTAGTAGAAAAATACTGCCTCTTGCAAAACTGGGGGGGAAGAATGCTGCCAAGAAACATTTTAGCCACACTGTTGAACATTTTTCCTGCAGATACCTTTATGGATAAGATCCACAGGGGAAAAATGAAAGCAAGGGATAGAATGAAATTACTGTAAGGAAATTGACAGAAATTACTCTAAAAATTCACTGATTTGAATGGTAAGAAATAGTCCAATATAAATTCAGCTTACTCTTTAAAAGAAAAAGCAAACCCAAAAAACAAAACCAAAAAACCCAAACGCAATAAAACAACCAGGTATCTATTCATACAGTTTAACACAAAAGACTCATTCAGTTCTGAACTTCCCATATTTGTTAGGTTACACTTGGCTGCATTGGATGATTTAAACAAGAAAAACCAGAAGAGCACAACCCTATGGAAATGTTCTCACTTTCCTGAATTTTCCAAGGCTTTTACTAACAAAGAACATTAGACATTTCCACTCTCATACAGTCTCCCCTTTCACCGCTCATAAAGATTGGTGCATGCACACTTAGCCTCCAGACCGCAGTTAAATCCCATTAAAGTTCACAACTATCTTCAGGAGTGCCATGTCCAAAATAAGTTCATACCCAGCGAGCGTTGAACTCAGTGTGTAAAGACACGTGGCCAGCCTATATTACCTACTTGAAATATAATTGCATTGGCTAATTGTGGAAAAAAGTAAAAAACAGAACAGTGACAATTTCTATTTGAACTTTGCAAGTCAGGCAAAGCATAAAAATCTCTCTTCAGCAACCACTGCCAAATAAACTTCTGCCTGTGCCTTTGCTGCAGTACCGTCACGTCTAGTCGCAGTTGCCAGAGAGCTGCTCTGGCACTGCCAGCCCACTCAGTCCACTGTGATTGGAGAGGTTTAGTTAAGTAACCCCAACCCACAGCTCCCTCTTTGTACAGATAATTCTAGCTCTGAATTAACTGTCAATCACATCAGGCAATTGTTCCCCTGTCTTAAGGAGAGGAAAATTAAGGGTTGCTGAATCAAGAGAGGTGAATAACATTAACTGATGTGTGTAAAGCACTTGAACGCTGAAAAGCATTGCAAAGGTGCTCACTATTGTTCCTGCTGGTGATGGCTTGTCAATGCCCTGATGCCATCAAGAAGCAGCCCTTCTTCCATTCCCAGTCCTGAAGCATTAAAAAAAAAAAAAAAAACCCAAACCCCACACCATCACACACACACTTTAGACTAAAATTATTTTCACTTGTAAGCTGACATATCTTTACAGAGCTCAGACAGGGTGTAGTGGGACATAATTCTTGGCGATGCTTGCACTCAGACAAGCAGCAGCTGATAGTTGTCTCCTGGCCTCTAATTCCATAGGCCCGGTGATAAAATTAAACAGCTCTAGCAATGTCTCAGCAGTGAGTGTGCTTGTTCAGCAACCCTTCTGCTAAGGGTATCAAGCTGGATCAGCCACTGCATGGAGGATTTATTTCACATGAATGAAAAAAAAAATCCCCTTACAGCCTTTCTTCCCTGATATTAATTCTCAATTTAACATTTTTAAGTCTAGAGCTGGATTTGCATTTGCAGCTTCCACATGGGGGATTAAGTGAATTGAAACAGCCTCATCCAGGAGGGAGAGAATTCTACTCCCACTGACATGTGGCCTAACCCAGGCAACCCACTCCAGCTTTCCAATATCTCATTTTATGTCCCCAGGTGGTTACAACACCCCCTAACTGCACTGGGAAACCCAGTTCTTTTAAGAAAGCTTAGAACAGTGAGAACAATTTATATATTGTATTATCTTATTATTCTTAAAGGCAGGCTAGTGCTAAATAGCTCTTAAGAAGAAACTGGTAGTGTTTGGGGAAATTGGAACATAGCATTTAAATGCTCGTGAGAGATAAAAACATATTTGTACTAGACATGGTTGTGAATTAAAAAAAGAAAAGACATCCTTGCAGTGTTTAGATGCCTGGATTTAGTTCTAAAATATATTGCTTTTATTATGCAACTTCAAATTATATAGCACTTGGAGAGGTATCAGTTTCGTTGTGGTTACCTAAAAACATGTTATTAAGAAACATGCCTGTCACAAAAGTTCTATTATACAAAGTGACATCCGATTTTGGAATAAAAAAAAAGGCAGAAATTTGAATATTCAGTCTTTCCAACAGAAGTATTAATCTAAGGAAAATCTTCTGCACTGAGAACCCAATAGACGACTTACAAGTTATCCACACAGTGACTGGAGCAATTTTTTTTTTTTCCCTGCCTCTTCAATTTCCTCCACAGTAGTTGCTTTCTTTTTTTTCCAGGATAATTCAGCACCATCATTAAATTTGTTTAGATTAATGCTAATTCTAGGGAATTGACACAAATGTTATGTAAGACAATAATCTCCATTATTCCACTATTTGCAATTTTTTCTAAATGGAACAATTACATATATCTTGCTTGAACAAATGTATTTACAGAGCAAACCCAAGCACATATCTTCAGGTTAGTCAAAACCCAGATAATGATTTTTTGGTTTTGATATTATGGGACTTAGTGTGACTTGACTCTGAAGAATTTTGAGCTGAGAAGATAGAAGTAGAAAAGAAAATGAAAAAAATGCACCAAGATTAATTAACTTTTATCACCTAGAGAAGGGAGACTCAATTAAGTGAGAATGTCGCAATGCAGAGTAGGCAGAAGTTACATCCCTTTGAAAAAGGGAAAGAGACTGTTTAGTATTAATGTAAAGAGTAGTCAGGTACACAATATAGTTAGCAATAGGATCAACTAATATGACCAGGATCTAGGCAGGGATCCATCAGGATAGAGTGCAAGATTTATATTACATTGCTAATTCTATCACATTTTATTTAACAACTTCAATTTTAAGTATAAGATGTAAGCTTGCAGTCTGTAGGAGTAACAAAAACAAATTTCAAGGTTATAACTGTAACGGGTACAAAAGCATAGGAAATGTTCAGAAAATAAAAGGTGATTGGGTAGCAATGTTTGTTAACCACCAAGATGATATTAAATAGTAAAAAAAGTCATTATGTTAAAATATCACTTTCTTAATGATAATTGCTGAAATAGGAAAGGCAGTCTAGGGATCTGTTACAGTCCCAGGTCAAAGTCAGAGAGGGTCGGAGGTCTCTAACATCATTGCGGAGAGAATTACTACTGCCTCCAGAGTAATAGGAGACACTTCCACAGGCCTTTGAATTTGCTAGCAGAAGTGGTAAGAAATAAGTGTTCCTGGTTAACGTAATAGGTAATATTTTTCTTCATCATTTATGTTTATTAATATTGTCTTCTAAAGACATAACTAATTTTTAGTTTGGAAAAGAAAAAGTGTACTAACAATGCAGTCATTCAACCTGTTCCTTCCTCCTTAAGTGATTTCCACCCTTCAGAGAGGCCACACAAAGAGTCAGCTTGACATCACTTGCAAAAGAGAGGAGGGATGAGCAAGAGGAAGCTCCCTCCATGGCAGAGAGATCCTCGCCAGCAACAGTGTTTCAGCTGGATTGCAGGGTTCCTGCTGGAAGCCAGCCCCAATTCTTGGTGCCCCTGCAAGGTTTTCCACAAAATCGGTTGTTTCTGAGCTTGACCTTACCATAGCAGGAGAAACATCTCCTGGGACTGGTTGGTGACGATAAGGTGGGTAAACCTACTAAGCCACAGTAAAACAGACTGTTTAACCAAGCAGAAGTTGTTTGCCACTAGTTTTCCAGTGTGTCTGCTGTCTTTCCTGCATGGACAGGTTTAAACCTAGCCATCAAGTGTAAAGGTACTTCAGCTTGTACTTTGTCTACAATTTTGCTGCCAATTCATCAAGCTTAGTTTTGTCTTAATGATGCTTTCTGGGGTCCAGGCTACTCCTAACAAGCCTAGCAAAGAGAAATCTTCAAGTTTTCACCTTGGTGTTAAATTATTTCTTCCCCAGGTTATTACTACATACATTAACAAGAGATCTCTGGGGCTGTCCTGTCCTACTATCTTTCTGTTTCCCCTTGCCTGATGCTCAATGTCACCCTGAGAGTCCTGCAGGAGGCTGTAATAGCTGCCCATGTTGTGCTCATCCAGTCCTGCTGAGTTCAATGGCAGGAGTTCAGCACAGCCACAGAAGCATAACAGAGTGACATCTGAGAACAGCAAATATCTCAAAAGGGTTCATATAATAGTTTTAAGCCTATGAAAGTACAGTAATTTAGCTAAAAGATTTCTATAAATAACAAGACAGACTATTAGTTCTGAAAGGAGTGGAAGAAAAAGATGCCATTTTCGTAGTAGAAGGAAAAATGACAGCAAAGAGGGCAGTGTGGCATGCCAAAGCCTGACCTGTTTCTGCTGTGCCAGACCAAGATACCAGATCTCTCTGCACCCAAGTACGCACTTCCCCCCTCCCGCTGCAGTAACTGATACAGAGTAAGGTGAAGGTAAAAGACATCAAAAAGGAACCAATCAGAGTAAGTGACATAAATACAGTGGGGAAGTGCAGCCTTATGTTTGAAGCAGAGCTCTAGCAGCACAGATCATTGGGGTATCTTTACCCCAAGTACACACAGTGCATTGCAACAGTACTAGTGTTACCTCTAAACAAGCTAGTGAAGCACTAAAAGCCAATGAGCTTGGATAACCTAGGGCTCAATCCAGGTTGGTGTACCTTGGTTGTTTGCAGGGTGCTGCTTGGTCAGGTATTTCTCCTCTGTATTCTCTCATGCTTACAGAGACAGGTTCATTTTCACTGACCTTAGTTCCCTCTTCCCCCCCCCCCCCCCTTTTCTTTTTTTTAATTTTGGAAGTCTCATCTATTTAGAGGGGTACATTCTATTTGATCCTTCGCAACAAGGTAGGATTGGAGATGTGAGAAAATTAGTGTCTGTGAAGTTTTTTTGAGACTACAGTTAGGTGTTGTATCTGCAAGGTGTTATAGTTATACTAATATCATGTTCCTCAACAGGTGAGCAAAAAGACACTGAAATAAGCCTACATGACATGATTAAACTACTAATAAGGAAACCAGATGAACAGACTAAATTTATTAATGAGACAGACAACAAGTTGATCATGTTTCTGTTGTTCTCCATGCTATTTAATGTGGCTCCTGCAGAGAAGGAAGGACCAACACTTGTTTCTGGCATGACAAAAGCGGTTGACAAGTACACAAACCAAAAGATGTAGAATATCTTGTTGTGAAATGACTACTGAGTCCACTAAGTCCAGCAGAAAAATTATCAGGTGATGTTTTATAAACTTCTAAAGACTTCAGTGGTTACTTCTTCGAATCCATATACAAGTTAGGATTCCTTTCGATCCCTACTTGCAGGTTTAGGGAGCCAACATAATACACCTCTTACACCGTCACAGGCAGCACCAATTCCAACTACACCCCAACAGCAGCACAGCCCTGCTTTTTCCAAGATTGTAGTATAATTTGGGGTACAGTGAAAACATGCCTTGAATTCACCAGCATTGCAAGCTCAAACCATGTTTTCACTGATCTAGAACACCTCTATGGCTTTTTCCTTTGTGGATGAGCCCATACGCTGCCAGCTGAGACACTCACTGTAGAATCCTTGTGCTCTTCCTTTCCCAAAAGGATCTTCAGCATCTCCAAAAATAAGTTGCAATAAACAGTGCTGAAGGACCATCAGAAAATGAAAATATGAATATGGATAACAAGCTTATGCATTAACTGAGATTGTTCACATAATTCTTTAACTACTTGGCCAGAGTACAAATGTTTTTTTGTGTACGCACTGTACATCTTTCACCGGCATTGACTAGCTCCTTCTGCAATAACATGCTGAGAAGGCTCCAGGGAGCTTCTCTGTGTACTGCTAATCACTGGAACTTTTAAAATTACTTTAGAGCTAACAAAGAAGTGCAAATACTTAGTTATATATTGTATGTACACATATATGCAGGGTTACATGGTAAATCCATAAATGCATTTTAAGTTCAAGGTAGTTTTTCTGCAACCTATGAAATTGTTTGCACTTTCTCCCTCCTTTGCATTTCTGATCAGACAATTCATTTTACTGTGCTGAAAATGGAACTTCAAAACCACAAAGTTTGGCACTCATATTCTCCATTTCACAACTTCCACTAAAAAAATCATCTGTGGCTCATTACTTTCTTCAAGAAATAATTTTGGTCTAAAAAGCAAATCAAAAGAGAGAAATTCCTTGATTCCTCATTCTTCTGTTTGGGAATATACCTAGTCTCAGTTTTTTACATCCCTCAGACCTGGGAAAGCCATTTGCACAGAGACCCATAATAAAACATGGAGAGTACACAACTGTAGAAATAAATGAGAACAAGATATTGGCCCATTAAGGAGCTGTTAAGCAGTTCCCACCCACTGTTATACAAGATACTAAAATCTGATGACCAATAATCAGTTGGACTGTATGTGCTCAGACTCAGAATTTCTTCATGCTATATTTTAAATGTAGCTATTTTTAAATTAGAAAAAAGGAACAGCTGGCAGATAGTTTTAATTGGGTGTCTTCCCTGAGGCTGTTTAATTTCTTTTCTTGAAGCTTTGTGACCAGCAAAAGCTCTTTCTTCTTTTTGTGACTGTATTAATAATTTATCAGATTAAACAACTCTGCTGCTGGACAAATGTCAGAGCTTTGCAAGTTCCCTTCAGTGCCTGAAAAAGTGAAAGTCTAGGTTCTCCTCCATACAAGATAAAAGTCACTTGAAAGCATTTGTTTTGCATACAAAAGATTCCCTTCTGCCCTTTCCAAAATTTCCTGAAGCAAGAGATAGACGTGGATAGAAACACAGATAAAACTCAAAGTGGCCACCTGTATTTCACATTTCAAAGTGAAAGAGCTAGGTTCACTTTTTGTGCTTAGGCCTGAAACTTTCCTGAAGAGGCTTAAACACTTTGCTTAACCTGTAATTCCAATCCAGCTGTTACAAACACAAAACAAAACAGTGCTTTATCTACTATACTATGCAAACAGTGCTAGCCCTTGCACAGCCACAAGTCGCAAGACAACCTTACACAGAAGCAAGTTCTTGAGCCCCCCAGATTAAGCTGGATGTGTTATAAACTCTGGCTGTTTACAAGGACAGCTTTTCTTGGAGCATTTCAATTTTTCCACTTTGTTAAAAAAAATAAAAAGCAGAAAATTGAGACACTGATAATAAAGCATCAGGAATACTAAGAACTCAGACAGCAATGAAACACATTTTTCATACCTTTATATGAAGCGCTTATTTGCCAAGAAAACATTAGTGGCTGTCTTAAACTTGTTTTCATCACAGACTAAATATGAATAACCTCACAGAGAGACAGGATAACACCTTCTCTGTTATGGAGCCAAGGAAGGTGTAAATACATCTATTTTACATAGAAGTAACCTTTTTAACATCTCATTACTTGGATAACATGAATGGTTGGGGATACTAATAGTTACATCAGTAAGCTTGACACATGAAAAATTTTTACTCATACCATAAACCTGAGGAACCACAGCACAGAGAATCAGTTCTGCTCATATTGATCACAGATAAGAATTTGAATGCTGTCAAGAAGCCAAGTAAAAACAAAGCATTAGTTTTGCTATTATTTCAGAGAGACCAAACCAGTGCATGCCTCTCTCTGAAGTTAACAAGGCATTTTGTAATTAAATGCTACAGATCTGGATCTACACTAATTTTTAAAAATGAAACTGCAGGAAATAAAAGTATTTTCCTGTTATAAGAAAAAATTCCACAAATATTCAGAAAACTAACCTCTACTTGGGGTTGTTTTGGGGTTTTTTTTTGCCCCACCTTTTTTTTTTTAATGCTACAACTCCACTGTAGAAGATATATACACATTTCCCTTTGAGTTGATGAAAACACATTCTGTTCTCTATATCAAACTTAAGGCTTAAGAAATCTTTCATTACAAACTTGAAGAAACCCTCCTCCATTACACAAATTGTAACTTGCTAATAAATCTAGGAAAGTAACTTGCAGTCTCACTGGTTTTGCAGTTTTAATAAGCAAGAAAGATAAAGCAACTTTTACCGCAGTGACTTTTTCGGGTAAAGAAGGAAAAAAAAAAGAAAAGAAATCTGTTGTCAGAAACCTTAGCTGGCCAGGACAGCAGTCAGGCACATGATTCAAGGAACAGATAAAGCTCATTAGAGCCAGTGGAAAACAAATGAGACTATAGAATAAGAGAGGATAAGAAAACACTCCTAAGGAAATGATCTTAAGAATATGCATAAATAGGAGCTATTTCTTGCCCTGCAAAATACTTCCTCAATGGCCTCCAAGAAGTCACTCAAGACAATAGAGTTCAAAGTATCGAATAACTAGGATGTGAGTCAGAGACTTGGTTTTATTTCTTGTTCTGCCATTAACCCACTGTGACATCTTGGCAAGCCATGTTGCTTCTCTAGACCTAAGTTACCTCACCACTTAAGCTAGGAGAGTGACATTTTT
The DNA here is from genome assembly GCA_031468815.1 of Morus bassanus. NCBI lineage: Eukaryota > Metazoa > Chordata > Aves > Suliformes > Sulidae > Morus > Morus bassanus. Next base: position 71,243,462 of record CM062567.1, read on the forward strand.
ATCATTAAATATTTAGATAAAAAGTCAATCCTTTTCTTAAAGTAGGGATCTCTTCTATTAGCTTCGATAGAGGTTTGACTCATTTAAGAGCAGATTCTGTTTCAGCATCCCTCTACAGTGGGGACAGTATCATTTAGCCACTACACAAGGTGAGAGAATACACTAATGATTGTCTGTTGCATAGAAATTCCTTAAGGAGAGGAAATGGGAGAGATAAGGTGGGATAAGAGGTCAACTATTATGATTCAATCAATTGGTTCTTGAATCATCAATTCATAAATGTTAAAGCCATTTAAAAAAAATTCTGCTCCAGAATAGACATTTCCATGTTTTCAACTGAGAGGTAGAAGTCTTAAGAAATAGATTAAAAAATTGAAAATACCCTGATATTTGTCTGAAAGTCATTAAGGAATGGGAGAGTAATCTTTTCAGGATAAATGGCTGAGAAATACGAAGTTTTAGGCTTGTTTACTCTTCAGTAAATCCTTAAGTAGTACCATGCAGCTTTAGGCTAACGGGATATGCTGTTGGTCCAGAACACCTACCGTGGCAAGTGATGTGAGCTGTTCATCTATACAACAACAACTAGAGGATAAGACCTTGTTAGTTAAACTTTGAAAGCAAGAAAAATCTTTAAATACAGATTAAAACCCAAAATAACCTATTTCTGAACAAGAAGGATCACCTAAAACTTTACTGCAATATAGTGCCTGAAGTCCATAGCCAGGCTAATATGTTCTACATGCTTGGGACTGCCTGCAGAAGTGACTCAACAGATATCTTATGGTGGAAAAGAAAGCCACTCACACATGCATACAACACATTACTCCAAATATGCAAGTTTACTTCTAAAATAAGCCGACAAGTTTGTATATTAGCGCAGTCAAGTGGGCAGCCCTGGAGCCGCATCTGGCAGGCAGCTTGGTTCCATCTAGTCTGTTGCCTTTGCCTCATATACAGGCAACCATGTCTGAGGAGGAAACACAGCCCAAATGGGTGAACAGCACCTCCTTTCTTGAGCTGGCTTTAAGTATGTGCAGCTGAGCTGAAAATGATCCTGTCTCTATGCTAGGAAAGGAGTTTATTCCTCATCCCTCTCTTGCAGAAACCTGGATCTTGTCCCAAGCTGCAGCAAATGAGATGTCCATCCCTCTCCACAGAGCCAGCAGGGTCTGCCCAGCTCTCTGTGTCAGACTGCAACAAGCCCTTTCAGCAGCTAATGCATCAATGAAAACAGAGACGAGAAGTTGCTGCTTCAGGACATAAGTGGAAACTGCCCATCCTGAGAAGGGGGTAAGGTGGGGCCTGTGGTGTGGTTCTCCAACCATAGCTACTGATGTTTGAACATCTTAGGCAAATAATACAATAGCAGCACATAAATACAGGTAATATTGAGCACAAAAACACTTGCACTGTTCAAGCTATTGAGTAAAATCTGTGCAAACCAGTGCTATCTTTCTTCCTTTACCTATTTTTAAATCTTTCTACTATGCTACTGTTGAGCAATAAACAGTAGCAAGAGAGTGTTTCCTCAGTGTTCTCCTCTAAACCAAATGTAGTCTCCCAGGTCTATCCTGAGATCATTGAAATGCTTGACATACACAGGTTCCCCCTCCCCTCAACAGATGCATTATTTCCTTTATTAAAAAAATTTCTATAAGAGAATCGTGTTATGTTTACATACACACAACAGAAGTATTTCAACATTTTTTGCAGTATGGGGGATGTTCTGCCCTAAGGATTGAGTGATTTTACCTATGAAATGACAAGAGTTAAAAACTCGTTAGGAAAAGTTAACCCATTTATATTAGAGTAGATAAAGTGGTCATATTTCACATCCAATGTCAGCAACACAATGTTGTAATGGGAAGCATTTGCATATTTCTACCTTGCGTTTTATGACAGGTTACCTTAACATCATGTTAAGGAGATATTTCTCACCTTCTCCTTACAACTTCTTCACACCTTGAACAAAAGAAAAAATACAGAAACCAAAACCAAACAAAAAAATTTAAAGTCTAGATACAGGAAGACAACAGCTGATGATAGAACAAAAAGAGCAGCAAGTGTGGGCTTTGGTGTTCACACCAAAGAGAATCTTAAAGTTGAAAGAGAGTGGAGAAGAGCATCGATGTACTGAGGCCATGACAGCAAAAACCTTCTCACTTGCTGACCCAAGGCACTACAGTACAATCACAAAAAGGTAGATGGCACAGGAGCATATGTATCCTTCAGGACATTGCCTGAGGAGGTCTCAAACAAAGTCAGGGCCTGCTACCTACAGCAGTAAATGCTTTAAAAACAGCGTCAGTTCAAAGTCAATCTGCCAGGTCACAGGCAGCATAGGTCTAATATGATTACAGCTGTTCCAGCCAGTGAGCAATTGTACTGATTCATCCAAAACAAGCTAAAGCTAATGGTAAGTATCACTGGGATTCTTGCAGTGCCACAGGGCATAGCTTCCATCATCATGATGGCCTCCATCTTATGTTTTCAAGGACATCATGGACTGCCTAAGAGAGAACATTTATTGGTTCAAAGAAAAATACAAGTTGTTTGAAGTCTAGATGAGCTTCATTTCTGCAAATATATGAACAGAAGTATAAAATTCTGTCTGTTAGAATGGTGCTCTGAAAACCACAACAGGCCATCTAAGCTACCTAGAAAAACCCATGTCTAGAATGTGTATGATCAGTCTTAAAATCAGTTCAACTGAAATAGAACTACAAAGAAGGAAACTGCTGACCTAACGTGACCCTTCCAAGTGAATTTGTTGCCATTTCATCAGAAAACAGGAAAAAAAACCTGTTCCCTGACAAGTAAGAGCTTTCTAGGACTTAGAATGAAGTTGCTTTGATTGACAGTCAATTGGATGGACCAAAAAAGATAAACCAAATGAACCCCAGGATTCCTGAGATAAGAGATGGACACCTACTTGACAACATGCTACATTTAGAAGTGATATCAACAACAAGTATCATTACATGTTGGGATGTCACATAAAGCAAGCAGAAGAGGAGAGAAAATAGGTCCTGGAACAGTGCTACACAAAAGCTCTAATGACACAGTTGCATTTGATGCCACTCCAAATGACTAATTTCGATCTTCTATAAATAACTGAAGTTAGGGTAAGACAGGGACACTGTCTTTGTCACTAAGAGTTGTCAATGAAACAGTTGCCTGCTGCTTCTTTCTCTCCAACTGAAGGGGTATGGAGGGAAGATGACTGCTTATGAGGAGAGATCTTTGATATGATGTCTATGATAGTGGTTGGACTTGATGACTAAAAGTGTCCTCTCAAGCTTGTGTTCCTGAAAGAAGTGTGACCAGGTCTGCTGAGCTCAGACTCAAACAACACAGATATTTTTTGTGACAATTAAAAAAAAAACAAACAAAAAACACCAAAAACCCAACAACAAAATTCTCTAAAGAAAGAAAACCCAGACATAACCCATTCAAATGATAGTATCAGTGCTCCCTGTCATATTATCTCTACCCCAAACACGCTTTTTAATCTCTAAAACTGCTGTAGTTTCATCACATTAGTCTCTGAAGTATTATACTAAACCATAGTACTTCAGAAGTGTTAGCAATGAGTGACTATCACAGCCTTAAGAGCACAAGAATGTGCCACAATCTTGAAGTGTCAAGCTGTCACAGAATTGTAGAAGAGTTGAGGTTAGAAGGGGCCTCCGGAGGTCATCTGGTCCAACCCCCCTTCTCAAGCAGGGCCACTTAGAGCAGGTTGCCTAGAACCATGTCCAGTTGGGTTTTGAATAATTTCCAAGGATGGAGACTCCACAACCTTTCTGGTCACCCTTACAGTGAAAAAGGGTTTCCTGATGTTCAGAGGGAACCTCCTGTGTTTCAGTTTGTGCCTGTTGCCTCTGGTCCTGTCAGTGGGCACCACTGAAAACAGCCAGTTTATGCCCTCCGTTCAAGTGTTTATATACATTTATGAGATCCACCCCAAGTCCTCTCTTCTCCAGGCTGAACAGTCCCAGCTCTCTCAGCCTTTCCTCATAGGAGAGATGCTCTAGTCCCTTCATCATTTTCAAGGCCCTTGTACTCTCTCCAACATGTCCATGTCTCTTTTGCAGTCAGACACCACCACATCATGCCTTTAATGCATTGTCCAATAGGAAAATGTCTGTAAAGCAAGAAACTAAGTATAATCCTAAAAGAAAACCTGAGCAGATGTTCCAGGATTTATCAATAAGAAAATAAATACAAAATAAGGACAATTCTATTTTGTTTTTAAAAAAAGCTGTAGCAAACTGTTAGAAACTTCTTAGAAAGACAGCTTTAGGGATAAAGATATTCAGAACTGCAGTTATTGGAAGGGAACATAACAAAAGCACAGCAAACAACTACACTGATAAGGAGCAATGAGACACTTTAAAGACTTAAAACCCAGAAGGAAATCATAGAAAACATGGAGGCAAAACCACATAGCTTACCATTTGTATGAAGGAAAAAACAGGTAAAAGTCAGAAAGGTAAAGAGGCAAAATAACTTAAAACTAGTGAGGATTCTCTAAGTACACCAGGAACAAAAGGAAGACTATTATCTCAGTTAATTAACAGGTCCATTAATCAAGGGGGATGGAGAGGCTTACAAAGAGACTGAAGTATTCAAAACCTCTTCATCATAAAAAATGTTAGTCATAACTAAGTACTTAAATTAGCTTTAACAATGGAGGAGGAATACAGGTCAAAATATGGAAAGAACAGGTCAAGGAGTATTTAGTTAAGTTAGTTTTATTCACATCAACAGGATGATAATATTTACCCCAGTATTATTTAGGAACAAGCTAGAAAAAAATCGTGGAAAAAACAGCAAGTGTTACTTGTGGGGAAGAACCAAATTGTGTCTAGTCTTTAAAAAGAGGAAGAAAGACTTACAGACAAGTAAACTTGATTGCCTGGAATTATATTAAATTATTAAACAGCTGTATGCCATCTTTCCTCCACCCCAACCCTCAAATGTCACAGACTTGTCAAGAACAAGGTTAAGTCTAATCAATTTAATATCCTTCTTGACCTCATGGGTTGGAGTGAAGGGCAGAAAGGAAGAAGAATGAGAACAGAAGAGGTGACGTCAAGTGTTGTGTTTTATTAAGCCTGTTAGAATTGTTCCCTTAAATCACTGTTGGACTGATCAATTGGTTGAGAACATCTATGTAAAAAAGTAGCTATTACTCATGCGGCACAAACCAAGAACATGTTTTAAGTAGAATCCCTGTGGAGAAGTCTTTCCTGGGCTTGGATGCATTCAATATTTTCAGTAGTTACTCCTGATAGAATTGGAGAAGGCATCTAAAGTTTGTGGATAGCTTTGGATTGGAGGAGCAGCAAGCAGTTTAGAGAACAAGATTAGATTTAGAAATGATCTTGATAAATTTATGAAACAGCCTTATATCAATAACACAAAATGAAGACAAGCAAAAGCACTACACTGCAGAAGGAGAAAACAACAAAAGCAGAACATGAACATTGGAGTAACTGGCTAAATTGTGACAAATAAATACCTAATAGACAATTGAAATGATATTTCTGTTGGAACAAGTCATATATGTGTGAGCATGAGCTCAATAATAGTGCATGCTGAATCAGGGACAGTATTTTCTAATAGATACTTTTTATGACAGGAACCATCAACTGATGAAAGAAAAAATCTTACTTTGATCAATATTTCTGTAAGGTCCCACTGAAATCTAACAAACGTCCACTAATAAACAATTTGTAGGTATTGAATATATTAAAAAGAAAACTTTAACGTTTAATTTTAAAATATTAAAACCACATATTCAAGTGATAAACAAGTCTGTTTTCATCTTCCTTTGTGTTTTCAATGCTCCAGCACTATCAAGACTGTTTTTCATTACTGAAATGATGAAGCTTTACAATATATGAGGGAAATAAATAATTTCCATGCATTAATTATTAAATCTCTCTGCTGCAATTCCTCGGCAATACTCATGCATATTCGAAATAGTTTCTCATCAATAGTCTTAACAGGGGAGGGACTAGGGGGGATTGTTAAAAGAGGGTTTTTTCCGCTCACAGCAATTCTCAACATATATTTTGCTTTTGTTTTTAAAACAGAAATAATTTAAAACAGGACAGCAAATGTAAGAGAAGTCCCTTGGTTTTATCTTCATGTTTTATGTAAATAACTGCTGTGCTATCTTGTAGAACAAGTTGCAGTGCCTGTTAGTGTTATTTGAAAGATTCACATTGTGATAATATTGAAATAAAACATGTAATTTGAAGTTTAAAATAAACTGATTTGATTCAATGAAAAGCTTGCAAAATTCTATAGGCTTTCTTCTCTCTTCTGCCTTAAACACCAACAGCTGAATCACAGGGGCTCCCTTTCATGTGGATATTGTTTTAAATTAAGATAGTCTTTAAACATACATTAATGTTGACATTAAAAGACTACAGAATTATCTGGAATGACATTACTGATTTCACCTTCATTTCACAGTACATCATCTTTGCATAGCTGTAGCATATGCATACTGGCTTGAGTCTTTGTCCTTACCTTTGGACAAATACTCCTGTATTATACCAGATGAAAGCAATCTAGTTTGTTAACAAAATACATAACTGATATAAATCAGTACATATGACTAAACATTCAAGTGATGAGTTAAATGTAAGTTCGACAACTAAACCAAAACGACAGAAGAAAGCACAATGACATTACATCAGCTTCTTGGTACGCAACATTGTCTCCAGGTGCTGACAATGCATCGAAGATGTACTGCAAGTACTCTCAAACACAAACCAAAAAAGATGACTTTCCTATCAACCAACCATTCTCACAGTGAACTCAGCCTACAGTGTAGTAAAAACCAACAAAAGAATCCCATCCCTCTACCACCCGAACCCAACAGAAATCTCCTAACAAATTCTGTGGAACCAGGCAGGAAACAAGCTTGTCTTCTACAAATGCTTGGAAGGAGGGTGGAAGCCACCTGTGAAATTTTCTCATGCCACATGGAGACAAATTCAAAACTTTTAGAGGCTTTATCAGAGGAAAAGAAAGAAAAAAAAAGACACTCCTCACCATACGATGACATTTACTTTCCTCCAGGATAGAGACCGTGGTTCAAGTATTTGGTACTGCTCACTCAGGACCAGCTTGAATGCTTGTCTCCATATCTCAGGACTGGTTTTGCCACTTGGGTTTCCCCACACAAGTCAAAAAAAAAAAAAAAAAAAAAACCAAAACCCAAACCCACACCACAAACCCTCCATGTCTACAGATACTCCCCTCCTCTTGCATGTGCTCCCCATCCCAACCCCCGAATCTTTTTCTCCACATATCCAAACAGGTATTTCCAAAAGGTCCTCAACTTTTTGATTCCAGCTTTTTTTCCTAACCTTCTTTTTCATTTTTAATCAATGCTTACAGATCTACGGAAGAAAAATTGTCACTCATGGCTCAATGCAAATGAAGTACTGCGCCTCAATTTCAGTACAGATGTTTTCTTCCCTTCAGATTTCAGCATGGTGGCTAAACCTGACACAGAGAAAAGTCAATTAAGCATCCTAATACCATTAGCTAAAGCCACTGCATAAGAAAGCGCTCACAATTTATTTAAAGTATTTGTACAGCAATTACTCACGAGATAGTGCACTTACTTGGGATTTCCTGTTCAACTTGATCTGACTACAAGAAGTATTTTGTAATCAGGGCAATTTGATAGCACTTCATAGAAGGAATGATGTGTACATGTTAAATCTATTTTGTGAACCTGAAAAGCTAGATTTGTTAGCTGCCTCTTGGACTAGAAATCTTGTATATGGGGCAGCCATTGTGAGAAAAGGAGAGCTCCCACCACGTTCCTCTCAAGATACTTACAATGTATTTGCAAAAACTAATTCTGACCCTCCACCAAGAGCAGTAATTATTTTATTTAGCCATCAATATTATTCTGCTCCAGAGAATGCTTAAGTGTGGATACACTATGGGGAAAAACCCCACCAAAGAACACTATTGGTCAGTAGAATGGAAAAAGCACACCACTGGAAATTCATATATCTGTGATTCTGAGAACAAGCTTGAGAATACCAGATGAGATACCAAGGATACTAGAAGTTCTCCTGTGACTTGTGCTAAATGTCACTCAGATGCAAGAGTCAGCATGCTTTGTAGAGATGCTCTGCACTCTGAATCTTCACAATGTGACTACAAACAATACCAATGCAGAAACTCTAAAACAAACACCACTAAAGTCTGTACCGCATAAATACATATACTAGTTCTCTCTGTAACCATTCAGACTAAACCCAGGACAGGAACATGACAGATGTAGCATGCGCTCCTGAAAGCGAACAGAAGTTAACGTGACTATTGGGGCCCAAAAGGGAAAGGTCAGCTAAATCGTCAGTAAATGTGCTTACATTGTGAAGAACTGCTTGCTGAGGAAGTAATCTGTGTACCTAACTGTTTCCCTTTACATAAATTTATCATATAAGATTATGATTTTTCTAATTTTGGAGACAGGTGCCGAACATAAATAAGTGGGTATGGGAAGGAAAGTGATAAAGGAACAATGTGAAGAGTTTTATTAATCTGTGTTTGAAAACAGTTGCTCAGTTTAGGAAAGAAGTATGCTCTGGGGATCAAGTAGCATCACAGGCATGATATGTACAGTGTCCTTCATCGTGTTATACTTCAGTGATATCAATGTCTGTCTTCCACAAACAAGTCAGCACTCTCTCTTGTTCTGCTCTCCATACTCAGAAATACTTTCTATGCCCCTGTGCTTCAAATCATCTCTGAAGACCCAGGTAACGAACAGCCCCTAATGGGTGGAACATGTTAGATACTCCTAGAGCACACCCTTTGGTTTAGTTTAAGCTGAGATAAGCCCAGCACCCAGGATCACAGACTAGGGTGCTCAGAGCTTTGTCCAGCTGGGTCTTGAAAGCCTCCAACGATGGCGACCACATGGTTTTTCTGGGCAGCCTGGTCCAGGCCTTGACTGCAGTCATGGTGAGAGATTTTTTAATTATTTTTAACTTTTCTTCCCTTTGGCAAATTGAGCCCTCCCCTGTTTCAGTTCATGAGCATTGTCTCTCGTCCTACCTCTGTGCACCTCCACACAGAGCCTGGCTCTGCCTTCTCAGTAACCTCCCCTCAGGCACGGGACATCTGGACTTTCCAAGGCTGCCACATGACACCAGCCAACTCATGGGAAGTGGGGACCAGGAGGAGATCTGTTTCAAAACTGCCTTCCTGATCTACACCAGCATTATGGCCTAATTATGGGTGTGGTTTTACACCTGTATAGATATTACACTGGAGGAGCTAAATAGTATAACTTTACACCACTATAATTCAACTAGTTTAAAATCCTGCAGGGATACTCAGCTGAGTTCAGATATATATTCTTCAGACTAGCCTATGCTTGCTAGTTTACAGGACACAGTCTGTTTTAAAATGAGATGATATATTCATGCAGGAAGCTTTAAACAGGTTTAAACATTGCCACTTTTGTGTGACCTAAAGAGTACTCCAGCAAAAAGAGGTTGTGCTTTAGGGGGCAGGAACCCACCAAAACCAAACAACCCTACCACCACATTTTTGCTCTGATCCAAATATTACATATTCTTCATGCTATAAATACCAAGTCTTCTGTTCTAGCATGCATCATTTTTTGCACAGTTTTCCCAGTAAATGAACATACTTTTTACAAAGTATAGCTTGTTCTGAACTTTGTAGAAGACACAAACAAGATCACAAGTAAATTTATATTGAATGCTGCTTCTCCAACATTGCTGCCAGCTCACACCAAGAGTTGCCCTAAGACAGACAAGGTTTCAGGCACTAGCTGACACTTCAACTAACGTTTAATTCCTTCTATAACAGGCCTAAATGGCATAGTCATTAAAATACCATGGCTTGCTGTGCCATGCCAACACTTCTAGATGCATCACCGCTTCCCAGCACAGCCAGGATTTAGATCAGAGGCTTGCAAACCCATAGATGCATTGCCAAGGGAAGGGACTTGTGCGAGCACTGCCAAAACAGCACTGGTGGCTGGAAGTGCAGCCCTTCAGGTCCAAAGCACTGCCAGCAAAGGAGGGTCATGGAAACACCAGCAAGTGTACCCAGCTCCGTACACCTCCCACCTGAGGCTGGCAGAGTGCCACGAGACACACACACCACCACCACCACCACCACCACCCCCCCCCGTGCTTGCAAGAACACGGTAATCAGTGGAAACCTAGGTGAGAGTTTGGTCCAGTGAGTCTCCAAGAAGAAGCAGTCATCTGCTTCACATGCACCATACTCATGCACTGGAGAAAAGAATAGGAAACAGCAATCGATTTATAAAAGCTGCAAAATTCAAACTGGACAAGCGGCACCAGTTAGAAGGTGAAATACAACAATAAGAGCCATATGCTTCAAAGACCGCAGACTCAATGCCCTCATATTCACTGAGCTCATTCCTTTGCTTCACACCATACTGCTTCAAAACAGACCTTCTTCTACAATTAAAATTGGCAGAATTTGAGCAAAACAGTTTCCAGATACTATTTTTCTTTCCTTTTTGGGGGGTTTAACTGAAAAAATATCTCTGTTTTCTTTGTGTTTAGATGAATACTGGAGATACAACACAGGCCAGGGAAATCCTGTTATTTTCTTATTTCCAAGGGACTACCCTTAAACTGGACAAGAAACAAAAGACTGATATCTTGCCCATTTGCACCATTTAGCTACTGCTGATTCCTGGAAAGTCTCCAGTGCTCAATGTCACCTCTCAGATCTGGAGCATTCAATATGATATGATTTATTATGTGGACTTAAGGCACAGTGCTACGATTTCTTGTTTTTCCGGTTTAAAGGAAATTGCTTTTATATCTTACACTGACTTAAATACTTTTTTTTTACTTAAAGTCCCCCCATAGTTCCATTTACAAAACAAATCATAGCAATGCTTATGTAGTTAGATTAAAAAGGACTGTATTACATTAAATTCAGTATCTATATCTAATTTCTATGGCATCTTTTACAACGGTATCTAAGAATCAGGCAGCTTTTTTTTTTCCTTTTTCTTTTTGTGCTTAAATTTGCCATACTTCCTCCTTATGTAATAAAATACACGTGCATGTTTGAATTAATAACACTCTGAAAAAGACAACTGATTCAATTCCTGATACTACCACAAACATGTAAGGAGCAGAGCAGATACAGCTTATCACAAAATCTGAACATTGTCTACTTGCTTCTGGTCAGAATTTACAGCCATGCAGATCTGGAGGCCCCCTTTACTCCACTCAAATTTCAGTTGTATCCTCTACTAGATCTCATTTCTGTGGAAGAGCAACCAGGCAGAGCATCAACAGCTATCTGAAACATGGGCCAACACATTCAGGTCTCAGCACACAGAAACATGGATACAGTTATCAATGGTAAGCTCCTTGATATAGAACTCTTTCACTTCAGTTTCTTCTATGCAGTATCAAGTAGCAGTGAAAAACAATGTAAAAGAGAAGTTGGTATGGTATTTTATTTGCTCACAATGGTAACAGCTGTTTTACAGCTAATGGCGATTTTTTTTAACTACAGAACAAGTGCTTTGCTCTTGCCTCCCAAGCCTCTGTCCCCAGGCCACGCTCACTGTGAGAGCACTGCAATGTGTACTTTTGCAATGGTGTTGTATTAATCTAAAAGCATCTGTAACTGAATGCTGGAAAACAGGCTTATAAATCTGTATGCTCAGATTTTGCATATTTAAGGTTACTCATGAGTTGGAGAGTTGTAGAGGGTGGAATTAAAGCACAAGAATATTAATTGCTCATTAAAAAATAAAAAAGCTACCTTCATTGAGCAAAACCAGGCTGTCAGAAGTGAAAGTGCAGAGGGGGCTCAACCTTTGCACATGTGTAATGCAACCCCGACCCCATTCCAAGCCAAGTCCTGCACCTAATTCCTCCAGTCCTCCCGATTAGGTGGGTGACTTACAGAGCAGAGTTTTCCACCACTGCAAATTAAGTTTAGCACTTTTTTTTGGTTATCCGTATTGGCAAAAAAACAACCAACCAAGCAAAGCAAAAATGAACATAAAGTACGTGTTCCAAAAGAAGGCGTAAGTAGGGAGACAAGATTTTTTTGTTTAAATATAGTGTTCATTACAGCTCACTTGGGCAAACTGAGAACGAACACGAAGCAGTAGCTGCTCACAAAAATGCTGGAACAGCCCAAACATCAGAAAAACATAAAGTCTTCCTCAAACTAAAATATGTTAATTCCTATTTTTTTCCTATAAAAATAAAGAGGAGAAAAAAGCCTATTGCATTGACAAAGAGAAAAATTAAGAAAAGCAGCTATCAGATACCAAATTGTACCTTCTGAACCTGCCTACCTGATGGCCACAGGCAGGTGACATTGCTAGGCTGAGCTAGAAGACATTTGTAGAAGATCCCTAGAAAAGAGAGCAAACTACTACAAATACAAATTATTCCTTTTTAGGCAAGTAGTAACTTGATTGCTGCAATGTGGAGTTACAGAGCTAAATGATGTCCCATTTTCTTATTTTGACTGGAAAATGAGGAGGCCAGCACATCTTACTGGCTACTTGGACAGGAGCACTGGGACAAGCTCAGAAGACTGCTTCCTCTCTCCCTTCTTTAACATATCAGACAGAACAGGGGGCACATACTTTTTCAAGCATAAAATATATCCTGTGCTCAGAGTGTGACACTTCCTCCATGCAGCCTTTGTTTGGCTGTATCCCACACATACGCACTGCATCTTCACAGTTTTCTCCAACTTTGACTACACGTGGTGTAGAGAGTCCTCCAGCAAAAGAAACATGAGCACCACCATGGTGGGTCTTCCTGACAGAAGGTGCATTTTTAGAGACAGAGGAATTACATGTCCTCTTGCACTGCAGCATACCTAAGGACACCTCTGACACATGACCATGAGTGCAAGATAATTTGCTCCTTGCTGTGCATCACCTCAGGCATTAGCACTGAAATAAGCTCTAGTGTAAAATCACCTCCCAATGCCCAACTCATAGGGATTGTGGTAAATCCGCAATATAATCTTGGAAAATGTATGTAGAAATACTGAAATCTTAAAAGTAAGTTAAAGTACATACTGTGTTTCAGGAAAACATTTCGTGCCAAATCCATAGAATCAATTATTTCAACTGAGACCATTGATCTCAGCTTTAGCTCTGTGCGCAACAATAGCAACGGCACACAAAAACCCTATTATGTGACTGACAATCACGCATCTCGATCACCAGCAAAGATAATGCCATTACTATCAAGAAACTGACAGTTCCTCAAATTGTTCAAGAACAGATTTTATGATAAGGATGCTTACAGTTTTTCTAATATTAGTGGAAGAACTATGTAACATTTAAACTAGGGTTCAAGTATGATCACTCATGAAAATTCAGACTTGGACAGAAACTGCTGAAATCTGGAACTAAAGAGATCTACACTGAATTCAGATGCTACTGTAATCAAATTAACGCTCAGAATTATTCCAATTATTATTCTGATTACCATTTCATGCACATTCTTATTGTTCCCAGTGGGATTGCTCTTTTTAACAGTTGCAGAAGAGGAGAAATATTGTAAACTATGACAGCAGAGAAAACCATTTAACTATGAGGCCCCAACCCTTTCCTCAGCACCTCCTGCCACCTTGCTTAGGCTGCCTTCAGACCAGTTTGTGGCTCTGTGTGAATCCTGTTCTTGGGCACTCAGCTATACAATAAGTCCATGCATCACGATTCAAGTATAAGGACTCCTGTTCAAAGCAGACTGCATGAAACGTCCCTTTGCAAAGGTATCAGCAAGAGCTCCAATACCTATGCAGTACTAAATGGCTTTATTAGTACATATTTTTACTCTTTTACTTCTATGAACTTCCCCCAATACATTGTTGAATCTCTGAAACTTTTTCCCTTTTGTACTAAAGGCCCCAGAGTTTATCCAGGAGCATGTTGCAATTCTTGGTAGACCTGAACAAGATGCTCTGTTTCACTCTGAATTACATCGCTATATATGGTTATCATGGGACTTCAAACTTGTGAACTGCTTCAGGACTTGAGCTAGTTATACCTCCTGCCCTGTGCTCCAAGGCAGTGGTAAGATACTTAGGTTGGAGAGGAGAAAGAAGGATCAAAGATGAATCTGTTGATTCTTGCTGATGCAGGATACACTCACATTAGCAATGCAACTCTTAAAGAACATTTTCTGAGTATGTTGAAGGACACTTGGAAAAACATTACCAGTCACCACAGGGCAATTTACCTAAAAGTTCACTCTAAATACACCTTTAAGCCTCTATCTCTCAACAAACAAGGATTAGTCAAACCAACTACCTACGCAGCATTCAACACTCCCATTTTATTTCCCTTGTTTTATAAGGAGTTAGCACTTTTCTCATTTGGCCGGCCAAATCTTGCTAAATGTATGCAGGGTAATGACACTGGGAATACACTGCCCCTCCTGGGTAGGGCCCCCCAGTATCACATCCTAAAGGCATCACCTGGTAAACGGGCACCTTACCTTCCCTTTCATACAGAAAGTCAGGTTAGAAAGAAGAAAGTAGTAAAAAAAAAAAAAACAAAACAAAACAACAAAAAACCAAAAAACAAACAAACAAAAAAAAAAACCCAACCCAAAACCAACCACCAAACAAGAAAAGACTCAAAAATAACTGACACAGTAATAGGAATAAATGAAGACAACTGCCAGCAATAGAAGTCTATCAAAAGACCATAGTTATGCTTTATAGTAGTTTTACAGTACCTCTGAAGGCTTAGTGAGCCATTATGTCTCTGTAGATACTGAGAAATACCAGAGTAGCAACTGCAGAAATTGAAGTTTGTTCTCTTCCCCCCCCCCCTAAATACCATTGGGAGATAAGCCCAAAACTACAGCAACAGGCCCAGCTGGTGCACCTTAAAGAGAAATACTACTAGGACAGAGGGCATTTAGAGTCCCCTACTCCCTTGATGTCTGGTAGCATTAGCTATATGCCCTGCACCTGATGATGGTTTCTTCCTTAGCAGATGCAGTTAAGAGAAAAAGGTTGTCTTCTGTCCTCCTACACCTGCCTACAAACCTGAGTGACCTGTCACTTGGCCTCTCTCTTGGCTGAATGATCTTTGCCTCTTCGCCTCTTTGCTCCCAACATCTGTAACATCTGTGTGGTGTTATACAAAACAAAGAAAATAAGAGATAGTCTCACTGTACAAAAAAATTCCAGGGGAGAAATACTTACTTTTCAAAAGTTATCATATCTTTAGAAAAATTTGAAAAGAATGATAATTTTGCGGGAGGGGTACTCATGCTAACAGCTTGAGACTGATTTCTTACTTTCACTTGAAAGCACTCTTAAAAATCAAATACCAATTCAGAAAAAGAAAAAAAAAGTCAGTGATTCTCTATGAGACCCTAAACAAAGTTTTCAACCTGTGTAATTATCAATGGCATAAATTACAAGTTTTTGTAAGTCAAGGTTCATTTTCAAAGGTGTACCCTATCAAATTTAGATGTAATTAAACAGCATTTTTTTCATATGCCAGAGAGAAAGAAATTAAAATTTGGCATGAAATTACAACTTCCCACGGGGGAAAAAAATGGCAGTGTTTGAGCCTCCAGTTTTTCCCTAATGAAAGCTGTATTGCATCATCTTTAAATCTAGACTGAGACAACCATGTATTTCCCTGGCACTTTTGATGTAATTCACATGATGTTTTTACTTCCATATTATGCAAGACATAATACTCCCACATTATGTAAGACATGCAGAGAATCCTTCAGTCTCTGAGGAGATCCAGGCTGGTGTTTCTGCTCCAGTATTTTGGCTCAAATGATCATTTACCTTTCGATAATTCTCATATTGTAGATGATTCCTCCACGCATGTAGCAGACCTCAAGGTAGTAAAGGACTGGTCCCAGCAGAGATATGTGGTTGGTTTGGTTTTTTAAAAGACCTCAACCTCCCACTACAAGGACAGCCCTTGGGGATGCTCTTGAGCTCTTCAGAAAAGGCAGCATAAATATTTGTCATGGCATCCAGAGAAAATTGCCCAACTGATGGACAAGGTGTGCATGGAAATTCCCTCTCAACTACTCATCTGTGTGCAACACCCATCTAAGAACACCAAGCTAATGAGGAGGTGGAGACCACCAGTACTTCTAAAGTGATAGTGGAGACAGGTAAAGAAACTCTGAGTGGTAGTTCGTCTTTGCAATTGGGCTCCAAAGTCTAAGCCCATCTTTTGGGGGCAATTTCTTTGTACCAAAAAGCAGTGTCCCTATGCATCTAAGCAATTAGAAACAACAGCTATGCTATAGGATATCCTGCTAGAGGGCAGCACATACACATACTCCTAAATGCTGGCAAGAAAATGCCATGGAAAAGGTAGAACTTGGTTATTAAAAATCATTTGAGCTTTATTTAGTTTTTAGTAATCACCTCTTCTGGAGATTGCACCAGGAATATAAACTATTTCTTCATTAATATGCCATATGTTGCTGGACTGTACTAAGACCCTGATATGGTGGATATGGTATGAGAATCCAAGATGAGATGAGCACTGAAAGGAAGACAGATTATAGCAGCCAGCTCTCTCAGAACATGACATTATGAAAAGCAAGCAATTTTTGTCACAGGTAGCAAAAACATTAACTCTCAGGGGCAGGGGAACAGGAGATGAAAATATGAAGTTCCAAAAATAAACCCAGCATGAAATAAACTGAAGAGATATTGCCAAGAAGTATTTAGCTTCTTTTTCACTTTACAAAACACTTTGATTTTTCCTAATTTGATTAAGTTTCTCAAATATCCTGAGCAAACAACTTTCAGCATATCAATTGGCTGAGAGCTGCTTAGCTATGTAATTTGGGTTTTTGTAGTGCTTCTCTGCTCCCTTGCTGAAACTCTTTATAAAACCAGCAGGAAAATCAGAAGATTTATTTATATTATAGATGATTACGGTATTGAATAGACTATTGAAGAATTAGGTGAAGTGGAGTTCTGCAGACATTCTTGCAGACAAATGTCACTTCTGTCACTGCTCATGAAAAATGAATGAAAGGGTTCAAGAACGCCAGCAAGGTGTTCTGGCTCCTGTTTTCAAGATGATTTTGTTCCATTCTAGATTCAACCCTGTTTCCCGAAATCTTTTCTGACTGGTAGAGATCCATACAGTTCTACATATGTTATTTTTTTCTCAAAAAAGTGCATATGTATAAAGCCAGTTCTGCTGGGAAGCAAATCTTACATTTCCAGAAAGTCTGGGTTATCAGTTCTCTGCATTTTATGCAATAACACTGTTCACATTATTTACTTGAAATAAGTAGAACTACTGGTATAGTCTGTTTGGTCTTTTTTGAAGAGTCACAGAACAGACATTGTGAAATTGTAAAAAATCAAGGAAACAGTTTCTGAAATAATTTTGTATCTCTTTTTGGTGGGGGGGACTAGCGTGATTAACTAGAACAAGATGGACAGATACCACTTCAAGAATGATTACAGAGCTTGGAGAGCAGAGGTAGAGGACGTGAGAGCCCAGGCGATGACTTCCTTGATCCTACAGGTGAAGGGGAAGGCCCAGCTAGGAGTGGAGCCACCGGTGTTGTAAGCAGTGCTTTGGCTTTCATGGCCAAGGATCCCTCTTTGAAGAAGAAGAGCTGAGAGATGGGCTCCATTTGACTAAGTAGGGTAAAAGCACCTTTGCCAAAAGGCTTGCCAAGCCAGTGCAGAGGATTTCAAACAAGGTACATGTGGGGACAGTGAAAACAGCTGGCAGTTCAGTGAGAGAATGGAGGTAAAGGGGAGTTAAGTACACAGGGCAGGGTGATGGGAGCAAGAAAGCCTTCAGCAAGGATAAAACAGGTTGAAAGGGGGCCATCTCACATGCCCATACACAACTGCACATAGCCTGTGTGCCACAGCTCTGCAAAGAACGGATGCAGGCAAATGAATACAGCAAATGAATCCCAACCACCAGCAGTCTTATTGCACATTCAAAGAGAAAAACCCATTTTTAAAGTATCAAAATGAGTAAGTTGGAAAGTGCACCTAGCGCTGTGCCTTTGCAACATATTAAAATTTGCACTCAGATATCTTGATACAGGTACTTGATATCTCTTAATATGCAGGTCTTTGCAGCCACATATTTCTTCTTCCACTGTTTTCCCATATCTGATTCACCTCAGGAGTTATGAAAGCTCATCCCTAAGCTTGACTTTATGCTGAATAGTTATCTTTTCCCCGTTACTCACTAGATTTTTGCCTTCAGGAGATTGTGCTAATATACATGAATTTGCAAAGGTGTGCTATCACCAACTTCTGATTCAGACTAAGGAGGTGTTACTTCTGTGTTCATTAAACTACTTTTTTTTTATATATAAATTTTAATTAATGTACACATGGCCTTCTGCTTTGGAATCCAACTGCCAGAATATAAATTATATCAAGATTTTGGTACAAGTGCTACTGGTAATGAAACACAAACAAAATCTAATGCCATAAGAAAAAAAAGTCTGACATTTTACCCTAAAGGGATCTAAGCAAAACAAGACCCTAATGAGAGAACTCTGTACTCTTTCTTCTTGGAGAATACAATTCTCAGTGCATTTTGATGAATTAGTGAGAGTTTATGCATGGTGAAAGTACAGAGATGAGTTTGGAAACTGGATTAATAATCCTCCGCAACAGGAAAGCTCAGACATCCTGAAAGTTTTACCATGTCAGTCAGGGAGGAAGCACAGTATCACATTGCACATATAATTCACACCCTTTTTGCTCAAACCCATATTGGCAGCTGCAGCGAAATTTTTCTAGAATTGAAATTAGCAACTCAGTAGGCTTTGCTGGCAGGTATTATATGAGCTCTGAGATGCCACCTGAGGTTCTTTGGGGTCTTTTGTTCCCCTGAACAGAAATGCAAGTACCGTTTGGTTTTTTTGTTTGTCTGTTTTTTGGTTTGTTTTTTTTTTTTTTTGCAAAGGAATACTGGAAGCATGAGAGAAAGGATCGCTAAGAATTAGCACAGGAAATAATTCCAAAGCATTAGGAAATGCTTGACTTTTCAAGATTTGCTTTTTGGGGAGGTGGGGGGGTGGAGCAGGAGAAGAAAGAGGAAGAGGAATATGCTTACGTTTCAAGCTTAAAAATTACTGATTCAATGGAATATCTAAATTTGGGGATTCTGAAGCATACTGTACAGACATATGCGTTGTCAGCTGCAAACTACTCCTACGGCACTAAGAGTTGAGCACAGCGCCATATGTTATGCCAAGATTACTGATTTTCATTAGATATGAAAGAAGATTTCCAATTTTAATCTTCATTTTCAATCATTATTTTATTTGGCAGTCTAAACACAATGATGACAGACAGTATCTTGATCTGATCTCTCAGCACCTGCTGCAGGTACATTCCCTCTCACTTTCTCCCTCTTCCTTCCAAGTTTGAAGGGGAAAAAAAGAGAAACCTTGAGACTGAGCAGCCCTAAGGATTCTGCTGGGCAAGAACACAAAGCTCATCAATCCCTCTGCTTCCCTACAAGAAAGCTACGATGGATAGTAGGCTGTGACTTGCAGCCATTAAAGAAAGAGGCCAGTCTTTATAGTAGAGTTGGGACTGTGTTAGCACAGATCATTTCCCGTATAAAACAGGACAATCCTATGAAGGAGCTCACTTCCTCATCCCTTCTCACATTTTTACTCTGGCATCAGGATGAGAGAGGAATGGGAAAACTGTGAACATTCATTGCCCTCCTTGTATCTCCCTAGGGATGGGTAAATAGGTGAGGAGGAACATCTAAGAGAAGAGTGCAATGTCCCAACTCCGTGTCCATGTTGGCTGACTGAAGTAACACCCTGTGTGCCAGCCCCACAAAATGTGACAAAAATCATTTAATCCCATCCTTGAACAAACAGCAGAGGATGTGAAACAATGGTTGGAGGAGTTTACTCTGCTCCTGATGTAGCACAGTAGGATGCTGCCCTTGGTTCAAACAGTGTCAGAAGTTGCAATCCCACTTAATTTTCAGAGACCAGACTAGTGTCGCCAGTCATATTTTCTACTTTATTACTGAAGGTAGACTTAGTTCCCTAAACTGTTAAAATAAGGAACAGCGGGTGAAGTCTTCATAATGACTTATTTTGCTTCACCAAGGGCTTACAATGAAAAAAGCAAACACACAAGAGAGGAGTACCTAAGGCCACAGCAAAAGGGTTACCCTGCCAGAGTCATCTGTGTAGAGACTAAGCAGCAATGGTGTATCAATGGAAGCAGTGCGAGAAAGTAATGTTCCACTAAGAAATAAATGTGAAACAGAGCTGTACAAGAGTTTTCCTGGGATGCTCTTTTTTTGTTTGGATCGAGCTGTATAAGCAAAGAGGATATCATTCTCCAGGGATGGTTGTACAGCAACTTCATGAACGCTACAGCCCCTCCCACAGAAAAAAGCTAAGCTATCCATTACTGTCCACAAGTACATATTCTGTACTTGCATGAATCCTTTTGGATCTACTTCCACATCTTCTGCGAGTGTCTCGCTATTTTTTTTTTTAAAGTGAAAGACCCCAAACATTTTTAGTTTGCATTAGACAAAATGGTTCCCAGGTGCACAGAAAACAGCTGGGAATGACTCTGTATGTTTGTAACAGAGCAGCCAGCAGCACAGGTCACAGAATGCCAAGGCAATGGTCACATAGGCACTAGCTCTGATAAAGCCATTCCCTACTTCAGTAACCACTGTCCTCCCTGTTTCCCCCACCTTTGATGTCTAAAGTAACCTCAAGCAACCAGCCATACCTAATTACATTTTGGTTTGTAACCAGCCCAGATAATTCACATAGTCTTCTAATGCTAGCAGATTAATGGCTTTCGCTTTCCCGTCTCTTTGCACTTCAAGGTGAATAGTTTCTGTAGTTGGATGATCTGCCTCCCTAGTATAATTTTTCCTTCATTTAACACAAGATTTAATACATTCTCCATCTACAATTTATTATAAAATGTTCTTTCAATTTACATAAAATAGTGTGCATTTCAGAATGTCAAGAACAGCAGCAAAAAGAGTACATTTTCCTTATGGAAATTACTCACATAACACCTGCTAGTAACAGTGGAGGCAACAGAACATATATATCCATGGAATTCTTATTTTTTGATTTTCTTTCCATCTCCTCAGGGTGCCTCAGGTAATAATACCATGACAGAGCAGCACCAGGTTATGAAACCTAATTGTACATCCCAGTCTACCTTTCAAATCAAAACTCACTTTGTAATATGGCTGGTACGTAACTCTACTGTAACTGGGGTCACTATCAGGGTATATGTTTATAGTATAGCTAGGGTACTGTTAGCCAACATACCATATCTGGCAGTGCAAGGTCAACTACAGAGAGCTCTGGGCTGTGAAGAGGCATTTATTCCATTTGCTTAATGTCATGCTGAGCTTCTGGTACCTACTGGAAAGTGGCATCCCCTTTTCAGTACAGCTTGTGCTAGCTCTACCACTGTGCAACTTAATTAGGGAGTAATTTCACATGAAATAGCTCTTGTGACTTAGGCAGGGCTAGAACACAGGTAGGTCAGTAGCTGCTGTGGCACTTGGAAAACCAGTCGTGACACAGCTATCATCAACCCAAAAATAATACTGCTGGGGCAGCTCTACACTTTCTGGTGGGAGTTGAATTATTCCGTGCTGTTATTTTACTTGTCATCAAACAAAGCAGGGCAAATATTTCTATTCAGCATGTCTCTGACATTAAGGCACATGCTTGCCATCTCAGATACATGTCATTTCTAAGAAAGGTGCCATTTTACACGTAAATATATGATGTGTGTGTGTGTGTAAATACACAGGCAAAATGCAACCCAAGACACATGCAGCCAATGTACAAAAGCTCCTCCTGCTTTCTCAGTTCAGTGAGAAAACTTAATGTTTTCTCAAAGCCTGACCAGCCCAGAGCAAAGAGCCAGGAGATTGTTCACGGTTTTAAAACTGATAATCTAGCTGGACTGTTTTGTTGGGTTCTCCATGGCAAGGTTGTGTGAAGAGACTTGTTCAGTGGTCTGGAAACACTGTATGGAGCCTTTGAGCTCTAGGAGTCCAATTCAGATACAGGCCACTTTGGTGGTGGTGACTAAAAGGCATTACTTTCCAACAGCTCATCAATTGCCTGTGTGAAAAGGGTTGGTGTGTGAAAAGGGTTGGTGGTCACAAACTACCTGCAAGCCTGAGGGACGGTTGCATCATGAAATCCATACTGACAACAAGAGAGGTGCCACAAATGGAATGAGCAAAGGAATGAAACAACCCTACAGGCAATTTCTTCAGGTCAGAAATGAGGCATCGCAGCAAGGAATTACACCGCCACTTCCCTGGTCTGCTGAGAAATAAAATCTCCTTTTCTAGGTCTGTGTTTTTGAACAACCACTCTGGTTTGGGGTTGGGTTTTTTTTTTTGTTTTAAATAAAGCACATGCTGTATGATACTTCCTGATTTCTTCCAGACATAAAAGCAGTCCAGTGAGATCAGGTGCAGTAATTTTAAGTACGTTAAAATCTTCTGGGAAGAACATGACTGGAATATTCATTTTAAGTAACAGTTATACGCACAGTTTCTAGCAGAGGTGACTGCAGGAGCAGACAACAAAAGCATTCCTGATTCCCGCAACAGTGTCTGTTGAGTCACGCACGGAGGTGGAAAGCTGTCAGATGTGTTGCTAAGTAAACTATGACTGTCATATCCCCTATGAGAAGGACTAAAAGTATGATAATAATAATAATAATAGCAATAATGACAAAAAGAAAATGGGCTGACCCACAGGGTTTTATGCCTGGCTGTAGTCATAGAGGCTTGAGCTCTGAAGGGTCTGGTGAGTGATATGCTAAATATTTTTGCAGTACAGATGTGATCATTTGGTTTCTATATCGAAGCACTGAGTGCTTTGATTTTAGCAGCTGGAGACAAATCGCTAAACACACTAACACCCACTGTATCTTTGTAGTAAGACCTTCAAAGGACTCCAGCAGGTTAGGTCTGGCTTTTCTCCACTCAGATTAATTCTACTGCTTTTTTAATCAGTCTATGCTTTTCTGCATGGCTTCCCAGCACATCAGTTAAAGACAGACACAAAAATGCATTTCAGACAGGCTGGCCACATGCAGAACATAGGGTACGCTTTGATAGTGCTCCTTGGATAAGCTTTTTACCACCTTAAAAAGAATGGAGCCTTATCCCAAACTTTCAATAATCCCTCCAAACTAGAGCAGTATACTGAATAAATCCAAAGGATGAATCTACTCTCCTCCCACCACTGCATTTCCCTCATTTCCTAGTGACAGTCTCAGATTATGGTTATCCAGTCCAAAGGCCTCTGCTCCCTACATAACTGAAGCTTTTTATCATCAACCGGGGTATTGTCCTACCAGTTGGCTCTTTTTCACAGACTGTGTTTACTCTGTAGCATCAGATGGATGACACCCACATTTCCTCATTCCTTTTTTTAATCATATTTACTGCCACTTCAGGGTAAAACAGTAATCCAGAGGAGGAAACACTTAAGACTGTCAGAAGAACAGCAGATCTTACGTTTGTACTTGGTCTGTTCTGTGTAACACTTTGCAAAAAGTCAAAATTCATGGCACCAATTTGTTCTATGGCACCTCAATTATCAATGCAATCTGCTGGTGTTCTTGCCTAATTACTTTTCAATTAAAGTAGGTGACTCACTTAACTTTATCCTTGACAATCGGACACCGATTCCCCTCCGCTTTGAGTTCCAAGAGGATGGTTCCTCACTGAGGTCAAGTGAGAGCAATCAGGATTGCCCTGACTTGGTCTATATGTAGTCATGTATGACCAGGGATGTACCCTCCATCTGGAATTCATTTTAGCAAGCTCTGCTCTGCTCCTGCAGGGAGGGAATCAGCATAAATACCTTCAAAACATGCACTAACTGGGACTTGGCACAGCAAAACTATGTTTTCTGTAGGTGAAAACTTTAACTGACTGCGCAATTGCAATCAAAGATTGGCTGCTTCTCTGCACAATCCCAGCAGCATAGAGGTCAACACATATTTATAAACTGATCCTTTAATATATAATAGTTATACCACTATTTGCTAGCAGGAGGGAGGAAGAAAAAAAAAAAAAGGAGAAGGGGGGAGACTGTATGTCTTCTGGAAATAGTCAGCTCCTTGCCATACATGATGCATTGAACTACCACCACTTCTGTCCCCTTACAAAAAATCCCCTCTGATTCGTCTTCCTGAGTAACCATTACTTCTTCTCAAGAGTTCAAAAATATTTTGCTCCCGCAAAAAGTAAAATACAAGTATATTAAGCGATTCCTTCTTCAGGGTCTGTGGTATTCTGCACCTGCTATTCAAATCACAAGATCTTTATATCTTGTTTAGTAACAACTGTACACTAACCAATAATAAATGTCATTGTACCCTCTTCAGACCTGCTCTGGATGCTCAGGAAAGGGAACTTGGCAGTCAGCAGCACTGCTTTCATTCAGGCAGGATCAAGTTCCCTGGGGTTCCGTTGTCCAACTTGCTGCTTCTTCCATCTTCTGCTCATATATGCAGCTCTTTTTCTGCCCTACACAGGATCACTCTGTGCTAGTAGCTTACATGAGTATAATCATGAGTTATAAAGAAAACAAACAGCATTTATTAAATGAACAAAGTTCATTTCCTTAAACAGTGTGTTTCTTATTCTGCAATCTGCTGTGTTTATTCACTTGTTCATTGATGCATATTTCATTGCTTCGGAACAGGCTTCCTAGTCATTGTTTCAGCCTAAGCTCCAGGCCAGTAAAACATTTAAGCAAGTGCAGGACAGAATTTTAGAGGAGTGTTGACAATTGTACCAAGAGAACTGAGGCAGAATCAGCTGCACTAGCAACATCTGCCCCCAATGCAGAGTAAGAATGAAAGAGGAAAAAGTTCATTCTCTACCCTCAAACATCCATGAAACACTGCCTGCTTTTGCAGTACTTCACAATCACACTTTTCCCCAGGAAAGGAGGTTGTGCATTAATTGCCAGAAACTGTATGCCTAAAAATAAAAGACGCAAAAAGAAGTCTTACGATACTGATGAAGTGAGAAGAATCTCAGAGCTTTGAGCTAGATTCTTGACGGCAATAGAGAGTGCACTAAGAATAGCAAATGAGTAGGAGTAGTCAAGGCTGAAAAGTTTCTCAAGTGCTTTGATTCCCAATTTCTTCATAGAAGCTCTTATTCAGGCTACCTGTTATGTGAGAAGGTTAAATATTTAGTGGAGCTTCAGTGCCTTGAAAGGTAGTTGGGAAATGTCTGTTTTTGTTTTGTACACCGCTCAGTGGAGTAGCCAAAACATCAGTAAGAACAGTATTTATCCTAGATTTGTCAACAGAGAATTGCTCTGACTATAGCAACTAAGTTAACAAAAGGACATAGTGACATGTTAGAGCCGAGGCCGAAAGACACCTGGGAAGTGTCTCTCTCCCCATGTGTAGCAATGCACAGTTAGAGAGGTGCATAACAAAAGAATTAAAAAACAAACAAAACTCCCAAGAACTCAACCGTCACTAGGCAAGTGAAAAAAAGATGGTTGGGAAGAGTCAAAACCTCTTCTGGCACAGCTCAACCTGAATCTCTGTTCTTCAGAAGAATATACATATTATTGCAGAAACTGAATTAGCATAGTCAGCCAAATTCTTGACATGAGAAAGTCACCGATAAACTGGTTCATGAAATGCTGGAGTGAGCAAGTCTCAGAACTGATCCTAAAAATTTATGTAGGCCAGAAAGAACTGCATCAGAGCTTCATACTCTTGGGACTTTTAAATACAAGCCAGAGCTAACACTATGGGCACCAGGACTTTCACACTACCTAAAGTCTAGTGCCTCACCCTCTTTTGAGAAGGCACATTTTCACCTGACCTCTGCATAAGACTTGTCTTTGGATGTACTGAAGGGAGCCGGGATTCCATGGTGACAGGAGGTTTGGGGGGAAAACAAACAAACAAACAAACAAACAAACAACCAGACTTGATGTAAGGACCACGGCAATTGCATAAGAAAGAATACTAAGGTATCACTTATTCTTCATAAGAAACAGGCATTTGTATGTTCAAGAATTGCAAAAATAAGCTTGCAAGGGCAGTTTACAGAGGTGTATTACAACTATGGTCTTGAATAGCTCTTAGGTCAGTGAGAGTAATCACTTGATAGTCAGTATCATTAGAAAGGTCACAAAATTGTTTTATTTTAAAACTAGTACCCTAGCTCTAAACACCAGCAGTTTTCCATCTGGAATAGATACCCTCCTCTTATGTCCTCTTCTGCAGCTGAAATTTGCACCTGAAGTTAAATATGTTATAATGTTATTCGAAGACCTTTGTGAAGCTTCATCACCTTAGGACTGTCACACAGCAACATCTGTGCTCCCTGAAGGCAAGCGAGTGCCATTTTCTACAGTATTCTGTTTCACACAATCCAGGAATGAAGAATCATGTTGAGGGACCCAGATCCTGTATGCCATACAGCTGACTGCTGAACAGAGCCTGTTCACCTGTTCAGAGATTTCAGGAGAACACAAGAAAGGTAATTTTGTGGGGATTATTATTTTAGATTGGCAGCATCAGCAAAAGCTGGAGTAGGCAGGGATTCCACTTTCTTTTCATTCTCTCTGGGTCTCTAGTTTACAGCTTTCCACAGCCTTCCATTCATGCACCAGTCCAAACTACCTTCTGGTACTCTACTGAAAATACCCAGTCACAAGGGCTGTTTTCTTTCCCTTTCATGCCCTCACCTTTCCTTTATTTAAACCATTGATCCCCTTGTCCACAAGAAACAAAATATTGCAAGAACTCAATAGGCCTGTAGACTTTACAGCTCTACTTTTGCTCTGAACTGTTGTTACTTGGAAGCACAATGGTGCTGATATCACTCAGACCTTCTGCTCCCAAAACATAAAATGACCTTTGGGTGCAGGAACCATGACACTCTGCTGAGCAACTTTCATTTCATGCCAGGCACACCTGGGCTTCCAGGCTAGTTCTGAAGTATATTCATTAAAGTCTTCATCGTAGCAAGCCTGATAACTGGTCCTATGTTTAAAGAGAGTTAAATCATTTATATAAACAACTGAGTACAATCAGAAGTACTGCACTAAACATCACTCTCCTTACTCTTATCCTTACCAACAGCGTTACATGGGAAGATTTAGTAACATATTACTAAATGATGTTCCAAGGCTGTGAAACTGGACAACTGGCAAAAGTCTTATTGTTCCCAGTGTATCCCACTGTAATCTTAAATTTCACTTCATCTTACTGCTAATACTTAATAAGCTTCTTTCCTGTCACCTAGAGACTTACAGCACTGCTGCTGTGGGAGCCCATCATTTAACATTCCTCACAGAATTCATAGCAATGACTTGAGTCATCCCCATTCTGGTGACTCACTCCTGCCACTTGATATACATCTCTTTAATTTTAAGTCACACAAAATCATCTAAGTGACAGCCAGCAGCAGCCCTATGATTTTCTGACTTCTGCATCATTACATCTCTCTTCTTAGCACTTCTTAGTGCTCATGTCTTCACTATGAGAAAAATGTAATTAAAATAAGTCGTTTCTATTAACATTACAAAAAAATACATATCCTTTACATGCATACAGTGAAACAAAGCCTTTCCACCTGATGATATTAAAGCACTGCATAAATGCTCACGAAAAGTTCTCATTGTCATCATAAGGGATCTAAAGCTGATGCCTGAGATCAGTTTTCAGAGACCAACAACAACCTAAGCCCTGCTTAAAATATTAAAGAGGAGCGTTGTAAGCTCTTCACTTACGACAAGTCCTGCTGCCTCCTTGTTTGATATCTTCGGGGCCAAACAGGGAAAGAAATAAATATGTGGAACTGATATCTCAGCTCCTTTGCTTCCACATCAGGGAAAGGGTAGCCCCTTCCCAACTTTGAGCACATGCCAAACGTTTGTCTTTGGTGATACCATGTCTTTTCTCCTATCTGAGACCAAGACAAGCAAATTAAGTACTCCTTTCCCTGATGGCAGAGAGGTTCTTTAATCAGCAGAGGCTGAAAGACACATCAAAGTAGCTGGGAGGTGGAGCCAGGCATCCTGCCTCCATCCACCTCTGTACAAGGAAGGCACAAGCACAAGGCATCGCAGCTCTTAGACATGGCCAGTATAATGGCAAGAGCAGGTGCTCAGATCAACACAAATGGGCTGGCTTGAGGAGCTGGCTGCCAGGCTCAAGGTGGCCACCCAGAAATAAGCAGTGAATGAACTAGGCAGAGGGGCAGCTACACACATTCAGGAGATGCATGTCTCCTGAAACCTACTTCCCTGCACCTTTGTGGTCACTGGCCAATATTCATGCACTTGACAACCCCACATATGCTCAATCTTAACTCCATTTTATTCCTTGCTGCATTCCAGCTCAGAGATATATGGCCTAGTGTTGGTTTCCCTCTGAGGATAATTTTGGCTCCTGGTACAAGACTCCTGGGAATGGACACCTTGCTCTGTCACCATACCAAGAGGTGACAGAGGAAACTGACATGAGTAGATGAAGATTGTCTGCTTATGGGGTTCTAGCAGGTGGCAGAAGTTACATTTAAGGGGAAGGGAAACATGATGGACCCTCATGCTTGCAATAGGAAAAGATAGTTATGAGGGAATGTTGCATGCTTGAACCAGTACTGACATGGCAGCAACCTGCTCCCTATGCATTAACACAGCACTCAAACCACAGACCTTGAGTTTCAGCACACAGGTGGTGAAGCTAGGAGACTGTATCTGAAGAGCTGTGTCCAGTTCTAGGGTTCCCAAATTCTGGGCTCCTGAAGAAAGATATGGACGTGCTGGAGTGAGACCAGCAAAACAATGATGATTAAGGACTTTGAGCATCTTTAATTTGAAAAGAGGTTGAGATAGCTGGGACCATTGAGCCTGGAGAAGAGAAAGCTTGGGGTAATCTCATCAATGGATATAAATATCTGATGGCAGGGTGTAGAGAAGGTGGAGCCAGGCTGTTGGCAGTAGTACTCAGTGAACAGATAAGAGGGAATGGGAACAAACTGAAATAAAAGAAATTCCACTTAAACTAAGAAAAAACTTCTCTTTTACAGCGAGAGCAGTCAAACACTGGAACAGGTTGCCCAGAGAGGCTGTGGAGTCTCCATCCATGGAGATATTCAAAACCCAACGGGACAAAGCCCTGAGCAACCAGCTGTAGCTGATCCTGCATCAAACAGGGCTAAACAATCTCCAGAGGACCCTTCCCACCTCAAACATTCTGTGTGAATAACTTCTTTAGTGCACAGAAGTAGATCATTGTCCCCTGAGTACCAATGACCGGATAATATGTTGTTGAAGCACATTACACAGTCTTCAGAAGTGGTACTTATCTGTCAAAGATACCGGTAACCACTGTCAGCAACTCAGTAGGAGTCTTCCAGCTCCTGACAAATAGCCAATGTCACTCCTTCGCTGGACAGCCCCCCGTAAACCATAATTTTCAGCTCTTACAATCTCTCTGCTTAACTCAAAATTTCTCAAATTCCAAAATCAAACACACCAATATTTAAATGAAACATTGAGGAATCATTTGGTTTTGGTTGTTAGCTGGCACTGCAGACTAGATTTGAATGCTATTGGATGTATTTTGTGATATATTTCAAAACAGGCTGGCAAGATGAGACTTTCAGTAGACAGAGGATGTGTCTGCCTTTGGTCCTGTGTTTTTTCTCTTGGGCAAAAATGAACAATCACTGATTTCAATGGACAGTT
Organism: Morus bassanus; assembly: GCA_031468815.1. Classification (NCBI taxonomy): domain Eukaryota; kingdom Metazoa; phylum Chordata; class Aves; order Suliformes; family Sulidae; genus Morus; species Morus bassanus. Next base: position 71,273,296 of record CM062567.1, read on the forward strand.
TATCCTTTCCAGGGATTTTTCCCTTAGCTTAAGATTGTTATAAGAACACAATAATCCTAAGTCTTTCCTCGCTCTTAATTGGTCAAATCTAAATAGTGATGGTGATGTTTGGGTACTGGGGAGCTAATGGTTCCTATTTATAATAATTAACTCTATTACCCAGTGAGAACTTCCAAAAGTTTCCCATAATCCTCTCATAGTTGTTTTGACTACGATGTTAAAAGACAAATTTAACAAAGTGCAACATGGACAATGGTGCACAGCTAACATTTGCATGTACAAGCAATGAAGAACATGCAATCAGACATTTACAAGACTAACTTCAAACCTTGGCTTTGTGACCTAAAAACAGACTTGAAGGCAGATTATAATTTTCAAATGCTGGCAAGCCTGGGTCAGAACATATCTGTGTGCACATGTAATAAGGAAGAAACGTGCCCAGAGAAAGAAAAAAGCAAGCGGTGAGGAAGGAGGAGAGATGGATGGTTCATAGCTGCAGTTTTCAAACTGGCGGTTCCCATATCATTAGCAGAGCACTAATTACTTCACAGGACTACTTCAATGGCTCTAACACAGCAGAATACTGCCTTGTGTGTGTGTAGCCAGAGGCCATTACTCCCATCACTGGCAACAACCAGGCAAACTGAGTTTAGGGACCTCTGCCAATGGCAAAGGGAATGGATGTTTCTTATTCTTTCCTTTCTTGCCCACCACAGAGAGGAGTAATCAACACACAGTGTTGTAGGAGGCTCCACTGCACACACAAGCACAAGCTTTGGTCTTCTGCTCAGTCTCCACACTACAGACTACTTATATAAAATGCCAGTTAAATTTTTTTTTAAATCCCCTAATCTTACAACTCTGACATACCAAGAAATAGTTTCTATTACACCACCTTTTGAAAATTTTCTAAAGCACTAATCATTGACCTAGCTGACACTACTGAAGCCAATAGAAGTTTTGTATGGCAGGCTCATGCCTGCCATTGAAAACAATGAATTTGAAAAACCATCCCTTAAGTAATATAAAGAAAGTAATGGTATACATTCAATAGCACATTGCTACACTAAAGAATACCCAGGAGCCAAAATGGATGGATACTGTAAAACATATGGAAGTGACAGTTTAGCAAGCAAATGAATTGATGAATGCCTTGAGAGCTGATTTTCAGAATTTCCATTGCATGCTTATTGTTTTAACTTGTATTTGCGCAGGAGAAATTGTTATGATGGTTCAAATCCTGGTGCTGAAATCCTTAACCAAGTTGCTTTTACAGGCCAGAACAACCACAAATAACTGAAGTGAGGACTGTTGCAAGACCACTCCTTGGGTCTCAGTTCATTGAAATACTTAAGTACAGACAAGCTTTTAAGCTCACATTTAAGACTTTTGTTGCTTTAACTAGGACAGACAGAGTCAATGTTTAAAAGCAGCAAAATTCTCTGAGTGAGGATATGGATATACTGGTGTAAAAGCTGCAAGCACAGCTTGTTTCAGTTTTGGGAGCCAATGTTTTTACAGCAATAACAGTGTCCCACCATATGATTCATGCTTTTACATATGTTTAGCAAAACAAATGCATACAAAGAAAAACATACACCTTTATCCAATGTAACGCTGTTTGTAGCACTTCTGAAGTATAGAAGAGCTCAAAGCTCTTCAACCAGGCAGAGAATGCACAGGTCAACCCTCAGACAAGCTACAGGAGCAGACAGTTGGACACAATGATCTCTTTGTAGCTCTTCTTAGTTCTGTTCAATGAGTCTTTGTTGACGCACACAAGCATGAACTTTGTTGATGCTGACAACTCTTTGAAATAAGATGTCAGAGCAGCCATCCTCATGTTGTTAATCCTCCTTCCTGAATGGTAGGAAGGGAGAGTGTGCAAGAGCATTTGCCTTCTTCCCTCACCTGTTTAACAATAAGCAAGTCATCGTAACCAAGAAATCACAGAGAAGTAAGGGGCGAAGGCAATAACCTGTTCTAGGAAAGTAAGAGATATTGCGTCATTCCTCAAGGAATTACATTAAGAATGCAATGAGAGACTTAACAATCCCTCTTCTGCTTCCACACTACAACAACTGCTTACTCTGTCTTTGACTCCGCTGTGAAGTTTAACCTTAAGCACAGGCTTAACTAAACAGAACGCCCTCGAGTAAGTTTGAGATCTTTTTTGCAGAGTACAAGATGGAGACTCATTGAGTAAAACCTACAACATATAGCAAGTATTTGAAACCAGTACTATTTCTACTATTAGACATAAGACATAGATCAGCAATAACTGACAAAGGCTACATTTAGTAGTGCAAGTTATACAGCATGGCTCTGTGGCTTACCATTGTCATAAGAAATTTTTTATTTTCATCTACTGTGCTATATTACTACCCATGAGATTAGTTAAAGGTATGGCTTTTATTTAAGTCTGTCTTATTAATGCACCAGTTTTACTTTAGACCTGCATGACTCTGTTGAGTGTATTCAAATTGCACCCTTTTGGCATAATTCTCTTGAAAACAATACTACTGCATGAAGGACACATTTGACTACTAGTGGCCAATCCTCATCAGGTAATCAGGTAAAACACAGCTAGGAAAAAAAAAAATATCAGTGATGTTGCAACACATTCAGATTACCACACATGCCTAACACAGCTCCTACATCCAATTCTGCCAAAGAGAAGAAGGTTCTGTATATGACTTAGTTAAATTAGAGCAATAAATATTTCTAAAGACTTCTGGTGCCAACAATAGCTTATGGAGGAAGCAGTTAATTTTCTGTCCTTCCTATATATCCTGTGCCTGATTCTGCCTTTACTTGCACCAATGTAAAAGTGTAATGTGTTCAACCAAATCAGTTTTATCATTCTACACCATCACCTTACCCCAAAAGCCAGAATCTTGTTTCTTTTTCTTCCTATAGGAAGGTGCATTAACAAAAAACAACTAACACTATGAAGAGAGAACAGGGCAGTTCTACTTCTCCCTGCTGCCCTTGCTGTGGCTTTAGGTGTTGTACCACAATTTAAATCCAAGCTGATAGGGGATTTTTCCCTCCTAGCTGTAAATGCCTGTGCCCTCCCTTGAGCTGGCCACTGTAGCTGTGCAGAGAGCTGGTCCAGACAGCTGATTTGGCCAAAAACTTTTTTTGTGGGGACCTATTCTTTTACTAGATGGTTTTCTGGACAAGCACTAGTTCCAGCTGAAGTGAGCAAATAGGTGGACATGGCCAAGAATGGGACAGATAATGGCAGTTTGCACACAGATTAGCCTGAACTGCCATGAAACTATTTCCTTACACATAAGAGCAACTCCCAGGTTTTAATGTGTGAAACATTTAAATGGTGTTTGACCACAGAAGGCGATTATATTTCTGAAACATTCCTTCCACAATCTGCAAGGCTCTGATCCACAGCCATCACTGTCTCTCAAATAACAGCCTTTATCAGACACAAGCTTTTGGTCACAGTACATCTTAAACCACAAACAGCTTTCCTTTCCAGTTAATCAGCACTCTAAGAAAAGGCTTTTCATTACAGCCTCATCCTATTTTGCTATTCTATGCTATATTTCCTATTTTCTGCTTTTTCCCCCACGTAGTAATGGAAGGTCTTACGGTTCTAAAATTTTCATAAGTTTTAATCAAGCTGTAAAAGAGCAAAGTAGAATTTTCTCAGACTTAGAAGCAGTATGAGGAAACCAGCTTCACAAGAGTTAATTTTCTGAAAGTATAGAAAAATAATTTTTAAAGCTAGCCAACTTTGAGCCTTCCGTGTCAGCTAAAAATACAGACATCTCACGCCCAGTGATGGAGCACAGCGAAGTACTTGTGTAACACCATAATGAAAAGAGACACTGCAAGAGTAGCCGCTTCCATCACCAAGAAGCTTTCAAAATATCTGGAAGTCAGACAGTCAGCAGAGGGAGAAGAGATCAAGTCCAGAAATTGGTAATATTGGACTGCAAAGCATGTTGTTTTGATGAATCCAGAGCTGCCCAAGGCCTGCAAAACACAAGTTGACTGAAGAGATTTAACAGCTTTAACTGTCTAAGCAAACTTCTTTGATTAAGTGCATTTCCAAAGCACGAAATCCCTGCCACTTCAACAGAAGATTAAGAGTTTCTCTGCACAAAAGCTGGGGTTCTGCAGGACGAAATCCAATGAACCATTTGGGAAGCAGTGACCTCTCCGCTGACCGTGGAGGCAGCCTCAGCATTATTTTTCAGCTTCCATTGCTGGATTTTTTCCTTAGACATCAGGAACACTACTTTGTTCACATTTATCCATTTAAAAAAGAATTTGTATCTAGATTTGTGTTTACAGTGCTGGCAGCTGTAGGAGAAATACATACACTGAGAAAGCATTCTTAAAGAAGACATTGGGGTAAATCAATACCTGGAGACATTTCCCCCCCCTCCAGAACCTCCTTCCTGATAGATACCACAAAAATGCACATAGTGCTAAATCTAAATTTGTGCGAATAAAAAATGGAAAAAAAAAACCACGATCAGTTTATGAATCATTTCAAATCTTCTGCCAATAGCATGTCTGCCCATCCCATTAAATCTTGTTCAAAGGTTGCTTCTCTGGCTTTTGCAAGGAAATGTACTGAAATTACAGCTGTGTGCTGCATTTGCTTGCAAATGCAAACCAACCTCCTTGGCTTGTTCAGAAAAGAAAGTCGTGATTTAAAAAAAAAAATGGTTCAATTAACATTTTCGGCATAGTATATCACATACTTTTAAAACATATTGTTTGAGGAAGAAAGGAACCGATTTTAAGTGCATTCTCTTAGGCAAGAGGGAACCCATGTGATAGGAAGAGACTCAAGCATAAATAAAGCATAACTGACTTTTAGCAATTAAAGTAACAGGCAAAATGTAAGCTCTAGTCAGCATTCGAGTGCTTTTTGTACATGGAAAGAATTTGAATCATTGAGTGAGAAGGTGAGTTTTTCTTGGGGATTTTTTTGGTGGTGGTGGGCTTTTTTTGGTTTATGGGTTGGTTGGTTTTTTTGTTTTGAGATTTCCAGTAACCAAACAAGGAAACCTCGAGGAAATTTGACAAGTTGTTTTATTGAAAAGGTATAAAACATGCAACTACATTCATCGCTACCCAGCAACTAAAGAAGTTAAAGGAAAACGGGAAAAGAACAGCAACGTTACTCAAAAAAGCACAGGAACTTTTCTCAAGCTTCAGCAAGAACTGAGCCAATGAGAGCAAACATGATACAGATGGCCCATGGGAAACAACTCTGAAATATCTCTTAAAAATAGGACAACTATAAACTCACACTCATCTATGGTCAGGAAACAGCATCGCAGCTGACATTCACCATAGATGAACTGGTGACTTAGATGGCATAGTACGATTTTGGCAGGAGTGACACAGGATACTTAAGGAACATTTACTTTATCATCTCCTTTCCCTCTATCAACCTGTAGTCTACCTCAGGATTACCTATAGACTGAACTACCTTGAAAACTGAACTTTATAAACCACCTGAAAGGAGAAAAGTGAGGGATGCATAGAAGCCAGCTGTATTCTATATTCTTTTAGATTAAGAAAAAAATAAAGGGAGGGATTTAAAGATTTCCTTGGAGGTCCAACAAGCATTAAAAAATAAATATAACAAAATATAAGTATATCTAAGGCACTCAACACTCATTTCACAAGAGATGCATCTGTTTTTTCTTTAGATGACTGGCTCATAAAATAGCACTATGCTTCAGGAAGCCACACAAGGACATCACATCAATTTTTGAATGACTACAGGCAAATTTATGTTTTGCCACATGGAAAGTTCTGTCAGAAAATATTCAGGTTGATATTTTCAGAGCTTACTGTCAGTATGAATTATCAGCAATAGACATTACATGTCTATTGTTCAATTACACTAAATATATGACTAACTTCTTATTTGATTGAATGGCCACACAGGCATTCCTTAATACCAGATTTGCTACACCTGCAACAGATAGTGGTACCTAAATTGTTTGCATTGGGTAACTTAGAAAAGTGTTTGTTTTATAAAAAGAGGTGTTGTAAAGGGAAGTACGTTTCCCTTTCATATCTGCATAATAGTTCTCCAAAAATTACGCTCTCTTCCATTGCAGACACATCCAGGTCTGATTAATACTACACAATCAAAATGATGAAATAGATGGCACCTGGCTTTAGTACTGATTTCCAGAATACAGCCCTCAGAAGGAAGAAGAATTTCCTGAAAGCCCATGTCCTTATAGGGCTCTAAGTAAATGAAACCAAACCAAACCAAACCCAATACCAAAAGGGAGGAAACCCCTCCATACTCCACCCAGGTAACACAAGCTCTCACCACGATACAAGGCTGAAACATTGCAGTGAGCTGCAAGTGAACCCTGTCTAGCAAGGGTCCTTCAGAGGAAACCCTGAGCAGCTGGAAAAATGTCTCAATGACTGCATCTCTCAAGAACTGCACTTAAGGCTAGAAAAGGCATTTCAAGAATAGGGTCATAGACTGTCGGGGGTGAATGTATGAACAAGGGCATGGTTTTTCACATTCTCAGGATACACTTGTACAGCAAACCAGCAGATTAAATTCCAGTTCTAAGAGATTATTTCTGTGTTTCTTTCGTCACTTTCCCATGACAATGGAGTGGAATCCAATGTTAGATACCTTACGAAGCAGCATCAAAAGAAAAGCATGAAATTAATAAAGTATAGGGATGGGTAAGTGATACTTTACCAAGTAGTAAGCACACATAGGAAACAGCACAATGTTTTTGTTTTAGCTGAACCATACACCACCAAAACCAGAAGAAACCCCAAAAGCCAACATGCCCTTACCTACAAATGAATGCAGCGTATGTCTAACCCATTGAGGTTTTTTTAAGCTGCTCCTTAGGGCAAATGCTCATATTTCCTTCACAAGGTTCCTGAGATACAGATAAAGGTAGCACTTATAATTGGCAGCCCTACCAGCCTGAGAGAAGGTGAACTATGACTGGTTTGAACCTCCAATTTTTTCCTCCTTGCTTCTGATTATCCTTGACCAAATCATCAAAACCTAAATCTATGTATGCACACTGGGGCTCTCCTAGGAGGTCACCAGTTTCTGTGGTAAGAAGAATCAACATGTTGTTCTGACCCTGTTGTTACACTGACCTCTTCCAGCAAAGCAGCACCTGAATGGCTGTGACTGGGGTCTTCAACCTCCAGCTTTCATGCCTTAGCCTCCAGGCAAAGGAGCTGAAAGGTGGCAGAGCAACATGAAACTACATATGCACTAGCTGAGAACTAGCAAGTAGAAAGAACAGCATAGGGCTGGCCAGGAATTAGTATTCAAATGCAATACAGGGAATTTAAATGATGTTCATAAAGATCACTTACTGGATTTTCAGTCACTCTACTTGCCAAGAGGAAAAACAACTCCCTGGAAACTACTTAAGAACTGCACTTAAAAGAAAGCCAGAGTAGGGTCCTGCTGATGCCAAAGTCTGTGGGGCTCAGAAGGGCCACTGATATGCACTGGACAGTATTTACACCAGGCTGCAAAACACATGACCGTCATCCTCTTTCAGCTTCAAGTACAACTGATACGTTGCTCTCCCCCATTCTGGATTACTCAGTAAAAGCTCAACCGGATCTATCGACAATCTCACCCACTAACAAATCTTACCTACAGACCAGCAAGGCAGAGGGTAGAAAAAACCAGAAAATTTTAACAAGAGGGCTTACATCATTTACATCTCCTTCTCACTGGGTTTACAATAGCTTAGGTCACAGGCGTTCCTCTTCATTGACACATATCTAAACAAGAAAGGAAGTACCAGTGCTTTTCAGACAAATATTGAGGGACAAATATTCTTGTGTTTTCAATGGATAACTCCACACTGGCAGCAGCAAAGAATGGCATCTCAGCAGGGAAGCCCTGAAAGGCAGATTTCTTCCCCGACACATGAGTAGAGCATGGCTGGCACTGAGACACGTAAGTGACCTTAATGCTCCTTGGGTGGGACATCTACCCTGCTAGACACACATCCCAGCAGGAGGACAACTGCTCAGTGGGGTCCAGAGACTGACTGCGTGGGAAAAGCAGTTTTTCCCACCCCATGAAGCAGAGAGACAAAACAGTGGCCTTCTGCTCTGGGAGACATGTTGCTAAGTGCCTTTCCCTCCCACCTTCCCAATGCCCGGCCAGCAGTACCTCAGAGCTGAGTTTCGAGGTAGAGTTCGGTTCTGCAGCCCCTTCTCACCTGTGTAATCCCACTGAAATAAACAGGGCTGCTCAAGCAAGTAGCTGCTACTCAGAACCTCTCACCTTTGGACTCAGCATAAAGCTTTGAACTTTGAGGATTACCAGTTTTGTGATGATTCATGGAACAAACCAGTCTGTGCAGTAGCGATAAAAAATTCCTCCTTTTTCTTTTTTTTTTCAGGAATGCAGCAGTGAAGCAAGTAAAAAGCCCTCAGTGCAAGTTCTCAGCTCTAGGTGAGAGCTTTCTTCCCTCCCTTCCTCCCCACAAGCTTTTTTTAATTTTTTTTAAATGTACACATTGCACTAAACCAAGGTAACTGTACATTATAAATCTGATCATAACAAGGCAATTTCTTTTTCTTCTTTTTGTTACTGTATGGGGCCTTTAGAAGCTAAGTTGTTTTATGAACACCACAGCAGGATGACATTAAAACTTTAAAAGAAACAAAGAATAAAAACAAACTTGTATTTATTAATTACTGATAATTATTTAAGTTTAGAATCTGTCATACTTCTTTACATGGAATATCACCTTATGCTTCACATCCCACCACTAACTCTTGTCTCCCTGCCTGTGAAAAAGGAGTTCCTGAGTAGGAAGGCAAAGCTTGGCCCTCCAGTTTCACCTTCATCTTTTTCCAGAGTGCAGAGTATTTGTGACAACATTTGGCTTTTTTATTTCTTGGCATTTAAGTCTCTAGTACCAGACCCCCTGCTACTCCATTAACTGCCAGATAATGCATCATCTGACAATCATTACTATTTTAAAGGAAACCTGCTGCAATCCTGACTTCCGCTATTTTATTTTATTTTTTATAGTAAATATTGCTTTGGAAGTGCATTAATATTTGGAGCCAAAAAGCTTTGAAAGTACAGTTTGAACAGTGAAGAGGCTTAAGACAGAAGATATTCCATATTTCACAGTCTGGGTTTTTCATCAAATCCTTCAGGGATACAACCGTTTGGGCTAGATTCCTCCCTCATCCTTCCAATTCCTTCTACCCACAAAGTCCACATCCCAGTAGGTATCTCAGTTCAGGTCCATGGCAGCAAACAGACGAGAAGTGGATGTGAACAAGCCATGACTGTCACACTTTCCGCTGTTTTTCCTTCAAATTCTGCCAAACAAACTAACAGTGGCCATGCCGAAAACCCCAAGACATCAGCGTGCTTCCATAGAAGCGTGCAATTAATAAAATTACATGCAGGTCACCCAGTGAAGAGCAATGTTGAATTAGGGAGTAGAATGGGCTCTTTCATAGGGTTTTCAAAGGCCATAGACCAAAGTAAGCTCTCTGCCACACTAAAGCAAGAACAGAGTTTCTAATTACTGGGTAGCAAACCCAGTTCAAAGCAACTGACTATCTATCAGGAGAACAACATTTTGCATTTATTTCAAATAAGCTTCTTGCTAAGAGCTTACTGATTTTTTTAACATCATATGGGTCACATTACTCTGAAAAATACAGAACCAGTGAAAACTGAATCCTTTGCTACCGACACTGCCTGGTAAGCCTGGTCTAGGAGAATCCAAACCCTGTGCACGCTCTCATACAGGTTTAAACTTTGAGGCTTTTGATATGTCCAATGAGATGGACCTACCTGCTAGCTGTTACATCCATTTCTTTTGCTTTCCTCCACAAATGCAGAAGACCCAATGTTTTAATGATGTGAATCAACAGTGAAATAATTACCCCGCACTCCAAAAGACCAAAATGAAACTGTTTCCATGGCTTCCATGAACAGAGATTATGTTTGTCTAAGTATATTATTTCTCTGCCTTCCGATGAGCATGACCTATGTTTTCTGCAAGAGTTAAAGAACTGCAACAGTCACAAACCCTTGAATTGTCTGTCCTTTAGACACTACAGAGAACAAGAGCTCAAGGCCTCTGAACAAGACCTCAGAACTGATTCAGTGCATCAGTTCCTCTGTATTAACAGAGGATCCATCTAACTCAGCAGTGCCTACTAATATTCCAATATAGTCAATTAATAGTTATCTGCTAGCACCTCTAGGATGAGAAACACAGGAAAGTTTTGGGTTTTTTTTTTTTTCACCTTGCTAGTGCACTAGTGTACTGACACAATGAAGTACATAGCACATCAGTGTCCTCATCAGCCCAGGAAAGTCTTTCTCGTGCAGGCACCATGAGGTCAGCTGCAAATTACTTTCCAGAGGGCATCCTGAGGGCAGTAGTAAGGCTGGGGTGGGTAGCTTCCCCTGGGATATAGTTTTTCCTAGATAGAAATATATACATTTCTAGGATGTTTCAGATTCGCCATGCATGCTCTGTGGAGATGCTCTTTGAATGTAGAGAAAACTACACAGACTTACAAGTATCCAGAGACAAGCTTATACTACTGCTCTGACTGGTTTGCTTCAGGTCTGGAAACCCCTGGCAAATGTTTGCCGGACTTGGATTTTTTCCCCACAGAGAAACCATGTTTGGGCAGAAACCACAAGCAGCCCAGCACATATAGCAACCATAAACCTGTCCAGCTCAAGAGATGTTATGAGTCTGTGTGTCAGCAGCCCAAGCAGGGTGGAAGAGGCTATGCAAAGATTAATGGTAGACTATTATTAGGGACCTTGGAAACATTCCTGTGTTCCTAAAACTGGGTGTGTGCCCTAGGTATATCCCAACTACGTATTAGGGTGCACATCAGACACAAACATCTGTGGCCCTGATTTCCAAGAGGTTGGTCTAATAAACCCAACTTGGCCCAACTGAAACTGAGTGTGCAAGCAGGGAAAGCACGGGGCTGTAAAGAACAGTTATGAGAGAGAGCAGCAGGAACCACTACTTGAGTTCACGTGGTGAAGTCTTCCCCTTTCTCTCTCTCTCTATCTCTTCCCTGCACTCTTCTGTGCATGGACACAGTCTGGTTCTGAACACGATACTTCGCAGAATTGCAAACAGTTATGAAGAGATGTGCCAGCACCTCGGGGTCTGTGCTGTGCCTCCTGAGACAATGCAAGAGTCCTAATGGGAATCTCATCTGCCCCACCTCCTGCCAACACTTTTTTTGGGACCGATGCTGGTTTACTCTCTCTATTCTGAAATAAACGCATAAAAAGAGAAGGTGCTGAGAAGATGATGATCTCCACAGAGCAGATTTTCATTTGCAACCTAAGAGACCGATTCAGGAACACGCTTCTGATGTCTGTTAATGATGAACCTAGGTGCATCAGTGCTTTCCTGAACTGGGTCCTTCCAGAGTCACAATGAGCCAAAGCAGGAGATGGCTAGGGAAATCAGTATCATTGTGAGACAGCATTTCTTTCATCTACAGAACTGTAATAGAATATGTATTTATTTATTTGTTTGAAGAGGATGCTGTAATGGTGATCTTTCAGAAGCTGTGTTGTCTGTGTAATAGAAGCTCACTTCGCAGCAAATTTAAATGCTAACCACACTGATCATCACGCCAAAGCTCCTGAAGACATATTTCATTATCTTCCTCAAAGGGCATTTCAAATATGATGCAGCAATTCTACCTTACAGAGAGACTAATTAAATATAGCCACATAGTTACCGTTGCACCAGTGAACCTTAATTACCCTGCAACCCTTTAAAGGTTGTTTTGGGAGATTCATTCTGATACAGTATAAAAAGTAAGCAGAGCTTCAGATAACTATTTCCTACCCACTGGGGACTAAAAATCATATTATATAAGAGGGTCTTTCAGATAGATGCATAATTTAAGTGAACAGGAAATCAGTCAGACCTGTTTTTCTGAACGTTTTTCATTTGTTTTCAAGCTACTCTGAACTACTCCAAAAATGCACTAAAAGGAAACTTATTTGTTCATATTTTGTATCTTTTTTCTGAGGGGAGAGGGAGGACAAAGAAGCCTGAAAAAATTTACAAATGTATCACTTTTACTTAATTTTGAAGCTACCAGAAAATGTTTCTAAGGTGAGGTACGTGTTACAACGAACACATCCCCGTAATCCTCACAGAATAAATCATGCAGGTGCAGCAACAAGATTAAGAAGCAATGACATAAGAAATACCTCTGCATGAGATGTATGCTTATTCCTTTGCTCTGAGGCAAATGTGGTTTCAGGGTACTGTTGAGTCAGTAGATAAAGGGTTGAAAAAGAACCTTTATTGGCTTTTATAGTCACTTCTTTAGCCAATATGAAGAACAATACAGGGAAGCTCTGTTACAAATAACTGCTAGTTCTCCAGTCTCAAAAGAAAGATGTCTGTGATGCAGACTTCAGAAGGGGGGACAAGTCCTTCAGAGAGAGCATCCCCCTGACCACACAGAATGGCACAGAATTAAGGAAGGGGATTCCTAAGGGAAAAGCATCAGAGGACTTTGTCAGAAGGAAGAGGTTAGCACTCAAGATTTTAGTTTACAGGTGAAAATAAAAACTTTTAAGGATGCACATAAATACCTGTGCAGATGTGCCACAAGATACAAAAGATCTAGCAAGAAAAAAATATCTTTGGCTCACATAAAACACTCTGTGCACAGAGAGTTATAGAAACTGTTTTGATGTTCTACAGGAAGTAATGTGAGATATTAAATTAAAAAAATACAGTCCTCTAAAACCCAATAAGGAGAAAAAAAAACCCAGCACATTCAATTCTAGCACAAAGGAACATCTTTCTTCAGTCCAACAATCTTCTTTCCCTGAAAAGAAATACATCCTAATGATCGAATCCACTTTGGCCATTCTCCCCCTTACTCCACACATACCAGTTCTTCCCTGAAAACATCTTGATCCCTCCCAAAATTTGAAGTGGGAAAATTGCGAGCAAATACAATTATTGAGCTCACTTATTAAGGCCACTGTGACTGGAGAAAGACACAACACAGGTCCTTTCTCCACCACCCTAACCCTTTCTTTCTGTATGATTTCTAGGTCGCCTGAGCTTCCTCCTCATGGAAAGGACATACATGGGGGCTGGAGATGACTTATCCTGGAGTCTTCGGGGCACACTTGAAGATAGAGGAAGAACAACAGATATGTTCTTGTGTTCACTGAATGATGTATTAGTTAAGGGGCCACACTGTGAGCAGCAGCAATAATATCCCTCCCACCCAATAAAACAAATAGATGAGGGGCACATTTATATACAGTCCTGGATCTTTTTCTAAGACAGCAACACCAGCTAAACCAAAATATGAAAGTTGATCTAAGCTACTGACAATACCTTCTTCAAGATCCAACCTAAATTTCCTTGCTTAATCCACTTCAAAACTCTGCCTTAAATTCAGTGCAAAATTTTAAAAGGGCTAAAACACTCTGTTCCCAAAGGCAAACAATATACCATTCAATGAGGGAAGCGGGATGCACATTCGTGGCTATGGTACACTAAAACCCTATTGCACACATAAACCTAATCCCATAGTTTCACACAAGTGAACAAACAAGACCAAATGTGTTCCAATGTAGTGACAAAAAGTTATATGGGAGGTCAGATGTTTTGAATGATGTTTTGCTAATGGATTGTAGTAGAGTCTGGATTTTACTATGGCTAATACTGTCACCATGTCCACTTCGTCAGTACATCCCGCTATCCCTTGCCGACAGTAATCTTTTTCTTTCTGTTACGAGCTTTAATGAAAGCTAAGTGCCTCCTCATTCACCACACTGATATATAGCTGATATGATGTTTTATTTTAGCAGACAGAGGGAAAGAAGTTTAAAAGCAGGATGTATCTCTGAAAAGAGATAAGCAAGCAAGCAAGCAAGCAAGTCCTACATTTTGCTCCCTCTCAACACTAGGCGCTACTTTAAATTGCAGTTGGCTACATAGATCAGTAAGCATTGCCAAAAGCCACAGACGGAAACGTAACCTGAAACAGCTACAATGAAGAAGGAACATCTATCACTGCTCCTGACCTGTCTACCTGCCATTGACTTGGGTAACTGAAAGAACAAGTGCACATCTTTCGGAGCAATCCCTGTGCTGCCCACTTTAAGCCTTTTAAACTCATGCTGGTTAACAGATGGTCCCTGCACGCTCCTAAGGCTGCTGACACATATCTCTAGGTATATATACAGCCACTTGGGTACCTGCTAGGATCATGTTTCTGCTGCCTAGGGCAGCGTTAACTGTGAGCAGCTAAGTTTAGAAAGCCCTGCTATTTTTTAATGACATCACATGCCCTACGTTGCCTTAATCTTGGTGACTCTTTCCCCTGGTCTCCTATTATTGTGTCATGAAGCCCGTCAACAAAAAGCTATATTCTGTCTGTGTCATGATACTTCCCAACCAAACACTTTGCCACTCTCCCTTTGGGGGTCCCTTAACACTGACAGAGCTGTTACACGCACTGCTTGCAGAGGGGAAAGTTGCAAGGTTAGATGCCAAGGTTATTCAGTGATGCCTATTTTGTTTTCTTTAAAAAATAAACATTTATAAATTAATTTGTCCCAAAAATTAGTATTACAAGGAATATTATAAAATTCATCTCACAGAATGGTTTGTTCTTCTGAACCTTGAGATAAGACAAGACTAAGTTACAAATTGAGCCTTATTGATTTCTTTTTGCTTTTTAATTATAGGCTATTATTTTTCAGGTTATTAGTTAATCCCAGTTAATATTTTATTATTAGCTTTGAAATGCTCCAAGATTTTGCCATGCTTCCACACAGAGAAAATTAAAATGATCAATTGTTATCCATTTATTTTTGTCTGTATCAACCTAGGATGTAATTGTGATAATTCTGAAACAAACTTTTAAAGTTTTCCAGAAAACATTCATCATATCAGTGAAATCTAAAAACAGCCTTCACATATAGTATAAGTTGTAAGGAATGATGAACAAAGAAGGCGATAAGACAAAACTAAGTTGTTCATGAATGGATGAACATGCCAAACTGCTTTAAATATAAACAATGGCTACTCATTAACAGCCTATAATGCAGTTTATTCCTAACTCTCCACCTCAGTATTTTCAATAAACCACCTTTACCCACAATGACCTGAAGAGTACTCGCTAAGCAGAGAGCGGGGAGCGATCATCGCTCTGAGGGATTGCCTTAACTGAGTTCACGGAAGCACCGAGTAGATTACATGGCTCTTTATCAGAGGTCCTTAGGATACAGGGTAATCGTTTAAAGCCATAGTTCCCAATTTACAGCTTTAAATGCATGTATGGCAACTCTCCCAACCCAGTAGGGACAGCCTTCAAGAAACTGCAGGCCAACATATTGCTGCTGTCAGCATATGTAGCCCTGATAAACACAGGAGAATGGAAAAGGCGGCAGGAAAGAGATGCCAACAACAACAAAACCCCACAGAGGGCAGAAGCTGAGAGCGTTGTGTGAGAGATTCAACTACAGACCTCTTCACCAGCAGCCTGCACAACATAACCTTTACGCCCACAAGCTCCCGCAACTGAGGCTGAACATGGGGAAGAGCCATTCTCCTCCAAACATTACAGATGCCTCATACATCAAGCATAGCCACATCAAGGTCTCTGCATTTGTTTTCTAGCACTTCTCTAGTGCAAGAAAACACAGAATTAAGCAGAAGAAAAAAAAATTACATATGAAAACTGTACTATCATGATCTCAGCCAGGAAAACAAAGGACCATTACAGATGCCAGATGTGAGTAATCTCTTTCTCAAGGAATACTGCAATATAACTATTAATTTCTCATTTCATCCTAACTGGGGGCATATTTTCCATTCTGAGAGAGATTCCTATGGCTTAGTGCAAAGCTGTAGTAAAATGGGACTAGCATGAGACGTACTCTTTTAACTTAAGGCTGTTTCTGATGGCTTAGCGCTGTTGTAACACTTGACTGACTTGGGTTTCGACTGACTGAGGGAACATAGGAACATTTTTCCCAAGGACATGCACCCCAGTCAGTTCTCAAATCTAACCATCAGGAGACTCCTTACCCTTTTATCCACAGAACAGAAATAAGAACGCACAGGCAGACAAGTGCCACACTCAGAACAGGTCCTCCCCAATTTGGGGCATCAAGCTTGCGGCACGCTTTAACTATTTCCAAAATTCTAGCAAAGAATTAGATTTAGCCTGGATGAAATTTCTCTCCTGTTTTAATAATTCATCAAGTATTTAATTTGCTTATAAACTATTAACCAGATGTCTGTCTGTCCAAGTACTGTAAGCACTAACTGTAAAAATGATATTGCACTATAAATTATGCATTGCAAGGATTTTCTGATTAACTGAAATATGTGCTGTAGTTGTTATCCATCGTAGTTAAAATGGCATGTGTCCATACAGTATATCAGCATGCAAGCACTTAGCACATACTTCCCCCACCTTACGTGCTTCATAACCAGAATGAAACCACAGCGAGTCTGGAGTGCAGAAGAAACACAGTTTTCAACTCTGCCTCCCTATTTTCTTGCTGAATTTGCTACTCATTAAAGTTCTTCTTTGGACATCATCTTCATTTTGTTTCTTATAGACTGAATTGTAATTTCAAGATACAAAATTATTACAATGTCCCTATACGAAGTCTGCACTAAAGGCAATAATTACATTCTTTCAAATATTCAGTAACATTGGTTCCCCAACAAAACCTAGGGAAGGCAGCCATGTACTGATGGTCAACCTATCGCCTCAGCATATCAATATAAAACAAGACCAACAATGCTTTCTAAATGAAAGCAACAGAATTGCATGATTATAATTGGTTATTGCATGATTATAAATAATTTTACCCTAAAAGTATTCTGAATGAAGAAAACATTTTTAGTTGACTATATCAACAAATTGTATTACAATGTAAAATACATTAATAAAATTACAATGTTAGAACTGATGCTTTTTGCACCTTATCCAAAAGAGACTCATTGTCATGAATATTTGTCACCAAGAAAGCGTGAGTGCAGCCAAGTTTTGTTTTGCTACAGAAGCATCATATTCCACACTGATTCTATGGTCTAAAGTCTAAGCACAAGAAACAAATGCTAATAACACAGTCTTTCATTAGCATTGACATTTTTTATTATCTGAAAGCAGACAGCCCGGGACATTCTTTCTGCATTAATGGCTTTTGTCATACTGCAAAAACTTATAAACTTTAAGACTGATTCTGAAGGCACTTACATGCCTAGCTGTGAGTATTACTGTGAGTAGTCCCAATGAAACCAATTAGTTGACTCAGAGTAATTAAGCATTAAAGCTAATTATACCTGTTACTGAGAATTAGGCCCTTTCTTTTACTAAATTTTACAGCTAATAATTCTGAACAGGGTTGCCAGTTCTGACAAATTTATCCGAAGTTTTGGAAAAATGTGTTTTCCTTAAAGTTCTATTTCCAAGAAGAAAAGTGTGGTTCCTGATGAAACAAGAAAAATAAAAGGATTTTGCAGTGTCCCAGCTTGCAGGAATAAACTTGGTTGTGTTAACCCAACAAGCTCATCAAGCAAAAGACAAACATAGAGATAACTTTTTACTCAGGCAAATTCTACCACGTCAATCTTCTTGAAGAAACAGGTTAGCAACAAAGCACTACAGCAGCCTTAACATCACTTGTACTGCAGAGAGCTGTAAGAGGCATCAGGTCTGCATATTCTGATCCAAAAGCAAATATGAACCTTCCCTTCTTCTATCTCCTGTCATGGTTGTTCCACAGCAATGTTGGTGTCATTGACTTCACGGGTATCAGCTGCCACCCTCACACAGAAAGATGATGCACATGTGCAGTGCCACAAGAATGGTTAAAATATCAAAGCTTTTTTTTTTTTTTTAGCCACTTCCACCAACACATTCAGCATCTGGAGAAACAGATCTTGCATCATTTTCCTCTTGCCAATTCCATCATTTTGACTAACTATGCCTTTCCCTTTAAATTGTCCCCAACTATGTTTGTTAACTAAAGCCGGCATCAACAATTCCTGTTTGGATGACAGCTGGTGAAGCATGGGCATTTCACCCCTTTGCAGGACTTGGAGAACATGTAAACTTACTCCCATCTGACACTCAATGAAGAAACCTAGGGTCATATTCTTAAACCGAAGGGCTCCAAAGCCAAGTACAAGAGTTGAAACCTCAGCTGCTGTTAAGACCTCTTCACTCAAAACAGACTGTTTACCTGCCGCATACAATGTTGATACAGAGGCACTTTCAGCCACTCCACTTGGCCCTGGCAAGGGCCAGTTATCTCAAACAGTGGATTCTTGGCACACAGTGGGTGATGTTCAGTTTGGAGGCTCATTTTTCCTGGTGTGTGCACTCATGCTTCCAGGGTTGGAAAACAACCAAGGAATGAGTGATGGGCACAAATCCGATCTCCAGCTGTACTCCAAATTAAGCAGCATTAAGACTAACAGTCATCATTCGATTAAAGTGCAGGCACAAGTTTTGGTAACACAAAGCCTGATGGCAAAAAAGGCCAGTTCTTTGGGCCCTTTTATAAATGTATTGAGAAATGCTTTGCCAAAACTGGTGATCTGGCTTCCTAAGTACAACAGGATCTCCATGACAATAATCTGAAGGAGTGACAAGAGCAGAGAGAGAAAGTGGAGTTTTTCCAAGCATGCATTTTTACTAATCTTTCTTCAGCAAGAAATAAAACCTCCCACACATATTAGAAAGCCTACTACTGCATATTTCTCTCTTCCCCGTTCTCTCAACCCCAATCTTTTCTACCTGAAGTCTTAAGGCCACCATAATTTGAAAGCATTTTTAAAAACACAGATATGCTCATCGGATTACCCCTTTAACATAATTTCTAATCTGTAAGCTCCATAAATTCAAAGACATTTAAATTCTTATATCATTTTAGGGATTATTTATGCTAATCATGAAATATGCAGAATATTTTATTATGTATATAAGCAAACATATGCTGGATAAACAGGAAAGAAAAAACACAACTCCAAAATGCGAGAACATTTCAGATGACTGCAGAGATGATTAATTGGGTTAGTGTACTAAATCATATGTAAGGATGACCAGAGGCAAATTCAGAAACTTCAAAACAGATTTTTAAATCAAATGATGGGTTTTAGATAAAATTAAAAATTGATGGGATGGAGGTTTTCTGCAGAAAATCCAGTCAAGTCATTTCACTTCACGTTCACCTATGCAGAAGGTACCCACCTTGGTGAGCTGTATAAATATTCTTTCTTATTTTACACAGTGACAAAATAAAGTGCACAACCTCCTCCTTGATAACTGCAGAAAAATGTGTCTTATCCTTCTAGACAAATCAACATGTATGAGGCTAAGACACAGGACGTTATCTTTCCATTAGAAAGGAAAATCATACATCATTTTACTCTCCAAAAATTATTCAGCACAGCTCTAAAGCTATGTAAGGGAATGAATACAGCGATACAAATAATAACAGTAAGGCAGCCTACCATGAAGGCTGTAAGAAGCACTAGGGCCCAAAAAGAGTGTGGAAGGTGCCAGGACAGTGAAAATGGAAGAAGCTTTTGATTTCAACTTTGTGCCCGGATCAGACCAGGAAAGTTCCCACGTGTAAAACCAACAGTCATCCTTTGTGTCCCGGCTTTCCCCCACCAGCTCTGCATCACAGAAACAGCCGACTATGAACATTTCCCAGCTCACTAACATTTGTCTCAGCCATTCAGCAGTTTCTGCCAGGATCCTCCTCCCTCTTTACACCCTGTGAATTAATTCTGCTTGCAGCAGCACTAACACAGGCTGCTGTGGGGTTTTTTTCCCCTCCCCAGTGCGAGTTATTCATCACTGCTTAAGAAAATGCTACCAGTAAATGGTAGCAAGTTCATTTGCCTTTTTGGACACAAGGACCTTCCTTCTGTACACATTGCAAAATTGTGCAGAGCCACACAGTCCTTTCCCTCTCAGCTTTGCTTTCCCAGAACACATTCCAGGAGAACATGTGGCTCAATACCACAAAGAGATAAAACAGATCTTTCATCACTGAATGGAAGCAGGGATGTATATTTCTACAGTCTGGCTCAGATCCCTGGCTGAAGTCAACAAATGACTTATATCACTTGAGAATCCAGCCACTTCAGTGAGATTACTAAGTGACTTCAGTACACTTAAAACCTGTGCTGCACTGCAGGGTTGAGGAGCCAGCTGGGCTCCATAGCTGGCACAGGCTGCACCATCCCTATCGGGTCTGCTCTGTCGCTACCTCTCTCTCCCTACTCTCACAGCCCAGCTCCTGCACTCCTTTGGCCGCAGGCTTCTGTTCAGTTGCACCACTGGCACATGCTTTTACGTTGGTGGGGGGGGGATATATACATATTCAACAGCTCCCATCCCCTCATTTCACAGCACAGAAGCTAAATATATTCTTTCTGAAGGAAAACCCCCTCTTTGCTGACCCCTAGTACAGCTACTGCCATCACTCTGCCCTTACACCTTCTCCAAGGCATTGGCTTGCTTTCTCCCCAAGTTTCCATTCCCAGGTTAAATCCTAAATAGACACTCAACTTTGTTCAAACAAGGATTGATATTTGGTGACCTTCCTGAATCATCTCAGGAAGGTTCCATGGCAGCTGAGATCAAGACAGCTTCTTGTGCCACTTACCAAGAAGCCAGTTTGCTAGAATCAACTTTGCAAAGGATCGCAGTACAAAGCTCACTCTTTTTCAGCTGGGAAGGGTTAAGAGTATCTGTCTGTGTATAAAAGTAGCCTTCAGTAGTGACCGGCACTTGAAGAGCTAAAAGAGAACCTGATCAGATCAGATCAGCGTGGTAGTCCCTCCCTCCTCTAAAAAAATAATAATAAAAAAAAAAAAATCGATAAAATTCTGACAGGGATTCCCCAAGCAGCCACGTGAAGGGGGTGGTGGACAAAAAGCTCACACATCTTGGATCATCTAGTGAGAGTTTTAAGAGGTCTATTTCCTTATCAGTCATCACCTCTGGTAATTCATCAAGCTTGAAACTTACCTACCATACATTGCCATTTTAAAAGCATAATATTTTGCAACATGAAGAATATGAATAGGTCAAAACCTGTAGAAAACACGTGAACTTGTCAGCTGGCACAGGACCACAAGAGAGATTATCCTATTGGACAGTTGTCACAGATGGAGGCCCAAGTTTTCAGAAGCAATTTGGGATTAGCTTTTAGGTGGCTGAATAAGAAAGTTAGAAAGATGATCTGAAAACTGCTTTTAAGAAGATGTGTACAAAAAGCCAAAGACAGATATTAAGAGATGGAGCCACGCCAGATTGATACTAAAGAAAACAAAAGATCGTCACCTGAAAGAGCACATCCCACATTCCTCTAGTGTCACACCAAAGGAAGTCTTTCAGAAAATTAAAAAATTAATTTCTGTATGCGGACTGATTCAGCATCAAATATGCAAAAGGAAATCATATCTGTCTATAGTTTTATGATGTTATGTAGCTACATTAATTTTGGCAGAAGAGGTAATTTAAATCCTTTGGGAAACATTATCCTCTTGATATGAGCACATAACTCAGATTAATAGGATTTGCATATGTATAACAGTAGGAAGAATAACCCTGAGTTTGGAAAACAGCTTTGTATTTTAATCAGTTTGGGAACACCAGCAAAAAAACCATACCAGGGATAACTAATTGAACAGCATTTGTTAACTCGTGCTAGACAATAATTGTGAGTTAATGAATATTTGAAAACAAACGTAATAAATGAGGATGTTTTGGAAAATCAAACAAAGCAGAACTGTTAATATAATCGAAAGAAAAGAGCAGGTAGAAGTTGCACGGTTAATCACTTATCAGTTGCGGGTTTTTTACAATCCAGACCAAATCTGTGCTATACCCAAATTGTATAATTGACTCTGTGTACGAAATCTCTCAGTTCTTCAACAATACAGATAACAGCAGTAATGGTATAATTATAACTTACAGCTGAAGTAGATAAAAACCTGCTACTTCTTAACTAGTGGTTGTAATTAAGAGTGGAGAAAAGCAGTATTCGCTGCATCTGCTTATGTTTCATTAATAAACGCGGATTTTAAGTTCCAATACAGCAAAGCAGCTGCACACTGCATCCCAGTCCTGACCGCGTCCTGACAGAAGACAATGACTGGGGAACGCAGCTCGACTTGTAGCAGCTGTAAGAAAAATAGCTTTGTAAGCAGCGGTTGAGCAGCAGCTGTAGATACGGAATACATTAAATGGAAAGCAAGCCATGAGGACGTGAAGGAAGAGGTTATTTCCTGCGCCCCAAGCGTCACTTTAGTTTCAACTGCATCAACGTGTTGAGGAAACAGCATTGCTTCCTTTCCACCACCTTCCCCCTGCACAGGCGAAGAAATGCACACCCCCGCGTGCACGCGCGTGCCCCGCCAGCCCACGGGCAGCGGAGGGAGGACGAGACGAGGCGGGACACGCCGCTTCCACCCCCCTCGGAGCGGTCAGCTACCGCGGGGAGGCCGCCGCTTCAGCACCACGGGCGGCGGACAGCGCCCGCCGGCTCCCCGGGGCGGGGCGGGGCGGGGCGGGGCGGGGCGGGGCGGGGCGGGGCCCCTCCGCCCGCGGGACCGGCCGCACCCCCCCGCCGCCCCGCACCCTCCGGTGCACAGCAGAAACATCACCAGCCGCGGAACTCCCCATGAAAACCAGGTAAGTTTAGAAAACGGGGGGTTTGGGGGTTTTTTTTCCCCACACATACCCCCCAAAAATAAACTCAAGAACGTTGCTGTTCATCAACAAGAAGTTTCAAAAGCAAACCCCGCGCCATGCAGCGTTATCAAGTACGAGCAAAAGAGGCTAAACAAATTTCCTAACAGCTGTTAGGAAATTCCTGTATTCCTGAATCTCTGTTATCCTTGGAATACAGAGTTCTCCAACCCAGGCTGCTTGGTTTGTGCTTTCTGAGGAAACAGAAGAGTAAAACTAACAGCTCAGAAATGAAGTGGGTTCCAGTGGCACGTTTCAGTTGCTTTTTGGCTTGCTCACTCAATAACCGGTTGCTAAGCAATTTTTTTCTTTTAGAGCTCAAAACTACTCACTGCCAGATGGATTAATGAAAACACACGCTTGCACCACTTACAACATTTTTCATTTATATTTCTTGATGCACCAGCACTGTTTCTTTTAATTATTTCTTTTAAAGGAATTCCATTCCCAGGTTTGAAAGTAAAGAGATAAAGAGAGCAGGGGGGAGGGGAGGAACAGAAAGAAGCTAAGTGTAATTATCAATTTTTCCAGTGGATTGCAGGAAAGAGGTACCGAGAGACTTGCACACCCTCTGGGACCTGTAGTAAAACCAGCATGCCTAGCTCAGCATAGAGACATGAGGCACCAGGTGACCTGAAGGTGCCTTGCTCCTAATTGGTTTATCTATTTATAACTACATGACATAGCATTACCTGTGACAGCACAAGTCAACGCAGGGTTATTTCAGCGGTCAAATAACCATACGCAGACTCTTTTTATTTACACCTCACCCACAGTGATGCTCTTTCCACTTTCACTCCCAGTTCTTTAGAGCTGACACCTGGCATCTGTCGCTCTCTTCCAGCCTGTGCCCTGAAATGCCACCCAACTTACCTATGGCTTGGCAATTTTTAAGAAGTCATGATCAGAAAGAAACAGTGACCTGCCGTATGATGTAACGAACCATTCTGTCAATGGTAAAACCAAACTGCCTATTAGCCATTACCATGGGTGTAATTCCAGTGGGGATAACAGGAGGGGGAGGGGAATCCGTTCCATCCCCAAATGGAGGAGAAAACGCATCTCTGCCATCTCCAACTTTCTGCCAGCTGAAAGGAGGAGGGAGGAGGGATGGGGGAAGACTGCAGCATGGCAAGCTGCAACTCTGAGGCAGCTCTTTTCCCTTTACAGCTGGCAGTGAGCTGACAGGCTCAGCATCAAAGACTGTTACACACTTGGGTCATTTTTGCGCCTGCACTGCTGCTGGGACATGAGGTAGAAGCAGTAGAGCTTCCTGGCTACAGATCCTCCCTCACGCCCCCCCACCAGAGAGAGGAAGTCTGGTTTGGTGCAGAGAACCAACAGAAGGAACTTTCTTTTCCTTTGTTTTTGAGAGCAAGTAACCTCTGGTGTAGTTTACTGTTGACAGAGCCCATAAGGAAAGAAAAGGTCAGGGAAGGAGGGAAAACCACAGGCCTAGTAGGAAAGGAACAGGATAGTCGCCATGTGCAGGATGAACTGAAGGGGACAGCGGAAATCTCAAGGGAGCCATGAGGAAGAGGTGGCAGAGAGGAAGGAGCAGCAGTGGAGAAGGGGGATGGATGGGTCAGGTTGAGACTTGCAGGAGGCCCGTCCTGGTAACAGGCGTGAGGAGGTGAATGTGGGGAGCTGGAGGTGTGTTGGTAGAAAGCATCAGGCTGTAACACCCATCGAGAGTCACGAAAAGCAACGCCGAAACAACGGGCAACCTCATGAGACTGGGGAAAAAGTACACAACGCAAGCGCAAGTTTCCTTGCACTTTCGAGGTACAAACCCATCAGGGGAAGAAGGCAAAGAGTGAGACGGGCAGAGACTTGCAAAACGCCGAGGGCAGCGCCTCCGGGAGGGATGCCAGAAGAACCTGGCCAGGAGGGACTGACCAGAAGTCTTTTGGGGAAGCGGCACCGGGCTCTGCGGGGCGAGGGGCGGGGACGCCGGGTGGGAGGTGCGGGGTAAGGGGAGCCGGCCGGGGGCCCGGGGGAGGCCGGGGAGGTGCGAAGAAGCGGGCGTCAGGGCCGGGGCCGGGCAACCCGCCGGTGCTGGCGGGGGAGGAGGCCGCGGCGCCGGGGGCGGCCTCTTCCCTCCCTGCCTCCCCCGCCGCCGGGGCAGCCGCCGCCGTTCCACGGGCGGCGGGGAGCGAGGCGGCCCCCCCCCCCCGCGCCGTGCCGTGCCGGGCCGGGCCGTCTCTCACCTGCCTCGAGGTTGAAAGAGATGCGGGCCTCAGCGAGGTAGGGGGTGTCGCTCTTGGAGCGGACGCGGCGAATGGGTCTGCGGTCGATGTCCTCCTCGGAAGATGCCGCCATTAATGTGGGCACGGTGAGCAGCGTGGCCCGGCGAGCTGGCGAGGGCGAGTGGCGGCGCGTCGCGGGGCGGCCGGGCGAGGAGGGGGCGGAGGGGGCGGGCGGGGAGGGAGGGAGAGGCGCCGGGAGGGGGAGGGGAGGACGGGGAAGGAGAGAGGGAAAGGGAGAAAGGAGCGGAGGGAGGGAGGGAGAGAGACAGGGAAAACCCGTCAAGGATCTACGGACGGGAGCGGCCGCGGCGGCCCTGCCCGCCGCCCCTGCCCGCCGGCAGCGCCTCCGCCTCCCGCGGCCGCTCGCCTCGGGGCGGCCGCCTTCGCGCCGGAGGGACGGAGCGGTGCGTGTCCCCCCGGCCCTGCCCGGGGGAGGCCCGGGCCAGGCTGAGGTGCTGCCGCCCCCCCGCCGCGGGCAGGGTCCCGGCTGAGGTGGTTTCCCGCCCCCGGGGCAGGGTCCCGGCTGAGGGACGCCCGCCCAAGCACCTCGGCCCGGCTGAGGTGCCACCCTGGAGCGGACCCGGCAC
This sequence comes from Morus bassanus, assembly GCA_031468815.1. Lineage (NCBI taxonomy): Eukaryota > Metazoa > Chordata > Aves > Suliformes > Sulidae > Morus > Morus bassanus. The sequence continues at coordinate 71,298,944 of CM062567.1, forward strand.
CTCCCGCCCCGGTCTTGGGCGCCCTGAACTGCTCTCTTCCAGCCGAGGCAACCCAAAACCCAAAGCACGGCTGGACTGAGACCTCGTGGGATGTCTAAGGGCTCGTCCCTTCACCCTATTGCCTTGGGCAAACCCATCAAGTAAACAACAATGGTGCACCAGGCCAAGCACTTTAAAATGCCGAGGGGACTGAGGAGCGGACGCTCTCTGTGTCTAAAACTGACCATCACTTAAAGCTTGGGACTTGTATTCATAAGTCACTTTGGCAGGCCTTTGAAAAAAATGTGACCATAGGCAAAAATCAGTGACGCCATTCTCCAGCTGCAAACTGGGGACATTGTTTTGCTGCTTCTCCCCTATTCCGTCTTCTCTATTTAGTAATCGGCTCTTCATGTACATGTTATTCCTCACCCTGCGGTTGTAGGCTGCCTGCCATGCTAGGGCTCCAATTTCAGTTGGGACCTCTAGGTGTTAGTGTAATAGAAATACTTAAAAATACTATTTAAAAAAAAAAAATCTGGGTGGCACAAAAGTACTACATAAAGTGAGAGTTGAACAGTTAAAATATGTGCCAGGGCATGTACTAGTTCATCCCATTTAATTCAGATTTTTTGAAAAAAAACCCAGTCTGCTTAAAGTCACTAAGTCGTCAGTACTGCCAAAATCTTTTGTTTTGGCCAATCTTAGTGAGAAAAAGGACCAGGGAATGCTCAGTAGCTCTGAAGGCAGCAATAGTAACATTAGCTGGCCTGAATTTGGGGGGACAGCTCTCTTACTCATTCCTGCAGAATCAAGAGTTTTCTGTTACATTTTTGCCAATTAAACCTACGGAGGTTTTGGGGCATGCTGGATGTTCTTCCATGGTTGTAATTTTGGGCTTAGCTGAAGTCTGCTGTTAGCTCTAATCCCTTCGCAAATGTTCATGAGAACTTTTGTGTTTCTGGATGCCTGGAGTGGATAAGATATAAATATACCTTGTTTGCAAAGCCATTCTCTTTTGCTCTGATCTCACTGGCTCACCCTAGCTAAAACAGGGGAAAATCTTTAGTTAATACTTGCAGGAGAATTTTGAGAAGAATCCCTGTTCATACATATGCAGGTGCTTGCAGTTAAGACAGCCGTGACATCCATGGATGTCTGGTGAACCACCATACCACTTGCAAGCAAGGAGGTACCATCTGGGCCATCTGCATCTCAAAAAAAGTCTTTCATTAACATCATACGCTGTTTGGGGAAGGGGTGGTCTTACCGTTATCAAGGTTGAAGCAGATCCTAGCTTCTTCCAAGTAAGGGGTGTCACTCTTAGACCGAAGTCTTCTGATGGGTCTCCGGTCTATGTCATCCTCAGACGATGCTGTCATCAGAGTGGGCACGGTAAGAAGAGTTGCCCGTCGAGCTGGTAAGAAAGAGCAAAGGAAGAGGAGAATAGCAGGAGAAAGGAGAAATGAAATGGGGGAGGAAGAGGGAGGAAGAGGGAGAAAAAAGAAAAAAGAGAAGAAACAAGAAAGAAAATCACTCGGTGGAAAAGAGGATCTGTAGCAGGTAGTAGAAGAGGCTGTTTGGTGTAAGGTCCCTGCCTCACATGCTGCAGAATTTAAGGGCTGCACTTGATGATGCCAAGAAGAGCAAAGATTGCTGTGTTGTGTGCCCTAAAGACACAGGTTATAGCTCTGTTCCTGCCACCGATTGCTTCTTCAAAGTTCCTAGTTTTGCCACTTAAACCACTCTCTTCACAACTTCTCCACAGCTGCAGCCTCTCTTTTTCTGAATACTGTTTTTGAGGCTGTGGTGCTGCTTTTTGCAGGAATCAGTGGAAGCTGTACTTGGGACCCATGGCGTGATGCCTACAGCAACTATTCCAAAACTCAGTTTCCTGTTGTCTTGATTTGGGCACTCAAAATTAACAGCTACTTTTTGCTCTTGATCACTTTATGTCTTAGTTTCTTAGCTGTGAAACAGGGAGAATCATCATTTTCTTTAAGTAGGGATTTCGTGAAGATATAAATTCATTAATATTTGTAAAGTATCCATATACTTTAGTGAAGCACCGATGAAAAGACCATGAGGAAATTAAGATTTCTATCTTCTAAACAGGGTTTAAATGGCTTGGGGCCATGCCTTCAAGGAGGAGAAAGCAAAATATTTAATACTGGCTCACTAAGTGAGCACTGCCCACTCCATACACTGATGAAGCAAATGGTAGGATAGTAAAAAATTACTGTGTCATCATGCAATTATAAACTGTACTAACTATACGTATGTATAAGGAGACTGAATTAATGTTGCAGAGGCAACCTTCATTCTGGCATTGCCTAAGTATTTAGCACTTGACCTTACAGCCTTGATAATGTCCCTTTAATGTAGGTGGTTTTTATGTGAAATGTAATTATGAGTGGCTGCTGAATGCTTTGGGTGCTGAGCCTATAAATTACAAATCACAAACAGAAGAGCCTCTATAAATATATCCACCCAATTCTCTCTCTGAGTAGATAAAGATTATCACAAATGCGAGATGGGATCTGGCTCATCACTGAAAGCGTGAGCACCATGCACAAGTACCTTCTCAATGTGTTTCTTTCCCCTCCACCTCATGTATAGCCGGAAACAGAATTTCAGCTTGAAAGCCCATCCTTACCCTTAGTGTGGGACTATTAACATTGACTTCCATGTTGGACCCTGTAAAAGCCTAAACCCTGGATGTTTCTTGCTGTTTGGGCATTATCTGGTGTAACAGTCTTTATCTTAGGGCTTTTGTAAGCCATGACACTTCAAATAACTAATAACGAACTACATTTTCCTGCTGGGACCAGAGAGCATGACTCTTAGTGACTAAGAGCATATTCTGCAGCCTGCTAACTGTAGTTCTTTCTTTTAAAAGTTTTTTAGAGTTCCAGATAATACCTGTCAACCAGAAGCTTTCAGATGCCTAAAACCTGACTTAGGCATTAGGTATGGTAGCATATAATTAGTATGAGTTAACAAAAGCTGTCACACTCTATTTCTCAATTTGCAGCATTACGTAGTTTACTAAACAAGCAAATCTGCACTGCTGGAAGTAGCGGTTATTTCTGGTCTAACTTACTTGTTTTCTGGTTTTAAATAGATTTCTTTCAAATTTTTGCTTATTTCTAATCTAGCATTTGAATTTGAAGTAAAAGCAAAGGGCAAGAGTTGAAACTGATTTAATGGGGTCAACTATTTAGATTAAGCTAAAGTCAATGCTGCGACTAGACTGTAAACTATTACTCCCTTGTAATAGGGATGTACGGTAATGAAGATAAAATGGAATGGAAGATTTCTGCTATGGATAATTTTGTGTACTGTATCATCAAATTTACACTAAAGGAAGATTTATCTGTATATGAAGTCAGCATTGTGAAAATCATCTCATAAAGCCACCAGGTAAAAGATTTGTCTTTTAAAACTGGCATGATCTAGCTGTAGTTAAAGTCAGTGAAAGGGCACCCAGGCATTTCAGAGCTGGCTGGATCACAGCACAGGACTCTATTTGAAACAAACAAACAAACAAACAAACAAAAACAAAAAAACACCACCGAATTGCATATACGTTTATGGTAAACAGAGAGTAAGAGTGGGCTTTTCTATATAATTGTTTATAAATCATTTTTACCTTTTGGGTCAAAATATTGGGATCTGGCTTGTATTCATTTTGACTAGAGGTGGGTGGATGCTGGAAACTGTTTCCTGGAGTAATCATTATATTTTTGACTTCGACAACCATGATTATCTCCCCTTTGTGTGTATTACCAAAAGGAGTTTTCAAGACTGACTGGAAATTTTAAGTAAACATTGGAAAAATTTCAGAGGAAGCTAATAAGTATTAAAACATTTTGCAACAAAAACGTAAGATCAACTCTTATGCAGCCACAGAACTGGAAAGTATAGCTGATCACATTCTGATATCCATACAGTGATGCTGAATATTTGTGCATGCCATGGATATATCTGTACGCACTCTTCTCCTAACCATAATCCCTAGCACTCCTTTTTACAAGAATGACTTGCCATATATTTTCAGGAAAGCTGTCAACATTAGCCCAATGCGACCATTGGGTCTATCACAGATAACCCACCAGTATCTCTAGCTTCATTTGCTCTCCACAAACCAGTTCAGTCTCTGGGACACATTTTTAGGAGATGGTTTTTCAGGAAAATTGGGAAGTGTCCTCTTAAAGGTCTTGAAGTAAAAGGAATGACATTATGATAGACATGAAGGGACCCACTTACACTGCAAATGGATTTGAGACCAGTGTCCCAAAACTCATTTTAAGCAGCCACTCTAACAGCACATGGAAGGCAAATCAGTCATTTTGGTTAAATTCTTTCATTCTGTTTGCATTGTTCCTCATAGGGTTACACCACGATTGGCACACTGCACCAACATCTTGTCTGGTATTTGTTAGAAAGGGAAAAGGTTGCTTGTGGAGGAAAAACACCTTAAAAATAGAAATGCCGTAAGGTATGTAATAACACCTTAGAACTGACTATACATAATCTCACATTTGTTGTCTCAAAATATTATATGTTACTGAAGTACAACACAAGTATGTGTTTGGAAGAAGGGAATGTGAAATCTGTAAATGATTATATTGCATGTTCAGAGGCATTTTGAACATATAATTTCAATATATTTAGTTACACCTACAGGTGGTCCAATTTTTGAATGCTGTTTGAAATTACTGGAAACATGGGGGACAGTTTGCAAAGAATTTTTGATAGCTTCCATTTTTTCCATTAAAATACATTTCCACATATATTAATAAAAATATTAGTACTAATTTTTGTTTGCCACGAACTAGCTTTATGTTTTGAAGAGTTATAATACTGATTTTTTTAAGACTTTTGGTTTTTTAGAAAAATTTTGGACATTTTTAATCAGAAAACTTTCAGAAGTGAAAAGCCACCCTGCTAAAACCTAGTCAGAGAAAACGTGAACTATTCATCTAGATTCTTCCATCCACTTTTATCAATTGACTTTTATTCAAATGTTTTAAAAATATCTCATTGTTGACACAAATACCCTGGTCATTTTTGACTCGGTAGGGTCTTTATCTAGAAACCCTAATTTGCATAGCAGATTCTTACCTCAAAATGGCAAAAACTTTTGAGACCTGGTGATTTTAATCTTAGTACAAGCAAAGTGCTAAAATGTTTCTGCTGGAGATGTCTGGACCTAGATGCATTGGAAAGGGTATGTTTCTGACCATATAATCACAAGCAACTTCACAGAACAAGAAAATAGCCGTACAGGAATACTGGTTTACATCTCTAAGACTTTTTTGAGGAAAATCTCATTTCTCAGGGCAAATTTTGAACAAGTTTGTAGAATACCGATGAAAATATTTTAATTGCAGTGCTGCTGTTGTTGATTGAGTAGGATTCTTTCTTGGTACTTTTTTTTCGTTAGAAAAACATATGAGCTTCTTATTCAGTTCTCCTCCTCCATGCTTCTGTGGAAAGGGCTCACCATGGCCTAACATGTAAATAATGCACACATAAATGTATTTTTGGCTAAATGTAAGCTTTAAAAACATTAGTTCAGGTACATTTTGATGCATCTAGAACATGATATTCCATCTGTGCTAAAAAATTATTAGATTGTGAATATTCTTTAAAGACAGACCAAGCAATGTGTCCAAATGGATGTTTCCCAGGAAAAAAAAATCTTGTCGTCTGATGTAATGCCACTTCAACTTTTGTTTTGTTTTAAATGCAACTGATAAAGAACACCATTTGCAGTATTAGAGGTGGGAAACAGGGTATGACTGGCAGGAGAGGAAAAGAGTAGAACATGTGCGCAAGCACTGGAGAGGACATAATTTGTCATTTATAAAGAATGATTTATAGGCTTGTGTCTCCCAGATAAACACAGAAGCACATGCATATGGATTGCTCCGTGTCTCTAAAGCAAAGCTGTTGAGATCTTTGACACTGTGTTGATGGACATCAGTTATCCGAAAGAAACTACTTAGATACATAGTATTCAAACACAGGCCTGAGGGTTGCAAACAGTAGTACACATGCAAAAGGATTTCCACTTTTATGCACATGCTCATTATTCTGGTTTGTGATATTTGGGTAAACATATGGACAATATGCCTAACTAGCACTTTTTGTACATTTTAGAGGAAACATACTTGTTCCTCTGCTGTTGTGTCCAAAGGCATAAGCTTCAGAAAACAGACTATATAAAAATAAATAAATAAATAAATACATGATAAATTATTATGAAATAGGGGCAAGTAGATGCTTGGTTACGTAAAATTCATTTTTAATAGAAAAAATTAGATTTAGTTTTCAGAATCACATTTTTTCAAGTGTGAACCAAGCATAGGTTTTCTAAAGTTTTCTGTATTTTGGGGTACAGAGTACTGGATTTCAAACACATCCTAGTTTTATTCGGATATGCTGCTGAGAATTAGAAGATCCTTATTTCTTCTGACTTTAATTTGGCTGACTGGATATTGAAATAAATGAACAAAAAGTAGCTGAAGTACAGTTACTGCAACTCATCATTAGCTATTTTTATACAATCAGTGAAGCTAGGCTACCTGACTCTGCAAGCCAGAGGCTCCAATCATGACACTCAGTTGCCTGTTCCTAAATTCTCAGTAATGGGGATATGCCAGAATAGGAGGTGAGAAAGGGAAAAAAAAAAAATTAAAAAGTATGAGGAAGAAGTTGATGTTGATCAGTTACTTCCTGGGATTTAAAGGGAGGGAAATTACATCAGAAATGCACATTTGCTGTTACTAATTCTTCTGTTATTAATGCTATTACTCTAAGAACTAGTGACTTCACATGAATAAAAAAAGAAAAAGACCTGCAAAATAACATAACTTTGAACAGATGTTAATCTATAGGATTAATTAATCACAAAATTTTGGTGGATGGAGTATCCTAATGTTACTTTCCACAAGGCACATCTGCAGTGGAACCATTCTGGATTAGGATCTGGGGATACTGCAGCAATAAGCTTTTGCAAAATACTGGACATAATTTAATATGCAAAAGCAGAGGGGAAGTAGCACTGAGTAGCCAGCAGTGATTAAAGTCAAACATCTAGAATGAGTCAGCACTGTATGAGTTAAAATAAATGAGCAAAAGTAAAGCACAGTGAAATAAATATATTGTGGAGACAGAATGCGAGAGGAAAATGTGGAATTAAAACTATACCTGGGAGTATTTTATTAAACCTGGAAAACTGATCAAGAAGGATTTCCTGAAATCTTTTGAGCAATCATCCCCTATGTGTCTATACAATCTTGTGCATCTGTTATCCCTTGGCCATATATTTTTGTTTCCATATTTTTTCTACTTTACATTTTTTATTCACTCCTTACATTCATCAAGTAGATTGTAGGAATGTTGCAACCACTAAAAACATACCTAATGTAAGTGGATCTATAAATTATTTATAGATACAAAAGATAGTTTAAGATAAGCCTTCAAGAGAGTTTTGTTCAGTTTTTTAAATATGCACAGTGTATCCTGCCAAATGGACTGGCAAGCGACTTCAAGGCATGTAGGAGCATCTTGGAAATACTCAATTAATGCAGTTAATTTTCAGCTTCATGCCCCCTGCTGGTGCAAAAGGAGATAAGACTGGAAAAGTGGATGCACAGGTCTCCAGGAAATTAGAAACGATTTTATCCTTGAAACGGAAGTCACCTGAAGGCAGAACCCAGACTCCCAGCAGGGCCTGCAGGGTCCGACTGTAGCGCAAAGATGGGCTCACGCAGCCCAGAATGGCATCCTGACTGCACAATGTCCAGCCTGTCCCATTATTTGGTGTGGAGTTGCTAGAGGCACCAAGAGAGGGGGTGAGTCTTAGGACCCCCTTCATCGGACTCATGGCTGCAGGAAAGTGCTCCGTGCAGTCCGAGATGGGCAACTTGCCTTTTATGATGGTACCTAAAGCCTTCATTTTTAATGTACTGGGCAGAAGTCGTTCTTCTCTCAGAGTTCATCCAAGGGGCTCCATTCCCTTGTATACAATGGAAGGGAGGGTTTCCTCATTTCTTAATCTTGAACAAGCCTAGGTGAGAGCTAGGTCAATGGCCAGGACCTGGCGTGCACTCCCTGTACACAGTTTGGTTGACTATGCTCAAGGCAGGCTCTCTGACATGGCACAACTGTTGGAGAGAGCATCTTGAGAAGCCCCAACTAGCTTTGGAGCTGTTTGAGAAAGCAGCAAGAACCCTCAACAGCTGCTTCCTCCCTTCTTTTGGGAGCTACATTTACGCTGAGGCCATTGCCCACTTGCTGAGCAAGGCTGCAGCTGTGCCTGTGGCTGGCTACATTCCTCACTGATCCACATCCAGACTGCTGACTTGATGTCCTGCTTGACCTCATACTTGCCTCATCACCATGGTCTTGTCTGATAATCTGGACTCTTGGCTGAACCTGGTGACCCTCACCAGACCAGACCTGCCCTGCTCCTGTGCTGCAGTGCTTTACCTCTCATAGGCAAGGCTGCTGCCTCTGCCCGTCTTGCTGACTCTTGGCTCACTTTCCCTTCTGGAGCAGCCTGCTTCTGCTCCTCGGTGCCAGCCTGATCAACTCTGTCAAATATGAGGTCTTTCTTTGTGCGCCCCAAAGCATAACTTCTTTCAAGTAGAACTTCAAGATCAAAGCTGATATCTCTCCAAAGTAGGCTACAGCCGAGACAGGATCTGCACATTTACAGCTTTGGATTACAGCTTGACCTGTTTTGGGGAAGTTACTCCCTTTCCTGAATACGGTCCTATCTTGCCTGTCTACATGTGTATCTTCTATGCAAACAAATGCCATTAGCACAGGCATCTTTCACCCAAGTTAGCTGTCCAGGCTTTCATAATCAGTAGAGAGAATAAGACTAGATTTATATTATCCCAAGGAAGATGTCTAAGATTAGATGAACGCTGCTCTTAAAATGACTGTTTCTCTCCACTGATACATGCCAGGCTAGCCAGTCTTAGGTGGAAACATCTTCACTGAGGACACCTAAGGGATAATTGAGCTGAATCCTATTCCAGGCCCCATTTCAGCCCCTAATGGCTGAAAGCCATGGTAGATTTGTATTTAGCATACATTTACATCCAAGAATGACTAGTGTCTTCCACACACTTCAAAGGGAAAAAACTTTTGAAAATTAAAGTCCAGCTCCACACTTAGAATTCAGATTCAGACTTCCCTAGGGCAAGGGGCTGGATCCAGGGGATCACAGTCCCTTCTTTGCTGCCTCTGATTTGCAGATGCATCACCAAGCATTACGTGCTTGGCAAGGACACCCCCCGTCTCCTAGATCCCAACATATGGCCACAGAAGAGACAGTCAGGGAGGGCTGCTGGGCTTAGGATATTTCTGGCTTGTATCTGAAGACTACAGCCAGCTGGCTTCATTTACCAGGTTTTCTAAATCTAGATAATCCTACTGCCAGAACCAGTTTTTGTGACTTTTCCGTCCCTCCTGCTTCACTTTCCTTGGAGGAAACAGGGAACAGCTGTTTGAACAGCAGATGCAGCCCAAATGGCCAAACTATCCTCTGTTCTGCGCACAGCCCACAGGAGTGAGGTGATGGCTGCTTCTGCAGAAGGAAAGGATGGGAGAGGAGGCAGCTGATAAGGTAACACCTCTCTCCTCCTACCCTACAGCAGCAAAGGCAGTTCTGCAGCTTTCTGCAGGAGTAGCAATGAGGTGTGGGCGTTAGTGCAGGCAGCAAGGGATAGAGAACCGGTTAGTTGCTGGGGGCCAAACCGCTGTTTCAGTCTGTTTCCTGAGGTCAGAGCATCCTGCATTCAACTACACAAGACCTGAGGTCAGCTGCGATTTGATATCATCTGCTAGCAATGCCATCATAGCTCTTTGAGTTCCTTCCCAACATTTTGTGGTCCTATTCCTTCTCTTCTCTTCCACCCACAAGGAGTGGGTACAGATGAGAATGAGTGCTTTACAGCTGCCATTTGTAATGTTGTCATATCATTAATGTGAAAACATTGGAAAGCAGATTTTTTTCTTGATCTGGAGGATCAAAGGATTAAAAGGCAGAAATCTTCAAATCTCACAGAAAGAGTAAGTGGGTCATAAAACCCCATTCTACAACTGTAAACAGAGCATTTTGTAGTGCAATAACTAATAACATAACTAAAGTAATAATAACACAGGTAATGTGTTCTGATGTTGTTTCTAATTAAATGGCAGAATACTGTAGTCTTCTTTCACTCAATTCTGTCATAATGCAGTTTTAAAGCATGTACACATGCTGCTTGATAGCATGGTTTGCTAATAGCATCATGTTATTACATTAACATCAAATAGTTACTTGCAATCCCATTAGGTAGATCTGGTGAAAATGATTTCTTGCAGACCTTTTATTCAGTTCCAAACTAGCTACTTGAGCTATGCTATTTATGGCGGATGGGTGCCTCACATTCAGAGTATTTTTTTTTGTTTTTTCAGGAAGTTATATCTAACACAGTTTAACTGTTTCTCAGAAGGCGCGTAAGGAAAGAAATATGTTATTTTTGCCCATGTTTGGAGAAATCATGCCATTTTCTCATATAGAAATGCCTGTTCCATGGAAGAGAGCTCTAAAATTCTGCACAAGGTACAAGGATGACAGGAGTTATCAGAGCTGTACAGGCAGCATCAATGCTCACTCGGTAGGGTTAAGTTCCTTGTGTACAGGGGGTAAGATAGCTTGGAGAAAGGGGATGCTACCATCAAGGAGTTTGGGGCTAAGGATGGTGATAAAGACATTTGCTACCGGAAACCTTGATGCCAAAACTCTTCCAGAGGTTTGTTGTTTGGCCTGCTGAAGCCATCTCTGTCACCTCAGAGATGCTCAGTGCTACCTCTCAGACAGTGAAAGCCTCCTGAAACTTCTCTCTGCACAGGCCACATTTTGTCTTTCACACCTATTGCTAGTGGGGTTTTCCATCCATCCTTCCCCTCAAACACCTCTCCTGTTGCCAGGGGGTGGCTGCGTTGCAGCATTTGAGAATGTAGAGCAGAAGCATTGTCACTTCTGTGCTCAGAGCGATTTCCCTCCTGGCACCCAGCTTGTTGGAAAGCAGCTGACCTCAAACACAGAGAGATGAAGAGAGGTGAGAGTACTAGATTTTGGGGAAGAGGTGTCACAAGCATGTGAGCTAAGAGATGTGAAGGACAGGGGCTGGGGAAAATGCAGTAAAAGGAGCAAAGAGAAAGGTGAAAAGTTGAAGGGGACAGAGCATAAGTGCAGCATGGCTCTTACATCAATGTACTGTTTCCAGTTGTGGAGGTAATTAGGGTTTGGGAGCATCTGTGCTATGCTGTGGTGCACAGTGGAAGCATGCCTTTGGCATCTTTCATAAAATGTTCACAAACAGGGGGACAAAAAATCCCCAAGTCTCAGTGCTGGTTCTTACTTGTTTTGGCCAAGGGATAGAAGTCCGTGTGACAGATCTAAAGGTCAACCCCCTGCTGATGACTTTTGTACCAAGGAATACAGTTTTGCATGACAGATTTTTTTCCTCATTTTGCATTTAAAAAAGGTGAAATAATTGCATTAAAACAAAGAATCAACCAGGTGCTAAGGTTAAAATTTCAATCATGTATCTAACTGATCAGTGCAAGAATTTCTGTATGTGCTAACAATATAATTTCTCCAAGTATGGGTAAGATTTTTTTTTTCCCCTTGCCTTCTTGGAAATCCTTACAGTGAAGGTTGCCTGTGCAACCCTTATTAGTCACCTTGTGCACATTGCTGTAATAGGCTTTCATTGCATGAATACATATGCCTTCTTCCATAGTCCCCTCTGTACCTTGCAGTGCACAGGGGTGCTGTTGGTAAACTGCTATAGCTTGTAAAGCAGTAAGTTGTAGATTCCTGAATTTTAGTTTCTATGGAATAAAAAGGGGTTTGTTCTCATAGGGGTATCAGAGAACTTATTTTAATGTTACTTCTGTAGCAATGCTCAGGTGTCCATTGCATTTTAGAGATGGAGAAAAAGCCAGCAAAATCAGTCATTGCCCTTAGCCGATTTTTTCCCCTGATTTTGAGGTGCTTAGCATTTACTTTTGCTGTTCGCTGCAGAAGGCTGTGTTGTGACAAGAAAGGTTTTCTGTAACTTGTACAGATGAAAATGTATTACAACAACAGGGGCAGCAGCTGGGCATGTGTTAGGCAGCAGCACCTCATCTGAGTCAAAGGTTAAAGGTGGTACTAACCCCCATGTATCCTGGGATGGTGGCATCCCCCGGATGGATTAGGTCTTGCTCTGGGAGAATGGCTTCCAGAGGGAAGGCACAACTCTGTTGACCAGACCTTGAATTTGATTGGCAACTGATGAAATTAATGGTGGAAAAAAGCTGGATTGCATTTTTAGAAAACAGGCAGTATGTAAAAACAAAAAAGGCTGATAGAGCTACTTGGTTCTTACAGTTTTCTTAAATTTAATATGGTGTTTAAAGTTTAGGGAACAAAAAATCCCCTTCTCTCTGAAACAGCAAGTTTTCTCCAAAAATAGAGCTGGTGAGAAAAATGTGAACTCGCTTTACCAAAAATATCATCTCTGTCGTGAACAAGTCTCAACTACATTAAAGCAAAGAAGCTTGATTTCCCTTTCCCTCTCTTGCACAGCACCTGCTCGGTGGGGGCCAGCATTTCACAGGGAAGGATGCAGACCAGTGAGAGCCTGCTGCTTGCATACGGTGTGCTGGACTGCCTCAGGGCTTTCCAAAACGAGTTATTCCTGCAGCACTGAATAACAACACATTATGATCCTGACAACATCGGTAAGCAAGGAGGAAGGGGAGGGACACCAGAGCCTTACACAGCAAGCAGCAGGGCCATTGCTGTCCCCTCTCACTTGTCCATTTGGGTTTGGCAACACCAGAGTCTGGATCTTGGCAGTCCCTTTTGCTCCTGCTGTGCACCCAACAGCCCTCATAGCTTTTCCTTATCCTCCGAGAGGGCAAGTCAGCCCTACCATTACTCTTCTTGTAATCCTTTTTACACCCCATGCATTTTGAAGGCCTTTCCCTATGGCCTCTGTACACTTCCGTAGGTCAGTCACGAGGGCTGGCCCTTGTCTGGCCCTATACATCTGAACATACAGTTAAAATAGTCATTTTCTGAGTCGGTACCAGAGTTTCTTACCTTGAGCTCCTTGACTGTAAAACAGTCTGTGAGCAGACTCAACATCCAAAAAGTAGTCCATTTTGAAGGAACTTTATGTTTGTGTACAATACTCCGGTATGGATGATCAGTCAGATTCCTGGGAAAGATTACAGAGACGTCAGACAGAAAAAAAGGTGGTGAGTTTCTTTGTGGAAAGAATTGTGTAGGCAGTGACTAAAGTTATTCATTTGGCATATTAGGGTCAAAGCATTTTCAAATCACTATTCATAGAACTTCGTAAGTATCCTTTTCTATTTTAGGATGTTTGGTTTAAATCCTTGTCTAAAGACATGAAAGAAAAGTCCTGCTGCAGTATTAGCAAGATTCCTAGCACCTTCCTAGAACAGTCACCTTTATTCTAGCCACAGTCTCCATTTCTTACAATACATACTTAGATTCATCTGGCTGTTACATTTGCTTTTAAAAAGATGATCAGAAAAGCTTGGGGCAGGGACCTCCTTTAGCCAGATCCACAGCCAGCAGCTCTGAGTAGGCACTACGGTAACAGAGTATGTTAAAGGTAGCATTCATGCCGCTTATGCCAAAAGACTGCACTAGAAAGGAGGACACAATACGATGGATATTCTATTCCACCTAAATGACCAGAAGCCAACCTTATCTTCCCTCTCCTCTCTTACTGACCAGAAGTAGCAACAGAACATCCCACCATCAGTTTTAAAAGATGTGGTAAGAGCAATCATTAAGAAATGGTAGGCTACTCCTAGCACTGCTTCTTAGCTAAGGTTTATATTTTTGGCATTCTTCTGAACCTCGGATCTGTCTAGATCCTAGATTACAACTGACCACGATGTACACTGAATCAGGTTTGCCTCTGCGTGCAGAGTTCCCGGGATTATGCACATTATTGTGACCCTTCTCCAGCCGTCTTGCTACCTTCTGCATTTTCTTCTACTCTGAACTCACATAAAAAAACAGGATTTGCAGAAAACACACAAACCAGTTCTCTTCTCCACACCTCACACCATAGCTACGGCATATAATCATAAGCATACAAACAGCTCTGCACAACATTTATTTTAAGACAGACAGACAAAAATACCTCTAGTCCTTTTCCGTGCAAACCTAACAGAAAGGTTTGGGGCAGGGAGTCTGACCCTTGTTTCAAGCAATTCCTTTAATTACGTGGCAGAAATCAGGAAACCAGCGTTCCAAAGCTTTCCCTTTTTCCTTTGATTTGGTTTTCATCGATCAACATGCAGTCCTTTCTAAAATTCAGAAGCCTATCCTGATGAAAAAACTTTTAAAATTCCTTAGCAGTTCAGTTTACTGTAGCACTCCCAAACCAGAAATGATACTTACTGCAGAGTATCAAGAGCTGCCTGGCAGTGGTGTAAGCTCCAGTAGTTTCAAGGAGGGTTTCTTTGAGCTTACTAAATGTCCTCAGTGTAAGCAAACAATTTTGATTGTTTGATTGGAACTCTGATGAATAATGCATAACGTCAACTGGACTTCCTTTATCAGATAAAAATGGCCAGAAGATGTTGTTACTTAGCAACAGGAGGTGACACTACCATCATCTCCCCCACTCCCCCTCATGCTTCATGCTGAAAAATTAAGCCCCTGGTTTTGATTTGATAAAAACTTTCCCAAGGAAAAAAAAATCTATATCAAGTTTCTGTAAGAATTTGTTTTTCAGTCTGATCTTCCTTGTTGCATCTCATATTCTGAGGTATTTTTAAGTGTTTCATAATGATTAACCATAACACTGTGTTTTGTCTAATAATTTGCTTTCAATAAGTAAAACACCTACTTTCTCCATCATTTACCACAAGGGTAATGAAATTGTTAAATGTTTTGCTATGAATATAATGCAAATAACATCTTGAGAAGATTAATTTCTTATCTGGTACTGCTTGTTGGACAAGGCAGACAGAAAAAGCAATACACAGAATATTCCACTGATGCTATCAAATATACAGATTATCCAGAAACCTTTCTTATTACAGAATTCCTGCTTTAAGTAATTCATTCAGTCTTGAAGGAGCTCTAACATCTGATACAAGCATTCACAAGGAATCATTGTGTTTCTGCTTAAGATACAGCCTTTTACAAAATACACAATGTAGCTTTTTTGAGGAAATACACATTGATAAAAAGCCAAAGCACTGTGAAAGATTTTAAAAATAAATAAATAAAATCAAATGCAGGAGATAAGTACTTACCAGTGTTACTGACCTCTTTCCATCCTACTGCCATGGAATAAGACTAAGCAAATGCAACCCAGTCTGTGAGCCAGAATGAACAGCTTCTAATTTTCACTTCAACCTCGAAATCAAGAGTACTGAATAGAGAAAGGTGACGGATCTGCTGTTTTATATTATGATGAAATGAAAGCTCTTAGCACAGATCTGAGTAGAACTGCTTTTTTTTATACCACATTAGCCTGCTAATTTGAGGAAAGTGAAAGGCTTTGTTTTACTGTCTTTTATCTGTTCTCTTTGCTACCCCCACAATTTAATTTGCATTTAAAATTATTCTTATGTCTCCACTGCACTCTAAGGTATGGAGCATTTTCTAATCATGATGAATGTTCAGTGTGTTTTTTGTGCAATGCCACTTTTATTCTGAGCCAGAAACATGGTGAGTAATTATAATTGCCAGCTATTTTCTAGAATGAAATACAGAGTGTTTGTCTGATGCAGTTTCTGGTTTTTCCTCCATTTAGCAGTACATTGCAACAAACTACTCACTCAAAGCATCAGTTAAAACATAAATCAAATAGCACAGTGTCATGGCATGATAGCTTAAACATGCATATCCATAGACTGTGAAAGCAGAATATGTTTCTACTGAGATCTTTTCAATTATAATTTGCCTTTCCTGAGTTTGAAAGTGGGCTTGGATGCTTAATAAACTGAACTATAGCACAGTTATATCTTGGTGTCTTCCAGTTCATCTAGTTTGGATTATCGGAGCTGCACATTGTTTGGAATCCTGATGAAGCCAGGCACTAGGGGCTAACAAGGGCCATGCTATTAAGTTGCACAGGCATCCCTCACAAGAGGGCTAGGACCCTGCTTCTTCCAGCAGGTCTTAGTGTAGTTCCCCAAAGTCTGATTTTGGAAGTGGGTCAGAAATTGAAGAAGGCGGTGATAAAGTGATCCTTTGATAAATTTAGACTCAGAAGTTCTGGCCAAGAGAAGCGTCAGGAAGCAATCAGGCTTAGTCTTCCTTTATTTGCAGATATTCTGCTCAAAAGATCAGGTATAAATGCCCTCTGAAATCCATTGCCACCAAACGTTACTGGTGCTCAAAACTGTGGATTCTGAAAGGTTAGGTTTTCATTTCCATATCAGAAAACTCTGTATCAAGAAGCATAAGATTTTTCTGTTTTTTAAAAAGAAACCCAAGAAGATAAATAAACCCTCAGAGTACAGTTTTTTTGGTGCAGGTTAGAAAGTAAGAATCCCTGTGAGCATATTACTCCATGGGTTTCCGCTCTTAAGTTTTCTTAACATGCTTCTTCAAAGCACCCAGACAGTATCAAAGATAAGGGTGAGTTATAGAACTCCAGGTAGAATCTGGTATGGGTGTTCCTACACTGGCACCCCACTAAATATGGTTGGATTGAGTAGGCGTCTCACAGTGCCACCTTAGTGGTGGATCTGGCTATGCAAACTGTGTTCCTGTTTTCAGAGGTGTGACAAACATTTTCATTCCTAAACAAAAATTAAAGCAAAAACAAACAGCAAGAACACTGGAAGCCTCCTTCTTTGCATTTTGGAGAATTGCTAGCAACTTCCTCTTTGCATTTTGGAGAGTTTGTATTTGCCATGATGACTACTGAATAGGTCCCTCCAAGCTGTCCTCTGATAATTATTGGATCCATTATCTTATGGACCGGGGGCCAGTTGCCTGTTTAGCCCAGCTGACTTTCTTCAATAGAAAACCAGAAAAAAGAAGAAAGGCTGGCAACACAGAGATGCAGAAGGAAAAATGGAAGACAGAACACTATACCTCACTTGCTCCAAGGATCATATCTGCTTGTTTGCAAGCAATATGGAATACTTTTTTTCCTAGGGGCACTGGATCTACCAGTGAGAAGGTGGCTGAAAAAAAATACAACCTTGCATGCTGGAGAATCTGGAGAATGTTTCATGGCACCTGTCCTTTAGCCTTTGGTATGTCCTTCTGATCCTCTTTGCCGTCACCCTTTCAATCTGCATTGTAATCTTCCACTGTGACTGACAAGCATAGTCATTGAAATCACCAGCAACCTCTCTACTGACCATTGCAAGATCATCCATCTTGATACCTTCATCCATCTCAGGGATTTACAGTTCACTTTAAATTATAGTGCAGCAGTTCTGACAGCTGCTAAGGGCTCTCTGTGACTAGGGTGTACTTAGCAACAAGAAAGATAACTGCCTTTATATTTATATGCTTCTGTGGCCTTCATCACCATGAGGGAAATCCTTGCCTGCCTGGTTACAAAGTCTGTGGGATAGCAGTGTGGACTCGGATTTGACCCACAGTCAAGAGAAAGCTCTGCCTTCAGAAAGGGAAATCCATTACCTCCAGTTCAGTTGAAAAGCCTACATGTCTAGAAAAATGTTCAAGTGCAACAGATCTGTTTTGAGCTAGGTATGATCCCCAGATCAGGCTTCACATATCCTTGAGGCTCACTCTGGAAGTCCTGCATAGCTCTTGAGCTAATGCATGGTGCATTGAGATGCGTACTCTGACTTGGTTTCCAAAGAACAGCAGAGCATCTCAGGGGCCTGACAGGGAAGGACAGAAGTAGCCAGAAACAGAACCTCTACCCTCCAGCTACCTAAATGCTTTCCTGTGTTCTATCAAGCCCTGAAGCCAAACTTGCAAAACCTCTGCTATTGACTGGGCTTCTTATCAGCACAGATCCCTGTTCAGGATAATGGGTGCCATGGTTTTTTGACATACACAGAGGACTAGACTGACTGAGTTCCTTGTGAGCTAGACCATAAAACCAACCAACCAACCTCTGCTAAAGAAATACTTGGAAAAAACACTGTCACACATTGGAAAAATCTGAAGCCAGCATTCCTCATCATGAGTTTAAGTAACCTACTGCATCACATTTGACTTTTTCCCAAATTAAAAAAAGAAAACCAAACAAAAAAAAAAAAAAAAAAAAAAAAAAAACCACAAAAAAAAACCTCCTAAGAGGGAAGTAGTTGAACACTTGGCATTTAAAAGGAGTGAGTAGCCTTCTGGTTTTCTAACAGTCGGATACATGTAGGCACAGGGCTGGGTTTTTTCATAACCTGAACTCTCTACTGAGAACATAACTGTTACTGTAATGACTCAGAGCCTTGGGAAAAAAAGTCTGCTGCTGACAAACACTAATATTAACCTGAAAGAAAGTGGGAGAGAGAATGTAATGTGTGACTGAAGAAGTGTAGGCAAGGTGATTATTAGAGTTGTTTCCTGAGGGATACATTCAGAATAAAGGAAGAATATAAAAGTTTAAGCCCCTAAGCTATAAAGAATGGGTTTTTTTTGAAATTATAATTATCAGCCTTGTGCTTAGATATATTAAAAAGAGAGGATTGCTAGCAAAATTAGGATACAAATGTTCTCTACTTCTTGTTTGTAATGCAAGACAAATATTATGATGCACACAACATACAATAAAACACAAAAATATTCAAACGAGGGTTACTGATGCTTTACAGTGATAGAGGCTAACATCAATGCTTTCAGAATTTTCTACAAATTTTGTACAACTCCGTCTTGGGGTTCTGAGGCTGAAACCACTTAGGAATTTTAAGAGAGCTGTCCAGAAGAAGAGGCACTCCCAGTGCAGAGGTATTTATTTTTAATGCTTCTGCCATAAAAATTATCAATATCCAGAAACACTGAAAAGACCATAAAGGTAGCCCTGGCTCTTGAAATCAGTGGAAGGTTTGGTTTGGGTTTTCATAGCATTGGGGTCACATTCTTGTTGTTTAGCTCCAAAGAAAGAACTGCATGGATTCCAATGCAGAAGAGATGAGCTTGAAGAGAGGCAGCTCCAGCATCCTGTGTCATGAACAAGGAGTTCAAGAAGTTGCTAGTTGAGAAAATCTTAAAAGTGCTGTCATGGAGAACAAAGGTTAGCTATCCTGCATAGAAAAAGTCTATTCTAAGATGATATATGGCAGTTTGATACGCCTTCATTTGAGGGAGGAGAGGTTGAAGTCATAATTATATGATAAACATATTAGAGAAGAGAAATTTTGGGAGAGCACGTATGTTTAAGCCTAATCCTTCAGTCCTTATACAGGCAGAAATTCTTCTGCATTAATAGACCTTCGTCATCCTCCTCAATTACATGACCAGATTTTTTTTTTTTCTATAACAAACTATGCAGGAATGGAAGAAGAGAAACTTTCCCGAATTCATTCCCACGGGTGACTTGGTGGAAGTAGAGAAACACAGAGCTATCTGTGGCAGGGGAAGTGGATGAAACTAGTAAAATATATCTTTTGGTTAAGCCTTCCTCCATTGCCCCACTAGCACGCAGCAGTCATGGAGGTGGAGGCATCTCTTTTGGCTTCCTACTCACTTTTCAAGGAGTTCTGGCAAAGGAACTTTAAAAGGATTCAAAGGGGCAGCTAGAAACAATGTCAGACAGACAACAAAATCATCCATCCTCTGTGCCTTCCTGGGACTGAGCAGTCACCAGGGCTTGAGCTATCCCCCACACAAAGGACAGTGTGACTGGCCAAAGATGTAACAGGGAATGCCTTTAATTTGCACTAACACAGGGACCAACGGTCTCAGTCTTAACCTTCACTGAAAGAAAGGGAAAACTAGCATGGGGAAACTGGAAGCTCCTGATGGCCTTTGAGAAATTGCACAAATAGTGGATCATTCCTAAATCTGTTTTCAGTTGGTTGCTGGTTTAAATGGGATAAACAATTCTGAAGTAGCTGAACAGCTGGACATAAATACAGTAACATGATAAAAGTCTAGGAATTGCAATCTGGTTAGAACAAAATCAAATTACTTCTTGCCAACTGACTTTATGTAAGGCAAAGACATAACTATGGAGTATCAATGAAGTTACAAGGTGTAGTCCTCAAATAACAAGATGAGATTCAATATTCATAGGGCACTGTGCATACATAGATAAATAATGCATATGAATGCCAGTCTCTGAAAAATTTACATTAAAAAAAAAAATCAATCTCCTTTCCTGTTTCTACACTGTGCTATCCTCCAAAAACTGCATCAACTTCTGATATGGTTTTCTAAAGTGTTTGGCCTATGGTTTTTATGATTAAATTCCCTAGGAAGACAGATCAACCATGAAAGCTTCAGAAAAAACATCCACCTGTCTTATCTTTCCTACCCTGTGTTTCTCTGGAGCTACTGAGGAGCCACATCTTTGTCACTGGGAATATTTATAGGACTTGTAATGAAACAGGTGAATGTAATTGACAAAATCATCCAGATACCTTGAGTATTCCTGGACACATATTACTGTACCTCACTACTGGAGTTATTCCAAAGTTTGCATGTACCTTTAACTTAGTTTGGACACAGGTTTTTTTATGTACACAAGTTGGATATTTTTGTGCATTTCAGACATGTAAGTATACGCAACTACATGTTGCTGTGCTTTCCGTACTTTACTGAAGGATTTGATCCTGCGTAATGCAGGTCTATGCAATGTCAAAAATGACGAGCAAGATAAGCCAGAAGAACCTAATTTTTTCTTAATGATAGTGAGACTGTAGAGCTGTCAAGTTACTTCTGCCTTGTAGCAAAAATATGGCCTAAAAGAGGAATATGTGTTGCAGCTACGTGTTTCATTAGCATGATGGGGGCTATACTAGTTCTCCTGTCTCCTCAGACATGCCTGCTTTCTGCCCACATCCTCCTCCTTTTTCACCATACACCGCAGGCTCAGGGGAGTACTTCAAACTCTTCATGTTGTTCGTGATTTCAAAGAATTTCTGCTCGCCTTTGAACAAAACCTCTTTGCACCTTCAGTAGGAATTTGTAGGACTAACACCAAATTTGCATTCCACCATGGAACAACTAATGCAGATCCTCTCCTCCAGTTTGTTCGGGTTGACAAAAGATCAAGTCTTTTAACAGAACACCAGACTGGAGACTGTTTCTAAAAAACATCAGCCAAGGACAGGTCCAGTGTTTTATGTGAGTTGCACTTATGTTCAGTCACCCCCACTGAGAAGAAAAATAATGCATTTATTCTGTTGCCCAAGTTTCACTAATTATTAAAGACACTACAGTCTCATTAGTGAGGTGTATCCCCACGAACTGACAGAACAGCATGTACAGGCAAACTGCAAATAATTGCCCTGACAAATGACATTTCACAGTCTATGGGTGGTCTTCTCAAAATAACATTCAGTGTTTGCTCAGTGCCCCCCAGGCTGGTAAGTAATTTTAATAAAACATTGTCTTCAGGAGAACGAAGAAAAAAGGCACTTGTGGCACAGCCTAGAAGTTAGATTTTTTTTAAAAATTTCATTTCACAGGTGCTTGTTTAAAAACTTACTGAGTCTAATCTAAATGCACTGGACTTTCCATCGATTTTTAGTAAGTACAGCGCCTCAGTTTCATTCCTTATGGGGCAGATCCTTCTCTTATGGGCTACCTTCAGAAACACTGAAAGTTATAACATTAAGCCTCCTGATTAACTCTCATTTACATATTGTGTAGTAGTCATTACTCAACCATTTACATTTTTTAGTTAGCAAAACCAGCAAGTGTCTCTTCTGTGGCACACATACCATCTACACAAAATTTCCAGGGACCTGAGTGCCAGCGAACCACACAACTGGCATCCTACTCTTGGTCACACTTGGCACGAATGATAGTTTTAACATTGGATGGCCGCAGGCTTAGATCATATGCTGAGATGCGCGACTCGCACCTCTTAGCTTTTTGACATGATCACGTGGGAGCTCATAGTGTAGCTATAAATCCAGGGCTTGCTTTCTGTTAATTTCCAATATTCAAGCCAAGTGAACATTAAAGCAAGGAAATAGAAAAGCCTGGTCTGACAACCAGGTCTCACTGGTTCTGTCGTAATTGGGGTGTGCACAGCAGTAATTGCAGGACATGGTTTTCCTTGGGTTACTACTCCAGCAGATTTACAGATACTGCTCAGGAGGAGGAGGTGATAGCTCCCGTGTTGCACAACAGAAGAAAATGTGAAGCTCAGAGCAGCTGTGGAATTACAGCCCTGAAGCTACAAAGATGCGTGTTGTGTAGAGGTCAGTGTCTCCACAGAGAGGTGAGGGTAATGCCTGGTCTGTTAATGTAGCCCCAATGCATTTTTTTGAGAAATATGACTTTAATATTTCCCCTTCCCCTATAAAAGACTTCCAGGGTAATAATAACAATAAAAAACCCTCCCCCCAATGTTTTCTTTTTAAACACATCAAGCATTAGAAAAGCTGTCATTTCAGACCAACTTCTGCCCATCCCTATGGCAACTAATGGAAGCATTTAATACTATATATACAAAATGTAATTTGCTCCCCCACCATCTCTAGTTATACTCTTATTTTTATGCTAAAATTGCTCCATGACGCCTACAATGTTTGGAAAATGCTTCTGAAATGACATGCATCAGAGGTTCAACGTCACCGAAAAAAGCTCAAGTGACCAATTAAAAAATACTGATTTTGAAAAAGCAGTTGAGGAAATTCGTGAAGGCCAAAAATATCTTGTCTGAACAGTCTTATTTGTAAGTCTTGGAATGCCCAGTATTAAAACTAACAATGTCTTCAGAAAAGAAGGGGAGAGAGGAGAAATCAGGCACTGATGATCAAACCAGCAGAAGTGACAGTATTTAATATCTTTGCAGGCTGCAATCAGCAGTCCCTGTCACAGAAAGAACTTTAAAAGCTACGAAGCAGTCTCTGGAAGTCCTTCCTCTGCCTAGCCCCTTATAGCTTTAGAAGTTACTTAAAGTCAGCTTGAACTCGGGGCTTAAAATATTAAAATAAAAATAATGAAAAGATAAAAGTAATATGGATTCTTTTAGTCTCCTTTTCAGAAGGAAGAGATGTAGAGAATTCATTGCTTACAGCTCTGTGTTACGAAGCTTCTGTAACAGAGAACACACTTAGAGTTATTATTTGGCTGTCCAGATCATCTGCCTTACTGTTCTCTATTCCTTACATCTTTTATCTATACCTATTTCAAACAGAACGGAGTACCACACAGTAAAAAACATTAATAAATACAAGCATACTAGGAAATAACTACTTCTTTCTGTTACCCCCTTTGAAGTGGTCAAACAAGCACAAAAAGCATCTCAGTTTCAAGTATGCCAGATTTAAAGAAATATATAAAGATGGTTTTATAGTATGTAAACATATAAATCCACATGTTTGTTTATTTTATATATATATAAACAAACGGACAAGCAAGAAGAGAGCTATTGTGTGATAATACACCACCTTTGTCATTGTTATAACAATAACAGAAACTCCCAGGTTATCAGAATGTCTCCCAGGTATCTCAAGTAGGGATTTCAAGTGTGAAAGGGGTATACTTCATTAAACTTATGAGATAGAGTAGCTCTGCTGTTGCCTGTATTCTTATTTTCTTTATTAGAGTATGGTGCTCTGCAGACAAGAGGTCTTGTAACAATCACTAGTCAGCAAGGACACGTATCACCTACAAACGAGGCTGAGTAGGCTCGTTATAGTAGGCTTAGAGAAAACATGAAAAGTTATGTAGAATTTTGTGCCTCTTAGAGATGCCCAGCACGGGCAAGAAAGAGAGAAGTATCAACTAACTTAGGAGATGGTTTTTTACAGTATATCTTTTGGGGCGTTCAAAGGAAACAGCTTTTGTGGCGGAAGTAAGTGGGCACAGCACCATTACAATGGTGACTGAAGCTAGACAGTGCCAGCTGCTTCCTCTAAGTCATCTTTCTTGCACCTTCCTTGTGCTAGTCCTCTAGCAGGCGTAGACCATTGATAAATACCTATAGCCTCCTAACATGGTTCGATGAGATGAAGGTCTAACCAGGTACCTTTCCAGCAAAGGAACCACAAAGAAAACTAAAGTTAAGAGGAATTGACCATGCCTTTGCAAGGTCCGCCCCTGAAATATTATTGTCTATCTGGAACTACAAGTGGTGGGTAGATGGAAATAGCAATGTGTCGAAAAGGAGTAGGACAGAGTCTAGAGGAAGGAGGCGGCAATTGCTGTATGGAGTGAATATTGCAGCATGCTATAAAACAGCTGGCTGTAACCCTGTGATATGGGGTATTTCACGTTTCTTATTTGCCTTGTATTTTTGGCTTGTGTGGGTACAGGAATATAAGCAGCAATCCAAACTGGGTAATCACGCAGATAAAACCAGCCTCTATTTAAATCAGGTCCTAAACTGAAATTCTCTATGGCAAGGATTTGGTTTTCAAGATGTTTTAGTATTAACATAAAAAGGGCTTCTGACAGCAAGCCATGTAAGAAACACACGTTGTCACAGAATTCCATGAACAACTTCCCACAAGATCATCCAACAACAAATTTGTCATCAGGGCTGGAATGGGGGGCAACTGGATCTCGAACTGGGCCACCACCCCTCCTCCTGCTCCAGGTTCTCACACCTGAGGAGGTACCTCAGCTGGGAAGCTATTCTCCCTGGGCACTGTATGTAGTCAGCAGCCAACAAAAAACAATTACCCCAGAGGTTACTTCAGAGTAATCCTGCCTTGCTTTCCTCACTGCTTTTATGAAGAGCCCACAGAAATGCGCTCTCCATGAGAATCCTCCTTTTCCCCCTTCAAGCCCAAAGGGGCTCTTTGTTTGTTCCTGTGGTGGCTCAACATCCACAGCTCACAGGGGGGCTTCAGTGGGTCTCATAACAAATGAGACTGAGTTGTCTGGCTGTAGAAATGAGGGAGAATGCGCTATACTTGGTTTAGCTTGAGAATGAGATATGGTGTATGACTAGACTAAAGTGTCCCTACCCAAATGGACTAGTTGGACAGTATCTATAGCAGCTCTCTATTGTATACGACAGGTTCCTTTAGCCAAATGCTGGCACTACTGAAATCAGTCTGTGTTTTACACCCATCTTCTGCAAGCCCACTGTTTGACCCCATGTGAATAGTGCACATTGGGAGACATTAACATTTTTTAGTTATGTGAACTTTCACTACTAGGCTGTAGTTTTCCACTGAATGCCTGGAGCGTATGAGAAAATGCAATTTGCTGGAAACAATTGTAAAAGCGTGAAGAGGTGAGGACTGGAACACACAAATAGTGTGTGTCTAATAAGAGAGAGATGTAGCATGCTCTCCAGGAAAAGGATTACTGGAGAAGGAAAAAGTCTTTGAAGGCAGTACTTAATGCAGAGTTGCAGTCTAAATGACAAACAGCATAGTGGGATAGATCAATAAAAGGACAGCAAACAACTACAACAAAAACACAGATTCACAGAAATACAAGACTGAAGAGGACCTCGAGAAGTTATCTAATCCCTGTGCACCAAGGCAAAATTAACCTCACCAAGCTCATTCTTCACTGACATTTCTCTAACCTGCACTTTAAAACCTCCCTTGAAAGACAGGACAACCTCCCTGGTAGGCCTTTCTAGTGTTACAATACCCTTAAGGTTATAATTTCTTTTCTTAAAATCTCCAATTTCTGTGCTGCAAATTGAACTTTTTTTTCCCCTTTTCCTCGAGTGCATAGCATGAATAATTGAGCAAGATGGTGTAACAGACGGCTCACATAGAAATAATATATTCGGTTACTTTGCTGAAGGGAGAATTATAGTCCTCTGTAGGTGACTAGAAAGCCACCATGATATTCTGAAATGTGAGAACCTTTGAAGAACACAGTTGACCATTTTCTTCTTAATGAAAGAAACGCATTTGAGATGCTTAAAATAAATATTTGTCTAGCCCCTCAAGCACTCTGCTCTTCAAGCCCTGTCTTCTGCAAAGGTTTTTTACTAACTTTTGTAATCTCAGAAAAGCATGCTGTTTAGTTAATGTATTTAATAATCCACTGGACTTCCCAATTGTCTGGAGAATTGTGACAAAGCCAGATATTGTCATTACTGGTTTAAAAAAAAAAAACAAACCTATTTGTCATTACTATTCCAATAACATGTCCTTCCATTTTCACATCCATGACTTCTTTACTCTTACAACTCATATGTATTTCTGTAATAAATAAGTTCCTGTCATGTAGTCACAGACTTCTCACCATCTTCTTTCTCTGAGGATGTCTATCACCATCACTTTGTTTTGTTTCTTTAAGTTATATTCACCAACTGAAGCTGGGCTAGGGCAATGGTGATTCTGAGATTCAGCGGCCAACACCAAAGGGATAAGATAGGAGGGCTTGGAGATGACAGGCAATCACAGTGGAAAGACCCACCCTCCCCCTTTAAAAAAAAAAAGATAATTTATTCAAGCATAACCACAGCAATGTATATTCAGATTGGATTGGCTAATAAATACTCTGAGCGGGATAAAAGCTAAAACTTGGCAAGTGAAAAATAGAGTGGTTTGAGCTCCCACTTTGCAAGGAAACATCAAATGCTGCTCCTGAGAGTGGCAGCCATGAGCCCCATGGGTGCTGCGTCCCTTCTACCACAGAAGCTGGGCTTGCATCTCCACTGCCACTGGGGGAATTGGAGGGGCTGGGACAGCAACTGCTGCTTCTGGGAGGGACTGAAACTCCCCAGCAATAGCTGCTTGGCAAAGCAAACAACCAAAACAGAGCTCTGGCAAAGAGCTCTGTAGGCACTGCTGTTACATGAGATCTCTTCCTCCCTGGCAGTCTGCTTCGCTATGAAACTCTTCCTTGGCTAAACCTAGAGCTGTCTGTGAGAAGGAGCCCAGTCATGACCTGGGGTTGAGAAGATCATATATCCAAGATGTAATTAACTGAATGGATTCCTTCTGCTGTGATTAGAAGGCACAGCTTCATCCCGGCTGCATTTTGTTCCTCAATTCACTGCAGATCTGTATTTTGCTGAGAGATATAGCTAAGCACTGTGTGTGTCTGCTTTAAACAATCTTTGGGAAATAAATAATTTACAATTCATGCTATTCCACTACTATTCTTCTTCTTCATAATTTGCCTTTCTGAGTCCCTAATGCCTGTAGTTGTAGCTCAAAAGTCCCACTGTGGCAGGCAACGAAGAAATAATCGCTGCCTGAAAGAATTTACCATCTAAATATTTTCTCATTGAAATCAGTAGCAAAAGCTGCTGGGAGAAGGGCCTCCTTGCTCCATGAAAGAAAACAGGGGAGTAACAAAGAGAGCACAAGGAAAGGACAGACCATTACCATTAGTGGGACACCGAGACAGGCCTTTGTTTTAACTCATGGGCACAATACACAAGTGCTTCCTACATATCAGTAAGGTATGACCACACTATGTTTCCTCCTTAGGTGACCGTGTGCCGTTTCCCCCCTTCCCAAGACTTCCTTCATTGCTGCTGCTCTTCTGGGATTCATTTTTTTACATTTCATCCTTTCTACAAATTTTCGGTTTTTATTGCTCCTCCCTGCACAAAGACCCAACCACATGAGATTCAGGACACTGACTTTTGATGATAAGGAAGGGCAAAAAATACAGGCAAGTGGGATGAACAGCAGAGTGAGCTGTTTCCTCCAGGGCATAGCTGTTCTGGCTCCAGCACACAGAGTGGTACCTTAACTACAGGCAGGACAATGTCTTTCAAGTCTTGATCGCTGCCACATCAACCTCTGCTTTAGAGCAGGGGTTGGCAGCTACGACATGGGTGCCAGACAGGGTACCTAAAAAGATGCTACAAAGGGAGCAATGGCACTGAGAGAGGCCTCATTAGGAGGCAGCCATCATCAGCTTCTGGCTCCCAAACCAGATGCCACTGATGTGCTACACAGCAGTTAAGTTTCGTGGGTTTCCACTAGCACATATGCAGTCTAACTTGGATAAGAAAAATAGAAGCAGGACCATTGTCTGTCTGATCTATGTCTTAGAATTCACTAAACAAGGCTAGGTAATATTGGGAGAGATCCTGAAATACAGATTCAAGTAAATAATTGGAGATGTGCAGCCCCTAGGAACTGGATAAGATGGAGAGACCATCCATGAAATAGGTAGAGAAAGCAGAACTGTTCCCATCTGGAATACTTGTAGCATAAAGCTTCTATAGGGAGTATATACATAGGCAAGTGATGCACAGCCATACAGAAAAGTATGTAAAACAAATTTAGGCGATGGGTTAAAACTGTTTCTCCTTTCTGCACAGTTTGTTCATCTCCAGTGGATGTAGACCCCCTATGAAATAGTGAAATAGCTGCCCTGACAGAGATGGACTTGCTAAAGCTGCAGAAGTACGCTTTTTACTCAGCTAGCTTAGGAAAAAAGTACTTTTTTTCTCTAGTCATTCTCTGGCAAAGTGCAGTATATCTAATTTTGTTAAATTCCAAAACAGACTGTGCACCAAAGTACTTGTAGGTGTAAAGCAGAATGTCAAGGATGAGTCAAAGATTAATACCTAAATTATAGAGTGTGAAATGGGAATTACAGTTTTAAATATCACGTTAAGAACTAGGAAGTATTTACCTAGTCTAAAGCACTACTTCCATTGTAATAGGCAAAATGCTATTCCCTGCAGATAAAGGGGATTCTTTAATAGTTGCAGGCTTGAGCAGGAGGACTGCATAGGATGGAGTGGCAATTCGATGACAGACTTTTACAAACTTCAGCAAAACTCTTTTCAGTACAGCACTCACTTAAGTACAAGCCTGTGCTTCAGTCGTACCTATTTCCACCATTCTGCAGAACAAGGATGAATTTAAGACTGTATTTAGGTACCTAGAATAACAGATGCTTGACTAGTTTATTTCCTTCAAACATATTGCTTCTTCCATTATTGCACTGTAAGATTGTCAGGCAAGAAGTTTTCTGCTTTCACCAATCTGACCCTTCAGTTACCTCATTGTCCTGTTTTTCATCCATCCTTACAAAGTTTTCTTTTGCTTTCTTAAAATAAACCTAAAAATAATTTGGCTACCTTAGCAGTAGTCTTAACAAACTAAAAAACCCCTACATGATGCTATCAGTGCTTCCTGCTTTCTCATTTTCACCTTTTGCTTCTGTCAATGTGACACCCATCTACAAGAAGGGCCAGAAGGAGGATCCAGGGAACTGCAGACCTGTCAGCCTGACCTCGGTGCTGGGGAAGGTTACAGAGCAGTTCATCTTGAACACGCTTACCAGGGATGTGCAGGACAACCAGGGGATCAGGCCCAGCCAGCATAGCTTCATGAAAGGCAGGTCCTGCCTGACCAACCTGACCTTATTCTATGACCAGGTGATCCAGGTCATAGTGGATGAGGGAAAGGCTGTGGATGTTGTCTGCCTGGACTTTAGTAAAGCCCTTGACACAGTCTCCCACAGCATTCTCCTGGAGAAACTGGCAGCTGATGGCTTGGACAGGTGTACTCTTTGCTAGGTAAAAAACTGGCTGGATGGCTGAACCCAAGAGTGGTGGTGAACGGAGCTAAATCCAGTTGGCGGCCGGTCACGAGTGGTGTTCCCCAAGGCTCAGTGTTGGGGCCAGTTTTGTTGAATATCTTTATCAATGATCTGGATGAGAGGATTGAGTACACACTCAGTAAGCTTGCAGATGACACCATATTGGGTGGGAGTGTCGATCTGCTCGAGAGTAGGAAGGCTCTGCAGAGGGATCTGGACAGGCTGGATCGATGGCCCAAGGTCAATTGTATGAGGTTTAACAAGGCCAAGTGCTGGGTCCTGCACTTGGGTCACAACAACCCCATGCAACGCTACAGGCTTAGGGAAGAGTGGCTGGAAAGCTGCCTGGTGGAAAGAAACCTGGGGTGCTGGCGGACAGCCAGCTGAACATGAACCAGCAGTGTGCCCAGGTGGCCAAGAAGGCCAACAGCATCCTGGCTTGTATCAGGAATAGTGTGGCCAGCAGGAGCAGGGAAGTGATCATCCCTCTGTACTCGGAACTGGTGAGGCCACACCTTGAATGCTGTGTTCAGTTTTGGGCCCCTCACTACAAGAAGGACATTGAGGTGCTGGAGCATGTCCAGAGAAGGGCAACGAAGCTGGTGAGGGGGCTGGAGAACAAGTCTTGTGAGGAGTGGCTGAGGGAGCTGGGGTTGTTTAGCCCGAAGAAGAGGAGGCTGAGGGGAGACCTTATTGCTCTCTACAACTGCCTGACAGGAGGTTGTAGTGAGGTGGGTGTTGGTCTCTTCTTCCAAGTAGGAAGCAACAGGACAAGAGGAAATGTCCTCAAGCTGCGTCAGGGGAGGTTTAGATTGGATATTAGGAAAAATTTCTTTACTGAAAGAGTGGCCAGGCACTGGAACAGGCTGCCCAGAGAGGTGGTGGAGTCACCATCCCTGGAGGTGTTCAAAAACGTGTAGACGTGGCACTTCAGGACATGATTTAGGAGGCATGGGGGTGTTAGGCTTAGGGTTGGACTTGATGATCCTAGAGGTCTTTTCCAACCTTAATGATTCTATATTTAACTGTCAACTCTTTGTGGCAGGACCACTTTTTTCCTATGTGCATACAGTCCTATAGACATACTTGGAGATTTAAAAGCTCTGTTTAAAAAAAAAAAAAAAAGAAAAAGAAATAGAGCATAAAAGATTAGAGGTTTAATCAGCTTGTTAATTTCTCACTGTCATTAAGTACAACACCTGGTAAAGGTCCAAGGATTTATTTTTTTTTAAAAACACAGATGAAGAGATAGTAATGATACCTCATTTGATTCATAGACTAACACATGCAAGCAATTCTAGCAACACTCAGAAACAAGTTTCAGCTGCTTCTCAGAGCTTTACCAACTAACTTCTGGTTTAGTAATCAGTGCCCAGTGAGTCCAGTGCTGCTCAAACCACATGCTTCAGCAACTGATACTCTGCACTGCTCATTAGCTGCTGACAAATAGGATACAAAAATAAAACTTTGGGAAGCAGACTTAAATAGACTTTTGAATTGATTATAGAGAACACTGCCAAAAAGTGATTTTATTTTTATTATAAATGAAAGTAGGTTCATCAGTGAAATAGTTCCAGAGACCAGACTTTTGAAAAACTTGTATTTTTATCAGTTAAAAATACTAAATAGCTACACACACACTTATTTTTAGTAGAATCTGTTAAATATCACTTCTTGACATCAGCCAGCTCAGACTCACTGCTCTCCAAAGTATCCATTTCATATTTTAGCATCTTCAACAAGTCTGAAGATGACTTTTGCTTCATGCTTTACTATTCAGTCCTCTACTTAGCAGAACATAATTGCTAAAGAGGGTAACCAGAAAAGGTAACCAGAAGCAACAGAGATGGGAAATCTAAAGATAAGTTATCGTCCTTGTGCTTCCCAGAAATCCTTGATAAAGTATGTTTACGACAGAAGGCCCAAGGCCTCCTTCAGCAGGTTTGCCTTTATAGTCTGTCTTGCTTTCCTTCTAGCTATTTCTTATATTATGGAGGCTCAGGCACTTATTTTTCTGTCTCTTAACGCAACTCACTTTGTCTAATATGTGGATGGGTCAGAGAAACAGCCCTCTACCTCTAGATACAATTCTACTGCTCAAATATCTACTATAAAGACTGGAAAAGTGACTAAACAGACTGAATTAGCACTCAGTACATGTAAATGAAATAGAGAAAGTAAAGCTACTTGAATGCCTGCAAGGACGCAGGCTGCTGCATTTTGAATATACTAAAATACAGAATACTTATGAGAGCCCTGGCAAAGGAAGGTATTGCAATTCTGTAAATGTCAAGATACAAAAGTTTTCATCATCAGTCCAAATATGTTTTGCTGAGCACTGGTCTATGATTTTATTAATCAGCCTAGCATATCTATCCATTGCTGTACTTGGTGATGTGTATGATAGTCAGTCCTATAAAGCCTGGTAGAACAAACATTATATTATAGAATGGAATCACTGTGGTTGAGTAATCTAATGGCAGAAGCAGAGATGGTCACTAATTTAATTTTTGGGTTTCTGCTTTAAGCCTATGCCACAGTCACCACTGAGCATCTCTCAAACAAGACAATTCACAGTATAACATTCCTAGGAAATAATGAGGTAGCACCTCTATAATTATAAAAGCTTTTTTTTTGTGACTGTGCCAACTGCAAACATGTAAATGGTATCAAAGCCTGTCAGCATCTTACTGAAGGGGCAATCCACAGAGAGAACTAAAGAAAATCAAAGTACTCAAGGTTTATTCAGGTGTTGCACTAAATAGTGGTAAGATAGCCTCACTAATATGTGCTATCATATTGAAAGGAGGATTTTGCAAAATCTCTGTGGCTAATTTCAATTTTATTATTTTCAGATACAGGATGGAGATTGAAACACCAAGTAACTGCGAAAAAGAACATGGGCTGGAATCTAATGTTACTAGTTACAGTTCAACAGCAGTGTCAAGGAAAGCTTGCATCTCTGAAAGAGATCAAAGTCACTAAGATAAAAATTTCAATCTGTGAGAAATTATTGTATAAAAAGTGGCAGAAATTACTCCTGCTGAAATTTTCTGAAATGGAATTTTCTGAATTATGAAACAATTAGGCTGATTAACTTCATGTGACATGTGGCTTCTAGTAAGATTTGGAGAAAACAATGTACCTATATCATAAAAAATGCCCATAATAAAGGGCCAGAGAGAAGATCTTTAGCCCTATTTTTGAGTCTGTAAGTAGGAAACACGAGATCTCCCAAGCTAGTAGAACTGCAAGGGAATTCACATGCCCTTTCAGATATAGGCTCTCACAGATACATAATTATCTACATGAACATAGGCAGCATTTTCCTTCATGTGGAAGACCTGTAGGAGGACTCTAGTGAAGTAGCAATTCACTCTAGTTTTTGGCTTTAGCTATGACACGTAAGGAAATTTGTTGTTCATCTGCAGCAAACATTATTTGTAAATGAGCCCTACCATTTTCAGTAACAGGGGAAAAAAAAATACTAGGATTTTAATCCTGAGAATTTTGTGTGACTATGTATGCCTCCTTCCTTCCTACCCCCAAAATACCAAGGTTGGCAAACTGGGACAAAACTTCGGGCAAGTATTCAGAGAGTCATGTGGAAACCCATTTTGGCATTGAAAGTGTATACCTAACAGCCATTAGCAAAAGCTTGCCTCTGCTGGTATATGTTTGGACTAGTTAAATTAACTGTCATAACAGGACTTCTGGACCTGACTTTTTAAACACAAATCTTCAAGAATTGAATATCTTATTTTTCCCCTATTTTCTTTTTGCCCTTCTGCGTCCTTTTTAGCATGCTCTCATCAAGCCACCCGCTTCCTGTCTGCACTAAAAGGAGAGCTCCAGATGGGTAAGGGTCTGCTTCAGATGATTTTCCATGTTAAAAAGAATAAGAAAGCATTACTAGACTGTTTCTAGTAATGGAAAATTTGATTTCTTGGGCATGAATCAAAAGCAAAAGCGTGTTGAAGAGTATTAAAAAGGAGAAACAAGATTTCCAGTATCTCATACTCTGATGAGACAAAAAAAAAAGTTGAGAGAATGCTAGTTATGTATAATGTGAAAGAAAACAGCAATGAGAACAAAACCAAAAGTGGATAGAGTCCATGTTAATCACATTAGAAATCTGAAAAAAAGTCTGTGGTCTAAGTGCATCTCAGATTTTGTATTTAGTTATAGAAACTGATCTATTACTGGAGTAGCACTGTTGACTCGCTTCAGAATAATAGAGGAGGAACAGAACCAGGGAGGATTATATGCATTTCACTTCCCTGACTCCAAGTTTGGGCTACATACTACTTAATTTCATTTTGGTCTGAAAAATATATTAGTGTCTGGAAACATATTGCCACTTATAAAAGCCTCCTTTGCTTCTGTCATCAGCAAAGTAGGTTATCCCTACTTTTTAGCTAACCGATATTTTCGTTGCATAAAGGATGCTGAGACTTGGTTCAAAACTTGTTCTCTTTTCCACTATATGATGCTGATCTGTGACAGCTCTCTACTAAATAATCTTGTTTCATAGGATTCATCTTGATAACACCAACATGCAAGGGAGAGCTGAATGGATTCCTTCAACCTGTTATTAAAACAGCCCATAATTATCTAAAACTTCAAACACTTGTTATTTCAATATTTGCTACATTATTGTTATGATAATGACTAAGAACATATTCAATCACTGCACTGTTTGACAAACACGCCATTTTAAATTGAATGTTGCTTTTTTTAATAAGATGTCATAAAATATGCATACAGTGTCTCTATTTCCAATATTACTGCAGCACAACTCTTCCAGTTCTCCCCTTCTTATTCTAAATTCTTGCTTGACATTACTGAGAAGCATCAATACTGCTGCAAAGGCTGATTAGCATGCAGTGACTCGATACGCATGTTGGAAGGCAGAACTAACTGAAATTTCCAGCATTCTACTAGATTATGCATTTCTCTGTGCATGCAAAAAGACATACTTGTTCACGTAACTGATACTTCTGTTGATACTTCTGTCAACATCTGTTCACAGAAGTGGCTATTGGCATGCACTTATCTGTGAATCACTATGCAAATATATGCAACTGCAGTGAAAGAAGTCCCTAGAAGATTTAAACAAACCCATTTACTTTTTGCAGAGTGAAAATTTTGAGGTGACTGACAGGTCCATTGTCACAGCCCTTACGGAAGCTGGTCGCTTGCTTTTTCCACTGCTAAAGCAGAATATTATTTGAGTACAAGACTCATTACAGCGAACACAGCAATTCCCAATTCTGGTAACACTTTGCCTGATCCTGTTTCATTGCAGAACATTAAGGTATGTCCTCAAGGGAATCAGGCCTGGACAATGAAGGTGATGTGAAGCTGAAGTGACATTGCCATTTACCAGAAAGGATAGATCCTCTATTAATAGACGCTGTTTGGGACACCATAGAAGAATCCTATAAAGACACCCTTATTAAAAATCAATTCTCCATTTATACTCATGGAGACATGCAAAAGACAAATCGGTGTAGTCAAACTGATGTTCTGTTGGCTACTTGTTAGTGGTGCTGGTCAGATGCTCGTGATGAAGGCCCAACCAGGATAGTCCTGACTAAGGCAGATTATCATGCAGCTCCTTAAATGAAATGCCATACTCTCTGCTGTCTGTCTGATCAGTCTGGGTGAGACTATTTAGAACAAGAGGCATTAGTGAAGGTATTCTTTTCAACAGTGACCTTCTCAGGTATCGCCCCCTTCCAGCAGCTGTTCCAGGAGCCATGTGTGTTAGCAGGCAAGTTTGAGGCTGGAGTGAAAGCTTTGTTTTTCCATTTCCTCACTTGACATTGGAGGGGAAAGAACTGGTGTACTATATTCTGCAGCTGTCTACCTCCAAAGTTTTGGTAGCTCATACAGGCACAGAGGCAAAAGGTCAACAGACACATGGTTTTTACTACATCTTCCTCCCCTCACAGTGCCTGCCATATAAAGCATGATTTCTTTCCCTGCCTCTCATCTTTACCATGATTGCAGCAGCCAAAGTGAAGAGGGAAATTCTACAATTTACTCTGAGAGATGGAGGGAGATGTGCTGAATACAGTAACACACAGAATTCCATGCCCTAAAACACTACATGAAAATTGGAGACCAAAGAGTGAGCAATTCCTTAATCCTCACCTGCACTTTATCTTTAAAACTTTAATTTTTTCATTTAAGTCTCTACATACCTCAGAGTAACCTTTTTCCCCATCTCAAAACAAGTAAACAGTTCTACCCCCTCTCAATTTTAGGAGTAAATATTATTCAATGTGAAGGGCTGCTAGCATGGATCGTAGCTTTTCAGGACCAATGGTAAAAGTTTTAAACAACCTGTTTAGAGATACCGTTTGATAATGAGTCAGCTGCTTCTGCACTGCATGTTGTACAATAAGCACGAGTAATCTTGCCTTCCAATCATGCACCATCAGACCACAGGGGGCTAAAGCAGTAGCTTAAGACACAGGCTTAAGCAAGGGCAGCCCCCCACTTTAAAAAGCAGATTAAGCATGCGACAGATGCTTTGTGATAATTTATGAATAGTATATGCTGACCTGCTTTTTATGATGTTGATTGTATGATTATGTTGGTTTGATTTAATTAGAAGACACAGGCAAAGCCTGAAATACTTGGTAAATATGAGCTACCCACTGATAAACACCCTCAGGTCAATTTGCAATAAAACCTGAGTTCTTAACTGTGGAGAGCCTATTTCTGAGCTCCAGCCAAGCTGCTAGAATTTCTTTGGTCTGTTTGGAGACTAACATTAAAACAAGTCCAGTGACTATGCAAAGGGTCCACAAGCAATATGCTAAAAAGCCAAGTAGATTGTCATAGAGGTTCAACTGGTGAAGGCTGAAGGGAACTTGTATCACTCTGTCCCCATGACATGTTGGAAAAAAAAAAAAAGAAAATCTTCTGGTAAGGTAAAACACTTAAAGTCAATTTTCCCCACTCGTTTTTCTCTCTCTTGCTCATATTGTTTTAAGACCTTTGCATGCTCAGGATAAATTGTAGGTGCCCACAATCTGAGCTTGAGGGACTCATGAAGTATCACAGCCCTTGGCTCTGAGGGTATGGAAATCATACTATTCTGCAGCAAGTAAAGACACTAACCCTTGCATGAAGGGACTAAGCTCAGAGGCACCAGATGTAGCTAGCTCTAGCTGTTATAAATAGCTGCTTAAAGTTTCATGATTAAAATAATCTGCCCCTCTCATACGGAAACTTTGAATGTATTCATACAACATGAAATAATCAACATGAGTTGATTTCCTTGCTCTTGATCTGTTATTGTAGAAGACTTGCCTATAGATCACCTGGTGAAACCTGCACAGGGGCAGGAATGAGGGACTTGTTGTCCCTCTGGTTGCATCCACTCCTTTCCACTGGAGAGATGACATTCTACTATAGCATATTATAACATTTTGATCTCCTGGTCATCCGGACAGGGACCTGTTAGGACGTGATCAGGTTTGATATCCCTCATAGCTGGGCTTCTGTGTGAAACAGCCTATTCATGGAGCAGGGGGAGTGGACACAGGCAAAGAAGAAAATGAAATACATGCCCGGGTAAGTTCCTATTTGGTGTGCAACTGGGAGGCACACTCAGACTCTCAAACCCAGAAGTACCCTGGGCCCCATAACAAAGAGAAAGGCAGTGGAGTACCTCACATGGCAAAGTTCCCAGCCACATCAATGGGGTCAGGATTTCCCCTGGGAACTCTTGATATTTCTGCTATTGCGTCTTCTAGCTGACCTCATCACAAGATACTTTTGCCTACATAGCGATGTTCAGACTCGCACAGTCAGTGAACGTGTACCCCTTGTACCTATCAGAAATTCAGCCTTCAGCTTTATCCAGACTTCTGTGTTAATCGCTGCATTAGTACATGACAAATAGCTCCATTTAAACATTTTCTTGCTCTGCCATCACAGACTGATATCTTACTGCTGACACTGAAACACTGCCTATCTTGCTGCTCTGCTCGCTCATGGGTTATCCATTTGCTGGGGATAACCTCTCTAAGCCAGTATATACCCTGACATTTGAAGGATTATGCAGGGCAGTAGGTTGTAGAAGTAAAGCGTTATTAATGTTTCCTGCAACATTCAGATCACAGCTGGACAAAGTTTTTGTCTGGAACATCAAGTGAGAAGGATTCTATACAGAGTTACAGACTTTTTTTTTTTTAATTTGGATCAATTTTACCAAAGTGTTTGTTCTTAGAAATAGCTGTTGTTGGGCTGGGGGAGAGGGGGCACGACAAACAAGCCTGAAAAAGTAAAACATTGTACTCTGACGTTTTTGATAGTGATGTATTTTGCTTTTCAAGCACAAAACATCTTTTCCATTTGAAATGACTTTCAAAATGCATTTAAAAATTATTCAGAAAGCTTGAATTGAAAACACCACTCTGTTTCAGGCCAATCAAGACACTTCTTCACTACGAGTGATTCTTTTTAGTTCTTAATTCTGTGAATTTTTGTTTAAATATTCATTAGCTCAAATCAAAATTACTTATTTTCCTATAACTGTCAGCAAATCATGAAACCCTTCTTCACATCCAGCTGTAATCCTGGACCCAATTTAAAAGAATATTTAAACTTAGTCTCAGAATTAAGGGCTTGCTAAGTACCTGCTCAGGTTCTGCACTGAATATGAACACCAGGTATGCTGAACTGCCAAGCTTAGTAAGGCATCCCCAACCCTCCTTTCTCCTCTTCAGATTTTCTAAATAGGATTTTTCTTCATCACTCAGTGGAAAAAAGAATTACTGTTTTAGAAATTATGAGACGATTCATACATTTCGAAGATGCTGTTCCTGACCTTTTGATCAGCAGAGAGAGAAAATAAAGCACCATCTGCAAAACTTCTGTATTTGGAGATAGTGTGAGTTCTCTTGGGCACCTGAAGGGTTCTTCCCCTCCCATCTTCCAAAACAGATATTATTTATTGATCTAAAGACATAGAAACAAGGACTGAGTAAAAAACAACAGAAAGAAAATTAAGAGAAGGGGCATCATTCTTACAGAAGGCGCCTGACCAATGAAGTTGCCATTATTCCCCCTTCCCCCTCCTGTCTTACTCTATACAAATAGAATAATCAATCAAATTCATACTGAAGGCCAGCTCTTCATTCTTCTGTAGTTCAAACATGTTTTGGAACAGATTAGGCTCCATTTGTATATACATATATTAAAAAAAGAACACATTTCAATTAAAAAAGAGACACATTTCAAGCTGCTTATATTTTATACATACACATACATTTCACACATAAGGGGAACAAGCACACAGAACCAACTACAAGCAGTTAAGTTAACAAACTCCTAGCATCCCTCCTTTGTTCAGCTCCCACAAGTTTCTGCTGCTGGTGGGTGTAAGTCTTTTGAACTTCTTAAAAGCAACAAAGAGAAAAATGTAGATCAACGCATTTAACCACGTACTTTCCTGGGCTGCAGGCAGAACCGCTCTTGACTTGAAGAGGAGCAATATACACGCATCCAAGGACATGCTGGAGAGCAGTTCACAGCGTTCCTTGGGGCTTCTCTGTTCATTCTGTATTTGTTTATATGTTTCCAATAGGACACTTGTATCCAGAATATCCGAGTGCCTCAGACATCACTCGGTTTGCTTTCCTCATCAGCAGGAGGAAGAGAAGTACCTCGAACTCTGGGTTGAAAATTGAAATGAGTTGGTGTGACCAGAGGGATGCTGGAGAGTTTGCCCCCCCTCCGCATAAGGAGAATTGCTTCTCTGTAAGAGGCGCCGGTTGTATTCCTCATAACCATCCTAGCTTCTAAATACCATGAAATGCAACTTCCTTGTTAACTTGCAGGGCCATACCTTCTACGGATAGTAAAAAACTAGTCTAATACCTTTTAACAATATTGATAGACACAGTTATAATGAGATAATTCCAAGCTATTGCATGGCCAGAAAAAGAAAGGAAACTACTGTTGCTAAGACTGCAGTATAGAAGCTTTCCAATATTTTAGATAGTTAAAAGGGGAAAAAAAGTTTGGAGAAAGAAGGAAATTCAAGGGAAGGGGTAGGAAACTCTAAGGAGGCCAGAGCCAAGAATCTAGAAAGAGGAAAGGCTCTTTACAGGAGAAAACAATACAGAAATAGACTAGTGCCAAGCAAGGTAGATGAGAGCTTGAACTCATATTTGCTTCTATTTGTAGACTCACTCCCAGATGTAGCAATAAAATAAACACTTACCTACCTCATTAAATCAGCTTCATGACACACCCAAGAAATCCTGCTCCAGCTTGGTCAGAAAAGGACACATGAAATCTCTCACATGCTTGTTTAACCTAAGATCAAGTTGCTAAATTATTAACAGAAGAAACAAAATCTTCAGAAACCCTACCCACCCTGCTCCTGTAACAGACTAGCTAAAGGCAACCCACTCTGACCAGGTGGAGACCATTTCCCCTTCCCATGGGGAATCAGTAGGGCTCTGACCACACCTGCATAGCCTCATTCAGGCTGGGCTTACCTTGCTTCATGGCAGCTGAGAGCCTTTGAAAGGTTAGGGATTGCTTAGAGGCCAACTAAGGGAAAAAGGAAAACCAACATATGCTGCACTGCAGTAAGCGTCTTCCCACTACATCCTAAAGTTGCACATTTGGTTTCCTCAAGTAAGAAGAGAAGGGAGGTTTGGCCCTGCACAGCTCCCTGGGGAAAGGCTGCTCTGCCAGCCTGCCTCTGACTCACTGTTGTGACACTCAGTATTAAAGCTTGGGTAGTTTGAAGATCAGCGGAATAGAGAGATTTAAAAACCCTGTTATTTCACCTGTACCTTTGATTTTTAAATAACCGTGCTAATTCAGAAAGGTTTGTTGTTATTTACCACGTCAGCCCCCTGAATATACCGAGCATTGTTCCAAGTTATTGTAACCCTCCTTTTTAAAGTGGATTTAAGTCATTATGATCTATCACATAAATCCTTCTTAGTTTGTGGATTATTGACCTGATAGGCCCAAAAAGCTCCATCTGTCCATTTACATATGCATGAATGCTGTGAATGTTTATTGCTTTCAGTCCTATTATTTGTAAAGTGCTTTCTTCCTCTGCGTCTGTGTATGTACATTCGGTATTCAGGGACAATTTATTGCCGAGTTCTTGTCTAAACTCTTTTAATTATAGGGCTTTCCAGGGCAAACTGCCCAAATACAGTAGCATAAGTAAGTGTACCGCTACTTGACTTGGGAAATGAAGCTGTTGACTTAGAGCCAGCCATTAGGAGTGATGTAAAAGTTGTTAGACTGGAGGAATATTTGAAAGTGAAAAGGGACTCCCTTTTGAAATGTTGATATGAATCCAGTCTTAGTTAATTAAGCTTTTATGGCCATAGAGAAAGTTACTTTTACTTTCAGATATCCAAGTGGTTCTTATGAATGAGCTAAACTGATGCTCTAAGGAACATTTGTTGAAATTAAAAAAGGAATAAAATAGTTTATTACCTGTTGATATGTGTCAGGGGTCAGGGTAAGAGTATGCAGAGAAAACTAAGCATTTTTTCTTTAGTCAGTACTTGTCAGTCAAGTCATTTACAAAGACTGAGTTAATCATCTTGATGTGTTGAGTCAAATAATTCCTGAAGGGGGTATTAAAGTGCTATAAAAAGGTTCCCTGTACAAGGAATCCTGTTCTCCTGTGCCACGGGTATTATTACTGTTAGGTGATGTACTGAAAAGGCTGCAGAACAAATACAAAGACAGAAGTCCACAAAATTTGGCTGCCACCTCAGCCTGATGGATTTCATTGCTGCAGTTTTGTCCTCTTCCTATGGGTGAGCCACTCCACCTACCACCAGTGGGCCAGGCCACACAGAACTTGTAGATGTAGCTTTCTGGTATGCAGAAGGCTTTGACTCTGACACGGCTCATTTCTGTTTGCAACAAGAATTTGTGGGAAACAGAAATTTTATCAATTCAGTTCTGAATAATATTTAAAAATCTTACAGAGACTAAAAAAATACCTTGCAGATGATCTGTGATAGGTTTTGTGTACATAGAGATGTCTTAGGTCTGACACTTGGCAGAGAGTGGTTTGTATCCTGCTCATACTATTTTCAAGGAGCTTCCTGTTTTTGATGCAGAGCTAAATATAGCTTATATATGCACCGGACACACAGTTGGTTTTTTTCAGGGATGGGGAAACTCAGTGAAGTGCGAGGATATTTTTGGCAAGCTACATTTTTGGAAAAGAAATGTCAGGTGTCAGGACCTTCTCAAATCCAGAGCTAAGGCCAAAATGTGAGTGAAGCTGTTGAATACTTTGATCATATGGTTTCATATATGATGGTGTTAACATAAGTATGCTTGTGTGAATAGATACACACAGCCCAGACCAATAACTGCTTTTTTTTTTTCTTATATGAGTGATTTCATGCATTTCTTTAAGTCGTCTGGATCCTCTGACCCATTGTTGGGTATTTGACTTGCTGTAGGATTTACACAATACCAGTGACAAAATCTTATCAGAAGCTGAAAGCTTGCATGAAATATTTCTTCCCTGAAGTGAAAGTAATTAACTTTTTTCTAAAAATGTCCCGTTTACAGCGGTTAAATTTATTGCATCCTAGATGCTCACACTTTGTTTTGGCATGAGAAACATGGTGGCCTCTGAAGACAGTCCACCTAGCAGCTTTTAGGAGGTAGCAGCAGCCTCCCTGGCTGCAGCAATTTGAAATTCTGCCCTGTTATAAAAATTCAAAGCAGAAGTTTTAAGTATTTAGGAAACTTTCACTCCCCCTTTGGCATCAAACTGAACAATTATTTTTGGGGATGAGCACATGTAATCCTGCCATGCTGGATATTCTGCCTAATGGAAAAAGAGAGTGATCCAGATGTTGAGCTGCACCTAGGGCAACTGTTTTAGCAACATTTGTGAGATGCTGATATGCTTGAAGATGTGGAAGACAGTGATAAAGAGCATCTCTGCAACATTAAAAATTAGAGCTTTGCTCTCTGAGTTGTAAGCAGAACACTACCTTGCATTCTGGTTTGAATTTGTGTTGAATTTTGTTTTTATATATATACGGTATGTACGTACACACAATAAAACTGCATGTAACCAATTCTGGCCACAGTCACCCTAGGTACCAATAGAATATGTTTAACCCTGAGATATTTTTATGAAAATTTATGACAGCATTACCTTTGTCCCACCTTAACCTCACTGAGTTGCTGAGATGAAATTATCCAAAGCTCTTTTGCGAGTGGAGGGAAGTAGGCTTTCTGCACACGAGCACAACCTATCCACCAAGAAAAGGAAAACGGGCTCACTAATGAAAGCTCAGCTCCAACACCCTGAATGAACGTGGAGCCAGAAGGGAACCTCTCAAATGCTCACTGTTACTGCTCTAATGTTTCAGTCACCAGCAGGAGGTTTGGGTATATTACTGGAAGCTATTCATTTTATGAACTGTACCTAATGTGGCTTATATTCCACTTGGCAACCAAATTAGTTTCTGAGTTTACATTCACAGTAATGAGGTTTATCTAGTTCAGCTATAAAATTGAACTTATTAATTGGGCACTAGCAAAGACAGGTTTTGAACAAGTTTTTTTACCTATTTTAATAGCTAGGACACTGATTTAGTGATGACTTTAATATTGTCTTAAAAATCTGATCCAATGAATTGTGGAGGCTGAGGGAACACAATCACCACTGTAATATTTTAATAAAGCAGTCCACATTACGCTGAAGGCATGTAAACTGACCTGTTTCTGTGAAAGACACTCTTCTGCCACTTGGTTTGATAGGCTAATAAAAAGAAGGGACATACTGTAGTTGATTATAAACTTTTAGACCTTATATTTCAGGAGACTGTACAGTACACATTTCTTCATAGGAAACTTTGGTCCTTACATGGATTCATGTATTCTTCTTATGGTAAAGGGTATGAAGCAAAATAAATTGCTATACACAAGTCTCATGATTAAACAAAGCAATAAAATTTAGAAGGTTATCAGGTTATGAAGTTGGTGGTTATAGTCTCAAAGCATACCATTAACTGGGAACTTTACATAGTACAAGTCTCAATGCCACCTGGAATTCTTTTAAGCTATACAGTAGTTATCTTACATCATTTAAAGGGGAAAGAATGATTAATGCTCAATTAATTGGAAAATCAAAAACACAGAGAGGAAACATCTGACTATTGGATTATGCTCATATGAATAATTTTCATGGCTGCATAATTCATTTTAACATTAAATAGCCAGTTGTGCAATAAACCAGTTCTCAAGGATGGGCCGGTTCTGCTAAGATTTTGTTAAAAATTTCATCCTGAGCCAGGTGGGAAGACTGAGACCAATCAAATCCATTGAAATCCATGGGATGTGGTCACAGTGTTTGAATCTTAAAGCAATTCAAAGTGGAAGTGACTGTGAATAAGCACTGGGGTGTTCAGGGAACCTTAGCCAGACTGGTAGGGGGTTTCATATACTGGGATGGATTCTGCAACACGTAGCTCCAGTGAACCTTAACCTCGGTGAAGGTATGCTGATGGGCTGCTGGCTGGTCAGGTTTGGCAGCCTGGGATGCATACGCTTTCTCAGTCCAAGGCTCTCTCCTCTCTTTCCTGTTGAATTTGGCTGCCAGCACAGAGTAAGGCAACTCCTGGGACAACTGAAGGGTGCAGTCCACCTCCTGGTCCTCCACGCACCACTGGAAAAGTCCAAAAGCTCTGCGGGGTTCCAGCTGACCCCAAATCACAGAGCCAAAGCCATGCTCTGGCCTGATCTCTGCTTGTAGCCTGTGGGCAGAATGTGATGGAGAACAAAACATGCAGAGGAGTTTTAGCAGGAGGACTTCAGCTGAAGACCTTGTACCTTCAGTGCCAGGCAGCCGCTCTGAGTGGTCCTAGGACATAATGATGAGTCTAGGGAAGCCAAAAAAGGCCCTTTTTCTCCAAATAACTCTGTTCTTTCAATTTATTAAAAAAAAA
Organism: Morus bassanus; assembly: GCA_031468815.1. Classification (NCBI taxonomy): domain Eukaryota; kingdom Metazoa; phylum Chordata; class Aves; order Suliformes; family Sulidae; genus Morus; species Morus bassanus. The sequence goes on from CM062567.1 coordinate 71,343,566, forward strand.
AAATCACTAAAGACTATACAAGTAAACTCAGCATGACTGAACAGAGCTTGCTTTTTAAGTAGTGAAGGCCAACACACTGTTGTGAAACTGCAGTGAATATCAAATACCTGACAAATTGATGGTGTCTCCAGATGTTGAGAAGAAATGATGCAGAGGAGTGTAGATTATCTGACAAATATCTAGACTGATCCCAAAGGGTCCCAAAGGAGGAACGTGGTCTAGCTTATGAGGACTTTATTGTGTTGCCCTCTACTCCCTCAAGAGATGTGGTTGCCTATGAGCTCTGTGCAAATAAAGACCACTGTTTGCAGAAAGGATCCTTCTCCTTTTAGCTCTGCAGCAGCTATAAATGCTGAGAGTGATCAAGCTCTTGTTTGCCTCTTAAACAGCAGAAAACCTTTGTGGCAGAACCGTCATAAAGCTTTCTGTTCATTTACCACCTATAGGACAGCTTGTCAGAAGAGGCTTCTGTGTGATTCCCTAATAAAAATAATGAGTGAATAATCATTGGCAATATACATGTAAATTGGCTTTCCAAAGCATGGAGCCACAAGACAAAGTTAGTCAATCAAGGGCACCGAAGCAATTGTGAGTAGTCCCCAGAGACGGAGTCCTCCAAGAGTGCATGAAACCAATCTGGCAGCCTGTGAAATATATAGTCCAGTTGCCTACATCAGTACAAATATTCACCCTCTCACCGTGGAGGCACTAAGGAATGCAGATTAAAAGGGCTGTTTCAGGACTGAAACAGTCACTCTGCAGTGAGAAGCCAAGTAGAGGCTGATCATTATTTTATCTGTGCTGAACAACATGTGTAAGCAAATTGCACATAATTATGACAAAATACCATCAACAACATGACAGTCTCCTGTCGTGTGCTGGGGCATTTGGCACACAATGCTGTTGAGTCGGATGTTTGTTCCCTTTCTGATGCTTGGTGTTTGTGTTGCTTTGACTGACACTCTTGCTTCAATAAAGACTTGTTATACTGTTGTTGTGCACAGTGTTCACTGATTTATGCCAGAGGATTGAACTCCAGTAGCCAGAGTCTCAGCTTTGTTCCTTACTGCCGGGGCTGTTCCCTGCCAGCTCTTTCCATTCTCTACGGAGAGAAATGAACCCAACCAGTGATATCCCCGAAGGAGACTGATATACACACTACTGCAATGGAAGGCAGGTGGAGATCCCTCCTCAGGGTAGGGAAGGTCAGTTTGCCGTGAGAACTTGCTAGCATGCTAGCAACCTCATGCTATCAGACTTAGCTTTTGACACTCATGGCCTGGACTTGCTGGGGAGTCTTGCACCACTGCTAAATCACGTGTGCCATTTGGGGGACTGATGATCTGTCCTTGTTCCAACTTTGCCAACAAGAGCCTTTCTATTGACTTTGGCGGGAAATGGCAAAAGCTGCAAGAGTAAAGGCTGAACTCTCCATGTAAGGAGATGCTGTACAGCAAGTGAGATGATGTCATCCTGTTTGACTAGTCTAAACCAAATGCAGATGAACTTCAGAAGTTTTTGAAGCTTATAACATCAAGGGAGAACCACTAGTCAGACTAAATGGCTTCAGCTTTTAAGTTGCTTGCTTTGCAAAGCAATCCTGGCTGGTTATCCAGCATTAGGATAAAGCTAAACAAAGGGGCAACACAATTGCAGATGAAATCTAATACTGACAAATACGGTGCAGTTCACAGGGAAAGTCACAAGAATAACTAAACAGTGCTAACAGGGTTAAAGCTGCATATTCACAATTTTCATTGCAGGTATAACTACTGCCCACAAAAAAGAGCTTTAAAAGTATGCTGTACATACTTAGCAACTGGTTCTGGAGAAGCAAACCAGTCTTGAATATCTTCCAAGGCTTTGCAAGTGTTTGGAGATATAGGTCCACCTAGCTGATGAAGCCACCAGAAAGCACAGTATTAAGAAGTACAACTTCTGTCTGGGTTTTCCCTTTTTCTGATCAGAAATTTTGTTCAGAAACAAACCCTGGTTGTGGCAGTGGTCTTGGATTTCTATGCTTCTGGCAGCTCATCTTGAGGAGCAGGACAAATAACCACAGCACACACGTGCATCAGCTCTGTAACTGAAATGCTGGTATGAGCAGATACGTGGCAGGGTTTAAGTGCAATGGAGTGCAGCATTTAAGGCCTTAAACTTTTGGAGGGTTGAAGGATGCAAATGGGCTGCAGCAGAGCAGGAGGTGGGCAGGCAGCAAATCTCCATTGCCTCCCAGATGGGGAGTGTGTGCTGTACCCCAGTGATGCCAGAGTGAGGGCATGCAGACCCCTTGTATCCCGCATGTTTGGTTTCAAGGTCAAGCCGCTGGAGGTTTGAGTGGAAATAAAGGGAAGATTGAAAAGGAAGCGATGCATGAAATATTTTTCATGCAGCGATGCTGTGTAAGGCAAGAACAAAGGCTGCTGCCTCTCCAACAAGGCAATGAGCCCTCTAGAGGCAGCTGCAACCAAAGCAATCCCTACCATGATGGTGTGCCATGGAGGGAGAGCCCAGCGTGGTGTCCCAGGCGTTTGCACCCTCTGCAAGCCCCCACTCCGGCTCCCACAGCCCTTCCCTGCATCCCCGTCCCCTGGCACCCACCCTGGTAGCTACTCCCATATTAGCCAGTAGCCTGGAGATGTCTCGAGGGAAAAGGAGGTGCAGCTGGGCATAGAGACAGCAACAGTTTTTCTTTATCAAGCCACTTAAAAAATGTTTGCAAACCCTCTGTTAGTACATTATGTGTAGATGATTGAGCAGTACTCGTCCTACCTGGCATTTCTTTAAAGATGTGGCAAGAATTGAGGAAAGCTCTCTCAGCTAGCCAATAATCCTTTCACAGTCAAACTATGTGCAAGGTGGACCTCATCACAGTTAGTCTCAGTCCTGGTGAGTATGGTGCTTGGTAAGTGCAGCATGCATAACTTCCCCTGTTACAGGAATGACCAGGGCATCGCCTCCCCCTCGGCATTTCCCCCAAGGCAGCGAGGAGGGAGGGAAGAGCAACAGAAAACTACTGGGGAGCAGTGCCGGATGACAAGCAGGCTGCAGACCAGGTTTGAACATAAAAGATGATTAATTTCTTACTGTTAATGGGTTAATTAAAAACATAGACTCCTGCCCTTTCTATCCTGGGAAAGCAGTGGATACTGTGGGTATGCCATGATTTTTACTGGGCTCGTTTTCCAAGGACTGCTGGGGCAGTGAAGCTGATGTTTCTTCGACTCCTTTCTGTTCTGGGTGAAGCAGCAGGCAGGGAGGCCTGGCGTGCAGCCTTTCTGTGGCAGGTGCTGTGACCACATGCTAGTTGCATTTTACTGCTCTTGCTTCATTTTCAAGGACTGGGAACTTATCAAAGGCAGCAGTTTACTATATCAGAGAAGTTATTCAGGCTTTGAAAAAACCTTCCAGGCACTTTTGTACACCTGTCTTAACATGACAGCATAAAACCTTTCTGCAGTCCTCCTCGGGAATACGTTATGTCCTGGTCATGTGGGTTCAGCTCAGTCCGGAAAACTGCCCTGCATCTTTTCTCTGCTTTCTCTTCAAAGCATTGAGTCATTCTCACCTATCTGCTATCAAACCACAATTTCTCCACAAGGAGAACCTTCCCTTTTACTCCCTGTTTCCTCAAAGAAACTACCCTAGAAGCACAGCACCAAAAGGCTTAGCAACTTAAGCTCCTCAAGCCCCTCATGTCTATGTTTGTGGTAATAATTGCTGAATGATCTTGCTCCAGCTGTCTGCAAGGTACAACAGCAAAATGGTTCCAGCAATTTCTCTGCTGAAATAGCTAAGCCTAGCACTAACATTTCCTATGTCCTTACTTTTCTTGACTAGGTCTTAATTAAAAACCTATTAAAATTCCATACTTTGGTTAAGAGACAGTGATAATTTGAAACATGTAGTTAATTTTTCTGCACCATTACCAGGTTCACCCATCCATTTCAGACAAAGAAAAAAGAAAAAAAGGAAAAAAAAAGCTACAATGTTACACAGAAAAAAACAACCTTCACCTTATATAAGCCTCTCACAGGATATTTGTGGGATGATATGGAGAATGGCATGTATAAGTCTCTCCTTTTCACTTTAATTTATTGTGCACGTTATTTTTAGAGGTGCAATGGCTGATTTGACTCAAGTAAGAATATATGTTAGCTAGCCCTCACTTGGCTCCTTTTGGAGAGTAATCGGGAAGTGTTCTTGATTTATTTTTTTTTCCCTCTCCAAACAGAGGCAAGTATTAGATGCATATGTTCTCAAAAAGAATGCAAACATATCCTTTCATTTAATCTCTTTGTTAATATTTGTTTTGGTAAACTGATAAGGTTTTGGAATCAGCATTTTTAAGTGAGATAAGACTACAGCTTGATGCTTGGGCTTGATAAGTTAGCAAGGCAGAGGAGGGACTATTTATACTTGGAAGTCTGTGACAGAATTGATGTAAAGCCTAAAAAAGATATGTTTCTTTTATAAAGATGTTGGTGCTGTGTAAGCAACAGTCCACACGTTTCATCTGCTTGTTATGTTGTTGGTCTCCCATAAGCTACAAACCCCCACTGCTGTAAGTAGTAGTAACAGCAATCCCTAGCCCACTAGCATCAGATCCCTAAATACTTGTAATGCAGCCTAGTCCTAAACCGGAAAACACGAAAGTGGCTGGTTTTTTCAGTTTGATTTTAAACTTTCAGACAACAAAACCCTTGGTTTCCTGCATGCATTTTTTGGGGGGGATAGAAATTTCCAATTTCGTTAATGCCATCTTAAAGGAACCAAAAATTTACTTTTTACTCTTGACTTTGTCTTTCAGGCTACAGAGCTCTAAAGATCAGGATTCATTTTTGTCAGGACAAACAGCAGAAAAGAATAGCTTGGTTTCTGCCGACCAATCCTTTTGCCTCCTTTGAGAGCTCAGCCTTTGGTGGCTGCAGCAGGGTCGGACACACAGCTGTATCATAAGCCTTTTGGACCAGCCCATCGTGAGGGAAGCAACATGGCTTGAAAGGGGCTGCTGTCTCCCTCTGAAAACATCCTGTCATTTTAACCTGTCTTTGGGTGCCATTTTGCAATAGGATGAAGAGCTCGTGCCCTTCCTCTTTTTAATTAGACAGATATTAGCTTTGTTGCCTTTCTTTTGGCCAATGTACTGGCAGCCCTTTGGGGCCCAAGGAAGGAATTTTGCCCTTGTCATGACTGTCTGGTCACTGCTGAGGTTTCATTGTTTTTTCTGAATCCAGATATCTAGTAAGTAAAATTTATGATTCGTGTTATTAAAGCTGGTTGGTGCCTAGCAGAAGGGACTGGTTTCCCAGCAGACTGGCTTTTAAAGGGTAAGAATTGCAGAGTCACAAAATGTTTTTCTTACATTGAGTTAAAATTTCCCATGTTTCAACATGTGTCTGTTGCCTATTGCCCTTCCAGCATGCAATTCCAAGAGGCTTGTTCTGTATTTGCAGACAGCAGGTCTCCCCTTTGCCTTCTCTCCTTTTGGCTGAACATATTCAGCTCTCTCAGCTTCTCGTCATACATCATGTGCTCCAGCACCTTGGTGGCCCTCTGCTAGCCTGGCTCCAGAGTGTTAACATTTTTCTTGTACTACAGAGGCCAAAAGTGGATATAGCACCCCAGCTGTGGTTTCACAACTGCAGAATATCGTTGTTGCTAATGCAGCCCGGGATGCTGTTGGCCTTCCTTGCCACAAGGGTGTGTTGCTGGCTCCTGGTCGCTTTGGTGTCCACCAGGACCTCCAGGCCTTATCTGCAAATCTGCTTTCCAGCCAGTCAGACCTCAGCCTGTCCTGTGCATGGGGTTATTTCTCACCAGGGCAGGGCTTGCTGTTTCACTTTGTTGAACTTCATGAGGTTCATCTTGGTCCATTTCTCCAGCCTGCCCTCCAGCGTATTGATTGCTTTCCTGTTTTGGCATCACCTGAAAACTTACAGTGAGCACACTTGTTCCCCTCATCCAGTCCCTTAGTAAAGACACTAAACAATATTGGCCCCAGTATGGATCTCTGAGGGACTCTACAGGTAAGTGGCTGCCATTTGGACTTTGTACCCATGATCACCAACCTTGGAGCCAGGTGACAGTTCAGGTGATTTTCCACCCAGCTTCTTGCCCCCTCATTCAACCCACCTCTCATCAATTTCTTTATAAATTCCATTTCCAGAAGAAGGTATGGATTAAGTTAGGACTTAAAATAACCATTTGGGTTCTGAACAAAATATTTTTATTGGCTTGAGCAAGAAGTAAATATATAAATTGTGGTGGCAGCTTATGCCAAAAACTTGTTTTGTGGATTGCGAAATTGCTGCCAGTTTGCCCAGAGATGTGCCAAATAACCAGTGGAAAATCAAGAATATTGGGAGATGGAGAGAACCTCATATAGGCTGGCTGTTGGAAGGAAACTTATATAGTACCTATGTCGGACTAAGGCTTGATCTACTAATTTTGAAAACATTAAGCTCATTCAAAAGATAATGAGTCCATGAGCCAATCCCTGGATGTCAAGCTATCACTATTATTTGAGATATACCTGCCAAATATGTATAAACTGTATTGTTATTGTCTTCAGTAACCATTTGTAGATAATTCCCTACAGTGTATGTACATTATTTCTTAATTCTTGGAAACTTAAGATCTTTTTCCTTTGATTTGATTTGTAGTAATTAGTTTAACTGTTCCTTTTCTAAGAGTAGGTGCTGTAATTATTTCTCCATGGTAAGCTGGGAGAAAGGATGACCACAGAAATCAAGTGATACTAAGGGAAGATATAAAAAAAAAAATTACAAAGCCATCAAGAAAAGTTCTTCATAACTCATTTCTTCCAGAATATTTCAGAATTATTTTTAACTCCCTTGGATGTTACTCTTGCTGATGTCTCTGTATTATATATAGAATCGACACTTTCAGAAAAGGGACTCGTGATTTTAGGCACCACTATTTCGGTTGCTCAAACTGAGACATTTTACTGGAGGCTGGTCATCAAAAGGTGATACTTATCACTCTCTAGCAACTATTTTCACTCCCAGATTCCATGAACATTTTGAAAATAGTGGTTATATATCTCTTCTAGTTCGTGGAGTCACAGCTACTGAGATCATAAGTGGGGCTGTTACCCGATCTCCATGCATTAAGCACCTACAGTGGTGGCAGGGATGTTCAGTAAACACACATCTGACTTTTCTCTTTGGTGGAATTGTTGCCAGACACTGAAGAAGCCAGGCTCTGAACTTCAGAGACATTTAGGATGATTTAAACGGGAATCAGAAGCCTGCCTTCGGGTGCTTGGGCTCTATGCAACATGAGTAGGATGAACAGTTCCAGGTCCTGTAAGGCTTGCTGTGACCTGCAAGAGGCCCCATGGTGGAGGTCCCCAAACTGCCCAGCTTGGAAAGACCAATGCTGCACACTGCATCTCCACTTGCCCACATGCACCTTCCTTCAATTCAGTGCAGGGTGCATGGGGGAGTGTCCTTCAGCCACCTCTTGGCTCAGCATGCAGCTGGGACGTGGCTGGGGGACTCACCTGGGATTTAGGATTCAAGGGAGCACTACAGACAGCATCTGTTGCCCAGTGCAGACAGAGCTGAACAAAACTAATTGGTAAGTCTGGAGCAGGCTAAGAAACTTATGAAGAAATGGAAATGCACTAAAAACCAAACATAAAAAGGGAAGAAGCATGAAGTTAGTCAGGCAGACCTTTTCAAATTTCAAAGACACATCCCTGCCTCACCAGCAGTGGATGGGTGGATTCCACACACATCCCCCCCCCCCCCCCCCCAAACTAGATGCACATACACGTTAATTTTCTGCAGCGAAAAAGATAGGGCAATAGCAGACCCAGAACCTAAATATAGCTGCTTCTACACTTAGTTACTATGTAATGCAGCTTGATGATGGTTGCCGGAGAAACCTATTTATGCTGTTGAATAAGGTTGTGCTGTCCCTGCTTTATCCTCTCCCACATAATGAACTTTTTAAAAAGTGAAGGTTTGGCACAGAATTGAACTATGGGGAACGCACTGCCTATGGAGACAGTAGTGTTTCGATGTCAGCTGTGTATGTGTACTTTTCCATTGTGGGGCATGGTGAAATAGCTCAAGGTATCTCTCTATAGTGCTAGAGAACAGCAACGTTGTTAGCTCAGTCTGAGCTCTTCTGTCTCATATGTGGGGGTGGGTGAGGAGAGGCACTTTCACAACACACTCGAAAACTTTTGCCCATCTCTTGAGTTCAGCAAGGGCTGAACTTTTTAACAGTTATGAGGTGTTGGATTACTCCATGACTGCATAGCTTTTCATAGTCATGGGTTCTTCCCTGCCAGGAAGCAGACAAGCCAATGAACCACATGAACTGAAAGTACCACCTGTGGCCACCTATGGCCTTGGACTGTCCCTCCTTCTAGGAGCTGCAACCTAGACCAACTAGTAGATCAAGACAGCAAACAGTGGGACCTGTGCATTAAATTCAGTTAGGCTGAAAAGGGCACAAGGGAAACAGGCTAGAGCTGGCCTACAGATGAGCAGGAGCTCTGCAGCCTGGGAGGCAGATGACTTCAGTAGGATAAAAATACAGGGCTACACAATCATGAGCCTTGCAGACCAGACATATAGGGGTTGAATAACTGTTCAGTCTCCTCTGGTATGAAGTAGGGTCCAGGAATAATTCTGGTTTCCAGGTCTCAGCTAGGTCTCCTCCCTCTCTACCATGTCTTGTCCAAAGGAGCATAGCACCACTCAGCTGAATCTTCACCTTTTCTTGGGCTTGATTTCTGCAAAGGTTGTGCTTCACCTGCGCAGTTATTTGGTCACTGGAACCAACCTCCTCTACCTCATAGCCATGTGTGCAAGGAATGGATTTTCATGTTGGGCTGTGAAACGAGTAATGTCTGTTACTCTTGGTCAAGATGAAGAGCAAAAATGCAGTCCTCTCATACTTGCTCTGTGTAAAGCCCTTTAATTAGCCCTGTGAACTTTTATGAGGCTGGGGACCTTACAGACTTTTAAAAGGAAGCACACAGAGTATTTCCCTTGGGATTTCCCCATTAGCTCAGTCTTATTACTTATTGATTAATCGGGGCATTAGTCTTGTGACAAAGGTTTCAGCGAAGCATTGAACAGGGAAGGAACTACACTGAAAAGCAACAAGGCTGAAAATATGGCCACAGAAAATAAAAAGTATTGATCTCCAGAAATATTGGCCCTGGCAGGGGAATAGCAGAGCCACGGGAAAAAATGACATGGCTTCAGCTCGCAGCAGAAGCTTCTCTTTGATAAGATGGGAAAAATAAGTCAAAGAGGGGAGTGATGGTGAACCAGTAAGACCACTGGGGGAAAAAAAAGAAATGAGGAAATATCATGCACACCTGAAACCAAACTGCTAAGCAGAGAGTGTGAAGTCCCCTAGATGATTTGTATGCTGCGCTTATAAACACTCGCAGCTGGGCAGGAGATCAATAGTACAGTAACGATTAGCTATTAAGTAGAAGGAGAACAGTATGGAAACACCATGACCAGATTGCTAAAAATATGTGAACATGAGGAATGGAGGTGGAAATAATATTTTGAGATCTTGACACTGGCATTTTCTTCCCCCCCTGCCCCAGTAAAACTGGCCTTATTTCTTCTGAAAGGTGTCTTCAAGGCTTTTTGAAATAGCCTCAGACATTCCCCTTGCTGCTGGTCTAATGTTTCCCCTCATTTCTCTCCCTTTGCTTAGGATCTCCGCATGACTCCCTTTACTGGTTAAATATATGGAAGGTGACCTTTGGTTTTCACATATCATCTTTCTCACAGGACTCATATTTTAAAACCTGCTGACACAGTGCCAATCTGGATGCTTGTTTTATACTTTTTTCTGCCTGAAATGCCTAAGACAGTAAGTAACTTTTTTTTTTTTTTCTATTCCTCCTCCAAAAAATGACTTCTGCAGTAAGTCCCTGATCCTTCATTAGAGTTGCTAGGCACTGCTGTAGCACTGGTAATTATAATAAAGAACAACGCACAATCCCAGAACATGTTTCAAAGTCCTTCGCATCTCAGCAAATACATGAAGACATGCAGAAATACTTTGAGAGGTTTACCCCTACCCGCTGCAGTTTCCTAGCTTAGAAAAATCCTACCTTCATCCTCTTTGTATTATTGTCTCCTTGATTACTGTGGCTTTCATTACCAAATTTCTTTCTTCAAGGTTTCAGAAGTCAGTGGTTAATAGCACTTTTCTCATAACTTTCTGGCTCTCATCTTTGAGAGCAGACAGGATTTGTTCACTTTCAATTTATAAAAGGACAAAAGGTTTCCATAGGCTTGATGCTCTACCTACACACTTGGGAAACATAGTGGGGAGAGAGATGCTGCTGAAGAACAAGATCCATTAGCAATCCCTTGCAAGGGCATAAGAAAACATGATTCTCTACATGATGCTGATCACAAATAAGTTCCTAGGTCTCCCTTTGGCAGAGGGGAGAAACACTGTATGACTCTCAGCTTTGCAGCCATACTTTCTCTTGCTATTGCTGTAACTAGATTTAACCACTGCCAAGTTTTAGACAAATCATTCAGCAAGTGCCAGCAAAAGAGGTTGGTTGTAACAAGGGCTCTAATTCTGTTTTCACAATGGTGAAATACAACAGAAGCACGTCTCAGCCTGGGAAGCCTCTAAGAGCAATAGCTGTGGCTTTGCCCTAAACTCGGTAAGGACTTCTGAGGTTTTGGGTCAGCCAAAATTTAACTGTAGCATGACAGAGGGGTCATGGCCCCTAGCTCCTCCAGAAAATAAATGGGGCACCCATCCTGTACCAGTCAAATAACAAGCACGGTTTGCTTCCCCTCTGTGCCAGCTCAACCCCATTGACTGGCTTTTATGGCCAGGGTAGTGTTTGGGTACCTCTCTATGATCAGCTGGAAAAGGCACACCCCTGACCCAGGGGGGCTGGCAGTGGCCCCAGAGGAGATGTTGCAAGGGCTCAGCACCATGCTCAGGTAGCCACACGGCACACGTGGTGAGCCACGTGCCCCCAGCGCAGGAACAGCTCAACTTCCTCTGTCCTGTCCCAGAGGTGGAGCAGGTGCATGACCCTTGGCGCTTGATGCAATAGATGCAGCTGTAGGTTTTATACCCATAAGATGTGGGTGTGTGCTTGTGATAGTGTAAAGGGCTGGGAAATACAACCCTTCTGCCATGGGTGCAATTACTTCAAGTTATTCTCCAAATGCTAATGTCTGGAGTGGGGAAATAAGAGAAAGAGAAGAGGGTAATAGTCTTAGTCACAGGAACAGCCATGTTCCTGCAATTCTTGGGGTTCAAACAATAGAGGAGACAGAAGAAAGAAAGTGTGATGCCAATCACTGTTTTCAATATCCTCCCACATAGCAACTGCTTCTATTGAGACTTTCTGTTGTGAAAACCCTTCTTTCACTGCAAACAGAGCGGGAGCTCTTGGTGAGCCTTGGCTCCTGGTGGAAGAAAACACTGCGCTTTGGTCACCAGCAGTGAAAACTTGTTTATGCCTTTGCTTTGCTGGAGTGCTGCGTGAGTCAGGGGCTTGGCTTAGTGGGGCTTGGCTCTGCAGAGGGAGAGAGCTGGGGGTGACTCCTTAACTTGCAAGTTAGCTCCTTGCTGTAAGGGAGACCCTATCCTTCCTCTGAACATAACCAGCAAGTCCTTACCAGCCCTATAGCCTGCAGGGCTCCAGTTCTCAGGGTGGAGAAGCTGGATGATAAAAAGTGGCCATAGACGATGAGGACCATACACTCTTCCCCATCACCTCAATACTAGTGAAATCCCAACTGGCTGACTGCAGCTGCCTTATAGTTCCCAGGCAGCACCTGGTCAATATAACATCTCCGCCATCAAAGGTACTGGAACGAGCCTCCACTGCCCCTAACTAGACCACACCTAGACTTTGACAAAGTTTGTACCTGGATCTGAATTTTGTTGTTTGAACTCAATTCTAGTTTTTAAATGAATTTTTGTTGGCTTCCAAGTAGAATAAAAGGGAATTTACATTCTCTAGGAAACATGATCAGAATGACAGTAGAGAAACCTGAATTTAACTTGAAAAATATGATGACAGAGTATGAGCAATTAGCAAGGGAATCCCTGTAAAAAACAGGTTGTTAATACAGATTAAAAAAAAAAAAAAAAAAAAGAAGAATTCTTAAAAAGCAGAGTTAAGCAGTTCCAAAGAATATGGAATATGTATTGCAGAGCATTAAGGGCTCCATAACATTCTGAAAGATCTTCACTGCAGGAGAAAAGAGAGAAGCAAAAGATATACTAATGCTCAAGAAAAAAAAAGTTTCCTGGCCAAGTGCTGTACATATTTTCATCTCAGGAATAAAATATTGGAACAAATATTAGTAGTCGTAAAGCCACTGGAGTACCAGAGACTAAAGAAATGTTTGAAGGTACTCTTACTTCAACTAAATGCTTTGACAAATTATTTTAAAAGACTTACACATGTATAGATTAACAGTGATGACAGCTATGCTGTAGTCTCACTGCTCTGTTATTTCTGTATGAGAATATTGGTTATAAAGCAAAATTACAAAAAAGTATTGCCCCTGCAAATTGGTTTGCTCCAGCAATTCTCATTATTGGTCAGGAAGCTGATAACTGAAGGATCATTAGGAAGTGAAAACATGTCTTAAAATAACTTATTCAGCAAAGACTCCCTTTTATCGGATCTCTTTATCTGAAGACCAGCTCCAGTATTTCTCAGAGCTGCAATATGCTGTGTACGGGCAAGTCCTTCCTGCTCTCTGTTACAAATCACTAATTGAGCAAAACAGCTTCATGATAGACTGAATTTAATGAACTTACATGGAAATACCTAATCATAGTACTAAAACAGAGCCCTCTTTGGCCAAAACAACCTCTGTACACCTGCTGAAGGGATGACAGCTTGGTGGAAACACTGCAGAAAATAGGATTCCCAGGGTTCCAGAGGAATGAAACGCTGCAAATAGCTGGCTTAGGGATTTAAAGGGAGGGCTTTAGGAGCTACCTTTCAAACTCAGCGGTAGATCCAAACAAAATCCCTTAAAAGAGAGAAGTTGGAAATTTGCACCTGTCTTAATCTAAAATACAGCTTTCCAGCTTCTCTCTGGTCCCTTGACAAGAAGTGTGCCTTGAACATAAAATAAATTCTAGGAGTTGAGGCTTCACTGTAGCTTTTTTTGTTTTCACCCTACCCTTCAGCAGCTTCAAAGCCAGGAGACATCCATGACCTCCTCACCCCATTTGCCTCTGTGTATGAGGTCAGCAGGGCAAATCCTTGGCCAGGCCAGCTCAGGGCCCTGTGGCACCACAGGGATCGCAGCAAGGCACACAGCTCTCATCCAGCCAGCGCCTTGCTGCTCCCCTTGGGTAGATGCTGCATCCTCCTTCAATGCTAACGCACTCAGAGACCTTTATATGTGCAGTGTAATTACCATGCCTGCTAATGGTCTTTGGATAAACAGCATGGCATTGTTCAGCTGTTACATTACGGCTGTAATGGGATTTCAGAAAGCCCTCATGCTGTATGGTGGATACCTCTGGGCGCAGAAGAGCACGTGAAGAGGGAGGTCTGCTCTCTATAGACCTTCACATTGGCAATGTGAGCTCAAATCTTTCCTATCCTCAGTGCAGGTAATTATACCCTCCCACTGCTTTAAACAAAAATACATTCTTCTCTTTCAAACAGTCAGATTTTGATAACTTTTTTCTGCCCACCTTAGCTCATATCAATCAGGCTTTACGTAACAGTGGTATTTTGAGAAGTGACACCTACTCTGCAGAAGAGCTATTAGAAAAGGCCAACCTAAAACGAAAAAGCGAACATGAAATGTTATGTTCTGGCTAGGGACAATATTTTCACAAATACCAACCAGAAGAAAAAGCTGACCCAGAGGGGGAATTTGACACAGAGGGATCCTTGCTACAAAACAGGAGGTAGTTTCTTAGAACAGCTCCTGGCCCTAATTCTGTTTTCATTTTCAATGTACTACAGAAGAGGGCAGTATAAACTCAGCGTTTTGCATGTAGTAATAAAAGAATGCATCTGTGGTCAAGTCACATCAACAGCATTGAATCTTAAATTAATGTTTCTGTTAATACACTAGGGAATAAGTTATTCAAGAGCAGAGCCAGCCTGATAAGTCTCCAGCGGTTCACATTCTAGAGGATTTTCTATCCTGAGTCTCTTAGAAACACAGAATTGGGACTCTTCCTTCACTCTGCCTGTTTTGTCTGTATGATTTGTAAATCTAGCATATCCTCTGCATGTGAAGTATGTACATGATAAATGCCAAACAAGCAAAAGCAGGGTCAGAGCTTAGTAATGAATAAGGTAGGAAATTATAACACAGTGCTTTTACTTACTCCCGTGGAGATAGGAAGGCTGTACCACAGGAACAGCCTGGTTCTTCGAGAGGCCCACTTCTGCTGATTTTCGTTAAGTGGAACATCCAGCTGCAGGTGTGGATGGAGCAGCTGGAGGAGTCCTGATGAAAGAGCCTTAGACACTGCTTCCAGATTTTAAAAGTGTCTCTGTAAGTTACTATGCTCACACAAACTCGACAGGACTGTATGGACAGGTCGGAGTAGAGGTAGGTATCAGTCCAGCTTGATGTTAAAAATATAGGGTGTATAACCTTGTCTGCTCAGGCTGACCTCAGCATCACAGAGCTGTAACACCTTCCAGCCATAATATGGTTTATGGCTGCAGTGGCAGCATCACTGTGTCTCACCATGGTCTGGAGAAACAAGTGCAGCAAGGTTTCCAGGCAGAGACGATACTCTTAATCAACCCAACCGATACTATTAGAAAAATAGACAAGCTCTCAAGAACATAATCTTCTGACAGGCCTTCAAGGAGTTAAGTTTGCAGAACACTTTGTGCTCCTTCCTTTCCATAGCACTCTTCCCCTTACATAATAGCTCGACTTTCCTTACATAATAGTAACTTTCTAAAATCTCCTTTTATTGCTGAATTTTTTTAATGATTTGCATCTTTCAAAAGACAAATTTCTCTGTGAACTATGATGGGAAACATCAGAGAGGTTGTGGAAGTTGTGTGTACAAAAGGGAAGAAAAAGTTTCCTCCAAAAGCTGGAAGGAAGAGGATGAAATTACTATATATACTATCACAGGCTTAAAGTTATAATTTGACATTTAGAATGTGTTCAGTGAGAAACTTGTATAAAATCAACTTTGAAAATCTAACAGGATACCACAGGGTCTGTAGGTGGTTACAGTCTAATAGAGAATTTTGTAGAAGTGTTTAGCAGGGATAGTGCTCTAATAAAAAGAGTATATAAAAAGAAGTTTCCGTGAAAATCTTTAGGATTTAACAGCAGAAGAGGGAAGAAAGAGGGAGAGGTAGGGGAACAGGGAGGGAGAAGATGTGACTTAGGTAATGTCTGCTGAAAATTGCATGTTTTACAATCTTGTGTGGGTGGACTCTAAACATTTTAATGATGCAAAAGTCAGACTTGGATTTCAAGTGCCCCAAAGCATGAAATGTTCAGATGAAGGGCTGGAGTTTCTGCCCATCTGTAGCTGAATTGTACTGCTATTTATAGACTTGCTTTTCTCAAATATCTAAAATGCTTTCTTTACTTCTCATAAACAGGCATGCCTATAACTGCATGTAACTGAGTCATCTGAATATACTGCAGTTCTCCTCAAATTAACAGGAAACTGAAATCCTACCTCTTCCCTATGAAAGAACCTAGGTAGGTAGGTAAACTCCAAGTGCTGTCTTTTGAAAAGATACTGCAACTCCTATATGAAAGGTGATTACTGTAGTTCTTGAACTTGGAGATTTTGTGCTGATCCCAGTGTTGGGTTTGAAGTTTTCCCAGGCTCTGCCAAATTTCTCCTCCTCCACTTCCAGACTCTGCTTGCTTTCTCCTGTATTTTGACAGGGAGGATCATGACTGGATTTGCTGGGGAGAGCCATATTCAGAGAAGGCAGTTTTTAACCTACCCACACAGTCAACCTCAATGCATCCTAGAAAACTTGCTAGTTAAATGCATTATGTACATTTACTTTGTCAGCTGTTTTTCATGGATGTCACTTGAGCAGTAACGGCATGAGCATTCTCTGGTTGATTTAGGTTTGCTGCAGTTTGAAATCCCTGTCAAACCTAAACAGTGTCTGTGAGTAAGGAAATCAGCCGAGCTCAGTGTTGAATACTGTAGAAAAAACGTCCACCTGACATTGCAGTAATTACAGTGCAGGGAGACTATAATTGTCTGGAGTAGCTGGAATTGTGTATTAGCCCCATTTTCTTGACAAATAGGTCATGAACTTATTCAGAAGGGAGATTTGCTTTATGTTTGTTACTCTTGTCATCCTAGGAATATTTCAGGGTGTCTATGAATATGTTATATATTGGCATCAAATTGAGACTAAAGCATTTAGGCACTAGAAAGTACCGATTAAAAATGAACAAGAAACAAGGGAGCAAATCTCTTCTCTGCCTCTTTATGCCACTTTCAACTTGTGATACAGACTGTCTCTAGGAGGCAGTTGTACCATGGACTATGTGGCCCTTCTCATTTCTGCATCACTTTTTCTCACAACCCACATTTCCTATGGTCTGGGAGCTGTGCCTCTGGCTTTCCCAGTCTCAGAGTGACCTGGAAATGTGACTTTTCCAGGTAATGTCTAATGTTAGCCTTATCCAGTAGCATCTCTGCCAATTTGAGGTCAAGCAGCTTCTGCCCCCTCTGCACGTGTCCCATTCACATGGGTCAGCGGTCCGCTGGGGCACCTCACTGTGCCGTGCACAGTCTCCACAGCACCGCGCTTCAGCCAAGACTGCAGCAAACTGCTTCTCTAACCTATTGCCATCAGTGTTTCCCTCCTTGTGTTTGGCAGAACAGTAAAGCCCTTGGGCAGGTTTTAGGCTTTCCCCTGCATGATACAGCATGAGGGCCAAATTCCTCAGAGTCCTGCCAGACCCTGGCCACAATAACCTCAACTAGAGAAAAATCAGTCAACATTTTCCTAGCTAAATGCACACTGTGCATGCCATTAATTTGAATGAATGTAAATATAAGCGCCTTAATTTCTCCAGGAAGATCTTGCAGAGATCAGCCCAGCCCTTTAGGAAAATGAAGCAGATGTCCAGTTCTTAGTAACTAGATTTCTCACAGAGGCTTAAAATTGTGGTGTGCTGATCATAAAGGTGACATCCTTCTAAAAAGTAAACAGAAAAACATTACACCATGACTTGGTTGACCATTCACCACTAACCAGAAGATCCAGTTATAAATACCAGGTATCACAGTGGTCCTTCCTGCTGCTCTCTGCATCATGGTGGGTAGCATCAAGGATCAAAGCCCAGCTGTATGGGCATATATTTAAAAACATGTCCAGACCTGTGCTTAAAAGTCTCGGTGGACAAGAGGAGAAGACTGGCTGGGAAGGGGTGATGCTGCTGGAAGAGGAAGCGTGAACACCATGTCTAAGATTGCACACACAGTGACGGGAGGCAGGGAAAGAGTATCTGGGGGGGCAATAGGTGAGTGTACGGCACAAGGTGACACTACAAATACAAGCCAACACTAGACATAAAAACCCAAGCATGAGAAAAGAGGAACTTGCTTATAGGTAAAGTGAGCTTAGAAAACGCTCCTAACTATGTTTCCTAAACGATACACCGTGAATTGTCAGCTCTGCTTCACTAACAGCAGTCCTTCGGGTTGCAGAGGTGCAGGCTTCTGTTTCTTAATATTTCAAATTTGCTAAGAATGTAAAACCAGAGCGCAAGCTCCAGAAGATAGTCACAGCAGCAACTAACCGCTGAAACATGCACTTTCTTCTTGACATTAGACATTGTTCACTAGAGGGCACCAACACCTCAGCCTAGTGCCAAACTGCTGTGACCAGCAAAAGTAAGAGTTCGTGGAAAAAAATGCCCCAGTTCACAGCTAGGAATTAGTATATAAGTAAATAAAAATTGCAACTAATAACAGTAAGCACAGTTGCTCTGGTGAAAAGAAAAAAGTTCGGGTCAAAGATTAGGTTTCCATGTTTGTGCACAACAAGAAAACTGGAAACCTTCCTAACTTTAACTGCAAACTCCTACCACTGACAAAATAAATTAAACCATATAAAATAAATAAACTCAAAAAAATTTAAAAAAGGTAAAATTATCTAATTATAATTAAGTGTACACAGTCTGATGCATCAGAAAAAGTGAAGTCAGTACTGAGTGATTAGTTAACGAAATACTGTTGTTCTTCAAGGCACTTTAGAAGTGAACGGAAGGAGCTCAGATCCCCAGACTGAACCCTGAAGGATACTGCAGGTGAGTGTTTCTCAAACTTATGAAATTTGCTTCCTTTAATGTCTAGAAAAAAGCCACTTTCACACTCTTCATCAGCAGCAGGCAAGTCTACGTACCCCACATTCCCATCCCCATGGCTGTGGTGTCGTGCACCATGGTATGACAGGCAGCTGCTGTTTGGCTCACGCAGGTACTCTGGTACCTGCTGATTTGGTATTTAGCACTTTAAGATACGGGTTGTGGCTGCCACCAGGATGCCCCCTTCCTGGCACGCTGCAGCAAGCTCTGCCATGCCCCAAACCAGCCCAACCCAGTCAATCTGGGAGTCGCTGCTGGTCCAACCTCCTGGCACTCTTCTTGATTTTGAACCCCAAAAATTCAGCTCTACCCTAAAACACTGCTAAAAACAGACTGCCTAAGAACAGGGTCTCCTGAAGCCAACAAGATAACAAGGCCATTTAATCATCCAAAACTGCGTGGCCTCAGCTTTGCTCCCTCAAGGACGTAAACATCTCTTTTTAACCAGACTTGGCAGCAACAGTCTTTCCCCTGGATTTCAGCTAAAACATTCACAGAAAAGCAGATCCTTGAACGACCTGTCTGAAAGGGCTTGTGCCTTGTGAGGGACTGGACAACCTCATGGTTAAAGCACTGGGGAAACCAACATCATGGAGGGGCAGAAATTGAACCTGTGTCTGCGGCAGCATATTTGAGTACCCCTTACACTGCAGTGTCCTCTTTTTTGACTAAAAGGTACTTCTGGGAGAGAGGAATCTGTCTACGCCCACGAGTCTTGACAATAAAAGGATTAGAAAATAGGAGGAAAAATATGAAAAGTGTAGAAACAAATACAACTGAGGGGACACCTGAAAACAGCCTTTCAACATGTAAAATGAGGCAGGGCAGTGCTCGCTCTGCAAGTCTTGGCAAGGCTGAGGTGTGAGATCTGCTTGGAGGAGACCTGTGTCATCAGACCCAGGTGGATGTGAGCAAAAACCAGACTTCCCTGACAGAAAGCCAAGCATTAAAAAAAAACAAAAACTAAAACAAAAAACGACCAAACAAAACCCAAAAAAACAACTAGATGCTTCTGAGGTTAGTTGGCATTTTATGAGTACTAGTGGTTGGCCATATACCTCTAGATGAGCATCCTGATGCCTAAGTCTTTGCATGTTTAATAAGCCTGGGGGACTTGTCTCCAAAATCAGCATCAGTACCAAGGGGGGAAGGGGCAGTAGCAGTCCCCCAGGGAGCCCTCGGATCCAGCTTCTCATGACATTCATATTTATCTCCTCAAATCTGTCCCCCACCAAGTGCTGCTGAGGCCTCAGCTTGGACACTGGGTCTGGTACAGGAGCCTGCACTTCAGCGAGGAGATAGATGAGGTGGGCTGGGCCCAGAGCTGAGCAAAAGGAATGACAAAAGGCTGGGAAATACAGCTTGTGAGGAACAACCAAGGTGCCATGTGTTTAGCCTTGAATAACAAACACCGAGGAGTCCTGAAAACAGATCCAGAAACTCCCCATGAAATATGCGGAAGAATTCTTCATTTCAGAGGGATGCAGTAGATCTCCTGAGGTCCCTTTCCAGGGTAACTTTGTATAATTCTATGAAATCTCAGGTTTAGAAACCTGTGTGGAACAACAGGCGCGGTGAGCAAAAAAAGTCTAATAGTTTTATCTGGTTTTTACAGTCAAGGAAACCAGAAACAAGGACCTAATCCCTTGACTCTGAGGTATTGCACTTTTTAGACAGAAAATTCTCATGAAAAACCTAAAATGAAACAGAGGCATGTTGTGTTTCAGCCTGAGTACCAGTGAATACATTTGAGTTGTCACACTCCTTTCAGGATTCTCAGTGTACGAGATGCAATTTCCCCTGCTCCCCTCCAATGCCATCCCTGTTTCATCCAACTACAGCCCCTGATCCATCTCCACAGTGCAAACCCAAGCTCTAACAGCAGGGCACTTCAACAAGTGACCTGAGCAAATATGCCACGGCAAGACCAAAGGCCCAGGGTAAGAGTAATCATCAGCCTGATCTTTAGCATGCCTTTTCACCCTTAAAAGGCGTTAGCAAAACCGACCCGAGCATCAACAGACACAGGCTGGCCTACAGGTTATCAGGATCTTCTCTGTTTTGTAACAGTCCTGTCACAGTGATAGCTCACTCACGCTGGGATGTTAAAAATAAAGAATTTAGTAGGTAAACTTTAGGAAGAGGGGAAGACATCTCACTAAAAGTGAAGAAGTCAAGTCTCCAATGCGAGAAGAACCGCTCCAGTTCACTTTGGCCACAACGGTGAGGAGAAAACTTGAGTAGCAATGCCTAGAAGGAAGGAAAACAGCAGCAAGGCCAAGGCAAATGGGCACACTGTGGGTACACAATGAAAAAGCACCAAGTCACTCCCTTTCTCTGTATGCCTATTTGTTTCTATTGTGCAGATCTGTTTTTGCTTTGCGTGATAATTCTCCACACTGACCTTCTAAGGACAGACATGTTAGGGAATTTCAGATGGTGCTGTAATGTCTTGGCCATTGAAAACTCTTCCTTATTTTGTCTGAAATGTTCTGTGGGTGCTTTCTTTAGCAGCTTTACTGGCTCTGTTACAGATTGTTATTTAATTTATATCCAGCATATGAGCTGGCTGGCAGGAACATCAGGTAATTTTAGGGGGAGAGGAATTTTTTTTTTATAGTCACTTATTTGGTAACAGTAACTCATTTGTCAGTGAGCTGTTATATTCCTAGTGATCCCCATTCTCTTATTTTCTTACTCCCAGTGCTCATACTGTCGTGGTGTGTACTATACAACTGCGGGGGGAGAACACGGGCTGAAAAAAGAGGTGAGGCGAGAATTTTCTCATTCCTAAATACATGGTCAGCTACTGAAAAAAGAAAAATTCAAAGTCCAATAACTTTCCAGGGCTGTTGCAGAGTCCTCCAAAGGGTCCCTGTGGTGCTCTTGAGAAAATTGAGGGGCTGCATGTGAACCCAGCTACAAGGGTGAACAGCCACCACAGTACCAGGAGGAGCAAAGCTCCCGGTCCTGCGCTCCTCCCTTGCTCTGAAAGGTTTTGTAGTACTGCTGTCCTTTCTGTGGCTTCCTTCCTCTAACTCTAAGTTGATGTGACTAGCCTAGGCACTTGATACTGGATGTTAAGTCCACACCTAAGCATGAAGCAATGAGCTCCAATGCTCATATCTCAGCCTCACATGCAAATCAAAATAGCAATTTTGAGTGCAGACAAAGGAGACCAACGATCATCTTAAGGACGCTCTAATCCAGGGGGAGCAACATGTGTTAGCCATGACTTCTACCTCTTCAGATTCATCCTTTCCAGCTATATAAGGACACTGCTCCAGCATGGGACTCTGGTTCAGCCACCAATGGGGTAAATTTTGTGTTTTGTCTCAAGTGGGAGCCGGTTTGCCCTCCCAGTGCTTCTGTTCTCTGCCATGGTTTGCCAGCCCTTTGTCCAGGAGACTTTGCCCTCCAAGGAGCTCTGAGTCCTGCTGCAATGGAGCTGCTTGCTGCTGCCTGCCCTCTGAGCCTCTGGTTTATACGTTTCATACGTTAGCTAATGTGACCTCATCATCTCCGGTTTTCAGAACCATTTGGGACTGCTCTACCATGTGCACTGCATCTCAGTCTTAAAAGCGGCCATTTAAGACCAGGCCATCCTCCTTGTAAAGTGGCCAGAGTCCATACTGTTCTTGCCTGCCAGCATTCCCAAAATCTATTCTTCCACCCAGACCTAGTTTTTATTTTCTCTTCCATTTTAAAACTTTGTGAAACTTAAAAATAGCTCCCTGCAAGTTCAGAGAAAAACCCCAAAACAAAAAAATAACGCAACAACAAATCAGATAAGATGAAAACAGAAAGGGAAAGGGGGGAGGGCATGCCACAAATTATATCACTGTCAACATGGAAATGCTTAAAGAATGCATATTGAGAAACAACAGGAATTAAGAGGCCACAGCTGTGTGATGAGAAGTGATAAGAAACTGCCATCCTTTAATAAGGCATCCTAGGAGACATGCTTCAAATGCCCCTTTTCCCCAGGCCTCCCTAATCTCCAAACAAACAGTACCTGCAAAAAAGAATCATCATCATAAAAAAGAAACCCAGGCCTCATTTACTCTTGTTGTTCTGGATTAAACCAGAGTTGAGCTGAACCAATGAGCAAATAAAATACATATGGGCAAAGCTTCTGAGACCATCAAGGGGAAAAGGAGGAAGAAAATACAAGGGGGATGGGGTGGTAAATAACAGTATTAACTCTGCAATTGTTACTAGTCCGTCAACAAACATACTTTAGGGATTTTCTTGTTAAGCCAGGGGGACATATAGTGGTGGTAGAGGATTTCAACCTTTCACGTTTATTTAAAGCTGTCCACACACTTTGACCAAAAATGCATACAAGAAACTCTCCACAGGGTTCTTTCATGTTGCAGGAGTTTTAGGTCAATGTCTCTTTTAGCAGTCATTTGTTTGCTTGAATTTTTTTTTTTCTTGAAGTTTTTTTTTGTGTTTTTTTTTTTGGCTGCTGTGCAAACTTTTCACATAAAAGACAGAGGAAAGCACTTTCACTCCTGCTGGATTTTAAACATACTGTTCTTTTAGTTATTTATTTATTTAAAGTGTTGTGCTGGGGATCTGAGCACTTTGCAGAGCAGTCTAAATGCAAATATATATCTCATCTCTACAGCCTGTTCTTTCAGTTATACCTTGGTCTGATCTCTTCTGAATTGTCTATAATGTTGCCAACTTTAACCATGAGTTGGGAAATAGTTCATGGTCTAATTAAAACTCCAGCTTCTGGGCTCTTGGGACTGTGTGCTATTTAGTTTCACTTTAGGGAAAGGATGCCTGCACAACCATAGGGAAAAGCTTGAAAGCACCACCTGAATGCACCCGAGAGGCTGGAAAGCCAGAACGTAAGTAAAAAGAATCTCAAATTCTTTATAATATTTAATGTAAGAGCAATGCCACTGAAGATTTGTGAAATCCCAGGGTTGGTAAGAACGAGTTTGCATAACACCCTACAGGTTTAGTGTGTTGACTATAATCAAACAATTAACAATAAGAAATGATAATAAAAACTAAAAGCAATAGGAAAGAGATATTTGGCAAAGGACCAAAATTGCATTTTAAATTTAAAATTGTGTGAATTACTCTGAATACTGTAAGAAAAGAAAAAAGAAGCCTTGAAAATACTATAATCTAGAGTGAAGGTCTTGAATTAGATAAGTGACTCATAAGCGCAGGCTGATTTTCACAGGTAACCGGTTCTGTCCATGACAGCGACAAAGTGCATTACACTGGAAAACTGAGCCATGTAGTTATGTGTCTCAGTACAGACTCTGGTACCAGTGTTAGCCACTTGTTATAAACAAACAAACAAAGTCTTTTGGTGGAAGTTAACTTCCTGCCCCAGTCACATAAGCTGTGCTGAGGTTATGAAGACAAATATTTATCATTTGATAAAGGGTTATGATCTGCTGACCTTGGAATTATTCTTGATGGCAAGCAAAGCAGAGTTCTTAAAAGCTGTTTTTACAAGCAGGGAGCCAAATTGGTAAAAAGTTTCGTGTGTAATTTATGTCAGGTTGCTTTGGGCTTTTTTTTTTTTTACTTCATTTTTATGTTCTCCAGAGGGCCGTGCTCTGGTGGTTGGTAGGAACTACAGATAGTCTTGCAGGATCTACTCATCAGCTACAGCTTCAGATGTCCCCATGCTGAGCGCCCGGGATGGTTGTGGGGAAGGGTGGTGAAAGGGATGCCCTGCAAATTTCTCACCTTGTGGACAGGACAAGGGAAGAAAGAGAGCAAAAGATGAGAGCTGTGTATGAATAGACAACCAGGCAGGCAACTGAGATGCTACTTGTTTGCTCCTAGTCTGTGTCCCCTGAATTTGGGACTTTAGATTTATTATAAAAATACTGGCTGCATCTAGTGTAGTCACAGAGCTTGCAAACACCTGTGCAGGACCGAGTAATTTTTTTAAATCCTGGCTGCAGAATGCCAGGACAGAGGTTTATCATGCGCTTTATAAAATGCTTTTCTTTTTATTTTAAGAATAATATTTACTGGCTCCAGTCCTTTTCTGCTCCTTTTTCTTGGGTGTGTGAGAAAGTCTTGTAGGAGCTTCCCTGACAACCTGCCCTCTACTCCTTTGTGCTCCATATATGCTCTGGCCTATAGCCCTGTTGCTCCTTTTTTTCCCTTCCTTGGCAGCTTTATCACCTCCATCTCCTAACTACAGGAGCTTCTGTAGTATAGAAATTCCTAACTCCAAACCCTACAAAAAGGTTTAATTTAGCCCTAAGTTAGGAAGTACCAATTTTTCCAGGTACTCCTTAAACAAGTGCTTTCTAGTCCTTTGTTCTTTTTCATTCTTTTCTCATTTACTCATTCCCAGTCTTCAAATGTCTTCTGGTGTATTTTCCCCTTAAGCTGCAAATTCCTAGTTTATTGGATTGCAGATATGTGCTTTTAAATCAGCTGTCCTAGTCTCGCACTGCAGTCTTTTCCCTGACGGGCTCCAGTTATTTTAGAAGCCACCCCTGTATGAAGAGTATAAATTATTCCTTTGCCTGACCATGGTGTAGGGTCTCTCTCCTCAGTATTTCACATTGAAAATCTGAGCCAGACAACCAGCTTCTCGTTTGGTAATAAAAAAAGGGGGGGGTTGAAACTCTGCCCTTAGGGTGAGTGTGTGCCATGTTTTAGCACATGTGTCCCCTATGTGCCTATGTGTTCTACCAGACACACAAAAGTGATCAAATTAAAAAAAAGACAAGGTCTGAGAACTGAGTCTCAAATAAAGACAGCTGCTCTGCTGCTTTCGGGAGGTTATTCTCTCCATTACTCACATGTACAGCATGCACAGAAACATTTCTCAACCTCAGAATTTTCATGTATTCACTCTAAGAATGCAGTCATCATCTTCCTGGGTACATGCTTCCAGTTTTCCAGGAAGAAAACCAATAGGAAACAGACAAGTGATCCTATCTGATAAACTCTGAATAACCACCTGAGAGCTGCTGTAATGAACAATGCCAGGGGTGTCAAAACTCTTCAATGCCTGCTGAAAGATGACCAGTGAGTTAGTAGAAATGGGGATCTACCAGAAAAGAGCTGAGCATTTGTCCTTCATCTTGCAAAGATCGCTCATGACTAATCTTAGACATATGAGTGTACCCAAAAAAGTTAATGTTGTTTTTAAGATTTGCCTTGTCCACCTCTTCACTTTTCTGCTCTATATACCCTGGAGGGTATGGTGCACTGTGTCCAAACTGCATCTAATGCTTTAAGCACAATTAGCAGCTAAACAAGAAAAATAAGCTCAGATCCTTATGCTTGCTCACACTAGATATACGCGTGCCAAGATTTTTTCAAAGTGACTAGTACTTTAAAGAAACTCCCATTTCTAATTTTTGTTAACCTGAGCCACCTCTCACCTGTCCCCTCCCCAAACCTTGTGGTGTCCATCCCTAGCTCCCTTAGAAGCTCCCACCTCCCAGCACTGGGGGATTATTGCAGTCCACTCGTGTCCAGCTCTGTTGCCTCTTCTTCTCAATGTATACAGACTGCTGGTGAGGCTCCTTAAAAGTTTCAGTGCCATGAGGTACTAGAATTTGGATAAAGACAGAGGGGAATGAATCAGAGCAATTTTTCTGGACATCAAGACCAAGAGGGTGGATAGGAGGAGATGTGCAAAGGGTGCATGAGAGGCCAACGGCTTTCTCTGCTGAGGAAACACTGCCTGCACCAAAGGATTTTGCCAAACCGGTATCTGAGCTGGTGGTGCCTGGGATGGGTGCCTTCCCCTGCCTACATCTTCCTTGGCAGCAGGAGCTATTAGTGGTGTTGCAATGACAACAGAAGAGGCCAAGCTGCAGCCCAGCAAACACACTCCTGTACAAGTACTCTGTCCAAACCAAGTTTCTACTCTGGAATCAAAGTTTTAATTCATGTCAAGATTCAACAGGTGGATAAAATGAACAAATGGGAGTGCTCAAAGGAGTGATAGGAGGTCTGAAAGATGAAAGATGTCTATCAAAAGCAAGCGTTTCATCCCTCAGTATCTGCTTCAAATGTTAATTATGCATTCCCTTAACTCCTCTTCTTGAGTTTTATTTATTAGAAAACAATGTTGTACTCCAGGATGCCTGGTTGTCTCTCCACGGCTTGGTCCTGGTGAGGGAGGAGATTTTGCCTACCCAAGCAAAGTATTTCCCTTGTTCTGAGGCCAGGGGAACTTCCCCAGTGATGTAGAAACAGCAAAATGACCAGGACCAAGAGCAGACTGCTTAGTTTAGGACACGTTTCAGGCAATTTACCTACTACAAGGCCCAGCCATATCTCGGAAAGGGGGTGAATTCTTTCCCCTGACCATGATCATGGGGAAGGAGGTGAACCAGAGTGAGAGCATGCTGAGGCTTTTCCTCAGCTCCTGCAGGGGCTGGTTTCATGCCCCCTCCCCTGGGGGCTGCTGCTGGAGTCTGTACATCCACAGCCCAGGATGCTGCCAGCAAAACGCTGGCACCAAGCGACCCCTTGGAGGATTCCAGCTGCGTTGCCATCTTCCTCTCCTAACACCTCCTGGATGCTCCCTCCCTCCCATGAGCAGAGAGCATCTTGATTGCAAAGTCCTCCAAGAGCAACTTCTCCATATTGATCAAGTTAAACCTGAATTTAAGGCACAGCATACTGCCAGTCATCACAGTTCCCAGCAAGTCCCCTGGGCAGCTGTCCTGTATTTTACCCACCTGCCATCTGGTGTGATCACTAACCAAAGGCTCACGTCTGAAGGGGGACATTTTTCAGCTTCCAGACTACGCCGTGGCCTCTGCAAGTCTCTAACCACCCATGGTATTTCCAATGTCCACATTGTCACTGGTGGCCACACCAAAAGGCCCTGAGCCTGTTACGCTCCTTAGAGCGGGAGTACAACTGATCCCACAGGCAGGTCCTCCCTCTTTGCTGCCAAGACATGAGCAGCACTAATTCATTTTAAACACAGCTTTTCTGGATGGTTGGCAAATTGCAGAAGCAACCTACTTTCAAAAAGCAATGCTCTTAGCCCAAAGAGAGCTAGCAGCTACATTTTTGGTTTGCAGCCTTCTATACAATACAAAGGAAGAGATCTGCTGGAAAACTCCCCCCCACTTTTTTTTGGGTAAGTCTGAGCCATGCAGATTTGGTTGCTGGAGCCTTGTGCACTCTGCTTATTAACTCCGGCATTGTTAAACCTGAGCCTGGCACTAGAAACAGAGCCTGAGCACTTCTGCAAAGGAGGTCTGGATTAGAAATACATTGTTCACAGCCCCATTGCATGGACCTGTATCAGCACCAGCCAGCACTCGTGATTTAAAGGATTGGGGAGTTAGCAGAGAAGGTACCTTGAATTTACGGCTGCTTCCCAGAACTTTTCTAGTTAGCTGGCAGGGACTGTGGTTCCCATGCATCACCACTCTGCCCCTCTCTCTGGGTTGAGCACATCCATTGCAGGGCTCGCACCTCTCCCCACTTGGAGGGGGCAGCTGAGCTGCTGTGGGAAGCATCTGGTGCAACGCCCTGGGACCCTGACAGGCCCTCATGATTTCTCCCCCGGCTCTTTTGTTGGCTTTGCACAGCGGCGGGCAGCCGTGCTTGCTGCGTGACTTTCTGCATGCCGGGGGATACTTCAGATGACATGATGGACATTCCCCCTTTGAACCCAGCCCAAGCCCATGCCAGAAAGGCCCATGATAGATTCCCTGTGCCATCCTGCAAAACAGGCTGAAATATAGCACCTTTTAACCAAAGCCCAGGGTAAACAATACAGCCTGTACTCCAGTTCATAAACAGTCCTCGTTATTACGGGCATTTCAAATGCGGTGTGCTACAGCTTGACCTTAAAAGCTATAGACAATCTAGTGGAGCACAGACGGTTTCATAAAGTACAATCACTTCCTGCAATTCTTGGGGCAGTGCAGCCGGAGCCGTGCAAATCCTGTTTTCCCTGCATTGTTTCCTGCATGTGAATATCATCAGTCTAGCGGTGCTTGTAACCATGGCAGTCGTTAAACAGGAGCGGGGAGACTTCTGATAAAGCCATCCAGGACTCCAGGAATTTGCACGGGGCCAGCAACCTTGGCTGGGCAAGGCGGAGGTGCCAGCCATTGCTTCAAAAGATCAAACAAGCAACACACTCAAAAAAGAAGTGTTTTAAGAATAGCCACTGTGTAAAAGTGCTGTCAGAACCAAGTTGAGGCCAATAAAGATGGTGGGAGCACAGCGAGCCCCACACCCCTCAGTGGGAGTGCTGTTTGTCTTTTGGGAAAGCCTTTGCCCCTGCCTGAGGGTCCACGCATTTGTGAGAGCCCAGAGGTGCTGGGCTTACTGCAGCAACTGCGCAACGCGAGAGCAGATCTACAGGAGGTGCAGAGATCGGGGAGGATCACACCTCTCTCCCCCCACTCTGTGCCTTGGTTGCCTCTGCGTTTCTTTGCAGATAGAAAAAGAAAAAAATTGGACAGAGATACTGCCTCAGACTGACAACATAACTGAAGGTAGATCCTTTGCAGTATGACCAGGTCATGCTCTGGATGAGATTATTATTGATTCCCTGATTATTTACTGATGTTAATAATGAACCCTGGGGGTATCAGATTTCCAGACAACACAAAGATGGTACCTGCCCAGCATATTCAGGACTGCCAAACCTTCTGAACATTACATTTTTGCAGAGAATTCCATGTAAGTAAGTGCACGTAATTACACATTTAAAGAACAAAAAACATAATGGGCTGACCATCACGCATCTGGCCATCATCAGATGTCTGAATGCTTTGCAGTCTTCACTGGATTTGGGAACTAAAGCATCAGCAATACCCTGTTTAATACTGCAAGATACCTGGGTCAAGACAGTGTTGGAGGCGTTACCACTCCACAAAAGATTTAATTTACAGACTCCTGCATCCCATAGTGAAATCAATAGCACCAAGCCTGACCTCAGCATACAAGGCAGCACCTGCAGACTGTGAACCAGGCTGATGTTACTGCAAATATCAAGGCAATTAAAGACTTGGTGATGGGGAAATTTTACATGAGTAATTAATTGAATAGGACAGGACGTAGTTCATCATGTCTTAGAATACTGCAATAAAAATTGTGTTTCTGGGAAAGAAGGGTATTTGTATGTGGTAGGAGTGCATACTTGGTCCTGGTGCCACTGAGTAGGCAGGAATTGAAAGCAAGCTTTAAAATGTAAGGCAAGGGGGATGGCAATGTTCACAAAATGGTTGTGTTCACAAAAGAGTAAAAACCACAAAACAAACGCCAACTTCTGGAAAGCAAACACCAACAGCATCGTAGAAATGGTAAGTGAGGTCTCGCAGGAAGAAATTCTGGAGGAAAGAAGTGCAAAAAAGTTACTATGCAAGCTTATATTTGGACAACCACAAAGCAGTCTGAGTCACAGAGGAGAAAAGGAAGTATAGCTGAAGAGCAATAGGACAGCATCAGCAGCTTATGGAAGATTGCCATGTCAATGAAATTAATGTGGAAGTGGAAGTGCAGACTTGGACTGAAGAATGAACATAGAGGAATAGCACAAGCATGTAAATGCAAAATGAATAGCAACTAGCAAGAGGTATAAAAGGATTCACAAATGTCCAGAAGCAACTGGACAACACAGGAAAACCTGTTACTTACTGGATAAAAAGGAGAAATAACGGCTGAAACAGAGAAGGCTGTTCAAGCCTTTGTAAAAAAGTTAACTGTGAAATTGATTTAGCAGGTGATGAGTATAAAGGCCAAGACAGAAGAATTGCCCAAACAGTTTTTAGATAAGATAAATGTTTTCAAATTCATGAGGCCTGATGAAACTCATGCTAGTGTAATTAAGGAACTAATCAAAGCAGACTGAGCTATTAGTGATTATCTGCAAGAATTCAAGGTTTAAAAAGGATGTCCCAGAGGACTAGAAAATGGCATAGACAGGACCTACCTTTATAGAGAGGAAAAAGGAGCAGCCAGGGAATTCAAAACTAATCTGCCTAACTTTGATAAATGGAAAGATAATAGCATGAATAATTTAATAACCAAGTTATAATCCCAAGAGAACAATATGTTGACAAATATCAGCCAGTGTGGGCTTTTTGGTGTGGGTTTTTTGTTTTTTGGTTTGGGTTTTTTTTTTCTTTAAGAACAAGGCACATCAGACCAATTCTTTTACTGGGTAAATAGCCCAGTAATTAAGAAAGAGGCAGGATGCCATTTTTCTACACAATATTCTGAGAAGCAAAATAGGAAAATATGATCTTGGTGAAGTCACATTCACTTAAATGTGCCATGGAGTGAAAAACTGCACTTGGAGACCAGTTATCAGTCATTCACTGTCAGAGCAGGATAACATTTAAGAAAGTCCTTTGTACATTTATCCTAGTCTCTGCTTTATTCACCTTATTCATTAGAGACAGGGACTGACAGTGAGCTCAGCACTTACAACGCAAGCTATAAAGCTCATGAAAGATCCAAAGTGTGTGTGTGTGGGCTTCAAATCACCAGCATGAAAAACAGTGAAGATGAGGCATTTTTGAATACACAAAGTAGATTGAAAAAGTAGAAAAGTGGCAGCACACCAAGAAGCAACCTTGGGGTTACAGAGGGAGGCCTGGATGTGAAACACAAGGCAATCAGCTTGCTCTGTGTGACACTGGTCAGCTTGGCTCCCCTCCTGAGATGAGATCAGTGCACTAGTGAGTTCAGAAGAGAGCAATGGGGATGGTATGTGATGCGAAAAACACCTTATTCAAGCAAAGGTTGGAGAAACAGGTTTTGTTCAGTTCAGAAACAGGAGCAGGGGGAGAACAAGCCATGAGGAGAGATGCTATCAGTCTTTCAGCATGCAAGGGTGTCACACAAAGAACCGAGCTTAGTTGTTCTCTGCATTAAGGAGATTTTTTTTATTTTGCCCAAAGAAGAACAGAGTTAGCTGCCTGGAAAAAAAATAAAAGAAAACCCAAAACTTTCTCATTCAAAGGACAGTTCAGCAGTTGGAACAAGCTACCAGAGGAGGTTGTACGAAGCCTGTCATTGGAGTACCGTTAGCGAAACAGCTGTCAGTGTTGCTCTAGGTCATCTCTTGAGGTCCTTTCCAGCCATGCTTTTGTATGATCTTGCAGAGTAATTAAGCCTCTGTTTAACATTATGCACATAAGTGACTTGCAAAATAGGCAGTGTTCCAAGTTAAGCACATGCTTAATTTCTTTGCTGGTCTGAGGCCCAAGGTATTTCTGGTAGGTGTTAATTTATTCCAAAAATTTTTGCTAGCAACTATTTCCCTATGCACATTGACACCTGCAAAAAAATAAAAACAGTATTCTTCTGTTTCCCAGCTGCTGCATTCCTTTCAAACGATCCTGCCTTCCTCTGATAATACTAAGGAAATAAAAGATTCTCTGTTTGAAACCTTCTTTACTGAATCAAATTATTTCCTCATGCACTGTAGATACAAGAGAAACATGAGGTGACTGAAACAATGAGATGAATCATATCAGTGAAGTATTACGGATGCAAAATAAACACATGAACATATTTATAATTCATTCAAATATATGTAATAGATACAGACATCACACACACTAATATATTCCCCTAAGTCTTAAATAGCTAGAAAACCTCTTGTCTTACAGCAGCAGGACCATTACATTTAGTTCTCTGGGTTTAACCTCACTATGCCTTGTCTCTGTAGCAGCCAGTGCATGGTGGCCTCCATCACCGTGAACAGCAAAACAGTTCACAAAGGAAGACTAAAACCATCTTTAGGGAGCTGAGACATACTGAGATTTAATTGGCTTTCCCAACACTGGATAGCCACTTCCACCACACATGGGACTGAGCCCCATCAGCACGCAGTTGGTGACTGCATGGGGAGCTTGGGGATGCTGAGTACAGCTCAAGTACCAACAAATCCTCATCTCCTTGTTGCTGGGGTTTTTTTTGTATATGTGTGTAATGCGGTGTTGTCCAGGAGTATCGGTCATGATTCAGGTCTTCCCACTCTTTGCTAGGTGTGCAAACACACAACAAAGGAAGGAGCCCTGCCTAAAGCTTTCCAAACTGAGTGCAAGATGAAATACCACAGGTGGATGAAAGGAAGGCAGGGAGGAACAAAAGGAAACCGTGAGTCAGGTAGCACTATTATCTGAGAAATGCTGCTGCTTACAGAGGTGAATTTTAGCCCTTGTGTGTGCCTAGGCTGCTTGTGGAATGGGATGAGAAATGGTCATCTTTGCTTAAGATCTGGGGGTCGGGGGGGGGGAATTGCTGAGAGAAGCTCTTGTGCCCAGAAAGTCAAGCAACAGGGTGCTTATGTTGCCAGCAAGAAGCCTTGCTTCAACCCCTCACTGCAAAGCTGGCAGCGAAGGGACTTGAACCTGGAGATACAACAGAGCATGAGATTGAGCTGGGTCTGGCTGGTCTTGGACATCCCAGAAAAACCCAATGAACAGGGTGGAGATGGTGGATTGGGGCCAAGGAGGTGTTCAGTTCAGCCACACTCATTGCTGCTAAGCTTCTTCCAGACCTAGATCTGTTAGAGGATTCTGCCCCTCATTTTTTTGGCTGCAGATGACAGTGGATGCCACCAGCCCCTTGCTGGGCTAGGTCCTCTCCTGTGTTCTCCCTCTTTCGCTGGGAGATTGGTGAAAGGGGAGGGAAAGATTCATGGCTCCTGTACAAGATTTGATGACCATGAGTGGGGGACTCTGCTTTCTTTCTCTGACACAACCAAAAATTACCAGTTTTCTTGAGAACATTTTAACAGCAACACTAAAATACTGGTTCTGAGTTCACTTGCTATAAAACTTCAAACTGAATTTAAAAGATACTTGGGTTTTCTTGGCTTTCTGCAGATATACTGAAATACAAGATTTTTTTTTTTTAGGAGTTACCCTTTCACTATGAACTTTCAGATATGCCACTTCACGAAGGGGATTTCTCTTTGTGAAGCTGCAGTGCTTTAATTCTGATAAAGTGATAGTCCCATCATTAATTTTTAAAACTGCAGAGCATATGATTAATATTTTCTTAAAGGATGTCTTTCTGTCAAGCCATTAATTTTTTGTTTCAAAGATACGTATGTTTTCCAGCTTTCCTGCTGACATGTAAATTGGTATTTCCCCAGCGGTTCCCCTCTGAACACAATTTCTGACGCACCATTCAGGCAGGCAGTTTCAGTTTGTAAGGTCTAATCCTTTAATTGTTTCACTGATGAAAATTCCAATAACATGCAATTAAATCTCTGGCACATGGTAGTTATTATTTCCTTATCAGTAATGTAATATTTACTATTTATTCTAGAGTAAATACACTGCTGGAGCACACAGACTGCAATATGCAAGCTCACTGGAGGTTGTCTTGTAGGCCACTTACTAATTTCTCTCAGGAAGCCCCACCAAAACCTTAGGAAAAACCTTAAAATTATCACCCTGGTGAACCCTCCTTGCCCATACTACAGGGAGGCAGAAAATCTCCAATATGCCAAGTGCAGTCTCCTGGCTGATTTCAGTTGTGCCAGTGAATGGCCTTTGCCAGTCCCATCAGTGGGGTGGCATGGGTTGCATGCCATGGCTCTGCAGATGGGTCTCAGGACTCAGCTTACCCTGACCCATGCAGCCTGGAGCACAGACACAAGTAGACAAAAGCTGGACATGGATATGGGGCAACACCATGAGTGCACTTCTTTACGCCTAAAGATCATGAGGGCAGGAGGTGGTAAGGTTAAGATAGCCGATCTGGTCCCATAAACCAAAACACTTGGGCAGGGCATTGAAAAGAGCTGCTGGCAACACCTGGGGCTTTCTCCCAAAGGGAGAGCTCTTCTGCACTTCCCCGTGGAGGCAGGGCAGGAGCTGCAGGGCGGCGAGAGCCTGCTCTCCCACTTCCAGCCACTGCTTCCCTCCTAGCTGACCAGTCCAGCTGAGCATGACATCATTTCTCTCACCTCCCCCCACCCCCTATAAATCATCTTTCTCCCTGATTTTTCCTCTTTTTGCCTGAGAACATCAGTTTTGCAGGAAGGTAAGGACATTTGCTTGGAGCTCATCACTAATCCACTGCAGGATTAGCAGAAAATTAACATTCAAAGGCACAACATTGCTCATAGGGAAGCTGAACACCAAAAAATTCTTAGAATACTTTGGAAATTCTGATTTCCCCTTGCAGTGGAAAAAGATAAGGAATTCCAAGAGCACCAGATCTACTGTGATCCTTTCCACAGTGGAGAACACATGAAAAGAATGCTATAATTGGAGATGGCAGGGAAGATTAAAAAAAAGGAGGGGGTGTTCCCTTGGAAAAGGTAGTAGATTGAAACTAAAGCTTTCCTTAGAGACCTATTGTTTTTTGCTTGCTTTTCAATGAGGAATACAGAAAACATTTTTTTTCTTAGGTGCAGAAAAGGACCTCTAGCCTAGGGAGGCACACCCCAGTATGGTGAGTGGGCTGGTGGTAGGAGTGCTCTTCCTCTTCCAGATTACAGACCACTTCTCAAGTGAATAGCCGCAAGTCTGAGCTGTTGGCTATTGTGCTGTGTGTATTTTCTTTTATATTTTTTTTAATTATTTTTTGGCAAAAACAATTGGGAGAGTCTTGGTTTCATTGCACTTTGACACAAGCGTCAACACCTTGAAATATTTTGCAAAATGGAATTCTTGCTGCCCGCCCAGCCCTATAATCAACACCCCAAGGTTTACTTAGGCACCTATCTTACCAGCAAGTTTGGAAATCTTCAGGCTAAATGGTGAACTAAAATGCACATGACTGCAAAGTAAAGTTGGCACATACCACCTTAAAACCCAGTTTTATGGGGAAGAAACACTTGAAGCGGGGAAGCTGTGAATCCCCGGTCAATCCTTGGTCCCTGAAGCCTCATCCTGGTTGGCTCCTCATTAATTCAGTCCAGCAATTGTTTAAGTAAACAGCAACCCCGTACTACAGAGTGTACAGGAGAGATAACTGGGTAAGACAAGTGAGCGGCAGTGAGGAGAGGGAAATCCCACGTGCAGAGTTATAGAATCATAGAATTGTTTAGGTTGGAAAAGACCTTTAAGATCATCAAGTCCAACCATAAGCCTAACACTCCAAGTCCACCACTAAACCATGTCCCTAAGCACCACATCTACATATCTTTTAAATACCTCTAGGGATGGTGAGTCAAACACTTCCCTGAGCAGTCTTTTCCAATGCTTGACACCCTTTCGGTGAAGAAATTTTTCCTAATATCCAATCTAAACCTCCCCTGACGCAGCTTGAGGACATTTCCTCTTGTCCTGTTGCTTCCTACTTGGAAGAAGAGACCAACACCCACCTCAGTACAACCTCCTGTCAGGCAGTTGTAGAGAGCAATAAGGTCTCCCCTCAGCCTCCTCTTCTTCGGGCTAAACAACCCCAGCTCCCTCAACCTCTCCTCATAAGACTTGTGCTCTAGACCCTTCACCAGCTTTGTTGCCTTTCTCTGGACACGCTCCAGCACCTCAATGTCCTTCTTGTAGTGAGGGGCCCAAAACTGAACACAATATTCAAGGTGCGGCCTCACCAGTTCCGAGTACAGAGGGATGATCACTTCCCTGCTCCTGCTGGCCACACTATTCCTGATACAAGCCAGGATGCTGTTGGCCTTCTTGGCCACCTGGGCACACTGCTGGCTCATGTTCAGCCGGCTGTCAACCAATAACCTCAGGTCCTTTTCTGCCAGACAGCTTTCCAGCCACTCTTCCCCAAGCCTGTAGCGTTGCATGGGGTTGTTGTGACCCAAGTGCAGGACCCAGCACTTGGCATTGTTAAACCTCATACAATTGACCTTGGGCCATCGATCCAGCCTGTCCAGATCCCTCTGCAGAGCCTTCCTACTCTCGAGCAGATCGACACTCCCACCCAATATGGTGTCATCTGCAAGCTTACTGAGTGTGTACTCAATCCTCTCATCCAGATCATTGATAAAGATATTCAACAAAACTGGCCCCAACACTGAGCCTTGGGGAACACCGCTCGTGACTGGCCACCAACTGGATTTAACTCCATTCCCCACTACTCTTCGGGCTCGGCCATCCAGCCAATTTTTTACTCAGTGAAGAGCACACCTGTCCAAGCCGTGAGCAGCCAGTTTCTCCAGGAGAATGCTGTGGGAGACAGTGTCAAAAGCTTTACTAAAGTCCAGGTAGACAACATCCTCAGCCTTTCCCTCATCCACTAAGGTTAATGATTGCTCTCCAGCAAGAGCCACAGTGAGCTGCAACCTGCCAGTTTGTGAATACCAGCCTTCTACCTTGCCTTCAGGAAACTTTTAGGGGAGGGGCACGGTTGTCTACATCCACAACTCTTCATCAAAAGCTGCATCTATTCAACTTTTTGAGTTCTGGATGCCTGAATAGGAGCCCTTTCCCCTGCCACCTGCTGTGATGATGGGTTTTCATTCCTAGTATTGTGATGCAGCCCCCATCCAGCATCTCTGATGGACACCCAGGGATACTTGCGCTCTCCTCTCGAGGATTCCTTTTATTGTTCTTCTCTTTTTTTTTTTTTTTTTGTTATTCTGGCCACATAAATCAGAAGTCCTTCAGAGAGAGCCTGCCGGAAAAGCCAAGACACATTCAAATGCTCTCTTTTCATTGTTCCCAGAAGATTAATGACATGTAGGCCAACGAGCCCATAGCCCTGTTCCTGTAACCTGCATGCTATGGGGGAACAAATGAAAACATGTAACTGGAATTTCCACTCAGCTTGTCTCAACAGCACATAAAAAGCTAGGACAAATCAAATTACAACTACAGAATACAACAAAGAAGTTCCCCTCTCCTTTCAAAACAAATAAACAAGCAAGCAAACAAATAGGAGAACGGCCTGATTTAATTGGCAAAGTCAGGCAACACTAGCTGTTTACGTTTGGCTGGAGGCTACCTTTTCATGCCTAGGCTAAGCTCCAGCCACCAGAGAGGATCCAGTGGACTTTGAAAGATTTTCAAGCTAGGCAGCCTGCTGCTGGCTCTCTGTGGCCAGCTCCCGTGGCTGCTTGCAGATCCCGTAACCCATCCATGTGAAACACCCGCCGCTCCATCCCTGCTGAAAGCTGGTGTCCATGTGTTTGTCCCAAATTCCAGCACAGCGGCCGAAGCCGAGGCCTGTCATTCAGGGCCACGGGTGTCCCCCCAGGCAAGGTGGCTTCTTCATTCCAGGCTGCCAGCATGGGAGAAAGGCAGTCACTCACTTTGAAGGGTGTCAGCAGGCTGCATGCCTCAAAAAGCAAGCGTTAAATAAATATGCAGGTCTGGGGGCAATGTTCTGTTGTCTGACTCTCCCAAAACTCGCACTGCAGTTGTTGAGTTGCTGGTTTGCAGAGTTTGGAAAAAGAAAACAGGATCGAGTGAGCCCGGAGTGATGGCAAAGACATCGAGAAAGCCAGCAGACTAAGATGAAACACCAAACCCTAAAAAGCCTGGGAAAATGAAGGGAGGCAGGGTGCAGTCCCTGCAGTGAACCATGGAGCCAAACCGCCCCTGGCAGTACAGCCGTGCTGATGCCAAAGCAGCTCCCATACCCAGGGAGAGCTGAGAGACCCCACTAAGCCCCTACTCCCTCCACTGCCACGTGAGCTGGAAGCAGAAATGAAAAAGCTAATTCCTAGCTGGAGCTGGCAGAAACTTATCACTTTTCTTCTAAAAGGGTAAAATTTTGCATGCTATTTCCTCATGCTTTCTGATTAGCCCATCTCATCTTTTTCCCTGCCAGATGGCTTTGGGCATATAATCCAGCCTCCAGCTGGGGAACAAAAAACCCCACCACAGCTGAGCTCTGCCCCTGCCAAGGAGATGGGTAGACCCTAGTATGAAAAGCAGTTGCTGGCACCTAAAGTGTGCCCCAGAAATCCCTCCTACGTACTATTCCCAAACTTTGTAACTTGACCTGATGCACTGACCGCAATGTTTTCTGTTAATTTCTACATTAAGTAACACTTACTAGATATGTTGAGTGAAACGCACCAGTCTTGGGCATAGCTAATAATTCTTCCCCTCTAAAGCTAGCCAACCAGCCAGAGGTTCAGCATGCAGGAGGATGCGCTGATCCCCCAGTTCTGTAAACTGTCACTCCTTACCCTCTATTTATAGCAGTACAATAGCTGTAAGTAAACCCAGTAACAAATCATCAGCTTTGACTGTATTCCAGTCTATTTTTTCCATTATTTTTTCTTTTTTTAAACATAATTTTTCAGACTTGCCATCTACAACAAGCCTCTGCATTACTTTTTTTTTTTTTAATACAGTGTACACTAACAAGAAGCCTAAAAATTATATCTGTGATACAGCTTGCTTTGCATCATGTGAAGAATGACTTTGCTTACACTGCATTTGCTGAAGTCTGAGGTACAGACCCAGAGCTAAAGTAAATCACAGGTTCCTTACTTCCACTGCATTTGCTGCTGGGGAAACTGAAGCAAAAAAGAAAAGCAATGTCTGTTTGTAGTGGCTGAGAGACATTTGTCAAAAGTCAAATATTTTCAGACATGGATGCCCACAGGCAAATGTTATCTCCCAGATAACAACGGCTAAATGACTGTCCTGATTTTTCCAAGGTTGCAGCATCAGCAACGGTCACTGCAGTCAAGCGGTGTCCAATGCCTGAAGACATCAAACCCGCTATTTGCATCTATTACCAAGCAGTGACATGAGGACCAACAGCCAGGCAACCCATTCTTAAAACATCGATTAGCATCGTTGCCAGAGCCCTACACCAACAGATCCTTTCTGGTTACCTACATTTCCCTCCTTGTTACTGCCTGTGATAAGGTCCCACCAATCTAACCAGGTGGTATTTCTCTTGCGATAGCTGCAGTTGACAATCCTGGCCATCAGAGCAGACCCAGCAGTGTCCAGCAGCTGTGCCAGGTGGAACATAGCACAGGTTCACACACTGCAGATGCCCAAGGATGGATTAGTGCAGTGGTCTCTCTGCAAGGGCTGCCTGACACTGATCTTTTTTTTTAAATGAGGAAGGTCTGTGTTTTAAGCAAACATCCAGTCTGGATTTAGAAATTGCCAGTGAGGAGAAGGCATTACGCAAGAAGATATCGCAGGAGCTGTTTGTTCCAAAACACAGCACAGGGAATACGCGCCCACCTCTATGTGTGTGGGATGCATGCACGCACACCACACACAACAAGAAAACAAGCCACAGCATTTAATTGCTTTGGTACGCATGAAGCCTAAGCAAGTGGGCTAACAAAACAGAGACAGATGGCAGCAAATATATAACTAGCTATTTTAAGACATTATTGTGCTTTAGCTGCTGCTGATTTCTCAATCTCTCCACCACGGGCCCCCTAAATGGCAGCATTTCCAATCCTCTCCTTTCCCACAGTTCAGGGATGCCCAACAGAGTGACAGGCCAGAAGGGGCTCTTGCAGCTTGTCTAAGGACGATTCGCCCTTGGGAGGCACCTGAGCCACCACGCTTTCTGTGCTGCAATGTGAGCTGCCCACTGTGGCGAGCATCCACTGCAGGTGAGCAAATTGTGCACGTGCGTGTCAGCATCCCCAGGTGTCATTTATTTCCAAAAATAGCACTGAGCAACGCACCGGCATGTTAAAGTCCGCACTGGGATTTATTTTTTTTTTTTTCCTCCTTTTCTTTTTCCCCTCCCCAAAGGTCTCTGAGCATGTTCCGGTGGTTATTGTTCTTGGGGCCGTGCAAGGGCAGTGCCCCAGAGGGGCCGGGCTGGAGCTCGGCGCGATCCACACCCACATTCCTCGCCGCTGGGAGACGGATGTCTACTTGAGGCCTCTATTTGCACAACATACTGTATATTTCCATAGAAGGACAATGAGAGTCTACCTAAGCATAAGAAGCCTCCCAGATGGTGAACACTCTTACATATGCATCCAAACCAAGGGATTTGCAAAATACAGAAATTCCCTGCGTGCTTTTCCTCTGAGGTTTTGTGGGGAATTTTTTTCTTGCTTTAAGCAACAGAGTCATTGTATGAGTAATATTGTCCCATGTATTTTTGTTGTCATTCATTTCTGCTTCCTATGATTTTTTTTATCACAGAAACTTCCAGAGTTCTGAAAAAGGATTTGCACACAAAGTGCCTTTTTCACAGATGCATAGCCTCTCAAGTTCTTAAGTGAAAAAGCCACAGAAGTTGCCATTTTCAGATGAAAATGAGATTCACTATGAGATGCTTAAGCATGTTCTAATTTTAAAAGATGTATGTGAGCAGTCCTGCTGGCTTGAGGTACCAGTAGACAAGTGCCTGTGTTAAAAGCACAAGTTTATCTCATTACAGGCTTAGCACATGTTCTTCACCAAAGATCAGCTGAGGGCAAGATAATGGTGGCTTTGTATCTGCTTTGATGGTATAAGGATAGGAGGCAGGCAAAGTTTATAGGCAAACTCAATCTTTTCCATCAGATATAGTGGGAGACAAAGCAAGCAAGCTTTGGGTCACACCAGGGTTGATACACTCCTATGTTCTTATATTTTTTCTCAGCTCTATCTGATGCTACTCACTTCTTTAAAAAGAGAAGTAGACGAGGACTTCACAGGCACAGATTAAAGTCTGAGAGCTGAAAGGGAGAGAAATATAGCTGTGAGACCTTGCTGACCTCAGCTGGGTACCTCTGAAGGCAACAACCTCTCCCCTGGTATGTGTACAATTTACATCATGTTGACAAAAAATAGGTTTAATTTGCGCTTTTTGTTATTGCTGGTATGAGCACAGCTACCCAAGGAGGGAGATTTTTCTCAACTCACATGAGCCATCTCAGCATTAGGCATCTGGCATGACCTAGTGTGTCTGGGCTGCTACTGCAGTCAGTGGAAAGGGATGAGCTCTTTTGAAGATGATTCAATCCATTTTATGGGAGATATCAGAGACAAGAGGGATGAATCACCCTATAGACAGGCTTCGCTCTCTCTGCTAAGGATATAGGGACTCTGGATGACTAGACTTAGTCTTAAGCGGCTAAAATTAGATGAGGTGAATCATGCCCAAAGGTGATTTTTCTATGCTAGAAGTGCCAACGTTACCCACCTAGCAAAACTAGTGAGGCAGCAACAACTGTCGGCGTAAACCTGGCCCATGGCTTTGCAGTTCAGGAATTTGAACAGTCATCTGACAAACATCCAATTCCTCCTACAGTCTCCCCTCCCTTTCTGGGACCTATTGTACCCACAATTGCCCTGTGCAGATTTGACACCCCAGAAACCCTTGCTGCCCATTCCCCATCTCCTTTGTCTCAACAACAGGGGCCCAAACCCCTATGAATAGAAAAATCCTCATTTTCTATACATTTCCAATGGGAGCTAAGGCAACTTGGAATGTCAAGAGAACAGACCCTCAGATTTAACATCTTCAATGCATCAAAGGTGAGGCTTAACATATAACATGGGGGCTTAATATTTAAGCCTCTCCCATCAAATCAGGATGAGATCCCAGTAAGCCAGTACAGTTGCTCTTATAATGACCAGCGCCAAAGCTTGTGGATGTGTATATGAGAGAACCATAAGGAATTGCCTCTGCAGTATATACCTATATGTAATATAATTACATTTCATCCCATTATAACATGAGAGATCAATAAAGGCCTCATCTTAAACAGCCCTCCCCAAACCTACTTTTGTAGCATTACGTAATAGAATTACAAATATGCTCATCATCAGCATACATTCCCAGCCCTTTCTGAATCTTGATAAATTCCTGACCTGTGACAGCCTGCAGTAATGAGTTTCATAGTTGAATTATATCACGCAGGGGAAAATAGTTCCTTTTCTCAGCTTTGAACTTGCTACCTTTTAGTTTCTTCTAATGTCCTTGGAGAGCAGCTAGGGCATGTTAGGAATTTTCCAGTGAAACAGATTGGAAAACGGCAATTCAGAGTGCAAACATCTTTGGGAAATGGGTCTGTTTGACAACCTTCTGATAAAGCACAAACAGGACTGGGCCCCGGAGGTGTTTCCTGCTGGGTTGCCTGACATAACGCTGGGGAGCTGAGGGCTGCAGAGATCCCTGCTCCAGGACAGGTCATCGCTGGGCTGGCCATGGTTAGACCAGGGGCCTCAGGAACCCTGGCTCATCTCAGTATCTTGGAGCTTAGATCTCACTCCTCAAATGAGGTTTAAAATTTTCCTGAACAACATGTTTCAGTTCTGAAATTTTTGTGGAGTTCCCCTTTGCAGGAAATTTGGTAAACATGTTTCCCCACCCCTCCCCAAAGTGTCATGACATTCAGTCCTTTTACTTTCTGATTTTAAGGAAGTATTTGCCACCTTTTCAACCTCTTCCCTCCTCAGGGTTTTCAGACAGCTCTCAGTTTTCTTTGCTCTCCTGAGAAATTCCTCCAAATCTGCAGTGTCTATTCTAAGCAGCAATCAGTAGCAAAACTCTCACTGCCTTTACTGGGGACAGGAACAGTATTTCCCACATAAAGATCCACATAAATGTAAGATGATTGCCACCTGAATATTTGCACACAAATACCCACTGCCCAATGGGTGTACAGAGAGTGCCTTGATGTGTAAATGTGCAGTATTTGTCAGTACTCAAAATCTTGCTTCTTCCCTTTTGGTATGTCTCTGGCCCATAAATGCAACTCTCTGAAGAGCTTACTGAATGCCAAGCGTGGGAAAAAAGACCTACTAGGTTAGAAATGCAGACCCCTTCTCTTTGCAAGAAAGAAAATTTCAGGATCTCTCTTCCGTTCCCATCTGGGCTGAGAGAATGGACCTGAAGGCACATTTGGGGTTACTTCCTTTAAAGGTTCATTTTAGCCTAGTATGGGCCTATCGCTACGAAGTTAAACAAAAAAATTCCCACACAGAACAAACAGAAAGGGCCAAAAGGTCTTCTAATGGACATTTTCCTTTGGTGTCCTTCTTCTGAAGCAGATTTAAGTCACATTAACACATATTTCAGGCAAAATAAAAAAAAAAATAAAATAAAATAAAAAAAAAAAAATTCCCAAACCCTGACATCATGAGCAAACAAAAAAAGCAGCATGGCAAATTCATGCTTCTCATAAACTTCATTTTTTCATATTATTTTTTCTTATTCCACCGTAGGGAGTATGAAACAAAACAGAAATAGGTGCAGATGTAATTTTTTTGCGTGAAACTGATAAGAGTGAGCCTGCAGACACCCCATCAATAGCATCTGCTGGGTGCACAGTTCACATCTCCACGGTGGAGATGGAGTGAGGTGAAAGGATTTGTTTAAAGGCAGCAGACATACAAACAGTGAAGTTCATGCATGGATGATGGACCTGCGAATAACAGACTTGGGCAGTTCAAGGCAACTTAGGCATCCAAGGCAACTGTTCCAGTTGCAGTTTGAAACTCCCAAAGCCTGGAAGATTTGAGAGCCACAGCTGTGGCTTATGGCTCATCTCTTTTCCATTTCATGGTACTTTGTGCACCCTGACCTCTGGCAAGTGTTGGGCTGGCGATCCTCCCTCACAGCTGCATCTCCGTGAAACCAGGCAGAGGCACAGGAAGCGTATCGTGGTGTGCATCGTAGCCAACCACCACTGACAAGTGCATGAGCTTTACTTACTGCCTCCCTGGAACTATATATAGACAGCCAGGCTTGGAAAAACATGAGTTGGGTCATCTACTCCAGTTGCCCACATCACAAAGATTATTTCCTTACTTTATTCTTTCTATTGTCTTATCCTATCTAGTCTCACCCACCCATGTCATTGCCTCTGCTACAGTTCGACAGTCTGTTCCAGGCATGCTCAAGGTTATGAATTTTTTTTCCTTATGTCTAGCCTGATTCTTTTTCCATTTTTAATTTTAGGCCAGACTCTGTTCAGCCACTTTTTAAATAATCCAGATAACTCTCTTCCTTTCTTTCATGCAGTTTCCTATCACTTATTTATATTGCTATCATCATGTCATCACCCCCCAGCCTAACTTTTTCCATGAGCTCCTGGCTGATGCACTCTCTGTTTCAGCATAATCATGTGTTCTTCTTAGCTGCTCTTCTAATACTTTCCAATTTGCTTTTCTACCGTTACGATAGTTTCAGCTTTCATGCAGCATTTAGGAAGAAAAGTTTGCTGCTCCCATCCAGCATGTCAATACTATAGGCTAGTAAATTTACACACTCAACTAGCATTATGTTTGTCTTTTAGGCCTTTAAAGCAATTCTTTGCCCTCAGCATCTTGCTTGTCATCTTCATTGTAAGATCACAAAATGTACAGGCCAAGATTATACCAGATACCTGCACAAATCTACAAGGTTGAAAAGGGGACAGGACTTTGCTGAGTGTAAAGGCTTGTCTATAGGCTGTGGTCACCATA
Organism: Morus bassanus; assembly: GCA_031468815.1. Lineage (NCBI taxonomy): Eukaryota > Metazoa > Chordata > Aves > Suliformes > Sulidae > Morus > Morus bassanus. The sequence goes on from CM062567.1 coordinate 71,388,204, forward strand.
AGGTTGAAGACTTTGACACAGCCTGAGCAATGAGAGAAATATCAGATGCTGGGAATAGTAACAGAATATAGGCACAAGATACAGCATTAAAGAAAAAAAAAAAGTCATCAGCCAGAAGATTTTCAGGTAGTAAAAGACAAGATAAAATGGGAATAGAGCAGAACATTTGGAGGAGAAAGGATTTTTTCCAGTGGTATAACAGAAAAATCAGAAACCAATTTTTCACTGGTTTCAGTAAGATTTAGACAATTTCACATGTAGCCAAAAAAGAATGTTTACACCATCAGCTTTCTAGATTATCCTACCATAGCCTAACTCTGCTTTTCACAAGCTTGTTTACAACTGACCTACTACTAGTTCCTCATCAGCCAGTTTCACCCATTTGTACCTTAGTTGGTAGAGATACTGTTTTTCATTTAAAAAAAATATAATGCATAAATGATTCTTGCTTAAAGGGCTGTTTTTTAAATTGTTACTTCCATATTATTTCCTTTGTCTAATCTTCAAATATATAAATCACACCTTAGTAAATAACTCCCTTCCTTGCCCCTGCCATTTAAATGTTGCTCATCAGTGACTGGAATTTGAGCTTTGTTTTTAACACACTGCATGCTGCAGTTATTCAAACACTAAGCTTGCTGCCACCACTGAGGCCCCATGATTTAAAACTTTTAAGTCATAAATGCTAATTAGACCATGACTTTTATTGAATATCACAGGAGGGCAAGGTATGCAAATGACATTTTATTTTTGTAACCCTACCCTCTCTCCTGTCCTCGTATCAAGTCACTGGAACCTCATGGGCAGGTTGTAGATTTCTTAAAAATTTTCAACTTCCAATATAACAAGTGGGGGAAAAGACTTTTCTGTCAAAGAAGAGGATGTTCAAGTGACACAGCTGAAGGTAACACTGTGTTCCTGAAAATGCTAATTTATCCCAGGTACAAAATAGAGGGGAATAATGGGAGTTTCCAAACATCAACATTTCTGATTCAGGACCACATGGGATCTCTGAGAGAGATGCTTTAGACGTTCCTGATTATAATCTGATGGTTTCACCCGCTCAAACCAAGGGCAACCTTCTCATCCCCTGGCTGTATCATCCCACCTCATTCAACACTTTGCAGTCATGGAGCAGACTGAAAACTACACTTCTTTTGGTAGTTTTAAGTTGGCTTCATGGCCACTAGAGCTAGTGCAAAGGATGGAGCATGAACACAAATACAGGGAAGCACTGGAAGAGGAGAGCGAGCAGGAGCACGGTGGCCTCAGACTGGCCCACAGCAACTGTGAAACTGTACCACAGGTTACTGGCATCAGGGCAGGACTATCCAAGGCCCATATTATCAACCACAGGTTACGCTGGGTGGATTCTCTGATCTTCAAAGTACACCAAGCTTATTAATTGTAAATAGCTCACCCATGTAGTTCTCCAGCTGGCAATGACTATAGCTGTTGCAATTATAACACCCATATTCACCACTGCATCTGTTACACAGCAAAGGTCCCTGCTCCTGGGCGAGCTGTTCTCTCCGCTGCTCCATGCTCCCAAAGCTAGTTTCTCTCTACATCAGGACTACTCACAAATGCTTCTTACTTCCTATGGTCTTGGCAACATTTTAAGGCAGCTCAACTCCTAGCATCTCTTCAATGAGAAATTTGTCATCATTTAGCAATCTGCCTTAGCTCTGTGGAAATAAAAAAGGAAGTTCTTATTTGCCTACCAACCACTTGTTCCCAGCTTTCGTTATTTTCTTCCCTAGTACCGTATGGAAGCACCAGGGAAGACCCTGGATGAACTTACAGAATCAAAAATCAAGGTTACCCTAGTTGTCAAAATAGAATAGAAGGAGTCAGATGCAGACTTAATTTCTCTCTCTACCACATATGCAGTGTTTAATCAGGCAGCCACCTAATGCAATCTCTTTGTCTATCAGTTTACACAATGCTAAAGTGAGGCTAGTAATTACTTTATTAAAGACAGCAGCTATTGTGGCACCAAGTTAGAACAGTGAAATTAAAGAGACCAGGCTGCTGAGAATGTAATTAATGAATGTTTGCAAAACTCTGTGATTATTCGATAAATGGCAGGCTTTGGGACACTAATCACTGCAGTACTACAGGTACTATACACCTCTTTTGGTGATGTTTTATACAGGGAATTAGTGTGATGACCCTGGAGACAAGGGATCTAGTACAATATCACCCCTATGGTCCCTAAGACTTCAGCAAAATCAAATAATTCCTCCAGAATTATGTTTTAGTTCTTCTAGCAGCTGTGATGAGTAATGAAGAAAAGTCAGTAAAAAGGGAAGATTAGGACATGATTTCCAAACTGTAAGGAAGGAAAGGTCTTGTCTAGTTACAGTCAGAAGCATCTTAGAAGGGTTTGCCGGCAAGCAGAACTGGAAATGTTCAGCCCAGAGATACAGACATCAGGATAAGAAATATTAGATTTTCCATAGAACTATTACTGCAGGAAAGTGGGTCAGAGAGTCAAGAAACCAATTAATGAATGGGGAATAGTATGCAAGGCAAAAAACAATTATCAGCATTTTTCCTTCTTGAAGCTGTTGATAACTTGAAGCTGTTTCAATAATGATATCCCAAACCGATGACAATGTTTCCTCCCACCATCCGACACTATCCTGTTGCTTTGTGTTTTAAAGGGCTGTCAGCTGCATGGAAAACAAGGAAGAAAGGTCAGCAAGAGAGGACAGGATATGAAGGAATGTCGCGCAACCACATCAAGGCTTTTGAATGTACAGAAACCCTACACAGGCCCTTGCGGCTTGATCCTGCGAGCCTTCCCCAACAGCAGCTGCCGGTGTTTGTGCAAGCATCCGAGAGAAGCCAGCAAGCCCACATGCATCACTGGTGCTCCTGGAGACAAGAGTGCAGCAGTGTCCATATGCAATTCCAGTGTGGTACATTACAAATAGTTAGCACCTTGGTCTACACAGCAAGGAGACTATTTTTACAATGTGATCCTCTCCCCCCTCCATTTTTTTTTTTTATTTTTTTGTAAGCTGACATCTTAGTCGCTTGTCCCAGAGAGTGATCAGAGTGAACATCCCTGTGTTTACCCCCTGCCTGATGGCTGTTGCAGTCTGTAGCAGAAGTGGGAAAGAGCAACCAACACCTCCAGAGAAGCCTGAAGGAAGTTTGCATGCATCTGTCTCCAGGAAGAAAAATATTCTCTGTGGTACTGAGCTCTTGCACACAGCAGGCATGCAGGTCCCTGTGTGCCATAGAGATGCGTGCATCTTGGAGCAATAAGAAAGGATCAAATTCACAACCCTTAAATATCAGTGTTTTGCATGCTCTTCGAATCAGCCCACGTTCATGACCATGTCCCACAGTTCTCTATGCTTACTGCACAGAGCACAGTGCTCCAAAGAAATCAAGGAGAGTAACAAATGGGAAACAGTACCTTTGTGAAACCGTGGCAGAACTCTACTGTCCCTGGGGGGAAAACAAAAAAAAAAAAATCTACTGAGAGCACCAGCCCAACAGCCCTGTCTTGCTGAAAATGACTGTTTTCCCTAAATAACGAGCTCCCTTTGGGTCCAGTCTTGACATCTGTGCAGATTACAGGAAGACAGTCCCTGAAACCATATGTTGAGACACAGTTTCATCACATCACTTGTGTGCCCCCTTTCCTCAATTCACAGTAAAGATACAAAAGCTGTACTCTTGAGCCAGAGCGCTCCTTGGCCAGCATATTTTCTCTGGGCCGTGCATCCAAGGATTCTGAACATTTTGTTCCTTAGGTAGCAGTCTGCTATTTAACACACTATTTGAGAAAGCCCGTGCCAGAAGGAGAGCAAAGTATCAAGGAGTAAGGAAAGTCCTCAGACACATCTACATAATTTACGTTAATTTTACTGTTTTCAGTATGTAGATAAAAGCATGGAAGTGGCCAGTTGACAAAGGTGGGCTTCTAAAATTCAGGGAAAGCCACAAACAAAGGGCCACATTCTGCAGCAGCTCCAGCTCCTTTGAAGACTGAAGATTAAGACTGAGCCTCTTAAAGTTCGTAGTTACTAAACTGTTAAGGGTCAGTGAGGAGAGTAGCCGTGTAAGTAATGTGGACTATTTAACAGACTAAAGCTGTCCAGCTGCCTTTTTTTTTTTTTTTTTTGGCTAAAGAAGTCAGAACAAAAGGGCAACCTCAGAAAGGGAAGAGACCACACACACCTGGTAGATCAGAGTAAATGCCAGGAAGAAGCAAATTCCTTCTTAACAACTACTAGAAGTGTTGCTTAGATTTTTCAGAACTGTAAAAACTAAAGACTTAATGCAACCCAGAAATTCGCCTGTCCTGTACTTCCTACAAACACTCAGAACTGGCCTGGTAGTCAGCACATTTAATCTTCTATTTTGTCTCATATTCATACATATGGCCCAGATACATTGCTCATATGGCTTTGGACAAAAGGTTGGACTATTTTGGGCAAGAAAAAGAACTCTTTTTTTTTTTTTTTAACAGCTTTAAATAGCACTCAGTGGTAACAAGGCCCAACCCTTAAAAATAGCAGCAGTAAGTCACATATACTGTGAGATCGTTAATACATTTTCAACCTGTTGTAACTGGAGAGAGGCTCTTAATGTTAACTTTAGATCAAACCAAAATTATTGCAAAGTTCTAGCATATTTAAATTCAGGAACTTGCTTCCTTCTGCTACAACGTTTCATTGTTGTAAAAACTACTTTGTCTAGACAACAAATAGGAAAATTTCTCTTGCTTGGAAATTGAATATCAAACTCTGACTTCAGGATGTGATCTGACTGCATTGATACCACTTTCTGTTGACAAAGATTTCACAAAATGAATCACAATCCTGTGCTGTAGGTTAGATCAGCCTTTTAAAGCTGGCAATACTTTCATTCACTAACAATAGAAAAATAGTGATCAGAACTGGATACACATTTTTTTTTACATTGAAATAACACTCAAATTTTCCTCCCTCTGTGCCTCTAGTAGCATTTTACCCCATGATTCCTTTGATTCCTTTTCACAGGGACCATGCAAGCATTGAGGAATTACATTGTAAGGTACTACCTGTCCCACACAGCCGAAGAGTATCCTAGGAGTGCAACAAAATGCAGAAGTCCCTTTGGGTGCTAATCACAGTCTCAAGGATGACAAAAAAGAACAAAGCTACAGCCTTAGGGAAAAGTCCAAAGCGAACTTTTAGGTCCAGAAGACAGTATTCCCCCTTACCAAACTCAAGCATCATTAGACCCTTAGCTCACCAAAACCTGCCAGATCACCCTCACCCTGACCCCTTCCAAAAATTTCTCAAATAAGAATTGCTTACCCTTAAATTATGTAGTAATTAACTCCCTTCATTGCAAACTGAAGTACAGCAATGTCATCTCACTTCCTCATTCTTTTGTATACCTATGAAATTCAGTGCAATTACATGCAAAAGTAATTTAGAAGAAAATGTAACCAAGATGGCACCTATTTAAGTGCAGCAGTACTCTTCCTCATTGCTCCTAAACAGAAGGTCTTTGATATGAGACCATACCTTATAGAACAGCGCTGCTGCACATCAGCAGATCGATGCCTTTCTACCTCCCTTATCCCTGAAAAACAATAAATCAAATTTTAAATTTTTTCTTACTTACATAACCCCAAAACGAAGCTGTTCTGGCTACAAGCTGACAGAAAAACAGTGCTGTGCAGCTCTTGTTGCCACCCAAATAGCAAGTGGAAGCAAAGGAACAAGAGGAAGGGGTGCTCACCTGGCAGTAAATGGCACTGGCTGCTTCCAATGAATCCGGTACTGAAGAGTTACCAGGTGTGTGAAGTGGAGCAGAGCTTTTCAAAACAGCCTAAAAGATTTAGATAAAACATCAATGAAAGGTGTGTCTGTTTACCCTCCACAGCTCTGAAAATCACTACTTACTTGTCTGTACTTAAGAGACATACTGGATCAGACCAGCAGTCCATCTAGCCCAATATCGCATCTTAGACAGTGGCAATAAATAGGTTACACTATTCAAAGACAGCAAATGGGCCTGGCTACTTTCTGTAGTCTTTTCTGCTTGTTCTCCTCCAAGACCCACAATGGATGTATTAGGGATGACAGGGGACAGTTTCCTTTGACCTTTACTTGTGGACCTGCTATCACTGAGTTTGTCTGATCTCTCTTTGAACCTGCAGACACCGTCTGCCTGAAACTTTCTGTGGCAACAAATCCCAGAATGTCATTGCCAGGCACATAAGAGAAGTATGCTCTTTCATCTGTGTTGAACTGATTTCTTGCTAGTTTCAGCAAGCATCCCCCAGTTCCAGCATTAAGGAATTTGGTAAATAACCCTTCTACCTTTGCCTAATCTACCACTTTTGCGATTCTGTAAGTTTTTACCATCTCCTCCCTCACACCCCCACCTTTCTTCTCTCCACATTGAAGTGATTCAGTCTTTTTAGTCTCTATTCCTAAGATATCACCCATTCAGCAGCCTGTGAGCTGTTTTCCTTGCCCTCCTCTGGATCTTGTCTAGCTCCTCTAAATCATCCTAGAGATGCAGAACTGCACAACATACTGCAGGTATTGTCACTAAAGCAGTTTTCTGTAGGAAAATCTGTCTTGCAGGCTAATTTTTCCTAGCAGGAAAATGGCACTGTTTCTCTCATTATCCATACCCGACCTTGTGATGGCCAGTACTTTGCTGGCTCTTCTGCCACTGCACACCAAGCAGATGATCTCAAATAACTGTCACTGATGATGCTGAGGTCTCTTTCCTGGGCTGGAGCTAACCATGTTCAGCATCACGAAGGCATGGTTTAGATTATTTCTCCAAAGATGCATCACCTTTCATTTGCCTACCTGGACCTCATCTGCCACCTTTTTGTACACTCATATGGTCCTTCTGAAGCTGGCACGGCATTTGCCTATGGAGAAATGCTTAGACTTGCACATTTTACTGTTCAATCCCTTCTCTCCTCTTCATTATCAATAAAGATGCAACATCCATCCCTGGGGACTCTCCACTGCTGACTATAATTCTCTGGCCACTTAGTTTCTTCAATAACCTTTAGCGTGGTAGCTTTAAAAAGGCTTTTGAAAATTCAGGTGTTTTGAAAATAATGCTGATAGGATTCCTTTCACCCTCATGCTACTGACACTCTCCTAGAGACCTAGATACAGGTTCTCCCTTCCCCAAAGGCTAATCTTTCCCAAGAGATGTGCAGGACTATCCATCACCTTCCCAGAGATGGAAGTCAGACCTGTCTGGCTTCCCAGTTCTGGTCTGTAGTTCCCAATTCTTACAGCAAATCAAATTAAAGGGAACATTTTAAGTCAGGATAATTTCCTTCTCCACTTAAGAATGTCAGGCTTGTCCTCTGTCCACTTCATATGATGCTGCCGGTTAAGGCCTAGCTCAGTATATATAAAGACAACATACAGTATTTTGTCTGCTTATTCAGTAGGTTTTGTATTGTCATAGGCTGTAGAAAAAAGTGCAATGAAGTCATTCTGGAGAGTTGGAAAAACAATTCGGGTAATCCCAGGGTTCCTTGGTTTTGCACTCCAAATTCTTCAGCTGTAAGGCCATTTTCTAATTCAGGACAACTTCCTAAGAGGCCATTCTTTCACTCCTTTCTGCAAGAGGGCACAAGCATCCTGCATGTTTAACTGCAAGCATACAATGTTATCTACTCCTTCTCTCTTATGTAAGTTTGCAGGAATGCTGAAAGACTTTCCGGGCTCTGAGAGGTTAGGGGTTGGAATCAGGTCCCTTGTATATCACTGCATTGGCTTTTTGGGACATGAAGTTATTGCAATTAAGATACTGGCGGATGTGTGGGCTAAAGAACCCAACTGATATCACAGGCATTTATTGATAATGCAACCTCTGAGGAAGAAATCTGGGGAATTTTTGTTCTTCATGCTTTCCGCTGCAAGCAAGCAAACCATATGGATTTATCAGAAACACACAATGCTTCATCTAGCTCAAGAGAAAAAGAATAGTGTTTATTTTACTGTGGAGGAATGTTCTCTTTCAATTTTGAGAGCCAGTTACCTAAGCTGGCACTGTGCACCCTTTGGCCTCCAATAGACATATTGCTCTGGTTTAGTTCAGTACTATCTTTAACCTGATTATTATTTACTATTTGTGTTGTGATATGTCTCCAAGCTGCAGTCACGGAGAAAGGCTTCACTGTGTTAGGTGCTGTACAAACACACAACTGAAAGATAACTCTTGCCTTGAAACGTGCAACTAAGCAGCTCCTAAACTGAATTCTGGCACACAAGGAGGAGAACATCAGCTGGGGGCTGGGCTAAGGGCTTGGGGTTTGATTTCCTTCCCCACCTATGCAATCTCAAGCAAGTGGCTTTCTCCCACCTCATTTATCTTGTACGCCACTGTACCGGAAGCCCAGCTGAAAGGCAGCGAAGGGCGGTGGGAAGAGCTTCCTATCTCCTGGTTCTTTCCTCTTGTGGCACCTGGTATTTAAGCAGATCATCTGCATCTGCTTTCTCCATGTGCTGGTGGGCACACAGGAAGAAAACACTGAAAAACCTGAAAATCAAAGCAGTCAACGGCCTGACAGTTGCTCTGCAAAATGTTAAGACCACCTTTCCATGAAGGGAAAAATCCTTTCCCAGAAATCTTACTACAGTCCTGAGAACATTTTGTTTGGCAATGGACATAGAGCAATCTTCTGCTCTGACAATATTTTGGGTCCTTTCTTACTGCTCAAGGACAGCATCCAAAAAGCTATTAGGAAGGATAGTGTTTGGTTTAGTCTCACCATTTACCACATCGAGGCCTGAGGTCTTAGTGGTCTTGCAGGATGGAGCTTTTTGCCAGAAGAGGTTTGGTTGGGTCAGTGTCCATCCGTCTGGGTCTAGCAGCAGCAATCTGAATGTTTTCTCCAAGCTCTTGATTGCAAGGCCACCCTTGAGAAATGGACTTTGAGTGAGGCCAGAGTGCTGGTAAAAGTGTTTACTTCTGTGCCTCAGGATGAGTCATGGCTCCATAAAACCATTCTCACTTTCCAGTGGATGAACTTCAGTTCCAGGAGTCTGAAATAAATGAACACCCATGCTTGACGTGGGTTTCAGGCAACCCAGGGGAGGACAAGGGAGAAGGAGGAAGACCGGCGTACCAACTCTGTTCCAGCATTGGACTAATTTTCCTGATTTTATGTTAAATATGTGTCTCTCTCTGTTTCAGCAATATTTCAACTCTGTCTAGGTTTTGATATTCCCCAGGTGGAGATTTATTGAGTCATTTCCATCTGCGCTGCAAGGACGAGTATTAGATGGTGCTACTGAGGAAAATGGAGCAAAATAACAAACAAGGGGGAGCGCAGTTCTGTGGCCTCTTCACGTGGAGCTTGGACTCTTTCCTTAAACTGCAGCAGCACCTTGCTTTTCTTGAACTATTTCCCTGCCTTATGCTAAAATCTATTACTGCAAATATCCATGCAAATAACCCTGTAGAAAAAACAGGCTAATGTAAACTGGTACCTTTGGTAACAAACTAATGAAAAGTGTGTAATGGGGCACATAAAGTCCATCTTTACAGAGTCTGTGAGCACAGTATATATGACTACTACATGCAAAATTCAAGAAAAAAGCTAGAAAGAAAAGCACTGTTGTTTACAGAAATATGTCAAAATGATACCATTGCTGGAAGAGGTGGTGGCAAACCAGCAATTAATGTTTGCCTTCGTTCATATACATTAGTGTAATTTAAGAGCAAAATACATACAGTAGGCAGGATAGTTCTACAGTTTGTTCATCTAGGTCCTAATAAAACGTATTCAAGACTCTGTTTGTGTTTTCTTGAAGCCACGCTGATCTCCCAGCTCCTGCATGCTTCTTTGGTTGTTCCCTGCTGGCTTCATCTCTGTGGATTACAAGCTCTCTTGAGAGAACTGGGTGTAGGATGGAGAGGTCTTTTTTGTACTTCTGAAGTGGATAGCATGTTTTTAGCAGTACTCTAATCTTTATATATATGTATATCTATAAAGTAATTAAAATAATTGTCTCCTAATAAGACGTTCGTAAGTAGCTTATGGCACACTGCCCCTATTGTAGAAAAGTATGTCCTTGCAGATAAGAAACGTCAATTAAAATGTAAGCTTTGCAGAGCACAGAAAACATATAGTTTCATACATGAATTAAAAAAATTTTGTACTTTTCTGTTCTTTGTTGTTTGTTTGTTTGTTTGCTTTTTAAACAGCCATAAGTAGTAAAGGAAAAGTAATGTGCAGGAACTGAGTCAGCATACTGTATAAACACAGCAAATAGCATCTTAATGGCTATGTTATCTTATCATAGTAGTGCATAGTTTTGTATGCAAATGTTACCTCAAATATAGTCAACTATCTACAATAAAGAGCATTTATGGTAGAAAATGTAAGAATTATTTTATATTCTTTCATTATTATAATTGGCTTCCAAAACAGCATAATAAATTTGCAAAAATTTGTGTCTAAGTTAACAGACACTTTCACTAGCTTTTAGCTTGCTGCCTGTATATTGGATATCATGCAAGACTTGTTAAGATACAACAGGGGACACAGGGTGAATGAAGACAGAGGCACAGTTACACACTCCCTCATGCCAATGTCATGGGCCGTTAGCAGAGGGCAAGGGGGAAGTCATGCAGCTGCCCTGGTGCCATATTTCACAGCCAGATAATTTTACAGTAATTAGATTTCTGCACCAGCCAAGAGAACACCTTCCTAAGATTGCCACTGTCTTGGGCACTCTGAGAAATTAAACTCTGGGTCTCTGAAGACACAGGAGAATAGAACTGGAAATGATTTTGTCATGCCATTGTCCCCTGCGACACAAGCAGGTAAAGCAAGGCCTAAACTAGACTTACCTGACCCTTACTTTCATGTGACATCGATGAGAAGATTCACAGAGATGCTGCAAACAGGAGCCTGAGTAAAGCCTATTTACAGCTATCCAAAGCAAACTTGTAACCTGCTCTTTGAGGGCTTTTCTGTTCATTTCAGAATTTTACATGGGGGACAGTTAGAGTAGAAAGCCCAGTAAATACCCTCAGAAAAGAACAAAACTAAGCAAGGAAGTAATTGATCTCAGCAAAATTACAGACGCAAAAAATCATTATAAGACTTTTTCACAGCCTTTACATTCTAAAAGGAATAGTATTTGCTTTTAATGTAATTTAAAAAAAAAACACAATTGAACAGCTTGTGTGATAGTAGCATAATACTGGGACTGAAAATGGGCCCTATGTTTCTAATGGCCATACACAATTAAAATGCTTAAAGCAGGGAAAATTTTGCTCTTCCCATCACAATTCCATTCAAAAAAATTACTTTTCTAAAATCCTTCATTTAGCAGAACTTCTGCCTGAGATGGGCTGCTTTTTCCCCTTCCGAATTCCTGGCACAATATAAATCAAACAAATTCAAGATAGCAAAGCCGGGAAAATCATTATTATAATCGCAAAACCAGCAAAAAGGTCAACAAGAAGGAGAACAACAATAGGATTCTGGTAACTGTTTGGGAAGAAACTATTCTTGCTGCAGTCAAACTCACTGTTTTCATAACAACAAATTAAATACCAAGGTAATTCCCCAGAGTCTTCAGCAGCGTGGCTGTGTTGCAGTGGTAGAAGCCACTCCAGCACAATGCACAATATCACTAGGAAAACCTCCCAGCTGCCGAGCCACCACACAGCTCAGTGGTGTTTGAAGTTAAGCTGGAGTCAAGCCTACCTTTTCAAAGCACTGCATTGTTATTCTTCTTTTCCTCCCATTCCTGTCCATTTCCCCGTCTTCCTCTCTTACTTTCCCCTGGCAGGCGGACATATTTTAGACTCCATTCATAATATGAGAAGCTGTAAGAGGGAGTATTATTGTACTGGTGCAGAGATGGCTGGACTTCTGGCTTCACTAGTCAGGTATGAGGGACTCTCAGCTGCACCCCCCCTTTTCAATATTTTATTTGCTTATTGGTGCCTGATATGTACCCTAAAAATGTGTGATTGATCAGGTGTGAGCTGTTGTCTTACAGTCAGATGGCCCAGGAGACAGGTCAACCAGGTGAGTGCTCTGCAAACACTCATTCTGAAGGAGAGTGGCATTGGTATTTGCTTTGGCTGTTCGACTTCGGAGAATGCAAAATCAAGACCATGCTTTTGCCATGGTCTGGCCTCTCTGAGATGCCTTTACTCATCAATAAAATGTGATGTTCTATATATTAAAGTGTTTAAATGAGAGTTGCCAAGGAACTGCAGATATCAAAGCAACTTTCTTAATATTTTGCACTGGGAAGCTTAGACTTTCATGACTAGTGTGCAAAAATGAATATATTTTATCACTTACTGGGTGAGTAGATGTGTCTACATTACTATGTCAGTCCTTCTCCGAGCAACAGGCAGTAACACAACTGGTAAATGGCTGGAGCGTAACAGAAAGAGAAATAATTATTACAAAAAAAAACCCACTTCAATATGTCAGATAAAAATTGGGATAGTTGGTCCCTGCCAATCAACAGGTTTAAAATAAGCATTCTTATGCAATTAGCAGCTATAGAGGTTTCACCGGGTAATAAATACCCATGTAACAACAATAAGCTACTTTATCATCCAAATCTAGTCACCATGCAGCCTAAGGCTTCGTTCATAAAGTCTAAAATATGTATGATTGCTGTGTTGTTTCATGGCATTTTCAGGTAAATACCCACTACTTTGCCTTGTGGACCAGGCCCAGTATCTCCAGTCCTTTTACTGAGTCACCTGGCTGATGAAGCTTCAAGATTTCCTGAGAGTCACAGTGATGAGGGATGAGCACAGCGAAATGAAGACTCAGCGAGGTGGTAGGAGGGAAGTTGTTTCTGCTCCTTCTGTAAGCTTATCAAATTCTTTCTTCCTCACTTTTCCAAACTGTATTCTCATGCTTACTGTGCTCAGGAAAAGCTGACTGCCTTTTGACAGGAGTCAGGAACTCCTGGGGCCTTTTGACCTACACTTAGCTCTTCTGCAAATGCAAATAAATGGAATTGAAGGGACTTTTATAAAGATTCTTGTCTTCAAAAGAAACTGTCACACCAACATCAAAGTTTGAAATCAAGAAGCCAAATAGGAGAAACTAGTCTGAAAAATTGAACTTAATCTACATTACATTTTAAACCCAGATATCTGGCCTGTCTCCTACGTACTCGATCTCTTCCCTCAAATCAGGTAGCTTCTGCACCTAGTCCAGAACTTCTGAGTTAAAGAAACTTTTAAATTTTTCTCTGAATCTTTCTAGAGATTTCAAGTGATCTATCAAATGCCTAAATTAATTGTTCAGGAAATTTGCTGTTAATAATGCTTTCTACTCTGAACTGGTTTTGAAAACAGCTGGAAAAAAATCTAGTATTTGATTTCCTACTGACACTTTGCCATCGGAGACCATTATCATGGCCCAACCATAATTTTCTACAGGTAAAAACTGAGACTGCACATTTTATTCCTTTCAGTAGGGACAGAAAATATTCCAGACTTGAATATCTGTCAGATTCCAGAAAGCCTATTCTGACTCTATATATTTCATATTTTGTAACGTAGCCTCTAAAATCCATTTTAGCAAATGGCTTTTTTTCTGATGATCCTTTGAGCTACAATTACAAACACAAACAAGCATGAGGCGAGACTTTGCTCAACATAATTTCAAAAAAGAGAGCTGTGAATGGCTTTATATCAAGTCCTCTGTGCATTTGCACTCTTCAGATGGTACACACTGCATTTTGCTTCATTTGACGTGAAATTCTAGAGTGAAACAGGTTGGTGAGAATACCACAGAAGTATGGAAAATATTGGCTGAAGAAACTGAAGGAACTCCTGGGAACCCTTAGTTTGATTTTGGTTGCCTAGTACACAACATAATGAAAACAGCATTGTCTGTTCATGCAGTGACTTCTCCCCCTACTTTTGCTAAATTCCAACCAGGGATAAATCTTTCTTGGGATGGTGGGGAAATAACCAATGAATCAGAGGTGCAAACAGTAGGTATCCTACGATAACAGTAATGTGAATGAAAATACTCCCCAGACCATCATCTTTTTATAAGTTAGATGTTGACCTTGTGGTGCAACATATCTTAATTTTTCCTAAGTCCAAACATTCCTAACACATATGTTTGCAGAGGTCTGCTTGCCAGTAGCTGGATCAGCATAGTTACTAGAGAACAGTTTTATTTAAAAGGAAAAACAAGTTTGTTCTCTCCAGGAAAACATCCTCCTCCACTTCCAGGGATTTACAACACATTAAGGAGAACTTAATCTCCAGAACTCTGTTAAAAACATTTGTCTGAAGTTACCGAGCAGTAGGATGAACAACAGAACAGGGAGAAGCTTCTATTTTGGGTTGATCAGATAGTGCTAGCATAGGAAAGCAAACCCAATCCTTACTTGTTTTCATTATTGATAAAGTTCTCTGCAACTCACTTCACCATGAATGTCAAATGAAATCTGTAGAGAAGACCCAGCATAAAAATGGAGGGTTGAAAGTCTAGCCCTGTTGAATGTAACAGCAAGATCCCAACTAGCTTTAATTCGCTATTATTTCATCCTTTGTCATTGCTTATTATGTAGGCCATTGTTAATTATCTTAATCTTTCAAATGACTCTTGACATTATGGAAAACACTTTGCACCCGATACTTGTTTTGCTTTCTGGGGGTGAAATGCTAAACTTAGAATCACAATTTAATCATATGTTTCCTATGCATTCCACCTGAGCACTGTTGAGGCAAGCTTTCCTTCTAATTACAAAGGTGAGCTGAAGAGCCAGTGATTAAAGTAAGATCAGCTTTTCCTTAAATACCATTGTACTTCAGGAGAGTGATCAAAGCCAGTGGTTGCTTTCACATATATGTTAGTTTACAGCAGATGACTTTCTTAAATGAAGAATAGTGAACCCTTTTTTTCCTGCTTAGATTTAAAAAAAAAAAAAAACAAAAACAAAAAAACACCAAAAAAAACCCCAAACCCACAACCAACCGAAAAACCCCAAACCAACAGTTCGGTCTACTGGGCAATTCTTCTATTAAAAAACCTCTGCTTTCCTTTCAGGCTAACAGGGGACTCAGCCCAAATAAGGCTGAAGGATTTGCTAAAAGGCCTCAGGGAAGATTGTGTTCTGTCTATAATTTTGTTGTCAGAAGAATACCGATTGATTTTTTTTTTTTAATAAGGAAAAGTAGATTTTTGTGGCATGATCAGTTAACACTTGTAAAGGACTTTCAGATCTGTGGTAAAATAATGTGCATCATACATATGTATATGTGCACGTGCACAGATATGTATAAAGTGTTAGGCATAATTATTTTCATTTTCTCCCAATTCCTGGTTGCTTGTGAAGCACGATCACAGCATCTAAAACCGAAACTACACCCAGAATAATTTGTCAGATATGCTGGAAGAATTCTAGTAACCCTGATAAGAATTACTGCTTCATTTAGGAGAAGACTGAATGAAGCTCAAAGTCCAATTGCTCCTCAGGGCACCTGGACAAGCTGCTGCCTGGAAAGGAGAAAAGTGTACAGCCTATCCTGCCGCAGGCTCTATGCTGCGACCAGAAAAATGTTCCCTCTAAGTATGTCTAATACACTTGCAGTAACATATGGAAATGGACACTCATGAGATATCTTGCTCTGTATCTGGGGACAGCAATTTTTAGGATGATTCCTCCTAACCCACAGTGGAGCTTTGCTGTGTGCCAACATGAATGCATTTTCATGATAACTGCAAGAGAGGGTAGCAAAGTCTGCTTCCAAAGCAAAATGCTGACAGAAAAGCAGCTCATTTAAATATCTATAAAACTGTGAGGTATTTAGGGCTTCTGATTCACCATAAAAACATTCAGGGCATATCTGCTCTCTAGACCACAGAAGCATAGTGTCACAGGTTGTTTTTCTTTGGTAATAAGTGATCCTACTGATGACTATTTGGAATTATTCTGTGATGGAGTCATTTAAAATCAGAGTGCGCAGCTAATCGTGTTCAGATCTGACATGGACTGTTTTAGCCATCCAAAACAAATGATAGGATGGGCTTGAACCATGTCTTGTGGCCAGGAGACTCTGAACTCACTTTGACTCAGTACAGGTGTTGAAATCACTACAGGATTATCCCTGGAGGTGGGTAATCCTTTAAAGGTTCAGAGCTTTGGGTTAGATAAAAATCTAAACATTTGGATGTTTATCTGAAACCTTATCTCAGTCATCTAAACTCCTGGAGGCTGAACACCCATCAGTTGCACATCTACAAGTAAAAAAGTAATAGGGCCTCTTGTTTCTACAGACTTAAAGCCTGATCCTGACATCTCTGAAAAAACAAAACCTCATATTGATATCAGTTTGCCTTTGAGTTAGGGTATTGGGAATGGGAAGTTCCCTTTCAGCTAAAGGTGATCACAAACATTATCTGATGGGGGGAAAAAAAGAAGTTTTGGTCACAAAATATAGTTGGGTATTTTTCCATAGAAGTCACACATAGCAAATTGTTCTTTTTCACTGAAAACCTGTACACTTGAAAATTGCCAAAGGAACTTTGGTTGAAAAGCAAAATATTTCATCCCTTTCTTTTCTCAGCCAGAAAATCAGGGATCTTGATAATGAAGTGGTATGATTTTAAATCCATACAGGCATTTTAACTCAGGTGCCTCGGGTTTCCTTCCCTAGTTGTCCTTCATCACCTAGGATACCATATAACTGCTACTGAGACTCTGTGCTATGGTACCTCACGGGAGACATAAGAAAGATTGGGAGTGTGAAACACGCACACTGCAGCTCTCAGCACCGAATTATGTCAGATATTTTGCTTTTCTACTACGGTATCTCAGATTTTTCAATTTTTCACCAAATGCTTTACTCCTTTCTGGCATTTCAATGAACATAATAACAATTTTACTAGCTGGTGAAAAATTAACTTGTGGCTATTAAAATGTGTGTGAGTATAATAGTTTGGGTGGGGAAAGGGGGCAGTTTGAGGAATTACTCCTGTCCTTCACCGACATTCCCGTAGTGAATGGTCTGGTTGCTTGTTCTGCTGTGGGATGTGTCCTAGGCTGTGTCAGGGGTGTACATATGAAGGAAACGGGCACATCCTGGGTACCAAGTGTGCCCAGACCCACTTCACAGCGTTATGACCATTGCTTTCTCCCCAAGGCTTGCTGAAACCAGAAGCATTGCCAGCTCCCAGTTCCCACACCTACAGGGAAAGAAAAGCTGTCTCAAAGGAAGAAGCAGAGGAAGGAGAGGGGCAATTCAGCAGGTGAGGCAGTAGCTAGCTGGAAACATACGGATTCAGTTCCCTGCTCCACCACAACCTCTCTCCTTCACCTTAGAGGAGTCCTTTAGTCTTTGTGTTTTTCATGTTGACTGTAGAGGCTAGCGCTCTCTTATCTTAAGGGGTATTTTGAGGATAAACACTAAACCTCCCTCAAAATTACTTAGTTTAATACAGTAACAGAAGCTACGGATGCACAGGGCACAGACAAAACACTGGACTGCGCTACTGCTTGGCAAACACGTACGAGCGTTTTATCAAGGTCTGGGCCAAGTGTCTATACTGCTGTTCAAAAGCTGAGCCTTTTCCACATTCCTATCACATTAGTATAATGGAGAATTAACATTGTTTTGTAGCATTTTAGAGGCTGGGAAGAGAATTCAAACACTTTCCCTTCCTTCTCCCACCAACGTGCCAGTTACAGTCCCAAGTTCACAAGGAAATTCTGTTCATTCCTGCACCTTTGGGACCCTGTGCATAGCTGCTACACCACTCTTGTAACAACACTCTTGCCTTGGGAATGAAGAAAATACTGTTATTTGTTTGTTTTGGCACTATCAGTAGGACCACAAGATTAATAGCCATTAATTAAAGAGATGTTACTAGAATTCTTCTTTGATACAGCAATTTAAAGTTGATATCTGGAGACAAGTGCTATTCAGAGTTTCACAGAGTAATTATTTTCCCCTGTCAGCGGTACAGTTGTCTCTTTTTGGCAGTGAAATGTGCTTGTCTGAAAAGGGAGGGAATGATTTACTCCAGATTATTATAGCCTGTGGCTCAGGAGACTCATACTTCCACTTATGTGGCAGAAAATTATTGTCATTCTCACAACATTTTTCAAGCATCATTGTGCTTTTGACAACTTATTCTCCATCAAGCTTCCCTATTTAAGCAATATGCTTGTTTTCTCTAGTTAACTACCTTCTGTATCTACAGCTGTTGTTTCTTGTCAATGTTTTATGCTTCAAATAAAAATGCTAGTTTAGCTCATGTAGAAAGACAATCCTTTTTTTTTCTGGGTAGCCATGCTGGCACTAAGCTGGTTTCAAGTAGGTCAGGAAAATGTTAACCTTTATAAAAGACATTTGTTGCTGGGTTATGTTGTTTCTGAGCATTGCTCTGAAAATCCTGCCCCTTGCAGCAGCTACCTAGCAAAAGGGGCCTTACTTCCAGAGTTGCAGAGGAGGGAGGGTTTTGTTGCAGGGAGTGGAAAAGAGAAAAGAACAGTGCGAGACAAAATGCATCTCAGTGACTCATGAATCAAATGCAAGGTGGGATTTGCACACCCGCTCCCCGGTGAGCCCCAGTTTCTCCCAGAAGTGCTTGTGTGCGATGCAGGCAGCAGGAGCATGCACCACCCCTCAGAGGCATGCATTCCTCAACTGCAAACACATGTGTGCTCCCTCTCTCGCTTCATTCCCTCGACCACAGTGCTCTGGGGGAAATTCTTGCAGGATGCTTCCTATTATTCACTTAATCCTCTCTCATGTTTAAATTCTACTAAACTGAGCATTACGAAAGCTTCCAATGATTTATTAATCAAGAATTGTTTTTGTGGAGCTGCTCATTACTTGCAGCGAGTGTTCTCCAGCCTTGTCCACACCTGGATTTTTTGGCTGATGTTTCTCAGCGCTGTGGTAAGTGGCAATGGGTCTTGCCCAGCTTGTGCATCACCACAGAAGTGCTGACTCAGTTCCAGCCAGATTTTAGCCACCCAGATCTATAAAAGACAATTTAACTGCACTTATCTCAGTGAAAGTGTCATTTGAAGCTTACAGTTAGCCACCAAACAGCAAGGAGCATGTACCTGGTTATGATAAGAAACTGGTTGCTCTAGAATAACAATTCACTAGTAGAGAGGTATGGCTCTGAAGTTGTGTGCTGAGGCCATGGTGAGGATTTGGGCCTATTTCTTATTTTTCTTATTTTCTTGCAGTGGATGTCTGGAGACTCGACTGTATGAAAATCCCTGCAAACCCATGTGCTTTCAGAAGCCATCTAGGATACGTATCATTGTGCTCCAATTTGCTACAGCTATTTGCGCTTACACCTTGCCATCCATATACAAGCAATAAACATGAATACTGGAGATGCCAAATGTTTGCAGTGGCTGCCTTCCACAAACAACACTGCCAGCTCAGATACTTCCTACAGATTATTTAAAGATGACACATTTCCCAGTTAACTTTAAAAAGTAACAGCAATTAAATGGCCAGGCTGTAGGTATTTCCCTCATAAGATGTGGTGAGAATTGCTCAGCCATTTGTCACAGCAACAAGCAGCTTTCTAAGTTATACCTCACCTCTGACTGAAATTCAAATGACCCAGGTATCAAGCAGAGCATCGGCCATAATTTCACAAGTGGTCAAAGATTTACTGCCCTGGTAACATTAGTAATAAAGCTGCTCATTGCTTTATTGTTACATTTAAATGGTGCTTGTTTCTATAGTTCATATATATATGTACACAGACACACAGAGAGCCAATTCTAAATACAGTCAAGTTTTCTATCTCCATGTTTTAAGCAACAGTGCAATTCATATGGATAGGAATCCCAGCTCGGCGGATGTTATTCAAAGTATTCCGCCACCCCCCAAAAAACCCAGTAGGTTTTTTCTGCTGTGTCAAGACAGGCAAACTGGTTCAAAGTACTTAAGCCAGCAAACACGTCTGCAATGCAGCCCAGCCTAAAGGCAACAACAGGCAAATGGTTTAATAAGGCTACCCCATCAAACTTAATTTCAGCCCTTAAAACACCTTACATGATTGGACCTTTGGGTGAGACACATACATTATGGAAGTACCTTATTTCTTAAATAGTAAATTCTTTGGGGCAGAAATCCCAAGTTCCTACAGGTCCTTATTTGCAGAGGCCTTGTTCAAGGCTCCCTCCACTATTACAATCCCAGAAATGAGTAAGTGCTTGACTCTTGGGCCCACATTTGACAGAAGACGCAATGGTCAGAGTGAATTTCAGTTGTTTAAAAAGCTTTGGTTTTTACTACTAAACATGTAATCTTGCATTTCTTTTACTGACATGGTATCATACACATACACTCAATGGTACCAGGTGGTGAGTAAACCCCAACTGAGAAAGCATATGCTTTAGCGGTGCCAGCTTTAGCGGACAATAACGTGCTGTCAGAAAACTGGATTAGCTCTCAGGCTAGGTGAAAAGGAAGGATTAAATGAAATCCACTAGTATTATTCCAGGCTCTGCGAACTTGAATGTGGAACAAAGCATTACATACTAACCTAAGAAACTAGATGGAAAATGTAAGGGAAGCAACAGCACACAGGAGCCTAAAGGGAAACTGCCAAGTATTGTACAGCTCCTGATAGGGAGAGTTGTAGAGCACAGTCCTTGGTATGCTGTAGAAATGTGGCTTTAGCATCTTAAACCCTCATTTTTCTCATCCCAGAGTTATACATATAAGCTGGAATACATGAACAGAGCACCTTTGTTCTAACTCTGCAGATAGCCTGAACCACCTGAGAGATGTGAGTCTCCTAATAGGGAGAACCCACTCTGACCCTCCAAAACAGACATGTAAGAGGTCAATCTATTAATTGCTTTGCTGCTGATAGCATTAGTAGAACCATGCAGCTGCTGTGTTTGTCCCAAAGCCTCAAACTGTAGCAATGCCCTCAGCTACTCCCTGCACTGCTGCTGCAAAAACCTTCATCTGACAGCTGAGATGCTTTACAAGGCAACCCATGTGGTGGCAACTGCAGAGTTTGAGATGCTGCTGAGTTTTGCCATGTGAAGGAAGAAGACCACCAGCTGACCTTCCTGCCAAGGCAATAAGCAGACAGGCTACCTGGATTACAACTTTTTGTGCAGCCAGTCAGCTGAAAATTTCCCTCTGCTGATTGTGTGACATTTTATCAGAAAAGCAACAGACCACAAGTTGGAGAAACCCCTGGATGAGGCACAGGCAGCTGCTCAGAGCCACCCTTGCCTTGCCTCTGTAAATGGCCAGGTCACCTTACGCAGATGGTGCTACAGCTGCTGACCCGTGACTGTGAGCTGGTCGTCTTGGAGCTGCTTTGCCAGTTCAAGAGAAAGGTCTCCTGCAGCTCTTGTCCCTGTGGAGCTCCATCCTGGTGCCTGGACAAGTCCCAGGGGACTCAGGACTCAGTTCACTGTGAATTAGAAGGGTAAGCATTTTGATTTTCTTTTGGAGCACTTGCCACCAGCTATAAAAAACAAACTACCATTCAGCTCTTATCTGCCAAGCTCTGTATATGTGAATTTTGCTTCCTGTTATTGCAGCAACGGTAGGGATGGAGAAACGCTCTCGATTTCCTTTTTCAGAAAAGTTTTCTTTTCTGAACAATTGGTATTAAACAGAACAAAACAACCAAGAAACAGCATGCTCATTTCACAAATTTCCAGTAATGTTAGAGCTCTGTACATTGTTTCAGCTCTTGCTGAGATGAAGCTTGATTACATTAATGTTAGCCAGCCATTTAATTTGTTTAACTCAGAGACACTTTCACTACAGGCTTCCTGGATCTTGAGGGACTGACTCTGCTTGCAATAGCAAGGGTGGGCAAAGAGCATCTCTAGGGCTTTCATCTGGCTTCTAGGAAAATAGTTGTGTACGATCGTAATGTGCCTGTTCATGTGTGTTTTCGTACGTGTGTGCCTGTATTTGCCAGCAGAGATGTAGGTGTGTCCTTCTCTAGTAGCTCTTGAACCCACTGATCCATCTCAGCCAGCCTGATGGAGGGGCATAGGTGACAAGTATAACTAAGGTCCTGCAATTGAGACAGTCAAATATAAAAGACACTTCAGAAAAGGGCCACTCAGGGGAAAGGCTGCAGGGTGAACTCCCCAGAGAAGGCACATGACAGAGCAAGAAAAGCTTCATTTGGGGCCCACTGTGAGTGATCACAAACCCAGGAGGTCACAGGCAGATCCCAACAACCCCAGCAGGCTTCCCAGTGTGCCCATGCACTGCTGTGGCTTGGTGGTGAGATTGGGATGGAGCTGAATAAACCAATGGTACAATCAACAGTAACCTGATCAGCATCACATGCTTGCTCACTTACCCTGACAGTCAGGACCTGGATTACCCAGGAGATCACATAACAGTACAGTCCATATAATATTTGATATATGTCTACGTGACATGTTAGTCAAATGACATAGGTCTGGCTGAGGGAGTCACGCTAATTCAACATCCTCAAAACTAATACTTGTAAAGAAGGTCCCAACCTTGTCTTAGATGAACGCCTCTCTGCAGTGTACTGGGTGCCCATTGGTTTCTGGGTGAACACAATGTGCTTGTTTATACACAAAAGCCCTAAGCAACTTGAGGGCTTTTCGTTGCCTCATGAGTTAAATAGGGAAAGACAAGATAAGCAGACCCAGTAAAGAAAACACAACCTCCTTGCACAGCAGGCACTCTTTGGGGAGGCCCAGTCTTTTGGGTCTCCCAAGACCTTGGGAGGGGAGCACAACCTTCCATGTCTTTCCTATAGTATCCTAATTGCAGCTCAGCTTCCTGGTGCACACACTGTTACAAGAGTGGAGGATGGGGAAGTGGAGATTAGGTATAAATGTGACCATTGACATCACACACAAAATGCCTGATCCAGCCCTCTTTTTCCATAATGGAAACTGGATCAGGTCGCATGAGCCACTTTCTGCAGTTACAGGTCAATGAGGGACACAGGCTCTAGAGCGAGGCTGCCCAGCAACAGCCCAGTCTTTAAGGCAGGACAATGAATTATCGGAGAGTTAAGTGACATTGTGATGAAGTGGCATAAACATTATCTATTCTACAATAAAACAGCTTGCACTTCTCATGGAAAGCTCATCAGAACTGTAACTTTTTAGTTTAAATCTTATCATAGTGTATGAGCAGCTGGTTTACGTTTTGCGTTGTCCATTTCAAGGAATTATTCTCCTCTGTTTGTTTCTTGAAAATTAATATCTTGCATCATGTCTTACTTTGATGGTCTGTTTTACATTTCAGGAATGCAAAACAGTTGCACAATAAAATCGCTGGAGGAATGTACATGATGGTTATTTGTCATGGTTATAAATAAATGAACTTTAGCAATAGTTGATAAACAGAAGATTATGGACAATTCAGGCAGGCTTTCAAAAAGATCAGAGCATGACTTTAGCCCTTTAGTAACAAGCTTTATTTTATTGTCCCATAACCCACTGGAAACACTGCAAGAGAGGTGGCCAACTGCCTCTGTGAGCTGGCACCTTGTTGCCAGGGGTAGGCTATAAAGTCCTTTTTGTTCTTCTACAGGGTGCCTGTGCCACTCAGTTCTGCCAGGAGCAGAGACACTTAGCACCTGTGAAAACTTAACCATCTGTGAAAATTATGAAGAAGGTTTATCCTACAGATGCTTAGGCTTTAGGAACTTAACGTTAACTATTAAGATTAAATGAGAATAATATTTGGTCTTATGCCCACTACAGTCAAGCATGAAAGCAGTTCATTACAGAAGAGATTTAGAACTGCAAATCACAGTGTCCTCCAGTTCTCAGCCACATTAAGACTCACCATAGGGTAAAGCCTTTTTCCCTTTGGCGCTACTGAAATTAAATGCCCTGCTGAATAGAAATAGAATTACCCATTTGTTTAAATGCTTCCTGAACCAAGGACTGAGCAAGAAAGTATATCCAGCCTTCAATTTGCCAATGCAAGTATTGGAGAGGCTCCAATTTTTATGGACTTTCAGAGTCACTGCAGTTCACATATTTTTTTAGGAACTGGCCACTTCTGTGGCAATTTTATCATCTCTAAAAACCTAGGCAGACTTAGGTTCTCTGGTAACCATAATCCCATTTACTGCTGCATTCACTTACAGAAGTTCAGTTGAAGCTTGCTTAAACCTGCACCTTTGAGAGTCTAGATTTGGTCCAGCTCAGCAAGGAAGGAAAAGAGCAAAAGGATAAGCTGGATTTTTAATAGGAAAGCTTATTCCTTAAAAACACATCCCTGAGAACATATGCATCTTTCTGAATTCAGGGCCAAGACTCAAGAACACAGCAGATTAATCCAATTTCAAAAACAAATTTGAATATATGCACATGTATTTTTGAAATGTAATGATGGGAGGAGCAGTAATTGTAACAGATATGCTACTGAAAGATTGACACATTTCCGAAGTGTAATTACCAGCAGTTACAAAGTAGCCACCTTTATGATAGTAGGATGCAATTAATTCAGACAAGTCTATCCATCAAGGTAAAG
Organism: Morus bassanus; assembly: GCA_031468815.1. Classification (NCBI taxonomy): domain Eukaryota; kingdom Metazoa; phylum Chordata; class Aves; order Suliformes; family Sulidae; genus Morus; species Morus bassanus. The sequence continues at coordinate 71,412,714 of CM062567.1, forward strand.
TGCAACAGAAAGCAAAGGGGAGGAAAAAAAAGTACTTAGATATGCGTGCCTTTGTGTTGGTGGGTTTGCAGTTACAGCTAGACCTAGCACTGCTCTTCAGACACCGATATCCGAATTGCTGTTATCTGCCAAAAATGCTTGTGTGCAGTACACAGCCCTTATTGTCTATTGTTATTATCTATCTAGACATCTATCTTGGGAATAGCTGAAGTGCCCTTCACTTTTCTATCTGAGGGTGTGGTGAGATGATAGGGCTGGGCTGATACTGAGGCTTGCAGACGCCACAGGAGAGGGGATCCACCCCAGCCCATCTCCCCTCCCTGCTCCCTCATGCTGGCACTGGTGAGAGGCTGATGGGCCGATAAACCAATTGAAGCCAGAAATCCAGCAGGAAACTAACCCAGGGAGGGGGGCGGGAAACAATCCACAGCCAGTCTAGCAAGATGAATAAGTCTGTACAAACAGACACGCGCCAGAGCTGGGGCAGGAAAGGGGTGAAACGGCATTGCTGGAAGGGGGAGGGATGGGGAGACAGCCCCTCCACCAGCACCAAGGCACAATGGTGGCCTCACTGTGCTGTCTGACCTCACCCCCGGCTTCTAGGAACAATGACTTAAAGTATATTAGGAATGACAGTTTCTTCCTCCAGCCTTCATTAGTACAGTACATATGGGTGTCAGTGTACTGAAATACAGGGGGTGTACTGTTCTTAGGGAAAGCATCAGGCCTGGAGCAGAAGATTAGGCATGAGGAAAGACAAATCGGGTGATGAAATTTGCCAGAAGACAGGACTATTATAGCTATACAAACAACCAAATCCAGACTCAGCATCAGCTGCTTTCCTCATTCTTTCTAATCCATGTCCCAGCACTGACCAGCACCTTGGAGCAAACAGAGCTGATGGGATATTTAACAGAATTGGGGATAGAAGGGTGAAAACCTTACAAGTATGTCAAAAAGCTTAGGGTCTGGTAGAGAGAAGTCAGTGCCAGAAAGAAAGGATACTTGTGTAAAAAAGATTAATTTTCTGAACATGAGGGACATTCAGAGACAAATACGCTCCTGAACTCGAGCCATGGTCACTCCTAAAGTCCAGCCAGGAGTACTAGCAGCAAGACACTACACTCACTGCAACCCCTCGCTGCTGAGGAGACCAGCAAGTAAAGGTCTGCACACCCACTCCCCGCACAAGCTTGGCACATGTGCTGACCTCGGAGGGAGCGTGCTGCTTCCTGTGGGGGAGAGATTAGATGAGGCCAAGGTACAGTGGGCGTGCACAGGGCTTTGGGGAGCCGGCCTGACACAGGCACACTCCAGGTCTGCAGAGTCCCACGCAGTGCCGGCAGGCTCCCCGGGGCCCCCAGATCCCCTGCGCAGCCTTGTGCACCCCCACATGGCCGCCAGCTCCCCGGAGAAGGCTGCCGAGGAGCGCTCCCACATTTGTCCAAACAGGCAAATATGACAACTATCTGCCCAAAGGGGTTTCTGGTTCCATGACAACATACCAAACATGAACTGCTCCCACCTTTCTCAGGGGAGATTTGCAAGGCAAGAGACGGCTCGGTGGGGAGGAGAGCACCTTGGTACTGCTGAAACAACACAGGCAGGTGCAGATCATGCTACTGCAGAACACCTGGCGATTGTCAAAACAGCAGAAACTAGTCAAGTAGTGTTGATACTTTATTACAGAGCATCTTCTCCTTTATGACTATTAGATCTTTAATCCTTTACTAGCACATTTTTTTCTCCCCTCACATAAACAGCATTTGGTTCCCTGGAATGGAGTGAGGCTCTTTCACACAGTCAGCCACAGCCCAGAAGAGCCACAGAGAGGAGAGTAAGCACTGAGGCATCCTACTTACTTTGTTGTTCCTCTCATTTTGTCTTGATAGACCTTGACTTTTCATTACCGGGAGGCTCCAAAAGCCTCTGTGGAAAGAAAGGGAAGAGCCCGGGAGGCAGGGGAATTCTCAGGGTGGGGTACAGGCTACGGACACTTTCACCTCCAGCCATCATTAGAGACACGTCACGGTGGGTAACCAGAGCCTTCCCCAGGGAAATGTTGCTCAGTGCAACCCCAGCCTCTTCCTCATGCTACCCTTCAGTCGGACTGCACAGGATTGCGGGGCTGCTCTGTGTGGGGAGCTGGTAAGCCCAGAGTCAGCTTGTCCCTGCTTGGGCAAGTGTTAGCTACTTTGCTGGGCTGCTTTGCACAGAGAAGGGGCTGAGTTATGTCAACATATGCATCCGCACAGCAAAGATTAGCAGTCAACACAGACATACGTAACAGTCACAGACATACACAGATTCACTTTTGCGCCCTGCGCATTTCCATGCTCTCCTCCACACATTCATCATACACCCCTGGAAAGTGCTCGCTCATCTTCAGGGCCTGACTTGGAGCCATGAGACAACATGAAGTAATGAGAAAGCAACCCTGTACCTGTAGCACCACTGAGGTGATTCTTCTGCTGAGGTTTGGTCATTGCTTTCAATCACCTCACATGCAGCTTCCTTAACCTGCGGTGCCTTCCCAGATAGCATGGTAATATAGGGCACCTGGGACAATGCAAGTGCTGCAATTACAGTATATGTGTTCTGCTACTGTTACTGTACATATTGCTGTAGCGTATGGTTATCAATCAGTTGTTCATACTTTAAGAATATCACTAAAAGCAGAGCTGAAGGCTCACCCATGAGTGAGGTCCTGTCTCAGCAACCTCAGAAAAGACCGAGTCCTGGATCCAGCCATGAAGTTGTACCTGCACACAACCACCCATACCCAATATTTTCCCCACAGCATCCTTGCCCATTTAGAGATGTTCAGGTCAGGACAATAAAAATTGCAAGGGGAAGGGGAGACAGTTTGTCCAAGAGGGCACAGTGAGGGTCTTCTGTGGCAGACCTCTATTACCGGACATGAGCAGAACAACAATTTCTAGTGAAAAATAGAAGTCGGACCCTCTGGGTGCACACAAGGTGGCTGATTTGTATCATCCTGGAAACACAAGGGAGCTTCAAGATGGGACTAAATTATGTTGGTGTCCTACTGCTATGAGTTTTAAAAGCACCACTAAAAACCTGTACATAACATTCTTACTCACGTACTCTGCCTTTAAATGGCCGGTTGGGCCCTCCTCAGCTGTCTGTAACTGAAGGTGGCAGAAACCAACCAGCTCATCAGTGCAGGTTTCTAGCCTCCTACGTTTGTGTATATTCAGTAAACACAGCTATTTGGATCTGACCAAGCCCTTGTGGTTTCTCCACACAGACTTTGTTGCCTAAAGAGCAGAAGACTTGAAATATGTGACTAATTATGATGTTTTACCCTGTTTGCATGTGCAGGACTTGAAATGCTTTGCTGAACAGACAGGGATCCTCTTTCCCGCTCATGTAAAGCACACAACTGGCATGGCTCATTGGTGGGGCAATCTAACAAATGTTGGCAAGCAGAGCTTACCCACCTTTAGCCCAGGAGAGATGCTTTGGTTTGTTTCTGACTGGAAAGCTCAACAGATGGGTTTTTCCACCCCTGTTTGGTAGCTACTACATCACTGAATAAAGACCAGTCTTCCTCTGCTCTGTCACACTTTGCACGGTATTGTTGTTTTCTGGTTGTGCAACAGTCATCTCAACTATCAGTCTTAGAAAGCAAATGCTTGCAGACTTCAGACTTAAAACATACACCCTGTAAGCTTACCAGCCAGCAAAATTTGTGAAAGCAAGCTTGAAAGAAATACAAGTTGGCTAGAACAGTCTGTTTAAAATACAAATTCAAATGAGTACTCATAGAAAATATTTTAAAGTATACACCCAGATTTTATGACACAACAATAATAATAGTAATACCACCTAACTTTCATCAGCAGATCTCAAAAGCACTTTACAAAGAGATTAAGCATCCTTCGAGCAGCTACTTCGCAACAGGCACTTTTTCAGCTGCTGACAATATTTAAATTACTGGAACAGATTAAGTGATATTATTAACTAATCACCTGCCAAGCCTTTTACGTCAAGTTGCTACCTGGAGCAAGGTATTATGCTTAAGTTTGGAACAACTGACACCTATGGTTTATAAGGGCAACTGTAAGCACGAACAGTAAACCAAACAGCACAAAGGTTACTTTGCATGACCTAATTTCAGTTTTGCCAGTTGTATAGAACATCTTTTCATCCATAGAGATGCTATTCTGCTGCAATCAGTTGAGGTCTAGGGAATGCAAGTGACTTGGGGAAAACAAAGCTTAGCTTTCCAGAGATGATGCAAAGCATATCAGAATGGATCAGTCCAGTAATCACAAGTATAAATCAACAAAGTGAACACCTCAGACCTGGCAGGGCAAGTAGGACTTCAGTAGATCTGCCTGACAGAGACACAGGGGAGACTTAGGCCTACTCATGAGATAAGTTATTTTTCTTCTTCCAAACTGCTGCTAAATTTTGTTATGGTGCAATATCAGGCTCCACTAGGTGGTAGATAGCGCATTAGATATGCACAGTGGGTGGTAGATGTGTATTAAGATATTGCATGAAGCAATAACGTTTCCTAAACTTTCTCTTTCTTCTACCCAGCACACAATGCAAAAAGCATAAAAACTACCCACAGGTTAGCGGTGGGTAGATTTGAAGAGCCCATATAGCACTTGGAGATATTTTGTCTGTGTTACAAACAGCCAGTCTCATTGGCTGTAATGATCCTATGAAGTTACACAATGCTTGTGGATTATTTTTCATAAAAACTTAGAGTCAGGTATTATTTTCAAAGTGCTAATTGCACTTCAAAACAAAAATTTTAATGTCTTGCCCTCACAGTGAGGCATAAAGCTTGAAAATGCAACCAAGGGGTGTTTTAAGGGCTGAGAGACTAAGAAACAAAAAACATCTCAAGCTGCATCGAACAGACAAAATACTATTTGCAGTGCCTAGTGTTTTCAGTACAGTATACCTACTTTTTCTTTATCATGATTTGGTACGTGAGAGAAAAGAGATTTTAGATTTTAGAGAATGAGAGGAATCCTCTACTGAGGCTCCAAGAAACAGAAGCCACCCTGTAGATGAGTTACTCCAAGATTAACTCAGTTTATGGGCAGCACGTAACTCCAACAGGTAACAGGTAACATCAACCCATGTACCGGTACATGTTGGGGGCTGACCTACTGGAAAGTGGCTCTGTTTAGAAGGACCTGGGAGTGCTGGTGGACAGCAGATTGACCATGAGCCAGCACTGTGCCCTTGTGGCCAAGGCGGCCAACGGTAACCTGGGGTGCATGAAAAGGAGTGTGGCCAGCAGGTCGAGGGAGGTTTTCCTTCCCCCCTACTCTGCCCTAGTGAGACCACATCTGGAGTCCTGTGTCCAGTTTTGGGCCCCCCAGTTCAAGAAGGACAGGGAATTGCTTGAGCAAGTCCAACGGAGAGCTACCAAGATGATCAGGGGACTGGAGCATCTGCCTTATGAGGAAAGGCTGAGAGACCTGGGTTTGTTCAGCCTGGAGAAGAGAAGACTGAGGGGGGATCTCATTAATACTTACAAATATCCGAAGGGCGGGTGTCAAGAGGATGGGACCGGACTCTTTTCACTGGTGGCCAACGACAGGACAAGGGGCAATGGGCACACGTTGGAACACAGGAAGTTCCACTTAAACATGAGAAAAAACTTCTTTACTGTGAGGGTGACAGAGCACTGGAACAGGCTGCCCAGAGAGGTTGTGGAGTCTCCTTCACTGGAAACATTCAAAACCCGCCTCGACGCAGTCCTGTGCACCCTGCTCTAGGTGTACCTGCTCAAGCAGGGGGGTTGGACAAGATGATCTCCAGAGGTGCCTTCCAACCCCTACCATTCTGTGATTCTCTATTGAACCTGGACAAGGGAAAATTGTTATTCACTGGAAGTAAAGGAAAGGGCCCTACAAAGTGGAACCTCTAGGTTGCCTGTCTGTCACAGAATATACTCGCAGTCAAAACACTATGTGAAGTCAAGTTAATTTATCGGTTTATTCGTCATCTTGACATGACTTTAGGTACCCAAAAATGAGAATATAGGTTCCTCTTTGAAGTGATAAAGGAAACAGACCTTGCAATATAGTATAATGCTCTCCCTATCTCTGTTTCTCAAGTCTTTTCCCTATATTGTTCAAAAAAAGAGCAAAAGACCTGACTTTCCCCTTCATGTAGCTCATGTTTTGCCAAAGCTTGCAAAATGGCAGTGGTACCATTTTCACATGAGCCCATTGCAATGGAATCAGGTTATACTTTATTTTCTCTCATACCTCAGCCCTAGGTGGGGCCTTTGCGTAGGTGCCAGGACAAGTCAAGCAACCTCAGACTGCAATTAAAATGAACACTGAAATAAAGCATATCTGAACAAGAAGTTGTAAAATTTAGACAGATGGCAGTTACTAGCAAACTAGATTTTAACAAGTGAATCAAAATCTCACCATGATAAGCAGGGAGATAGCGAGATTCTAGAAAACAATTTTGAGATTAACCGCATGATAGAATACTGGGGGGATTTATTTTTTCTTAAGTTACAGTTGAGTGAAACAGCTTTGCCTTGCAACATACATTAGTCAATCACATAAGTGAAAGGGATAGAAAAGAAAAAAAATCCCAGTGTTAATCTAAATATGAGTGAACCAGAGGAAATGGCTAAAGAAAGCAGGAAAGGGTATATGTTTAAGCTACATGATCCCTATGTCTTAGGAGTCTCTGACAGTCCCCAAAGCACAGAGAACTCAGTTTTGCTCAGTATAAACCTGCATTTTCAGCTTAGCAGGAGCCAAGTAACTGTATCAGTACTCTGTAAAACAGAGCTGACTGCAGTCATCAGCTCCAACATACAGGTGCAGGCCTGCAGACATGCAGGTAAAACCACAAGGACAGCTATGCCACAATCAAGGCTTCCAGCAGTCACTTCGATCAGTGGAGCACCAGGTAACTCCTACCTCTGCAGCTCCCATTCTTGAGTACATCCCCTCAAGCCTCAGTTTTCCACCTATAGCACAAGAACAGTAATACCATCTCCTCCATCACAGCCTAAGTCAACTAACACCCTCTGGTCAACCAAAACACACTACTGACCTTTCTGATCCTTCAGAGACTATAGCAAGGTTTTCATACATCTGAGAGTCAGAGTGCACAACCTATCAGAGAGCTGAGGGGCAACAGTTACTTCCAACATGTTCCACCAAGGCCTGTCCAGTGCCAATTTTCCAGGCAGAGCTGTTCTCCACAAACTCTACTAGTCAGTCTCCTCTCTGACACTGAAACCAAAATACCCAGCAGCAGCCACACTTCTATGAAGACTTAATGTAGTGTAGCATGATGTGAATCACCTGAGCTGGGTGCTGCTCAAGATCCATACATGGGCTACATTTGCTACTCCGTAGTCATTATTTTACAACTGGAGTTAAACTTGCACCTGGTAATTAACAGCCTACTTAATTGATTTTTACCATGTTCTCTTCTAGGTTCTAGAAGTTTGATCAGATTTCTGGATTCTGCAGTGTATTTCTTTGAATTTTACTGTAGTTATTTGCTTTGTAGCTTCTGGGGCTGCAGCTCATTTGAAAGTACTTGTGTGCGCTTGACGTGTTTGATATTTAACCATCAAAATATTTTGATCAGAAACCTGGGACCAATAGCATACTTTGTGTTTCCCAGGACATCAGCCTGAGTCCTGCCTTCATATTGCTGTACAATCATAGTACCATTTAGCATTTAGATATTGCACTCCCCCTCAGCAGATTTCCATGCCCTTTCCAAAAAAGACAGTTTCATTATATGCATTTTTAGAGCAGGACTCCTGTCTGATGCACAGAAGTAGAATGACTTGCCTTTGTGTCAGGCCAATAGCAGAGATGAAAGAACTCTGATTTCCTATTGCCAATCCAGCATCCCAGCTAAAAGTACCACCAATTTCTTCTACCTTAAAATTTTTTACCTAATTATAACATCTACTTTACTGGTTCCATACTTCCAGCAAAATCAAGATGGACTATTCATCGCTAGTGCATGGTACTCACTTGGGATCCACTGATTTGGTGACCATTTCTGCCTGTGGACTCAGTTTCAGAAAGATTACACACTCACTCCAGATGCATGTAAACAACTGGCTTTAGTGGAAATTGTTGCTTTGCTGGATTAATCTGCTTTGCTAAGGGGCAGGCACAGCTGGGAAGCAATCTGTCCTTTGATTCATTTGTGCTGCCACATGGTATCTGAAAGAAGAAAAAGCCAAACCTTCAGTGAAGCTCTCCTCTTCAGTGTGTATTACAGATGCCTTACATGTCTTACCTGCAGAGCTGCTTCTGCCGCACTGGCTTCACATCTGGAGTTCCCATATGCAAAACAAGTGCAGTAGAACAGTTGATGTTGATTGAAGCAGAAAATTGTCCTCAGATCTGGTCCTACATTAACTCCCTTTTGGGATCGCTTTAATGCTTGTGTCAATGTTTCTGTGTCATCTTTCTCCAAAGAATAGCTAAGGGTGACCTCCAAAAGCAGAAACGTCTCTGAAAATATGAGGAGGAAAAGAAGGAAACTCTCTGTAAAAGAAGAATCATCAGAGATTTCACTTTGATCTTACTCTATTGTTTTGGTTTTGCTTCTTTTCTCAAAGTTCAAGTATTTTCTCGCCTGTAGCAATGCTAACAAATGGAACATGTTAACACACCCTCCTGCTTGTTGCTGATTACTATGTTAAGATAGGCTTCAGATCAAAAAGCAGATGGAAGAACAGAGGTCTAGTTTACAAACTGTATTTAAGCAGACATGGTCTTACATTAACTTAGAGATACCTTGTAGACTTTTATCACTGCTGTTAATTATTAAAACACATAGACTAATTTTTCATCTGCTGCTGGAAGGAGTCAATAGGCCAGCTCTGAAGAACTTCGAGGACTGTGCCTGTGTATGGATTTTGAGCACAGCTCCCCCAGATAGCTTGGTTTCTCTGTGTGGTAAAGACGCCCATCGTGTAGCACAAAGCCAGGTTGGGTCTGTCTTTGCATGCAAGTGCAACCCAGAGAGAAGCAATTTTCTCTGAGAATGTTTCTTGCCCCAAAAATGCTAATTTGCCGGCATAAGCTTTAAATTGTAGCTGTACAAAATCCAAAGAGAATTGCTGCAAGGCAAATGACATAAGGGGGTGTAGGAGTAAATACCGTGGCTGGACGTATTCAAACGCAGCCCATAGTATTTCCCCCTCTCCCCTTTTCTCCCTCCAGGAGACAGTTGGAGAGTTTACACTCCTCTATGACAAATCACATTCCAAAAAAGTTAATGACTACAAACTTTAAACGAACTATTAAAAATCATTGCAAGTGAGCTATAACTTCTTCAAGCAAAATGGAGCCCGAGACTCTCTCCATGCCTTCAGCGAGATGGCTCGCTTGACACTGCCTCTTGCCAACCCTCCCCACCTTTGCAGCCCTGCTCCACAGGCCTCTGGGACCACGAAGGGTTTCTGAGTGAGGAAACCTGCAGCGGCGAGAGCCACTAGAGGGCATTCAAAACACAATTTTTCCAAATTGTTGGATGCCCATAGCACCCAATAAAATCAATTAACTGGTGTTATGTGGACATGGTAAGTTGGAGAACACCTACATTTCTCGATTCATGTTTGTTCAAGACCTAATGCAGGTAATATTTGACCTGACGCTACCACAAACGCTATTCCTATGTAATTACAGCCAGAATTACACCACAGGAGGCTCAAATCCTATAGTAACAGGTTACTCTGGAGTATAAAAATTCAGATTCGCATCTCTCATTTGTTTTGCTTTTTGCTCAGGGTTCCAGTAGACATCAAAGTAAGTGGACTTCACCACTGTTCACATTACCCTCCATATATGTGTGCAAACATGTACACCCAATTCTCATAACTCGAATACAGTCACTCACAGGTCTCCTTCTTTGGTTGACAAGGTATTATTTAGCAGGCACCTTTCCTTCTGCTACCTTTACCCTATTATGAGTGCTACCTTCTTTCTGCAGTTTGCTTACTCAATTAAAGAGAAGTAGGTTTATTTGGTTTGCCTATTTGTTCGGATAAAGGTTTACATAATATATAATTTTCTTGCTCATGAGCTGCAGCTGGATTGTTGAACCTAATTCTCCTAAAACACAGGTTGTATCTCATCAATTTAACAGATGTGAGGTTTAGTACACTGCTGTCTTTAGATGAAAAATTAGGCTAATAAGAGGCTGGTAACACAGTTCTTTCGTTTGAGGACACAGTACAGTATTTATTGAGGGCTGCAATAAATAAAGTCCCTTTATTTAGTAGGGTCAGCTGTGGCAATGCAGTCATCACCAGGAGAGTATTTAAAGTCTGATTCAGTGTGTGGAACAACTTTGTTGTTCCGACTTGAAGGTACTTTTAAAAAGGAAAAGAAATAGAGCTGCAATTTTTTCATAAAGGTCTGGGCATCTCTTCCTGTGGAAGTCCGTATTTAATCATTGTTTTCTTCCTTCAAGACCATTTTACCCATCAGGATAAAAGTGCCCAGCTATGAAATAAACGTCAGTCAAAGCCTGGGATAGGATCTTCTAGGTTTATTAGACAGTTAGGATGTGGGGCCCCAAGCTCCGTGAACCTTGCCTGCAAGTAGACTCAGGCTTGAAAAGTTAGACTGCTTCCACTGATCCTCCCACTACCAAATTAATTTCTCAGGACTGATGCACATGGGACAGGGTGGGTCGTAGAGACCATGTGTACATGGTTCTAAGGAAAAACTTGTATACTGCTACCACTGGTGCCAAAACAAATCAAAATGTCCTGTTATAAATGTAAGCATTTTGCTCTCAGCTTCCATTAATGGAGTGGCTTGGAGGATAAAGAAACACACTTGTGCTGAGCACCAGGCGTTGCTGGCTCTCTCCCCATCCCAGGCTGCAGCAGGGAGACAAACTCAGGCAGAGCCTGGGGATTACCACCAGGCTTTGCACAAGGGACCCTGGGATGGCGGAGCACCGGTGCCCTGAGCTGCAGCTTCAGGAGTGGGCTAGTACTACATGCTTCACCCACAGACCTCTACTAGCAAAGGCCCTCCCCTGCCATTTATTTCATTAACCTCTGTGCACAACCTCGGTGGCAGGCTTATGTCTGTCACATAATTGAATTTGTCTGTCTCCTGTCTGAGGATAGCCCCCAAGCCTGCTTTGTACCCCATGATAGCCACTCTACCCCTGATTTCTCCCTCTCTCCTCATTCAGAATTTGCCTGAGTAGTTGCAGGCTTTCTTTTCAAAAGTAGCTTCTCTAAGAGAGGGGAAGAGGATCCAAGGTCTATGTGTGGGAAGGCACAGTACTACTTTTACTTGAACAAAGTAGGGATCAGAAGGTGTAGGACAATAGGATGCCGTAATAGGGCCAAAGGGCAGTGGCTCGCTGCAACCAGGCTTGTTAAAGGATTCCCCAGCTGATCCACACTAGAACAGAAGAGAAATCCCTCATTGTTTCATGCAGCTCTTACATTTTAAGTCTAGTTGTGGACCACGAGGATTGATTTTTCCTGATGTTCAGCTTGCTTCATTTTTAAAGGAAAAGTTAAGCAGGGAGGAGAGGTGGAAAACAAGGAAATCCGGAGCTGTCAGGTAGCTGTGAGTCTGCCTCCTAGAAAACGTGAGCTCCTTTTCTTTTGTAGCTGCTCTGTTTGGGAAGTCTGCAGGAGCTGATGGCTTTGCTTGAGGAATCCACAAACCCTGTGGCTAAACTTGCAGGCTCTACCACCCAGACCTGCACAGCTTTCTGTGCAGCATCTGATGAGCTCTGCTACCTCTAGCAATTGAACTTCCTAAAATGAATATATATTACTCACACTAAGTGCCCATTGCAATCCCCACTGATTTAAGGGGTCCATTTTACGTGATGAGCTCACTGTTCTCTGATGAAGCATGCTTGTCAACACCAAGCTTTTTTAAAGTGAAACAAGCCAGCAGCAAAGCCAAGCCAATATTAGAAAAACAGTTTTTTGAGGGCTTCTCCCTTATTGCATTTCATGCTCTATAATTGCTTCTCTATGTCAAGCTGTATTCTCCAGAATCAAACCAGGAAGCTACAAGAGGCTGCAGGGCTGCAGCTGCTGCTCTCTCTGAATTGCGAAGGAATTGCGTAGAGGAGAAATGCAGACCTAAACCAAAGACTTCAGGTTAAAATAATTCAGTACTTCTAGCAAATATGTGGTAATTATAGAGGTTAAGTTCTGTTTGGGACAGCTTTGGCAAGAACCCAAAATATCTGAATTACTGAGATACACACCTCTGGGTGTTGCAAATTTGGTAGAATATGAGGTGTACAAGGGAAATCTAGGTGTATTCCAGGTTTCATCTGTGATCTGAGTTTGGAATATGTAATCTTTCTACCTTCAGGTTCTACATGTGTTCCAAAAGATATGGTTACAAGATCTTTTGTGATCTACAGAAGGATCTACCTCCTCAGTCTGCCCCTGCATATACTTGTCTCCTTTATTTTATTCATCTTTTCCAAAGATTTTGCTTAGAGACCAAACAATGGTCTCTGACCTTATCAACACATGCGGCTTATGAGCCACCCCTTTGAATTCAGCAGGACATCCCATATGGTCTTGGATAGAGGTGAGAGTAAGTCTCTGTAGCAAAGTCTATAGGAAGTACTTGGTTAGAGGAATACTTTGAACATGAGCATACTGCTGTTTCCACATACGTCTGACGTAGTGACCTTATACGACTCCTAGCAACAACCCTTTTTATGGTGCCCTGCATGTGGTTGAGAAACGTGCAGTGTTCAACTCACTGCAGTCAACACCTTTTTACTCCTATGTCAGGACCATCAGTGGAATCTGCACTGAGATCCCACCGCCCATGCTGCATTTTCTCAAAGAAGTGCTGGACGTGGGTGGTGGCTGTGCCTTGTGCCTGTGCCTCCTGCTCACAGCAAGCAATTATTGCTGGCATCTTTTAACCATGAAACAGTAAGGGCCTGCAGCAGATTTTTAAGTCAAAACCTGAAGGGAAGAACACAACCATTGTTTGAGCAAATAAAATCTATGAACAAATTCATAGATCTTAAAGACATAATATTATAATCACATTTGCATTGCAGTGGGATTTCAGCCACTCATTTCCGCATTAGTTGTTTTGTTTGCCTGAGACAATTTATTTTTCTGGTTAGGACTGCTCTTCTTTTCACAGCTGAAGAGTGTGACTGTTCAAGTAGCTTAGTGGAAGTTATTAGGATTATCTGGCCAGCCCTCAGACATAAATTTTCCAGGAACAGCAATGGTTTTTGTTTTCCCCTGTCCTTCAGGATTGTAACTGCACTTGCATTATAGTTTTCCACTTATTTGACATACTTAAATTTAATATTTGGGAGGGGAAACCAGAGGAAGAAATTCAATTCCCCTACTTGCTCTTACTTGTCCTTCAGCATTTCAGATTGTGAACTCTAATGTTGAAGAGGCAACTCACTAAATTCTCCAGCATTATTCTGGCAAATAACAATTCCTTTCCTGTTTCTTCAGTCTAAGCCTCACTGTCAGCGTTAGTTGGGAGGAGGCAGGGCAAAAAGGAGAGGAAGGAAGAGAGAATCATCATCATGAAGCAGGGGGGTACCCAGTGGTACAAGCAATAATACCTTATTCAACAATCCTCCCATGAACTTGCAGGTTGCCTGCTGTATAGGCCTGCTGTTGTCCCTAAAACATTTTCCTTGCTGGTGTTCATGCTTTTGTGATGGAATATTTCAAGTGGTTTTGTCTTGAGGGAATGTCTGTGGCTGAGGAGTAACTTTGCCCAGTGCACCAGATTCTCTCCAGGAGCAAGGATGCTCCTTCGGCTACTCCCAGTCCCAGGTGCAGGACAGAGCTCTAGAGCTTGCGATTTCTGCCCTCTTATATTCTCCTTTCTTGACACAAGCCTGTTTAATTCTGCAGTTTTTCTAATCTGCCACAGGCTGCCCCTTGAGATATTAATCTCCCTCTACACCTCAGGACCCCATTTGTAAATGTTGCTAACAGGTGCTTTCTCCTGTTCTTTATTTGTCCTGTGCTCAGACTATGAGCTCCTTGGAGGATGGACTGTGCCCAGTGAGGGTATCCCCTGGTCCAAATCATAACCAATAGTAACATGGCACCAGGAAGAAGTATGGTTAATCCAATAAGTGAAGTTCGAGCAATTAATTCTGAAAACATTTTTTTGGGGTCATTTCCACTGACTGATGCAAATGGACACTGATGGAATCTGCATTCCTTTCAGGGCAGCCTGAACAGCTCATCCTAATCTTTTTTTTCTTTCCCCAAGCATTTGAAAATGTAATTGCGAGGGTCAAGGATTCCTCAGGGTGATATGGTTGGAGCTTTTTTAAGTTTCTGAATTGATTCAACAGAGCAAGATTATACTACAGTGAAAAATCTGGTGTGTGTGCCTAGTCCCATCAGGAACAGTAGGACTGGGTAGCAAAATATATACTCTGGGCTTCCTGTAATATTGCACAACTGACATATTTTCCTATTTTATTTTTGGTTGTGAAGACTAATTTCAAGATAATTGCATTGTTCTTGTGTCAGCTGTTTAGCTTTTACTTTTAAGAGGAAACTGTCGGTATAAGTATTAGAAAGAAGTAATGTCCTTTAATCATTTACCATAATTAAGATAAGTGAACTTTAGGCAAAGCACATCTTACCACTGATATATCTGCCCAACCCTGTTTCTTTTAGCCTGCTGTCCTAATATTTCCCCTCTCTCACGTGGAATGGCAGACTAAATATGTTGTCAACAACAGCAAAAGAAAGTGTAAAAATTTATTACCCCATCAAAAAAAGGGCTGGATAAATGGGACAAATGAATTTCAATTACATTCAAAACAAAGAATCACTGGTTTTGCACTGGCCATTTTATTTCAGTTTGTCTTTTAATTGCTGTACCATTTAAGCCTTTAGATAGCATTATTGAATCTTGGATCAGTCTGCTTATTCCAATAACAGCTTCAGCAGCTTGTCTGAGATAAAATGTATGTAATCTCAGGGACAAAAATTCTCTGGTCACTGCTGAGTCAAAACTGTCACTGAAGATAATGTTCTTGTTGGGAGAGTCTAAGAATACCAACAAGATTTGCAGGAGGAGCTAATATTTTTATCAGACTAGCTGATACAGCTGAAAAAGCAAACAAGCGTCTGGGTGCAGAAATCCTTCTTCAAGTCAAAAATAGAAGAAGCTGAAAAGCTAGATACAAGTTGTGAACAATGGCTCTAATTTTAACCCGATTATGCTGTCCACTTAGACTATGGGAGAGAAAAGATATTCCCAGCTGGTACCTACAAAGCAGAGAGATGAAGGTGTATGAGTTGGTCTCAGACAATATCGATAATGAAGACGCTAACTTTGAAACTGGGCCTGCTTTGAGCAAGGGATAGAGCAGATGACCTTCAGAGGTCCCTTCCAGCCTCATTTATTCTTGGGGATCTGTGATTTTATGCTACCTCTTCCCATAAATCTTGCTTTTTTAATGATAAATCTCTGTTGCCTAAATACCAACAGCACCCAGAGACCAGGGCACTGGCCAGCTCCTTTCTCCCGTTGTAGCACAGGCTTGGTAGTGACATAGACCA
The DNA here is from genome assembly GCA_031468815.1 of Morus bassanus. NCBI lineage: Eukaryota > Metazoa > Chordata > Aves > Suliformes > Sulidae > Morus > Morus bassanus. The sequence goes on from CM062567.1 coordinate 71,428,297, forward strand.
TTTTGCAAGTTTTCATTCAGGTGTAGATGGTTACAGATTAATTCCTGTTGCGAGAAAGACTGGACCCAAAATGGAAGTGGTAGAAACCAAAATACAGTGGCAAAGTGTGCATGTGTGTAGGGCAAACAGGAGCAGAGGTCAGGGAGCTGCCGCAAGGGGAGTGCAGGAGGGTGTTTTACACATACTCACAAGAATGGTCATGCACACATCCACTGAGACATTTGACATTGAGGTCAATCTTGTCTTTCAGCTATTTGGAGAACGACATTGCTGCAGGTTTCAAAAGGATGATCTGCAAGTGCAGCCAAGGCCGGCTCATTAGAGCACCTGCCAGTCTTTATCAGTTGTCAAATAAAGCAGATGGATTTGGTCAGCAAAGCTGCAGATAAAACATTAAGGGTTTTGTTGTGTTTTTTTCTTACTTTGGGCCCCACTTCAAAGCTAGTTTCTGCTTTAAAGTTCTGACTCAGTCAGATAAATAAAAGAAGTTTAAGTTTCCAGTAAGCAATGTTTATTAACAAAAAACCAACACAGCTGACTGGTACGATTTTTAGCATAGGCAGACTCAACCTCCGTTTTTTTCATAAAAGGAGCGGAAATGGCTTACCAGAAGCTACAGCAAAACAATTCTATAAATAAAATAGCAAACATTAATGATAATCATGCAGTAACAACTATTCACTAACTCTTATCCTAGGAGTTTAAAACAATTATGCCTCACAGAATCTAAAATAGGATTGCTCAAGTTAAAAGACATCATTCCCATATGACCATAAAATTAGGCTGCTCTGCTCAGTGTGAATTTCAGAAGAATGGACACAGGAGTTAATGCAGGAGAGCTGCCTCTTGACTGTTAGGGCAATTGCTGGGACAATTGTCCCCTGTACTTCAAAGGAGCCGTGAAGGCTGCTAGATTATACATAACTCACTGCTGTACCTTTTCTGGAGCTGGCACTTACCACCACAGTGGCTGGAAGCCCAGACCCCTGCAGCAGAGTTGATCACTAAGGAGCAGATGCTTTTACCGCCTCCCCTTCACCCTCTTTGGACATTAGGAGCAGTGCTGACTCTGGTTCACCAAGCCTAGGCTTGTGTGGGTTAAAAAAAAATCCTTATCACTCAGGTGTTTGTGCAACACAAACATTAGAAAGAAGCATAGATACCATCGGAGGGAATTCATTAAGAAAATGCAAATTCATCTTCTCAGCAAGCTACTTACATTTTCCATTCAGCTCTAATCATGATTTGCAATCGTTACAGAAAGTACCTCTACATATTCATCACTTTCCAGAAGCTACTTCCTAATCGATGTCACCGCAGATGGGATTGGATGTTGCTTCAGACATATTTCTGATACTGAGATTAAGAAGTGAGCATCTTTCTGGGATTATTGCCAAGGGCATAAATCTCAGAGCGATGTGACGAATGGGGAGGTGTGAGGGAGGCACTTGAGGAATAGACCTTATCTTGTCCTGATGACTTCAGGCAGATATCTTCTGGAGAAGTAAAGAAATTACAAACACTTGTCAAAGAAGATAGTAGTAAGAGATTTGATATAATTCAGCAAATGCTTTCTGGTGACGAGTAAGAAAGCACTGTTTCCTTCCTGGCAAAGCCCTCATTTATCACCTGAGAACAAAACTAATTAAGTGACTCAAATGAGAACTATGAAGTGATGCTTTTAACTACCTCTTCGGTGTAATAATTCTTTGTCACGCAGACATGCAAATGATTTGCTGTTCCCAAAAGATTGTGTTTGTGATCAAAGGGAAGAAAACAGGCCAGATTTTATCTTCAGCAGCACAAGCCTACATCCACTGTAAAGTCATCAAAGGCGTTGGAATAACACAGGATTTAATGTGCAATTGAGAGTAATTCCAGCCTTAAATTATACTATTTTATCACTGTGTGCTTTTCCTGATGCCTAGGGAGTGATATGCCGTAAACCTCACAAACAGAGATTCTTGTTCAGTGAGGAGTACCTGCAGCTGATACAATGGCAGACTGGCATAATTTTAATACTCTGAGCAAATCCACATAGGTCAAAACAAACCATGGAGCCTGCAATCTCTGCATCTGGCATTTCAGCTGACATTCACCTGGAGGGGAGGGGGAAGAATGGTAGGAGGGAGAGGGGAAAGGGAGGAGCAGCGCAGGCTTTCAGGTGGAATTGTAATAACTCCTTTATGGCAGGACATTAGCATAGAGCCAGTGCCAGTGAAATTAGCCCACCATTGTACTGGATAAACAGTGCCTGAGTTGAGACAACAAACCCATTGATCTTATCTGTCAACACCCAGATCATCATCTGGGCTTTGACTTATCATCTGCTCTGTCAACAGTTCCCCCGTAGAGAAAAGGAATGGCAACAGCAATAGTAACAGCAGCCTGCAGTGCACAAGAAGCTTTTTGCTTTAGTAACCTGCCAGGCCATAAAAATGTGCCATTTTAAATAGGAAGGCACACTGTTACTGAAGAAGAGAGCCTTTGGGCAATTTTCAGCAATGGGATTACAGTGAATTCCACCTCGGACAACAGTGTGGTGATACAGATGTCACTGAGTTCAGTGTTTGCAATCGAACTTTCTCAAGATCCACCAGAAACCCCAGAATTTTAGTCAAACATTTTGTTTAATTTTGCTTGTTTTTCCTTTGTGCATTTGTGTTTATATCTAAATTAATGGAGAAATATAACAAAACAAACAAATGAAAGCCAAAGCACAATGTTTCCATTAATGGAATATTTTGGCTGGAAGATTAATCAGCAAAACAAGGGGACTCAACAGTGTACTTCCCTTCCTTGCAGCTCATTTTTCATGTACTGTTTCCCTTTCCTTGCCCTTCAGGCTGCCATGAGAAGATGGCCTTCCACTATGTGGACACAGAGTAGTCAGCAGTGGGAAGTAACCCTGGACAGGCATTAGTTCCTCAGACAGCATAACCTGCTGCTGCAACCTATTAACTTGGAGAAATTCATAAAGGAAAGATTTGTCAGGGTGCCCAGGATGCTGATAAAAGGTGACCTACTTTTGTACCCTGCCATGTTTATATTCTATTTATTGCTGAGCTATCAGGGTGCACAGAAAGAGGCGAAGCATCCCCAGGAGCGTGGCAAATGTAGACAGCGTCTGAGCCAGGGAGGGGAAGGGCACAAACTGGCAGGTTTGATGAGCCCCCACGGACCCATTGGGCACAAACATGGGTCCTAGGGGGAAGTGGGGAGAGGTATGTAGTTGATAACAGCAATTTGCAGAACAGTCTTATGACAGACATGTTCAGAGAGAAAGAGTATCAGGTGGAGGAAAGCCATGCCTTGGAGAAGGAAGATCTACTGAGAGCTGATTGCCTAGCCACGATCTGCTCTCTGAAACATACTGTCAGGGTTCAAACTCTTACCAAAAGGATCAGCCTGTCCCTTTCTGAGATGGTTTGTGCATTTGTGAAGCCTGTAACATCCTTGCATCTTCAACAAGGGAAAGAAAAAACTACTTAAATTAAATGGCTTTGGTGCAAAGAGGATCTGGCAGTGGTCAGCTTTATATTATTAACATTTCCCAAGAGTGATGTTCCACAGTGGCAGGCTGATGTAATTACCAGAAGTGAAGTTGTAAGTCCTATTGAAAAGACCAAGAGATTTACTAGAGACTTCAAAGAGGTAAAGATTTGTGTGGATTTGCACGGGGATAGAAAATGCAATGGGTTAGAAAATCAGGTCCTCCAGTGTCTTTAATCTTTTCTGAGGTTTATGCAGAAGTTTTGATCTACAGGGGATTTAAATTAAGTTGCAAAAGAGACTTCCTAAACTTTCTATCCGAATGTTATATCATGTGGGGTTTATACTATTAGCTTAAAAAATTGATCTTTTCTAAGCTTTTTGGATTAATGGCTTGTGGACAACTAATGCTGGCTTAGTTTTGGCAAAGAATTTACTTTCATGATGTGGAGATAGATGGTGATCTAATAGTGATTTGCCTTTATCCAGGAAATTCACATATCTCTTAAAAGATGAAAGAAAGATCTTGGGATGAACCAGTAAATTATCAAAAATGACAGGTCAGGATAAAGTACACTGGAAAAGGCATTTGAGAGATCTTGCAGTATAAAATGTTACAGATAGTCACTGTGAAAGTATACAATCAGTTGTTTAGACTCTTATTCATCCTATTTTTGTATTAAAAGTAATGGTTTTAAAGTAATTGTGCAGATTTGTTCTGAATTATTTATAACTGATCATGTGCCAGGTTTTGTGATTTTTTTTTAAATGGAGGTCAGTCTAAAATGTGAAAAAGCAGTCAACTAAGGTAGAAAAAATCATACTTGTGATTTAACATATCCTGGTGTCCATATGGATATGGAGCAAAGGGATACCTACTCTCAGACCGTGCACTGTGACAAGATGTCCCAGAGGATGTCGTGGTCTGAGGATCCTCCTTGTTGTTTTACAGCTAAGTTGGAAATGTCACTTCTATAAAGTAGTATGAGACACATTTTCAAAAATGCTCAGCATTGTGAAAGATCTCTAAATTGTCTGGACAAAAAGAAAAAAAGATCCTTTTCACTGCAAAGATCACTTCAAAAACAAAAAGCATCTTTTAAAAGATTTCCAGCTCCCATTCAGGCCTTGCCACTGGTCAGATTTTCCCTCTGGCCTCTAGGTTCCTGCATACTTTGAAAATCCACTACTATAAGGATTTTACGCAGTTCCAGGTCAAACATGGAACAAATTATGGCATGCTTCAGTAGGCAGATGGCAAACAGCCTTCCATTAAACAAAATATCATGTGGTGGTTTCCACTGTGCCTTGGTTTCCCTCTGTGTTCAATTGGAATAAAGATGCTTATTCCACAGCAGCGTTGCATGGTTAAAACTGGCTTGATTTTTAAGACCTCTGGAGAGGAGCCAATGTGGTGGGCTGGGGATGACTGACTATTTGCCCTCAAGCAGTAGTGGAGTAGTCATGGACCCCAGTATCCTCAAAAGGGCAGGCAGAGAAGACTCAGTAGGAGCTGAATGAGGCATGGGTTTAACACCAGCTGTGAGAGCTGATGTCCACCCCCTTGCCTTCTGCCTTCGAGCCCTTTGCTGGCCCATCACTGTGGTCTGGGAATGCTGTAGCCAAGGCTGAAGTTAACAGACAGGGACTACAGGATAATCTAGATGGACTGTGAATGCAGCACAAAAGGGAATACTTGTTCTCTCTCTTCACACCCGAAAAAGAAAAGTGCTACTTGTGACTTTCTCCCAGCTCAGGCATTTTGTAGATAAAACTGTAAAATTTCTATTCTTTTTGAGTATCCTTACAAAGACATGTATCAACTCTATGACTGCGTCTTTCTTCCTCATAGATATTATATCAGTCAAAGGTGTTGACGCAGAAGAGGACTGTGGTTGGGCATACAGTACATACCATTCTCTAGGTTAACTTACTTATCGTCCCAGGCTGGCTGAGAAAGACCAGGAGCAGAGAAATATGGCATATGGCACAGGAGTCCTGGGAAGACCGTTGCCATTCTTTGCTTGTTCCAACACAAAATTGCCCCTGCAGGTGAAGGGTGCCTTGTAGGAACGCTGTTTCAGCCAGTATGGGAGAGGTTTCTTATAAGTTGGAATCAGTCTTATGGAGAAATACCTCCTGCTATGCAGTATGCAGGTCCCCAGCTGCTGTTCTTCAGCCAAGGTACAGAGCACATGTGGAGAGGCACTGAACCATGTCCCAGGAATAGTCTTTGGCAGTGCTTTGCTGCAAGTTCCACCAATAGCTAGACGCTGTTTTGAAAGAAACAACAGTGTATTGGCAACACCAGCATGCGGAGACATTTAGCAGTTTTAATATTTAGCATGATGGAATTAAATCTGCAGCTGATTCACAGAAATATATTTCATGGTACTTGGCTTCTCCCTTGCCTTGGTTCATTTTATTGTACCTGCTGCTATGCAAAATAATGTCAGCTGTTAATGAGGACACACTGGTCCACTCAAGGTAAATGAATGTGGAATTTTGATTCTGCCATGTTTTCCCTCTGTGTTGCTTTCACTTCCTCGGGTGTGGATTACTCTGTCTTTCTCTAAGTTCAGGACAGAGCAAGAATAGTCATATTTCACCAGAATGAGCCCCAGGCTCTGCAGCAGCTGTAGCAATGCATGCCTTTGAGGAAATTTAGAACAGCCTCTGAACTGTTTCTCTAATGTTTATACTCTGTATAGCTATACTGCACTCACAACTCTTCTCTGTCATAAGCAACAGCATATAGATGCCATAGTGGTCCATTTTGCCCATAGACACTGTCTCCTCCATTGAAATGTCCAGACCTAAGTCTGAAGCTAAGTATCCATAAAAAGTAAAGTGAAGTGTCTCCCACTGGGCTATTTCCTGGCATGTGCACTAGAAATGGCTTGTGATGAAGTAGAGGCCAACTCTCCCAGAGGCAAATGACTGCAGAAGGTGCCAGGCTGAGGTGATTTAGTCTTGTTCATTCAATCACTGTCTGAAATGAGAAATTTAGTCAGGAGACTCCACAGCCGCAGGAACCAAGTGTCTTTCTGAGGACTGCACTTGCAATTAACTTGTGTTTGTCACATACTGCATAGCTTTGCATAATGGTTATGCATAATGGACAAACTTAGTGGCCAACAACCTCACCAGTAACAAGTGGTAGACTTCCACACAGTGATTGTACCCTGGTGTTAGAAAGCAAATTCTGTGACTGGGAAAAAAACCGACAGACAATATGTGAGAAAATATGCTGGTTTGCTGGTTTTTTGCTCCAATTGAGAGATGCATTAAGGCTTAGTTCAAATTAAAATCTAGACTTTGGTTCTGCATTTCAGAAATAAAGGTGTTCTCAAATGGATATAGCATGGATAGCAAAGAAAATCCATCTTAAAAGGCAAGTGAGTGAAATTGCCTAAGTAAATATATAAAACCATTTGGAATACTAATGAACTCCAGATTTAATTGCAGCTACAATGAAGCCAGCCACCTGCCAGCTTGTAAGCTGCCATTGTGTAAATCTGATATAGAGCGAGTGTGAGCTAGCAGAGCTGCCCTGGCTTCAGCTTCATGGAAACACTGGGATCAGTGAAGCAATCCCAGTAGGAGATGAAGATCCAACACTGTGGTCAAACTCCTCCCAGACGTCAGCGATTTTTTTGCCTATGTTCATTTTGGTTTCATTTTATACAAAAAAAAAAAAAAAAAAAGAAGAAAAGGAAAAGTGCTGAAAATAGATGAGGCAGAGTTAGAGACCTGATTTGTATTGGCTCAGTGCTAGTTTTTCCTAGGTATAAAGACATGAATTGCAGTGGTAGGTACACCTGAAGCCAAGGAAGTACAGCTCACAGTGTGGAAAGACTGTTGAGAGGAAGACATTGTAGATGTCAGTGTCTTGCTGCAAGGTCCTCCTGAGATAAGCACATGCCAAGGCTTAGTTTCCAGAATAGCCCTTTTGGTAGCTGGGAAGTAACAGAGTAAACCCATCCTGGGCTACTAATGAGGGGCAGCTGTGGTGGGGACACTTTTATGGGGCACCTTCGAGTTTTCACCTTCATGGCCTCACAGGCATGGTATACTGATCACCGACTGCAGCAAATTTAGCCATGAGCACTAAATGCAAGATCTGTGGGCAAGTCCCCTGCCCCATGCTCCATACAGCTAAGTCATGCATCTGTGTGTTTTTTTTGCTTTTGCTGGACTGTGTTTTCAAGCCACCTCCAAGAGTGTGAAGAAAACTGTAAAGACCTGGCAAATAGTCAGCAAACGTTTCAAAGAGGGATGTCCGCCTGTAAGAACATCCACCTGCAAATGCACTGGACCACTACTGGACACTAAATACTTCCCCTGCCATGATTCTCCAGCACTGGAAACAAAGACCTAGCACGTTGTTTAGATTAACTCTGGATTAGCTCCCTAGGACTATGCAGTGCCAACAGAATAGGTTTTGCAAGGGCTGAATTGTTCACTCACCTGCTGCCCAGGCAGTCTGAGCCCTTCCAGACGTGCTGCATCTCCACACTACTCTCAGATCATAAATGCTGTCAGTATGGTGCTAAAGAAGAGTTGAAAATAAGTACTGGGAAAATATGTGAAACTCTTGAGGTCCTAGGTATAATACTGATATGGCAGCATGTATTGCAGATCCTAGTGGCATCAAATCTTGTAGAGTATGTTGTTCATGATGTCCAGGTTAAGCCAATCACTTGATTTGGGGCCAAGAAAGACCCTGCGGAGAAAGGAATATGGCTTTCTTCTGTAGTGTGTGAGATACAACTTGCTTCCTAGGGATGTTTCAAGATTTTAAGCAACAATTTTCCTACTGCATTATTGTTTCTGGACATGGGCTTCCCATGGGTCTCTTCTTCTCCCTTTACATACTACATTATTTGTTCTGGCTTTCAGTCTTTACCATAGGACTTAATTTGTCAGAGGATATTAGGGGAACTATTTTGAAGCCTCTAAAAGTCAGTGGCATGTGGAGGTGATGCTCTAAGGCCCTGTTGAGATTAAACATTTACTGCTTGGCTTGTTTGTGATGACAGGGGCCTGACTGGTATTCTCTTCCAATGCAAACTGGCAAAGCTCTGCATTTCAGCAGCCGGGAAACCAGCCCTGTCGGCACCACTCCTCGTTTGTAGTGAGGAGCAGCTTAGCCTGAGATCACACAGTCTCAATGCAGCACTCTCTATCCTCCAGCACAAAACTCTTTGATGAGCTCTGCTACAGGAGATCCTCATAATACCAGTGAGAGGATTACTGAGTGCATGCCTTGTCTTCACAGAACCTGGAAACAGCATCTAATGAAGGTGAGCACTCCGTCCCTCTCACTGGGGAGAAGATCATTGCATAGGCAGCACAAATAAAAAGATACACATCTAGGCACTCAGAATGATATCTGAAAAGATAGGAATATACAAATCAGCTGTCACCCACCCCTCTTTCCCTAGCCCTGGTGCACGAGGCACTGGCAGTTAGCAAAGTGAGGGCAGACACTGTGTAAGTCACAAACACCACTGCATTGGTTTCAATTACAACATTGTCTCTGTACCTGTGCATTAGGGTCTCCTCAGCCGGCTGTGGATATTTTCTGCTGTGCTAGGCTTTCATTGGACTCTCTGCCCTAGCTCTCCTAAATTGTTAGTGCATAACACTTAATGGAGCTGTCTCATTTGCTTTTGTATTTTGTAATATTTGTACCAATTATGATTAGCTGGCTGCATCTATCTTGTGTTTGACAAGCTATCAGCCAGTGTGTTCAGGGGTAGTGATGCCTAAGGACAAGGAATAATACTTTTTCAGAGCAAAGCACTCACCTCAGCAAGCTTGCCTTTGCTATCTTTTCCGAAACCTCCCAGGAGTGGACTCTATCCTATTGTCTGCTGTTCCCAAGAAATTAAATTCATCCCACCACATCCAGGTTCCAAATCACAGTGACAGAGCAGCTTGGAGTAGGGATTAATGCAAGAAATTATCTTGGACAAATGATTGGCTGTGTTCACTTCTGTTTTATACCATGTTTACTGTACAATGGGTTTTGATTGTTCTTTCACCCGTGAGTCAGTGCAACACATGCAGTCACATGTGTGCATGCTAACAAATTGACTCCTAGCATCCACCATGCACTCTGCAGATTGCAAAAACACATTGGGAACTACATTGCAGGTCTGTGGGTAGAACCTAGAAAAATGGTCTGTGATGTTTAAACCACCATAAGAGACTCCTTGATGAGCTTGTATCTGACACAGTATCAGATATTACATCAATTTACCAAGCAGAATTTATAAGACAAACAGAAGAAAGTACTTTTCTCACACAAGTATAACCAAGCTCTAGAGCTCCTTGCCACTCCAGAATTTGTGACAGCCAAAGGTATAAAGTAGTCCACAAAAAAACAAAGTCTTGGAAGAAGCATCCTGCTATTCAACCATAAACTGAATTGATTGAAGGTAGAAGCATCCCATCGTGGGAGGCAGATAGCTGTGTGCTTGCCTGGTTCTACACTCTTTCCCTGAACATTTGCTGCTGGCCACATGAGTGGATAGACTAACTGCACAAGACAAGTTTATGTCCTTATTTTATAGCCATCTTCCAGGTAAAATACAATCCAGCGTGGATTCTGACTGCTTCTTGTTGTTGCTGGTATCTCATTACTTGCCTTGAGGGTGATCTGTGTGTGAAGCCAACAGAATTGCAGTGGTATACAGGGATGCCCTCTGGTTATGTTGGGATTTAAGCTAAATATCAACTTGAGCATTCATGTTTTACCCATATATACCAAGTTTCCCCTAGTAAGTTCAACTGGAAAAAGTGCTTCACATTGCTCTGTTAAGCAGACCTTACTGCAGCAGATTAGCTACCACGTCCTGTTCAGAGTAAGTCACCAACTGCAATGATAGGCAGTCAGCCCTGTACACACATATAATCTGTGTTGTTTTGGAAGCAGCACAAAAAAAGTCAGAAAACCAGACAGTTGTTATGATGGGTATGTGCCAAAAGGCTCACACTCAAATCCAGGCTGTCCCAGCTAATAAGGTTTTTTCCGTGTTGCTCTGAGGGTGCCAATGTATTTTTCTGGATTCAGCCCTCCAAGTGGAACTTGATCTGGGTGAGAGCAGGGAGGTGGAGGTGAGCAGGATGATTTCTGCTCCTCCTCAAGGCTGTTGCATCATGGCCTGTGAGTCAACACATTTCAGACCTCCCACAGAGAGGAGGGCTGGCTCTTCACCTGTGCAAGCCCCAGCATAATAACTCTGGGTCGCTTTCCCCAAGGCGTTTTGCTGAGCTCATACATGACAGTCACAAGTATTTCCCAGATTACCAAATCTTGTGGAAGGCTGTTGTGTGTTGGACAAAGAATTAATTTTATTTTAATTACTGTAAAGCAGAAGTTAGCAAAAAAACATGATTATACAAAGTGACGTCTGAGTCACTTGACCATGACTTCTTGCATTAAAAACCAGAAACACAGAAGAATCCCACCTCTGCTTCTCCCTTTCTGTACCATTAGGGTCTTCTTGCAACACCAGCTGAGAAAGCAGTTTTCTGGGGACCTTCCTGAAATGGGGGAATCCCCAAAGGACTTGGAAGAAATTTCTGTGTTGCGAGCCTTATGCACCATGGGGGAGAAAGAAGGTGTTGAAGGAAGGGTCAAACTACCTGGAAACATAGTAGCAGAGGGCTTTGCTAACTGGTATAATTTGGGACAGGATTGAGGATACTCTGGGGGTGAAACAGAACAAGAAAGCTTTGACTAGGTCCCTGATTGTACGTATAAGCTACCCACAAGGAAATTGTGCCGACCTTTCTCGGGAGGGACTGTTAGCTGGTGAAAAGTCCTAATTTCTGGCAAAGTAGCAAAAAAAGCCCCAATGGATGTGCTTCTTTCTTGCAGAAGACCACATACAGCAGCTGTTTGAACCATGCAGGTAAGACTAACAAGGTACCCGAGCTCCGTATTGACAGTGAACAGATTTCTCAGAAACAGCACAAAGGAGCAGAATGACAACAAAGCACTGAAGGTGTGCAAGGCTCTTGTATTTGCCATTCACATGGGATAACACTCCCGCCAATATCTGTTAAAACTTGTATCCTTGGTCAGGAATGACATTTTGTCATTTCTGCAAATGAACAAAATTCCTCTGGTGAAGAATTTGAAGTTTATGCAGAGCCAAAATTGCTCAATGCCGCTAATAGGGCCCAGGCTGAGCTTTTGTGCAGAAATAGCAACAGTTCAGGGGAAAAAAGTGGTAAGTTAAGAAAGCAGACAGGAGGCCCCGGAAGGGTGTAAACTATGCAAATCTCTGTTCTCCTGGTTAGCACCTTGTTCCAACTCTTTTCTGTTTCTTCTCTGCCTCTTTTTGTCATGCATTTATTTTCTGTTAGGATAAACCTAGTTTGGATACAAGAAGGTATAAGCATTCTTACCACGGTTGTGGTACAGGGCCCAAATGACCTCTTACAGCGTGGGCCAGGGATGTGCTTAGCTGATGCTCAAATTACGCTCAAATTTCTACAGAGCAGAAATAATGGTATAACTAAGCATAAGCCCCTTTCTTTTGTTACTGCATTTCTTGTTACAGGAAAGCATCCACTGATTTCACCGTGACTTCTGCTAAAGTCTGAATCCATATGGACTGTGGAACAGGGCCTTGAACAGGGGGAACAACTATATTCATACTGGTGTTCCCAATAAATATGTGTGGCTGTGATATTGTCTAGTTGCAGAAGCTAAACAGATGTGAAGTTGGTTTACTTAAGCATCCCTGCATGAATCCCCACTGTTACTGTGTACAAACCAGGGAGACATGATTGAATCCTTTGCAAAGAGCAGACCCCCAAAACAGGGTAAATTTTAAATAACCTCATTATTGCTTTTGGGTGGATAGACAGGAATGGCAAAACATGTTTCTGATGAAGCCCTAATTTTCATTCTAAAAATGAAGCTAATACTATGGATCCCAGGTATTATTTCTGTCTTCTGTACTTCAGCTAATCTGTCTTAGCTATTTTATAAACCCTCTGGTCACCAGTAAGTTTGTGCTACAGCTGGGAAAGTGCCTGAATCCTGGTCCAGATGTAGTCTAAAGAATAACTGCAAGTGACATTCTGAGACACAGAACTTTTTCCTTCATTGAACTGATGGTCAGGTCCAATGCACACAGTTCTTACACACACATATATATATACACACACACGTAAGTATGTATCAATACATACAAATGTCTTTATGCATGTATTTGTGGTTAGGTACATGCTCTGCACATCTTCTTGACAGTACTGTCTTCCACTTAAGGGCAGCATTTCAACAAATTATAATTATTTTGTTATGGAGAATCAAATCACTGTTGCATAGGAAGGGAAATAAAACCAAAAGCTATTCCTCCTCACTGCCCTAGCAAGAAGATTTTCAGGTTTTCAGGTTTGAGGCTTCTGACAGGAGGAAGTTGTTAGGAGTTGTCTTCCAGGCAGATCTCATATCTGTGTTTGCCTGTCCTTACGGTAAGAAGGCTTACAGCTCAACTGATCAGCATGGCCAAGTAATTTTGTCAGTCTCACTTCAGACAGCATGAGGCAAGGACACAGCTGGGCCTTCAACCAGCCCTGGTGTTTCAGTCCAAACTCCTCTGGGACATGCCCATCAAACACATCCTGAAGAGACAGTGAAGAGAAACAGGTCTGAGTCTCCTCTGCTATGGCCTTTACCGATTTTGTGGTATCATACATCTGAGCCAGCTGTGTAGAAACCTGGGGCTGGATATGAAAAGCTTTATTTTTCACCCTGTTCAAGCAGGCATATGCCAGCACACAATGTGTAAACTGGAATGTCATGGGCATCACATTTCCAGCATATGTAACTTCTTCAGGTTTTTACCAATGTAAACACACTCACTGCTAGAAACAAAGCCATTTTAACTGACGTGTCAGTTTGCTTTGCTGAGTAAATACATGGATGCTGGTTTGCCTGAGCAATTCTCTGCACTCAGTTTTACTTTTTTGTATCAATTTCAGATGCTTCAAAATAGTATATTTCTTTCTGGAATAAGAGCTTCCTTCCTATTTTTAGGGTTGGTTTTTTTTTTTTTCTTGGTTAATGCATGCCTTTCAGAAGCTAAGCAAGCAGTGTGAATGAATTCTCCTGCTTGTGAATCTAGAGACCTTGTTCAGCTGTAGACTTGCACTATAATAAACTGATTTGGGGGTTTTGTTCTCCAGTTTTGCATGTAGACTGGTTCCCAAGCTCCCTAGGTTTAGTGACTCACCTAAAAAGTCTATAGGTGAGCTCATAGATTTTTATCACTAGTGAAGAGTTGTAGTGTTTTCAAAAAAACTGCTGATCTACATACAATAATCTGTGCCTATATATACAGAAGAGTTCTCTTGTGGCAAGAAAGAATACAATGGAAACCAAACAGTGGCATTAGTAATAATCTTGCATGATACTACATCAGGTCCAAGCTGAAGTGAGAAAGAATTAAACTGTTAACCCAACAGCTCTTTGTCAGACTACATAGACCGGGCTGGTGATCTCAGGCAAGGAGAATAACTCACTTTATTTCCTACAGATTATAGAGACATCTCTTAACACTAAGTCACTTTTTTTCCAAAAATTATAGGTAGCCCAAAGCTAAGGCCCTGAAGTAGCAGGCAACCTGCCAAAGGAGTGCCAAAGGGCGGCCAGATTTTGAACAACCCACAGCAGGGTCAGCAATCAGCTGCAAGTCACTGTATTTTGCAACTACTGTCTATGAGAGATGGCAGCTTTTAGCTCCCTGTTTCAGCTTCGGATTTGGTGGGAGCCAGGAGCTGCTGCACACAGGCAGACAGCACACTGCTGCTGCTAAATCTCAATGCATGCTGTGTTTGGTGGCATTCTTCCTCCAGGTAAGACAGCAGCTCCTGCTGCACATGCAGTGTCTCTTGCCATGCCTGACTTCCAGCCGGGAAGAAAATCTACAGCCCCGCGTATCACTTTGCAGAAGCTGCTGATTTGTGCTTTTATCTGTTATCTCTCTTCATCATTTCCAGACTAAGTCATGCACAAGCAACAAGATTTATATAGCTCAGTGGAATCAGTTATATAAATGAAATGCCCCATTATCTGTATTTCTTTATCATGTGTCATTGTGGTCATTCTTTAAAAAGAAGACATCTTCTAATATGTCTTTGATGCTAATAAAAGGCTCCTTGGTCTCTCTTTGTCTCTCACATACACACACTCACTTGTCTGTTGCACATTCACACACCCCTCTGCTCCTCTCTCCCTCTTGCATGCTCTTGCACCCTCCTGGAGGTCCTGCTTTCTTACATGTACATTGGTACACAAAACACAATCAGGACAAAAGACTTGCACATGCTAATTAGCCTGGCTGATTTTCACTTGGTCCAGAGAGCCTTAAAACCTGAAAAGGCATTGAATATCAACAGCGTGGCACTTTATCCAACAGGGGAATATTTGTTTTCATAGGTGAGCTACCCAGTACTAGCAGTCCTGACCTGCCTGGCCATGGGGTGAATTGAGCTGGAAGAAAACACTACTTTCCCAAGAACAGGCACAGGTTATCTTTTCTTTAACCTTCCAGTTTGTTTCCCCTACTTGTTTGTTTGGGTTATTTTACCCTCTACCCATTTGAGGTGTGTTTCTGGTTCAATGCCCCTGTAAAGGCCAGAGGAATTAGCACTGTTGAAAGAAATCCAGTACTGAATTGCTCTTGTGTTGTCCGGACTTTGTTATGGCTTCAGTTCATTAAAACCAAGAGATGGACAGCTGGAAGAGAGAGAGACCAGCTATAGGGGGGCACTCAGGGCTGGACTGTGGTAAGACTTCTTTAGGGGCCAGACCTGTTTTCTTTTGAAAAGAACATGATGAAAGAGTCACAGCTGTGAAATGGGAGGCTGAGTAGGGAATGACATATTCCACGCAAGCTGAAGAAAGAGTGATAGATGCTCCATGCCCTAATTTTCTGAAGTGTCTCATCTCTTGTTCCCATTGGCACTGCAGCTCAATCTGCAGATGGGTACATTGCATCCCTGCCTCACTTCTCCAGTTCTCTGCCCTCTGTTGATGCATTCTTCCACACACCTCCCAGTCCTCTGATGTCCCTGAAGAGTGACCTTGATGGGTCCCATTGCTGGTGTGATGGGCTGCCTGCAGCTCATGCTAGTTGTGGGCATCCCCGAGGGTCCATGGACAAGAATATTTCTCAAGGTGAAAGCCAGCTTTCATGCCTTTGCTGCCTCTATCCCTAACAGATGAGCAATGCACAGGGTGAAGACTGCAGTAGAGGAGACGGTGCCCTCCTAAAGAGTGCAAGAGAGAGATGCAGCCAGCTGAGAGAAAGGGGGAGATGAGACTGAACCCTTAGTTTGCCTCATTTTCTCAGAAAACTGAGATCTTCAGAAAGCTGAATTTTGCATAGCTAATCCAAATCAAACTTCCCAGGCCTCTCTGGTCTACTTAAGCAAAATTATCAAGACAACCTAAAATAGGAGTAGAGTCCTTGAGGCACAGTAGCAATAAAGTGACTTTTTCCTATCAGTTCTCTAAAAGCTTACTGTTGCTGCACTAGTAATTGCAACAAGGGAGAGGATCATTTTAACAGACTGGCCTATTTTTAACAACAGACCAGGACTGCAACTCTTCTCCCTTCTCTGTTCTCTTCTGTTATTCCTCTTTCCTTTCCTTCTCCCCACATTTAACCATTTCATTACTGAAAAAGTAGAAAAACAGTAGCAAAAGAATATAGAAGAAACAAATGCTATAGCTGAAGTTCCTGAAAGAGAAAGGTCTCTTTCTTCCATTTCATCAAAAAAAAAAAAAAAAAAAAAAGAATCCAGAAATGTTTTGAAACCCAAATGTTGGGGCATATTTTTTACTTCCCAAAGAATCCAGTACCTAATAAAAAGTATTTTGTTCGAAAATCATGCACCATCTCTGTTAAATAAACCTCTGAAAATAAGTTCTGTACCTTGTAAATATGTGAGTATCTGCTAAACAACATACCTTATGAATAACTCAGTGTGACGGGATATTCCTGTACTTGGAGGGAAACATTCATAAAAATTCTTTTGAAGTTATTTCTGTCAGGTGTGTCAGAGTTTACTAAGCTGTTTCCTGGGCTCTTTGTCAAAGAGAAACCATTTACAATATAATTTAAAAATAGCAACTTATTAGGAAGAACAGATGGTGCATTCATATACCACAAAATTGCAAAATTTTAGCAACCTTCAATATCAGGTTCTTGAGTTGTAACTCATTTGCAGTAGAAACTTAGTTAACAAGTCAGAAAAAACACATTCAGGATATAGCAGAACTATAAAAGAAGCGAGTGCTGACACATCGAATAAAATGCGTCTATTTTTATGTCAAGTCCTGATAACAGTACATTTTTTTCACTTTCAAATATGAAGAGAAAAAGAATTCAGATCTTTCCAGACTTGGCCAAGGCACCTGATTCACAATGGAAAATATTTTTATGTCTTACGTCAGCATTACTTTGTCCGGAATTAAGGGCTGTGGTACTGAAATCTTTCCTTTATGATAACGTCGCTTTCTCGCCAGTTCTCGCTCTCCCATAACAGCATCATGTGTTGAAGATGCAACACAGAAGCATTTCAGTTCACTTAGCTTTGCACATCAGTTTTCATCTATGTCTGAATGCAAAACTACATAATGAAATGTATCTTTTGTGACGCAACCCAATGGAACCCTGGAGGAAGAATGAGAGCTTGAACCCAAATTTCCCAAACAAATTAGCCTGAATCGGACTTTTTAACTGAAATATTACCAGAAAAATGGTTGTCAATATCTAAGGTGTCACCACAAGCATTTAAGGGCCAAGGCTGAAGACTCAAGTCTCCCTTTCAATTTAACTGACTATCCCTGTCACTAGTTAATACCTGGAACTGAATGGCAAACTGTTACAAATGTGTTAGCAAAATTAAGTTCTTGAAAGATAAATCGATAAACTGGACAACAGAGACTTATCAACACTGAAGAAGTGGTGGCATTACTCAGACAAGCATGGAAGGGTTGGTATCAGCAGTTGGAAAAGAGTGACATAAACTCTTAGCAATTGTGCACTTCACTGGGAGCTATAAACAGTGGGGCTGGGTTTGTCTAGCTCTCCCTATGACTTGGCACCCCAGTTCAATGAATTCTTGAAGCACCTATGAAAAGTCATCTCTGATACTTTTTGGCACAGGCTGAAGTCCCACTGGAGTCAATGTGACTTGAAGAGTACCAGTGCAGGGCTTGCTTAAGACACTGCAGACTTTGCATCTCCAGCTTTCAATTAATCTTTTATTGTCTGCCAGAGGGTTAGGACCAGGCATTACTCAGAATCTCAGAAGAAATCTGCTTCCTGCAAGATTTGCAAACTGATATATTTTCTGTGTAATGTGATGTTTTAGTCCCATTATTTACAGCCAGCATATAACTCTAGTACTTTGGACTTCTCGTAACACCTCTGGTATCTTAGTATGTATCTCCCATGCCCTCCCTGTCTACCTTTCTCTTCTGCTCTTTACCATAGTCATAAACATTTCAGAAATGGGGTTGGTGGGACATGAGTACTGACCATGGCTTTTATCCCTCTAACCACCTTCTGTTGCTTTTAGTGTTAGTGCCACCACTAACATGGGAGGTGCTAGAGGATGATGCCTGACCAGAAAACACACTTGTATCAAGTGCCAGCCTTACTGTTATTCTTCATTCAAGCCTACGGCCATTGCTTCAACCTTTTCAACAACAGCCCCCAACAATGAATAACACAATTCCCTGTACCTCAGCAGAGCTCTTTGTGTCATTGCAGTGCTGTGAAACACAAACATGGGTCCCTGTGAACTTGAGGGCAGCATCTCTACCAGGTAAACTGCTCATTAAACAAACGCGAGATAAGCTAAGCTTGCTCATCTTTGCAGCTGTGTACAGGTCTCTGAATTAGAAGACAAGTCAACAAAAGTTTATGTGCACTTGTTCATCAAAGCACAAGAGATAAGCTATTGTCCTCTCCCTTGTTTTCATCTGCAGTGAAAGGTCAAGATCAATTTAGAAGTTATTTTTATCTTGATCATCTCAGCCAGTGAAGACAAAAGCAACATTTCAGTTTATCCAAAGTAATAGTAGATACACATCTCACATGTGATTTACTGTGAATATTACAGACCTGAGGAGAACACTTTTTTGCCATTACAACAGTTTTTTGCAGCAGCTGGTAGTACCCTCTGCTGTCAAACATTAATGAGAAATTGATTCAAATCAAGGTGTCCCCATGTCACAACTTTGTTCTCTGTATTCAACACAGAAAGTCACTTCATCAGGTTTCACTGAGTACCCACCTGGCTCAAAGCTAGCATAACTGTGCACTGATGTCACCTAGATATTTGAGGGAAGAGTGTGGTGGGCCTGGACCTGCTCAGTCCTCATGTTTGATACCACTCTGGAAACTTCAGCTGACCCATCCTAACTTTGACTTTCTCACCAGCCAAACTCACGTTGAGAAATAGGGCTTAAACCAGTTCTGTCAAGGAATGGCACTGCTGTATAAATGATCTGACTTTCTGATTGTAGTCACATGTGGCATGCATTCACAAGGTTTCTTCAAGCTGGGGGTGAGTACTGTGAGAACTGATCTTCAGTGTACTCTGGTACTATTGAGAGCAACAGCTTCAGTGCTGTTTCTACGTCCTTTCTAACCACAATGAAGTTACCACTTTTACCAAGATTTATTCTTGAACTGTGTCCTTTAATTATTTCACTCTTCCCCTTTTTTCAGGGCAGAAGATTTCCCAATGAAAGATTGTCCTGGAAGTGCATGATATAAATAATATCTCCTGGGTGTGACAGGCTCTACAAATAGCTGACTAAGTCAGAAAAGAGCATGAAGAAATTTTCTTTTTTTTTTTTTCTTCAGTATGATAACCAAAACTAGCCATCTCTTCCTCTTGAGTCAGCCCAGCTATGTGAGGGTGGTAGGCCAGGCTGCAGGAGCTTAGCTGCATTCAACATTTCATGAGAATGAAATTCTCTTCAGCTTAGCTTCTCTCTTGCTTCTTTCTTCCCTCCGTCTTGTTGCCTCCTCAGGATGTCCTTGAGTTAATTCACAGTAATTAAGCCTGTGCTAGAAAGCCAGCTTAAGAAGATGAGTTTCTCCTGCCAAAAGCTTCCTTTATGTTATTTTCTTTACTGCACTTTCAGTTTATTGCATAGGTGTTATACAGTGCATCTTGCTCTTGCTTACCTCTTGGAACATATTGCAAGATTATTATTTATCTATTGGAAAACAACTGATAAATAGCTGCCCTGCTATTCTTCTGTGGGAAATTAATATTTCCCATAAGAAGATTAGATACTGAATACAGTGGGCCCAAAACATTTCCATCTGTTTAATATGGTTGCATCCCTCAAATGCTACTTCGTGAATGTGAGGTGGATGTGGTCCTAACTTCATCTCTGTGACTGCTCCTTCACAGGGTCAAGGGAGAAAGCCAGATGCCTCCAGAGCAAAACAGCTCTCAGTTCAGGTGCATCAGTCAGCTATGTAAATTAGGTAGGATTAAACTAGGCAGTTTTTTTCCCACTGTCTCTCCACACTGCCGGTAGATCCTTCTGCACATTTACCTCACTGTCCTAGTTCTGGCGTTTCCATATCAACCTGTCCTCCTGGCCCATACCCACCACTTTTATCATATACATATGGCATAATGTTTTCGGAGCAATCTCATTTCCTTGGAGAAGATCCCAAAGAGACTTTGCACTTAATCATTTCTCCTAAAATTAAGCCATCTGTACCTCTACTTTGCTCCAGTCTCATTGCTTGCTTAGTGGATGCTAACTAACCTGAAAATGTGTCTGCTTCTAAACCTTTACTCAGCTGAGAAGCATACTGGTACTTCAGGGCAAGTAGCATCCTGAGAATAAATTGCTCAGTATTGGATTGCCACTGAATTAATACCAGGCTGACGACTTTGAGCTGATCACCCTGCTCTGCTCATCTCAGTGCATTCTTGTTGCCCTTGAGTTTCATGGAACCCTTAGGGTCAGAAAGTAACTTGCAACAAGAGGCTGTACAGATTGAGCCTCTTCAGTCTCATTTCATTCTTGCATTGTTTCTACCCCTGTCTTGTTGCCTCTTCAAGACGTAGTTCTCTAGAGTGCACAGTGATTAAGGCTGTCTTCCAGACCTAGTTTCAGAAATTATATTTTTGAGGTAGATTCCTCCTTTCCTCTGGGACTGTAAAATTACGCAAGCTTCCTATCAGTTTACTACACAAGCTGGTGAAGCAAAGTCATCCCCAAACCCTTTTTCACTTTACAAAAAGTTTTAGTTCTCCCTCCAGGGGAAGACTGCACATTGCATCTAACTCCATTCAACGTTAATTAAGGAACTTTTTCATGTTTATTTCCCAGCCCTAAGGCCTTCTTGTGGCCTGAAGAAAGATTTCCCTATGGATCACCTGCACACTACCCAGGCTGATGGTTTGGAGAACTTCCAAGGTTGGTATGACAGTGAAGAACTAGGCTGGACAAGAGCAGGATCTCACTGTATAAGCCTCGTGCATGTGCCATTTCCTTCACTCAGTTAGTAGCAGCTAATAACATCTCAGTTATTTCTTTCTGTAACGGATGCTGTGGTTCAGTCCAAATGTTCCTCAGTCTGGTGGACACCAGAGGCAATTTCAGTCTCAGGGAGCATCTCTTTTGCCTGTGGTGAGGACAAGCCTTGGTGGCCAGGCCCCAGACAGCTTTGGAGTAACCACATTGAACCGCATTACAAAACCTTGCATTTGTGTACAAGCTTTCAAGGGAGAAAGGAAAGCAAAGCATCAGTCAGCACCTCCTATTGTTCCAGCCTCATGTATGCACTTGGGTTGTGGTGGTCCATTTTTCTAACAAGCACTCTCTCATCAGAATAATCAGACACAGGAAAAGTGATTGTACTGAAAGACAGGATTGCGTGCAAATAAAGTTTCCAGATATGAGGCAGACTCATGGCTTCTAGGCTGTTTTCAAAAATTGGTGAGTGGTAATGATGCTGGGTCCAAGCCTGCAAACTTTGTTCCCAGGAGTAAGCCAGACCCTGTTGGTGTGCTCCCATTTTGTTATTGCAACTGGAAAATGAGCAAAGCAAGAGCAGGCCAAGGTCTTTCCTTCAAATCCAAGCACTTTTACTGCACTGTTCTAAGTTGTCTTTTGTTTCTCATGGCCCAAGGAAAATAGGGTCCCAGATGACCCCGGTGGTGGTGCTGACATTCCCAGTGAGCTGGGCTGCTGGAAGCCAAGTGCTTGTAATCCTGGGTACTGAGCAGTGAGCATCACCCTTTCTGTCTTCTGTTTAAAAATGACAGGCATTGCTGTGAAGGGGCCCACCAGAATTCAGCTAAGTTTTCTTTGCAGTTGAAACATTGCCCCTCTCTCTGCATGGCCACAACTGGTGACAGCCATTGTGCCTCTCATACCTGCAGGCCTCGGAGGAGCCTCTTGTTAAAGGAAGGCCTGTTGAATGGGAGGACTGTTTCTGCTCTGGTGCTGCCTCTTGCTAGAGGTCCAGCAAGCTCTGATCATTGATGCTATGCTGAGTTGTGAGAGCTGAGGACACAGCTCTCCTAGATCTCCTCTTAATTTAAGTATCCTTCTATACTTAGGTATAGTTTTTCCACAAAATTAAAGGAGGAAAAGGAAGCCATCAAATCACTGTCTAAGAGAAGCATGACCTCTGGAGTATACTGACCATTCTATAAAGGGGTCTTTTGCAAAAGATCTCACAACCTGCTCAAACAGCCCAAGGACAAAGTTTCACCTGGTTTTCCATCATGTGGTGGCCACAATACTCTCTTGCAATACAGGTCTAGGTCCAAATTCTGCACATGAGATCCCACCCATAGGGACTCTATTTGGTTAAATATTGGCTTGTTCCTTCAGATTGGTGAAGCCAAGTTGGCACGCAACGAAACCAGAAAGTACAATCATTGCTGGGTAGGGTGGACTCTGGCCACTTAAAGCCACATGCAGACAAGGCCGTAGCAGAATTTTTTATCCCAGCTCTTGGCATTCTGCTGTACCATAACCAGATAGCCACAGGTGAAGGAGACGTGCCAGCAGACCGCCAGGAGCTCTGCGTCTGGAAGAGGCAGCATGCCCCAGGGGAAAAGACCAGCTGGCATCCTTGTAGAGGCTGGACTCTAGGAGCCATAAAAGGGGTTTCTGTTCCACTGCCACCCTGAAGAAGCTACCATTTCCCACGATGCTGCTTATCATCCTAAATTTTCCCACCTTGCCTTTCTGTCCTTATTTTTGACAATTTTATCTTCCTGGAGACACCATCCTAAGTGGCTGAGAGTACAGTCTGGAGACTGTCCTGCTTCCTGTTCAGTGTTCATCTGGACTAGTCTGCTTTTCGGATGCTCACTCTCCTTACCAAGTCTCACTCCCGCCACAACGCGTGACTTTTTCCGGGCAGGGTGCTGGGAAGAAACGGAAATGAGGATTTGCAGACACTTTGAGCTGTCTCCTGAATAAATGGGAAAAACCTAAAGGATCGCCAGACCACAGGGATTATTGATTTTATAACTATTTCAACAGCTCCATCAGTGGTGGTGTGTAAAAGGAGCTCATCATTTATAAATTGACTCTTCCAGGGATCAAAGGCCTGTCAGGGCAACAATTAGTTCTGGTAATTTATCAGCTGTTTGAGCTTGTCAGGTGGAGAGAGACAGGCAGTTCTGCATCAGCTCCCCTGCAAAGTTGTTACGGTAGCCAGAGCCAGGTAGGATGTTCAGGTCAGTCATTTGCTAAATATTTCATGTCCTCAGATGTTTTGTCAGTCTTTCTGATACCTGATCCAATTTGGTTAGGCTGTCAGGTGAAAAGGAGGCATCTCTTAGCCCACTAATGTCACCCAAGCCAAAGGTCCTTTGTCTCCTTAACAATGCCCCTGTCAGGTCCCTGTGGAGCAGCTAAAAAAACTGGAATGCAGCAAAATGAAGAAAAAGCCCCAACCAAAATCTGTGGTCTGTTTTTAATTAGCCTGTAAACCATTCAGAGCTCTTCAACTGTGCTGTCCGGAGAGGGAAAACTGAGGGCAAATATACTCTCTCTCCTTGTAGATCTCATAGTAAAAAAATCCATGTAAACAATATAAGCTTATTTGAACAGACTAGAAGTCCAGGCAAAAGCAACTGGTCTGCATAACAGTGAACAGCAGTACCCTTTGCAAAGCATCTTTTGCAAGGGCACCTACAATTTGGCTATCCTGACCAGAGCTCTGCTAGATTAAATGGGGATAAAAAAGACAGACATTGAAGCAGAGAGCCCCTTGAGTCTGGAGTTTTCTGACAATGGGAAGTGGATCCAAAATGTGTTGTACAACATCAGAAAGACCCTCATTACATTGCATTACTTTACGTTATATTGCATTACATGTGTGCACACTTCCACACTTACAAATACACGTGCAGAGTCAGTAACTGCTTCAAGTTTTCCCTGATGTACCCTGTTGCACACTCACTTTGCAACACCTGATGACGTAGTTATACAATCACATACTTTTTTATTAGAATAGTATCTTTCTTTTTTGCTGGACTCAGTTCTGCTCTTTCCTATGCTGACAACTTAATTTTGCAACTTTTTTTCAAACCTACTTTCCATGTATAAGACACAGGTTTAATTAATTTGTAATGTGGACCACCAAAAAATCTCCAGTGGAAGTACAAACTGTTCCAAGAATTTCACATATGCAGGTTGTTGTAAAGCATATATAAACTTGCATCCCTTAATCACGTTAACGGCTTTTCAGATGTTCACAGAACACAGGCTGAAAAAACAGCTATGATCACAGCTTCATATAGAAGCAACTCTCAAAAGTTGTGTTTGGTCACAGGAACAGCACAGAAATGCTTGAGAGAAGAAAAACAAAGAGGTGGGGAAGGAAAGGCTGTAGTTTGCTTAGAAAGTTGACCCCTGTGCATGTACAGATGTTTATAGAAATGTTTGTGGAGAAAAATAATTACTTAGAAGGAAGTGGTTAGTTCAAAGAATAAATTTTTATTGTATAGTAATATCCAGTCAACTTTCTGACCTGCCTAAAGGGTCAACACCGGAACCAGCGATCCCTAATCCATTGCCAATTCAGGGCAAAGGACGACACTCACAGGGACTTTGCTTTGCAGGCAGGTGAAAGACATCCTTGTGCTTATTATGAAGCAGACTTGGGGTGAAGTAAAATTAAATTAACAGCCTTAATGCACATTGTTTGGAAGCCATGGGAAAGCACATCACTGCAAAATGTCCTGCTGGATGTGTACCGAGAATGATGTAATGGTTAGCAGGGACCCAGGAAGAAAAACAGCAGGCCAAGTCCTCAGCAAAAGTCTCAAGATTTTAGAGAGATAGGGGAGTAAAATTTCTGGAGAAATTATGAAAAGACTCTTCGTATGAATACATGGAAGAAAAGTGGACCTCTGTAGAGGCACCTGTGGATTTCACAGTCGTACGCTATTGCTGCATGACTGATACACTGAATAACCTCTGGGCTGGTGAAATCAGTGGTGTTCCTCCAAACTCACCTGAATGATGCCAGTTTAGCTCATCCATAGGGAAACTGGGATGAATGGACAGCCCTCCCAACTGAAATGCTTTCTCAGAAAAATCTGCTATAAGATACTGATAAAACCTGTGGAGTCATTTTGGGATGATATGTATCGAAAGAGCAGCTGCCATCGCAAAGCAGCCTGCCTGGCATTACCCAGGGCAAACCTACAGCCACATGGGAAGGGTGGTTTACATTTCCAGGGGACTGAGCAGGGCTGCTGGTGTGACTTGCGACTTGCAATCACCCTCTCTCTGTCTCCTAAGGAGCACGCTGGCAGCAGCATCACACAGGGCAGGCTCTGCCCAGCCCAGCAATGATCACTCTTTTCAGCAGCATGGGTTCTTTGATCCCTGCTTGTCTTGCCACATAATGAAGTCAGCTGCCTGATGGATGTGCTGGGCAGCCCCTGTGTGAGGAAAGAGATGTCTCCCTTGAGGTACAGTCATGAGGGAAGAACCCAGAGGGCACTCTCAAGGCACCTCTCCTGCAGATAATATCACGGTTCTTGTTTTGTGCTCGCTTATGCTACTCTAGGGATGCTTACCAAATTGGGTGAGCAAGGTCAGGGTATGAGAAAGCACAGAAGTCCTTTCTTCCTCGAGGAGGGAGTTTGGTCCTGCAAAGCATCCATCACCTTGGATCCTTCGAAGCTCCCAGGCAGTCTGTGCACACTTACATGACCACATTTTCATGAGCAGCTGCTGGCCTCACAGTTTAACTCTTTGTCTTGTTGTTGATTAAATCACTTGTAAGAGGACTCAGCTACTTGGAAATCCTTCTTTAAAGGCCTGCACATTTCTGATAAGAATACGATAGCGTATGCTGAATTTTTCTGTCCACTTTAGTTTGCTGTCTAGTTTGTGAATATCACTGCTTTATACTCCTGTTAGAAATAAGAGAAGATGAAAATAAGAAGCAAAAGAAAAACAGATCTCTTGCAACAATAGGACTGAAATGAAGACAAGAAGCTCTGGTCCACCAAAACATTCAATGCATGTGACTACCTTTGCACAAGAAGTCCTTAGGGCGTTGCCTAATTTTTCATGATAGACACTTCACCAAGTGCTTGACTGAATTGTATTTGTGAAAAGGGGTGAAGAAAGCAGAGGAAAATGTACATCTAATATATATGACCAAAATACAGTGCTTCTTTCTTCTTGCCAGAGTAGAGGTTGAATTTGTTTCTACTGATTGGCACATAACATACATTTTTCCTTTAGCTAGAAAAAAGTTAGGTTTAGGGTTGATTTTTTTTTTTTACTTCCTTGGGGGGGAAACACAACAACAACAGTGTGGGCTTGAATTACAGTTGGTGAACTCAAATAATTTCTGCAGCCCCCAAAATAGTTGGAGAAGACAATAAAACCGCAAACTCCATGGGGCTCATCCATTTCTGAATGCAGCTTTCTTGAGCCAGAGGCAAACTGCCCCATTGCTTACCAAAGTGATATTTATCTAATTTGTTACTAGCAAATGCTTGTGGGGAGAAAAAAGCAACAAAAAACCCCCAAACCCAGGCCAAGAGCTCCAGAGCTGCTGGAGCCCTGTGCTAGCATCAGCAAACCAGTGTCTGTTTGCCCCCATCGTGGCAATATCAGAAAGAATGAAGTCTTTCTGGGTCAAAGTCTGTTCTCGTTTTCACTGGCATAAACGATGTCTCTAAAACTGAGGGAATTGTTGGCTGACCAACTGACCCGGTGGACTTCAGGCAGAATTCAGGTCTCCTTGACCTGATCAGAGCAGAGGAACTTGTCCCAGACATGCCGCTAAGACATACCAGCTGATTGTTTAACCATATTGAGAAATAGCAAAATAGGCTTCCCTATCATTTTTCACCTAGCTCAGATTTGATCCGAGATATAAAATAAAGAAAGACATGAACACCCATTCTGGCTAAGTTTCCAAAATGTTGTTTGCATGATGTTTACCCCAGGAAAAATGATCCTGCCACTATCTTTGTACTTTATCTGTGGTGCTCTGTCTCTTCGCATATTTACACTCACCATCACAGCTTCCAAGCATTCTCCTCTAATTAATCAAAAACTCCGTCCTTTTGTTTCCTAGGTCACGAAGAACAGTAAATTAAATAAAGATATCGGCTGAGCATGGAGGCTGGATTTCTACCCAAGGAACCTAATAATAGCGCCATGATGCAGGCGAAGTCAAAACTGATATGGTTTTATATACACAGAGGCAACCAGTTGAGCGTGAAGAAAGTAAACATCAGATAGCATTCAAACAGTGGTTTATCCAGCTCATTCTGTGTTTGTAAATATAGAAGTGTGTTGTGGTGGCTAAATTTATCCTAATGTAAGGAAACATGAACAAAGAGGCTGGTATTTGGTAACTTCTATAGGCAACATTAGGACATCCTGTGTGAATTATTTTGGGGCAGTTCATGATAACATGGTACAGATTAGAGTTGCCATTTCTGGAAAAATTAGGTCAGAATTATGTAGATAAGATGGAAAGAATTTCAGTAGCATTGTAGTATTTTCCTGACTTGAAGCCTGACTCACATGCCAAAGCTTTGTTTTATTGTATACCTTGTTTTGATATATAGTCAAAACAGTCTTTATCCAGAGAAAATAAAAATAAACCAGCTTAGCAAGAAAGAATTACATACACCATTGAATAAAAATAAATACAGCAAGCTTAATTTCGGAGAGAAATAGTTGTCTTTTCCTGTGAAACTTTTTGCAATTTCAGAAATGGCCATGCTGAACCCAGGAAAAATCAGAGGAGGGAGATACAGTTTGGTAACAGCTCAGGAATGGGGCCTTTCCTCGCTCTTGCTCCTAGCTGGAATTTAAGCCATGTCAGGTGTATTTTGGGACCATTAGAGTATGGCCATGCTGAAAAGTGGTGGCCCTCTTCTCTATATGCTTCCCTTCACCCTTCTCAAATTTCATCCTGGATTGGAGGAACCTCTCACTTAAAAAGGAGATAGATCATGGCCATGAAAGGTTTACTTTTTAAGAGAAGAAGTGAGATTATTTCTAGTTAGAAGAATGAGAGCCCTGACTCTGCAGCTTTGCCTCTGCAGTCAGCACAATGTTTCCATTGGCTTCAGGTAGAATATTTGTTCTCTCAGGTCGTTTATTATAAGTAAGAATGTACTTTTACACTGCTCTGTGTTCAGTGCCATAAATCCCAGCACATACCATGCCTCTCTTTTTTCACCGGGGGTTCTGGCTTGAGTTATTGAATTTCTGTCTGCCATGGAGCTTTCTTTGAGGAGGAGTAAACCTCTGGGACAGACCTTGGTACTCGTATGTGAGCCAGCCGTAAGATAAAATGCTTCATGCTCCCTTTTGCTTATTCAGTGAGATAAACAGACTGGTTTTTGGTCCAGCTCATTAATGCGAACCAGGGTAAGCTGCAGTTTATGTTCCTATGCCAGAAGGTAAATAGCACAGCGGCAGGGGCAGGGGCACATCCCCTTCTGCCCTTGCTGTGTGTGAACAGGCCCCGGAGCAGGCTGGGCAGCACGAAATGGCTTTGGCCACTCTTCCCAAAGCCTGCAAGCCCCTGGCATTGGGGCATCTCACCCTCCTTGTGCTCTTTGCATTGCCGCTTGGGCTCAGTGCTGTGCGGGGCTCTTACTTTACCTCGCACGGCTCTGGGGACCGTGCCTTTCCCGAAAGGCCAGCGGTTGCCCATTACTACACAAGGCTGCAGCATGAGCAAGCAGCAGGGTTAGATTAAGGGGAAGGAAAGGAGGATGAAAGCCAGCTTTTGAGTCCAGGCATGAGCAGAGTAAACCCTAGAAGGAAGAGGTTTATTTTTTGGGATGGTCTCTCAAGAATCCCTTAAGCAGCTGGCCAGGAATTTGGGCTACTAAAGCCCACCCACAGCACCACTTAGCCCGGCCACCTACAAAATCCAGATAGCCAGCCTTAATAACAGCACAGGCGCTGCTGCGGTGCTCCTCTCCTCCCGCTCCCTCCTGGGAGAGAAAACAGGAGTGACTGTCACACCTGACAGAGGTCACCAATCCACACATGTCCCGATGCAGAGATCAAAGGGCAGCTCCAGGGGCCGCATCCTGCCCTGCAGAAGTGCAGGGGCTCCCAGTTCCTTCCCTCTGCCTGGGCCAGACTCTTCTGTCGGACCCCGGCTGCCAGCACTGCCATCTCTCCACTGAATTACTGCCCCAAAACATGGAGGAACCGTGTGAAGGAAACATGGTATGGGCTTTATTCAGCCTTTTGGTGTTTGGGTGTAAAAAACGCTGCAAACAAATGAATATTGACAAGAAATCCAGAACAATTTCAGAAAATTTTAACAGCGACCGCTGTCCGTGTTTGCAAGTGTCACACACCTTGTATTGTATTTGTTTGTAAAAGTTTGTTTTTTAAAAAAACCAAAACACTCAGTTTTATGCATGGGCTAACTCTTGTGCTTTTTTCTTCCTATAGGATCAGCGGTGATTAGATCCATTTATTTGCTTTAAGCATCTTTCCCGCTATAACCACTTTAGGCCAAAATGTTTGGAGACGTGCAGTGTTTGACTGTTGCTCTAGCTCTTTCCTGGGCTTGGGCCAGGCTCCATTGGGGTGTCTATCTTTAACTTTTGTGGGCTGGGCTGAGACTTTCTGGGATAGCGAGGTAACAAGTAACATAGCAGAGCCTAATCCAATACAGCCCACAAACCATCCACTGTGTGCATTTTCTCCTCTACTTCGTGTATATCCAACCCCATATTGGCAATATTTTAACGGTACAGTAAATCCAACATTAGAATTTGTACTATTGGATGAGAAAAGACATCAGCCATGTGAGAGTGCTGCTCCAAGATAAATTCATTTGGCCAATTCAAATTTCACCTTGAAATTTTGATGAGCCAGCTTGAAGCTAGAGCAGGTGTTATCTGTTGTCTCACATCTGGCATAACCTTACTGTGTTGTGATCTGGCTAATCTGACAGAAAGGCAGTCATGTGCACACATTTCATCTAGGTCAGCTTTGTACGTGGGTCAACCTCCCTCCATGATCATGGAAGCACAGCCTACAGAAAAATGGGGCATACGAAAAACAAGCCAATAAAGTAATTAAAAATATTTATTTCTGAAGATATTTACCTTGATAGGCATAAAGCATTTCCCAATTTCATACAGAAATACATAAAACATGCATAGACCAATATGGCCTACTTCAATGTGTATTCAACATGGTAAATATAATGAAGAACTTGTGTGAATATAAATACAAAACACAAAAAAAATAAGCACATAAGATTCAACCCGTCAGCAAATTCAACAATGTGAACAAATTCGCTGCTATAAACATTCACCCAATATTAGCCTTTTGACATAATTCAAAACAACCCTTTGTCTCAATGCATTTACACCAAACAAGGCACTGAATAAACCTCACAGCAGCCTCTGGTACATCCCCACTTCAGTGCATTTCTGGTGGCATGTAAGACACAACAATCTCTATTATTAGAACTTCAGTTAGCCAAATATCCTCGTTATGGGAAACCTAGTAGTGTCCTCTAACTTTTCTTTTATGTTGAAAAGTTCCTTGGTATACAAGACCAAAGAACTTTGACTATGCAAACAACCACAGTGTCTAACCCACATTAAGATAAGTCTGGTTGTACAAGTAAACTAGACTTCTGAAAAAGGGCAAAGGGTTGCAGCTGATTAGTAAAGGCAATAACAAGGTGTAAAAATACTCTAGCAGGAGTGCAACAAACAGTACACGAGGTAGACATGTATATATGCAATAAGTCCTGATTGAAGTAGCACTGTGGCTTTCATTTTTGCATTTTAATCAAAAGGTAGAGTTTTTCCACTTTGAAATTTGTCCACTCAGATCTTGCTTTCTGTCCTTTCTAAGCACATCTGTGAGGTCTCCTTGCAAGACGCTTTTGATGTAGACCCTGAAAGCTGCTCAACTGATGGGAACATTCCAGAAAAAATATTCAAATGTTTCTTCAGAAAGATGGCTTTTCATGTATGTTACTATAGATTCCCTTTCACCCTCTCTACCCATCCATCTGAATTCCAAAATGATGAAATCCTTCGCTTTTATACCTCCAAGTACGGGACTTCCTTAATGTTTTGCTCTGCCGTGCAAACACTTGGACAGAGAGGCCCTTTGCCGTCGTGGGATGTTAGAAGTCAAGAGAGAGTTTTGGTGACGCTTTGTCAGCAAGTGTGATGGAGAAAGATTCGGGTGATCTTC
Organism: Morus bassanus; assembly: GCA_031468815.1. Taxonomy (NCBI): domain Eukaryota; kingdom Metazoa; phylum Chordata; class Aves; order Suliformes; family Sulidae; genus Morus; species Morus bassanus. The sequence continues at coordinate 71,459,570 of CM062567.1, forward strand.
CCACTAGGATGCTTTCAGGCTTTCCAAGATACTTTGCCTTTTGCTCGCCCTGTTATGTTTCAGCTTCCGCCCTTTCTGGAGCTCAGCCTTCAGTTTTGCGATACTGAAGGAAGCTTTGATACTGTTACCAATGGCTTCCAGCCTGCAAAAATAAGAAATATACATTTATTGTTACAATAATGAAGATGCATCTCCAGTGTGCAGACATTCAGTTTTTGATTAAATAAGCCTCAGTCTAGATTTCTGCCATGGGATCCTCAGTAACTGCTGATTGCTGTACCTCTGTCAGAATTAAGCCACTTGAAATATTGGATTCAGAATTTAAATGCAAACATTAAAATTAGTTAAAATATTCATTCAAATACGGATGCCCTAGGCTTCCTTAAATAGCACACATCCAATCAAGAGGTCTTCAGTGTTATTCTTTTTGGCTGCTTTGTTCCTTTTAGGTAAACCTGATCCTGGTTCCAGTGAATGGGTGCATTTAAGTAAGCAAGCACCATTTTCAAAAATTATTTAAGACTTCCAGGGCCTAAGTCTCATACAAAATCACCAGGCTGCTTGCTCCCATAAATCCTGTTCTGCTTTTGAAAGTAGCACTAAAGAGTCTTCTTTTGTATGGGCAAACTTCTGCATGCCATACTTTTACATGGGCATATTGCCAAACACTTAACACCGGAGCTGATACAGCTGTACTCGGATTCAAAGCTGACTTCACCTCTGCGGGGTTCGTAGCTGCACCAAGTCCCATGCATGTGTCTCTGAACTGCACTGTGGAGGGATATTGCTGCCTACTGCCACTCAACTTATTATGCATGGGCCTCAAAGGGTAGTCCTGAAATTTACTCCTTATCTCAAATATTAAATTGGGATCAAATATTCAGTCAGTCTTCATTTTCACTTTCCTCAACCTTTTTGCAGCCATTTCCATCACTAACATCCTGTACTTATTTTACACAGGTTTATCGGGCAATCTGAGAGATAAGGCAGGTAGAAATCCATCTCCTGCATTCTAAAAAGCCAGCCACACCAGCCAGAAGAAACAATATAGTCAAAATCCGGATAGATCAATAATCTTTTTTTTCCCTCCAGTAAAATGGAGTAAAGCATCTAAGAAAAGGCATTGTGATTCAGTTTCATATTAGAATAGCTGGGACATATTATTTTTAAGTAGGTAAGGTAGTATACGAACACTCTAAAAATGACAGGCTCTATTTATTTCTGTCAGTATTTCATGATTTCATACTCTTCTGAAGTTTGATGTATCTTTAAGCCTACAACTAAGCCTGCTTCCTCTAACCAAATGGAGGATGCGAGGCAGAGCTCAGCACCCACGTCTTCACAAGCGAAAAACCCACTGCATGAAGAAAAGCCCTCAAGATATCCTCACTGATTCCTCTGTAACACTCAAGCTGATATCATCAGCTAAGCCTGCGCTGACCCGAAGGCAGGTGAACTGTGCTCTCTATTGCTACATTGGGGAACTACAACAGGATGAGAAGAAACTCACCGCTTCATTTTCTTGCTGTCAACCAGCTGTCGGTTCATGCATTTGGGTCCAATGCAATTGCCAGCTTTGTTGCGGTGACGCGAGGTTTTATCCACCGTGGACTGAGCCCTGTTAAAAGTGAAAAGGCACTGCTGTTAAAAAAACCCCAAGTCTGCAGTCCACAAGGTGAGGCAACTCACCAACCACTTCTCAAGGCATGTAATAAGCGATCTTTCTGGGCCAAACCGTAGTATGTATCATAGCAGCGTGAGCACTCAGGTAGGAGGCAAGGCTTTGGGGAGATTATTCGCTCAGCAAGTGCCAAAATGAGTAAGTCTACCACAATCCATCCCTTTCACATGCCCTGCCTTTTAAAGAGTAGCAACAATAGACGCACCAGAGATCCTTTCCTGTCTGGCAGAAGTTCAGACATTTCTTGTCCTTCTGGTTGGCACATCGGCATCTGCTGCTAGGTTCAGTGAGCATCTCCGGCACCATGTCCTTCAGCGATCTTCTGGATCGAGAAGGGCCTCCGAGACCGTACGGAACAGTCTTCCTATGATCAAAGAGACAACATGAAAGTCATTCAAATAATTCTGTGGCTTCAAAACAGTGGGGTATTTTGGGCAATCTTATCAATGAAATTGATTGCATGAGTAAAGATTGTGGGATTGGGACTGCCTCACTAGTCAGAGTTTCCATGCAAATGTTTCTGACGATCCTGCAACATACTCGTTAGCATGGCTACTGACAAGGTTAATGACCCTTTAATTGTGTTTTCATAAGGCTGCTCTGCCTCCCTGTGCCATAGAAAGCAATAAAACCTCATCTCTTTGAACTTCTGTAACTGCCAACACTGAAAGAAGCAATAAAAGTGAGGAACAGATTCTCTCCGCGCTGAGGAAACCCAGCAGCAGAACAAATCACCAGAGTTTGCAGCATTAGCTGAGGCTCTGGCTCGCGACTTTTTGGTGAGGAAAGCGGAGAAATTGACACTGTACACAACCCTATTAACGTGCGGGATGCGTTAATTTGCAGCCCAGAGCAGCAAGAGGCGGCGAGGAGCCACCCCGTGTGAAAGCCAGCCTTCTAGCCTACTAACTTGTCTGAAAGAAAAACGGTCAGACAAATTCAGGCTGGCAAAATCATACTTTTGGCATTTGGTCTGCTTCTGATTCATAGTGAAAAGTATCCCGCAGCCTTTGCTGCGCAGCACCTAAAGGAAATACTCCTGCCTAGATTTTAGGAGCGCAGGTGTGTTAGGGCTATTGGGAGCTAGCTGCTCAGTCTAGGTGCTCAAATTCTGCTTACTTTCTCACAGTGAACTGTCTCGCTGCTAAACTCGGCAGAAAAGCAGGAGGAGGGGAGAAAGCAGTAGGAGAGACGATGCAAATAACTGTTCCTTGCTCCCCTTCCAATTTCTGCAGGGGGGGGTTGTGGGTCTTCATTTTTCCCTCCCTCCCCCCCCCCCCCCCCTTTTTCCAACCAAAGCAGAACCCGGCGCTCGGCAACAGCCGAAGCCCCCCCCCCCCCCCCCGCCCAGGTCCCCTCACTCACTCGGGGGTGTTGATCCAGATGATGTCGAGGTGGCAGAAGTAGACGCACTCCTCGTCCAGCAGCGAGGAGCAGGAGCAGCGCCGGGCGCGACGGTGCGCGGTGGCGGCGGCGGCGGCGGCGGCGGCGGGGGGGGGGCGGCGCGGCACCGGCCACGGCTCCGGGAGCTGCGGGAGGGAGCGGCGGAGCTCAGCACCCGCGGTAACCACGCACCCCGGGGTGCCCTCTCCCGGGATCCCCCCACCGAGCCCGGCTGCGAGTCCCCCGCGGGGCCGGAGACCTACCTGCCGGCAGCAGCCCCGGGCAGAAGACGAAAAGCAGCGAGACGATCATCTGGGAATAATCCATAGCAGGCAGCGGAGAGCGGATGGAAGAAGCGGGGGGGGGTGGGGGGAAGAGAAGGCAAAAAAAAAGGGGGAGGGGGAATTAATAAAAGAGAAAAAAGGGGGGAAAGTGTCTCCCAGCGTCGGGACGGAGAGCCGTGTCCCGCTCCCTGCGGGGGCAAGCGGCTGCTCGGTGCGCCCCGGCGCGTCTGGCTGGCGCGGCGGTCCCCGGCGCTCTTTTATAGCGAACCCCCATGGAGCGGGTAAACAGCCCCGGCGCTATTTTATCCCGAGACAATGTTATTCTGCTATTAGTCACCGCGCGGCAACGTGCGGGCAGAGATAAGGCCGGGTTGGAAAAGGAAATCGCCTGCAAACTTCAGAGCGGCGGCGGCGGCGGGCGGGGGGGGGGGGGGGGGGGGGTGCGCGGGGGGGGGGGGGCGAGCCGGGGGGAGCGACCCGGGGGCGGGGAGGGGCGGGGCGGGGCCGGGCCGCGCCGGGGGCGGGCCGCCAGGGGGCGCCCTGCCGCCCCGCGCCTCGCACCTGAGGGAGGGAGTGGAGGGAGGGGGGGCGGCATCAGCCTGCGGCCGGCGGGGCACCGTCGCCCTCGCCGTTAACAACAATAATTATTGCGATTGTTGTCAGCGTTGTTTGTTGTTGTTGTTGTTGTTGTTGTTGTCGTTATCGTTATAACAGCGGGACGGGCGGCGGCGGCGGCGGCGGGCGCGGTGCCGCCCGCGGTGGAGGTGTCGCGGTCGTCCCCTCAGGCTGGCGGCGGCCGTTGGGGCTGCGGGATCGACCCGCCGCTCCCGCCGCCGCACCGGGGAAAGGGTCGTGGCGAGCTCCCCCTCCTGCCCCTTCCCCAGGCGACGAGGGAGCCAACCGAGTGGGCCCTGGGGGGGTCCCAAACGGTGAGACGTTAGGGTATATTACGTATATATTTGTATATGTTCCATAGTAAGGCAGGGCGCTGTGTCACAGCGCGTTTTTAGGGTCCGTGCATGTAATATGGAGTGCATGGAAAGGATTGTGGCCAGCAGGTCGAGGGAGGTGATCCTCCCGCCCTACTCTGCCCCAGTGAGGCCACATCTGGAGTCCTGTGTTCAGTTCTGGGCTCCCCAGTTCAAGAAGGGCGGGGAACTGCTCGAGCAAGTCCAACGGAGAGCTACAAGGATGATCAGGGGACTGGAGCATCTGCCTTATGAGGAAAGGCTGAGAGACCTGGGTTTGTTCAGCCTGGAGAAGAGAAGACTGAGGGGGGATCTCATTAATGCTTATAAATATCCGAAGGGCGGGTGTCAAGAGGATGGGACCGCACTCTTTTCAGTGGTGCCCAACGACAGGACAAGGGGCAATGGGCACACGTTGGAACACAGGAAGTTCCACTTAAACATGAGAAAAAACTTCTTTACTGTGAGGGTGACAGAGCACTGGAACAGGCTGCCCAGAGAGGTTGTGGAGTCTCCTTCCCTGGAGACATTCAAAACCCACCTGGACGCGGTCCTGTGCACCCTGCTCTAGGTGTGCCTGCTCAAGCAGGGGGGTTGGACGAGATGATCTCCAGAGGTCCCTTCCAACCCCTACCATTCTGTGCTTCTGTGATTCTGTGAAAGCCAGGGATGTGTGGTCAGGAGGAGGAAAGACCCATGCCCAGCCTTTGCCTTTGGCTCCTACTGCTAACCCTGGCAAGGTCAGGGTGATTTTTTTTTTTCCCGGCCTTGTGCTGGGGGGCAGTAGCTGTCAGTGTGGAAGCCGGACACTTGAGAAATGTATTTGAGCGATGAAATGTATTGAGCAATGCCATCGTAAATACATACATGCATGAAATCCACTGAGCTCCTAACTGAGAAAGCTGGCCTCTGAATATAAACTCAAATGAACTCGAATGCCTGTGACCCGTTGTGGAGCTATCGTGCTGCAAAGCGTGCCAATTTCACCTATGATAAATAGGTAAGACTCTCTTGGTATTTGTGGTATTTCCGTGCACTGTGCTGTAATAATAGAAATGACCTTGGATATCACAAAGACCAAGGCTGTTAACTGCAAGTTGCATTGTGATCTCTCAGGTGAATGGCTATTTTTTTTGAGTATCAAATTATACTGTGCTGCCTGTATCATAGCGGACAGACTGTCTACAATGGTGCTGAGTCAGAATAAAGGTCCATTTAGCTGGTATCCTTTCTCCCACAATGGCTGTTAGCAGATGGTATGAGAAAAGAATGCAAGTGGAGACTAATCCTTTCCTCGGTGTAACCTCCCCGCTTCTAGCAGGATGACGTTTAGGGGCTTTCCGAGCAATAGGGAGCATTTAGACCATTATGCTGAATAAACACCAGTGGCCCCATCCTCAGATGGTCATACCTTTTTATCAAAGGTTCTCTAAAAACAGCCCTGTAAAAAACATCTGCGAGTGGAAGAAGATGGGTTATACAATTTTTTTTTTATCCCTTTTCAGCGTGGGAGTTTATTTTTTCAGAGCAGGGATTGTATCTTCTTGTGTATTATGTCTTTTTGTGTATGTAGGGCAGCACTTAACAGAATACCAATGTATCTGTACCTGTATGTGTGAATTATTGCAGTTATGATAGGAATCTACCAGCAGAGGTCACCTAGCTACGTATAAAAAAGTAACCATACCCTGCTGAATATTTAAATTTTATCAGTATCCAAAAGTTGGGAAAGAAATTAGGTGATTTTTTTTTTTTGGCTTCTTGGTGTTTAAAAGAAAGAAAAAAAGAAAGAAAAAACACAAAGCGGTCGTGTGGGTTGAGAGATAGCTATCGTTTCTGTATAGAATACAAATATACATAGCCTTTCCAGGCCTGTCGCTTAAAGACCGTATTTCATGCCAGCACTTACTTAAAAGAGATTTTTTTTCTGAGATTCCGTTTTCTAAGATGTGCACTTGAAGCCAAAATGACTCATATCGGTGTAAGATATTTTCAGCTTTGTCAAAACGCCTTGTTAGAAAGTATTTTGTTAGCTGGCAAAAATGGCATGCGTGTTTCCTTTGAGTGACAAAGCACAAACATCACAGGGACCTCTGAAGGTGCTATTCTTTTTTTTTTTTTTTTTTGAAAAACCGAAAACATCTTCAGCAACTTTTTGGTAAGGATTAATAAATATTATTGTTGTCAGAGATCCATATCCTCTGCTTCAGCGATTTCTGGTAACTCTGCTTTCAGATCTTGAGACTGACCGGAATCAAGCTATTCCTGTTGCTTGTTCGAGTAACGCAAAAACAAATTTGTGTTCGGTTGCCGGTGGCCCAGATGGGTCATTTCAGGCTGCGGGGACTTGCCAGGCCAGGAGGTGGGTTTCCGCAGACAGGGGTAACCCCCTGACCCCTCCTGGGACACTGGGAGTTACTAGGCAGGTCTGCGTCACACAGAAAATCCCTTTGGGAGTTTTGTCAAAGAAGGAAGATTTGTTCACCCCGTAGCTGTTTATAGAAGGAGTCTGTAACAGTATGGGTCGCAGTAGGGGTCTTATAAAATAAGTGGAACGGGAGTAACCTTTGGCTAGCAGGCAGCGTTTGCAGAATGGAAATACAAAGTCGCGCGCGATCGTACGAAGTCACGTACTCAACAAGTCGTCCCGGCGCACGCCAAGCCGGCTTGCCGCAAGGGCCGGGAGGTTTGCGCTGGATTTGCACTGCTACCCGTTCGGGCGAGGGTGGAAGCAGGCGTTGAAGCTGCCTGCACCTGCAGCAGGCTTCTTCCCTTTCTAGCTGGGATACCTTGGCCAGCCACGGCTGAGACACTGTGTTATGGGGTGAAAACTTAGCTGGCCAACCAGGCTCTGGTTTTAGTGTTCCAGCTGGAAAAGGCCACGGCACTGACTGAGTTTTCTAAAGGACATTTTGTATAGTGTCAGAAATGTGAAACGCCTGCTTATCAGCAAAACAATAAAAGGAGATTGTAAAACTGTGCCTTTCTGTGTAGGGCACAAGGGGAGCAACATGCTGTTTTCTGCAGATTTGAAGCACAATTCTCAATTAAGTGAAAGTTGCATAATTTGTCCCTTTTACCTGCCCCTCTTGCAGCTTCCTTTCCTCTTAGGGGCCATCCAGTCCCCTTGCACCCCTTCTTACACAAGAGGAGGGGGGAGATTCCTCCTCCTCCCTTACATAACATGCAAATTAAAGAGCAAACTAATTTAGGCTTCTTGGAAGTGACCTTATTCTCATCTGTCACTCCCCAGCCTACAATGTATCTAATTCCCTTTGCAGATGTCAGGGTCCTTGGGCAGAAGCGTGATTCCTGGAAAACTAAATTCCTTCTCTTCTCCCCATCTCCAATCACGGAGGTTTATGAAAGGACAAAGGTGCCTGTCTTACATTATACTTGTGGACCTTTTAAAGTGCTGAGGAGAAGAGGAGGGTCAGCAACCTCAGCCCCACCTGTTCGTAGCACGCGGCTGGATCCTCTCCCCACCTCAGTCCCATCGATGGTCATTTTCCTTCCAGAATTCACTCCACATACAAAACCCTATTTAAATTAGGGAGGAAGGTGACAGCTATATGATGCTTGGCACGGAAGAGCCATCATCAGATGAGAAAAGAAAGCTCTTCCAGACCACGCATGTCCTGGCACCAGCTGGCGGTGACTAGATACCTTTTAAAATACAGAAATCAAAAGCAGCTTAGAGCTCAAATAGAGGGGAGAATCAGCTTTACTGAGCAAAGGTCACGGTTTCTCCCAGGTCTAGAACTGTTGTTACCAGCAACACAAGAAGGGCGGTTTGCAAAGATTCAGGTTTCAGAGGTACCGTTGTGAAACCTTCCTCCCACTTGTACTCTCCACAACAAAGAACTGGAAGCGTCAGGGAAATGTTTCGCTGGAAGCCAAGCCAATTTTTAGACGAGGGGAAACATCAGGTGGGAAAAGGGAAAAGGTTTAAATAATCTGGGAATTAAGAATCCACGTAACTTTTAGGTGAGAGTTAACAGGAATTTCCCCCCTACTTTTACCACACATCTGTGGATGTCGTGGGAGAAAGAGTGTCCACTTGCCACTGAAGCGAGCCACAGGGGTGCTGGAGGGGCTTGCCTGTCCCCCGTCCCAGCAAGCTGCAGCAGCTCCTCCTGTTTCCATCTTTTACTCTGCGTTTGCTCTTGTGCAGGAGCAGCAAGCAGAATATCAGGAGCAAGGGAAAAGGTTAAGCTCTGTGGGCGTAACACGGGGCAGGCGACCAGAGCCCTCTCTCCAGGCCTTGCGTGGGTGATGGGGGTGACCTGTACTGCCGAGGGGGTGCCCTGCGTGGTGCCAGGACGGCACCCTCACCCACGGGCTCAGGCGGGTGGTTATTTCTGCTGTGGTAGCTCAGGATCCTGCACGCAGAGGCCCCGAAGGATCTCAATCCTTAGCCCTTTGGCATTATAAACAGATTCTACTGTGGTGCTTAACTTGGATTTTGTTTTTTAATTGACCTGAGTTTTTCTCATGTCACTGACAATATTAGCAGAAGTTATAAGGCAAAGACTTCACTTCTGGCCCGGAAAATCTCAAATTGCTGAAGCCTGGGGAAATATTCTGGGGAAGGAGCCCTATGCCTTATCCCCGTGCTCTTGCAGACACGTCCACCATCGACCATGTCAGACACAAAATGCCGGGCTGGTTAGTCCGATCCCATGGGATGGTGATATATTCTTGTAGCTATGCTTGGACTCTAAGTTTGTTTTGAAAAAAAAAAAAAACCACATGTATTTCTGCATGGTCTTCAGCGCCATTCCATCAGTCAAGTTCAAAATACAAGCAGCACGAATTATCTCTTCACGAAGTGTGAAAAGATGGTAAAATGTTACATGTGTCAATAATCAGCCTCTTGAGAATGGGTTACACAAGCGAGAGTTTAATAAAGACTATCATCAATAAATACAAGAGATTAGTGCAAAGGCTGCAACAGAAGGGTTTAGTGAAGAAAAGGAAAACACAGAAAAGAGAGTGTCACTTGTAGAAAACCAGATCTGGTTCCATATATCAACCTCTGCTACAAATACAGCAGCATATGACAGAACACTTATTTGCAAATAACAGTTAGTGGAAAATGTGCTTTATCACGTTTGTTTACTTATTTCTTGGCAAGTCTGGCTTGCGAGGAAGTCAAACCCAATGCATCCTATTAGTAAATCTTCTGAAGCAAATCACTAAGAGCAGTGCACAGCTCTCTGACTGATCATCTTGCTCCTATCAACAGTGCATTTCAGAGTTTCATGTTCTTTAATAAATGCCTCTTTCCCATAGTAATGGCAAAGAATCGGTGCCCAGAGTTGGGAATTGAAGGAAGGAGGCCAGTACTCATCGTGTCTAGGAATAGGTACTGTGCAATGGTTTCTAAATTAGATGAACATCTTAGCTCACCTGGTGTCTGAATTGCCCTCTAGATTATGGAAAGGGGCCTAAGGTGCTGACAGTCCTAAATTTAGGCACCATCCTCCTCTTAATGTCTAGAGTTAGCTGGGGATGAATCCAAGTCAGTGCCTTGCCCAGGGTCCCATGAGAAAATACTGGGGGGATGGAGCTGAGTTCCTCAAACCTGCGTCCTGTATCCTGCCCGCTACATTATCAGCCCTCTCCAGTACACAGAGGTTTGCTCATCAAAACTGACTTTGCAGCTGGCTTGATTTGCCCATCTCTTGGATTTTATGTTGCTTTGCTCAGAAAAGGTACGTGCAAGATCTTCATTTCATGCAGCTCACTCAGAGATGCTTCTTTGAATTAATGAGTTTAATTGACTTTTCATGCCTGGTTTTTTTCACCTATCATGTGGCTTGCTCCACCTTTGAATGCAACTGTCTCCAAAGCCTCACGTTAGTAGATTTCTGAGACCTAGCTGGCTCTGCCCTTTCCTGAGTGCATAAAAGCCTTGCTGAAATGAAAGTAATTAGCAAATGCATTGTTCCAAGAATGGTGTTGAACTTTCTTTCCAGCACAGCCCTTTTACTACCACACGTAGCCCCCCGCCCACGTGACTGTTTCGCCACCTCCATTTTGAGCCTGGGGTTAGATGAGCGGGCTTGCCGGTTCCACTGTTTTCCTTGTGAGAGAAACGAGTATGTGCTGGGAAACACCACAGGTTTAGATGCGGCCTGAGCCATAGGTACGGGTTTGTTTTTCTTTGATTACTTGTTCCAGGTACTTGCTTTGTTCCCAAATCCATTAGCGCTATGCTTCTGTGCATCATTGCCTGGAAGGTGGATAGGAAAGTAGCCTTGTATGAACCAGGGCTCCTAGCATTAAAGATCTACTCATCATCCATTTGGGCCGTGCCTGTCATTTTTTTTTTTTTTTGACGGGGAATACTTTGCCTGTAAAAGAAACGCTGACCGCTTCTTTCCACCTGCAGTTCCTAGTCTTTATCTGCCCTTTTTTCCCCCAGGAGAAAGCAGCTTTGTGAGGAAACATTGCATTAAACATGCTCCAGCTGTTTCTTGCACCCAGTCTCAGCTTGAACAAGTAACACCAAAAGCTGTCAGAGGAGAGAAGCTGTAGATAAACTACAATAAACAAAAAAGGAATAAAATTCAGAAGCTCTCCTTCTTATTTTTAAAGGGACAATAAGAGGGACACCCTTCTTATTTTCCAAGGGACATATATACATTAAAATATCTACTCTGTGTCTGAGGTAGAATATGGACCGCACAGATCCAGGGGTTGTTATGGCAATTACTCACTGTTGACGCTGACAAAAAGGAGATTTTGTTACCTGTCAGGGCCAGGAAAAGAGGAACAGTAGCTCGAGAATTGCCAACGCCCCAGCACTGAGCTAAGATCACCTTCCGTCCGCCGTCCCCTGCCTTCAGTTGCAAGAATGAGCCTGTCCTCAAGTGTGCATGCAGGTGGTGGCATCGGCACTGCCACCAGCACACAATAAAGTGCCTGGGAAATGTGAGGGGGTGAGAAACCACTGGAAGGAAAGGGGCTACGTATGACCCCAGGTTCCTGCGAGAAGCCAAAAATCCAAGATGCCTAACAGGACTGTATGTCAACATTTGCCATATGTGACATTTAGCATATAGGAATGAGGCCAGCTTTTCTGGCTGCTCTCACTAAGCTTCCTTGAGGCATGTCTCTGTTAGGAATTTTTCACCAGCTGTTTGCATTTTGGCTGCTCAGCAAAACCCTAGTTGGTACCACCAGGAACCTCTCTGCAGGCTTGATGCCTGCAGCCAGACCTTTCCGTGTGCCTATTCCATGCAGATTTACCTGCTGTGAGAAAAAAAGCCAATGCAAATTCCTCGGTTTCCTATAGGTGTTCGGCATTATAGTTATAGGTGTTCAGCTGGAGTGGTGGAGCCTTGGTAGGAAAGGTACCACGCGGGGCCTTTGCTCCGATGGGCTGGTGTGGCACAGTGCAGAGCAAATGCAGGGCTGTGCTTTGACAAAAAATAGTTCATGGATGGTGAAGACTTTTACCACTGTTACCACCAGTATTGTACATGCAGAAAACCACCCATCATCCTTTGACTAATCCTGTTCGGATTAGCTGACTCTGAGATGTAATTACCCTGTTACCATCGGTGTAACTGTATTTGAGCAGCTATTGCCTTAAGAATTGCTCCCTAGTGTCATTTTCCCAACATTTATCATCTCTTCACAGTTTTTAATGACAACTTTTTCTTATTTAGAGACAAACATATTCCACCTTTCCTAACAGGATTATGCTGTAGAACTGTAGTATTGGTTTCAATTTCAACAGACACAGCCAGGAACAGCTGTTTCTTACACTGGGTTTAGGATGAGTCTTGTGAAAATAGGAACTGTATATATCACACAGTAGAGTTCTAGCCATCAGCTGACAGAGCAGAGCATCTTTCCTCAAATTCTTGCAGATGTATTTTGTCTTTCCAGTGAAACAATTTTTCTGAAAATCCAAGCTAGTTTCACACCAGCTGAAACCAAGTGGAAGCGGTTTAATTTTAGTTTAGGACGGCCGAATAGTAAGGAGGGTCCAAACCTGACTGAAAATAAGTTTAGCATTGTGTTTTCAGCACATCTTCACAGTGACTTATCCATATAGTTTTGTTCCCAGTTTTAAAAATGGCTTTAAAATCACACTTTTCTCTAGAACAACGAAACTTAATTAAGAAAAAGTCCATGCCAAACGCAAGGAACAGCAAAGGTATGATTCAAAGGCCTCATTTCTCCCGACACCACATTTTTTAACCTTTCTCCAGCCACCAGTGGCCAGAACTGTAATTTTTCCCAGAAGAGCTGACACTAAATTTGAAATTGTGTTATTCTGCATAACGGGAAAAAGAAGCTTCCTTTGCTGATACTTGCTCTTTGAATGGGGCCATATGACACAGCCTAAAGCTTTGTCTGTTTATTTGCAGCTTGCTTGCTTCCCTCACAAAGTGGAAGTCAAAAGCAACAAGGCAAAGTGACCCTCTCAAAACCCACTTATCTTCACAGGAAACCAGTTCAGGATTAGGCAAACCAGAAATCCCCACTTCCTTTTTCTAGAGAAATTACACTATCTGTCAATTAGCAGATGCCTGTTTCATTTTCTTCCACTGCCCTGGTTATAAGAAAAGGAGGAGGCAGGGCACTTAAGAGCACCTACCTTTTGCTGCAATTACTATTCAGTTTTTCCATTCTGTCATTTCTCTCCCCATAAACATCAGTTGTGACACCAGAATGAAAATAGCAGCCTGTTTTCCTTGCAGTTTGTTTGGGATTGTGTAAGATATTCCTTACGATGAGAAGATGGGATTTCCAACACTGGTAGAAAAGAGAGATTTTTACTGGAAACAATCATCTTCAGCTAAGAGCTCACTTGCTATGTGTGTGCCACCGTAGGCAGATCTGCTCTATAGAAAATAAACCGGTGGAAACTCAGTAGGAGTAAATCAGCTGGTTTCTCAGACCCTGTAAATGGCGCTGTGCTATGAGAAATTCTGGGAGATAAGCAACCAGGGCCAGCATTGCCCATCTGCAGAGCTGCTGCTGGGAGGGCAGAGAACCCGTTATCGTGACGGGTCGCAGTGTGAGGCCTCCCCAAGAAAGCGCAGCGGTGCAAGCCTCTTAGCAAAGCCCTGGGAGCCAGTGCTCCTTCTCCCCGTCCTCCTCCTGAAGAACATTTACAGTAAACTGCTGCTTGGAGATAGGGAACCTGCCCTACATTTCCTTGCAGTAAAGTACACTGTAGCAAACGAAGGCGCTGATTAGTTGCATGCAATCTAAACTGCTGTTCCTTAAAATAAAAAGCCTTTTTTTTTTTTTTTTTCTTTTTCTTTTCTTTGATCTTATCACCAAGGGCATGGTTTTCTCAAAGGTTATTTGACAGCCCAGAGTCCTGAAGCAGTCCTGTTGACCCACTGCATGAGAAATACAGCTAAGCAACGAAAGAACTACAAAGCACTGCATCCTCTATGTAATGTAACATTGACATTTAACTTAGCCCCAGAGCAGCACAAACCATGAAAGAGGCATGAAAGATGAAAATCTCAGGGGGTCAACCTAAAAGAGAGCATGAGAAAGAAATGTGCATTTTGGGGGGCCATTCAAGAGAGACAGCTCCAACAGAAGATCCATGCAGCTGCCAAAATTGCAAGGTTCCGATTGCTGGGCTCATTTGAATAGGTAACCTGTGCTCAGTGGTGTTAACTGCATGACCAATTCCACTGACTTCAAGAACATCTTTAATCATATGCTCAGGTGTTTGCAGAACAAGGGTCAGATATGTCTTCTTTTGTGGGGTGACAGTACATGGCAGAGTGCAGGTGACGGAAGTATTTCAAACATCTCCAGAAGTATTGCATGCTTGTGAATACTAAGAAAGGAAATTCGTGTTTCTGGGCTCACAGGTGCATACGGTCCCCCAGCTGTGGTCGTCTACCTCTTGTCGAGTCTGCCCCTGGCATATAAAATCCAAAGCTAATCATTCAGCAGAGGGCATTTATCTTTTTTTTAGGAGGTTTAGTCTAAGGGGCTTCAGGGAATATGATTTTTTTTCCCCGTCAGTTCAGTCAGAGGTGTGGTTCTTTCACCATGAGGATTTAGCGTTGTTTTCCACGTGCCTGGGGATATTAGAAATATTACACAGGCTGCTATTCTGGATCTTAAATGTGGCGATCGACATTTCTTCGAAAGTTTCTCCCTGGACAGGGAGGCCAAGTGTAGGGAAATAGCAACTTGGAGGCACGGATGGATCCAGGGCTAGTCTCCAGCTGTGATACAGTTGCTATTACGGAGAGCTACTTCATTATAATAACAGACTTAAGCGATGCAATACACTTCATGACGCATACCCTATGGCGTAAAACAAACAAAACCAACTCTGCCTTCATAGACATAGCAATTACTTTTTATGTTCCCACTTGGGAGAGGCCAGCAACAAGTTTATAGTGGAAAAAGAGGATGCAAAAAGGAAAAGGCTAACCTGAAAAGAAGAAAATGAGAAGGAGGTAGAAAGCTAAGGCATGTGGATCTGTTTTCTGAAGGAACTTGTTCACCAGGTTCTGAAGAGTGGATCTGAATGGAAGGAGCGGAGCCCAGATGGTTCAGAGCAGGGAATCGATACCTCAGCTCAGCATCAAGGTCCCAAAGGAAACGACATGCATGAGGAGAAGAGACAAATGGCTCTTTCCCTTGGTAGTGCTATAATCCTGGTCCGTTCTGACCTGGAGAGGCTGCTCAGCTACTCAAGACTAAAAAGCTGTAATATCATGGATGATGACAACAAGCAATTGCAAAAGAAACCTGCATTTGTTTAAGAGCTAAAAATTGAGGCTGGGACTTTCCCACACACACCAAAAAAAACCAAAACAAAACAAAACAAAAAAAAAACCAAACCCAAAACCAAACCATAATACAATTTACTAGTAAACAGAGTACATCTTGCCTGGATTATGGGGGTACCCCAATTAAAGCGTCCCACTGGATTCTTTTTGCTGTTGGCTGAATTTCCCCTCCTAGTCCACCTGACCACAGCTTGCTCTTTCAGAGGGTTTCCAGGTTTGCATTTATTGTTCAAACTAAGCCACTTGTTTCGATAAAATAAGGAACAGGAAAAGGGGAACGCCGGGGCTTTGAGTTTCTGATAGGCGTCCTACTACACTGTTATTGTCTCCGAAAAGCGCTGGAGGCTGGCCGTGCTGATCCCCTCCAGCCTTACTACAGCCCGCATGCCTCTAGGTGGTGCCTCGCTCTAAAGTTTAATGCCAGGAGCCGGGGAGCAGCAGCCTCAGGCTGGGGTTTGCCCAGCAAAGGGTGCCAGCAGCCGCATCACCCACCGTGCCCTTCCCGGGGTGGCCCAGGGAGCAAGCAGGCAGTCCTGCTGAGCCCTTTTCACCGAAGTATTGCTAGAAAAGTATACTTGCTTTAGGCAAAGGAGCCACAGCTAGAACTAGAGGGATTCCCCCACAACAGACATGATTGCGGTTCATCCAGACCCTACACACAGACTTCATCCAGAGCTGGCTGAGACACCTTCATTTAAAGCTGCTGTGGGTCAGGCCCCTAATCCTGAAGAAAACCGGCTGCCGAAAAGCCCTGTCATCTAGAGAACTGGTGTCTGTAGGGAGATGTAACCAAGTTTATACCCTTCAGTCTGAAGTGTTAGAAGAGAGACATGAAACGGGACGGCTCATGGGTCATCAGTGGGAGTGGGTGCCTATTTATTTCCTGCTCTGAAGCCTATTTTGATAACCTGGGCTGTGTTAAAAGTCTGTGGGGGGAGGGCAGGAGCAACTCCTGGAAACACATGGGGAGCAAAGGATGCCTGTAGATGATATAGAGCTGTTTGCCATCCTCAGCTGTGACAAAGGGTACTATTAGGCATTGGAAATAGAAGGGTACACTGAGATTGTTAGGTGTGGAAAAAGCAGTTCTTGGTATTTCTCTTTACATCTTTGAGGTGAGGAACATCAACCAGGGAGGTTCACAGCCCCTCCCTTCATTATGTCTCCTCCTTTTCCACTATGCGACTAGGAAGCAGAACATACCCTCTGTTTTGAAGCAAATTATTTGGTTAGCGCAGCCATGCAAAGTCAAAATCGAGCCTGACGTGGCTGAGGCAGCCCCAGTTCCCACCTACTCACGGTGTGTTCATATATGTCCCCCTCACACCGGAATAACGCAGCTCCCTGGCTTCTACTTGGGAAGAGGGGAGCAGTCTTGGAAGACTTGCTGTTTTCTTTCCTGCTATACCCTCCTCTTGAAAGAAATGACAGTGCCCTGTGTTTGGTATGGGGAGGAAGAATTTGCCCTTGGGCTTCCTCCTTGCCCCTACAGGTTTCCAGGCACTTACAGCTAAGGCGGGGAGCAAACCTGGGACAAAGGGGGAGGCGGTGTAACATCTGGAGGGACATCTGAGGAGGGTCATCACACCAGTTCATCCCTGAAGCAGGACATGCCCAGCGGGAGGAGGAGGGACATCTCTGACATGCACTGCTCTCCTGAACAGGCTAAAGGATTAGCCCCTGGATTTGTTTTTCAGACGATCCTGTGCTAACAGCTTTGGGTGGATTTGGGCTGACTTCTCCACGTCGAGTCCTTTGACCTTTTAATCCTTCTGAAATAACCTATTCCTTCTCCTCCCCCTAAGTCCCAATCCCACCAGATCGCCTTTTGTTGTTTTTCTCCTTGGACATGTTTTAAGAGCTTGCAGCAGCTTTTCTGGTGGGCTGGGTAATTAGCTGGCAGCTCTGGCTCCTTCCTCTCACTGGGCTGTACCTGGGGCTATGCGTAGTTTCAGGGTGCTGCTTGACGAGGGTGTTTGTTAGACTTGCAATTTGGAAGTTTTTCAGTGCTAAATCCAAACTTAGGCCTTTATGATAAATAATAAGGAATATCTCTGACTTCTTTTCCCTTATTTTGACTTCTTTATCCCTCACTGCAGCTGGCAGACCCAAAGGGTTATGCAGTTCTAAAAGTGGAAGAAAAGAAACCTGAAAAAAAAAGAAAATTACAGCTGGTAACTGAGGCCAGATATAGCTGTGGTGTGGATGGGATAGGGAGCAAAAGGAGAAAGCTGGAGAAGGCCCTGGGGAGGAGGTGACTGTGGAGGTGGTCATATAACTCAGATGAAATATCTTAAGGACCTGAGGTGGGGGGGAGACACAGAACCTCCACTGCAAGTATGGTCACTAAAAGCTGCACGACGATACCTTTTATAGGCCCTGATTCAGCTCACATCATTTTGAGGCTCTGAAGGAAGCCACTCAGCTAATGGCACATCCGTAGCGAGGTTCAGTCAGCTGCAGCCAGAGGATGAGTGCATGCTGTGTTTTCTCCCAAAGATGGGTAACACACTCTGTCTCCAGCCAGGTCCCACTGTCTCCTTGGCTTCCTCCGCCATCGGTGGCTGAAATAAGAGGGTTGTAAGTGGCTCTTTAAAAGCCTTTCACACTGGTGCAGGACAGGAATAATACTTATTCTTCTGGGCTTGGGTCTTTACGCAGACAGATCGATATGCTTCCTTCTGCAGTTCATCTTCAAACTTGTGTGCGGAGGAAATGCAGGGACTACTCGGAAAATTGTGCAGTGCCTTGCTTAAATCCATGCAAGGCTTATAGGTATCTGAGGTCCTTGGGAATTAATGTTGCCTTTAAAGTTAAGTATATACTCCAGTTTTTCTCTCAAGAAAGATTGCTTAAGCATATCTGCATTGGAAAAGTCCCATCCCTCACAATTGCTGTGTACAAAACCGAGTGACTTCTTGGTAGGCTGACTTGTAGATGGCAAAAGATACTGAGTGTCTCCTCGGCTCTAGATAAGAAAAGGGTGGCACTCCAGCAGCATTTTGGGGACTGTCAGCTTCCTCTCTGGAGAAAGTTTGTTGGAGAGGGAACACATGGAAAGGAAGTCAGAAAGCTGAGGAAGGCAGCTGCACAGCTCTGTATTCAGTGTGTGATGGTGCGAGAGACCTGTATGCGATGGAGAGAGAAGGCAATGCCTGATCCAGCCCAAAACAGGGACATCCATTCAAGGGAAAAGAGAGAAGCAGAATTATCTCAGTAGCTCATCCCACACTCCTGCACAAGGACACCACAGCCAGACTTGAAAAGGCACGGATATTTCCCTACACAGTCCAGAAAGTTTTTCCACTTTCCTTCCACAAATAGAACTCTGCCAGGGTCACAGTTTCTGAACAGATTACGCTCCCACACAGTCACTTTCTATGTGAGCAAAGGCAGTAGCCAGTTCTCACACTCCTTTGCATACCTGTGAAGGAAGATGGCACAAATCTATGGCAATTGTACTGCAGACCTGCTCTAAGACCAAGGTTTTGGGCTTAATCACATGTGATAAATAGGGAAATAAATTCCATCTGAATGTACAATGTAAAGGAAACAGCCTTTTCACATCTGTCATGCTGTTCACTGACTTGTGTAATTGAAAAACATACCAAAGTACAACATGGAAAAATCTTCACAAACACGTCCTAAGACAGGATGCTTTTTGCTCTTTCCAGGCAGTAGGGGAAATAGCCTGATTAAGTCTTAGGGATGTTTGTGTATGAAAAAAATCTTCCACAGTCTCTGGACCAAATACAGTTAAATTAAGCATGGTAAGTATTATGCTGAGCACTCTTTGTATTTAAAAAAACAAACAAACAAAACAACTAAAATTTTGACAAGTCTCTGAAGCTTGTACATTGAGGTCAAAACCCAAAAAGGGCCGAGCTGCCATGAAGGTCCTCAGTGGGATCCTAGAAGCTTTGTGTTAACCAACAATTGGGAAACCAAAAAGACACATGGGATTTTGGGCTGACTCCTGCCCCGAAGAGTTGTTTCACCTTGCTCAGCCTCTCCCAAGGTCCAAGTGCTACACTGCATCCCCTTCAAATCCCTTGTGCATCCTTTCAAATGCCTTATGCATCCTCTTCTGGGCTGGATTTTTTTGTTATGGGAAGGGTGTCAGGCTGCTACGCTCCCTTTCCACATGCAGGGACAGCAGTGCTGGGTCAGACCAAAAGCCTCCAACATCAGCCCAAGGCAGGTGCCTAAGGAAGAGTATAAGAATGGGGAAAGTAATACCTTGAGACACCAGCATCAGTCTGTGACTCGAAGGCTTCCTGAGCCAGAGGTGGTACGGCCCTCCATGGCTGAGTTATCTACCTTTCTGAAAAGAGATGACCTTTAGTGTTCACATCATCTCATGGCCAATTTCTATGGCTCACTCGTATTTGGTGTGAAGAAAATACATCCTTTAGTTCATTTAAAATCTGCTGCCCGGTCATTGCATTATGATCCTTAGTTCCTGTCATGGAGGGCCCTTATACACCTCCTTCCTGACACACATGGCTTTATAGACTCCTGTCATAGTCCCGCAGCCATCCCTGCCGTACTGGGACTGGTTTCCCCTTCTGTGCTGGTCTAAGTCAGAAGCAACATGGTGAAGTCTACAGAGGCTGAACAGGAAGCACGGAAGAGAATATGGCTGTGTGGTTTCTTAATGCAAGCTCTGGCCTACGCCTGCAATTTGGCCCTAAATCTAACACAAGAGATTTCCTTACGTTATGTCTAAAGCTATTTGGTGCCATTAGTAACAGAGCAATAAACCAGTGATCTTTTCTGTCCTGTCCAGAGGGAAAAGATATCAGGGACCTGAATGCTAAATTCAGTTTTCAGCTTCGTCAAGATGTTGTTTCTGGTTTGGATGTTTTCTGAGCTTTGGTTTTAGAAGTGTTCAAATTTATATCCCGAATGTCTGTGCTCACCCAGAAATTCAATGAATTCAGGGGAAACAACTGGTCTCTGAACAGCTGTTAGTTTGGTTTTGAGTGCTTCAGAGGATCTTATTAAAATAATAAATTTCCATAGGAACTGCTACTGCAGCACTTTTATTTTTTAATTTTTTTCAAGAGGGAAGTTATGCAAGGCCGGCTGGATGATATCAGCACATCTGGACAGCTTGGAGACTGGGGAGTTTTGAGGAAAGAGGTGGCAAACAGAAAAGAAATTTGAGGTTTTCTCAGCTTGGGGCAGGTAGTGGGATCCTGGAGAGAGAACTACAAACTCCACCAGCCCCAGGAGGGCCCTGCCTGTCTCTCTGCTCTCCAAAAGGTCACTGAATTTGGCAGCCATCACAGACAGAAAATAGCTGCTGATTGCCGCAGTGGGAAGTGCAAGGCCAAGCAAACTCATTAGTGATTCCAGCACTAAATGCTTACACCATAGCTACAGTTTGTATTTATGCTCTCGGGGATCTGCAGAGGGAGGGCTTGTTCCCCCTCTTGCCTAAGTAAGAAGTATTGCATAACAGACAGGTGCTGGATGCCTTGGAGCAACTTCTGCTCAGTCCTGCTGATAGGAAAGCCATGGGATGCAGCGTGCAGGAGGAGTGGAGCCTGCTGCGGCTCTTGCACCTCACAGCTACCGCTTTGCAACTGCATTCTTTCAGTGCCTCCAAATGCAAGCCAGGGCAGCAGCTACTTGCTTTTCAGTTTAGACCCTTGTAGCACATATAACTACAACATCCCTGTCACGTTCATGAGCCCCTGGGGCCTGAGGGATGGTGCGTGTGTTAGCCCCTTTGACCTTCTGGTAAGAGCTGATCAGCTCATTCAAGCAAAGGTTCCTGAAAGGGCTGCAGAGGCAAAAAACCAAATTGCTGTGGTTTAAGCTTTTGCACACATCCTCATGATGTAACTGTTTTTCAATAGACCCACCTCTTAAAAACATAATTAGAGGTCACATATTAATGGACAATCCATGTCTTCAAATGTAATTAAAAGAACGGATACAAAACTGCTTTTGTCCAGAAAGTTCCTGTGCTTGGCTAACTTTCAGGGGCTGGTCATTACTTTCAGCCATATAGTTGCTTAAATCATGTTGATTCATAGTCCTCTGCAAGAGAAAAATCAATGGTGGAGTGCTTTGCTTGTGTAACAACGTACATTAGTGAGCCTGGAGTGCCTCTTCAATGAGATAATGCCAAGTAGTTAAAATATGCAGAGAGCGCCTCCTGAATTCATTATTAATCGATTTTCATCCTTTTAATATTCTTGTTTACAAAGAAATTCCTATATAACACACCGGCCTTTTTCTCTGCCAGTTCACCTCCTTCTTGGTCTTTGGGCTTGTTCCTTGGTGCTCTCCCAGTGCAAGCTGGCGGAGAGAATTACAGCAGGAACACTCTGTTGATCAGCTCTGCATAAACTGAGTTGTATAAACTCATCATTAAGGTGTCCACAGTCAGAGAGAAGAAGAAAGCAGAAGGAAATGGCTAATACCCCTTGCAATGATGAAAATAAGAATTTGTTAGCAATACCAGCAGTGTGACAACAATCTGCCCCTTCTTTCTCTGGTGCCTTTAGCTGGCCCGGCCTGGGCAAACGGGAGCTGGCTTCTCCCCTGCCTGTAGGCACGCCTGTTACACTTCGTCCATGGTTTTCCAGACAGCTTTCTGGGGATAAAGTGATTTGACAGGAGTTGGTAAAATAAATAATTTTACTCACTACCTTGTGAAAGATAAGGAGTTTAGGAGCAAAGGATGGTGAGTCACAGTCTCTCTTTAAAGGGTTAACTGCACAATTTGGGCCATGTCAGTTAGGTCTTCTCAGTCTGTACTATCTCTGGAAAAGACTTTTAGCAGAGGCACAGTTATTTTTTTTCCAGTATAACTTATCTGAGCAGAATAACCTGTACCTGTAGGCTGTAGCCTATATTCTACAACCATGTCTACTCCAGGTAATTTTTCTAGTGTAGCTGCATCGTTCACCAGCCATATCTCCTTGCAGACTCTGTCCTTCACAACCCCATCAAGAAAAATGTACGACATGGGCTTAATCCCTTGGTCTGCTTTTCATAGGCTGATGTAACTGTGCTCTGCCTCAGTCTGACTTCCTACTAACCAGGGCTTAGGAAGCTTATTTGGTGCAATTTTTTTGACAAATCAAGTGTATGCTGAAAATTAGTACCTAATGCACACATGACTTGCATGTATACTATGGGACTGGGTCTTAGTTTGCTTATTTATAGATGATTAAATACAAAAATAGACTAAAGCATTTGTATGCAACAAAATACATTTTGGATGAGACTGATAAGCATCTTCTCATGTGTTACTTTAATAGCAGTAAATATCTAGGGACTGCAAAAACCAAGGGTTCCGGTGGAAAATACTTCAACAACAGATGATGAATCCTGCTAAAACAGTTTTTATGCTTAAAATCATAATTAAAATGATCTTGGGCAAAGCCGTTTATATACTGGCAAAGCCACTATCCTTCTCAGAGACTGCCAGATGTTTTATTGTCACTTGAACTGCAACATAGTGCAAAGACTGTATCTGTTATTTTGATAAATAAATTGTTGTATTTTTGTCTATTCTCCCACCTCCCTCTTTATGTCCAGCCATATCCTCCCTCTCCTTGACCTGGGCTATCAGCTTGTAGCTTTACATTCAGACCATGGCTTCACAGAAACACCCCCCACTCTGAATGGTATTGCTGAGAGTCCTACCAAAGGCTCTGCTTCTCCTTAGGAGGTGAACTGCTGCAGAGGCATGCATCCATCAATGTGCTTTAATAAGTAATGATGTTAGATAAGGTTTCCAGCTGGAGGGGGAGGAATGCTGCTTTTCCCACCAGAAAACTCCTACCTACCCTGGGGGCTAGGTTGCGTCTAAGGTCCATTTCTGCTGATATTTTCTAACATACCAGCGCTCTCCCAGGACGCAAGCGGAGGAAGCATCGTGAGGCTTGGGGCTCTCCTACGCTCACAGGCAATTCTTGGAAAAGCCCCAAAAGCTTGGAAATTATACATGTGTGCCTTAAAACATGAGGTCTGGTCCGGCATCAGTTATTTGCACAGGAAACTATGTTCTTCTCTGCAGTTACCAATACGTGAAAGTTGTGACTCGTGCAGTCCTCTCCTTCTCTCAGTTTAATGCAGCAGAAGTGATGACAACTTGTGCAAGCACTCTTCCTGGTACATGGGATTTTTTTCTAAATAAGATATTGAGATGCATCATTTTGGGCCTTTGTTGTTTGGAAACTGCTCATGCCATTCTTAATGAGCAGGCTAGGGAGTTTTTCCCCACCTCTATCTTAATGTAAACGAAGTGTTTAAGACTGCCTTCCTTGTCCTTTTCAGCAATCCATAAAGCACTGTTTTTGCAAATTCATGCCCACATCAGATTATTTTTATCATTACAATTGGTCTCCCCATGGAATTTGTAAACACATCGCTGGCTATTTTCATCCTTCACATGAAAATGAATCTACTGGGTATCACAGCGCTCACTTATTATGAGGTTTTTTGATGAAAGACTTAAACTGCATCTGAAAAATATGAATTACAGGGCTTAATGTTCCCCCAGAGATTTTAATTTAATACACAAAAGGAGCTGTTCACTCCCTACTGAGGTCATTACACAAAAATGTCTTTTCTAGTGAACAGAGCAATTGGGACCACTGGAGCTTGTTTCCCCCATCCCCCTAAAGAAAAAGGATGGGTCAATTTTGGCTGCCTCAGAAGGTTTATAAGTTTTTTGAGTGATCATGCCTAAGATGAGTTTTGCTGTTGTTTCTACACAGAACAAAGTACTTGTGATGGCTTCTGTTCATGCTGCAGGCATTGCTTGGTGTAGTGGCCTCTCCTTTCACCATTACAACACGGGACTGGAGGAAACCACTGAGGACCAGTTTGCCATAAACACAAGTACCCAAACCATGGTGCCAGCCTCCCCTCCCTGCACCACACAACCCCTTCGGAAGGCAAAAATCCCCTCAGAAAATGTTGTGGGTCAGTGACAAAGAGGGTGTTGTCCCAGGAGGTTGCCCATGTCTTAGGTCCCCGGAGGGGTTCATAGCCAAGGTAGTTGGCAGCCATCGGACAAAATCATGGAGCCAATCCCACCCATCTGCTTTTCCCTGGTGACTGCTCTGTGGAGATCTGAAGGCAGAGTCCAAGGCAGATCCAGCAAAGTCCCTGTATACTCATTTAACTCCAGGATAAACAAACATGTGCTGAGGTCACCCCCAAGTTATGGCAGGCTGGGAGTCAGAGGGATGTCGGCAGGTCAGGCCGTGGGGTCAGGGAAGATGATCCCACCACAGTCACCCCTACAGTCCCATTAACCTCAGTGACTCAGCTCCTGTGCATGGTTAAAATTTAAACACTTGCGTAAGTGGTTTGCTGAATCCGTGCCAGAAAGATCAGTGTCTTGCAGGACTGAGCCCATTAATTCTCCCTCTCTGAGAAGTAGGGAGGGAACAGACGAGCCAGAAAACTAAACAGCTTCGGTCTGTTTGATCCAACGAGAAGGGCAAATTCCAAAGTCAAGGAACCCTCACGTGCTTTAAGAAAAAAAAAAAAAAAAAGACAAAAGGACTACAGGCTTTCCATGCCACAACTGTGCTTCGGGCTGTGGTAACCATAACTTTGCATGGATGCAGGATATTTTTGCACAGCAGAGCAAGCCAAGACATTATTCATCGTGCCGGTTTGTAGGCACAGATTATGTGTATCACTAGTGTGAAATTCCGCCTCTTATTTCTAGTTTGAGATAAACTTTCCAAATACTCCTTTTTTTCTCAATCTCCTATTGAAGAACAAAGCATTCAGGAGAACGGGCAGCTAGGAGGCACACTCGTTCCCTGAGTGCCACTAAACTTCTTTAAAGGAAACAGATTAAAACAAGCATACTAAAAACAAGAATAAAAATATGCCTCAAACAAAAGCAATATATTTCCAAAAGAAGGCCCTCAACCACACAGGTTTCTCCCAGTGGGGAGAGGCTGCGAGAACAGACAACACTTGTTGGTCACGTCACTTAACTGCATGCCTGGAAAGCACTCGGATCTGATAGTGATGGTGAGGACACCGTAGGACTTTATGCAGAACATAAACACTCCACTGCAATAAAGACTTTCACAATGGCAGAGATGGAACCATTATTCTTCCCCAGGGTTTTAGGCACTGAATTCTTTCAGGAGCCATTTAATTATTTTGTTTTATTTCTGCTCAATCTGTATAGGAAAGCTTAGTAAAAGGACTGTTCATTTTGACAAGGTTCCTCAGGGAAACCTCAAGACAAAGTAGCAGTAATTTCTTCCCTGAATAACTCACCAAGAAAAATAGCAGAGGGAATAAAGGGGTAATAACAGAAAGGGGAAGAGTATCTTTTAAAAGCAATTGCTTGATACCAATATACAGTGAAAGTATTTAATGTCATAAACATAGGTTTACTTAGGGAAGACATGAGGAAATATCAGGAGCAAAGAGACTCTTACAGACAAAATGAAATTAAGACTGGCAAGCGTAAGAGGAGAGGGGAGGGAGCGGGGAAAAGAATCCCATTAGGGATAGTCTCATGGTCCTGACGAAGCCTTAATAGTTGGATCCCAAGACACTGGGCTGCCAAAGCACTTGTTAATCTGGGGGTCTGACTGTCTTTCTTCCTCCTTAGAGGGAGACAGTTGAGGCAGAGACCCATATGTATAAATACACATATGTCTCTGGTGTGACCTTGCTTACAGAGAGGAGACGGCTTATGAAGTCCTGCTTCCCTGAACTTGTGGGGGCTTTATTTCCTTTGCTCTGAAATGTCCAGGCTTGCTGACCCCCGAGCTCTTGACCCAAGTGGTCCCACCTTTCTTCCCATTCTCTGACCACACTCCTGGCTCAGATGATACCTTCCTTCTTCCAGGCACAAGGACGCCAGCAGTTCAGGCCTCTGCGTGCCACCGGTGGTCCCCTCCTCACAGGCCTGTCCCCGTGTCCCAGCTGATAGCTTTGTGTTGCTGCTGGGTGGAACTTGACCAGGGCTCCTGCCAAGCCTGGGAGATGCTACTTTCCACTGCTGAAGAGGAAACCCCATCCAGGAATTATTAGTATCCTTTCGCACAATAGATCTTCCCTTATGCCTCCAGCATCAGGGTATAATCTATGTTTTTAAACTGGTTAAGAGACTGCAGTGCCCACGACTGCAAAACAGGGCTCAATGGTATTTTCTCGTTCATACTTGTTCTGATCCTTCTGGGCCCTGAAACTTCAAAGACTCACTCATGCTGCTGAATTTTAGTCTTAGCAGCAATGAGTTGTCCCTTTGACGAGATATACACCTGATTTTATGGTTTGCGATTGACTTGATGACCGTTCCCCCAGTCTCTCAGTGGCAGCGCTTGTAGTGTGTCAAGCACATAAATCATGGCAGGTTTCAGGCTTGGACTTCAGGATAGAAACCCTCCCATAGAAAAATGTGTTGAAAATACTCAGTGGGTCCAGCTCACGGCTGAGGATATTGGTGACAGATTGAGTGCCTTGAGAGCAGTAATGGCTCAGTGTCCAACACATACGCCCTCAGGTGATACATCCTTCCTCCCAGCCAGGCAACCAGCCAGAGACTGGGTTCTTAAAAGTAAACTCCAGTCCCATAAATTCATATGCTCATAAATTTTACAGCCACAGGGAGCATTAGGACTCTCTACTCTATCTTTTGTTTAATACAGGCCAAAGAGTCTCATTCAACAAATTCTGCCTCAAGCTCAGAAGTTCTGATTGAGCCATGGAGAAAGTTATCCAAATATTGACATAAGGCTGAAAGGAATGGGGAACATCCCATATTAAACTGTTCTCATATTGGCTATGTATCCTCATTTGCTTTCTATCTTTGTAACAATGCACATGTCTCACTTAAGCTTCCAGCTTTTGCTTTTTGCCTCTTCTTTGTTCTTTGCCAGATTGAATAGCCCTTTCCTCCCCCTGCCCCAAAACAAACAAAAATCCCTCATTTGGGCTCCTCCTATAATAGCTTGGTTTTCCAAACTACCAACAGCTATACTTCTCTCTACTCTTCCTTGGGCAGGCTACTATTTTGTTGCAAAAACCTTATTTATTTTCTATTTCCTACTATTTTGTTTTACTGTGAGAAGCCCCAGAGAGCTAAAAAGGAGCCTCTTGAAGGAGAGCCAGCAGCCATTTAGACTGTATGGGAATTTTTGTGATGGTTGTTCCTATAGTTAAGCCTGGAACAACAGATATGCATGTAATTGCCTAGCTTGAACACTGATCTTCAGCTGTGGCTCTAGTGCTCAGCCCCACCTGCAGCTGTGCTCCTGCTTGGCCATGGACCATTTCGACCCTGACCCCAACGCATGGGCTGATGTCTTGGTTTGAACTTCAACCTGTCTGACCTGCCCAGAGATCTGGATTCTGGGCTGCCCCCCTGGTCCTACCCTGTTGTCTGTGCTTAGAGCTGTGGGACTGCACCTCTTGTCTATCCATAAAGCCCCGACTCCACTGGCCCTGATGTCATGCTTACCTTGCTGTGCCTTGCTGCTCCACAGTACAGTTGAAAGAAAAATCTGTAGAGCAGGAGGCATCTGGTTTTATGTAGAGTGCGTGTGTGGAGTGACAGAGAGAAACTGTAAGTGCATTATGGGCACAGTGTTGAGGTACTGCCACCACTAAAAAAAAAACCAAAACAAATAAAACCCCCAAAAAGCAATTAACTCTCTAAATAGACACTCTGATCCCTAATTTTTCAACATGGAATAAATGTCTCTGCTTTGTTTATACAAATCCCTATCCTCTGTGCAGAATGGCACATGTGCTCTGTTATTCACTGGCTGAAGAGACAACAAAAAATGAACTTCAGTGCTGTTGGCCATAAGCAATGAAGATTTGAACGCAAAAGCAGAGTTTTTCCCTGGCACCTTCTTTTACATTTATGGAGAAATGTATTTTAGAGTGTGACAGGATATATAAACGTTGATTAAAAATGCCTTTTAGTGAACATTTACAGTCCAAAAGGGAAGAGAAAAAAGGTGGCAATGAAACCATTAAAGCAATAGATGCCAGATTTCTCTTGGGTTGGTTATAGCTCATCCTGTGTGTTCTTGACATTCTGACAGAACTCTTCAAAAGCGTAGAGGTACCCCAGAAATCAAGGCCAGGATTTTGCTATTGCAATTTGCTATTGCCTTTGAAGAAGAAAAATACAGAGCTGGAATTACTTAGAGCAAATGCTGATCCCGGAGTTATACTGGACTAGAGGAGCTGTGTTGGGCATTCAGGCCTGAGGTCATCTCTTTGATATTAATTCTCTGCACAGGATTGTTCTCTCTAGTATTTTACAAGGCAGAACTCTTTGGGAAGGAGAAAGAGAAAGCAATTATGAGAGAGGCGTATACTATATAGACAGGAACAGAAGAAAAGCCTGCAGCATGATTGCCTTTACAACAGGCAGCTGCAGGATCCTATACATAGGCAATTGCAGTATGAAGCTCCCCTCCTTGTGATCCAGCAGATGTGGCTAGCAAAGACTTTGAGGAAGACCTGGTAGGTATCAAACAACCCTGGGGATGGTCTCTTAAAATTGTTCTGACCATCTCCCTCAGACTCACAGTGGGCCAAGTACGTGCAAATTTCTGCTGGACAGAAAAGATACAAGCAGGAGGAAAGAGAGAAACCAAGTGGAGACTTGGTTTAGCCCTCCTTGTACAAACACTGCATGAGACAGAGAACCATTTCAGAAGGATAGGAAGAGGGATAGCGATAGGAAATGGGAACAAAGAGGTAGGAAATAGCACTTACGCTCTGTTAGCAGGAGCAGTGCTCTGTGAGCTCTGGCTGAGCAGACGAAAGGCAGCAGAGAGTCCTCAAATAACTAAATTCAAATCAGGCAACTGCCAGCTCCCAAGGCATCTGCAATCATAGACCTGCCTGTCATCACTTCACCCAAAATCTTCCCCCAGGCACAGCCAACTTAGCTCTCCATGAACCCAAACTGAACTGGATTGATAGCTGCACTAATAGAGCTCAAATCACTAGAATAAGAATTAGAGATCTGACTTGATGTTAATAACCAATAGATCTTAAACATGAAACTGAGCATAAAACAAGCAGTTAAAGTCAGGCTGAGCACGAGAAGGACTCTTGCTACATGTTGTGGTGAAAAAATCTGCTCATCTGTGTGAGCCTCTGTGCTGCCCCTTCCTCTGAGAGAACGCTGCGCTTATGAAAGGTTACTCCATCCAGAGCAGGCTGCCTTCTTGCTCCCCTCTCTCCCTCCCATACTCTGCTTCTCTGCTTAATAGCTCATCTCACAACCCACACAGTTCCGGGTCTCTAAGCCCAGTTTATATCCGATTTCCAGCCTATCAGCATTTTCACGCTGATAGGCATCTGCTCCAGGCTTCTTGACTTTCCCAGGCCCCCAGCCCATCAACATTGGGGCAATTCCTCACCACACTGTTCACACCTCCCACGAGTAACTGCAAACTCCTCTCAGGGACCAGGTGACAAGCATGTCCGCCTTCCCCTCCTCTTTATCCTCCTCCTCCCCTTGCTTCTTTTGTGACGTAATTAACTCCATGTGGTGCTTCTCAAACTGCAAATCTGGTCTCTTCAGAGTCTGAGGTTACCCCTGAAATGACTGGAGGAGAGGAAGGCTGTACAGACTTCTTTTGGCTTGCCTAAACCGAAAGGACAGCCTTCTCCTTTTCCTCCTGCTGATTTTTAAAATAGAGCTATCAGTTTTCCATGTAGTCATCCTGCCTGACTTAATGAGCCATTCTCTTCAAAGACTTCACATTAACATGTTTATATATTTGTTTGCCCGGCTGGGTTCTTTAATAAGCATGCCTTTGGTTCAGGTGCTCCCAGCAGACCGCACTCTGCCAGGCTGCAGGAAGCCCTCCGTTTGTTGCAGCTGCATCCCCAAATTATGCTCTGCGACTGATTGCTTTTGGGGCAATTGCTCAACTGTAATAAGCAGGAACTTAGATAAATTGGACGTTTTTCTACAGAACCCATTAACACCATGCCTTGGAGAGGCTGGAATTGGTCTCATTCTTAGCAGTTTTGTTTCTGCCGTGTTAGCTGAAGATCCCAGCAGGAGGATTATTTAAGTGTAGAGGCTAGACTAAGCTATCCTGCTAACCTAGGATGTGGCTAGGAAGGCTGAAGTTGGAAATGCAGGGCGCACTGGTAGGTTTGGGGGATAGCCCTAAAAGAAGGGGTGGATGGTAAGCTGATTTTATACAGTTTTCATTTTAAACAGGGGCTCCTGGTGAGCCAACCCCGTCCTTGCCAGAACAGGGATGTCTGATCTGGCTTATTGACTCTTCAGTGAAGCCTGTTTCCAATGTCAGGCTCATTTCTGTGACTGATGCTAGAAGTTCTGCACCTGCAGGGCTTTTTTTTTCTCTCTTTTGCCCCTGTGCTGGGGAAACTTGAGTTTTGACTGAGGTAGCAGCCGCAAGCACGCAGGCAGGGAAAGTAAACCTATCTACGGTACCTAGACTGAGAGCATGCTGTGAAATTGGAGTAGCACTTAAATGTTGTGTGACAAAGCTTTATGTTCCAGGTTTTGTAAATGCATTCAAGGAAAAAAAAATCACTTGTGAAACTACTTCTGTATCGTTTGGGGACAATTATAGTATTGCCAGATTAATTATAGTGTTTCTACAATGCTCTCTTCTGATTCTACTATTAAAACACAGCAGAAATCAGAGTCTGTTTTGACCTTTATTCAGAGCCTCCTGTTAAAGTGACTTGCACAACAGAACCCAATTTGTCTCATTTTATTTGTACTTTAATTTTATTATTAACAGAGTAATGAAGCTGGTAATGGGTTTCCCGATGCTCCCTTTGGAAATGTGAACTGTGTCCCTTCCTTACATCAATCTGCTGTCAGCAGATGAAGTGCCTTTGCAAAATGCTATTAACTGTTACCAGAAGCAATTAGTCAAAATAGCAAGTCAGCTTCAAAAGGAGAGACTCCAGATTCCCTCAGTGGGTTAGGAAAAGTGCATTAGTAGGATTTAGTCTCGCCAGCAGACACAAGATTTAGGCTCTGCAGTAGGTGTCTGGGTTAATGACACATAGAAATGCAAATGTATCAGACTTTAATTTGCTTGAAGAAGCAATGCCAGGTTAAAAAAATCCCCCAAACCAAACAACTTGCTGGTGTAATTAACAGCAATCCCCGTTGTGCCAGATATACCCATGCTCTGTTGTAAGATACTCACCATGCTCCAGCCTTAAAAATCTGTGAGTGAAATCCCGGCCCTCCTGAAAGCAGTAGGAGACTGCTCCTGACAACGCTGAGGCCAGGTTTTTGTCTTAATTTTCTGGCCCAAACAATTATTTTAGAAGTATTCTCCCTCACCCTCCAAAGCATCAAAGTCCAACCCCTTCCCAGTCGGCTCCCTTTTTTATGCTGGTGCCAGAAACTCACACGATAATTTCTAGAGGGACGTGTGCAAACCTGGCTCAAGCCCGATTTCCAACCCCCCTGGTTTGGTACCATTATTATGCAGACAGCTTATTTTCTGGTCTGTACTCCAGCACGGGGCTGACAAAATTGCATTATTGTCCACACACAAAACACAAAACGTGCTCAATAAATGGTCCCTAATAGGATGAAGTAGGAGTCTGAATTCTTTTGAGGCACTAGCTAGCGCCTGATTAAAAAAGCTGGCAGTCCTCAGCTCCCTCACCACTGCCCTGGATGAACTGACAGAGAGGAATCTGGGGGAGGCAAAGCATCAGGTATTATATCCCACATGCCCATCGAAGTTTCAAGCATATGCTCTGGCATGCCTACCTGGCACCTACAGACTGCTTTCCAGATTGGACAGACCAACAATTGCCCCCTCCTCTTTCTCTCAAATGTTGGAAAACGATGTTATCAGTTGTTATTTCCAACGCATTGCTAATTACATGTGTATTGCATGCATGGGTCCCATTAAAGGGGGAAGGTCACAAAAACAACAGAAATACCACAGATTACGAAAAACAAAAAGATTATCCATTTGTACTCAGGACTGGACAATGAGGTTTCTGTCTCTATGCAGAAGGCGAATCTTTTTCATGTTATTTGGCCCTCATTCCTTCAAACCCAGTCCCACCTCCCTTGGATGGCTGCGGTGGCCCTGACGGCTGCCCCAGCTGGGGCAGCTGCAGCGAGGGGCAAACTTTGGGCTCAGTTCACATGCCTCTCACAACTGTGCCGCATGCTGATACTCCCACATCGGGGGTTTTTTGGAGGCAGAGAACAACTCAGCATCACAGCTTGCTGACATTTTTCCTCAAAGAAAACATAAACAGCTGAACCCCACCCAGGGACTTGGACAAACTACAGTCTGGGTAAAAAAACCCACCTTAATTCTGCCAAAACCTCCTTGATTAAGAATATGCAGATCTAATGATTTTGCTGAGTATTTGCAGAGCGTATTCCTGCTGGGTATTCTTTCCTCCATTGCCTTCAAGTGAGTGTTTGTAGTGTGTAAGGTTAAAAGTGTTTCTTTTCCCCTCCAAGTGCAGAAGGCTAATAGAAGAGTTAGAAGTCTAGGACTAAAAGCCCGATACAGTCCACTCTAAGAAGCAAAAACAGCACATTTTATCTTCCTTTTATATTAGCTTAATGACAGAAAAAGGACAATCCTTTGGTCCTTCATTCAGCTATTTCCACTGACTGGAGGAACAACTTCTTGAAAAAACACAATATATTGTTCAAACACTCCCATAAAAATGGTCTCTCCGACTATCCAAACACATTGTCCGCTGTCTTAGATGAAACATGGCTCTTTTCTTAAACATAAGGATTAAAAGGCATCCATTAAAAGGAGTTTAAAATTCTATTTAAAAAAAAAGTTCAGAATCTTAAAAGACTATTTGTACAATCTTCAAGATCAAACACTGCTGAAATAAAGACTTTCACTGCTTTATCAGATAAAACTTGTGTTCAGAAATTGCAAGGGGAGAAGAATCTATTAAGATAATCTAGTTTGACCTCATGACCTTAGGTTTTGGCATTTCACTGGTACAGAATCTTTTCACTTGTTCATATAGCTAAAAGGAAAATTGAATAAAACCATCAAGAACACAACAGACTGCATAAACTTGAAAAAAACAGACCTCGTGTTTTCATGTTCCTTTAATTTCTGTCTTTGTAGGCAAGGCTCAATACTTAAATGGATAGTACCAAGTCCTCTGCTGATGGAGTTATTGTAGCCCTCACTGAAGCTTGTGGATGTCATTTTCCATCAGATGAGGATCTAGCCTGAAGAGTTTCCAACTGCAAGGGAGAACTAAGTACAAAACTGCAAATACTTCGAAAGGGTAATTTGTTGAAGACTCTGGGTAGACTAAATTTCCAAAGTATCTCTCTTTTTTGTCTTTCTCCTCTTTTTCTGTCTACTGTGTCTTTTATAACAAGTCCTTAGGATTGTGTTCACCATGCCAATTTTCAGCAGGACAGGAGGGAGAAGCTGGGATGCCATTTCTTTGTGTGTGTCTTTTCTAATCTGTTTGAGCTGTCTGATGTCTTCATATCTAATACATTCTGGATCTTTGATCTGAGTTGGAGGATGTCTCAAGGAGGAACAATGATTCACAGGAAAACAGGATATCCACAGGGTAGTCAGTTACCCAGTCCAGCAGAATTAATCAGCATTAGGTGTGTGAGCTCTTGCTCTGAAACACTGTAAATAAGAAAGAGTCACAGATGATTATAGGTATGGGAATAAACAAAGAAAGAAACACAATTTAAACCTCTAAGTGTCAAAAATGGTTTCTGAACCACCCACTTGATTTGTTGGTGGGGCAGAACTGTCTAGTGTCCAGATGAAAACATGACTTCTGTTTTGCAAAGAGGCACTGTTTCAACATTTGTTTCTGTTCTGCCTCCTAGACTGTTTTTGCAAACCAGGGACACACCTAACACTGGGTAACCTGGCTGAAATACAGGACGCTGCCTTCCTGTGCCCGAACAACCTAACTGCCTGGTTACAGCATGGTGCTCTCTCCGGCTTGCTCTGTCTTGCAGCATGGTTTCTCTCTCTCTTTCTTGTATTGTGGCCTCGTTTCTGCCAGCGAGTGCCTGCAGCTGGCCTAGGCGAGAGCACGGGAGCTTGGAGCACCCTCCTGGGAAAGAGGCGTCGCTAATGAAGGTGCCTGCTTACTGGGGGAGCTGAGGGGCAGCACCTCCCTTGCTGTGTAGTCCCTGGCTGATGAGGAGAGCGCTGGAGCGCCACTAGTGCGCTTCAGCCTCCCACGACAGGATGGTGACTGCAACCTTCCTTGCGCCCCTCGGGCTGAGGGGCAGAGGGTCCCACCACTGCAGTATCGGTGGCCAAATGTTTAAGAAGTAGACATCACCATCTCCTTTTCCTCACACTCGCATTTTCAGAACGAAGCCCTTGTGATTGCATTGTATAAAGGATATGATCTCTCTGCACACAGTGTGCCTGAGGCATGGAGAGCCTCACAGAAGCAAACTACCTTGTTGCTAGATCCTGTGGAGAGCTGGGTGCCAGAAGGACAGCAGCTTAGGCTGGGGAGTTTTTGAGTGTTAGCAGGAACAGAGCTGTAGCAATTTTCTGTTCAAACAGGGAATTTTGGCTTCATGTCAAAATTCCTTCTGATTTGTCAAAAATTTCTGTCAAAAGGTGCCTTTTAATCCTTCATTTTGACTTGATATGCCTTGGTCATAAGGCGTGGGAAGGGGGAAGTCACAAGATGGTGGTTTTTCCACTTAGCCGCTTCAGGTCTGGGTAGGACCTGTTGATGGTGCCTGACTCCTTTTTCAAAATTCGCACCTGCACATGGCCCAGCGCTGGGCAAAATCCCTGCTGGCGTGCCGTGGCCCTGTGCTCCTGGGACGCGGGTGGATGTTTGCGGTGATGCTCCATGCTGGTCCCTCACTGCATGTGCACGCCCAACGATCACTCCTGCCTCGCACAGGCGTCCCGGGGAAAGCCCCTCACGAAAGCAGGGCCGCTACTGCTGCGATGGGGACAAGCCCTGTGCAAAGAGAGGACTGCGAACTCACTTCCATAGCTGCTTCTGGAGCAGCGAGCTGATGGGGTGGGGAACGACTCTTAATATTAAGTCAATGATTTTATCAGAGAGCTGCTGTAAGTGAGATGCAACTGTCACCTATGTCAAATGTTTTGTTTTTCAGAAGGAGGAATCCAACTGTAAGACATGTAGGTACCAACACCAAAGCACCTTAGACCTGAGTGACCCGCAAATGGAACTTCTGAAGCCCAAAGGGATGTTGTAACCAGTTAACCTAACAAAAAGAGGAAGTGCTGGGGGTATTTGACTTTACAAACAGCCTTCAGCTGGCCTGTTTCCAGCACAAATGCCTCATGTATGGTAATGGATTTCAAATACACTAAAGAGTACAGCCGCAAAACCAAAACAGACCTTAACATTTGACCTTATTGGGGAAAACAAGCCTACTATTACCAAAGAAAACTAAGCATGCCTAGCTAATTGACTCATCTTAGGACAAGTTTTCTTTCCATGACTGAACCTTAGGAATGTAAAGCCTTGCCATCTTTCAGCCAGCATGGTTTCCTTAGATCTCACATGGAATATCTGAAAATCACCAGCCACCTCCTAACACTTTGAGTAGGCTGGCCATACAGAGAGGGAAAGCGGAGGGACAAACATAACACCAGCAACGCCTTCACCATAAGGATTTTTTTTTTTTTTTTTGATTCAGCATTTCTGGAACAAAATATGAACATCAAATCAATTAATTACATGCTGTTACATCCTTGTTGCTGTTTGCTCATCCACCCACAGACATTCCACATAAAATTACCTTATAATCAATCTGAAGTATTTTAAAGTAGCTTGTTTTTATCCCAAGCCAGCAACAGAGTTAGCAATCCAGTGTCTAGACCTAAGCCAATGGTCTCATCCTCAAAAGATATAAGCCATAAAATGGTTGCTATGCGGTGTAAGTCTCTGGTATTTTATGTATCGTTAAAAATGGCCATCTGTAGGTGCTGAGACCCCTTACAAGCAAAGGAAAATTCCTTAAGACATGGAAAGTTCTAGCCACGTTTTTTTTAAGACATTCATAATTTAACATTCACAACTAGAGACTGACCACAGCAGTCACCTAAGATGGATGACACCTATTGTTTGTACTATAAACCATGAAAGCAAGGTAAGGATTCCCTGCTATGAGATGTAACTGGTCTCAGAGGATCTTTCAAAAGCAACAGAATAGTGGCCTGTCAGATAAATCAGCTGAAGGCTATCTTGAACACGCACTCTTACTTGTAGATTGTTTGGTTTCCCTGGCTTTTGGCAAGTCATGCTAAAACTGAGCGGTTTTTTATTCTGTTTTGATTAAACCATCCCCATGTTAAACACGTTTGAAAGGCAGTTTACAGGTTTAAACTAAAGTGTTTATGAAACCTTAGTGAGGATTATCTTGCAAAAAATGAGGACTTCTGGAATAAGCTGCAGTGACAAATTCATTTTATATTATGTTTAACATACATGTCAGTAAACTCAAGGCAAGATATATCTGTTTATTAAGAACCCATACAGAATGTTTAGCTAAGTGTAAAGCATGGTATGCCTTTGTTTTATGGTATAGCATTGGTTTTGGGGTGGGCCAGATTGTGTTCAGCCTAAGTACGTTGTACGAGATGAAACGCATGTGATGTGCATTTGAATTTGCTTTGTATGCAAAACACTGCTGTCAGACTTTCTGGCAGGGGACTGGCTGATATGGACCAACTGTGGGTTGCTCTAGCCTCAGGGCATAATTTACAGCAAGCTGAATCTATAGCAAGTTACTTGAGAAGTGAAAGGAGCAGAAGTGTGAACAGCAGCAGTAATCAATGCAGGGAAGGACATCCCTATGAACGTAGTAAGTTTGTTTTATTTCATCTATGGCCTAGAAGTTGGGACTTGCGTCTGGGGATGTAATGCTACAGATCAAGAGATCTGAGGCCAGTTACAGCAAAAGTGTCTGTCTCTGGTTTAGGTCCTGTCCTAAGAAGTGACAGGTAGGTCATGCTGTAGCTTATTAAAGCCCAAATGGGAAACACAGACACATTTAATAGAGTCCACATTCCAAAACCAATATTATTATCCGGACAGCAGGGGAACATGCTGCCTTCAAAATCACCAGCAAACATCACGTACTGCAATGAGAAATCAATTGAGGTCTGAGTTGAAAGAGAAGAGCTACAGGCTACTGGTCGATTCTTTTTCTAGTGAGGGCTTTTGGCAGATAACAGGGAAGCATCTGCATGGGTCTCACAGAAGTTGACCATGCCATGTCCTTACTGTAGTTGTATTTGTACCCAGCCTTTAGCTAGCACCTGCTTGCACCCTCTTGATGAGAATAGGTTGTGTGAAGATGCCAGACTGTGCCTGGGTGCACTGAGAAGCAACACTTGCCCTGGCCTTTTAATGTTTAAACAGCTGTGCTGGATTTGCCAGAGGGTGTCTGACAGAGTTGTTAAAAATTGATCCCTGAGTAAACATGCCTGGTGCTATTTACTCCAATTCAGCTGCGATAATTTACACCATCTGGAGAGCAGCCTAATCCTGCACTGGCAAATCTCTGAGATATTTGCTACTGATTTGAACAGAAGGATCCCTGTGGCAAAGGGAGTGCAATTTTCCCATCACTAATGACTCTGGATAAGAGAATAAAGATAGAATACAATTTAAAATAAAGGAATTAATTCAGAATGAAAACATAATCGCTATCACAGTGGTCACAGGCTTATGCCAATGCAGGATGCCCATGTATGCTGACATACAGTATAGATGTTGGTTACATGAATTATTAAAGTGAAACTGCTAGACACTAACGGAGAGGTATGGAGTTTAACCTTCTCTCAGGTCTGGTCACACTCCTAGTTTGTTTTTTTTTTTCTGTTGCACAAGTTGTAGAGGCACCTCAAGGAATACCCATTTGGAAATATGCTAGAGGGAAGGGAAACAGTGTGATGTTCAGTACCACAAAAATCTGTCTTCTGGAAAAGTGTGATTTCCTCCCAACTCTGTTTGAATAAGGTTAGATATATCTGCAACTACCTGCTAATTTTTTCATTGTTAGTGGAGATCCTGCTTCAAATACGGCTCATCTGCTTTGCCTGGGTAAGTGTGATGATTGCTATCAATCAGTACTCATTCTCTTGATCCCTTCTCTCTATTGTCCTGTTATTAACTTACCAAATGACACACGACTTAACATTCCTCTTTATGACATATCTGTTGTCTTGTCATTCTTTTTCTTCAAGATACCGCTTCCGACTCTTGACCCTGACATCTTCAAAACACCTAGAATAGAAAAGAGACACATGTAGATTGCCTGATTCACCAGGTTGAATTTTGTTATATTAGTCACTTCCTGGAATTAATCCTTAGAACATGAGCAGACCACAAATTGCTAGTCAAGTAAGTATTTAAGATGTGTACACAGTAAATCTCTGGAGTTAAAATCAGGACTTTGGGGCATGGGGAACAGCAATTTCTTGCCTACTGCTTCCTTCTGAAACTCAGAGAAATGGTAATAGTTGAGATGGCATAAAAAATTTTGGAGATAGTTTTACTTTGCTGTAAACCTATTTGAGTCAATCATCTTTTTTTTTTTTGGTCATGCTGTAGAAAAATATGCTCAAATTAATTAGCATAGTTCTAGTTTACTCGTTAAGTGTAAGTGTCCCTTTTAAAGAAGCTAAAACTGATGCAAAGTTTTTTGAGTTCATTAACTACAAACCTTCACCTGATTCTACTAGCAAAAGTTTCAGGCTCTCAAAGCATATGTAATGCAGCAATGTTTTTTTTTTAACTTTGGCTGGTTCAGGTAATTTCATGTTTGGTATAAATGATAATGATATAAGACACACTGACATCACTACGTGTTTATAAAAAGAACATACAAATGCACAGTGACATTTTACACAGTGGTTGCACATAAGACACTCACAAATTTGAAGTCCGATGCTGTGGGGTGCTGAGTACTCTTAACTCCCATTAAGTTCAATGTGAGTTGAGAGTGCTTCGTGGTTCAGGTGCTTGGGCCCTCAAGAGAGGCTCTGCACAGTAAGGAATTATACCAAGAGTCATGTCTGAGCCAAGAGTAATTTCTCCTTTCTAGTATGTGCGTTTCTAATTGCTGGATTAGTACAACTGGCTGATAATCACAGTAATATAAATGATTTTCTGGTACTGAAGTGCTCTTTCTGAAAGTTAATAAAGCTCACTCAACATCGCCTACAGTTTTACAACACACCGTAATGGAATAATGTAATGAGTACAATGCGACTATAGTGCAAAAGCCGATGTAAAGTTAAAAATGGATCTAGGATAGTGCTGTTCTTGAATACGAGCAGTACAAGGTATGAATCACTTTTTGAGCTGGGTACAGGAGTTAATCTGTAAGCAATGCAGCCCAGCTCATATTCAGGTTCACTCCTGATTTTTTTTCCAAGATTTGCTTCCCACCCTTTTCTTCCAGTTGTTTTGCATGTGCTCGTCATTATTATTTCCATAAAGGTGATCATGCTTTTAATTTACATCTTGCAGTTTTTTACAGGAATTTGGTTGTTAAAATGGTTTTATAAACTGCTCTGAGAATGTGATATAAGGACACAGCAGAAAACCAACTCTATTTAAAAATTACAGGTCAATTTGAAACTTTCAGGAATGTGTAGCCCTGTAACATGTGAGACTTGTCTCCTGCAGTAGTTGAACACCTTAAATATGTATTGGTAACTTCAAATTGTTTTCACTATGTGCAAACAGAATTTTAATAAATTTTATTATTCTGGGATCCATCCATGTCCTGTATGCCCATAATGACGAGTTTCTTGATATAAGGGCACATCAATCGTATGTGTAAGACCTCTACTCCCTTTTTTACGCCTGCATGAATAAGACAAAGCCCTATTTAGGGAGAAATTGGCTTTGCCTACCTGTAAACGAAGACCACCTGAAATGCAGTCTCATAAGAAGTTGATGGTAATTGGTAATGCCAAATCCTCATTACAGCAGTGGCATTTTTACCAACTGTATGGCGGATTTTGCAATTAAGAACACACAAAGAATTATTCCTTTCTTGCGTAACAACATTTTAATGTCAATAAAAAGTGGTTTTATAGTTCAAGATTACAAATAAAAAAATATTTCATCTTGACCCTTTTGCTATTTCCCCTCAGGGAAGTCTTCAAATTTTAGTTAGGAAGTGTTAAAAACACAAGGTGGATGGATGCTCGTTCTACAAAAAGCTGAAGGACTCCCTCCCCACTTTGCCATCGTTGGATGTTTTGAAATGGAAGGTTTTGCTCCAAGTAGGCCTGAAGAGTGTACTCTCTCTTTCGTGGCAGGTGAAACCACAGGGGCATACACCACCACCAGATCCTTTCAAGCTGAACGCAGCTGGAAGGGTACTAAAAGGAATGAGTCGAGCGCCTCTCCAACTACCGGGCTGCATCAAGAAGGCACAACATAAGCAATGGTAAAGTCAGTAAACAAAATTTTACTGTAATATTTCATAACACAGATACTGTATTTCTCTTTTAAGTGTAAAGCTACCGTCTTACACAAGAAAGATGGACAGACCCTTTTCCAAGACTAATATGGATACAATAAATATGGAGTTTTACATACTAGGTCTGTACACCGAAACTTTGTCCCACAGCCATAAAAATTTACATTTAACAGTGCAACATATAATTTAATCCTTTATTTATCTGACATAGGATGTTTACTTACTAAACACAAGCAACTACCTGGTTTTAATATACATATTTTATATATATATATTTTATATATATATATTCAACAATCTGTACAGGTTTCTAAACATAAAACTCCAAAAAGGCACAATTGTCTATACAACATGTACAAAAATGGCTGGAGCTGACAAGAAACAACAATTATTGGTCAAGAGTTCATGATTGCACGAAGATTAGTAATGGGTTTGTGTCAGAAAAATGTGCTTTAAGGAAAGGAAGGTTTGCAAAGAAACCTGTAAGTGTTATAAAAAAACCCAAAAAAATAAAAACACAACAAAAAACAAAAACTAGGTTGCTATTACAAGTCTATCCTCATCGTCACTGCTGCCATCACTAAACTGCACCGTGTTTTGCCGCCGGGGCAAGGCAGGTGGCCTGTGTACCTGTCTGTCCGGGGAGACAGTTTGGTGGACCGGGGACTTGGTTAACGTGTCGGGATTTGCCTTGGAGCGGGGCTCTGCCGGGGCAGCCCTCTTCACCTGGAGGGAAGGGACGTCGCGCTTTGGCTTGGTGGGGCTCGCGAGGTCAGTCTTTTCGGGATCTGCTTTCCCCGGACCGTTGGGTCGCTCATAGTCGGTCAGCGGGGTGGGCTCGGGATGGCTTTTCCCGCCATACCGCTGGCCACTGGCTGCCACCGGAGAAGCAGCCCTGCTGGCTTGGCCGACCTCGGCCGCAGGGAAGCCGACAGGAGCCAGCTCCAGCTGGGTCTCGCAGGCTTTGCTGCCTGAGGCGGGCGCTTCGGAGGCTCCTTGCCCCTCGGTGCCGACGGGGCTGACGGAGGGGATGAGGGTCGGCAGAGCAATGTTCAGTATCTGCAAGCCGGGAATGTGAGCCTGCGGGCTGGGGTTGCCCTGTGGGGCTGCGCCGGCGGTCAAAACCTGGAGACCCACGGCGTTCAAGGTAATTCCCGAAGGGCGCATCTGCGGGGCGATGTTTGTGTTTGCCAGGCCCAAGATGTTCACCGTCTCCATGCCCAGTGGTGGCAGAGGCTGCAGGCTGGGTGTGCCGAGACCCTGGATGCCTGGCACGCTCACCTGTCCTATGGGAATGCACGGCACGACGCTGTTCACCTCGGCAACTCCCATGGGATTCGTAACGGCGGCAGCGGCCGCGCCGCCCGTCTCGCCAAGGGCGCTGGTAGTTCTGTGAATCACGCTAACAGCAGGGATAGTGAGCTGCACCGGCCCCGCCTGGATGGGAACGAAGGTGGCCAGGCCGGCGGGGACCACCTGAATCCCCCCGACTGGTACCGTGCCGTAGGGTGCCTTGGCTTGCCGCTGCGAGTGCAGGGGGAGGTGGCTGAAGAGGTGAGTCTGGGGAGCTCTCAGCTCGGTGGCGTGCTGCAGGCACCCAGCCAGCTTCTCCTCTGGGGTGTCAGTGTAGGGTGACGGTGCTGTCGTCTGCATGCTGCGGTCCGCTGGCGAGGAGGGGGAGCTGACGGAGGGCGTGCTCTGGGAGAGAACAACACAGGCGTGTTAATGTGGCTGCCACTGCTATCCTTGAGTGAAATGAAAATGCAAGGTAGCTGGGAGTGCTTCCCACACTCCCTTTTAAGAAAAAACAACAACAAACTAGTTCACAGTATATACTGCCCAGCTTGAACAATGAACTAATTTCCTCCCTTTCTTTTTCCAACTCCTTCCTCACCCACTAACTGAATTTTCCTCTCCTAATTACCCTGACTAATTTCTCTTGAACACTAGTACTTGAAAACATCGCTGAATATCCTTTTTATGTGTTTTTTAGGGAGCAGAAGGAGTTGGAGAACTGTTTTCTGTGGAAATCACCTCAGGCAAGAAGGTAAAATAAGCATAAGCTGGCATTTTTGATGCACTGGGCTCCTCTCCTGGAGGCGTCACAGCCTCTGGCAGGCAGAGGCATCGTCATGGCACATCTGTCTGTAGGTCCTTCTAATGTGGAAGATAGGCGATATGCAACGGATGCAAGAGATGGATGGCAACTACAGCGCTCGCAGAGTCGGTGGGGATGGGCGGATACTGGAGTGAGACATGGGACCCACGTCCCACTGCTGCCTCAGCTCGCCGTGATTTGGTGCCCACGCCTGGACTGATAATCCTATTTTTATGCTCCCTTTTCTTCTCATGTAGCCTGTGTTACTGACCAAGGCTGGCAACTCCTTTCCTAAAAACACCTAAACCAAGAAGTCTTAAATTGTAATTGCAATCTTGCAGTATCTAGCTTTAGGCATATTCATAATACATAAAGAGTGGTGCAACCTTATTTAGTTTTACACAGTTGTAAACTGTAATTCTGTGGCTTTGACCAAACTCTCAAGAAATCTCTAGAGTAGGCACAAAACTGAAACACTAACAGAAATGCTTTTTGAAAACTGCTGGTAGGAATTGTATTGGTTAACGGCAAATATGATTTACTGACTACGCAGTGCCAATCAGTCTAAATGGGAAGATGGGCCCGAGAAGGAAGCTGACATCTTTCTCAGAATTAAGTCCTGTCTGACACCTCACAAGAAATCCTGATAAACTGGTATGGATGCTTTCAAAGGAACATACAACAGCCTTCCTGAGCTCTCTCGACCCCTTGTCTCGACTGCAAGAAGTGGGATCCACGACCGTTCACAATAGGAACAGACTGTAGATTAACCATCAGACACAGGGCTGCCACTTCTTTTGGTCTCGGAAAGGAGGAGGTAGTCCGGAAAAAGGAATTACTGCCTTATATTACTTACATGCCTTTTTAAAAATATATTAATGTAGACAATGATGAGAGCTATATTAATGAAGACCCTTCAACATTTTTAATTGTGTGAATATTTTCTTGAGGCTTCAGTGGTTCTGTTTGATGGGGGAGTAAACTCAGTCAAATGCCTTTCTGGTATCTATTGGCAACAACCGAAACCCAAAATCCTAATATTAAGATCCTACCCCTTTTGAGGCAGGTATATTCTGTGATCAGAGACCACTACACATTTTGTTCTCTGTCATACTACAAAATCACTCCAATTTGCATTTGCCACACAGACTCACAGTTCTTACAAGCAGGAATGAACCTGTGTCAAACAATGAAATGCAGCAACAATTTTTACTGTTTCTCCTTGTCAACAGCTCACTATCTTAAATTTTGTAAAAAATAAATCCAGTAGTACAGATTTTCAAAGAAAAAACAAGCCAATAAGTACTTAAACTAGAATGAAATTTTTACTTACTGTTTATGCTTTTGAAAATTTCCTGCCACTTATTTTTCTATAACTGCATGGATATACTATTTGTAAATATTGCATTCATCACAGAGAAGGCAGTAATTACTCCTTTAGTTAAACCACATTTTGCATGGCGTTTTTCTGAGCATTATTCTGGAAAGCTCTAATGCCTTCATGGTCTGCAGTAAGAATTCAAAACCTTCAAGAGATATCCTTAGGGTCAATCAGGTATGCGACTTGTACCGTCCCCATTACAGTCCATTAAAATATTGCTGAACTGTAAACAGCTTAACACCTGCCAGTTCCCCTCTGTGATTTCCTCAGCAGGGTTTTAAAGACAATAGTCGCCAGAAGTCCTGAATGCTCCTGCAGCCTTGCACACAGACTGACCTCATCTTTCTGCACTCTGCTCTGAACAGCCGTGTGTCTAGCACAGGCATGGGCAAAATTGATCCTTTTCTGATTAAAATGTTTTTCATCTTGGA
Source organism: Morus bassanus (assembly GCA_031468815.1). Lineage (NCBI taxonomy): Eukaryota > Metazoa > Chordata > Aves > Suliformes > Sulidae > Morus > Morus bassanus. The sequence goes on from CM062567.1 coordinate 71,504,069, forward strand.
GAAAAACTGAGAGTGCTGGGAACTCAGGTCTCAGTTCTGCGCTCATCTCTCCTTTTGTTATTGTGCAAGGGCAATCTCCTAGTTTCCTTGAACATCTGGTGCTCTTTCTAATTCTACTACTAAGCATATCTGGAGGAGAGATAAGCAATTGCACAATTTTTTTATAGTGATAAGGCAAAAACCTTGGGGACTAGATTAGTTTCCCTTGGGAATTACCAATGATTCTATCATCGTATTTCAGAGTGAAATGACTTCTAAATTCTATCACTTTCCTCTGAAAACTTCATAACCACCACCATATGATCATTCTACATATCTGTTATATCCCTTCTTATTTGTAATATGATCTACCAGCTCCAAACTTCAGCTGAAATGACCATATTACAATTAATCATTTCAGGGAGAATACAATCAAAACTGAGAATTTGAAAAGCAGTGCTCCTACAACATCGCTGTTTCTAGAGTCCTACACATCTGTGCTTCGATTACTTTCAACCCTTCTTAGAGACTCATCAGCCAACAACTCTAAGAATGAAGGGAAAGGAAAACATTTTGATCCTTGAAAAATCTCCAAAAAGATCTTTAAAAGGAGAATTTAAAATCCTGCTCTCTCCCCTGGAGTCAGACACTCCTACCTTTGTAAGAGCTGCAGTTGATATTAAGGAGTGGCCCAAGGCTGCTTCTGAATCGGGGTAATCCACAGACATCTGGCGACCTGGAGATGTAGGGGCGACGTCCGCCAGTGCCGCACTAGCACTACGGGGACCCGCTCCTCTCTCCTGGGCTTTATCCTCATGTGCTTCCTGATGGGTGAATTCTGCTGGTGACCTGGAGGTCCTGCTAACCGACTGCACCGCGCTAAGGACAGTCATCTTCGTCAGCAGCGCTTTTGGCAGACCATCCATAGAGTCCGTGTGAACCCCAGGAAAACAGTCTGGAAGTCTGATGTCTTCATCGGTGCTGGCGGCATCCTGCAGGCCGTGTCGAGAGGGGTGATGCTGGGGGCTGGCTGTCACTGAGGGGGTTGTGGATAGGACTGACTCAGCCTGGCTGTCTTCATCATCATCTTCATTGTCATTTTCATCTTCATCCGCACCATCAGACTCCTCCACGTCATATCCTGACCGGTCATAGCCAAATCTTTGCTTGTCACCTGCAAAAGTGGGAATTAGAAGGTAAGCCAATGAAGGTCCCGACCTGATTGAGCAGGAGGTAGGAGGAACTAACTAGAAACACCAAAAAACCACACAGCCCATGCATTTTTCAATCACATCCCATTGCATCAAAGCAAGAGGGAAGATTTTAATTTTTGTTTTCATTTTCCAGAGTACGTATTTAATTATACACTACATAATCTTTCATCTTCTGCTTCTGTGATGTTTTTAACCTTCTGGAGTTGGCTGTTTTCTTTTACACCATTGATAACCATTTGCTCAAAGTCACCCTTCACTCTTTTGCTTGGGCAGAAGCGAGCAGACTGCCAGTTCATTAAGTTCCCAGTGACGATATACGAAGCTGGTCTGCCAACCTTAGTGGTGGGATATTCTCTAGCTGGTTCTGACTCATAAGTGGGTGTCCTTGTACCTAATATGAATCACTGCTGCAAAGGTTTTTGAAGGATGCAAGCAGAAAGACTGGAAGCTGTTAGTCAGGAATCTGTCTCGTTAACAGGCAAAAGAGACCAAAATTAGACCTTACCGGATTTCTTTACTTTGCTAAGGTTTTGAAAGGTTTATTAACATATCACCCAAGATGTCCTAGGAGGCAAGCCCTAATCCTATCAAAACTTACCTATGCATGAAATTTTGCTCACATGAAGAAGCCCTCCTGACTTCAAGTCTTAAAGCCAAACTGCTGCCTGGTGGTAAATTTCTCTACAAAATACAGCTCCACTACAGCTTTTCACCTTCTTTTATATCATAACTTGGAAAGAATCGTCTTTAGTAAAGAGACAGAAAATCCCATCTGTTGTATCTGATTCCAAGCCAGACTGTCTGGGATCATATTTTATAAAAGACAAACAGCTTTGAATGCACTAATATTTTATATTCGATTAAAGGTCTGTCTGCTGAGCTGTCCAAAAAAAATATCAGCATAAAAATCATTTGGCTCTGCAAAAGCAATGATGGTTGGTTAGTTAAAATCTCAGAGATCCTGTTCTAGGGAAATCTACATAGCACTTACCATCAAAATGAACGATTCTGAAAAAAATCAGACCCTTCAAAGAATTTGAATGTACTACCAATAGTTTAGGCTGCTACACTACCAAAACCAAAATAAGCATCTTGAACTCCAGGTAAGATAAATGGGTTTGATTGAGCTACCTCTCAGTAAGTCACCCACCACTCTAAGCCTTTATGGTTTCAAATGAGCAATGCAACTAGGAATGAGACTAATAGCTTCTTTGAAAAAAACCCTCTTTAATGACTTTGCCCCTCTTTGCCTACACAGTAATTTGTACATTAACTAAATATGGAAACTATAGATTTTCTACATTTACTACGGCAGATATTAAACTGAAATGTTATTAAAAATACTTCAAATCCTCCAGGTCATTGGAAGGATGCTAACAAAAATATTTTTTTTAGAATTTTAAATAGTCTTCATTTAGAATTCTCATCTACAGACAAAGCTGTTCAAAAAAGAAAATACATTTTAGTGGAAAAATTAATTCAGTAAGGTCCACTCCAAAAATATGGCAAGTAGGATTGTTAAAAATATTATTAACAAAACCACATGGAGTTATTAAACTTTTTTTTTCTCTATACTTCTGTCATTTCTCTTCTACACAGAAACAGTGTTTCTTCATCATTAATTTGCAAAGCTAACACATCTAAAATGTTAGAACCTCTACATCTGTTTGATTTCTGAATGGAAGTAACATCCCTCAAGGCCTCTGTAACAGATCTTGAAGACTTCTCCATGTGTTACATCTAAAGGGTGACCCCTGCATTTCCTGCAACTCTTTAAATAATGCATGGGACAATGCAAAGTCTTGGATTTCAGTCCGGACTCCCTCTTAACTTTGGTCTCTTTACCAACATCACATAACTGTTCTCTGGGAAATCCTACTGTTTCTTTCCTTTTTTCTCCCTCTCTCCACATGAATCATATTTTCTATGAAAGTTGATGTCAGTCACAAATGGCTGTCTCCACTGGCAAGAGAAACTACCTGAAGTGATTGGACTGACTTGTCATATTTGTAAAGCAAGGAAAACATATGCTCAAACAATGCCCTGATTTATAATAAGAAAGTATCTTTTTTCAAATCAACATTTAAAAACGCTACAGGATTTACTCGCAAAAGCTGCTTATGGAGAAATTTTCTGCATACGTCTCGGCTCTCTAGAATAAAACCATGGAAAGTGAAACCGTGTGTGAGATACAGATTCCTTACATGCAGGATTCCATGGGATATCATTTCCCTGTATTGTTTCCCTGTTTACCTCCACCCCTTGTGCATTTGCCAGCTTCTGTTTAAATGTGGTTACCTTGAGCCAGAGCCCACAGTGTAGGCGAGGTGACAGCAATGAATGTGATTCCCTTACTCCCACACCACTTTGAAACGTCAGATGAAAAAAAAACCCATTCCTGACTTGCTCGCTCTGGCAATGCACAAAGGAACGCTCTACTCTGGCTTTTATACCTGCGTGCATGTTTGCTGAAACAGGAGGCGCTCAAGCTTTCATAATTAGTGATCCCATTAAGCATCGCTGTTAATCAGTGGAGTTGTGAGAGGACCCGATGCTGGAGTTTTAAGTGGTGGAAGACCCAGGCAGGTTATGGGTCTTCTCCGAATGAGCCAACGAGCTGAGGCTGTGACCGCTCCTTGTGGTGAAAGACTCTTTTCCAAGCACTATCTTGCTAACCAAGTAGTATTGGCCCTGATCCATTTTAGTAATGGTATGCTGCCTACTAAAGTTCCCTTGCAGTTTTAATTGGGGAAAAATTAATTCTTCGTTTCCTATCTTGAACCATGCACAATTATAACCATATGCTTATGTAGCTGATATATATAACCAGAACTGACTCAATTTCCAAAGGGAACAAAATGACTTCTGTGTTTAACTTTGTAAGAGGTTGAAAAGCAGTATGGGATATTTTAGAATGAAGGATGTGTCATAAATTTAAAGGCCACTAGCATATGGGGAAATGGCTTTTGGCATGCAAGTTCACAGGTTTTTTTAAAAAAAGAAAACAGGAAAAGAGTTTCACACTATTAAGTGAAGCCTTTATGAAAGCTACTTCTCTTTCAAATTTGTAACTCTCACCATTTTAACAGAAAGACCGTTCAAGACTGCCTCAATTTTTTTATAAAGAGTGTTTTCGGAAGAGTACAGAATGTCTCTCATCCTCTGTCAACTACTGCAATCTTTTCTTTTAAATCCTTAGTGAGAGTCTTTCTTCTTCCTGGACTTCACAGAAGAAAGTGGAACTTTCAGCTAGACATGAACTCTGCAAGAATTAGGAACAGCTGGAAATAAAGGTATAATAGAAATGCGGACACAACTTTTGATTGGGGATTTTGCTCACATGCCAGCTATAATTATATTTAATGAAACTGAGTTTTTAATCCTAGCTAAGTGTATACAAATCATGGGCAAAGATCATCTTAGTCCTTCATTTATTTTGTTGTCAGTCCTCAGTTAGTTAATAAGCTCTGTATTGTGTTTGTGGTGTTGATGAGCTGGTTAGCTAAGGCTCTGTTATACTGACATTTTACCCCAAAGCAGGGAAAGAAAAAGCTTCAAGTTCTTTAGCACAATAGCAGTAGCTGGACTTACCAGTATTCTAATATGTCCATCAGTGAAGAGCCTGGGACTGGTAAGTCCACAAACTGCTTTTTCCAGTTGTGATGCTATGAATTAGGTAACTGAAATACATCTCTCTATGTACTCTAAAGTTCTTTATTTTAAAAGTTTTTCCTACAGAAATCCTTACCGTATGTGGTTTTAACAATGGCCATCTAATTATCATCATACTGCAAAGAACTAAAAGAAAGGTTCTTCAGAATTGCAACTTACAGCTTTTAATTTTAATTGCAATATTATCACCAATTAGTCCATCACATGAGCTGACTTATCAGGCCCTGCTACAGACATAGCAATTTCTGCACCAAATCCAATTATAAAGTTCAACGGCTTATAACTTAGTCATATTTGGTTATAACTTAATCATATTCAGGTAGATTTTCATGTAAAGAGCAAAATGTTCATTTTCGCTCTTTCAGGGGCAGGAAGACAAGAAAGACCTGAAAATATAAGTCCAGACTGCTGAAGTTTTACACGTTTCTAAGCAAATAGACAGTTACGTAGATAACTATAGGATTGCTATTAGCTCTGCTTATACAGATTAAAGACATAGCTTACTAAGTATCTGTTGGTCTGTTCACTATCTATTCCCATCTAAATTCAAATTTACTAAATTGATTGGCTTTTAGCACCTGAGTAATACAAAGCAGTGTTCATCACCTCAAATTGTGTAAGTATCTTCAGTTACAGATTAATATCTGCGTAAAAGCATTTAAAAATACAGCATCTGTTCTGTATTATATATTCTACATCAAACTCAAGAAAAAAATATATATTATGGCAATAAAGGCAGAAATATTTTTTAGTGTGTCATCATATTATCATAAACTTGAGAGTAAGGTCTGTATGTCATCAATGCACTCTCTTTTTCTAAACAATTACAAGCTTAGACTTGCCTTTCATCTGTTGTATTAGTCTTGTAATAGAGTGCTCTGCAACCATTCAAACAAATTTTAAAAAGGGTAAAACAAAGTACTGTGAAATAATCCCAGCATCTATACCCAAGCTTGCTGTCTCCTTGTCTTTCTATGTCTGTTCAGAGGCTTTACTTGCCCAATTTCAGTCTTGCTTCAGCTACTGTCCACTGCTCATCACCATCAAACAGGACTCACAGTGACATCTACTGGGTTAAATTCAGACTGGTAATAGCCAGTGCTCCTCAGCGATGAGAACAAAAAACTTGTGGGCTTTTGACTTTCATTCCTAAGCGTATGGAAAGTAACAAAGTAAAACTAACTGAAAAAATAAGAGTAACCTCTGTTTAAAAAGATTATTTACACCTAAGCCTTCCTGAGTAACCTGCATATTGTAAATCAAACCTAGCACTAGGTAGTCTATTCCCACGCTGTAGGTGTAGGGCTCCAGCATGCTTAATGTACATCCAGTTGAAGATCAGACACTAATAATTAAACAGAAAAAAAAGAAAGGATTAAAAAATATTTCTTTTATGCAATACAGAATCAGCCTTCCATTCTGTTTGCAAAAGGAGGCTATTATTGCAAGGATTTTCATTTATTTTCACTCCTTAAATGCAGGTGCAGTGAAAACACAGACTGAGTCATGATTAAGCTAATGAAGAGCCATGGAAACTCACTTAAGATCTACTATAAGTAATATATAGCTAATTAACTTAGAACCATTGTATCTTTAGAAGGGTTTATTTAATATTGCAGAAAATGAAAGTGTTTTTTTATATATATATGTGTGTGTATATATATATATAAAAACACACATATGAAACTTACAATTAAGTCTTTTCACTGGTAAATTAATGAATATTTTGGGATAAAATTTCTCCATAGAGACCATTTAAATAAGTTCTGCCCATCTATGATTTCATTATTAACTATCTTGTACAAGTTTACTCAGGCATATCATGTAATTCTCATTCATTCATTAGCTTACATATGACATATTACAGGTTTAAGGTTCATAACTATTTTAATTTGGAGACAAATTATTGTTGTTTTTAAGACTGCACAGCAAAATATTGGGTCAACATGGCTAAAGAGGATATCCTCAGTTGCAGTCTGTCACACTAAACAGTTCACCTCATCTGACAATTTAATTCAGATATTAACATTCCTTACATTGTAACCCTGTATTTTGGTGACAAGAACATTCCACAGAGCAGAAGATGAAAGATAAATGGATGAGGGAATGGTTTTGAATACAAAAAGCCAGGCCAGAAAGTACTTACTAATACCCAAATGATGACAAGTCCAAATACAAAGAATGCTATGTTAAAAGCTCTGATCACATATAGTCTCAGACAGCTAGAGAGCATCTCTTTCTTTTTTCCCCAGACGCTACAGCACAACAAAATTTCAGCTTCTCAAATTACTGAAAAAACAGGCTCTGTGCGCGCATGTGCCTGCATTCAGGACTGTGCACAATTTTGCACTCCTTATTCAACCTCATGTACTATTAAGCTGTACTGCTATCAGGTCAAAGCTGACTTCTCATATGAATCTAAAAAATGATATATTCAAATAATGGTGATTGCCTATGCATTAAAAAAACTACATAAAAATAGAACCAGCAGATTCCTTAGTAAAGAAAGGCTTGGTGGCTTTGTTAAATTTCTGGCTAATTCTCTAATTCAAAGTCTGGTGGAAGACATACAGCTTAGTTAATTTAAGCAAAGGTGTAGCTGTTTCTATTGCCATAAGAATAATCAGTATTCCAAATGTTCGGATAACAAATTAGCTAAAGACAGACAGACGGACATTCTCTGGGTCAGGAAACAGGCCAATCTCATGTGGCCTATGGGAAGAACAACTTCTTTTCCTGAGGTCGTAATTATTTATCAGGTTTTCTTCCTCTACATCGTCTCACATTGCCTTCCAACTGAGGAAAGAGATGGGGCTGGGCAGACCACTGGCTTGAAGAGAGAGATCATTTTTAACAACCATGCAACTCCTGAAGTAACAAATGTACATCTTTAAAGATGTTGGTTTTTTAAAGCACCAAAAGGATATGCGACACAAACCCGCCACCACCGCACGCCAAAGGAAGGAGGGGTCAAAGGGCCAAAGATGTAACGCCTCGAGTGCAGCTCAAGACCCAAGGCCCATTGCGTTTTCCTTTGTGGGTGACATACTGCTGGCAGGGCTCTCCCTAGAGCACAGACCTGGCACGAGGCGTGCTGGTCCCGAATGCGAGCTCTGCTGCACTGCCCCAGGGAAAGGGCAGCCAGAAAGCCATTTCAAAACTGCCTAGACACCTCAAAAAAAAAAAAAAAAATTCAATCACATTCAAAGGTAGCCAAGAAATTAGCATGCAGAGGATTTCAGAGAGGGCAGCAGAACCACCTATATTTAAAAAAGCACGTATGCAAATTCTTCACACTTCTTTTTCCCTCCTGACTCTTTGCTTTAAAAATGGGCCAACAAGCAAGTTTCTGAATTATCCTAAGAAATCCCTTCAAGTGTGACTAGGTGAACTGAGAGATGAAATCACATTTTTAAAGTGTACAGTTACTCACTGAATTTACATGGAAAATTGTAAATGCCCCGTATTTTGCAGCAACTGGAGAGCCTGGACTGGTTTGGCTGCAGCAAACGTGTGTTTATCACGGGCTTAATTACCCTGCTTCTTGGATAGGACTTTTGTGCGGAGCTTTGTGCTGCACAGCTGGTTTTGCTATGGGTACATGAGCCAGATAGTTTAGCGAAGGTAGGGATTTTATCACTGAGTTGTTTTTTTGGTTTGGGGTTCTTAGTTAAAGAAAGAAATGTTACCTCCTCTATTTTTAGGGGGGGGAAAAAAAGCATTGCAGTCTTAAAATTAAGTTTCTGGAAGAATTTCAAGGATTATGTAGCAAATCCTGTTGAATATTTGTCTTGCTTTTTTTCCAAAATAGACTATTTAATTTATTAAGTAATTACTGTGCTGAAGCAAAGAACATATTTCACGAATATATTTACACTATGGTTACACGCACCTGTACATGATATGTAAAAAGAAAGAGTCTCTCCCTTTCTCTCAATTAAATAGTCTTAAAGCCAAAGGAAAGCAATCTTTCAACAAATGTTTGAAATGGCTTACTTCTACCGGATGTTACTGATAATTCTGTTAACATTTGAAACATTTCCTATTACATTATAACCGCAAATGCAATTTTTAATGTTCGCAATTGGGAATATCGATTTATCAATCAATAAAATGTTTTCAGTTCCTAGTAAAAGGAAATACCTGTTCAGCTGTAGTTTACAAAACTAAATAAAATGTCAAAAGCTACAGAACACTGCTTAAAAAAGCGACAATTTTTCTGTCATGTGAAGGCTGAAAATGTTAATGAAAACTGTTCCTCTGTGAGAAAAGGACAGTAATTTGCACTGCAACTTACCTTCTGTGTTATTTATTTGGTACCTCAAATTGCAAAGGGGGACATGTTTTTAGCTTACTAAAAAGGAATATATTGGAGAATGCCAAAAAAGGGAAAACGCAGGTTTCTTTGTACCTAACGCACTCTGAATCATACCAGCTGAGTCATATTCCCAGCATTATTTAGAATTAGATTCAAGCTGATTCGCTTATTCTGCTAGCGGTTGTCATATGGGAGCAAGTGCATTCATCTTTCTTGCCCTTTACTGTTTAAATAAAGATCTCCACTGCTTTCTTTTCTCAAAACCTCATCCGCAATCTAATAAACTATTCCACTGAAGGAAGAAAAATACAACCAGGCAACAGGACTCATCTCCCTGCTGAGAAATGGGAGGAAGGAGAAAATGCCGCCACTGCACTGAGACATGCCGAGAACTGAAACAGAGTCCTAATGTACAATCCTGTCCTCCATCACACTGCGTCTGGTGGCACAACTGCATCTTTCTTATCATGCTGAGCTAAACCTGCACGAACCTGGTTTGGCCCTCTTTGACTGTCCTCAATCTCCTCTCCTCTTCAGTGGAGCCATCTCAGGATGTGGGAAGTGCAGAATTCCAATTATTAGCAAATACATTAATTTTGATAGCACTCTCATCACTAATGGAGAAGTAGAACAGGTCAAGATGGAAAATGTTCATAATTTCTAAATGATCTCTACCTGCTGATTTATGCCCAATTATTTGTGAAGGAGGACAAAACTCTACACCGGAAGATGATTAACCTCCTTGCAGAGCACTCAGCAACGTATTCGTGATTCTGGGTGGCATGTTAGCAATATAATTTTTAAAAAGATGTGCATCTCAAAACTTCGACAATTTCATGCACAAGTATTTTCAAAGAAACACTACATTTGGCTACATTTTTTTCTAGGCAAACAGCTGTTTTTCTGGTATTTTCAGTCTTGTCATATTTATCTGTGAAACTGATAAAGTTAAACTGCGTAACACTTTGTGAAAAATTCAGCAGCAATTTTTCTTTAGCATATGCTTGTCATTTCTTTTGGTGAAGGTTTTTCCAGTATTTCTTTTTCCCTTGGACTACTTTATAAGATTTTTATCTCTGTATCTTCTCCCTGTACAAGAATTTAAAAGCTTTAGAAAAGAAAGAAAGGGTAAAAAAGGGGGATGACAAAATAAATACAAAAATGCAGCAAAGAAGGAAGACTTTAATTTCTTACCAAATTCTTCTTCTCCATCCTGGTCATCTATTAAGCCTACTGAGACTCCCAAATCCATGCATTTCTTGCTATGTGCCTTTGACTTCATATGTTTTGTTAAATTTCCTTAAGAAGACATGAAAAAAATTAACTGCTCTGTGACTATACAAATGTATACAAATACACACTCAACAAGTCTGTATCTTATTCAGCTACACTTATAACAACCTGTACAATTTGATTTCACACTGGATGTAACCTTGCCCCTCAATGCAAGCTGTGAAGGGCTGAGGCAGATTCACCATCCTGAATGCTACTAGCTCTCGGGCTACACTTCATAAAGTTCTTTATTGAGATAAAATAGAATACGATGGAAATCCTAGATGACGATGTATTTTACACTGGTGTAAAAGATCCCTCATTTGTTTACGGCAGAGTATAAAAAAGGCTGATTCAGTCTTCAAAGTCATGTTGACAGAAAACTACCATGTGAAACTAAAGTTCATATCTTGCAGCTCTTTCAGTATTTGATGGTTTCTATTTTTAGTGTAATCATTTTCACTGCCGACCTAAACGAACGGATTAATTTTATTCAAAATCAGAGCATGAGCATATTTGATCTGAATCTCAAAAGTGAATGCATAACTCCTGAGAGGCCCTACAGGCTGCTCTCCCCTTCTCCTTTGAAAAGAAAATATGCTAAATATCATCAAGAAAAGGTTAAGAGTAGATCAGAGATCTGTAAATGATGATATTTGTGAAATATATGTTATTACAAGTAACTGCTCGCTTTTTACTTAAACTTCCTATTGTCTCAAAAACTGTTTCTTTGAGGTATTTCAGTGGGAGAAATTACAGTGGGTGAAATGGTGACTCTTCTGTGGTTATGGAGTACTTTATTCCTGCTTCAAAACAAAGCTAGGAGTTCACCCCAAATTTTGAATTAATTCTTATGAAGCTATATGATGATATTGACTCACAAAGAGCCAATTTCCCAGCTTTACATTCTGCACGAAGTTACTGGCTACACTGTCCTGTCATAAAGGGTGGTTTATCAAGCATCAAGCACCCAACTGTGTGACTGTCTCTGCCAGCAGTAACGGCAACATCAGGGCATAGCAACTGCAGAAGAGGAAGCAAATGCGAATATCTGCCTCAACTGAAACCAGGGAGGATTTCAAATGGGCAGAACTTAATTACTTGAACTTGCCCAGCATGCCTACTCTGCAAAAACCATAATCAGAATTTATTGGGTTCACACTCTGGCATTTCATCTTAAAGGCAACGTGATGACCCAGTGCGTCAGGATGCAGCAATAGGTTTTGACACATCTAAAGACTATCCATCCCGCTTTCGGCAGCACTGGGTTACTTCTTGGAAGTCTTCCACCCAACTGCTGAGTAGTCTTGAACCCACTAAAAATACAAATGTTTCTGAGGTTACAGCTGGGGGGGATTATTGCTAAATGATGTTCAAAGCCAAGAAAAATTTCGCTGCTTAGAATTTTTTTGCTGTAAGTATTTTGGCTGTCAACTTCTCCAGTCTGTTTCACTTATTTTGAGTCCTGGATCTACCACTGTTTAATATACCGCCTGCTTAAACCAAGATGCATTTAAGTATCTGGTGTAAACAAGCTTTCAAAAGTAGCGGTCCATCTTTAGGTCTTAGAAGGTCAAGTGGAAAGGGAATGTTGCCCTTCAAGGGTATAAAAAACATCTTAATATAGTAGTTTAATAAAGGCCAATTTCTTTCCTGGAGCAATTAGTTGAGTGCCAACAGGAGTACAATATATGTCAATGTCGTACCTCCAAAAGATCACTGCTAGGGACATAAAATTCTGTGTTCCCATCCCTACCTAGGATAAGCAGCTAACCAGCACACTTATCTTCACCTAACTTTCATCATAGTCCCTCCTCCACACCAATTTCTCACCTACCGTGGCATGCCACACAGTTCATTCATATAAAGATGTGATTATCTGAATAAGCATACAGGAGGCAAAGGAAAAGAAGGAAATCAGAAACTACAAATCTTTGAGGCATTATACAATATAACTCCACAGATAGGCAACTTCTTTAGCTTATGAACAGCCAAATACGAGAAGAAAAGAATTACACTTTAAAGTGGAAAGAAAAAAGGGGAAAAATGTACACAGAGAAGTACCCCTACCTTTAGTTTTGAAGGAAAAGTTGCAGTAATTGCAGTGGTAAGGACGGACATCGGTATGTGTGCGAATATGCTTCTTCAGCATGCTGGGTTTCTTGCAACGTATTCCACATTCTTCACAGATATACTTCCCTCTCCCTCTCCCCCGAACATACACATAGTCTTCATTCGACTTGTACCTAGTAACAGTACCATAACAGTAAGGCAATTAGTTGTAATGTGAAAATTATTCTAGTTCAAAACCCTAATCTACCAGAATTTTAAAAATAATATAATAGGTGAAAATGAATGACTGACAAACAAATCATGCTCTTTTTCTGCATTTATCTGTTAAACTCATATCTAGATTTTTCACAAGGTAATCATGGTCTTGTTTAGGAATAATGGCACATCCTTTTTACTAAAGGTACCATTTGATACCAAGCACTTAAAGATTTCAAATTTCCTCTTTGCAACACAGGAACATACTTTTTAAAAGCATCAGTTTTCGGAAGCGGGTTTGGGCACCATGAGGAAGCTTTAAAAGAGCATCTTTGAGGCTCTGCATTGGATGCAGAAAAGGAACAACATTAGTTACGACAATGGGAAAGTCTTTAAAATTCCCTGTCGATGTGTTCTGGACTCAGCCTACTGGGACTGTCTTTAGATGGAAAAAGACATTCAGATTCAATTACACCCTTCACATCTCTGCTCGAGGACGCCAAAGTCTGTGCTTACTTTTTGTGACCTGGTTCCTGCAACGTTTGGATCTGAGCAGAGACACATAGCAATGTTTTACCTGGGCAGCTGGTAACGGTTTCACTACTGGTCTAGACTGGATTCAAACTGGGAACCAATAAATGGAAAGCCCTAGAGCCCGCCACCACTTACGAGAATAATAAAATATGCACCATTTGTGCTGAAAAATTTTAGAAGCAGCACTGGCACTTTTTGACTAAAAAAATCTGTTTTATAAGATGTTGTACATGGCACAACACTGTGGTTAAAGCAACTGCTATTCATATCAGGCCACCAATTTAAAGTATTACAGTGCATGGACTAGAACTCTCAGTAAATATTTCCACGGCACTTTTCAAATCAGGAGTTCTCCAGTGTGTGTATACCACAGTGAATTGCCAGACAGAGGCTGTACCGCAGTCTGCTGCTTACCCCTGGACTACATCCTCTCCGGCTACAGTTACACAACCTTACTGCAGAATAGGTATTATTTATCATGTAAGAGAAATATAGGAAAAGAATTTACATCTATGGCTGTATCTAGCTGCCTTTACTGCTGATTAATGTTCATTCTTTGGGAAAAAAAAACGAATCACACTGCCTACTGTTCTTTATTTCATTATCCGTCCTCGTAACTCTCATGGCTCCATGCTTCTGATGACTTTCCATTTTTCTTGGAAACATAAACCAACATCCACAGACCACAGTTGGGAACTGTTGTTTAAAATAAATCAAACAGGAAGCAACATCTCTGCAAAGTCTAGAATCAAGGAAAAAATGTCTTCCCAGTGATATCCAGTATACAAAGTACAATACTTGCCCTCCATCAAATATTTTAACTCTTCTTGGTTCAGTTTTGATAAAGGAGTTTTCTTTATCATGCTCAGTGCTTGATTCAGAGTTTTCCTTATTGCTGAATTCAGTTGCAGTCACTTTTTTTCTATTTAATGCTCGCTGAAGAAAATGAGATATGCATATCATTAAAATTAGTATCTTTCATATGCCATTCAAACCTGTAAGTTATGATGAATAAAAGCATCATAAAAGCCACAATTACAGTAAGATTTTTTTACAATGTTAGGATACATGAAACAAAACAATATCTTTTGCTAAACTTCTCTATTATGCATTGAGCATTTGTGGACTGGCCAACGCAAGATGGAGATTATGGCACTGTAAGAATGCTTTGAATCTAGAATAGGAGATGCCTCTTCCTTCTTCAGGGAAGGTGAAGGTGACGTTTTTTAGCTCACAGATAGCCTTCTACAGAGCAAAGATGCTTACAACAAAACCCAGTTGCTTCCTGAACGGCAACAGCTTTGTTCCTCTGCCCTCGACACGGCCACTGGACTGGGGCTCTGCAGCTGCATGATACACTGCCGCTCCCAATTTGACAAACAGGGGGAAACTTCAGTGCACAACCAGTTATCCGTTTCTTCTTCCCCACTGCTCAAGTCCTGCAACGTTTCAGTAGCACATCCCCAGCTCTAGCTGCGTGGCCTCTAGCACAGCAGGGCAGGGAAGGGCTTCCCTGACTGCTCTCCATCCCACAGCTGCGGGTCTTGGGTCTCACCCACCAACCCACGACTCAGCAGCACCTCCTGGCTGGCAGGAGCTGCTTGCCCACAACACAGCAAAGAGGAAAAGGGTGGGAAGGAGGAGTGTACCAAGGGAAGATACTAACAGGTAACATTTCTGATTGCTAACATTTTTCAAAACATATACTGTTTTGGCATAGAAATTGACTGTTCCCAATTTGGTGAGGTTATTACCATGGGCTCCGGAACCCTTCCAAAGCAGGACTCCACACTTAATTTCTACTGCCAGACCAAATTGCAAGAAAAAGTGTACCAGCTGTCTTGGAGAACAAAAATGTATTTCTCTGTTTCCCCTGATTATTAATTAAGGAACTTTTTTTTTTTTTTTAAAGGGAGGATGAGTTCCCCCAACATTTGCCAATTAAAATCTACTCCTTCCAAGTCTAGGATATTTATAAAATGGGCAACAATGAAGGAATGATCCAATTAACCAGCAATTATTACTGCTGTATTTATAAACTGTTCTACCCACGTAGCTGGCACACTTTTGCTCATATTGATAAGTGAACAAAATGATGAGAGAAAGAAAAAGTCTGGCCTTATGTTTTCTAATCATTATAAAATTCAATGCTGTATGCTCGCAAATTCTTGGCAAGAGGAGTGACTTCACCAGCTGACTTAAAATGACTGATGAATTACACTGGTCGTTACATGTATTGAAGGGTGACATCATTCTGGCACCCGGTCCTTGCCCATAGTCCTCCACACAGTCTCAGCCACCGCCTTTCCTTCCCACCTGATGAGGTATGTGGCTGATGAGGAATTAACACAGATCAGAGAAAAAGCATCCTCCTATTCAATTCCAAGCCCTAGGAATCCACACAGGCTGCAAGTACTACTCCAAACCATATGCCTTCATGCAGCCCTCTGATTGATTTGGGCTGGATTTTCAAATATCTGAGCAGTTCTACCAAAGCATACATGACAACTCTGCCTGTGTGTAGGAAGAAAGAAATTTCACCCTGCATGTTTTAACAGCATTCATACAAGGTGAAAAGAGATGATGTTCTGGATGAGAAATATCAGAAGTGGAGCCTACTCCAGTAATTGCAACTCAGCCATGTTGTAGTTCCTATGCACAACCTGGCACATGAATTGCTTTTGTTTCCACTGCAAACAAAGAGTAACAAGGTGACATTTGTCATTTAACAAGAGGAGGGTATTGGAAAATACAGAATACATACAATAAAACCAATACCACATAAATATGTAATCTTTAGGTGCCCGATCTTTCAATCCTAAATACTAAGTATTCTTTCCAGATTTAATTTTCAAGAATAAAAATACAAAGGAAAAGAAAGATTCCAGAAGTATTGGGCCCACGTTGTTATCCAAACTATGGTGAAACAGCATTATAATAAATTGTATATTCACAAAAGCACCTAGAGTGCAAAAACTAACACAAGGCCAAATACCTCTGGACCACCCCCCCCCCCTTCTTTTTTTTAACACACATGTTTATGTACAGCTGTAAGATAGCCTAACACAGGTGCTCAAATTACTATTTACCTCCCACTGATGTACTTCAATTTACTGGTTATATGTTATTTTAGCAGTTGTTTCAGTGTCTTAAACATGCAAAATGCTGCTATCACAGAGATGCTCTAATAGAAACACCGCCTTTCTGTCACAGAAATCTACAGACATGCTCACTGACAACAAAAAAAAGCATTCCTTTTAGTTTTTATGAAAAATTCCAAATTGACACTGAAGAGGACTTGGGTCCTCTGTAAATTTTAAAGAGCAGCCAGTCTCTAAGGAGCACAGGTTTCTCATGTGGAAACCCTTTAATGTACTTCACCTAAAATCCCCCAAGACCCCAAGCGTATTGGTGGAAAGGGTAGAAAACCAGCAGCACTGTAAAATATTCCTCTCCGCAATTACTTATGCCTTCCGTTTCTAACACAGTCTTCTCTCTCTTCTCCCGTAGAGACAAAGACCATGATTCATTTCTACTTTACTCGTTTTGCTCCAATTTAAGTCCACTGTCTTCAATTACTGGTATAAAACTGGAAAAAACCTGCTCTTCGGGCTGCCCAGAGACCAGAGTTCAATAGATACTTCTGGTACTTTAAAATATCCCTTGGAAAAAAAACATGCTTGCAGCCTGAATCATCAAAGTTATAAATTTAAGATTAGAATATTCATTAAACATTTTTCCCATTGGCACATAGCCACTTGAGGAAAATGTTTTTAATATCTTTAAACTTTTACTATTTTACACATAAAAATCTTCTGCATTTAACTACTTTCCAGTGGTGAGCTGGACTGTTGTGGCACGTCATCCAAGAAAGGAAAGCTCTCCAGTTAGGAGAAACTTTCCACTCTTCAGCCTATTCTTGCCCAAAAATCTTCACCCTGGAATACTGCACACATTACTGATTCGCTTCAGAGAGGGGAGCCAAGAACAATGTGGGGGCTTGAGAAAGGGCTCCTGATACAAAACCAGTGATTTCAGGTGAGGAAAACTGGTTAAAAAAAAAATAATAGAATAATAAAATAAAAAAGACCTGGGAGATAAAATAAGCCTTTTCCATGCAGGTGAGCCTCCCGTTACATTTTAACGTGCTGACTCATTCCAGGAGCTTCTTTCACAATAACATTTTGTGGTTTGTTCTCTGAATCACTGGAACGTGGCAACTTCACCTATTGCCTCTGAGCAGCGAACTGTGAAGAGCAAACAAAGTCCTGGGGTTCCTTATTGTTTGCATTTTGTCCACATGTCTCTTCATTTCCCATGGCATCTATTGTTGAAAGAACTGCCTTTTTTGTGACAGTGATTAGAAGCGGTTATGAAGCAGCATGAGATCTCTGTAAACACGACTTAGTTCTGGGGCAAATCCAGGAACAGTTCAGGAAGTTGCTTTATCTTGGTGAGAATATCAGCAGTTAAAAGCCCCATGAGCAGAATATGCCAAATCACTCTGGAAAGGGCTACGACTGTGAGAGAGGAGGTGAGGCATAACAGTGCTGCATTTTTATTATTATTTATAAATTGGATTATAGTAGCACTTAAAGCTCTCCATCAGGTCAGGGTTAAAATGTGCAAACCACTTGAGCAGATACAACCCCCAGAGACTTGCAATCTAAACTGTGGTTCCCAAAGGAACTCAGGTCCCTGCCAAGCTTTTAAGCAGGAAATCAATCACCATTTTTTCTGAGAATTATTTGCTAATCTGTCTGTCAGATTTGTCGGTTTTTTAATAGAATATTAATTTCCAAAAGGACCTCCAATGTTCCCCAACCTCAGTTTCAGCCAGAAAAAATGGTCGGAGAATTACTGGGCATGAACCGAATGAGGAATTTCAGTTTTTGCTTTCTTTAAACATGGCTTCTGTGAGGAAGTTTCCAAGTTGGTATCGGCTATTCCATTACCAAGTCTAACTGGAGACTGATAATACAGAGGTATATTGTAACAGTATCATCATCGTCTGAGAAAGCAGCTGAAATCCTGCTGCCTGAGTCATTAAAAGGGAAAGCAGACAAACTCTGGAGGTGTTAGGTCATATCAGGTCTTTGAAATTTTTAATTTCTGCCATCCTATACCTTGCTTGTACAATCTGAGATGCCAATTAAACTTTAATTGGTGCTTTCTCACTGCACTTTCTTCCTTCATAATGGCTCTGAGTAAAACCTGTAAATCAGCCGCAAGCAGAACTTAAGAACTCATCATTTTCACCATGCTCGTGTGCTTCATTCAAAACATCAGCAAGAAAGACTGAAGAAAGATTAGTAACTGTGGTTCTTTTGTGGCAGAAGCACTGTAAGTGTACCTGACAGCTGCCTATTACGGCATTTAAGTACTCCTAGAGTGTTTAAAAGGGTGCTGTCAAAATAGTTTTCAAAATATTATTATCCATTATTTATATTCTAAAGAGAATTTGTTTGTAGACAAAATTTGTTCTTCAAGTGGCATGCAGTAGCTTTGTTATCGGAGAATTTCTTCTGATGCACTGTTCTTTAAAAATAAAGCAAACATGAGTCAATGACACAACTGATGTGAGACTTGCCTTAGAAAGACTCGCTCAACTATGTACAATGAAAAAAGCTAAATCTTCAAATCCTTTTTTTTTTAATTTAGCACTATTTAAGTACAATATCTCATGAAGTGTATGTGGGAGCAGGCTGAAAAAGGTAATACGAGTTTAAACAAAGGTGGCACGCTAACATGGAACCAACAATTCAATTTAGTTACAGCACTAGCACAAACTCAGCAGCCTGTATGTATTTTCTGCATGAAACATTACAGATAAAGTTTTGACCTCCAATATAAAATGTCAGCAAAGTCTCCCACTGATTTCAGGAGGACCAGGTTTAACTCTAATGCTCTTTTGGCCTGAGGGTTTTCAGCATATCTTCTTGACTCCTCTTCTAATTCTGAAACTATTTCTTCCTCTTACACAGTTTCTCATCCTATTGCTCTTTTCCCCACTGACAACTTTGTATCTTAGTAAAACATTTAGCAAACACAGAAACATCCCGGAATGACCTCTGACAGCGACAGTCTCTGCCACTCAACATCCACAGAAATAGACGTCTTTTCCCAAGGTTGTGGTATGTCTCCTCTAGAGCGACTGCTGGCCTTACAGACCCAGATTTGCAGCCCGATGCCCAGCAAGTTTTGCTGATGGCAGGCTGCAGGATTAGGGCAAGTTATGATTGCTTTTAACACCCCACCGCATCCCCCAGCCCCCCCCCAAAAAAAGGTTTCTATGTCCTAGACAGCTGAAGGACTCTGGAGAAAAGGAGATCCATGGCTAATGCCCCATTTTTGCCAGCTCCGAAGAGAAGTCTGACATCAAAGACATGGCATACACAGCAAAGAGCAAAGAAGAGTGTGAAACCGTACTGTATGCCGAGGCCCTCTACAGAAAGCTTTATGGCTTCACTAGATGGGACAATAAAAGCTAGTACTGGATCCATTAAATAGACATGGCCACCTCTTGCCATACTATAGGGCAGAGAGCCACCTTTACCCATTCACAGAGGCCAGAGGCAGTTCAATTACTAAGGAAAGTGCAAACCAGCACAGCTTTGGTCCTATACATAACAAAACCGTCCAGTGAGTGAAATCCTTATGACGTGTGCAGCCCTGAGACAGCTAAGGAAATAACAAGTGACCACTTTGCTCTGCCACGTCTGACTCGGGAATGACGTAGCGCTTTATGTGGGTCACAAGCATCACCTGGAGTATATTCCACTGTGCAAGATCTAACACCATCTCTGGAGCCATATCGATCCAAGAAGTTGTCAGTGTTTTTATGGCAGCTGTAATTTTACTTCAAACTTTGCTATCTTTGTCATTATTTAACACCACCGATTAACCTAGGTGGGAGAAAGGGAAACAGTACACTGCTCCTCTCACAGTTAGATGATCAGTGATGGTGAAAAATGTTTTCATGGTGTATCCATGGACACCTGCTCAGGCTGAACACTCTTTTGTAATAGAAAATGCCAGCTGACTTTTAAGGCAAAATATACAATTATGATCTTAAATTAGCCTGTTTTAAGTGTTCTAACAAATATCTATATCAGACCTATTTTTGTTCTACTCTTTGCATTTAAAAAATAGTCAAACACATTCCTGCCACTATAAACATTTTGTATACAGATTTAAATCCAGGAACTAATTTCCATGAAAACCAACAAATCCTCATGAACAGGTTTCTTAATGGAATTACTTAAGATCTTTTTAGCATTTTGATCCAGCATAACTAAAATAAATAAGCACATATATTATACACGTCAGGCATATTACATTCTCTAAAATATGAACAAGCATGATTTCCAAAGCAAATCCTCTGTAAATGATCAGTATACATCAAGCATAGCTTAAGTACCTTGGTTAAGCTGTTCTTCCACTTGCTTGAATAGACCAATACATCAGATCTGGGATGAGTAGTTCTTGCTTGAGTGTACAGTGGTTTTTCAACTTTTTGTTTTGAATTGAGGAGGGAGAGAGCTACCTTTGTCGACAAACCAAGTGGATTGGGATTATTGGGACTAATGGTCCAGGTAGAATAGGCTGAGATTTTCTGATCGTTTTGCAGCAGATGCAATGGTTTTCTCTTCAGGAGATAACACCAGGTAAAACTCGTTGAGGTCTTGAGGCTTGGAAATGACAACCTCTGCATTTCTCCTGTGTTCATTGCAGCCAATGTAGTTACAGGCTTTGCTTGACCCTGGCTATTGATTTGCTTGCTCTCATTACTGTTACTTGGAGACCTTCTTTCTTGACTGCTACTTACAGCCTTGAGAACAGAACTCTGATTATTCACTGGAGACAATTCGGATGGTTTTCTAACTACAAACACTGGTGATGCTGAAGACTTAAGGTCTTCAGATTCTGGTGACTCCTTTAGGGTTTCTGAAACCCCAGTGTCAGATGAATGACGGTCAGGCAACAGCAGGTCTGAAGTACTAGCTTTGCTGCTTTTTTCATGCTGTGCAATACGATCAGGATCTAAGAGGTGATTTTCAAGAGGCTCTGTGGTGCAAACCTGTCTTACCAAAACTGGTTTCTTCTGCTTACTAGTAGGGTCATTAGATCTAACATTCAGTGAATGCAAGGGTCTAGCATCTGTCATACAGGCAGCTCCACTCTCATCTTTAACACGTTTTTGCTGTTTTTCCATGGCAATATCTAAACTGTTGGCTGGGGAAAGCATTCGTTTACTTGAAGCCGTAGCTTCTTGTTGAGGGAAGAGTCCGCTAACTGGCACTTTCTGAATAATATTCAAAGAGCTCGACAAAGGTGAATTTCTGGTTCCACTTTCTGGTAGTGAATTTTCAAATTCAAATGAATTTGGCAAAGTCCTCTGATGATCTTTGTGAGATTTTGGCAGCTGAGTTTTGCCTTCAAGTGTTGGCACTGTCGCAACATTTGTTTTGCTAACAGATTGATGTAACTGATCCTGGGTCACTAAAATGTGAGGAAGGGGTGTAACAGTTGCAAAGCCATAGGATGGCATACTGCTGTGAATACGGACGGGAACCACAAAAGGAGGAATCTGATGTATTTGACTGCTGCAGTTATTAGGGACAATTTGCTTTAGAGGAGGCACGGAGTATGGATTAGACATGTCAGACAGTTTAGTCTGCAGTTCAAAGGAAGATGCATTCTGGTCCACCCCAACTTGACTTGGAACTGTCTGGGTTGATAAAGTATTTTTCAGCAATTTAGAAGAGTATGGCTGACCTATATGTAATGTTTTAACTTGAAGTTGATACTTTGGAGCAAAGCAATCCTTTTTTTCATCAGAATGACAAGAAAGCACATATGTGCTCACTTGTTCCCCTTGGGCTGATGTTTTAGTAGATGTCTGCGAAGGCTGATGTGTCGAGGATGGCTGTCCTTGATTATTCAACACATGATCTAGAGGCTGCTGAACCGAAGACAGGCTAACAGGGTTACAATTTTGAATTGCCGAGTGAGGTCTGGAGTGAGTCTGTGAATGCTGAGTACTTGAAGGAAACTCCACTGAAGATTTGCCGGAGGTCTGCAACCTGTGCAATGGCACTGTGGGCACATCCATACCATGACTTGTCTGAAATGAAGAAGTTGATTTAACTTGAGGCCGATTATTTTCTGGAGCAATATTTAAAGATATTTGTCTAACAAATGGCCCCCTCCTCCTTTCTAGCAGAGGCACATGTCCAGTAACTCCATTTGCAGATGATGCTTTTGGAGCAGCTATCTCTATGAGTGAGGCAGGTTTTGACAGAGACATGCTTCCACAGTCGAAAGACTTACTCCTGTAGTCCATAGCCTCCATTGATGGCTGCGTGCAGCTGATTTGCTCCGAGGCGGCACGTCTCATTTCTCGGTAATGAGGGCCAGGCACAGCCAGTGCGTGTGAGCCAGTGGGAATCATGAGGAACTCTGACGACTTACTAACAGGCTCTGCTTTGGAGGGGTTCTCAGCCTTTGAAGTTTCATCTTTATCGAGTGAAGCTGAGAAACTGGAGGCGTGAGACAAGCTACTCTCCCGACTTAAGCTTCTGGAAAGTGTGGAGTCAACACTTGATTCGGCAGATGAATGCTCCATTTCAGCCAAGCGAATTCTTTTCTTCTTTGGTGGAAGCTTTTCTGTTGGCAATTTTGACAGTGTTTCGCTGCGCTGTGGCCAGTTAAACCTTTCTGTCTTTTCCTGATCGCTGCATTGGTTTTCTTGGTCCCTGTCTGGTTCTTCTGTGACCAGTATTTCAGGAACCTGGATGTTATGCTGGCGAACAAGTCTTGATGGCTGAAGTGGTGTGCTTCTCTCATTAGAAATTACTTGGCTTCCCTGAACTTCGCCTCTAGGTGCTTCTGACGACAGAGGTTGATGATGCTGGGGAGTATTCAGATGAGAGTGTCTATCCTCTTGGATTACAACTGTATTCAAAGAGCGGTGCTTCGCAACCTTGTTGGGCTCTTGAGAAGAAACTGGTGATACTCTTTCAAATGACTCTGATTTCTCAAATGAGCTATTTCTGCTCAGTGAATTGGTGTGCTGTATTACTGAAATGCCAGTCCCTTGCCTTTTCAACTCCACCTTTTCTTGCATAACTGAACTTGCTTGCTTTTCAATGAGCGGAGCCATCTTCAGCTCAGTAGTCTGATCTGTGCCTCGAGCCACAAGCTGAATTTGTGAACTCTGAAGTAGAAGGTTGTTTGGCTGTTGTGATCCTACCACTGTTGTTGCCACACTGTGCTTTGACAGACTGGAAGAATTTGCTGGCTTGCTTTGGCCTTCTACATTCTTTGATGGTATGCTTGTATCATTTTGCTGTGGGTCATCGTCATCGCCAACACTTTTCATTTTCCTTCTTTTCCTTATCTGGGGTGTCTGCTCCCAGACACCAGTTGAAGTAGTGACTCTGTAGTGTAGAATTTGAGGTTGTGTACTGTTTGGAACAGTTTTATGCTCAGGCTCTCGGATTGCTGCTTTAGTTTTAGGTCCATGCAACTCTGAACAATAAAATTTCTTGTGGTTTTCAAAATTTTCCAGTTTTCTATATCTGTTTCTGCAGGTTTCACACTCGAACATTGTTCCTCGCACTTGAGGGGACTTCTTTGTTTTTTCTAAATTTGATGCCTGTGCCAGAGATTTACTCCTTTGCAATAAAGATTCGTTTGATAAATTACACCCCAGATAACCTTCTTCTACAGATCGCACTGATCCAAGAACTTGGCTTTCACCAGTAGAAGAGTCTTCTATTGCTGCCTGTCTAACAAGGGTCCGAGGATGTCCACCTTGACTCAGTGGAGTAGCAGGTCCTGATACAAAAACATCATCATATAAAGAACCAATTTTATCATCAAATGACTGACTGCCTCGAAGGGGATGAGAGGGAGGTATTACATTTGGAGGTACTGCTGAGTAACTGGTAGTAGGCATAGAATTACTTCGTGTTATAGGTAAACAGTCAAGGGACGGTACAGAAAGAAGAAAAACTTGCTTTGATTTCTCAGTGGGTGTAAAAGGAGACTTTGGTATATCAGAGCTTGAGCTAGTTCTTCTTCCCATGGGCTTTAAATCAAACTGGAAAGAATCCTTAAATATGTAGGATTTTGGTGAATCTATGCTACCTCTTCTTGAAAGAGATGTTCTTCTTGGTTTCACACTATCTAACTGTTTGTCATCCACAACAGCTTCATTATCAGAAATTAACTTTGAGATACGCTCCTCAAGGGTTTTTGTTGCCATGGGAGGTCGCATTTGGCCAGAGAGAATCAGATTTTTTTCGGCACAAACAGTTTGTACCACTGATGCTACCACACCACTTGCTCGCGGCACACAGGGCAGGTTTTTATTTGGATCTTTTTCAGAAGTCAGCAATCCTCTTACAAAAGGAGCTGGTGGGCTCATTGCTTGATCGGCACTTTCAGAACGAGAGAAATAACCAGAATCAGTACTACCCAAACTTCTAGGGCTCAAAAGACATTTTCCTTGCTGATCTTGGGAACCATCAGTTGCCTGTTGTCTCTGGAGCTGAGCATGCACCGCTCCTACTGCAGATCCCAGCTGTTCCTCTAATAGGCCCATTTCTACTTTCTGATGTTGCTTTACATCGTTCTCCTTGAATGAGGCTGTATGTGTTAAATTTGACTGAAGAGTTGTCACTTTAAAATCTCCTTTTCTCTGTGCTGCAGCAAGCTCAGGTGCTGGTTCTGTTACTTTTGGGCTATCGGCCCTTAACGGAGAAACATTTACAGGATGAACTACGACTTTTGGTAAAGCTGCCCTTACTTGAGGTTCTGTATCATGTAACGAAGAGTCACCTGGTATACAGTCTGGGTTGCTTACTGGAGTAGGGCTTCCTTTCCGTAAAGTTTCGGCGCTTGAAATGACTTTCACTATTTGTGCAGGTTCCAGTTCTTGATCATCTTGTCTTTCATCAGCAGTGCCTTCATCGTCACTTTCACCGCTTTCTTCCACATCTGAATGAATGCTAAGTGCTTTGTCTGAGTCATGGGATAAGAAGAGGCCACCTGAATCTGGTTGTAGGACAAGTCCAAGTTTGATGGCGTGTGCATGAGATTTTTTGTGCTTGTACAGATTGCTTTTGGTTTTAAATGAAAACCCACACGTCACACAAGGATACGGTCGCTCTCCAGTATGGGATCGGATGTGCTTTTGGAGAACACTGGGCTTGGCACAGGCCCGATTGCAATATTCACAGACATATTTCCCTAGCTTTTTAGGCTTCTGGTCTTTCAAGAGGTTACACATTTGTTCTACACCATGGTTTACAACTGATGCTGTCTGGGTTGAATTATACATGGGACCTATAGACAAGTGTGTTGAACTCGATGTGCTAATTGACAAAGGTGAAGACGAACTAGCTACTAACTGGTTTTGAGGAAAAACCTGAGTTACAGTGGAAGATGGGGTGTGAACGACAGACGAAGTTACTGCTATGCTGTATATCTGCTGGAGCTTGGGGTTTTCTTGACCCTGCACCAGCGATCTAGTGAAACTTGGACACATAACAACCTGGTGGTTTTGTTGACTGGTTTTAGTAATAAGGTCTTGTGAATGAGAAACTGATTGGCCTTGTGCTTGCCCAGTCTTGGTTGTTGTTGCTACATGCACATTGTTTAACGTACACGGGTAATAGTGAGGTCCAGCTGCAAACTCATGCTGTGACAAAGCAGATTGATTTTGGACGCTCACTGTATTGGATGTGAGACTAGAAGAGGTGCTTACAGTTTTATTTGGTCTCAGTTTCTCTATCTGCATCCCATAAGGAGGGCACTCTTGTGCTAAGGTGTTCAGTTCAGGCTCCATAGCTTTTAATAAGACATCGAATGCAGTACGTGTACATGGGGATGACGTACTGCAGTCAACAAAATTAATACATTCATTACTGTCAGTCTTTGTTTTACTTGATGAGGAGTTTGAGAGAGACTTCTTCTCTGGTGAGTTCAATTGGTTTGCATCAGTATCCTCCACTGCCTGTTTACCCAAATCCAAGGACTGATGCGTCAGTGACAGCTTTGTCTGCATTGATGTCTCAGATTTGCTTGTTTCAACACTTATCTCACTACTAAGCGCTCCCCCGTTTTGTTTGGTACATTGATTTCCATTTTGCACGGGTAGGTGATCCTGTGCCGTGGCGTGTTCGGAGGTATCTGGAAGAGCTTTTAGCAATGAAGGATCTACATTTTGCTTAACCTTGGCTTCGGCAGGGCTTCTCAAAGGCGATTTTGGTATTTTTTTTAGATGGTTTTCAGTCACAATCTTTTTTCTTTTCACACCCTTAATCGTATCTTGGGTTCCTCTAGTACCAGCATCGGTGATTTCTGTTAAAACACAAAGGGAATAAAAAAGAATATTAAAACTGGATAATGCAGTATATTTTTATTTATACCATTTTATCATCTCTAAGTTTCAACAGTAAGCCCTGGGGCAACAGGACTGTCCATTTCTCCAGCCTCCAATATTTTTTTAACAGTAAATGTATCTTAGCGAAGATCTATTTTGTTTTAATCTAAAAAGAGCAATGCTTTCTAGCTGATGCTGTAAGTCATTACAAAAGTAATTCACTATAGGAAAAGCTTCAAAGGAAATGTAAGAAAAGAAAGGCTACTGAAAGAATATTTTAGCATTTATAGCAACTCCTTTTCAGATAAAGTAAAAAGAAACCTCTCTCTTGCACTTGTTTAGAAATTCAAATCATTATACCAAGAAAATGAAGAACCAAGACACAAATACGTTTTCATGTCCCGTTTGTCACTTTTTCCATCTATATGTTGCAGCAGTCAAGGAATGAATACAACTTCCTCATGGTTGTATTTGTAAGTAGATTTATCATGGAAATGGCACAACCACCCACACCATCTGTCAGATACTGTATTTTAGAGCTCCAATTACTGAACTTCAATAGCATTTCAGATGAGCAACTACTGCAGATGAATAAAATCAGTCACACTTAAATGATTTTCTATTTGTGCATCATGAAGCAAAATAAACTAAATTTGAATTATTTCATTACACTTGTTGCTGATTTTAAGCAGGTATGCATGTGGAGTTTCAGGGGTGTAGTGAAGAGCAAATGAACTGGAATATTATTCAGCAGAATAATATTGTAGCACATATTTGTACAAAGTCCAATTTCCTCTATAACAAAAAATACATACAGATAAGACTTAATTTCAGTGTTGATACTTACAAACTTATTTTTCTTATAGATACCTGATATTACACACTGTTGTTTACCTCAACAGCGTGATATTTATTCTGTTAATCAATAATTTTAATTTTTTTTACTTCTTTCCTAACACACTGAGTCATAGCCACTGCCTCAGCTACCATTACTGGTAGTGCAGAGGAAGCCAAATATTAAATGGATGTCAATCCATTTTCTTAAGATTTTGTAACTCATTCATTAGCCTATTAGCCAAAACCATATTCATCTGATTGCCAATATTCAATGCAAAGGAAGAATCTGATGTGACTAGAGGGCTGATGCCTCTGAAAAGGTTCAGCTCCGTACACAGTCTGGGAAGCAGTAACTCCATGTTGTACGCTTACCTGCACAGAGTTACTCAGGAACAGAGGTTTATGTGGACTTCTAGGTAAAGAAAAGCCTTAAGACAACATATAAAGGGACAAAATCCTCACAATCAACTTCACAAGGACGCAAGTGGAGAAAGCTCAGACTTCCTAGTACTCATCAACCCTACGGGCCCCCTCTGAGTGGCACGAAGACTATCCTCTTGCAGGAACACCAGCTGGCTTCTACAGTGCAGTGGGAGGAAAGCCAACACATAGTGTACATCTGACAAGAGATACTGGAGCTGACAAATCCAGGGTGAAATTCCTGCTCCATGTAAAGCAAATTCAGGCAATGTCTAAAGTTTGTCTAGCAGAAGAGAATGCAAAGTGACCAGTACGAAAAGAAAGGCAAGAAGATGTTATGTTTTCTCTGTGCCAGAGCATAACCCAACTGGGATGTGTGCTAATGCCAGATACTTGGAAATTCAAAATCCTATTTCCAACTCGATGACAACTTCATGTACACATATATTCATTTAGGGTGAATGGATATTCAGGAGATTTCCCTGCAAACTGAAAGATTAAAGACTACACATCACGCATACTTTATTGCAAATGTAGAAGTTCTGCAGAACCTGACGTATTCCCCTCTCAGGCCTACTAGAGAAAGTTTAACTGTGAAGAGTAAGAGACTGTTTTGTCACATTCAGCAGTCCAATGAAAGAGACGCTAGAATCCCTTGTCAGAAGTACTGGCTCCGAATCCTAGTTATTGGGACTTTGTGCTCCTCTTGTGCATCCGGAAAAAAAATCCTGCAGTAATTGTTCACTTAACCATTAAATGAACTTTGCCTTTATTGCTTTATCACCAAAACCTATTAGTATTAGGCTGAGTTTAACATACTCAAAGCACAGCTGTCTTCCGTCATGATGTTTTGTATTTTCCATTGCTTCACAATTAAATGAGCGGCTTACACTAGTAAGTTATCATCAATAATATTAATGGTGATTTCTTTAAAATTCATAGTCTACTGCAACTGTTTTTTCTTCAATAACAATAAAAAACAATTCTACATGAACCAAAGAAAAAATAACAAGGTAATTATATAAAAGGGTGCTTTTAGCCATGGTTTGGTGATCTCTCAGAAGCATGGCCATGTTAATTGAGCATAAGTAATTAGGTTCTTTTTATGCATACATTGCAGCTTTTATCCCGTCACAATCACGCCTCCACACCGATCGTACTGCCAGTGTTTGTACCAGAGCGCTACGGGAAGAGCTGGGCAGATTACACAAAGCTAGGAAGATAAGAGCGCCAGGAATTGCAAACATCCAAGCAGACAAATGTACATGAAAAGACTAAAGTCTTTTTTACTGCAGTAATTGAACAATCAAATGATGTGTTGCTTCCTGATGCCTCAGAATATTAAATAACTAATATTCCTGGCTTTCAACCATATAGTGCAGAGGAACAGCATACCTAACCTGCATCATGCTAGTGAACTGGAAACCAACACAGCTGAAAGATGTAACAGGGCTTATGAAAGCCTTAAACTAAAAATGTATCTCTGATCTACCAAACAATTAAAAATCTGAATTCATTATGATAAGAATTTTCCATAATCTATTTACTGCTTTACTTTTTAAAAATGTTGTTCTCAACACATGCCAAACCATAAAAATTGTTCAGGAAATTGAAAAGGAAAGAAAAAAGAATAAACAAAGGCAAGTTATGCATTGCATTACATACAGAAATAGTAATTTTCTTTAGTCTTCACAACCACTAATCATGCTGCTTCTATACCAATAAAATTCCAGTCTACAGAAATCATGAGAACTAGTTTCTTATTTGTGCTTCTGACTCTACATCTTCTGTGACTCCAGAGACGAAGTCACAGGTTTGCTTCAGTGTACCTGTCTATAAAATCTTATAAAATGTACTTTCTTGACAACGGCTTTACAAAGCTTAACAATAGTTTATGTCCTGTGCTCTACTTTACTCCTGGATAATTTAGAAATCCTTATTATTAATGGAAATATTCACCTTATGTTTACTAACAACCAAATTTCTAGCATATTTGGGGAGAAAAGGAATCCCTGATAACTTCATTTCACTTTTTAGCTTTCCGTTCCTTTTGTGTAAGTATTCTTTTTGCATTCCCAGTTTATGCTGAAGATATTCCATTCCACGTTTGTTAGTCTACAGCTACATGCTTCCACAAAGATCAACTGCATCAATATTTCCAGAAGCAACAACAAAACTGGCAGAAAGCATCACTGCCAGAATGCTAAACACTCCTTTGCCTTTCAGAGCTACAAACTCTCAGGAGCACGATAACTTGCCAGGGCCATGCACCCACATCAACAAGCTGACACCGAACAAAGAGAATGTAAAAACATCCTCATGTGAAAAAAAAAAAAAAAAAAAAAGAAGTTGATCTGCTTTTCTTTCTCTCCCTGCCACTCCATGCACTCTGCTCACCGCCCTCTGCAATCATAAAGCTCTTCTCATCGTTCGGCAGTAATTCCTCTTTTCTCAGGTAGGGAAGAGGTGTTGTTGAGAAGTGCTGTCACCTCAATCAGATGTCTAAACCGTATCTTTTTTTATAAGCTGTATTACACCAAATAGGATTAAGTTACCCAGCCCAAGAGGAGAGGTAAGAATGCTATTGTGCTCAGTGCCTCACTTTCCACAAGCCAGGGACACTGGTGCATCTCTTTCATGCTTTGCCTGGTTGGCTTTGTTCTCCTTTGCCATCAGGACTCTGTAATTCTTTTGCTTCAGTATGAATTCTGCACTCAAAACATGACAAGAAAAGCTGATGTTTCTAAACATGACTTTGTTCACCTGTAATTTCTCTGCTGCACTTTGCACAGGAAACAGAGCAAAAGAACACAAGTGTGATGGTGTAGATAGCAATCTAGCAGAGTAACTCATGCAGCAAATAAAGGAAAGGTATAAGCGATCTGATTTTTTCTTCCGTAGCGTTCACTGGTGAACTAGACGGTGTCTTGACAAAATGATCTCAATGGTTTTGTTTAAGTAACTTTCAGAACTGCCTGTCTCAAAGCCTACGTGTTATTATAACACCCACTCTCTTTCTCTCCCTTCTAATACAGCTACGTGCTTGTACTTAAAAAAAAAGGAAGAGAATAAGAGGGAACCGAAGCAAGGCACCAAGCTCCCTTCTCCCTCAGTGCTACCCTGTGAAACATGGAGCAAGCAACCACTACCTGCCCAGTCCAATGAATGGCACAATTTTCATCTCATGTCCTCACTTTATGTTGCAGAATTTAAAAAAAAAATCACTGTAGGCTTACATACAGAAACCAGATTTTCAAATCCAAGTGCCTCACACTTTAGCTCCTAAATCTGCACTTCGTTCCCAGGCCACTGTAAGTAAGATCAAGCCTCTTCTGAAAGTGTTCAAATACTAATTGATGTCTTAAACGTACAGCTAAAAGGTTACTCTGACACCTAACAATGGTAGCGATTCAAAGGTGGAAGGCTTTTCAAAAGGAAGAGACCATTATTAAGGATCTTATTCTGATTAAAGCTAAGCTTCACAGTGTCTTTAGATATTCAAAATATTCTTATACTTACTTAATTTTGATTTCATTGAAACTATTGAAAGTACTCATGAATCGCCCTACTGGATTTGTTTCCATGAATAAGTAAACATGATTATGAGATAAAGAAGCCTTGCTAGCAAATGTAAGGCTGCCAGAACTTACATTAAACACAGCAGGAAATAACTGAACTTTCATTTTTTATTAAATTACCTCTTTAGCGTCATACTGACTCCTACATGTTAAGTACAGCCATAAACATTTTTCCTAAATTTATGTTTATTCCAAAGGGTAAAAAAAAACGAACAAAAAAACCTTGATTATACAAACCACACATACAACTATGAAAAAGTTCACAGTCAACAAGTCTACAGAAAGATTTGAAGAAGATTAATCCATGCGCCATGCTTAATCTTAAGCACAAATAGAGAGGATTTTAAAGTCAATCACCAACAATTTTAACAGTCTTATTTCAGGTGCCTAACTTCAGACTTCTTGAGATGGCCACATTGTCGTCACTCCCTGTTTCAGAGGATGGGAGGCAAGTCAAAGAACTTGGGGCACTCCGAGTCAGCAGCAGTATTTGAAAACCTCTGTCAGTAGGCTTAATCTATGCTTAAGAGCTTTTATTGCTGAGAACACCAGTCCATGCATATACAGAGCGGACCCTTAAAAACCACTTGATCTGTACGTAAAGCACAATTTGACATTAATTAATTAAAAAGGGGGGGGGGGGTGAATTTGACATTCAAAGTCTAAAGCAGTCTGATAGGGATTGTATCAAATGTTTATCTATGCGAACATCTGTCCTTTTGTTCCTATCAGCAAATACTGGACCATTCCATAAGGCATGGATAAGGTAAGTATGGTTTCATGATTTCATATTGCCTATAAACACATGATTATTTTTCTTGGTGTTTTTTACGGACAACACTAAGCTCTGGGTTGATATGTGACCCATCAAAGGTATTGCAATGGCTGTCAGCAAGAGAGAGGTTCCCCATCCTCTTTTAAGGGTCATTTCACACCAGGTTTTCATGATGGAATGACTATTTTATTAGCATAATTTCTCATTAATAACCGAAATAGCAAAAGTCCCGCTAACGCAAGCTCCAGGAAAGGTGCACCTGTGTTAATATGTGGTACCAGCACTCATTTGAGTACTGCCGTTAACCTCAATGACAGCATACATTTTTGTAAAGTCAAATTAAATTTTCATGCGCTCTACCATCTTACCCTGGCAAGTCCATAAAATCAGTGTAACTCAACCTCTACCACTACATAAGTTTCCTAAATTTAAAAATTAGTATTTCATAACATCACAAGATAATTCTGGTGGGAAGGGAGCTCAGCAAATCTCTAGTCCAACCTCCTGCTCAAATCAGGGCCAGCTATGGGATCAGACCAGGGTCCTTAAGGCTTTGTCCAGTAGGGTCTTGGAAACCTCCAAGGAGAGAGTCTACACAGCCTCTGTGAACATCTTCCACTGCTTGATTGTCCTCGTGGGGAACAAGCCAGTCCACACCTCTCTTATTTCAGCTTATTCCTATTGCCTTTCATCCTCCCACCATGCTCCACTGTGAACAGTCTGACTCCATCTTCGTGATAACCCCCCTCAAAAACCACCTCTTCTCAAGGCTGAATGAGCCCCGGTCCCTCAGCTTCTCCTCACAGGACAAGTGCTCCAGCCCTGACGGTTGTGGTGTCCCAATGCTGAACTCACTCCAGGTTTTTTATATTCTTCCTGCACTGGGGGGCCCAAAACTGGACACAGTATCTAAACGTGGTCTAAGGATTGCTGAGTAGGGGAAGATAATCCCTCCCCTTGATCTCCTGGTCATGCTTTCATTCATACAGCCCAGGAAGTGGCCTCCCTTGCTGGCAGGCGTGCTGCTGGCTCATGCCCAACTCTCTGCCTACTGCACCCCCAGGGCCTTTCTGTAGAGCTGCTCCCTGGTCAGTCAGTCCCCAGCCAGTCTCACTGCAGGGGCTCATCCTGCCCAGATGCTGGGCTTTGCATTTGTACCTGTTGAAACCAGACTTACTACTCCTTTGCTTGTCCACCTATCCAGACCTTAACACCCTAACTTGGATACAAGTATATAGCAGGAGACAGTATCAAAAGCCTTGTTAAAGTCAAGGCAAAAAATGACAGCCACTGCTCTCCCCTTGTCCCCAAATTCAGTCACTTTATAATAGAAGTCATTTTATCATAGTCATTTTGTCTCAGTTTTCATCAATTTCCATTGTTATGAGATTGGAATACATAAAATTGAAGGTCTGCAAAGTACTTCTGCTCAAGTTTATACCCAATACATTGTTTGCACGCTCCTATAGGTCTTCATCTTAGTAAGTCATCCAGATCAGAATTCATACCAATAATACACTCGCTGGCTACATAGTGAATAGCATCCCCCAGGAATTCTGCTTTTCAGTTGTTCTTATTGCTTAATTCCTTCTCCCATTTCCAACTTCCACCATCAAACAAATCACATCAGTAAATTCTGCGCACACTTCATCTCACTAGTGGCAAAACTAACAGGTACCTCAACAAAAGCAATGCAACCTAAAAACGTTCAGTTTGTTCCACTGGATGCTTTAGCATAACTATAGATGTGGCTATCATTGCTTTAT
Source organism: Morus bassanus (assembly GCA_031468815.1). Taxonomy (NCBI): domain Eukaryota; kingdom Metazoa; phylum Chordata; class Aves; order Suliformes; family Sulidae; genus Morus; species Morus bassanus. The sequence goes on from CM062567.1 coordinate 71,538,095, forward strand.
ATCTAAGTCTATTCATATGCAATTTATATGTTTTCAAATAAAGACGTTCCAAGAAATACACATATTGTTGGCTACCAAAAGTAAGCAATAGTTAAGAACAGGAAAACACTGTTTAATCAAATTAAGTACAAAATATAATGTTTAAACTATACAGTTTACTGTTTCCACTAATTCTATATTACCAGGAGTGAATCGTCACTTTGAAGGTAACACTGGGAAAAAGAAGAAGTATTTCTTGTCTTTGAGTAACATTTCCCCAGAATAACAGGCCTGCCTATATTTCAAAGTAGCCTGAGAGAGACAAGAGCTGGTGTGGGGGTGAGGAAGAGGCTACTCAGACCCCACGTCTCAGCACCTCTCTCACCAGTGCTTGAGTTGCAAAGATACATGAAAGCTGAAAGGGCAGAATAACTTTCTGGACTGACCAAAGTTAAGGTGAATAGATACAGGAATATTGCACTTGTGAATTCAAAACATAACGAGTTTCTTCCCCAAGAATCAAGAATATATGCAACCTAGTAAGTGAAACAAAGTAAATGATAGGTTTAAAGGTGCAACCACAGAGAAAGGCACACTCTGGGCTACTCCTCATGCACTAGATGAAATACCGTATCACTATTAGTGAGGGCAGAGTGGATTAGCTTTACAAATTGTGCAATAACATTTTAGCATACGGTAAGCAAGACACCTTCACCCCGAGGCACACAGCTTGGACTATCAAGAAGCTCCCTTGTGATACAGTTTCATCCCAGATCTGAGAGCCTGCCAACTCTTAATTGGCCTTGGGATAGGTAAAGAGTAAATGACAAGTTGCAGTCTGGGACTGTCTTTCTAATGGTATCTTTTCAAGTCATGACTACTCACATCAAGACAACCTTGATGGCAAGACTTCTGATGGGGAGTAAAGACATAACTACCCTATGCTAACGAGGCCAAGAAAGATCTTCTTTATAAGAGTTTGGTCTTATTTTGCACATTTAGCTTCTTGGCTTGAGTGAAGAAAGTAACAACCAGCAGATTTTTAGCCATAAAAGCAGCGTGCTTGATGAGGAAGACTGTGAAGATCAAACAGCAATAAACATCTCACCACTGAGGTAACACTAGAGCCTCAGCAGAGAAATGCCAACATCCATATGTGAACAGGAATCAAATGCAACATTTCAGCACATCTGAAAATCTCTGACCAAAGTGAAATGCATTCTTTTTTCCCCAAAAAGAGTTAATTTCCTGCCCAGCATGAAACACATTAAATGAAACATGACATTTGATACTGTTTGAGATTTCCCACCGTTATGTGTGTAAGAAACCAGCAGAGGTTGAACCACTGTAAAGTTTCACAGGACTTGAGCGCTTCATTAAAAGAGGAAAGGCAACACAAGAACAGCAAGCATCGACCACACAACCTATGGTTAACACCTAACTACTCACACAAAATGTCAATATATGAACATTCAGCAAGGGCATATACTACAGTATTTTAAACATGCTGAAAAAAATTAGAATTACTTACTGTATTAAGTAGCCTTATGGAGTTTACGTACTGGCTCTGCATTACAGCCATTTAACAACTTTATATTCCTAATCTATACAGAAGCCTTAATACTAAACTAAGAAAAGTAATCATCGCTTAAGTGCTGTGAAGATAAAGCATGTTGACTATGAGCAGGTGGAGAGACAATGTTATTACAGCTACCATCACCAGCAATCCTAGCCTGAGAAGTTCTTCCTTGCTGGGCACTCCAAAGACATGAAGAAAGCCAGGATGTCTCCCCAGAGGCAAATTAATGAGCTCCCAAGTCAAAGTCTAATCAGAAACCAGTTCCACCCAGTTATCCATGTAAGAATAAAGCTATTTAAATATAACCAGTTAGAGAAAGAATGTTGCCAGAAAGTAAAATAAGTAAAATACCTCAGGGACATCCAGAAATCTTCCTAGAACGCCAGGCAATGTTGTGAACAGTTTCACGACTAAATTATCTGTTTGCAAGTTAAGGATTACCAGTTATTACTGGAAAGTTAGGATTTGGCTAACCCTAACACACAGAAGAAAAAAGGCCATTAAAACAGAATTACAGAATGGCTCATGAAACAGCAACCAGTATAAGGGTTATCAGCAATGATCAATTGCTATCTGGTCAGATGAGATACTGAATATAAAATCCCCAAACATGAGTCTGAGGGGAAAAAACAGAAATGAAAGGAACAAGATGTTAACTAAACTCTCTTTGCACATAATGAAGTTCAAACAGAACAAGCTCCTTAGTCATATTCTTTGCATTTCTTTGCAGAATGGAATAATCTTCCATTTGAAAGGCAGGGATCGTACGGAGCAATTTCCATACTGCCTGTAGCAAATGAAGAGAAATGAAGAGCAGCAAAGAGCTCAGACCTAACAACCATACTATTTAAAAATACAGAAAGGAATAGGAGCTCTGGCAAAGCGAGTAGGGAAAGTCTTACACAGCAGGCCTTCCTCTGAGGACTAAATGGCACTGTGAACATGACAAAAGCAGGAGAGGATGATTTGATGGAAATCTAGACATGAGGAATGTCCTAACCATGGAAGGGCTGGCGTGCTAGAGGTGGGAAGGGTGATCTCCCCCAGGGTAGGTTTGCTTCAGCATCAGTAGAGGTCCTCAATGCCGAGACCTCTGAGCTACTCAGAGCTCTTTCCTTTCCCCAGCGTTGCTTGTCCTTTTCCACAGATGTGCAGTCTCTCTTTTTTCCCTCTCACACATACACCCATGCACCTTTTTAAGAGATTCCTATGAAAGACTCCATCGAGGTCAGCCAATAGCATGTAACTACCACAGAGTTGTACACTGTACCTAACTCATCTTCCATTTGTATATTTTCCCTTCAGAATATATTTTTATATATATATATATATATATATATATAAAAAATATTTTCCCTTCAGAAGGAGGCCAAAGGAAATTAACAACTAAAAGAAGCTAAAGGAGTATCTGGAAAGTGTGAAAAAACTACTCATTACTCATGTGCAAGGCAGACTACAAGGAAGCTAACAAGTGAAAAATCTTGCATTTCTACAACCAGCTTGCTCCCAGCTCACATCAGCTAAAATTAGCAACCTATTGCATTTACTACACGCGCGTAGGTATGCCTCTTAAATTAGCTAGTTCGTTAGCTCAGCATCTTCCCACCACAAAAATGAGCTTGTTCTTGCCTCAGATTTTAGAAACTTGCAAGAAATCCTTCTATTCATTAAAGCAGGGTCAAGCTCAAAACGTTACTGCATCTGAAAACACAGCCACTGATTTAACAACACACTGTACCGTGATTTGGAATAGCCATTTTCCGTTTACTATCAGGAAGATGCTTTTTCAACAATTGTTTTACAAAGTTAATTTGTATAATGTCCCTTTGAAAATGATACTTGCAGGTTGGGATCTCTTTTGCTGAACTGTCACTTAAGAAAATCTGCCATACTTGTCAGAAAAAGTCAAAATACGATTACTTTAACATCCCATTAATGCTTTAACCAAGTTCTCATAATAGCTCCAAAGGATGAAATGTTCACTTCCAAACCGTAAATCTGTTTGTTTGCCTGTCAAAACAATACCAGTTCTTGCTGTGTCTAGCACCAGCAGTGGATTTATCGAGCAGATTTCAGCTGCTAGTAGTCTACACTAAATGTACTAACCAAAGAAAATTAAAATAGAAGCAACAGATACAGACAGTGACTCACAACCCAGGAGAGGTTTACAGGAGCCAGAAAACTTCCCTGGGTTAAGCCCATATTCTAAAGCTGTTTCTCAGAGCAAAGAACATGTAAACATCTCCATTTTTATCAGTTTGCCCCCACTGGTAAAATGAAGATATTAAAAAGTACTTAACTATTAAAGACAAAAGCAATAAAAAATGAGGTTAAATTATATCAGAGACTATTCCTGTTCCCCCAGAAGTCAGGAGAGTTTTCTCACTGTCCTTCGTGGGCATAAAACCCTGCACTGAATGCGCCTGAAGACAGAAAGAACCTCTCAAGTCGTCATTGTTCTTATTAGCAGCATGCAACATTCCCTTAATGTGGAAACACCAGAGATTTTAAGAATAAATGGGACTTCATGAAAATGTGAGATCTTGCATGACATGAGCTACAGACACGAATAGTTCCTGCATTAAGCCAATCATGGCTGTCTGAGCTGCTGTAAATATTTTAGGAAGATAATTCCGTCTTGATTTAAAGCCTTGTAGTTTGACGTACACAGAACAATTTAAATACATTACCTTGCAGACACATGTATTGACATATTTTTAATGTAGATACAAACACTTTATGAAATCAGACGTCAAGAAAATGTCCAACTGAATTGCATGAAATATCACTGCTAGCTTGTAGTTTTGAACATCTGGAAAGTAAAAGGTAGCTCTGGTGTATGTCAACAGAAAAATAAAAAGGTAAGCTAATCCTCTCACCAGCATTAAGTAGCAAACAGGACACTACTGCAACTTGCAATTTTTGAAGATTATATACTTCCATTTAGAGCGACTGTATTTCTAGCCCATATGGTTGCTGAAGATAAGGACGGAAAGATGAAAAGAATCAAATGAAACTTTGGATCTTGGTTACATGTCTTGCCCCAAAAGTAAGGCACAGTTTCCTACAAATACAAAATGGAAAGAAAATGTTTTGGACGAATGATAGTACATGGGTACCACAGCAGCAAAGAATCCAGAAAGTTCACGTGCTTGCAAACCTACAGGAAAAACTCAGGGAAACATCTGTGGAGAATGAGGTCACTCTAAGCTGGTGAATCACAATGCTTGAATAGTTTAGTACCACGTTTCCAGATTTTCGTTTGATCTCTCCCCTTCTCATTTAATTTCATTTTTCCCTTGAACATTGGGACGAAAGAATACAGTATTGACCACAGCTGATGACCTAGGGAGCAGGGTAGATCACCACCAGCACGCAGTGCTCCCACCTGCTTTTTGGCAGGGAGAGGTGCAGCAGCAGGAAGCGGGATCAGGAGTACCTGCGGGGAGGGGAGAGGGGGGAAAGGACCTGGCCACTCCTTTGAGGCCAGATGGTGGGCTGATGAGAATCATCTGTAAGCTGGGACATGGCAACATAAAAAGGGCATCGATCTTTAAGGTAAGACATATGCAACATTTTGTTGCATATGTTTTTCTAGGGAGAATGCTTGTATATTTATAATAATGTATTTGAAACTCCCTCTATAATTTTGTCAGTAACGTGCATTCATTTAACAAGAGGGACGATAAGGTAGGGAGGGTTTGGAAGGACTCAGAAGATACAAAATATGTCTGCCATGAATCTGCAGCAGAACCTACGTTGTTGAACTAAAGTCTCATGCTTCCATTTATAATGACAAACTTCCTCACCTAAATCTCAGTGCCATTCAATTTACTAGAAAAGTAATATTCTGGTTAAAAGAAACAGCAGATGGGCAAACAAGGTAAAGGGCATTTAATTTCAGTTGCCTCTCCTCCATGCCAACACACTACTATGAAGGGACTGCAAGTGTGGGAGGGGAACATATGTGCATGTGGATTGTGCATCTCAGAGAATATTTGCTGCTGGAACGCAATCTCTCCCTTCTTTACTCTTTCTTTCCACAATAGCTCAAATGTACGTTCACACGATGGGTGGTTCCACACAGTTATAAGTGGTCACAAGCCAGCAAATGGAGAGTCTCAGTCCTGTGTGCAAACAGCGACTATAGAGCCACTCCACCAAATGCCGTGTCAACCTTAAGGCTTCAGAGACAGATTAGTACCCACTGAAAGTGCAGACAGAGGCTTTAAGTGGCCCCATGACAGAGGCTGGAAATAAAGGTATTTTTCAACATCACCCCAGAAGTTGTTTGGACCTTGCTGGAATCCAAACCAGGGCTTTGAATAGTTCTGTCTTGGTGGTTTCTCAGCAAAAACTGACAGAGCCTGCTGCCATTTAAACAACCACTGATCAAGTCAGACAAAATTCTTGGACCTGCCAACAATGTTTCTGAATCTAAGTATGCAAATGAAGAGGGCACTACTAATACCGAAGCATGAGACGCTGGAAAGAGAACTGATCTGGGTGAAATTCTGATACTGTCTTAGGGAGAAACTTGTGCTACCTCTGGAAGGGAACTCTGTCATCAAGATAGATCTGTCACAACAGCTTGGACTTCTGGAAGAGGTGAGAGAAATCCACCTTCACAGACCAGGAAGTGAACAGCTATGTGGACACGTGTATCTCCAGCAGCAGGCAAGAAACTGAAAATGCTCTTTAAAGAATGTGAAAATGATGGAGTGAGAAAGTATAGCAACTTGGTTGATAGGCAAATGACAGACTCAAATAGGTGCTAAATAGACCTTAACACAGTTTAAGGACAGACCTGATCCTTTCAGCTTATGTGGGTACTCCAAAATGAGTACTCACCCTATCAGAATTGATAAACTGGAGGGGACCAACATAACACACGGATCTGAAACTTAACTGACAGCTTACTCTGCTCTGCTATTTACAATATCATCTTTTCCGGGGATGAGACCAGGAGTGCTGTAACAAAGAGCCACTGTAATGTCCATGCTATGGAGCGTAGACCTTGAAGGAAAGGTGGTGTACAACAGGTAAATCTTCCCATGCTTTGTCTGAGTAAAGTCAGCTGCAATTGTTGAGGTAGCAGGATAATACAAAGTCTCTGACCCCTAATAAGACAGGCTGAAAACAGGCTTCTCATTGAAGCTAGACAGAGAGATACCTGCCAGTCCTGGGAAGAGATCAGGAGAGGAGACTGGCAGATGCCTGCATGCCATTAGAGGGACTGGAAGTCTTGATTTCAGGATGGATTTGCTATATTGCATACAGGTTGCAGTGACAATCAGTACTGTTTAAAATTTTACCTATTGATGAAATAGGTACAGACAGTCTACCCCGCTCCCCCTCTCCTGCATGTGCTGGTTTTGGCTGGGATAGAGTTAATTTTCTTCATAGTAGCTAGTACAGGGCTGTGTTTTAGATTTGTGCTGGAAACAATGTTGATAATACAGAGATGTTTTAGCTATTGCTGAGCAGTGCTTACACTGAGTCAAGGCCTTTTCTGCTTCTCATCCCACCCCACCAGCGAGCAGGCTGGGGGTGCACAAGAAGTTGGGAGGGGACACGGCTGGGACAGCTGACCCAAACTGACCCGAAGGGATATCTCACACCATATGGCGTCATGCTCAGCAATAAAAGCTGGGAGAAGGAGGAGGAAGGGGTGACTTTTGGAGCAATGGTGTTTGTCTTCCCAAGTCACCATTATGTGTGATGGAGCCCCTTTCCTGGAGATGGCTGAACACCTGCCTGCTGATGGGAAGGAGTGAATGAATTCCTTGTTTTGCTTTGCTTGCATGTGCGGCTTTTGCTTTACCTATTAAACTGTCTTTATATCAACCCACCAGCTTTCTCACTTTCAACCTTCTGATTCTCTCCCCCATCCCACCGGTGGGGAGTGAGCGAGCAGCTGTGTGGTGCTTAGTTGTTGGCTGGGGTTAAACCACAACACTGCAGAAAGTCAAAAACTTGAGTAGAAATTCAAACAAGAACAGCAGCTTATTCAGGGATGAATTCATACCTGACAAACAACTATGACAGTCTGCAAGTCTAAACTGCAGTGAGGCTGAGGAACACACATGTGTCCCCAGACCATCCTAGACCACCTTATACTATGAGAACACAGCAATCGCCACGACTGAGAAGTAGAATGAGGAAATCCATCTTCCATCTGATCTAGCCATTTATCATTGATCCTTTCGGCTGTGACATGGCAAGAAACAGTTTTCTGAAATTATGTAGTTGTGTCCAGAATAGTACTCCTAAGAGCCAGAGAGACCCCAGGATCGGTGGGCAATGCAGAGTATACACCAGGCCATGAGATGGTTCTTTTGGGGGTCTGCCATCCACTTTATGGCAAGTCTTGGTGTTGCTGGAGTTTGCCACCAACTTTAGTTCCCTGAACAGTTTCAGAAGCTGAGATAGAGATTTAGGTGGCAGTCTTAGCATCGCTGGTGCCAAGTACAGAGATAACCAAGTTAGTTCCACTAGTCCTAAAGAACGCAATGCCAGAGTTGGTGGAGCTGACGTACCTAGGACCCAGACTGCTGTGATAAGGCAGAGAACTGCTGCAACAGATAAAGAAGAAAACAAATGCTTACAGAGCTTCATATTGGCCTTCAGTGGCTGAAGTGGTTCTGGGGATGACCAAATCAGAAGCCTCTGTGGTAATCACAAGGATCTGAGAGGACTTGACTTTACCAGTCTGGAAGGGAGAAGACAGAGAGACTTTCGTGGGATGGCTTTCTTAGGAGGATGGCCGGCGGTAGATCAAAGACAAAGCAGTCAGATTCGGCTGACTGCCTTTGGACCCATGATACCCACTGGGTCCTGCATCAGAGAAAGCTTTCACTGCCTTCTCAAGCAGAAATTTTCTGTAGTTCAAGCTCACCATCCCTTCCAGGTTTTAAAGAACACCACGTGGAGCACTCACTGGGAGCAAGCCCTCCTCTCGCACACTAACGAAACCCTGTACGTGTGTCAGAAGATGAAATTCAACCCCAAAGCAGGGGCACACCCAAGGCGTAAAACAGTCTTGGGAGATAACATCAAAGATAAAGAGAAGCAGAGCTTCTCCGACTGAAAATTCATAGCAGCAATTGGGCAGTTGAGAGAAAATGAAACGACACAAGAATTATCCACCTTACATACTCACTGCACGGGAAGGTGAGTATTGCCCCTAACAAACATGTTTCTGGTCTCAAGTGGCAGGCCATGTGAATATCCATAATTGGAATGTATTTGTGGACTATCACTCCAAAAAATAAAAAAGTAGGTCTTCCAGTTCCAACTTGATACTAAATAAACAAATTCCACAAACTCAAAAACTATGTCTGCTCATTTACTGTCTCCTCTGCTTAATAGAGAGCTATTGCAATTTGCACTTAATTGGATTACTACAGCTAATGGCAAAATGAGGTGTTAAATACATATCTTTTTGTAGTCAATTACATTTAACTTAAATCCCACACATGTATAAAGTTATGACTGATCAGTGCACAATGCTAGTCAGCAGAAACCCAGCATGATTAAACTTACTAAAAATTCCTCCCTGCAAATATGCTGTGCCACCGACAGCTCCGCTACTGACTGAGCAGTAGTTAACTTATGATAAATTCCACAAAATTACATTCCCTATTCATTTCAGATAGGAAATAAACATATCTAAAGTGATCTAGATGAACTGAAATGCAAAATAAATTAACAAAGAGGAAAAATATATAACCACATTTCACGTGAATCTGTATACACTGGATTGTGATTTAAAATAACTTATGTGAATACATGCACATTTTTGTTTACTTGTTTAGATCAAAACATATATTTTCTTTTCTTCAGTGGCCTTCAGACTCTAAAGCTTCAAATAAATAATTTTGTTTACTTCATATTACCAAGAAAACTATCTATTCAGACATCTAAGAAATTAAAAAAAAAGGCAGAGGACATTTTTCATTTTAAAAGAGTACCCTTATTACCTCAGTTATTTCTAGATCAATTTTCTATGTAAAAATTTATTTTTCAATTGCCAGCCATATGATTTTAGATTAGAAGTCAAAAATTAAGCAATGATCTCTTGAATTCTGAGATGCTGAAAGCTGAGTGCTACCATCATGTAGATCTTTGAAACTCCACCCTTTTCAGAGTACATCATTAAGTTTACACTGGAGAAGCTGTCTTCCTTCGTGCAAAGGTGTCACTGGGCCACATGTGAGAACAAACGCCTGAAAGCAGAGGTTAGCTCATCTTTAGTTTGAACGTGTCCATCACAAAAACTAATCCAGACCAATATTACTTCTGCAAGACCACAGCAACAAGAGGAGACAGCAATCCTTTACATGCCAATTTTTTAATGTTTGGATGATAATACCATTTAACTATGATCCACTAAACAAAAATACATCCAAACTATTTAGTAGAAGGTCTAGTTTGTTGAAAAGTCTTTGTAAATGTTTGAAGGACTGCTACTACTGTCTAGCCACTTATTTTTTCTCTTCCACCTTTTACAAATACGTACAGCAACACCACAGTCCTGGTACCCGTACAAGACAGTTTGTAGCAAGCCTTCCCTTGAAAAACTAAACCAGTCATGAATTTGGAGAAAAGAAAGCTGAGCAGGACATGGACAAGGTTCATAAAATCATGAAGGCAGTGGATAAAGTGAATGTATAGCTGGTATTTAACAAACTGCACAATGCTTGAACCGGGGGAGACCTGTTGAAACTAGTTGGAAATCGAGAAAAAAAGGTAAAATAATGTACTTTTGTATGTGATTGGTAGTGAACTTCTGCAGTTTGCTGCCATACTATGCTGGATGCAGACAAAAAACGATTCATTGATAACAGGTCAAAAAATGTCTAGATAATAAAGGGACAAGGCAGACATCCCTAATCCAATGTCTGTGGACAGCATGAGGGGAATGGACTGCAGAAAGTGGCCAGGCTTATGTGCTGTCCTTAAATACTACATCCCATTGTCTCTGTTGAAGGCAGAATGCTGGGCCAGATCGACCCTGCTGAGAGCCGCTCGGGTATTTCTTATGCACTCTAATCTTCAAAAAGTTTTGAAGTTCATTGTTTCAAAATATAACAGATTTTGATACCAGGACACAGCATCAACAATTTACAATGGTGTTCACAGATGTGTCACAGGCCAGAAGGACAGCTCAAGAGGTGAATGCCTACCCAGAACAAAACAAAACACTGACACGTGGTTCTGTTAGAGGAAAATATCTCGAGCTGAATCCAGCAGCCTGAGAGAGGCAAGGCTGCTGTCGCTCCAGGCCCCAGGTCCCAACCAGTAGCGAGGCTGAACATTTTTTTCCAAGAGGCACATGTACGCAGAGCACACATATACACCACATATATACATATATGTACACATGTATGGCTGCACATACAGATCCCAGAGAGACACTCAGAGCACTCACACCAACACTAACAGCCTCATCCTGCTCCCCGCTCTGGCTGAGCAGGATGAAAGTCCATTAATGGGAATATATCTGTATGTCCAAGGTGGACCCCTCCAGCAGCCAGGCTCAGACACTCAGCCTGCCCAGTAGCTGCCCCTGGAACCCAGTCTCCCCAGCTGCGGCCACACAGACACATGAGCCCGCAAGGCTGCAGGGAGGCGCGCGCACACACACCCCCACCCCCCGAGCTGTTCAGGACTCCCCTGTTCCCAATAGCCACCCCACTGTGCTCTCACCCTACAGACACAAAGCCGCTCTCACACCCAGAGCTGACCTTTAGAGACCTCCAAACCCATCCTGGCCCCCAGCCCACTTCACCTACTCGCTGTCTCGTCCAGCTTGATCCTTGCTAACAATCACGTGCTCACCCACACACCTGCACTCATTCCAGTTGCTGCACCATAGACACCCATACACACAGGGAGTAAAGAGTCCCTCACTGGAAAACAGTTGAAGGTGGAGTTTAATGAGAAGACAGGGAAGACTGTGCTGGTCAGGAGCAGGGCACTGTGAGACAAGCATCCTGGCCAACCCCTGCTAACATGCAAACAGACCCTTTTTTTCTGTTATCCCTCTACTTCCCACATTTGTTCGTCCCTGTATCACCTAAAACCCTCCCTTTTCCCACCTACCTTTGGTTCCTCCCCTAGGCATCTCATAATAAGTCCTGTGCAATCCCCAAACGCTCTTCCCCTGCATCCCCCAATGTGTCCCACATCCTCAGCTCGCAATGCCCTTAGTCCAAAAAGCAACCCAGAGAGCTGCCCGTGGTGGCTCACAGTGATGCATTTCAGGCCTGGACACTGAGGCTCTGCTGGAACAGCCCTGGGAGGGGACTGGACAGGGTCTCCCTTCCTCTGGGTCCTTCACTTGGGTTTCCACCTGCCCCTGTGCTCCTCTGGGCTTGTGGACATGGACCTTTCATGGCTCTCCTGTGAAGGGCCCAGGAGTAGCCCATCAAGGTATTGTTTGGGCTCCCCCCACCAATGTCCCTCTGGGCTCCTGTGTGGGTGTGCACATGAGCTTTATCACACAACCAAACAGGTACCACTGCAGTCAGCCAGCCTTGAAATGCAATGACTTTCCACCAGCTTTCTAAGCTCTAACACACAGATTGAATCTGTCACAGGTCATCTGCTTCTTAAAATAACCTGTGATCATCAATCCCCCTTCAGCATCTGTTAGAAATCATCACATATTGCTTGTCATAAACCAAATATGGTTATTAATGATTAGGTAAATCATATAATGAACCAAATGGCTAGCACAGGCTGTAGTCAGTAACTTGTGCACATCCTAATGCTAAAGCTTCAGCAGTCTCATCAAGGTCAATGCAGCTACTCAAGTGGCTAAAACAAAGCATTTGTGTCTCAGCAAACTTGGGGCGTTCCAGATCACAGCCCCTGATCTGCAGATAGACATGCCCAGGACCTCATCCAGCACCCAGCCCAGTGGAGTCTTTTCACTGATGCAGGAAGGCTTTAGATCAACCTCTGGAATCGCAATGCGTTTTTTTCTATTTAATTTTTTGGGTTTGTTTATTACCTCTCTGTTGGTCTTCTGTTCCATTAAGTTGTTTTTGTGCTTCTTCAATTTTGTCTGCAAGAAAGAGAAGTCATTATTAAAATACATATGTAAAAAAAGCAAGATTTTGGAAAGTCATTTACTGAAATCTGTCTTGAACTATCTGTTTATATTTACGAGTGATACCATTCACACGTAAATATGCAGTACATTATGAGTAATATGGCCATATAAAATTTTATCATGTTTTACCAGCAAGGCTGTTGACATGTTAAATTACATGGAACTGCAGAAAGAAAAGCATTGGCATTGGATCTGCAGTCAACAGCTAATCCTGCCATAGTTTTGTACAATCTGTAGTAATTTATGCAGTCAGGGGACTCTTCAGAATAGGTATTATGGTGCATTACAGAGTATTTTTATACGTTTTTGAAAAATGCTGTTAGAACAAGACAATGCGGCATTAAACACGGTGATACAAAGAGCAAACAGGATTTGCTACATGAAGCAACAGAGCCAACACACTGTCACATGGGAGCAGCGGGGGGTGAGCAGTAGCCCCATGCTTATTCCTCTGTGAAACCACCCAAAATTCATACACATGCAGCAGGAGCAAAAAGAGACCTCGAGTCTTTACTCTCGCCCTGTTCGTAGGAGATCGCCTGCTGCCCCCAAACACATCGGTGTCGGGAAGGGAATTGCGTTTCTGCCGCTGTTGCACAGAAGATCCCACGGGAAGGGGGGAACCTTGTTCTGCACATGTGTGCGTTCGCATGTGTAGAGCAAGAAACAAGAAAAGGAGCAACTGGAACAAATGAAAACTTGAGACCAATTTCTTTTTGGTAGCAAACAGTCCTCTGAGTGGCCTCAGGATAGAAGGTTGTGTTGATAAGAAGCAGCGGCACTGGGAGAGGCTGAGCTCCACACTGAACTATGGCCTGGCCAACCAAGATCTGAGCTTGGAACATGGTTTTCAGATATAACCGATCATTTTCAAAAATACCTGTGAAAGCTTTTTTTGTTTTCTTTTTTCTTTTTCTTGGGAGGGAGGAGGGGCAATTTTTATAAAATTAAATTGAAAGAATACAACATATCTGGATTCACCCTAACCTCTCCAACTGAACTGGTACAACTTGGGACATACCAGACTTCTTGGCTGCCGTAAGGAGAAGGAGGAGGACAAGTCTGTAAAGTCCTCACTTCTTTCTTCACAAGTATGGAGGCTGCTACTCGGTCTGACTTTTACTTGCTGTTCCTATACAACATAAGGTTTCTAGAAAATGGCCGTTTCTTCAAGAGACTTTTAAATCAGTGGGTTTAAATGACTTCTCTAATATTTATGAGCTGAACCACTCAAGTATGTTGGAACCATTTGTTCACAGCTGAAGTCTGAAATTGTTTTCCAATTATTTTCTCAGTAGAGCCAAAAAATTAGAACTGAAACAAACCCTTCTTGCAGATTTTAAGACTGAGTTTTGTTCAGCTCACTCCATTTCTGCGTTTCACAGAATCACAGAATGGTAGGGGTTGGAAGGAACCTCTGGAGATCATCTTGTCCAACCCTCCTGCTTGAGCAGGTACACCTAGAGCAGGGTGCACAGGACCGCGTCCAGGCGGGTTTTGAATGTCTCCAGGGAAGGAGACTCCACAGTCTCTCTGGGCAGCCTGTTCCACTGCTCTGTCACCCTCAAAGAAAAGAAGTTTTTCCTCATATTCAGGTGGAACTTCCTGTGTTCCAGTTTGTGCCCATTGCCCCTTGTCCTGTCACTGGGCACCACTGAAAAGAATCCGGTCCCATCCTCTTGACACCCACCCTTTAGATATTTATAAGCATTGATAAGATCTCCTCTCAGTCTTCTCTTCTCCAGGCTGAACAAACTCAGGTCTCTCAGCCTTTCCTCATAAGGCAGATGCTCCAGTCCCCTGATCATCTTGGTAGCTCTCCTCTGGACTCTCTCCAGTAGTTCCCTGCCCTTCTGTGGAGCCCAGAACTGAACACAGGACTCCAGATGTGGTCTCACTAGGGCAGAGTAGGGGGGGAGGAAAACCTCCCTCGACCTGCTGGCCACACTCCTTTTCATGCACCCCAGGTTACCGTTGGCCGCCTTGGCCACAAGGGCACAGTGCTGGCTCATGGTCAATCTGCTGTCCACCAGCACTCCCAGGTCCTTGTTTCTGCCTTTCAAAACTAGTACCAGGCTCCCTTCCTCACTAAAGCTCAATCATTTCTCTCCTGTACATTGTCCCAGAGAATGCACTGAAACATCTCACAAGGATGCTAACCGGGCAGACTCCCATAGCCAGAGTGAATGAAGCTGCTAATGAGAAAGACTACCACCACAATTTTAAAAGCCAAACCTCTTCCTTCTTCCTCTGAGGTTAGCGAGACATGCATATATATTTAAAGCAAAGTTTTATACACAGTCTCTTTTGTACTGACTTACTGGCTGCTGAAGACAAGCACAAGCAACTCAAACAGAACAATCCTTCTTTAGCTCTTTACCAACCCAGTTACGCAGGCTTACTTTAAACAATGAAGACTCAATATTTAACATCTTCCTGGATTCCAGCTACAGCTGAAATACTTACATGTCTAAACATTTTTTTTATAGAAAGGGCTGTAAATAACAATTTCTAATAAAAATAAGAGGAAACATAAACAAAGCATCTTTTATATACATCTGCCACTAATGCTATTAGAGAAAAATGTATCTAACAACCTTATACTGTTTTCCCACAGGTTATTGCTTTACAGAAAGGTGATGGAATAAGCAACTTACAAAGCTGCAAGACAGCTGATGAAATACATGAACACACAGGAAAAAAATAAACATCAACAAATTAAGCCTGTAAGTGGAGCTGTAAGATTTACCAAAAAGCAACAAGCAATCAAAACCATAGATTGGCTATCAAACTCATTCCCCTCTCTTTAGAGATATATCTAATGCACAAGGTATGGTGTTTATCTCTTGAGAGGATGTAAAAGATTTGTCACCAAAATTTATACTTAAGTACACAGACAACTGCAGTTTCATTATTAAAAGAATTATCTGTATATTTCATATAAATGCTACAATGAATGTATGCATTTAAATTCAGGAACTTCCTATTTTATAGAGAAAAATTACTTAAGTATTTTGGAAGCATGCTGCATTAGATTGCCAGAAAGATTAAATGCTTTGATCTCCTTAGCTGAATTCTCTCTCTCTTATTTAAAACAAACAACAACAACAACAAATTGAGTTCCTACCAGAAATTCCCAACCACTTCTTTGTCAGACTGTAATCCCAATCAAAGAAACAGATAACAGAAATAATAACTAGGTAAACATATGCTTGGTGCACAGCCAGAAAGTCTCCTGCACTTCCTGCATCTCCTGAAATGTTTCACCAATGAATTATATTTGTTCCATGTATGTCTTCCTACCGATGGAGGCATCTCTGTGCAGAACACTTTTGAGCACCATGAACACCAAAAAAATTCAGTGTTGGTTCTGGAAACTGAGACACTGATTTTGACTGTAAATGAAGCATAGGTATCCACATGGGTCTGCCTGCTAAACATTTCACTGAGGACTACATCCTCATAACGACCCACATCACACAGTTACCCACTCTTCTTATTGAACCAAGGCATGTTTAACACCACTGAATGAAATTTGTGGCAGCTGCTTCCCTGCCTGATGCATTTTACAACTACAGAGCCTATATGGGCAACTACTTTACAAACCACTGCGTTTCAGGCTGGAAGGAATGACTGGGTTATCCTGAACTGCTGCGGATCAGGCGGGAAGAGCAGGCTGTGAACCACTCACCCCAGAGACACCGAAGTGCAGCCTCCCCTGGTTCTTCTGACAACTCCCACGTATGCCAACAATAACTTGCTAACTAACAACAAATTTATATTATCCACTCATTTCCTTCTCCTTTATCTCATTAAATGAGCCTTATGTGAAACATTTTGAGGCAAATTATTTCAGATGATGTACCGAATTCTTTCATAATTATATTATAGATTCTCTAACAGTACATACCTTTGAAAACTCCTTAGAAGCAAAAATACACTACACAAAAATCATCTGCAAAACCCAGGAGGAACTGAAAACTGCAAAGTCCACTATTAATTGCAAATAATATTATTCGATCCAATACTCACTTGATTTAATATTATTTCAGATTTAAACCTGTGATACTGAAGATACTGTCTAATCTGAAAACTTTGCAAAGGAAACTTTTTTTTATCAGTACCATATTATTTACTTCTACTAGGATAAGAGAAAGTAATTTAACTAATGGAAATTTCTAATACGTGGCAGGCACAGCACCCTCTTTAGTTCCCATAAAATCACAGAAGAGTACATATCTTGATGACTGGTTTATTGTAAGACTGATCCTAATGTCCCCAGCCTTTGGCAGACAGCCTTCTGGAGCAGCACACATCTAGAAGCAAATGATGACCATGACAGACACACTCTCATTTAAGATGGGACACTTCTCCCTAAGTGCTTACTAAAGAGGGAAAAACAGAGTAACAATAAAAGAGGAAATATTCATATGCACCACTCTCTAGAGAAGAGACTCCATATGATAGCAGTGTCACAAGCCATGGGGCCAGCTCTTGGTCATCCCAGGCAGGTGCATACCACAAAAAAGCAGAACACAGGTAACATCATATAATAGTTTTATATATATATATACACTCGCAGACATACATATATATATGTGCATGTGTGTAAAATAAAATGAAACAACACGGGTGCAATGCTTTTCTTACTCCAGTATTAAACCTTTTCATGTTATTGTCCAACACAGCCCTCCCAGCAGGTACCTGCTGTGTGAAAATATCATCAAATTCCTTGGGGTTTTAAATATATAATGTAACTGTGCTTTTTAGGAACGTGAGGAAGGAGATTGGCACACATTAAAATATGCTTCTTGTTTTACACGCCTCCTGCTGTGATAGGTCATTAAAGGGATACCAACAGTCTGAGTTAGATATGGTGGTGGTGTGGTGGGTTTTTAAATGAAAAAATAAACCAGATTTTTCACCAGCTTTACATTTTCCACTTTTTAATCTTCTCTGAGATAACCTCACAGATTTTAATTACACCACAAATAAAATGTAGTTTATAAAGATCTGTACTCTTTTTTTTTTCCCCCCAAGATATCAGCATATCAATGTATACAAACCTGAACAGGTTTACGTGTATTAGAAATGCATTAGAAATTTTCAAGAATACCTTTAAAGGCTTTATTTATATGGTCAGTTAGGGAAGAAAAATAAAGGTTTAGGAATTTCAGCAAGGAAAGCAGAAATACTAAAAGGTGTGAGGTTTGCAAAATATGAAACCAGTAACTTTTGACAGCAATTTAAGCTGAAGCAAAAGAAATCTTCCATTTGTGGGTTTGTTTGTGGTGTTTGTTTTGTTTTTGTTTTTAAAAGCACATAAGAAAACACCTCTCTTCTTTGCTCACGAAAGGGAGCCTCCCTGCCAGTGTAATGAGATAACTTTGTCCTGCCGAACAAATCACCCCCGTACAGTGAGAATGTCCACACACGGAGGAATGGAGCAGCAGTCACTGAGGAGGACTACTTCTAAGCCACCAGGAAAGCTTACTTGGGGGTGGTGAGTGGGAAACGTTCATTAAACTTAAGCAAAACGCCCAAACACAAATATTTTTTGTTGTACCTATTTGTATGTGTTTGTATCATTGTAAAAAGGCTTTTTTTTTTTTTGTTTCCTGAGGAAGATGCAAAACTCCTCCTCGAAAACAATAAAAAGGGCTTTGTTTTTATTTTTTTTTTAATCTCATGTACTCTGTTTATGCATAAGTGGAAAATTAGCAGATTTACACCATACTGGATGCTAAGAACAGGCTACTTTATTAAAACTTAAAAAAAAAAAAAAGGAGTTCATATCTTGCCGAAAGGATAGGGTTCTATGTTCAAATATTTAACCAAAACAGCTGGAAGGAAAATGACAGTATTTTTTTCCCCTTCAGTTAAAGGCAAGAACAACTCTCAGGCCTTACGCCTGAGGCATCCTAAAAATACCTCCAGCAAAACAGCTTCAGATGGTAACAGCCTTTCTTGTTGCTTTCTCAAAAAACTCTCTTACCTTACTCCATCAGAAGACATGTGAAGAGTACTTTTAAAAATCACTTTGCATGTTTTTCAATGGACACAAAGAAAGATCGCTTTAATTGTGTTTTCTTGCACTGGTCATCTAGATCGCTAGCAGAGAACTGCAGTGGCAAAACATTGTTCAGCTGAAGTGCATTAACGCAATCACACTACACGCATTGGGAAGCATTACCGAAAACAGCATCATAGGCGGGTTTTCTTTTTTTTGGGGGGTGAGGCACAGCTTGAGAAAACCACTGATGAAAGTTCACAACACTGCATTCCCCATCGTTACTTATATTCAGAGAGCAAGGGAAACGAGGCTGAGACCCTGTGTGGAAATCCCCATCTTCTGACTATTGAAACCCACCAGGCTGACACACCAGAAACAAAGTGCTTTGCACTTCACTGGATGACAAGTATTTCTCAAAGCATCAGAAGACCACCACTAATAAGTAAATAAATAAATAAATAAATAATTTAAAAATGCCCTGAGCACTAGACAGGTGGTGCAGACCAGCATGGCGTATGAAGTAGAGCTTGGATTTGACTGGAGGGACCCAAGCCCACCGCCATGTCCCACTAGAACTGTTTCACGCCTCCCCCAGAGGGAAGCCTCATGCATTGGTGCCCACACAGCGCAGGCAGCGGTGGGGTGGGAAGGGCAGCCGCGTGAAGCTGATGCACCAGGCGAAGCTGATGTAAGCTCGGAGCACTTCCCCGGGTTGGGCAGGTTCCCCGGGCACCAGAGGCAGCATTTATTCCCAAGGCACCCTGTTTGCACCAGAGGGTATCCCCAGGGGCTGGGGAGGATGCAGAAGCGCCCACGCCCCACTGTGAGGAGGCTCCGATGCTTGGCTTCTCCCTTTCACTAGGAGGAGGAAAGGCTCTTTACAACCTGCTAAAACAAGAACGCTGCAGTTCGAATGCTTTTCGGTTAACTGAGATGAATCCCAAGACTTCCCTTAACCAGCTAATTAAAAAAAGAAGCAGGGCGGGGGAGAAGCAAGAGTCTTGTCTGTACAAGGAGCCCATTAGGGTAACTGAGAGCGTGGTGCAGCCGGCAGGATGCTGCCTCTTGCCCGTCCTCGGGAAGAGCGGAGGCTCTGCAGGCCCCTGCACGCAAGCTTCCCCGCGCAGCGGGAGAGGCTCCAAACCAGAAACCCAGGCAGCAGAGCCGGGGGAGCGGGTCCCGATGCACCCGGGGCTTGCAGCGGGAAGGAGGGATGGCAGCACCGTCCCTTGCTGCAGAAGGAGAGGACCTGGCGGCCAGGAGGTCCAGGGGCTGGCAGACCCGGGCACCTGAGGACGCCTTTGATGGCCCAGAACTCCCACCACTGCCTTCCTGCCGCAAAACGAACACCTACAGAGTTGGCAAACAGCAACAAAAGGCAGTTCCCGAAACCCATAGGACGAGGCACTCTTCTCACTCAAATTTAAATCTACTTTTAATTAGAAACCACTCTTCTGTCCCCATATATTTCCCTTTTCTAATTTAATGAGGAACTCTCAAGATTAAAAGAAAGAGATCAGATGAGTCTAAAGCAGTCCCTCCGTCTTTATCTTCAATATTACAGTGTGGGAACTTGACACCTTTTGGCATACGGTTTGTTTCGTGGTTTCTCCTTTCCAGTCTGGGGCTTAGAGAATCACAGCACCACAGCTTAGTGGGTTGCCAGACACTGAGCCTGATAGCACGGATGTCCCCAGCCTATCATAAATGCAAGGTAAAACAGATTAAATCTCAGTTTGTCACATGCTACCGGGTTTGAAGATTGCTCGTACAGCTGTAAGGGGTGGGGGGAGGAGACCTCCTAAAAATTATGAAATGTTAATTCAAAATTCTTAGCAACTAGTAGGATGATGCAGGAGCAGCTGTCATTTTAAAAACTATCAACTACTTTTTTAAACATCTTAAATGAGACTTAAAACATCTTAAAGTGTTCTACCAGTCATTATAACCTTGACTAATGACCTGTTTGATCAGTTTTCAGGAAAATTTTATGCCTTTTCATTTTAATGTCAACTTTGAATGCTCATCATGTTCTCTGCCATATATAATTATTTGCATTTAAAAATGAAAAACCCTGACAGATACTTTACATAACCCCCTTGAAAATAGAAGATAAAAATCCTCCTACTATTCATTTTCATTTAAGAAAAAAAGAGGCTTGCATATTTGAAAATGCAATCTGTAATCTGCAGATTAAATTAGCATCAGCAATGAACAGCTATACTGTATATACAATAAAATAGTCAATGGAGAGGCTGCATATAAATTAAATATATAATAGCTTTATCCTTGCCATCACATGTATTACTTAAGCATGGCAAGGGCTCCTGATGAGGCTGACAAGGTGTATGTGCATAAATTACATAAGCACTTTGCATATGAACCCAAACTCAGTCCCTGTGTCATCCATTTACAACTGGGGAGCTTTCAACTTTTTTTTGTTTATCCGATTTGAATGTTTATTATGAGGCTTTTAAACTCCTTAAAAACTGAGCACGGGAGGGAGTGGGGGGAAAGAGGATTTTTGGATGGCTGTCACCTTACAGAAGGATATAGCAAACAGTGAGGCACCTGTGAGGACAGGCACAGTGGCAGCCAAGCAAGAAAATTCAGAATAGCAGGTGAAGTATCTTCAGAAAATATCTCCTGCTTGGCACTTTCACTCTGAGTAAGCCACCGTGCAAGGGTGGCACTTTCCACCGCCAGTCTCTTTCCAGCTGCCCCACAAAGCGAGGTGATCCTAGATCCTATGTGTGCTTCTGAGAGCCAGGACCTGTGCCACCAGAGATAATTCATTTACACATCGTCTCCCTCCTGTACCAAAGCACAAACGCAGGTACTGATTGCAGGTCCATTTGCATAGCTCCTAATCAGCCATCTAGCACAATAATTACACCATTGCTATGCTGATGCTACAGCATTGTTCTGCCCCACTGCCAAATTCTAGCTGTGTACCTAGGACAAGGTGATCCCTATCACTAAAATCTGCTTAACAATTATTTAACAGCCTCCAGGGCATTCACTGTTCGAAGCTTAATTTCGGCTCTCTGGGTTTTTTTTTTCTATACCTAACCCAGTAATATTAAAGCCACGAGTAGCTCTACCACCACCTTCTAAGTTCACCACCTTCTCCAAGCTGCTGCTATGAGGACCATCATACCTTCTGCACTGAGACAGGTTCCCTCCCCTGGGAGGTTTACTGGGCTTTGATCTGATGTCCCCAAGCTGGAAAAAAGTGTGGTTTTCATTTATTCATTTGTTTTAAAGCCTGACACAGAAATTAAATAAATGCCAGTGAAATACCTGCAAGCATTTTAAAAACAAACAAACAAAACCCCCAACTTCTCCACTCACCAGAAACATATGCAAAAATAGCAACACGTAGGGCCTAAAAGATTTATTTAATTTCTGTATTTTGTCAAATACAGATCCTACACCAAAGCAGCAAACAGTTGAGACAGCCACTCCCCAGCCAAACAGGAAAAACTTTCCATCCATCTTTCTGGTACTCCACAAGCACTCGTCCTCAACTGCAAGCCTGCTGAGGGAGGACTTGCCCAACACAGAAAGGCACAAAACTCGTTCAACAGGTAGAACAATATCAGGAGCTGGTGTTTCATCATCTGAGACAACAGCGCAGAGGCTTTCTGCAAGTTCTCCAAGGGGTCAAACTGCTCTGTAATTTCTTCTTCTATTTTTGGAGTTCCTCAAACGCTACCGAGTTTGCAAGGCAGAAATCATGTCAGTAGACACATTCAGCATGGAGAAACCTATAGCACCAACAACCCTGTTAAACACAGATTAATCTTATTAAGCTTAGCACATACCTTAAAAATTATCTCTTTACTGAGATCCTAAAATCTTGATAGAAATGGTTTAAATTATTAGATCTTTAGTAGGACTTTAGATACTGAAGTTCTTATAATTACCTGACATTAAGATGGACAATAAATAGTACTGCTGGCTAAGAAAAAAAAAATATTTTTTCTGATGACACCAACAAAAACCAAAGCAAAGCAAAATCCCACAAGTCAAGCCAAAAGTCCAGCCCAATGTCTTGCCTCCAGCAGCAGCCAAGAGCAGAAGTTGAGAGAAAAGCAGAAGAGGACATGGGGTAAGTCCCGGACTCCAAAACCACGCAGCTCTGAAGCAAGCCCCAGAAGCTGCATTTGAACGTCACGGGTCCCACAGATTATTCCTACAGTAGTTTCTCCAAGTGTGCTTTAAATCCATGTAAGCTTTTCACATCTCTCTTCTTCAAACTGCTGGGCCTCATCTACTTAGTCATTCCTTATACAAAAGCTGTTCAATAGACTTATGACCTCTGCAGCTTTTGCAGCACTATTTTATCCTCTCTGGAGGTGGAAGTGAAGAAGGGCAAGAGAATTAGGAGGAAGACGTCAGAATCGATCCCACTATTCAAGATGAAGACACACCACAGACACTACTGTGACAGATATGTTTTTCTCTACTACTGCCATAAACATTCCTAATGTTTTATTTGCTTTTTGACAGCTAGTGAGTATACAGTTGACTTCTCCACACAAATATATGACCCCCAGATCTCATGCCCGAGTGTTAACAAGCAACTCAATTTAAATGAAAAGTTAGAATATTTTTCCTGTGGACATCTCTTTGCATTTATCTGCACTGAATTTCATTTGTCATTTTATAATATGGTTGCACAGCAACCTAATGTCATTTTGAAATCCTTTGCATTTTCATTTGCATCTTCATCTTCACCTCTGTGGATAACTCCATCAAATCAGCAACACTGCCACTTCACTATGTGTATTCTTTCCTGGATCACCCAAAAGAGCAGGAATCGACAGAAGCACATTTTTATTAACTGTAAAATGGCAGGCAGTGTTTGTCTGCTAAGGAGCGGGTATTGACTGCAAAATGTGTAAATATCAGCCTCTCAATAAATTTACACACAAGAGATTTTTTTTCTGGGGTGCATCAGGGGAGTTCACTTGATACTCTGTCTTTCTTCTTTTAAACCCTGTCCTTACTTCCAATCTGTCTTTAAAACCCAGCCTTCCCAGACACCATCATCCGTTTACCACGTAGCTCAAAGAATATGCCTCTGGGTCATCACCTCCAGCCACCCTACCCGCTCCTTCCTCACCAGCTCCTGCCAGCGCTGGAGCATCTTCATATAGCATCCTTATAACTGGACCGACTCTTAACACACAGCTTAGGACTTCTTCCAGACCAACAGCCAGCTGCCATTTTATGCTATTCAGTAAATCCACTTTGAACAGCACTGCAAAATCACGCTCACCTTCAAATTCAAAATCCTTCTTTAGTATAACTGAACATTAAATGCAAAGTTAAAGCTTTTCATGAATTTAACTAAGGTATCTCATTTTTTCCTTGCTTGTTTTTCCAAGAACTTAATAGATCTAAATGTTACAAGCCGAAGCGTGTGAATACAGTTCAACATATGAACAGTCATAATGGCATCAGCAGGTCTTAGGGCAAAAAAACCAAAAACCTAAAAATACACAATTAACTTGTTATGCTAAACCTTGCTCTGTGGGCTTTGCAAATTTATTTTTCCGTAGTTATCTTCTATTGTTGCCCTGATTTTTTTATATGCTGAATGAAATGTTACTAGCTGCAGCTTTAAAGTAAAAAACAACAGAAATTGTATTGACAAAAAGAAAAATGCCTTTGAAAAACTAGGCAATACAAGCTGATGTAGGACTAGGTATACCTGAAACACAAAACTTAAGCAAAGGCACAAAAATATGATATTTTCTTGTTAACAGCATGCTCCAGCCATGAACTGGGGCTTAGCTACTCTAAGAGGCTTACAACCAAAACAGCCCTAGGCAGTTCATGTTCTCTTCTCAGGGCAAAACCACATTGGGGGTGGAAAATATACATGTTAAGCCAATATCTCACTTCAGTGATTTCTTTTACTTTTCTCCTCTATCTGCTCCCATCCTCCCTCAAGACCCGAGACAAAAACTAGGTCTACAGTATCCCACCTGAGCACTTGGGTGTTCTCCAGTCTATGTGCCATTCTCGTCAAAGATGGCGGCAGCAAGGATAAAACACCTCTCCAGAAACCATGCACACCCTAAACAGGGTTAGGCAGACCCAAAACAAAGCAGGGAAGTTGTGGTTCGATTACCCTAAATCATCCAAATTTGCCAGACGCTTCCCAAGGTACGACTTTGGGAAGAAGGCCATTCGGCAGGCACACTGAGAGAAAATCAGGCACATAAGGGACACGTTCTGTACCAAAAGGAAATAGGAATAGATTATAGTCACCAAAACATCCCCAGCAAATTGGGATGAGCTGAAACTACAAACTGCTGCAGCTTTGTAATTTTACTACTTTTGAAGAACTACTAGAAAGGAGCTACTAAGTCGCTAACCATTAATTGAAGTAGAAATTGCAAGCTGACCTTGCAGAGAGCATCACAGCACACAGCAACAGGTCCTACACCATAACCCTCTAGCACTGTAAAAACCTAGGAGTCCCGCTATTTTGGTTACTTATTCAGGGGCTGAACGGCAGATAAGCCTTGTAAGACCAAGCCATATAAAAAAATTTGCTTTTTTCTTCAGGGAGAGGGCATGGACGGGAGGAAAACATCCTGGGGGCCAGATTCAGCCCGCATCCTGCCAGCTAGTAACCTCCCATCTAAACAGGTTATCTGTTTCTTCAGGAAAAATAAAGGACCTGAAGTCGTCTTTCACAGGAGGCCAAGCGACAAATGTCCACATTATTATGAAGGGATTGTTTTCTGGTCACAACCACACACCAGCCTGCTAAGGCTGTGTTCAGCTTTAAGCACCGACCCAGTCACCCTGCAAACCGCACGAGCCATTTTCAAGCTCCCCTGCTCCTCTGCCCCAAGTCCCGTACAGCGAATATTTCCGCTCAGAGCAGGGCTGTGCTGGTCCCAATGCTCTTGTTAAAACCTGTCTCCAGCACAGCCAGCTCGCATCTTGTCTCTCTACTCCTCCATGCCTGCTCCAACTGGCCCCAGGAGCGCAGGCTGGCGCCGGGGGACACCACTGCTGCTGGCTCCCTGCTCCCAGTGCCACCTGCACGCACCATCCCCACCCCAGCCCACCTGTTAAGGACAGCACTGTCCCGTCCCTGACTGCTGCAAAAAGTCAAAATTGCTCAGACCATACAAGCCCAGTAAAAGAGAGCAGAGACGAAGAACCCAGCATGATTTATAAGCACCGTTGACGAACTTTTGTTGCAACAGAACCCCAGAAGGTCTTTTGTGGGGCTGAATTTATAGAGATCTGGAATATAAAACAGTGAAACCTTTAACG
The DNA here is from genome assembly GCA_031468815.1 of Morus bassanus. Taxonomy (NCBI): domain Eukaryota; kingdom Metazoa; phylum Chordata; class Aves; order Suliformes; family Sulidae; genus Morus; species Morus bassanus. The sequence continues at coordinate 71,564,096 of CM062567.1, forward strand.
ACTCCTCCAAAGTAGAGTCCTGACCAAAATGTATTTCTTTTTCTTTCTTTGTGGAGATGGGGGTTGTTGTTAAAATATTTGCTGTGTGCCCTGGATGCTAATCGGCATCAAATCTGAAGAAAAAAATTGAAATGCTCTCTCCCCCTCAAAGAAATATAGTAAATTTATCCCCAAGAAATAAAAGAAAGTAGGCTAAACTATCTTACTGGCATTCCTTTTTTGATTATCTCTCAGATACCCTTGGACAGCAAATAAGCTCTTGAAAAAAATATCCTGGAATGTTGACACTGCAAATTTAGTTCATTAGTTTTTATACAAAAAACCAATTATTACAAGATGCTGAGAAGGTTTTGTTTAGTAAATAAAGAATAGGAAACAAATAAGGTACCATACAGATAGTTAAGTGTGTTATTAATATGCTAAAGAGCGTGTTGAAAAATGAAGCAAAAATTATATAGATCCACTCGCATTCACCTCATCCCACAAGAAACACAGTTCCTATTGCCGTGGAACAGCAAAGTATTGTGATTCCTTTAAAAAAAAAACTCAAGTAAAATCTAAACTAAACCCAAAACCTAGCCCTCTTCCTCCCTTTTTCTAGGTTCACTGGTGAAATCATCTTTCTCTACTTGCAAGCTTCGGAAGATGATTAACTAGCTGCTTCTTATACACCTACAGAATGATGGCACTCTGCAATCTTAACATCACCCGGGTGTTTTTTCCTTTTTTATTTAGAATTCATGCTCAATTTTGCATCGTCTGATTGAAGATGAGGGGGCGGTGAGGAACGTGTGGGAGAAAGCCACAGCAAGCTGCCGCACACACCATCCCATCCTGCATTTGGAGGTGAACAATTAAGTGGAGGGAGCTCACTTCAATAGTGATGTGCCGAAGTGAGCATCCAGGGACTTCAAGTCCTCAAATACAATTTATTATTTTTTTTTGGCCTTTAACGAAAAGATTTTACACAAATCAACCCCGTGCCACAACAGAGTAGAAAGACTTGCATCGAACTTTATTAACTCATTTACAGTAGGTTTTTGTTTGTTTGTTTGTTTTGTTGGAACAATGACTTCTGGAAAATATGGTGAGTGGGAGAAGAAATTATTAGAATGTGCTACTTGACTAAAACAATGAAAATGCAAACCCAGTATAATGCCCTGGAACTGCTTTTTTGTTTTGTTTTTAACATGCCTGTCTGGACATTTTCTTGGTAGCACTAAAATTAATGACTTAAGAATCAGCCCCAAATTTCCAAAACTATTAAGACTTTTAAATGGCATTTTCCCCACATATACTCTAATCTGTTTATTTCAGTTTTAAATATGTCTTACCTATTTACAGAAGTATTTTTCTCAATTTTTTTTCAACAGCTCAGCTAAAATAAATTTCTGCTCAAAGTTTCCACATTTCCAGCCAGGAAAAGGGTAACCAAGACAAAAATTGTGCATGGTTAATAGGAAGAAAAATAACAGTGGAATCTTTGCATGCACAAAGGAGGGAAGGAGGGGAGAACGAGGCCAACTGGACAACCTCTCTCTCTTTAATTTCTCTTCTCTGAGGAGATTCACACCAGCCAGTAGACCACCAAGTCTCCCTGACCTAGGCACCTGGAGTTGTGTTGAAGGAAAAGGCTCTGCCAACTCCTCACTAAAGCTTATGAGAGCCTTACTAAATGTCAGGAATGTTTCACCCCAAACTAATATATACCAAAGGGGCATTACATGAGGAAAGTGAAAAGGTGTTGGGGGGAAGAGGAAAAACCAGTCCACAGCTGTCAATCTGATACGTACTCCTGATGGCATCCTGCGATGGAAGACTTTTCACTGATGCACAGAGCTGAGCCAGACCCGCAGTGATGTAGCAGGGCAGCTGCCTGGGGAGTGGGAAGGCAACCAGTGGCAGATCTCATGGTGGAAACCTTCTGCCTCTGCAGTCTGGGTGCTCTTTCCTTGGACTTTCTTGACAAATCATAAGGAACCAAGTGCTTGCCAAGGAACAAGTGGTGCTTCCCTAACACTTATTCTTCTCCAAATACTTATTCTTCTCCCTAATGCTTGTATCTCCTCCAAATTCACCCTGTTCATTGTTATAAACCACCATGCAAAACTGCTGGAATGACTAGATTTTTCCAGCACAGAAAAACCGGGCACAAGGCTGGGCTCGGTGCTCCTCAACCTCTCTCAGGCCTCCTCTCTTGCCAACTCCTCCTATGCCAAGAACCACATCAGCAAGACCTTCCTGCTCCCTCCGCTGTCACCAGATTCACCTGGTGCTATTATTTAAGGCTGTGAGTGGTAGGACAGGGTGGGCATCCACCAACCAAATGCACGTATCTGGTATTCCCCACGTGAACCACAGTTAAGTCAAAGGCTTCTGATGCCTCCCACTTGGGGAAGACCTCAGGTTGTACACAGAGCTCAGACAGCACTTCTTTCCCTTTCTTTGTGGTTCTCAAAAATAGAGGCAAATATTTTGCTCCACGTGGAAACGGGTGAGGGAGAAGGAAAGGAGACAGGAGAACAAAAGCAGGATAAAAGTTGGGGGGGGGGGGGGGGGGGGAGAAAAATAAAATTATGAAGTAAAATACAAAGCCAATAGAGAGCGTCTACACTGTAGAAATGATGCACGGAAATTATTTCCTTCTCCTTTTTCTCTCCCTCCTGAGAAGATGATAGATCAGTTCATATTTTGAAGACTCTACTCAAAGAGTAGAGAAATCGCAGCAAGTAGGAAAATACTAAACACATTATTTCCTATTTCTTCTCCCTTGTAAATAAACATTGGACAATATTTTATTGGTGACTAAATTTAATTAAAATACATACTCATATAGCAGATGACCTGATGCTTTTAGACCTTTGGCAGTCTTTCTGTCCAGCTTCTCATTTTCTGTAGTTACAATTCATAATTACAAACCAAATAACCTCAGGTTAATCCTGAGGCAGGATTAACCAATTTCTTATAGGTAGTCAGGTATTTGGCTTTTCGCTTCATAATTTAGAATAAATTTTAAGCATATAAGACTTCAAAAAAGTCTAACCAAAACAAAACACCAAAGCCACCCCACCCCAAAAGCCAACAACACCCCCCATTCATGTTAAGCCTATGGTTTGGGTATTTAAATATCTTAGCTCTCATTTGTTTTATCCCACTTAGTAATTACTTCCAACTGTATTAAACTGTGACAGTTTTATTTTTAAGAACTTCCACAAATTAAGTTTTATTCAAATCGAATACTGAACAAGTATTCATTAACAACTCAAGCCATGATTCAGTAACAGAATCTGACCTTAATTACCAATTATCAACTGGATAAAATTTACACACTCACACTCCTAGTAGACAATTTTGAAGATTTTGGTGGCTGCAGTTTCATTACCTCACATGCTACAGTAAAGAAAATATTTGGAAACTGGTACTCCAAATTTAGCACAAAAGCAGAGACAAACTCAATGATGCTCATTAAAAGATCCTTGTAAAATTGGGATTGAAACATGGAAAAACAGATACCATTTTTAAATTATTACCAGGATATAGTTCTGAGCATGCAAATAGTTTAAGTTCCTGGCTTAATTCACAGTTTAACTACAGTCTATTATATGACACCTTAGGAGTCAATGCAACCCAACCAGTACATTAGCAGCCTAAATTGCAGACTATGGAAAAGTGTTTTTACCTGGAAGGCTGTGTTACAACAAGCATGCTGAGGCAAAAAGCCATGATCAAAGCACTGAAATATAGAAAGAAATAAATAGGTCGAATCCCTGTATCTGTTTAAACTACCCATACATTCAGTTTATGACCTGTTGGTGTGTGGCACTGAGGAACTGACCTGCAGGTCTCGATGATTCTCTGAAAATAACCACATACTGCACAAGGTTCATTCCTGGGCGCTTTGCCGATTTATTTTTTAAATTCTTTGTGGGATGGGGCGGTATTTGCAGATAAAATGTTGGGTTGCTTCAAGAAAAATATACACAATAATAATACAACTAATTCAGAAACAGAAAAAGTTCAAAAGGACAATAAAAATACTTCGAAGCCTGCAGAAGATTCCATATGCAAAGAGTCTAAAAGATTACAGCAGTTTAATTTACAGAGAGGTGGAAAATATTTGACATAATGATGGTATATAAAACAATAAATGTTATAGGGAGGGGTCAAGCTGAGCACTGCTAGAAAAAAAGACCAAACTGAAACCTCATAACTCTCATTTCTAATATCAAGATGTAGGTCTTAGGAGCTGAACTTCTCACCAGTCCTGTTTTACCAATTTATCTCAGCTCTCATTTCCTCCCTGCTTTCAGGCAGACATTTAATATGTATGTGTTTGAAGTTTAGCTTTCCCACTGCAAATTAATTCATTGATCAATTCTGTTTGAAAACATTACAGAGAAACCCTTTTAAACACAATGAGATATTAGCTCTTGGGCTTTTGTCATGAAATACTGAAGCTGTGTACCAGGGAATCTCAACACTCACATTATTAAGAAGAACACACCCTGCTGAGGGTGAACAGATAACGTTCTCGATGGAGATCAAAAGTGATTTTTCAGAACACCACCCAGCTACTAATTGCTACTACTGCATGAAAGGTTAAAAAAACCCCACAAAACAAAACACTATGGTCCACAGCCAGTTCTTGCAAAATTGCCCACTGAACCACTTGTTATTCTCCCTCTGAAACACTTTGCAGGGGCCACTTCGAGACAGGATACTGATGAATCACTCTGGGTTTGTTTTAAAGAAATGAGGAAAGAGTTAAAAATAATTCTGGTTGCTTTAGAAACTGACATCCTTTGTTTTGGTTGAGATGAAATACCATTATGGGCATGCAATACCTTTTAAATTTGCCACTATTCCAACAATAACTAAAGCTGTTCTAAGAAACTACCACCCAAAGAGAGATCACAGATTTACAGTAAGTTTGCAAAGCTGGAGTATATTTGCGATATTACCAAAAATGCTCAGCTGAGTCTAGCTCGGAGTAACCTGACTGTAACCACCAAAACATGACAGTAACTCACTGCCCACTGACTCCAGCAAAAACACAGCAATCATAACAGCAATATGGGCTTTTCTATTTTCAACAGCATCTTGAAGCTAACCATATTTTCAGCAAATGCAATATTCAACCCAAACCATTAAGATGACATTTCTAACACAAGAACATTACAATACTGCTAAAATTTAATCATAAAGCCAAAATTGTGTAGTTTTAACATGCATTTTAGCTTTGTATTTCACTCAGATTGCAACCTTTTAGACCACTGAATTCGGACTCTCGTTTGCTCATACCGACATTTCTGCCCTAGTCACAAGCATACCTGACCACTGAGCCTTTAATATTTCTTTTAAACACAGACTTTTAAACTTGTAAACTGTTTGCTTTGAAGTTGGCACCACTCCATCTAAAACCATCTTAATTATTATAATCCAAGCGCAGAAAGGGATTTTAGCTTCCACAAACCAGTTCCCAAACCCATCCATGCTGAGCCATCTCCTGCACTCTCCCTGGGACCTGCCCTGAGTCCCAAGCTGGTGGCTTGCAAGAACACAAACCTCCTGTTCTGACATCTGTCCCTGCCTAAATGAACCTCAAAAGACCACTTTGAACCAACCCAGCAATAACTTTTAAAGCAATATATTGGAATATACTGATGTTCCAGTAATAGCCACCTATATACAGTATACAATGCTATATGTGACAACGTATGTGTGACCTGACTTGTAACTCTCCTGATCTGACTCAGTCTTAACATTTTGGAGATTGTTCTGACTCAAACTAAAATTAAAAACATTGACAGGCAAAACAAAGCTCAATAGTTTGCAAACTAAACTGCCATCTCTCCCTCTACATATGCGTATGAATGTACACATTTTTAAGGATGCATAAATAACTGTAAGAAAATAGTTCTCAGAAACCAGAAAGCTAAAGTATTTATATAAAAAGCTGAATCTTTCTCACTCTATCTGCACAAATAAACCCACTGAAGTTGCCAGCTTTGTCAAAGCGAGCAAGATTAGGTTCTAAACATAAATCAATTTAAGCAGTCAGGAACCTACAAGAAGTACTAAAGTTGCTTTCAAATTCCGTGCAGATTTTTACAAATTGAAAGTCATTGACTTAGCCCGTGGAAACAAAGTTAGTACTTTCTAATGCAAGACAACATTGCTATCACATGCAACATAGTTTCTATTAGGGCCATTTAAAATCAGAATAAAAAGTATGGTATTTCTAGATGGTATCGCAAAGGTGGTTTGGGGAGGGTCGGAGTGCGGGGGCGGTGAAAGAGGGTACTGATCTTACAACTGCAATATTGTTTAAAATTCCAGGTATCCACACTGGCCAGGCAGCTTTGGGTTGTTTTGGTGTGTTTTGTTTTTCTTGGGGTTTTTTGCTTCCAAATTTTGCCGTGTATTTATAACCATAAAAGCCAGTAAAGTGACTTGATTTGTGAGAGGCACTACAGACAGACACAAGATAAAAATAAAACTCATTATCTATAAGGTTGCCCTCAAAAGTCAACTAACACATTGGTATTATAAGAAATTAATTCATCAGTATATTTTTGAAAAGCACAGTGTTTTTCTCTAAAAGGTCATTCTTCTAAATTAAGCAAAGTATTAAATATCTTTGCTGTTCTGCTGCACATCCTAAATCTAAGTCATGAAATGTTTTCACAGTAAAAACAAATTACATTTGAAATAAATACATTAAATGAATTTTCACATGCATTTAAATTTGACACCGTAAGCAATGTAAGCAAACAGTGAGGCTTGTTCATATGTTTCATAAACTACGTTAACTGAAAATGCGCATACGTAGTAAATGCAGTACAGCCTAGCTTTGCTCAGAAAGCATCCTTCTTTTAAAACTCCCCTAAACACACACTGGTAAGCATGAAAGGTAGATCAGCACATCCTAGTCGACTGTTTAGGATTTGCGTGTGTCTTTCTTACTGAGCTGGGAAACCCAGACCGATGTCCTACACACCGCGCTCCGCTGCGTGCCACCTCTGTGTCCCTCCACATCTATCCTCTCTCTAGTCAGACAGCGCTGGGATGAAAGCCACCAGAGCTGCTGCCCAGGGCTTTGCTTCTGACTCCCATCCTGCCCCCAGAAGGAGCTTACCTGGACTCTTTCAACCGGCGGTGGTAAAACCTTGGGATGAACTTTGGAAAATGCCTGCCTCTCCCCTTCCACGACGGGAAAGGAAACTTCTACCCACAACACCGACAAGAAAAAGCAGCTCCACAGGACAAGAACCGGGACTCCTCTGGTGCCAAACAGACATGCCAAAGACAACGTCTCTTTGTGAATAAATACAGCGCAAAGGATAAAGCTTCTCCCCTTTTGCACCTACTGGAGTTCTTCTGCAATGAGTGGATTTTCTGCAGCGCCTGTCTTCCTGGCACGCTAGGGTTACAGGAGTGTCTTCACTTATGTAACTTCATTTCTTGAGTACACAATTACCCAACACACCCAAGGCACTCCAAGGCTTTTTTTTTTTTTTTTTTTAAAGAAAAATTAGTTTCTTTCCAGCTGGAACATTTTTTTTTTGAACTTAGGTCTGTAAGCAAAGCCACAGAAACGCTCTGAATGTGGTGTACCAAGACCCTCAGTATCCCAATAAAGTAGACATTAATTTCTTGGCAGCGCATCTCTCTCTCTATGTATGGGAACGTAGGCTGAGCTCCAGACTTGCAAGAGACCTTGACATTCACAAGAACCTCCTCCATTTTCACCCGTGCACCTTTTTCCTCCTACGGCAAGTCATCAAGTATCTGCTGAACATTCCTCCCAAAGCCATACAAGACAGCTACCTATGCTGGCAAGCCCCACCACCAGAAACAAATGCCCTTTCTGCCATTTCACAGCATATGTTTGACTGTATCCTAAACAAAACCCTTTAACTCATTTTACAAGAGAAAGACAGTGGCAAAGAGCAGGACACAAACAATTAAGGGAGTATTTGCCCATGAAAAGGCAATGGGACATTGTGTGGGGAGATACCTGCAATCAAGGCACACTCAACTGCAGTAAGATCTAGAAAATTGAACTCTGCATTTGAATAGCCATCAGCGAAGTCAAATACAGATCTGTCAGGCAGCACATACACAGGCCACAAGAGCCTCATCATAAAGATTTGTACTTGCCTCAGTTTCCTTAAAATACCTTCTCCCTCCCGAACAGGTCTTCAGCTAAAGGCCCATTCAAAACCCGTGGAAACCTTCCCTTTGGGCACACATTCAGGAAAAGACACAGCAGTACATGCTGTGAAGGTACCAGTCACATCCATCATCAGCAGATCTGTGCCAGGCAGAGTGTGACAGAGATCTTTCATCACTTGTAAGTAGAAATGGGCTTTTTAACTGGCAACCCGAGTAGTTAAAAGCACAAAGGAATCCCACTCACCCCAATGCTGACGTTGGATTATAATCACACAGGTCTGAAGGTGACACACAGAAATCACTGGTGTTCATATCACAGTCTCCTAGTGAAGAATCAGGACCCTATCTACCAAGCAGTGTGACAGACACATATAAAAGGGGGAAAAAGTTACTCCCCTTCTCCCAGGAAGTTTAACTTAAATATATTACTAAAAAATACTGATTCTATTTCACAAGCATTACAGATTCCCAAAATCCAAACCTCTGCTCAAGGTCCTAAACATCCTGACAAAGTCATGGCGGCTGTTCAGGTGTCATTCATTCTTTCACCTCAAATACTATTTTTAATCATTTTATCCAAAAGCAAAGTGGTGGCACACTTCACAACCATACTGTGTTTGGAAGTACCATAAAATTTCCTCGCTTCATCGCTACATTACACATCGTTACAGCTGACAGGTCTGGTACAATACAGTGTCACACTGGGAGAAAGGAAGATGCAACACGTAACCGACCTGCAGCCTGCTCTTTGCCATGCTCCCTCAGCCACCCGGGGCTTTGCAAAGGTGGGTAAGGCAAGCTGTCCCGGTGGCCCTCTGAGCTGGCGGTGATACCTCGGCAGTTGCACATCATCACCAGTGCTGCTGCAGAGACAGGGGCAGACAGAGGCATTCCCATTTCTGGCCAGCCGCTCCGCTGCTGGAAGGGGTGGAAACGCTTTTCCAGACCTCCAAGACACTGAAGGAGCAGTGAAACCATCAGGTTGAAGGGCTGTTGACAAATATTTGTCCTTGTCATTATTTCAAGTGGCAAAAAAAAGGTTAAGCTGTCTGAGGGAAATTAAATGCATTAATAGGAACAAGAACAAACATGAAGTTGTCAGGATGTAAAAATGCAACCTCCATAAAACTGTTCATGTTTTCATCTATGCAACCAAGAAAGACACATTAAAAATAACCATGCTACACTCTGCTTGAATGCTGTTTGCTTGAATGTTGACGTAAGATCTATGGGAGAGAAAAACAAAAAGTAAATAACCAACCACACTGTTGTTACACTGTTGATTGCTGAAGATATGCAGTGGGAAACAACACCTCCCATCTCATGCAATTCAACAAGACTTAGGCAAAGAAAACCAGAATTTTATTTGTAATATTTCATTTCTAGTTCAGATCTGTGATGGCTGGCCATATTAATTTACAAATCTTTGCTTTATAAATATATTACATCTAATTTATATTTATGAAGTAAAAATTAAAACCAAACAGTGCAACAGTAAAGCTTCCTTAAGGCATAATGCCAAAGAAAACCAGAAGGCTGCAGTAAACTGCACTACTAAACACATGTTGGGAATACCTTGTACAGGCCAGTAAGAACCTCTGTGCTGTATTATCAAAGGGGCTTTAAGCATTATTACTGCAAATCTTGTGTAACAAGAAGTGGATGAAGCATATCAAACCATATACTGTCCTTTAAAATTCCCCATATAAACGCTAGGCTTTGCAAGATCAGGTTGACATTACGTGTTAGTACTGGAGAGTAAAATGCATTATATGGCGCATTATCCTCACAATTATCCCCAAAACATAATAATGCATATCCATAAAATTAGAGCAAAATAAATTGAAACACATCATGGTTGGCAAATGCACTGGTAAGGTACACGGAGCCTTATTAACACTGGAGTCAATACTGGGACTCTCATTACGATATTCTGGTGTTTTGAAACCCTAAATTAAATTTTATTTAATGATCTATTGGCCATTTCTCCCATTTTAATATTACCAAAGGGCACAGCTAGCATTGTTTGGCTGTAGTAGTTGATTAATTTTCTATAGCTTAAAATGGCCTATGTTGGACTGACACCTAGCTTCCCCAGGAAAATTGTAGGCTCCCGTGCTGATGACAAGAGGACACTGCCAGAAGGAATCTACCAAAAAAAATTTTCTGTCAGAAAATTCATTACAAAATCTAAGGCATTTGTGGAAAGGATGAGCTTCAGCAAGTTTTAGGTTACAAAATATTTTCTAGAATGGTCAGTTTCATCTTTTCTCAAAAAAAAAAAAAAAAATTATCCAAAGCTTTGTTTCAAATTTTTTATTAACTTACACTAAGAAAAGCCAGGCAGACTTTGAAAAGTCAAATTCAAAACCAAGTATTTAAAATTTATAACATTGAAACTCTGATTTAATACATTTTCACTTCAGAAAAAAAAACAGAAATGTGACAAGCTTTGAGTTTTCTGACGTTTTAGTTTCTGTTGCTTTTTCACATTAAATAGAAGTTATAAAAGAAAACAAAGGCACACTTCTAAAAATAATGTCAACAATGACCTATGAATCTAATTTCAATGAGCTTTAATTGCAGATGTTTGAATAGGGTACAAATCTACTCTGAAGATCGTGTGACATACCCACAAGGAATGGCTTGGCACACGCTTATTAAGTGTGGGTTTAATATCTATTGTTCACTCAAATCTATGAACAAATGTACTACCATTAAGAGGACTCATACTGAAAATACTCCTGGTTTAGGTAATTTCAACAGGAATATGTTTTGCTTTTTGCACAAACAACATTGTGTCCATTGTAAAGGTACAACCTTGATTACTGATCCTGAAACGCTGTTCTTTGTCTTTGTTGTGTATACACTCGTCCCTTACAATGGGACGCAGGCACACACAGGTGAATGTCTCTGTTGCATGGAATAAATCTGATGAAGCTGAAATGCCTTCCCCAACCACACGCTCCTAACTCAGGTGAGCATTTGACTCCCCCACCAATATGTTACCAACAGAGGACATCGGGTAAAGAGCCCAACCTCTGAATTTTAACATCTCCAGAGCAGTGTAAAGCCTAAATATAACAAAAAAAAAAAAAAAAAAAAGGTTAACCCAGAAAACCCCATACTACTTCACCAAAATTCAGCCTGTGCTCAGGCTGACTACAAAGCTCCCAAGGATTTTAAAAGAACCAGAATTTCACCTTACAATTTTATTATTAGGAAACCCAAACTTCCTGGCACAACCCTATAACACCCACCTATCTGTGGTAACTCCCTTGTTATGACTTCCATTCCCCTGTGGCAAGCGACTCTGCAAACCAGCCAAATCTCACACAAAGGTTTGCTTCTTCGTCGCTCCTCTGGAATCCCAGGGCGTAGATGAAAGTGACGACTGGCTGCCCTGGAAAGTGTCCAGGTAAAGAGCAATAAAAAAAACCAAGGTAGCAAGACAGCAGCACAAAATTCTCTCTTCTATGGCAAGCGGGAAAGGGTAGGGGATGATCGTTTGACTGCACGGCTCAGTGATGGGAAGGCAGAAGAGAATATGTGGGACGATACTGGAGAGGTGAGGGTAAAACGCCACAGGGAATTACTTAGGGGGGGGTGAAGGAACTTGTTGTGGGATACACCAGTTTGCTACCGGCACCCACCACAACCCTCCTGTGTGCCTTAGCTCCAGTCCACAAAACAACGTTTCCATGCTCCAAGGATTTATTGGAAAGATAATTTATATTCCTAAGGAACAGAGCTGCTGCACACATGAAGTCCTACAGGGATATTTAGTAGTTTATTGCCAACTACTGACATAGAACATACTCTTGAATTAACCCCTTAGATGCCCTCCTGAGCATATCTTCTCATTTACTGGTGCCTCTTCCAATGGTGCACAAAAATTTGAAGGCAGCTTGATTTGTTGCTATTTCATCACATAATACTACTGCATCCAAGGTGGGGGCACAAACTCCTCCTGCCCTTACACATTCTGACAGGTTATACTAAATCGTTAGACCAACGACTTCAAAAGCAGCTAATGAGTCAAAGCACCCAACTGCCATTCTCTTAAACCAGCCGGGTTTTCAGCAAGGGATTTTCTGAAAAATCAGACCCTATTAAATTGTCTCAGACTGGGCCCACACAAAGCTAGCTGCCTAAAACCCTTCTGCAAAAACACACCTGACTTCTGTATGCATCTACTAAACACAGCGTTGAACAGATTGTTGTACGGACAATGCAAAATTACGGTAGTTAGGAAGTAGCCTCTTCTTCCGACTTGTAGCAATTAATTCCGAAGTCAAAAATCTTCATAAGAGAAGATAAGAGAATTTTCAAAGGCACTATGACGTTGGTGACGGGTTTTAACTAATTTTCCCGCAGAGGCTGATGGTAAAACTCCTGCCAATTAAAACAGCGTTCATCTAACAACTTCCAAGTGCTCCTGACAATCACACTCATAACTCCTAGGTGAGGTAACGACCTGTTTCAATCTTTTGGAAAATGATCTTTAAAGATAAAACTTATAATTAAGCAATAAAACCCTGATATTTATCTTGCAATGACAATAAAGACCTATAATAAAGCACGGATGTTCAACCAGAATAAAATCTTACTGTGCTCGGCACGAACTGGTTTGTGACCATAGATTTTATAACATACAAAACCCAAACAGTAAAGACTGAAGCAGTATGGTACACCCGTACAGTGTCTCAAACTGACACTCAGACCACAACAAAAGAAACCCATGCGTTACTTTAAAAGTAGCTCAGCCTCCCACCTGACATTTCCCCAAAAGCCTTATCCCTGCCTCTCAATGCCCCTGTACTACCCACTTTCTAGATGAAAGACAACTTGCAACAGTTTAGGATCACTTTTGGTAAAACAAGCTACACAAACTTACACCGTCAGATTTAACATCACGAAAATATTCCCAAATATATTAATGGTAAGACTTGTGCTTGGGTTTTCTTCTGGAGTCTCCCTCTAAATAAATTCCACGGTTGACTTATAGCCACCTTCTCAATGTCTTTTCACAATACAAGCCAGGACTGGATGAACCAATATTAATAGCTCATCCTCCAGTATGTACTGTGTCCTGTCATCTATCACCTCCAGGGCCATCAGCACTGCTGGGATTTATAATCAAATCATGGTACATAACAGAAAAATGAGCAAAGATTCTTCTTAATTTAAAATGTCATTAATTCCATTATAATTATATTGACTGCAGTAAAGGTCTGCCATTTTTAAACGATCCACAAACACTTAATTCCCTGTGACAAGCATACATGTACTGAAATAAAGATATAAAGATAAGCTGACACTAGCTCCATGTCAGGGAAGTGAAAATATCTGAGAGGCATATCTACACAACATTGATTAAGACTACTCATAAATCCAGCAAACTTCAGAAAGGCTCCAGAAGCGAAGTAGACGACAGGGCATGTCTCACTTCCTTCAGGGAGGAAGCATTTACTGAAACCCTACACTGTCAAAGGTAGCTGCCAAAACAGCAGCAATTAATGCTTTCAGCTGCATATGCCCAGCCTATCCAAAATAATTTTAAGGTCAAGCTTCATCCATCTTCATTTGTTTTTAATTTTGCCAAGGTAACTGCGATTAACTTATCAAGTTTCAGGCTGAGCTACTTTGGGGTCAGGGGAGATGGGAGGGAAAGAAAGGTTAATGCAGAGTCGTGTGTTTGCCTTACAAGCCTAAATAAATAACTGCTAGCGATGCAGAACAATACTGCATTTTAAAAGAAACAAGAGTCAAATCCCCAGAGCTGAAACAACCAAAACATAAGTTACTTTAGCGCTTGGAAAGCAGCTGTCAATATTAACGAACATAGACATATGCAAAAGGCAACTGAATTACACACACACACACACAAAAACCCCTCGCTGTACTCTTCTCTTCTAGAAATGCAGCAGAAGCAGTATTTCCAGTTCCCGAAAAGAACAGCTGTAAGCCAGTCTGGGGGCAACAGAGGATGTCTAAACGCAAGCAAAGTTCTCGTATCCAAACACTTCAAGTTCTCTGAGCAAACAACAATTGCTCATATCCAGAGACGACATCGCCAATTTTGCAGGCTCCCCTTCAACAGGTACCAGGCCTGCTTTGCTAAATAAACACTCCAGCAACAAAAGTGAAAATGGCTGCAGGCTTATCTGCCACCCTCCAGTGACACCCCTGCTTCCCGGCCAGGGCACTCCGTCGCTCAGAAAGTGTTTCTCAGCTCCTTCCTGCACCGCCTGGAGTGTGCTGAACTATTGCATAACCCTGCTGCAATAAATCCCATCTTCTGGCTCCCTGTGCTGCCCCTGTGCTTGCACAGTTTGGCACGGCTGTATTATTCAGCTTCATGTGCTGCCAGCTCCCACTTCTGCATTTGCAGAATATCTGCGCGCACACACACACAGGTAGCAGGTATGCTTTGCTAATTAAAGCAACAATGCTCTTCTCAAATGTCTTTGTACAATAAATATTCAGCTTGTTTGGTTGTGATTTTGTTGGGTGTCGCCCCTGTCCCCCCCCCAGTACAACTTGGAGATAAAGATCTTGTCACAGCTGTAAAACCCAATGCTAAAGCTACAGCCCAAGGTTAGGCTTTGCCTATTTATACAGCAGCGTCCCTACTTTAATGCTTTAAAGTTCTCGTAGTCCATTTCTGTCTTTTTCATACAAATAATATCTGCAAAAGCAAAATGTCTTTGTTCATGTAGACCAAACAGAGCCTTTTTCCCGGTAATAGCCTGGAAGCTAATAACTATTTTAGAGCAATTCCAGTACAATGAAATGCTGTTATTGGCTGTTTATGTAACAGCGAATTAACCCCCACCGATACCTTTCAGGAATTCATAACCATAGTGCACAAAATGTACTTTGCGAGAGCTTGTTAATATGGTAAGTGCAAAAGCTGTCTCGATTCAGAGGACTGTCTTTCAAAGCAAACATGCTTAACCTGCAGTTTCAGTCATGGAAGAAATTACTCAATTAATTGCAGACAACAAAAACAACAGGGTTATAACTAATGTACAGTAAATGCTCTGTGGGTGTAATGCAAGCTCATTTCCCAGTAGTGTACTCTCTTACATCCTAAAACATTTCTTACCGCACTGCTGTAAAATAGTTTAAGAATGTTAAATTTACTTGGATTTTTCCCCCCCACACACATTTGTTTTCTGGCAATGAATATTATTATCAACACAGGTAGGGTTTGTTCTCTTAAGAAACATGTTTACAATATAGTATTTTGCGGCACAGTATTTTTCATACTTTCTTCTAGACAGCACATCATCTTTTCCAAACTTAAAGCCAAACATCAGAATTTGCAAAGTTTTTGCCTGCACTAATGATACCCTTGCAGCGACAAGAGACCTCGGTGACAAGGCTCAATAAATTCCCACCTGCTTCTAGGAATTCAAGCAGGCAAAGAGTAGCAAAAAGCTCAAGAGCACCAAAAGACCCCATCAGTGGCAACTGCTCCCATTCTGACACTAAGCAAGAGACGGAGCAAAATGCTAATAATCAAAGATAACAGAAGGAAAACTTACCAAAGCAGACACTGATGTCTTCTTCCATCATTCCTCCCATTCATGTTACAGACATCTGTCAATGACTTGATCTAGGCTAGACATCAGCATAGGGCTAACATTTAGACTCGCTGCTGGCTTACTGGTCATGGATTTTCAGGATACGTTTATATGCACACCTTACAATTAAAACGATACCAACTAACTTTGTTATCGTTAAAAATAAATTTAACAATAAAGAATTAAAAGAACCCCCTTCTAGCGTATGACAGCCGGTTCTCGGCAGACGGTAGAGATATTCATAAACATGTATGCCTCCCTTTTTCCACTGAAACCAGCCCAATACCTCAACACCAGCCTCCCCTAAAGTCTTACGACATTTTTCTCAAGGTAGCCCCCACGCAAACGCATCTAATCCTCTTACCCCGAGAGCCACCCCCCCGCCACACACACACACACACACAACCCCCCCCCCCGCCAACAGCTTTATTTCATTTAAAAGGATGCCTGCAACAGTTGGGGGCTGCTGGCCGGCCCCCGCCCCGCGCTCCCCGGCGGGTCACCCCCCGCTACACCCGAACGACCCTGCCACATCGCGTTAGGCGCAGCGGAGTGCCGGGTTAAGACGTAATCTCTCTCGCCGGCTTACGGATCCCAGGAATCCTCCCCCGCTACCTCACCATGGCAACGGCAGCGACGGGGAAGACGGGCCGCCTCTTACGCAAGAGGAGCGCGCCGAGCCCTGCCAAAAGCTGGGCTCTGCACCCCGCCTAACTCCGGGAAGAGTTGCAAGAAGCCTGCGGGTCGGCTTTTCTTTTTTGTTTGTTTGTTTTGGCGATATGTTGGGGTTGGCTTGGTTGTTTGTTTTTTCCTTCCCCCCCCCCCCCTTTTTTTTCCTTTTTCTCCTTTTTTTTCCGCATTTCCCACCGCCAACCAACAGCCGGCTGGCGCAGATTTAACCCACTCCAATCCCATATCCCACCATGGAAAAGCGACCGCAGCAAAGCCGGTTCAACAAGACTCAATTCCCATTCCTGCTTCCCATTAATGGGTGCAAGCAGAAAATTGTTGCGCGTTTAACTTCTTCAAATTAATAACCCCGGGGAAGGCAGAGAACCGGCAGATGAAAGGCAAGGTGTGGACTTTGATCGTGCAATCGGATCCATGCGGGCAGGCCCCCCAGCCCATGTGGAGCACCGCTGAAGGTCAGCCTAGGCTGATCAGGTTGCAGCAAGAGAACCGTAGAAAGCAAGCCGAACGGAGGTGGAAGAATCTATACACCCAGATATCTGCCAAAGAGATGAAAGAAAGTTTGCCTCTGGTGCTGGGATTTATGATAAAGGTAAATGAAGCCATAATAAAACACTGGCCAAGATACTTAGGTCTTCCTTCAGGAAAACACTTAAGCGTGTGCTTAAACCCATTACTATTCAGGGCAGCCCATAAGCATTTGCTGAAGGTTAAGCATAACGTTCTCACAGGGGAGCCCTTAAGTTCTACGCTGATTAAGGTTCTTTTTTCTTCTAAATCTGAGCCACTGTGAACCAACAAAATAAATTGCCCTCGTTATATTTTAATATCACCTGTCTTCTTTCAAATTAAACCAGAGAATGCAAACAGAAAACAAGCCTTATTTTACATTAAGAGGGTAAACCCCAACTTTACATTCCACCAGTTTGGGGTTTTTTCTGTAAGATCAACAGGCTGCACCACACCATGCATCCCTATGAATGAGCACCTTTCATGAGGAAGAAAGCAAGCACACAGAAAAATGATTGCTCTGCTATTCCTAAAACTCTGGAATTCCCTTGATGTGCTGTTACAAGCCAGAAAGGATCACACAGAGCAATGCATGCATACATACATACATACGCTTTATCCAGTGATCTCTTTTGAAGCAAACCTTAAAACGCTGTAGATGGTGAACATATTTCAGCTATTAAAGGTCGTGGGTAAGACAGCTATTTATCAGTTCAAGTAAGGTCACTGTTACATCCACAGGCAGAGGGCTTTGCCTATTGCACATATGACTCTGCCTGCCCTTAATGCCCCGAGAACTCTTGACAAGCTAAGCATACATAACAAGCCACAAACCTTACATATAAATGTTACAGTTCATCAGCGTTCAACAGGGAGGTATCACATCTGCAACTGCTTCGGTTTCTGTTTCACAGCATACGGCCTCTCCTCAGAGCTCTTCGCTGGTGATTTCTTCTTGGTACAAGAAGAGTTCTTCTGTACAAAGAACTTGTATCCCCTGTTGGAGGAAGAAACCTCGCTAACTAGTGAATCAGCAGTTGTGGCTCTTTCCGGAAACCTCTCTCCTTGCTGTCATTTAGGATATATGCCGCCCCACATACTGAACTGTTGGTTCATTTACTTTCTTTATAGGCACAGAATAAATGGACCTTGGAAAATGGTTTGTTCCAGTTTTAGACTTCTACTGGAGCTAAAATCAGGGTCTTGTTTGAATTCTGTAACATACAGTTTTGAAGGAAAACATTTTTACGTAACTATTCTGTTTCCCTTTTTGGTAGGCAGCCTTGGTAGGAAAGCTTGTGAGAGGCAGTCAAATCTCCTATTGCAAGTCTTGAGACAGATGGCAAAGTACCAGGGCAGAAGGTTACGTTAAGGTCAAGGTGTTTCCCATTCTTATTAGCCATATCCAAATGCTATGGGCAGGCAGGAACATCTATACTATATTCACCTCCAAGAAACTTTACCTCTTCTCCTCACTTGCAATAATTTGCTCTGCTAAATCCTGAGCTAAAGGCATCATCATCTTGCTGGAAACCTTGCTGCTATAAATGGGTAAGGACAAAGAAAAAAAGAAGAACCTCAGCTGTCTGTCCCTAAATGACCAATTTACCTTCCAGGAAATAAAGACCTCACCATGCTCCTGTACCTTGGCATGGGAGCTGGGCAAAAGAGATGAAGTTTGAAACCCCAATGCCACAATTGTCCTGATGTGCCCTGCTCAGCTTTTCAAACAGGAAAGCAAACCCAAGAAGTAGGTTTATGATCTTCTTTCATTTAAAAAAAAAAAAAAAAAAATTGTTCATAAAAACAAGAGAAGGCCACAATCACACTGCAAAAAAGTGAAAGTGCATTCAGCTGTCCATGGATAGTAAAATTACCCATGAACTTTATAAAGCGCGTCCTGGGGTGAATGCTGTAGGACTTCTGTTTAACCAGAACAGCAATGCTGCGAAAAGGGGGAGAAATTAGATGTTCAAAGTCTTTCCCACTGTTC
Source organism: Morus bassanus (assembly GCA_031468815.1). Taxonomy (NCBI): domain Eukaryota; kingdom Metazoa; phylum Chordata; class Aves; order Suliformes; family Sulidae; genus Morus; species Morus bassanus. The sequence continues at coordinate 71,583,059 of CM062567.1, forward strand.
CCACAGCTTAAAGACCTACGGGCACTAAATCGACACAAGCAACAGGAAGAAACGAGTAAGTAAATAACTACAATCATCACCGCTGTGCAAAGAAGCTTGAAACCAAAGAAAAAGAAAGATCAGTATGAACAATCCTAACTCTAAATTTGTAAAATGAACATAGAAGAAAATGCCTCCTTATGCGAGATCATAGCAGGGCCCAAATGGCTTCAAGACAAAGCATCTGTGAACTCCTCTCTCCTGTGAAGGCTCAAAGTGGGATGCTCAAGTCAACTACCAGTGAGTTTTCCCGCAGAAGTGGGACCTTCAGGAGACCATTTCTACTGCCACCTGATTCACAGCAAGGACCTGGCAGCATGCGATTACTGCGCAAGCTTCTCTCTCCTCCCCCAAAAAGGGGCACAAAATGAAGGATTCTAACTGTCTTTGGTCATTAGTGACTGGAGATCACAGCACCTGTATTTCCCTGCACCTCCCTCCTGGAAGAGTATTTTAGCAGTCTATTAAAAAATTATCTAGTAATGAAACAAAAATAGATTACAAACTGACCATCTCCATTTTCTAAAGTTGAAATCCCAATCTCTTCCACTGGAGTGAAAGTCCAAGTGACAAAATAAACCTTGAACTATGTCCTAGCATTGCTCTACTCATCATTTTTGGAAACAAAGAGCACCCCGTCCCAAGCACTGCAATTTAGCAAATTCATCCATATACGTGTCCTGATGCCAGATGTCAAAAAGAGGAAGCAGAAAGCCTTCAGCCAGCCAGTAACCAAACAAGTGTTCCCCCGATCAATATCACTGACGGGAATCACGGTTAGAATCGTAAGGGATGCCAGCGCAGTTACTGTCATACCACCGTGCCCTGACTCCAGGCAGGCAGCTGTGCTCCCAACCCAGTGGTCTCCAAAATTGGGTCTCATGAACAGCAAGCAGTCATCTAGATATGATGGGGGTGGGGGGAATAAAAAGGATAAGCTATTTGCCATCGACATGTTCAGCAAACTCAGCCTGTGTCATCTTGTTAGCTCTCCCAGTGGTCTCCAGGAACAAGTGAGCAGGAGAGATGACAGAGAAGAGCTCTGAACTGGAACTCACTGGCAGAGATAAGGGGGTGACATAAGGGCCACAGTCTTCTCCTCTCCCACATTCCCCAAAGGAAAAATGGGTAGCCTGCATATACGTATTGGGGTCTCTCTAATCTCAGCCACTTCAACTGTTCCTAAACGCTAAACTCCATTTCAATGGAAAAAACAGGGAAAACAAAATCTGTATATTCCTGATGTGTAATATACAGCTGTCACAAGAGACATCACTGCAGATACAGGAAAAGAGAACTATTTAACTAAGTATTTTTTCATTTTTATTGAACATAATTCCAAATAATGAATGGGGAGAGAAGAGTTCACTATGCTATCTAGCATTCATCCTAAGTCAGATTGCAAGATATGTTAGAAAAAGATAGCACGTCTTTGGAACCGCTTTAACTATGATTAAATAAAAATTCCTACTTGGTTTGAAATAATCTTAAACAGTCTTTCCAATGGTTTTGTCCTCCCGTTAGACTGTGATTTAAACCAGGTATAATGCAATTTTGAATCATATTCAAACACGGTATCTCAACCAATTTAAACTATATTTAGATCACAGTATTTTTACTACTCACGAAACCTAACAGAGGAACAACATGCTTGGAATGTCTGTCACAGTGATTGAAAGAAGTCTATGACAGGAATAGCAAACACTTATTTTCCCTTCCGAGATGCTGTCAATCTGTTGGCTCAAGGTATCACTGAAGTAGATTGTTTCTAAGAGGTACCTCACACTGGCCCGTCTTCTCCAAAACAAAGATGATTAAAATATCCCCTTGTTGCATAACCTTGTCTGCTTGCTTATTGTCTTGCTATCTCTGTATCAGGGGAAAAAACTCTTTGCCAAAGCTGGTAAGCATGTTAGTGTTACATAAAAAAATTTCATTTGCCTAAGTCTAAAAACGTCCACCTAATGAAATTCAAATTTTAATGTGTGTCAATTATTATTTACATTTAAATAATCAACCATATCACTCAACACAACCCCTAAGATATAGACCCCTAAGCAAGGCTGTCTGTCACACAGCATATTCTGCAGAGACGATCAGAGCCACAAGTATTTATGACACAACTTTCCAGTTACTTCATGGAAGATGACAACAGAACAGCTGCTCACCCTACACTAATGCTGGTTCTCCAGGATGGGTTTCTATGCTGCTTGCTCCTTAGGCGGTCAAAACCAAGGTTCCCTCATCCAACCACCATGTCGCGCCTGCCCAGACCACACAGAGGTGTTTTCCACAGGGACTGAAGGCGGGAGGAGTCTCTGGGGCTATGCTTGGGCTCCCTCTGAGCACAAAGTTAAAGGAAACTGATATGCCAAAAAGTAATGGCATGACTCACAGGATTCATTACAAGTTCTTCATGTATCACTGTCATAGGTCCAACTGTGGGCAACCAGCAAACAGTACCTCTTCTCACAGTCACCAGGCTGAGGTTTCAACCGCATCGCCGAGTGGCAGCCGTATACATTGCTCTCCCGAACTAGGATCTGCCGGGGTCCTTAGGTCAGGCACATAATACATGGTAAAGAGTGACCTGTTACTGCACATCACCCATGTCTGATTGACAGCATCAGCACACAGCTAAGGCAGGCACGTCTCTCTTGAGCTCTGGTGGAATAAGCCTTGAGGCTCAGCTGGAAGAAGACAGGCCGGTAGGCTGCCAACATGAGAGGATGCTTTTAATAACCAACAACAGTACTGCACGACATGAGACAATGCAGCCCACGAAGGGCCGGAGGCAGCTGCGGTTGTACGGGCTGGGTGGTTCCTTTGTGCTCGGTGCTAAACTGGGTTCAGGAGAGGTGACCATCACCATTACTGGTTTTTTGGACCAGCCTGGGGAAGAGCGTCTCACCGGGTCACAGCACCACCACAGGGCTGCCGGCTACAGCACTGGGGTTTTCAGCCACAGCAGAGAATACCACCAGTTTCCTAGCCAAAAACATAGGATGTGAAATGGTTTAGGAAATGTTGTGATAGAAATTAAGATGGGGACTTCAAAAAAGCAGCCAAGCAGTTTCTGACCAGTGGATATGGATGTAAAAGCTTTCTGAGAAACTTCAGTACCGAATAGCTAAGACTGAACCAAGTATCACCACTCAGGAAGCACTGAAATTACCATGAGAAGGGACTGAAATGCCACAGCCTTGAAGCTCTCTGCTGATTATTTGGAGGGGAAAATAAATAAAAATCAAACAAGGATAGGGATACTTACGTGTTCAACTAAATAGTCCTATTTGCTTTTCATATGTAAGTATTCATGTTAACATATATTGTGCTAAAAAGATTCATAAGACATTTATGTATAAAATACAGGCTTAAAAGCAGAATTTATCCCTCTGCATAATGTTTTCTTGTAGATACAGGGCTCTTGACTTCAAAAGGGACTGCTACACAAAGGAATCATTGTCAACTTCCAACTTCTGTATCAGAAGTATTTAGTGTACAAATCAAAAAAAGTTCACAATTCAGCCGCAATCGGGAGCTCACATCGGGTTCTTCTGCAAACAATTCGGGAAAGGATGGCTGCTGTGTAACTCGCCGGGGTGACCCCAACACCCACCTCATCGCACCCCGCTCCACCTGCAGCTCAAATCCTTCTATACCTTTGTTAAAACCAATGGATACAGATCCCGTCTTCCTGAGAGCAAAGACTTGATTTCCCCTCACACCCACTGGTCCTTTCAGAGTGGTGTCCTTTGAGCTCTGCGGGGGCATGTCAGCTCTTTGCTCCTGCTCTTTTTACCCCTCCTTAAATTTCAACAGAGGGACTTCTGCAAAAGCTATCTATTTTAAACCATTTGTGGAGAGACCTGGATCTACATTTCCACAGCGATAAGAAGGTGGGACAGAATTTTCTCTGTCAGCAGCAGACAGGCAGAGCTCCTTTTTGACTAATTGTTTTAATGCTGCTGTGGTTTCCTTGTAGTATTAATTATGCAGTAGGGCGCCCACAGCTTTGTATAAGCATCTTTTTGAATTATTTAAAACAAAATAAAAGGGAAACAACAGTTACTCAGCATTTCTGCAAACTGTGCAACTCAAATTTCAGCACCAATCACAGAACACGCTAAACAACAGATAATGTAGTCACCCATGTGCAGGCCTTGAAAGACAAAGCACAGGTCAATTCTACAGCTGACTGTCCCTTCATACCAGTGCACGTGCTCAAGGATAGAAGCATCGTAGGGTTACCAAGGGTACTACTTTGTGGGTTCAGCTGGATAGTTTCTTAAAAAGAAAAAAACCCCCACCAACCCAAAACCCCTAACCCAGACCATAGCATAAGTGGAAAAAGTATGTTAAATGAAACAATATATTTCCGTTCAATTTTGGGCTATTTCAAACCAAGACTTCAAAAGTGAAAGACCAAAGGAAAAATAAAGCTCACAGACTCCTGTATGATTTTAACCCAGTCCTTGGCCAATTCAGTAATACTTGGGTCTGATATTATAAACCAATACAACCGATATTTGACGACATGGTTTTCCAGCCAACATGGAGCACCCTTCCCTCCTGCTCCCAAGTCCATCCCAGCCCCGGGTCCTTGCACAGCTCTGTTAAACCGTTCCCTTTCATCCTGATGATGGAAGCAGCATGGGTAGCACGTTTTAAGAGAGCTCCTTTAAGGCTAATGAGGAAATGTTGAAATGAACCAGGGTGCAGTCATAGCTGTACGACTCTCCAAAAGAAAGCATTTAGGAACAGATTCATAAACAAGGGGATTGCGGCTGTCAGTAGGGGCTTAAGGCCCATAATCAGGATCAGACAACACAATGCGAACCACGGCATTCGCCGCAGTAGTTACTACATTTCTGTCCTTTTTCCAGCAACTTCTGCTGACTCAGGAGCACACATTGCTGACATCCCTCCCCGGAGTGCTCACACACACAGCAAACTCCTTTACATGCACACAAAATCAACAATGTGAACACGAAAAGGAGTTTGAAACAAGTATATGTCAGAGAACTTAAAAACCAAAAGTTCCATCCTTTAACCACCTCTCTTCTCCCCTCCCCGCTCCAATACTCACATTAAGTGTTGCACTGAATAAAAGCAGCTGAACAAACAATATTGGGATTACTGGAAAAAATACAGTGGTGAAATTTTGCAGGATTTTAGCCCACTACAAAGACCCACAGTTTTTTTGTCCAATCTGGAAGACAAATTGTTTCACTGAGTGAGGATTTCCCCTTTTTTCAGAAAGGAAAAACTCACTGTGCATGTGTGGCACATCCTAAATAACCAAAAGCATCATGGGAGTTGTTCTGCATAGGTACCCACCCCAGACACTGCACAAGTAACCCTGCCATTCAAAATGTGGGATAAAAGGACTACAGAAAAGTTTAAAGTACCACTTCCTGAAATTTACAAAGTTACTATTGTTACAAGAAAATACGTACAAACAAAACCAACTGAATTTATCCAACGCTTCATACAAAAATCACTTGAACTGAAATTTTTTGCACAAAAAAATATGAAAAGGTCACACAGAAAAGCAACTCGGGCTGCAAAGTGACAGATTTCAGGCATGCACCAATGCAAGCAAGCAAGCGTTTGCATTAATAATCCTATTACTAATAATACTGTCTTGTATATACATGAAAAACAGATAACTTTGGCTATCTCCTAGCCTCAGTTAGGTTATAACCTTGACATCCAAACTAAACTTCAGCACATTTATTGCCAAATTCCTTTCGGCATCAGATTTAGCAACTGTGGAAAAAATATTCCAAGTTTTGTCTTTTTTTTCCCCAGTGAAATATTTTTTACAGTTTCTTTAGTCTAGTTGTTTTCCTCTAAGTAGTTGTTATCTCTTCTTCTATTTCATTATTCCATGCCAGCCTCACAACCAGTTTTCCATTTTTCATCGACTGCCCAACTTGCACTCTCCCAGCTAAGCAGGAGTTCTGTGGAAGAAAGCTAGAGGTAACAGCATACAGTAAGCTAGACATGCACCCACAATATCGCACTCTTGCAAAAAAGCAAACATTGTGCTGGAACAGACACAGCAACGGAGGTCCATGAGGAAAGCCTTCTGCTTTACTCACCATTACTGGGATGTCAGCAGGAGCATTTTGGTCAAGTTCCACTGCTGCGCTCCATGAAACATGTGGACAAGTCAGAGAAGAGTAGAAAAAGGATGGATTATGTATCTAATCTAAACAAAAGGAAACTGAAGGGAGACAAGGTAACAGTCTTCAATTGTTCAGAAGGATGATGCAAAGAGGAAAGGAACTTATTTTCAAATTACAAGAAGAAAGACTTCACCAAGACAGTAAGAAAAGCTTTCCAACAGAAAGAAAAGCACTTGAATAGAATATATATGATATATGGATATATATACATCATATATATATCTGATAAATATTCTATCTTTTTAGTAGGATGAGAACATATATCTATATATGAAGACGCTAGTTATGGTCAGAAGTGACCAAGACTTTGCCAACGCTGTCTTAGGGTAAGTGGTTTAGATTATTTCTTGGGAACCCAGTTAAGCCCTGTGATTCTGCATGCAAGCAAACTACCTAACCCTTTTCCCAGCACCAAGTGCCCACTGAGGCCTACGAGAGGACCAGTCCCTTTATTTTAAAATACACAGAAAGAAGAGAGGCTTTAGCTTTGCTGTCCCTGGTAATCCTGGGCAAAGGTCAGGTACAACCTGCCCCTCAATAGCAACTCTAAGGCAGAATGATAAAAGGTGACGTAGCCATGTAGAGTACTGCAAGTCACCTGAACTGCACGAAAAAAACAAAGTCCATGCAATCAGCTACAGAGAAGATCAAAGCAGGGGGTTGCAGTTAGATGCTAAGAGGACTACAAATAGCAAAGGGCAGAAATCTGCTGGAACACCACCTTTGACTTCTATATACTGTACCAGCAGGTGATGCATGTTATTTGTGGATATCAGCTTCCCTGTACCCTGCTTCTAAATACAGTACATCATTTTTCCCTCTCCTATGTGTATTTTGTCTACACAGATTATTAATAGTTTGGGGGAAAAACTATTTTACTTGTTTACACCATCCTTCGAAAAACAGGAATCTTCCTCAGTTGATGAAAAGCATTGATCACCCATCAGCTGTCCAAACAAACGAGTTGCATCTCCCACCTCACTGCGATTTAGCTACAGCTACAATTTTGGGTTTAACCTAAGGAAGTGACTTTTTTTCCTGATCTCCCACTACTTTCTTTTAAGTTTCCAGGGTGGGTTTTTTATCTGTCCTTTTCCCCTTTCTTCTTCTCCTCTCTCTTTCCTCCTTCCGACCTCTTCTGTTCTCCAGTAGCTGCTCTTCTTCACTGCTGCTTCTAACTTCTCTACACCATGCCACAGAGTGGAAGGCAGTGGAAGAAAAGCAGTGGGACGAACACATTGAGCTCCAGCAAAACCGGGACACTCCTGGTGCCCTCCTCCTCCAAACATTCAAAAGCAAAGGTCTCCAGCTTTCACTGATCCATCAGCAATAACAGACTAATACTGAAACACCAAGGGCAACATCAGATTTTGGTCCCATATCAAGGTTGACTAAATCAAAAAATATTTCACATACAGAGAGGGTGGAAAAAAGAAGAAAGTGTGAAGGACGGACTAAAGATGCAGAGAGGTACACAATTTGTGCTAGTCTTGTGGGTAATGCAGAAACACAGTTGCAGTCACCCGAAAGCAAGGATGTGAAAAACTACTGTGATTTTTATCCCAATCAACTTCAGTCCTTGGGCTGGGGAAAAAAAGGGGGGGGTGGGGGGGTGGGTAAATAAAAACACTTACCAAAACTCTTTAAGAGCAAAGGCATTGCAATAATGTCTTGCGATGAGGGGACAGGAACTACTGTGTCTCTATGGGACAAAGCACAGGTCAGAGAACAACACAGGTGGCTTCAAATCCATTTTGTGTTCTCTTGCCTCTGGACTGCTGTCAGGGTTGGAGGAACCCTGACGTGATCTGGATGCCTGCAGCCTGCCTGGATTACGCTGACCACGGCGTACGAACTGTTGTGTCCTGAAGGCTGGACCCCCTGACACACTCCTCCTGACTGCCACAGCATGGTGTGCAAGAGGAGTCCAGGGCTGAAGCACGTTCTCCAAGCCAGGGAGATGTCAATGATCTTGTTAAAGCCATTCTAGACTTTTTTTGTGAAAATTGACAGGTCCGCAGTCCTGGTGAAGATCTTGGCCACCATACGTAGATGTTCCTTTGGCTTTCCCTTTTACTGGCAACAGCAAAAGCAGCAGTGTTTTAAGAACTGAAGCCCTCCATGGAAACAATTCAGGCAGAGCAGAGCACCTCAGTAATTACATCACTAACATACTCTTCCCTTAGTAAAGCCTTGTCTATAGCACATGTGTAACTAAGTTTCAGCAACTTGTTTTAGAGTCACTTCTCATGCAAAGGAACTGTTGAGTTTAACTAGAGCAGCTTTTGACAAACAATTTATCAAAACCATTACTGGGCAGACACTTAGTTTTTTGTTGTACAGCCAGGACCAAGGGTGCTTAACTGAAAAGTTTATTTCTTTTTGTTGTTCCATGCAGGTGCATTAGAATTGTTGTAATACTGGGCTTTGTTTGGTAGAAAGTTTCTATATGTGTATATATCCCCCACATGCATATATGTTCCAAACTCCAAGGAAAATAAACAGAAAGTTAAGCTGTGGTCATACTTTTATTTATACTGGTCACAGCCATCCTCATTTTCTCTGAAGTAGCCAAAACTTTATGCAAGTGCATGGCAGGTACATCCTTTGGCTTCATGAGACATACTTGACGGGGTAACAAGAGCTGGACTGAGCGAGGTTCTTATGGGCTAGTCACATGGATGTCATGCTGCACTCATTTGGAAAGTACCTAGCAGCCATCCCTCAACTCATTTTGAAATGAGAAAGGTCACTTCTTCCTGGTTTGTATAAAGGTTATCAGAAAACCACAGAAAGTTCCCACAGTAGTAACTAACAAATATTCTTAGGGGAATAAAACAAAATAAAAATAGCTGTTTAGATATGCATGCATGTACAAAGCTGTTTTCTTACACACAAAATAGAGGACTTCATGGGCTGAACTCTGACAGAAGGATGGACATTCTGCAACAGCTCCCCTACCAAAACCAGGCAGCTAATATGGAAATTATCTCCTGTTTCCTAAATACAAAGTGCACTAGTATCAACAAACAACTGAGAAACTACTGACCAAAATTAAGGAAAATAATAAAAAAAAAAGCCCAAAACAAAGGTGCAGTTCAGATCGGAAGAAGTGCTGCCCATCTAACAATTTCCACAGATCTTACCAGAACTAAGCGTTCTTATATGGGTATCTAAAAGTTAATTTGAAAAAGTAGACTTTAAATTCTGGTTTTGAAGACACGAGCCAGTGTGCTTGGTTACACAACATGCTACAACTGAGTTTCTTCTTCTACTCGGAGCATTAAACAGTTATAAAAGGTGTTAGTAAGTCCTTAATTACGTCATAAACCTCGGCAGTGTTTGATAATTTCTTAAGGGATTTGACAGAGGAAGCAAAAGGTTACAGAAATCTCAGTTTTCTTCTCAGGTTCCTTACCCTCACAGCAGTGCAATCACGTGGGAGAAGCGAACGTGAAAGTATCAGATGAAAGCAGGCAGGTAAATACATTTCAAGTTCCTTTTTACTTTTTAAAAATCTAATAGTTTAAGCCTACTTCAGGGAGTTCTGGCTCAAGACTGAGCACCTGAGGTTAACAACACTACTAAGCATAAGCATTTTGTAATCAAACCCCTAATTTTGTGCTGTGTTCAAGCTAGCAGTTACTAGCTGAATTAGCTCCCGAATTCAGTGCTACCCGAGTTGGGCAGCAAGGGCTGCATGCACTTGTGGCACTCTACCATTAAAGATCAGGGGAAAATCTGCTCCATCCCAGCACACTCCTTCCCAGCCCAGGTCTGCTCCCCACCTGTCCCCGAGACCATCCATCAGCTGGGGGTGATTCACTAGTTTGAAGGCAGGGTTTTTTCTCCAAACACTGCAGTCCTTCCCTGAGCTGCTCAAGCATCATGTCCCGACGCTTGTGCACAACACATGTCGTAGAGGACTTGAAAATTTTGCACGGCCTCTTTTATTTTAGGAACAACAGAGATGCTGCTGACTACAGAATGACTTCTTAACAGTGCTACTTTAGGGGGACACCACTGGCTTTACTTCCTCAGGATGTAGCTATGTAGGATGAAACTACTGCTCATGTAATGACAGTAACTAGCTGTCCTGCCACATAGCGATGTCTGCCCTACCAAGGAAAATATAAATATGTGCCGAAGAACCAAGTTCTGTCCCCAGAGTTCCAGTAACTTAAATCCAATAGTAAGAAGCGTGCTCAAGAAAAACTCAGAAGGGGATTTTTCCTTCAGCTTTTCTCATATATGAAATATATGCATGTATAGCAATATTCCTGTTTTAGAAGCTCTAGTATTTGTTTTCCGTTAGGCATTATGAAACTTACTTTAGCAAATATGTTTTGTGGGTTGTAATCCATAGCTTGTTAACCACTATATTCATTTAGGGACTACACATATGCTTTTTCAAATACAGACATAAGGGGAAGTAAAAATCATGCCAGAGAGCATTGGTTAGTTCCCAGGAAAGACGGCATCTAGAATTTGGCAGCCTTCAGACATGAGAAGAGTACAAACACCATCAGACTCAAAATTTTAAGTAGTTTGCATGGGCCATTTTTTTTGTATTGGTAACCCCAACTTCTATAGTTATTTGTAGCTTAAACTGTCCTTATTTAATACAAAATACATAGCATTGTTGCCTCTAGCTGTTGCATTATTGTACTAGAAAATGATGTTTGCAAAACACATCCCCACAATTCTGAATGCTTCCAAAAACTCATTTTTACTGGACATTCCATAAAAATACTGATGTAATTCACTACATTGCTACCAAACCTCTTACAGAAGGAAAGTATGATTGGTAAACAGAAAATAATAAATAAGTTATCACTGGGTTTCCAATAAAGGAGAGAGGGAAAAGCTGTCACACCAAATCACCAGGACACACCAAGAACTGGTCTCTACCACCCAACAGAAAGTGGGGCAGAGATCCCCAAGGTAAAGCTGAAATTATTTAAACTACCTTCACACATCAGAGCGGCACAGAGGTCTCAGGTCCTCCCAAAAGCCACAGCCATCAAAGCCTTCATGAACCCTGCTCCCTGCTCAGCCAGGTATCAGCTTCCCGATGGGACACCCCAGCTCAGGCACAAGCCTGGCTGCCGGCAGGGGACCCTCCGCTTCCCAGAACCAGCATCCTCGAGTGACAGCTGCCACAACTGAGCAAGGGATCTGTATCTCACATTCACATACGACAAATAATAAATTCTCCAAAGCTATCACGCTAACGATGAGGCTTCCTAATTGGGAAAAACACACCTGCTCCAAGGTAGCTGACTGGCTTACTTGTTTTCTCTTTGGTTTTGTTATAGCCAAGATGAAGGAATCACAGCTTAAGCTTATGGCATTTTTTTTAAACAAAAATGTACTGTTGGTTCTGTTAAGAACAAAAAAAACAAAACAAAAAAACCCCCACCAAAACCCAACACAAAACCAAACCCAAACAACACAGAAAAGCCCCCCAAAACCCCTGCCATCAGCAGGCATATCTATTTACATGTGGATAACAAGAGGAAGCTCACATCAAACATCCCCTTCAAGCTGCTTCCCCGCTGCTGATGCTAAAGTCCCGGCTGTCCTAGGAGCTGTCTGGTTCCTCTCCTCACCAGCGCTTCCCACCCCTGCTTTGGGGAGCATGAGCTCCCCGAGCGAAAATACAGCATTATGCACAAGCAGACCCATGTCGAAGAACATCATGGGGCTGGGGAGCCAAGCACTGGACCAAGGCCAGCAGCACAACCTCCCCTCAATCGCAAATTTTCCTACGCTGCTTTTCCTCTCTAAACTGCTCCACCTCTTGCCGTTCAGAAAGGTTGGCCATCACTGGGTGGCCATCACTTGGTGGCCAGCCACGTGCTCTCCTCATTTTGTTGCTCAGGGATTGGCCCCGTGCCCACTTTGGCTCATTTTTCAGTCCAGTTGGTAAGAGACAACATTTAAAGACAAGTCTGGGTGCTTGAACGTAACACTGTCAAGGGCACAGGTTTAGTAGCCATCACCAAAGATAAATTTATCCTCTGCTGATCCATCTACCTCTTAGTAACTGAATTCTGGATGGCCTCTAAGCAATGAACTCTGAATTGTAACAGGGCTTCTGCACACATGGCTGGGTTCAAAGTACTCACTATGTTACAAGGGCAACAGAAAGCTGTAGGAAGAACATATTCTTATCACCACATAAGAAAAAGATATTTATATTGACATTACAGAAGACCTCATTGGGAAAAAAAAAAAGCCCTCAAATATGTTCAGTTTTTAAAAATCAAAATTAACATTTTATTCTTCAGATTGTGATTGCACTGTAAAAGGGAAATAAAACCATTCAGCATGCTTCCTCGAGGTTTAAGAAAGTAATTAAATACTGTACAGTTTATAGTATTTAATTTGCCTCAGCTTCTGGAAAATAATTAGACACACGGGGGACACATTCAAAATTTTGATCTAGTCTACTTGAAAACTGTTTAAAGGAAATATTAACTGATATATACGGTGCTGAATCCCTCTGCCAATACTTGCTGATTATCCCAGCAGTCTTCCCTCCTATTGCTGTATGAAAGAAACAGCCAACTAATTCATTAACCAGGAGGTGTTGATTATACACATATTGTTATCAAAAGCACAAACTACACTTTTTTCCTTTCTCTCAGTTACAGTAATTTTAGGTGCTAGCAAAACAAGCAGACTGAAAATATTCAGTCTGAAATCCAATACTTAAATAATACTTGGGTAATGGCGCCTTAGGAACCCAAATAAGACACAGAAATTTCGTACACACAAAGCCTAGCTATGCACAGCTAGTAGCTATTCTCAATTAAGTATTCTATTTTAAAAATGGGTAAAGCTGAACAGGAAGAGAACATTCTTTTTTGTCCCGGAATAAGTATGTCCTCAGAGCTGGAACATTCCCTGATTTTTACATTTATACCTCCATTAAATTCATATTAGTTTCCAAATGCAAAAAAGTGTGCCCCCCCCCTTTTTATTTTGCATGGCCTAACTACAGAAGACTTGGATTATACGTATAAGTAATGAATGCTGCCTTCTAACAAATTGATTCAACTGGGTATTTTCTATTTTACAGCCAATTGAAAGAAGCCCCCAAAACCATGAAAAATAACCTAGCATTTTTATCAGCACTTCCCATCCATCTATATTTATGAATATCAAATTCTGTAGTTACAATGGACTCTGATGGCCAGAGCCCCAAAAGTGACTAACTGTAAAACAAGCTAGTAGGTGAAGACAATTTAGAAATATCACCCCCCAAGGCCAAGTCTGTCATTGATTTAATACGTCAGGTTTGGTCTCTAACTAAAACTAACAGTGCATGTTAATGTCATACGTAATCGCAATAAAGTGTTATAGCTCTAGAAGACAAAGTGCTACATGATTCAATAAAACTCTTCTAGTACATGGTGTAACTGAATTATTAAGAGGTAAAGTACAGGCATTTTAAGGCTCCTCCTCATCAGCAAGATTTCTTCCCAGGTAAGCTTAAAGACTATGATACAACCAGCATCTTGGCTGCCACATAACTGAAGACAAGGAAACAGAAAAAAGGAGCTTCAAAACCAAAAAATCAACAGAAACATGATCTGAATTTTTCTTCCCTTAATTCTAAGAACAGGGTCCCCCTCAGAAAGGGAACATTAAGAAGGCAAAGAGCACCTATGCAGAGCTGGATCCTCAGATTTCTATAGCTATAAAACACCTTGGACAAAATCCCAGAGAAACAGGCTGAACAGAGTATATGACAACAGCCTCTGAGTCTGTACTTTGTTGTCACGCTTTACATTTTTTGTTTGTGCTAACTCAGTAATCAAGAACTTAACCCACCACCTGGCTGAAATAAAACTAGTTTTTGCTTGAAGTTTCTCCAGCTTCCCTCATTGCTTTGCAAGGTCACACTGAGGACTAGTGGTATCAAACGCCAAGAAAAAGCAAGATGTTTTGCCAAGCAGGCAATATCTAGTGCCTCCCTGGCAAAGGGCAGACAAAACAAAGGCAAAGGCAATCCATGACTCTGGGAAATGCCTGCTTTCACTTTTCTTTTTTTTTTTTGAAAGTCCTCCAAAGCAAAATGCAGAGGCCCATCACTAACTGAAGAGAGTTTTATACAGCATTTTACTTCGTCAGACAACAGTCAGGATGGCAAGGCAGTATTTTCAGTATCACCAACTCCTGATATATTTCAGCTGCTCTTTTTACTTCTTTCCATTGTAAGCAAAAACATTCTACTTAATATTTTGCATACTCTTGAGCAGAATGTTAATTACAAAAGGCAGGTGGATTTACTTTCAGGAAACACAAAACCTCATGGCAGTAACTTTTCAGAGCTCAATGATAAAAACCTCATCTGCTTTATAGTTCCTACAGCACCGCTGAAACATCACTGTTACACCACGAGGTTGGTAATTCATGTAGTATTTTCAGAAAAGGCTTTCTCTTACCAGTCCAGTCTGTGTATAACTCACAAAAGACCTAAGTTGGTATCAGGTTCATAAAGGGTAAAACTGAATATTTCTGCGCAAGTAGGACATCTATTGCAGTCGCTCATTACTGCTTCTAGCACTTGCCGTATGATGTCGCTACGGGAATGGGTCATAATCCTTCAATTTAGCTAGCTTTTGAAGGCCTATCCCAGCAACTGCCTTGCAATAAGGTATCTTTTTTCCCTTCTCAATATCATGTACAACAGATGGATTCCATGCCCAATATTATTTTGTGCAATGTCCTGAGTTATACCACAAATGGGCTTACGTAACACAGCTAAAACAAACTACTCTGCAGCAATGAATGGGGACTCTGTTGTTGAAGTCTTTGCCAACTGCACGCCTCATTCTTGGTTCCGCCATCGTTGAGTAGGGACAAAGGCTATATTCTGTCCCTCACGGTAGCACAGCGACAATGCTGTAAATTAAAGAAAACACAACACACTGAAAACAGACTCATTACTACTTTCTTACTCTCAGTTCCAATACATAAATGTAGCACAGAGTACCTCACATCGTGCTGAAAATAATGGGAAACAGGGATAAACATGGGAGAGCCTTTCCATCGCTCAAAAACATAGATCCCACATCCTCCATCTGGATTCAGTTTTGTTGGGTGGTTTTTGCATCAACCATCTATCCTCGTTCTTACCTTTTCTTCTACGTATTTTCAGAGTTGCTGTTCAAGCATATCAATAATTTAACAAATAATCTTGTCCAGAACAGCACAATTGATACTCCTATGAGAATCTGCTCCACATTCTCTGGTGATGTCCTATTTCTCTCCACTATCTTTATTTCAGACAAATACAAAAAATCAAGTTTGGGGAAAGATCTAAGAAAGTTTCATTTATAACTACATGTAGCCATTTCCCATACAGGTAAGTAAATTATACAGTCCCGATTCCTCCATAACCCCTTGTTCTGCCCCTGTTCCCTTTCTGCCTCTCCTTTTCCCCACATATACACGACATGGGCAGTCTGGCTGCTAGGTGAGACCTCAATACCATCACGATATTGAAGATAACCTAAGTGGAGACTTCAGAAAGCACACATCTAATAATAAAGCTGTTTGCAGAAAACTGTGGGAATTCCAGAGAATATTACAAGCCTAGAAGGATAGGTACGCATATAGAAATAGCATAAACCAGACTTGATTCTGATGTCCCAAGAGAAAACACTTCTGTGTCAATATTATGCTTGCCTTAGGAACAAAGAAATGCCTATCAGCATCCTTATTACCTTTAGAAAAAAATATAATGCTAGTACACACAAACATCTGACTATTTTCAGTAAGTTTTATCAGGATTAAACAGAATGATATTAACTACCACAACGATCAAAGGCTAAAGGGTACCTGACCATCCCCAACATTGCCACCAGAGTCTCTGGCTCAACAGCCCCACTCATCCCCTGCCTATATGAGCCACTGGTTGAAAAAACAACCCAAAAAAAACGCCAAAATTGTCTGTAATGAATGGCAACCTGACATTTCATGGAGACAATTACATTACAGTTCCCATAATGTTTAGAAATTAGATTTGAAATAGGAAAAACAGTGAATGCCAGGAATTAAAAAAAAAAAAAAAAATAAAAAACAAACAAACAAACAAACAAAAAAAAAACCCAAACCCAAGAGTTCTCAGGTTAACAGGACCCCGAAACAAATCCCTGCCTGTAAATTTGGGATATGTTCTCATGCAAGCAGAAATACAAATTAGACCAGTCACTAACAGGAAAAACGTTTTCCTTTTTCTGTGCTTCCAAAGAAGCAGAGAATTTGGTGCAAACGCCACCCTTTTCTCAGAAGTCGATTTCTACAGCAGTTGAGGTGAGCAAAAAATCACTATGTGAAGGCTTCACAACACAGAAGAAACATGCAGCCCATCCCAGGCTATGACAATAATCTAAATACTCCACCAAAAAACAGCTGGGTATAAGTTTAGAAAGAGTTCAAGCATTATTTACAGCTTAGACTGTAAATACAGAGTGAAAAACACAGCTACTCATGGGCACATGTTGGGCTACAACAGCTGCTGGGGTAAATAGTGCCTGATGCTAGTTTTAAACTGGATTTGTTAGAGTGGAAATATCAGACCTCAGTGGACTTTGGGCCACAGTTACTGCTCTGAGTGCCAATGGGCCATGCTGACAGGTCTGCAAGGGTCGCTCAGTCACCTTCAGGAGTGGTCTCAACTGTGTCAAAAATAGAGATTAAAAACTCCGCAACTCCACAAGGGCCACTGCGCTCTCCCACGCTGCTTCCGATTATATATTGTACTTGAAACCATTCTGATATAAATAAGGATACTGGTGAAACCAGTCCAGTGACAGCATCACTCGGATCAATTTCTTTGCCAAACAAACTAGTAAATGGTCCAGGTGAGCGAAAAGACCTGCATCTACAACCCTGAGTAACAACAAAACTTGTAGCTGGTGGATGCTGCCGTGATGAACAGGTTCCCTACGCCACTCGCCTGCTTCTGCAGGGGTTTAATTTGGAGATATCATAGTTTGACATGAAACTCCACAATCACTGGATCAGGATTTTTCCCAAGGAAAGTACAGCATGGCAACAGCAGTAAAAAGAGAAATTAAGGTTTTTGATGTTGCATAAACATGCCTGTACACCTACTGGATACGAGCACTGAGAAATATCTGAACCCATAAGCTTACTAACTTCCATGCTGAACTTCATATTTCAAATTAGCAGCCACTCAAAAATTTCTGTTACGCTGAAACCTTCCTAAAATTAAGCACTTCAGGTTCCCTTAACCAAGATTTTCTACTATTTTAGAAAGTAAAATAGTAAAATGCCCTGTAAAGTTCCTCTACTTCCTTTGGCTTTTTACTTTTGAATTTCCCTTTTATTTACTAAGAATGTTTTGAGGCTTTTTTTTTTAAATATTTATTTATTGAAACACTCCATTGGAAAAGCACAGCACAAATACAAAATTATTTCTTTAAATGAAGTCACATAAATCAAAAGCTTACCTTCAAAAGAAGTCTGACAACTTTTGTTTACATGCCCTAACTTGCTCATTTGCATTCTGTAAAATATTTTGAAGTCATTAACTGGAAGTTACCATATCCTCTATGGTACACAAAAGAAACCTTCATCCTGCAGCCACAGTCATTTTGTGTCATTAATCTGCTGCATGATTCAAGCACATCTGGATTTCTGGTAAAAGCCTATGACCAATAATAAAAGCCATACATAAACTAGCTCAGCTTGGACTCCTGCATTCATTTGGGAAATTGTCAGCAGCAGCTCTCTCCTTGGTTGTAGCTGTATTACTCAACACACAGTGCACAGGAATTGTTTGTGGAAACATTTGGTATTTTTAGGCCTGGCCTCTCAATGGGGGAATTCCACACCGAAAAAAAGATATCATTTATACACTCAAACCCCTCATTGTGTCCTCCACTATGAATTTACATACAGGGGTAGAGGGTGAATTGCTCGGCTGTAAGCTGGAATTTACAATTGTGCTTAAGCACCTGCTGAAAATAACTAGGAATTATGCTCTTGACATGAGCACATGCTTCTCCTTTTCTGCAAAGTGAAAGCCTCAGCTCAATACGGGACAGGAGTACACATAAAATCAATCAATACTGAATGAAAGGCCACAAATCTGCTCTTCTAATTCCCAGTTCTTGTCTTAGTTGAACAAATATGTTCTTTCAATTTAGTTTTTAAAGTAAGATATTCTGTATATAATTTATATAATCTGTATATCATTTTTCTGGGGGGTGGGGGGAAAGCAAATAAAATAACCTGTAAGAAAAAAATATTTCCATGGGCATTAAGCGTGAATGGAGAGAGAAAGTCAGGAAGAAGCAAAGACGACTCAGCCAGAATATTTACCCACCTCTTCCTCTCAGCTGCATGCTCCAACATTAATGCCAGCTACAGACAGGTACAGACAAAGTTTTCCTTGGGGAATATATTTATCTACTTAACTGCAAACTAATACTTTTTTTGTGACTGTATGGAGGATTTTGTATACACTGAGCTTCAGAGCATTGCTGTACTTCCTCACCACCACAGGAGCACAGTTAATAGGAAGGGGATGAAGCAACCACTGTGACTTGGAAGAGCATTTGTGTAGCAATTCCTGAGCTTCAGTTTCTGAAGAGAGAAAACGGGTGGGGCAATTGGATTCATTTCCAGAAAAAACTCAGCTTTTTTTCCAGTAGACTTTTTACTTAAAAGTCTGCATTGTTATTATAATGATTCTTTAGTAGAGCTTGTAAGGGCACCAAAGTAAGCAAAGCAGTGTGTGTATCAGGCAGAGCTTTACCAGGGGAGCAAAGGAGTAATGCGCTGGGAGAGCGACAGCCCCTTCCTCCACCCATTAGCAGACTCCTGGATGGTTTGCACACACCTGGTCAGCGATACGACACAAAAAGCTACAGCATGGCTTCACGCACCCACGCTGCAGCATCATTAGCCTTCTACAACTTTAAAATGCTAAGTAAGCATATATGCAGTTCCCACGGTGGGATTTACATACAAAGCAGAAGGAGCAAACCAGGCATTTTAAAATTTGTTTACCAAACACACTCTTCTCATGCAGGCACGCATAAAGGATAAACCCACATCGACTTCCACCACGCAGCATCATGCCAGGTTCCTCAGCACTCCTGGGCACAAAGATAGCAACAGTGATGGAGAATAGCTTTTCCAACCTTTAGACAGCCAGAAGTCTATTCCCTTTATCTTGCCATGAGGCTCTAATCGCTGTGATTCATGTTTTGTGGTTCCTAGGCTAGCGCGGTTCCCCAGGCACAAAGTCAGCTGCTTCACAGAAGCTGCAGCCAGAGCAGAAATCCGCAGCCTGTACATCACTGGGGCCAGGCTCCCCTGAACCTGCCAGGCTACTGCTTCAGAAATTAAAGAGTGCGAGCCCTCGTCCACTGCACACACAGAGCTGCATGTTCAGAGGCATGTCTGCCATATTCATTGCAACAGCCCAGCTGAACCAAAGACACACAAATGTAGTTGCAGGGACACAGAGGAGGGCTTGGCCACTACCAAAGGGAATTAATTCTCAGCGGCAAAACATCCAGCTGTTAATTACTTCTCAAGATGAACGAAAGTCTAACTGTATCTTCAGGCACTTCATTTCAATAATTCATTCACCATCCTCAGATGAAACTCATAAGAGGGAAGAGCAGACTGGGCAGCTCCTGGAACTGGTGATGCTGTTCAGAGTCGCGTCCCACTGGCGCAGCAAGGCAACGGGCCTCTGGATGAACACATCTATAGCTCATTAATCTACACCCCATAGCACTAGGCACAAATATATGACGGGGCAGGGAGTCTTGTGAAGAGAGCCACACAGCTCCAAGAACCCAAGAAAGGGTTCTGTTGGAAAACTCTGGGTCAGTGGTGACCACTGCTACCTGGGGCAGCCAGGAAAGACCTGGCTTCATCCCCCAGTATGACCCTCAATGACCGTTCCAGGGCCTGATCCAGCAAGGGCTTTGGGCACAAGAACTCCTTATGCTTTAGTAGAGAGTAGCTGCCTACACACCTTGGTTAAGCTGTGTCTTAATCCTCCTGTGCCTCTGCTTCTTGACTTTGTGGTAGTTGTAACAGCAACACCTTATTTTGAAAGTTCTGTTGAAAGAAGTGCAACAAAAAACATGGAAGCCCCAATTACAGTTGGTGAAAAATGTTACTATTGAATTGTTTTGATTTTGGATGACTTCAAGGAGAATAGAGAAAAATGACAGGATGAATGCCTGAGTCAGTTCCAGCTATTTCCTTCATTTTTCTTCTAGCAGAGAGAGAAGAAAACTGGCTGCATGAATGGTACTCCAACATCAATGCAATAGTAAAAACAGAGCACGGCGTAGTTTGGGTATTACCTATGCAGAAAACCTGACAATTGTGAATTACTTGGGTTTGGTACTGCTTATGTCTAACAGTTTTAAAAACATCTGAGGCAGGAGCGGAGTTAAAAAAAAAAAAAGAAAATGTAAAACAAGCTGGCAAGATGAGTTACAGACTTGCTTGCTATGAGAGAAGGGTGATTGTTCTATTTGTTGCTTGCCTATGTTTACTTTCTATCCCTTCACAGTCCTCAAAACCTCTGTCAGTTCAACAACAACAACAGCCCTTCTGTGTAAACAGAAGTCTTTGTTCTACAAGCCCAGGTAGGAGACTAGTACAAAACCTTGCAGAGGATATCAAAACTAATGCAACAAAAATATATTGGGTGGAGGGGCGAAAAGGTTTGTGTCACCAGAAGGCACAGAAAGAACACCGAGTTTCCTTTGGAAGAAAGAGTAAAATTATCCTCCGCAGGAATTCCCTTTCCAACACATGAGCGCAGTACGTTGTCTCTCCTTTTGGACAGTCACGTTAAGTGGAAGAAGAAGCATGGCTTTTCAAAAGCATCCCACCTTCCTGATGTTATCTCCATGTGAATATTCCCTTTCAAAGTTCAATCATTCCACCTAAAAATTCTTTGAGGAACTGTTCAAACCTTGTGTAAGATGTCGACTTTTAAAGAGTAATCATTTAAAATGCAAAAGGTGAGAAGCAAACAATGTAAAAACAGAGAGTCACGGGAAAGCAAAGGAGGGAGGAAGGGAGGGAAAGGATTCAGTTTTGCCTCTCTACAGAAATTGTTTTGATACAGTATCCCTGTTGCATGAATTTTCCATATGCCTGTGTCAGATCCACTACTTTAAGCCACAGAGCTGTCAGATGCTCATTTTTTATGGTGTGCTTACGTGGCAGGCCAACTGTTGAATCAGTCAGTTTTTTACAAAGCCAGGATCTGCAACCCAGAAAGATGTACATGCTCTTCTGGCCAGAAGTCTCAACTTTGCAGCAGGAGTGAGTCGGCAAAGCAAACCACTATATTCTGGTACCTAACAACTGTTATCAGAATTAGTGCTTTTACATGAAAAAAATAAAACATTATGAACAACATAGGAAATAGCAACTATTCTGCACACATATATGAAGCAAATACCACAATGGAAATGCAGATTTAAACGATCAGATGCTATCATAAATTGACAATTCCTAAAATAGTTCAGAAAAATCTCACACACTTTTGTACACACTCAACTTTGTTCGTCTTTAACAAAATGAGGAGCAAGAGACATTTAGTTCATGAACAAAAGCTTTAATATTTCAGTTAAAACTTAAGACTGTTGTAGACGAAGTAGAATTTGCAAAAAAACCAAACCAAAATAAAACCAACCTGCACACACACTTTTTCCTTTACCCATATCTGATTAAGAAACCCCATAATCCCACAACTAAGTGAAAATATCAGTCACGTAGGTATCACTTTACAAGGCTGAAGGAGGTGGGCGCATCTCCAGCATGTTTCTTACCTCACATCCCCAACCTTTAGCATCTGAAAGATTATCTCCATTCTTCATGCCTCAAATTTTGCTAAAGTAAAATTGCATATTTAAATGCAGCATACATGCTAATCAGGATGCAAACATATAAATAACAGAACGCAGATCCATTAATCAAAAGTGATTACCAGCTTTCTTTCCATTTACTGGGGGTTCTTCTGTAAAATACCATTATAGGTACTGTTGCCAAAACTGTGTTTTTAAAGCCTCTTAGAGAAAAAGCTGATTAGTTATAACATTGGCTCAAGAGACGTGTTTTACATCAGTGTTTACTAGAAATGTGAGACTGAAATTAACTTGCAGGTAACCAGTACAGAATTGTGCATCTACATTAACCCTTTCTGTTAGCTTAAAAACAGGCTTTGTCTCCTCTGCCCCTTTTCCTCGCATTAGTAGGTTTTAAAGCATTTCAAATATCTGAATGCCCTTGCAGAAATACGTGGTTAACCAGAAACTTTCAGCCCTGGAAAACACTGACCACTACATCCTTTTCAGGCCGTTATTTTCCACCAGAAAAGCCATTAACATTCAGATTCCTCCCTGTTCCTGAAGTATTTTTAAATAGCTTTTTATAATTAATACATCCAACTACAGAAGGCCAACATCAGTGAGCTAGGACTGTTGCTGGCCATGCTGTGCAAATTGTGATTTCCCAGCCAAACTGAAAATCAGAAATTCACAAGCTGCATTTATAAGCTTTTAATACCTGACCACAGGCGACACATTAAGGTCCACAAGAAAATATCTCAACAGGTTCAATCTATCTTTTACCCTCAATGCTACAGACAGAGACACAGGAAAGGAGGCTGCGAGGCACCTGGGACACGCCAGCCTGCTCATCACACACTCTCTCTACTGAACTTCCCTTTGACAGTCCAAGACGGTAAACAGGAGAGATCTACTATGCAAATCTGGTCAGCATTTTACAAAAGCAGGGAGGTTGAGCATTTAAAAGAAAAGCTGCTAGACTGTGAATCTCCTACAGAATGGAGAAATCAAGAACTTTTATTCCCCTCCCCGCCCCCCAAAAAAAAAAAAAAGTACAAAAATTTCTGTAAAAGTTTGGAAAAATATTTCAATATTAACTCTTTTTGCACTTCCAAACAGTCCTAAATGTGTTTATACAGACCTATGACAAATGCAACCATGTGCACACTTGCTTTTTCATCTTGGAGACACTGTGAAATACTGCCTACAATAATGGGTCAGTTTTCAGATATATTGAAAATCCATTACTTGGCATTGCTTCCCAAGCATGCTACAGACAGATCACGTTCTTTAAACCTCTGAACCTTGATTCTTAATGCACCGTGCTTCTCTATAGCCAATTTCTTGTTCTGCTTTCCAGAGCACTGTAAAGATGTTATTCCTAAAGAACATACTTTGTTAACTGTATTTTTTAAGGCCTCATCATGTAAACGCTGGGTCACTGCAGTAGAAATGCCATTATACCTACAACTTCGTTCAGGGAGCAAACAGAAGCATGTAAGATGTTGGCAATATCAAAGCTTTGTGAGACTTAAGAACAGGAGGGAAAAAACAGGGAGGATAAGACAACACTATGAATTTGCCTGTTTCTTAGATGCCCACTAGACTGTTGGTTATATTTGCATTAGCAGGCAGAATGGTAGAGAAGCAATATCCATAGATAGTGAGAACTGGAAGTCACTCTGGAAAAAAAGAATGAGAGAAGGAAAAAAAAAGCACACAGGAGGAAAAAAGTAGAGAAACACCACTTGCAAAAAAAAAAAGTTGTGAAGAAAAAATGTTAAAATTATAGTCTTAAAGAGGAATGTGCTATTCATTTATTTTAGTAAAGGCATGATAGAAGCCAGCCATAAGATACTGAAAAAATATTAATAATTAAAACCTGTTTTGTGCTGAAGCCATATCCTGCCTGGATGCCTGTGAAAACTTCCCACGAGCTCCGGGACGTGCCCTGATCTGCCTATGGTGCCCACTCACTCTAGGATATGGGATCCCTCCGGCAAAGGCCTCAAGCAGGAGATCCCAACCTGCTCCATCAGGGAATCTCAGAGTTTGCCCTGACAGTACTGTTGCGTATGCAGATGACACACCAAGACAACTGAAAGCTTCAGAAAACCATAAACTGTTAAGACTGCAGGGCTTCTAAGCAAGCCTAACAACTAGCCTAATTAATAAGCCTAAGAGAGGGAAGATTGACTGTTTCAACAGGGAAGCAGATCTGCATTTAGCAGCCAAACAACGAAAACTGGCTTGCTTTCTGCCACTGCGGCAATGGATTTCATGTACGTGAACAGGGATAGCAGCCAGGTTCTACAGCAATCCTGGTACCAAACCTTGCTGAAGAGGTACTGAAGACAAACTGCGTTTCACAAGTCTGACAAAAGTAAAATCACCCTGTACCAGAACAGCAATTCCTCTGGTATCTCCAGAAGTTACATCACTCTTTCAGGTTGTATTCTAGAATTCTAAGAAAAGAATGGAAAAAGCACAAAAAGAAAACACTATTTTGAAACATGCTAATGGACACATACACCTGGACATTACATACAGACACGGTGTCCTAAAATAAATGTAAGATTTTATTGGCACAGAAATATACTTTGTTTAGAAGGAAAAAACAGCAGGGGAAAACATAATCAAATGTTCCATAAATTGTTATCACGAAAAAGGGTACTATCTCACCACCTAACAAATGCATGCAACACTTGAGACAAATTCAGCAAGTCTGCTGTGTATACTACATAAAGATTTGTTTGAAAATTAGTAAATCATCCCTATAACAAAGTTTAGCATTTTCACAGTTCCTAATCCGCCTCTTAGCCACAAAAGCATTGCCCTTACACTGAAGAAGGCAATTCCCTTTTAAGATTCAAGGCATTGAACTATTACAACGTACGCACTTAGCTCTACCTTTTGACAACTGAGAATTACAGGAACTTTTTGGCATATTAAGTATTTTGCCAATAAAAATTAGAGAGTGAAATATTTTTACATTACATCATTACATGTACTTACATGTACATTAATACATACACCATTGTGTTTCCTTCATAGATCTGGGACAGAAATACTTCTTTCTGTAAGAAATCCTGAAGCAGGGAAAAAGGTAAAATCGGTACATCTGCTGTGCAAGAGACATGCACTCCTCTTCAAAAAGCACAGCGGCTAGAGATTCCTTAGAGGTAACAGAATAGCAAAACCACCAGAGAAATTATATTTTAAGTGCCATTTCTAAACATTTCTTTCTTTTTCCTGGCTCCATATTGTGTCTGCATTGCAACCTTTAGGGAAAGGACAAGCATGCAATCTCCCATCTGACTTAACAAAGCTCAGTAGTTAAAAACAATGCCATTCAACATTAACTTACCCTACTTCCCAACCCCCGAAATTAGGCCAAAAATCAGAGGAAATCATGTGGTGTGGCACTGGATATTCCATGACTACCACTGCTGGCAGGGCGTAAGCCACGTATTTCATAGGTAACTAGGAACACACACACAGTTGTTTTGTAGCGACGCTACACCACAGGCTCCTGCTGAACCGCTGGCTTTTCCTCCCCACATCTTGTTCCAAACGTTTTGCGATTTCAGCCCAGGAGGTCTGCCCTGGGATTTACGAAGGGGACTTGGTGGGAACTTATCTTTTAAACACATGGGAATTCAGGGGGAAAAAAGTTCACGGGGTATTTAACATATGAACATGCATTCTCTACTCGCTGTTTCTGCTGGTAATCGAAGATGTTAAATCCAGTTTACTGCACTAACCAGATTCATTTATGTGAGTATCAACAAAGTCTTAAGTCAAAGATGAAATTTTCAAGTCCACAGACTTTTTCAACTTTGCCTTAGCAAAAATCCTCCTTCTGCTTTTCACAACCTGCGGATCATTACAAAGACATTTCTTCTTCAGTCTGCCACCAAAGGTCATACGGGAATTGCTAAGTCAGCATATTCTCTGTGCAACCTCATTCTGAGAGAAGGTTTAAGGGCATTTAAAAAGCTCTTGTATAAAAACAAACAGTACTGCCTTGCCTACTGAACCAGAGCTTCCCCACTTCCCCCACATATGCATCACTGAAGGCTCCAAACATCTGCCCTAGGGGTTCCCCCCTCCGCCCGCTGCTCTTCTTAATGTAAATATTCTAAATTATGATACATTTAAACAAGTGGAGGGAAAGACGGCACTTCACCCAGCTCATCTAATTTGGAAATTTAAAGTCCAGTTTATTAATCTGTTTTAACACAGCAAGGAAAATCTTACTTTTTCAGCTGAGTAAGAGCCTGAGTTTCTCTCTCCATAATCTCATAAAACCATTACTGAACTAAAATGTTTACTACAGAAATCCAACATACCAAAGAATGAACAAGTCTAGGAAATACATACTGATATAACTAGCTCTTTGAAAATGTGTAGCTCTAGGAAGTCTCCTTTACATTTTCCAGCATAAATATTTATAGCAGTTTGCAATTTGAAATCAAGTTGTCTGATCGTAAGAAGAAACTCAAAATAGATGCCGTGAAAGGGAATAATTTCAGGATTAAAAACCAAACCAAAACAACACAACCCCCAAAACAGAATCTTCTTCTAAGCTTTCCGAGTACATCAAGGTGGGCTACAGGTCAACTGTTTTGGTGATAACGACTGACACTGGTTAGAAAAAGTAGCTTTCACCTCTTCAGCCATTTGTTGCAAAGTGTTAGGTCAAACAGACACTACCCCCCCCTAACATGCAGACAACTGTGTGTTGTTACTGAGCTCCCTGAGCAAGGTCCTGCACACCGGTCCACCCTGTCAAGGACCGGGAATTCTTCCCACAGCCCAAGAATCCTCACCTGGAGCAGCAGGTAAGTATTTATCCCACAAACCCTTTCAACCATCGTAACATAGGCACAATGCAAGCTTGAAGGACACAGTACTATGCTGCAAATTCCTTTGGTACCTTTTTTATTAACAAGAATTCATTGCAACAAGATATTTTTAAATGGTAACAATGCTCTTGGAAAGTTTATTGGGCTAGATAGAAGACTCTGCAGTAACACAGCCCACAACTGCCAAGTCTAGTGGACTGATGCCTTCAAAGTTTGAAAATACTGGCAGGAGCGTCAACACAGAAACTTGCATAGTTCTACAGCAGTAAAAAGTCAATTAAGAAAAATGTGAGACCATAAGCCTTCACCTTCATCATAACAGCCATTTGAGATGTAGATGACCATAAACCTGCAAGGAGGCTCTCTTAAACAAGCTTCTCAAGCCTATCCGGGATTTTGCTACTTCCATGTTCATTTCTAATGGTTACATATTAGAAGTGGCTGTTGGGTTTTTTGTTTGTTTGTTTTCTTAAGTAAGTTCACACACACAGACATATACACCCCTCCTCGCCCCATTAAAATAGTTACCTTACCTTACCTTACCTAGACACCCACAGGAAACCAAAATCTATTCTGAGATGCAAGGATTTAAAAAACCAACCAAACAAAAAGTCATATTCTTCTAAATGCTCGTAAGAAAGCTGGACTCTTGGAAAACGTAATTGTTCCTGGGCTCAAAAGACTGGACTCAATTGCATTCCAGAGCCAACTGCCTGCTTTAATAGAACTGTTTGAAAGAACAACTGCTGAAATCTTACTTTTTGTTTCTCTTTTCACAGCTACAATTTTTTTCATGACCTTCCTAACACACTGGAGTTCATGCTTCAGCAAATGCCAAATTCTGTAGCATTTCTTACTCCACGCTCAATTAGCAATAAAGAAGACACAGAATGTAAAGGTGAGGCAGAATTACAGCTCTGCACTGTTTCCACTTCACTATATTCTGAAAGAAATTTGACTGGCTTATACGTAGCTTTCAATCTCCAGTTCATTGCTCCCTTTTTTGTTTCTGTATGAACTCAATTTTTTTAACCTTACTCTTCACCAATTTCTCCCAGCTCGAGCCCGATTCTAACTGCAATTACAATGATTTTATATTCCATAAAAAATACAATTCGTTGTTTCCTACTACCAAGAGAACAGAACTAAGCTCCTTCCTCCATTATTCTTCTTTCATCAACATTCTTGCAGGTATTTCTCTGCAATCCGGTTAGCTGGAACACCATTCTTTTATCCCTCTTCTTCATGTTATTTTAACTCCCTCTGAAAGCACCTATTTTTGCCACTGTCTGTAACCAGCAGACTCTCTTTGCATTATCCCCATTTTCTTTTCCTAATATTTAGCATGCATATGCAGAAATCTATGAATACATATTCAAAGCTGACAGTGCCAGCTACAATCAAGTTTGGTTTTCTGGACCTCTTGTTGATTGCTTAAATCTTAGCGAAATTTTGTTCATTCTGAATGAAAAGTTCTATGCCAA
This sequence comes from Morus bassanus, assembly GCA_031468815.1. Lineage (NCBI taxonomy): Eukaryota > Metazoa > Chordata > Aves > Suliformes > Sulidae > Morus > Morus bassanus. The sequence goes on from CM062567.1 coordinate 71,611,522, forward strand.
ATTTTAGAGAGAGTGTTTTACTTTATTTTTAATTAAAGGTGTCAACTGAGATCAGTTCAGTTTCCTGCTGGCTTACCAGTACACAAAAATTCTTGAAGTCATCCATTAAGAACCTCCACTGCTTCCCAGTTTTGAAATTTGTCAATAGAAGGGGGGTTCTGGAGGCAAAAGAAACCAGAAATAAGGAACACACCTTTTTTTATCCTTATGAAAATCTATACCTGTCTTAGGGCAATTAAAGAAGCTCAAAAAGCCTGCTGCTTACACATGGCAAAAATCACTCTGGGTACCACGACTTCTTCCACTGTGGGACCAGCGAATACGTGAGTGAGGAGGGCAACACAACGTGAGGAACAAGCATCTGAGGTGGGGGAAGGCAGGACCACTTCACTTCCTCCTCCTCCAGCAGCAATGGCTTAAACCGGTCTCGAAACCAGCTGGGAAACAATGACATTAAAGATGTTCCTCTCTAGAGACTTTTCCTGCAGTGAGCATTCTCTCCTGGCTGCATGGGCTTGCTCAGCAACAGCTCGAAACTCTGCAACATGATGATGAACACTCACCGATGAGAGCGATTTCTTTCTCCGCTCTCCAGCGCCTGGTCCACGCGGGGTACGTCAGCATGCTGCACAGCTCACGCCACAAAAGCCTGCGTTGCAGTTTGAGGTCCCAACACGTCAATGACTCATATGAGAAGGGTTGTGGTTCAATACGGTGGAATTTCTCGGTGGTTTTTAGTTTGGTATTTTAAAAGCTAGGAAGTAACCTTTAAGAATACCTTTTAAATGTTAAGATTGTGAAGCCAAGCAGCAGTAAGTTGGAGAATGCCAAGGGTAAGGGTGTTTACGCAAACTAAGCCAGTGCGCAAAAAGGGCTGCCCTCACTGCTTGGCTCCGTTTACTACCAATTTCTTCATCATCTTTTCTGTTATTTAGCCACTGAGCGTCTGCTTCACAACACTACCAACTTTATCTTCTGAGCCCTTAGAAGCTGATGCGGTACTGGTATCTCCAATTTACAGGCAGAAAACAGAGGCATAGAGAGATTAAAAGATTTGCCAAAAGTGCTGGCTAATCTTGGATCTTCAACTTAAGTCACCTAGACCTTGATTTTTATTTTTTTTTTTTTAAGGTACTTATCACTTTCACAGTGCTTTGCATCCAAACTGTAGCCATAGTGAACCAACTGCAGTTGCAATAACTCAGAATTTGTGCCTGGGCATCTTGACTCGGGCAAAATGCAGCACACACAATTAGTGAATCACTCCGTCTCACACAAGAAATTCAGTGGTAGAGGCAGGAATTAAAAGGAGTTGTCTCAAGGCAACACTGAACAGTGTTACCCACCCTACTATTCTTTCCTCTCTTGCAGTTCACTCTCAACAGGCTTTTGTCCATCACCTGTGGCCAGTGACGTAAGCCCCAACCATCCTGCGCACTGAACAGGCCTAGACCCTACTGAAAACACATGATCAAATTTAGGGGCATGGAACAACGAGACGGGAACAGGAGAGGTGATGGGAAAGAGTGGCAAATTACAGCATTAAATCCAGCCTTTCTTACACTGCAGAGTATTTTGGACAGTTTTTCACATGTAAATATAGATATTATTCACGTAACAATGAAATTTAAGGGCTGCAACCAAGACGATCTCTGACGTGGAAGATGTTGGACCATACACACCATAAGAAACAGCCTAAAGATCTTACACTCTAAACAAGTAAAACAAAAACAAACAAAAAGGGAGAAACATCATTCTACATCCCACATGGGAAATACGAGGAAATTATGCGAAGAAATTATACGGAACAATCTGATACACAGAAACAAGAACTGCTGCCAAATCAAGGGATATTTCCACAACAGTCACCGAGTCAGAGTTTTGACTTCTTGATCCACCCATGTCTCACACACGCTCCAGAAATTTAAGCAAGACACATATGCAGCATCTGTACAGATGTCCACAGGTATGCCACAGAGTGCAGACCACTAGCACTTCTCATGTACTGCATCAGCAGCCCCTCAGAAATACCCTATAGCAGAGCATTATTTTTGTCTCAGAAACAATACCAAGACCCAAAAGTCAAACGTTGTGCTTGCACATTTCTTTCGAACCAAGGAAGCACAAGTTACCAAAGTGAGCCTTGAGAAATCTCAGTGGTTTTTTAAAGTCATTTGATGCAAATCATGAACTAAAGCACAGCACACCAATCAATTCTCAAGTTTTATAGACTACACGACCAAACACTAATAAATATCAACCTGTCAGCTTTCAGTGTAGAATGGCCTATTTCAGCACTGAAAGCACATTCCGATTTTAAACCAACTCAAAGAACCTTTGCTAAATCGCTCATAAGAAGTAGTAGATGCCTAGCTCTTCTGGACATCGTAAGGCCCAGAACGTATCCAGCCTTCCAGCAAACTTACGCACGCTTTTCAGATTACTGCTAAGCTATCAAGCTATTGAGCAAAGCTATTCGTATTATACTTGCATTTCCTTATCAAATGCAAAGTGTTAAAAGAGTCGGAGACAGCTGTTCAACTGTATGGGCCTGTCCACCATTTGTTTCAAATAGAAATATTTGACTGAGAAGGAAAAACCGAAACAGCAACAGTTTGTCTTCTTATAAAAAACAGAAAGCTTATCTAGGAAGAGACAAAGTTCAAAATATTTCTGTTACAGTTTTGTACTGGTGAATCAGAGCACTGTGATAAACACTGTACACAGAAAAAGTAAGTTTTCATTTTAAACTCTGCCACTGGTACTTCTAAGTAAACAAAAACATGAGCTGTTTTTCCTTCTACATCCTCACAACCATCTGACAACAAACCAAGCCCACTCAGCCCTGCTAAAAGCATGATTCTCTAACGTAACTGTACTTCTGGGAATACATTACAGCTTCTGTGAAATGTTTTGTTACACCTGTGTATCAACTGGCCATGTAAACGTAGGGTGTAACCACATGCAAAGTACTCTTTTCATTAGTTTTAGTGAGCTAAAACTTCATACAACAAAAAAAAGTAGATTAAGAAAAGGCGACCTCTGGATGTCTGAATAAGAGAGGTATCTTCCTCTTCTGCAGCACACTTATTTTCTGGAGAGGGAGTGACGATGCTTTTGATTAGCAACACGATACGCATCTTAAATATTTAAGAGACTAAGACAACGTCAGGAACACCTGCTTATAAACTCAGTTCCAGTCACATACCTGACAGGTGACCCACGCCAGGCTTTTCTTAGGCACACCTTTGGCCTTCGCCTTTAAAACCACTAAGCATTTTCCAGAACCTGCGTGCATCCAACCCATATCCTTCTGAGACCTGCAAAACTGTAATTTCTCTCAAATTTTAGCCCCTCATCCCTACTGCTGGGGATGACCACAACTGTTAAGTTAGTCAGGAGACTCAGTCTGACACTGCGCACAACTCCTCTCACCAAAGCAGTCCGGTGGTGATGGTAGGATTTTTCATGTAAGGGCCTATTTGCAGTGAGAAGCAGGGAAGGCTGATGTGACAAAACAACATAATGAAATGAGCACAGCGCAGCAGATGCCTTATTGGTACCCTTCAGATACAACATGCTCATTCAGCCACAGCTGGGCATTAAAACCATGTCACTAACACACAGTTGCGAAAACAAATGGCCAACTAATTTAATTTTTTTTTTTAATTTGCAGAATAATGCTTCCCGTATCCCATCCTCTTGATACAGTTTTTTTTTTTCCTGCTGTAAAATCAGGTTAGTACAGCACTATATTGACTCATCTATAAACAGACAGTGAAAGCCGAGAAGGAGGAGAGGACCTCAGCACATCGAAAAAAAAACACAAAAAATAAATTCGATCTTCACTGATCCTGATACTTCAGGGCCACTGCTAATCTGCCAAAGGCTGTCAGCTCTCTCAGAAGTATACAAAATGAGTAAAATCAAGCCATGTCACAAAAAGAAGAGCCTTAAGGTTTCCTGCCAAAAAATCTTAAATTCAGCTCCCTATATTAAACAAGGCTACTTCATTTTCCCAGACAATAAGGTTGCTTATGGTAAACACAGGCAATATTAAAACCTTCCAAACTTAATCCCATGCTGCAGCAAACCTCAAATTAACTAATGGGAGTGTAGGGGTGGTGTTTCTGGTGGGTTTTTTTCTGTGTGCTTTTTTGTGGGGGAGGGAGAGAGGGAGCACGTCAGGGGTTTTTGTAAGGGAAAATACTTTAGGTTCTTGGACTTGGTTGTTTATTCTCCAGGCTGACTTGGACTGCAAGTGCAACCCAAGTAACTCATCTGATGCAGAACAGGATCGAGAGTGTCAAGGGTTGTTCAACAGTGATCTCTCAAAAAAGTTAAACATTGATGGGCTCTGGACAAGTCCAGTTAAAGCTGTTGGCGATTTGATTGCTATGGGGCAACGAGAGGAGTCGGGACAAGGGAGGGAGAAGCCAGGTAAGGGCATGGAGTGTTTTTTGTACACAGTACAAAAGGTGATCATCAGGTTTAGACAACTTAAAAATACCTTTTCACCTAAAAATACAGGTTACTTAATCTTACATCTTTGTCTTCCAGAAGTTATAAAACCTAAGAGTTTGCCGAGTTTCACCTTTGACCACAGACATTTATTCTTTTTGCAGATTTAGTTATCACCTGTACTTATTACAATGGATTAAACCACAGTGTTAAAAACCACATTTTTTTAAAGTTTTAATGGTTAAGAGTGTCAACTTAAGGTGGGTCTAACTTTGCATACATAAAAATAAGCTGTCAGAAAACAGACCTGTGAAATTTTTCAGCCTCCTCAAGTTCCAGCAAAACCTGACGGTTTAAGCAAATATTTTCTGCAATAGTCTCAGAGACTGATAAAATGACTAAAGGAACTGAAATCCAGTTTTCCTCATTATCTAGACTAAAAATGGAAATAGGGCATAACTAATGAGAAGTAAACTGATTTTTCAAATCACTTCACCTCTAATAACCCATGATAGTAGCAATATATGCTCACAACGTGTTGAAGTTTGCGGCACCTGTGTAGTTTTAACAATCATTTAACTGTTCCGACATCATTTCAAATTATGGGCTCATTGTATACCTCTATTTCCCTTCTCAACATTTAACCCATCTTAATTCATTCAAGAACTCCATTAGTTGTGGAAAAATAGGAACTGATGAAAACTGCTATTACAGAGGGCGATAAAAGCTAAACGACTGGGGAAATTACGCAAGGCAAAAAAAAAAAAGCAGCAATTAATTTCTTACACAATTAAGAGTTTAATTAGATTATTTATTTTAAACGCATTTACTTAAGCGAATAGAAAGCTTTACAACAGACTTAACTCCTCTTAAGTTCCAAGCAATACAGGAGTAGATATCAGACAGAGTACTAAAATTAGATCACTCACGTTTGATCGGAAAACATAAGCGCAGCTATGTCAGCAACTTGGTAAGCAGCAATATTAAAAATCGGGCTTTAATTTATTGCTTCATGCTCAGTAAGAAGGGGAAACGGCATCACCTAAACGTGAAATTCCTGATCTGCGATGGAGGTTTATCCATCACACCGAACAATGCTGCTCAGCACTTCCTGAGTAAAGACACTGCAAAAATGTCTTCTCCAGCAGAGATTGTTAGTGGTAGCAGTGAGGCAGTCCGCAAACGCGAGGTCTCAGATACAGCTGTATACACTAGCACTTGAGAGTCTCTCAACTGGAAACTAACTGAAACACATGCGGATGTTTGTTGGGTTTTAGCATAAAAAGTTAAAACTGGAATCAAATGGTGTTCCTGCCCCTAAAACTTTCTGTTGATATTTGTGGTTTTGTAATCGCTTTTGTTCTCTGAAGGGATGCTTCCATACTGCAACTGTAAAGTTTACATTAAAAAAAACTGATGACAGCCACACGTGAGGGTGCAGGTGGAAGCACGTTCTCCCGAAAGCTGCGTACAAGGGTGGGGATGGAAGCATGTTCTCCCTCAACATACGCATCTGCTCGTCGACTGACCTGTATTTTTCCTCTCATTTAATTCCTCGAGGGCCATTTCTACCAAGACAGTAACAAATAACCATAGGATCAGATTCCTCACATTCATCTGCCAGTCCTGGCCTCGGTTAAGCGCGCTGGGATTTTGTTCAAGGAAATGTCTGGACATATAAGCTTGCCAGTTTGTGGAGCAGGTCGCTTGCCTGCTTGCTCCCTCCCATAGCCAACGAGCTCCCATTTGGCTGCGTGAAGGCAGGAGGGCGAGGAGACCAAGGTCAAACCTAGCAATGCCCGAGGTAGCGTGGGTGACAGATGATAAATAGTGGGGAGGCATGCATGGGAGGAGAGCCTGATCCCCTCAAAAGGAAGCCAAATTGATTACTATTAAGACAAACAACTACTGGCTGTCAGATCTCATGCTGCTTCTACGCTACACGCATCTCCCAGCCCCCTGTGTATTTCAACTGCAAATTCTCTGGTAAGCAAACTACATCTTCCTTTGCATTTTCAAAGTTCATGCTGGTTATTGCTGTAAGCTGGAGGATGTCAAGAATGCTGTCAAGCACACAGACTGCAGGAACAAGAACAGATTCCGCTTATTTCTCTCAAAATTAGAGCTGCCTTGTGGATGACTCCTAGAACTTGCTTGCAAACTATTTTTGGATCAAAACAGACTTCTTAAATACATATTCCTTTAACCTCGTAATTGAAACGGCAACCGAGTTTCCCAAGAGCTTTTCTTTCTCAGCTGAGAGCTACATACCTCTCAGATTTCTGGGATGTATCTGCTTTGTCCGAGGCATTTTCCTCTAATCTCATACACCACTTTCTCCTCTCAGAAATGGAAAGTACAGCAAGCAGAGAGATGGCAGCTCCATAAACTTGTCAAAGGGGTCAGTTAATCCGTATGCTAAAAAAAGAGAGAGAAAAGTTGTGAGATAGACGCATTAATAAGGAAAACAAAGATGCCTATCTGCTCCCTTTCAGCCTCAAAGGGCTACGGAAATGAGCGACAAGCAAGAAATATTTCTGCACCTATCCTTCTACGGAGTGAAATGTTCCAATATCTTAAGAAAACTACATGAGGGTGAAACTCCTTTTGGGATCACTCAGGAAGCATGAGAAAACTAAGACACTTTTCCACACTTGTCAGCTGTTTTCTAGCCAGAAAACGTCTTCCAGCAACTCATGTCCCATGCAAACAAATCCAGAACACTAAACAAAATCTGACATCGGGCTTTAAGATACAGATCTTCATCTCGGGGTGGGAGGAGAGCGCTGTGGAGGGCAAACACAGACTGCATCAGCAATAATCCACCCTATTCGTAACATCAGTCACTTCCACTCTCCAAACACGGAGTGTCCAAGTCCGGAAGAAATCCCCATGGGATAGTTCTGCTGAAATATCGATGTACAGTAGGGAATCACACCGGCTCTTGACCCACCTGCAAACTGTTGCACAGCCGGTTTTGTGCCCTGGCGTGGTCCTACGTGGCTGAGCAGCCCCTGCATCTACAGGAGGCTGCAGCCAGCAAAGCCCCCGTATGGATAAACCCCACGGACCAGGGAAATCTTTTAATAGCCTAACACACAGATTTGCTGCTGAAGTGGCACAAACCTACATTTGCGGCCCCAAACCTACATCTTTTTCAAGACTCACAAAACTTTCTTACTTTTCAAATATTCTTACGATTTACTTCCAGTTTAAGGAGCATTTTGCTTAGTTTCTGAAATCCTACAGGATGTGAAGTCTCCCACAGAACTACAGCAAACTACTTACACACAAGAACTTAAAAAAAGAAAACAACTGGTGTCATTCCACTCTTCCAGCTAAACAAAATAAAACATTAACAACTCTCCACTTTTTTTTTTTTTTTTTAAAAATAGCAATGCTACCTCAGATTAATAGAATTTTTTTTTTTTGGTTAACACTAGGAAGAAATTTTAAAAATTTATATAAACTTCTGAATGTCCTTAATATGGACAAGTTGATTAAGGGTAGCTACTCAAAGGAGGAAGTGAATTTTTAGCATTTGTTAAGTATTAATTTAGGGTTTGGGGTTTTTTGTTTGTTTGGTTGGTTTTTTTAAGATAACCATGTTTTCGTAAAAATGGAATTCAAACCCACTTAAAATAGGCTACTTGCAACCACCCCTTCAGCCTACAGACTGTTGAGGAATATCATCATTAATTTTTAATGTTTCTTTTGTCTGTTGCTGCATAAAAGGACCCAAACAGGAGAAGAAACTGACTGCAACTGACACAAAGGAAGGCTGGAAAATATTATTCTGACTAACGGTTCTTCACAAGGGTATTACGGCACGTTAAAGGAAAAAAAAGGAAAGATTCTGAACAGAGCACACAGCCTGTCGAGTTGTTCGCTCACACCACTTTATCTGCAAGGATAACAGAAAGATTTAGAAATTAAATATAACCTTATGCTAACAGGTCCACTTTCCTGGTTTTGGACACAGTGGCTGGATGGATGGAAGGAACAAGCACCCCCAGAGCCCTCGTCCCCCTTCGGCGGGAACTCTGGGGGCTGCTGGGCTGAGGTTTTTAAAGGTTATAATAAACACCGTCACTTCTTTATGCAAGTTATCTGGAGCAGGAGTTTGAAATCCCCCGGGTATCTGTAAATCATAAGCACCTCCCGATGCTCCCCTGCAGCATAAATGACATCTTATTTACGCTTTAAAAACCACCAATTTCCCCCGCTCACCAGCAGGACACATTCTTTCGGGGACAGAGATGGCCGTGTGAAAGCCACGGCGGAAACACCGTGCAGGACCCACGCGAAAAGTCATTCCCTCCTTAATTTGAACAAAACGAAACAAAAAAAAAAAAAAAAAAAAAGAAAAAACAAAACAAAAAAAAAAGGGAGAGGGAAAAACGGGCCTTTGCAAACGCAGAGGTCACATCCTTCCCCCCAACCCCCCCCACCCCCCCCGCTCCAAAAAAATGCAGATGAGGGAGCGGGGCGGGGAGGCGGCCAGCCCCGGGGCCCCGAGAGCCGTCGGTATGTGCGAGCAGGGTTGCAAAGGGAAGGGAGGGAGGGGAGAAGGAGAAGGGAAGGGAAAAAAAAAAAAAAAAAAAAAAAAAAACAAACCATGAATGAATAAAGAGGGAGGAGCCTGGGAAAACCCCTCTGCAACGCCGCACCGAACAAAGCGCTGCACACATGCCGGCGGGGGGGTGGGGGGGGACGGACCGGGGAGTGGGGGGGGGGCGGCCGCAGCCCGGCACCCAGCGGGGACGGCGGCGGGGGTAGGGGGGCGGGAGGAGGGGCTCCGCGGCACCCCCCAAACCCCGGCTGCGAAGCGGGAAGGGGGTGGGGGTGCACACAGCCAAACCCGCCTGGGGCTGGGGGTGCAGCCGGCACCCCCGGGGAGAAGCGCGGGCGGGCGCGGAGTCCCCGCCGGTCCCGGGGGGCTGCGGCGGGGGGGGGGGGTGTGGGTGGGGGAACGGGGCCTGCCGTCCTCCCCGTCCCCGCCCGCCCCCCCCCCCCCCCCCCCCCCCGCCGCCGCCGCCGCCGGAGGACACATTGTGTTGTGGCTGCCGCAGCTCCGCGCAGAGGGGGGCGCCGGCCGGGGGGGCGGTGGGGAGCGCCCGTCCCGCCCCGCACCCCCCCTCCCTCCGGCGCCTCCCGAAAGCCCCCCTCCCGCCCCCCCCCCCCTCCCACGAACCCCCCCACTGCGGGGCCCGCTGCAAACCTGGCGTAGGGGCCGGCGCGGCGGCTGATGGCGGCGGCGGCGGGGAACGCGGCGACCCCTGCGCGGCGGCGGCGGCGGCGGGAGTGGGGGGGGGGGGGGGGGGGGAGAGGAAGGGGGGGTGCCGGGAGCCTCCTTCACTTGACAACCTCAAACACAAACATGACCCAGCGCCGCCGACGCGCCCGGGCGCGCGCACACACACACACACACAGACAGACAGACAGACACACGCACACACGGCCCGGCACCGACACCCACCCCTCCTCCATGCACCGTCCCCCCGGGCCGGCCAAGGCGCCGCCCCCCGGCACGGCCCCCCCCCCTCCCCTCCGCAGCCCCCCGCCGCCGTGCCGGCCGGCCCCCGGCCGCGCCCGTCCCCCGCGGCAGACCCCTCCTCCCGCCCCCCCCCCCTCAATGTCCCAGACGGGAGCAGACCCCCCCCCCCTCCCCCCGGCCCACCCCCCCCCAGCCGTGGGGCGGTGAAGGGGGGGGACACGGGGGGGAGGGGGACACACGGGGGGGAGGGGCGGGAGCCTCCCCTGACAGGCGGGAGGGGCGGGGCGGGCCCGGCGCATCCGCCGGGCTCCCCTCGGGGAGAGACGCGCTCCCCCGCCCCGCCCCGCCCCTCCCCCCGGCGCCCCGGTCACCGGCGGGGGGAGGGGCGCGAGGCGCGCGGAGGGGGGGGGTGTGGGGGGTGTTTTACCTTCTCTCACTTTCTATTGCAGGAAGCGGGGCCGGAGCAGTGACGTCACCGGGTCTCCCGGCCCCGCCCCCCTTCCCCGGCCCGGGCGGGCGGGGGGCGGTGGAGGGGTGGGGGGAGGGAGGCGGGGGTGGGGGGGGGAGGGGTCGGGGGAGGGGTCACCGAGGGGGTTTCCTCGCCGCCCGGTGGGGGGAGGGACGGCGGCGGAGCGCGAGGCACAACAGACGCGCCGCGGGCCGGCCGGCTTCCCCGCGCACCGCCGCCCCGGGGGGGGGGAGCCCCTCGCCGCCGCCGCCTAACGGCCGGGGGAGGAGGAGGAGGAGGAGGAGGAGGAGGAGGAGGAGGAGGAGGAAGAAGAGGAGAAGCGGGGGTGGGGTGCCCCCTCAGGGGGTGCCGCACCCGGCACGAAGCAGCGCCTCCCCTCCGAGAGCAAAAGTTACCCCCCGACCCCCACCCCCCCCCCCCCGCCACCCCGGGGGCGCCGCGCCGGTGCGCGTCGCGCTCCCCCCTGCCACGGCCCGGCCCGGGGCACCGGCACGGCCGCCGCGTGTGACACACGCACCGACAGACACACACACACACACAGACACACAGACGCGCACAGACACACGGAGCCGGGGCTGACGCGGAGATCCCGGAGGTTCCTCCCCACCGCCCGGCCGGGCTTCCCCGCGCCCCCGCCGCCCGCCCCGGCCCCGGCGCCGCCGCCACCCGCCGCCGCGGAAACTCACCGCCGCGCCGTGCATCCCGCCGCGGCTAACTTTTCATCCCGGGCGGCAGCCGGCGGCAGCGAGCCCCCTCCGCCGCTGGAAGTGGGCGGGGGAGGAAATACGAGGAGGAGGCGCGTCGCGCTCTCCGCCGCGGCGCCCCTTTTTTGGCTCGGGCCGCGGGTTTTACCGGCGGGGAGGGGCGGTGGGTGGGTCGGGGGGGGGGGGGGGGGGCGCCTTAGTGCCGCGGCCACCGGCTTCCTGCGTCGGCTGTGCCTGTGAAGCCCCTGCGTGTCCGCGCAGCCTTGCGTGTGCCTCTGCGCCCAGCGGGGTCACGCTGCCCGGCGAAGGGCAGCCCCCCCCCCCCCCCCTCCGCGGGGGGGAAACGCCGTGCCTCCCCCCCAAAAGGCGAGGTGGAGAACGGGGGCACCCGGGCTGGGCTTTTGGCGCCGAGGAGGGGTCTTTTGTGTTTTATTTTTATCCAGCCTGCCTGACAAAGGGGGGGGGGGGGGGTGTTGGCAACTTTTCATTACCGCTCGGGTTTTCCAGTGGGTTTTGCGTTCGGAGCCAGCACGTGATGGCTTTAGCGACTAAACCCAATTAAATACTTCTTGCCTCACCTCACCGCTCTTCCTCCTGCCGTGGCTGAGCTCCCCTGGCACCCCGCGCTCCCCTGGCACCCCTCGCGCTCAGCTGGAGGCGCTTTGGCCATGCTGCATCCTTCTCCTGTAAGGCCAGGGCCCACCTCAAGAGAACATGACCACCATTTCCAGAGTCTTCACGTTTTTCACAGGGCCTTCTTTCAAACCGCACTTAATCGTGCAGGGTTTTCATTAGGACGGATGAGTACTTTCATCCGCATTTCACAGCGGAGAAACCGAGGCGGGAAGATGCGGAGTAGCTCATTGCAGAGCTGCGTACAGACATGAGACCACTTCTGTCTGAGCTGTTGGCCGCAGGCACTGTCTCTGGGCTATTTTTCCTCTTGAGTTCACTTAAATTATACCTTGAAAACCTTTATGGCTTATGATGGTGGCAGGTTCTCTCTGTGGGTAAGATGTCCTGCCCGGAAGCAACAGCATCATTTGCTACGCAGAGGGCAGAAGTAAGCGGGCAAACTGCCTTCACGCTGCCTGGCCAGTCTGCAACCTGGCGGTTAGGGTGGGAGATGGTATTCATCACAGAATTAGAGATTTATGGAAAAATCAGACCCTCAAAGAGTATCTTCAAGGAGAAACGTTACTTCTCAAGCTAGGCAAGACAGTGATTTTCTTTTTTTTTTTTTTTTTGTTAGAGACTGTGCTTGTCTAAAAACCCCCACTGGTTTTTAGACTTAGGGCTCCGGCTCGCTAAAGAACAGAATTACCATTAGCCTGAACACATCAATAGGAATATGATCCTGCAGGTGCCTTAAGCTTAAATTAGCATACCAAGTCTGAGCAGTCGTAAACCTGAGATCAGGTGACCTCTGCAACTGGCTCTGGACCTCCACTTGTTCTGTTCAACTGTCTCCAAGAGTCCGTCCCGCTGGCCTTTGCAATACGTGGCATCTGCCTCCTTCCTCTTCTACTCGTTGTCTGGAAGCTTCAGGTTGTTGTTACCAGAGTCATCAGGGAGGAAGCATCAGATGCTGTGACCCTTCCTCACAAGAGGCCTGAGAAAAAAAGGACCCACCACAGCTGCTGCTGGTGCCACTGGAAGTCCTACGTCACCCATCTCTTTGCAAGGGCCTGAATAAGTTCAAAGCAGGTGCTCCGACATGCAAGTTGAAATGGAGGACAAGAGCAAACACCGGGGAGTCAGCAGGGAACTGTTCTCCCACTAGAAGAAGTCAAACTGCATCCCACCCAGCAGCGTGAAAATCCAGCCCTGTCACCACATGGATGTGCACAGGAACATAATAGGTGTCCTTCCTCTGCAAACAAGCACAAGTGGTTTTACAAGAATGACTCAATGAGGTGTCAAAGAGGAGCCAGGTCCCCAGGGAGGCACGGGGGCATGTCAGATGGTGCCAGCTGATCCACCCTTGAACATAAAACCAGTCATCTCAAAGTCAGTTTGGGTCAGAGGACAAAACGCAGAACTGAAAGTCTGGCCCCGTCGAGGTTATTCCCACGGCCACCTGAAATAGCGGCCGAAGAGGCGGCTGAGAGCTGACGACACTCCTCAGCCTGCTCACCTCGAGTGAGCAGCAGCAGGGGCCACAGAGCCACCTCCAGCCCAGCTCGGTGTTGCTCCAGCAGGCTCCCCGCTGGGCAGGTAGAAAATAGAGTCCCAAGGGTTTTGAGAAAGCAGCATGCCAGGCTGTTTATCCTGGGCAGACCACTTCATCTTTTTCTGTCTGTTTTTCCATCAGTAAAAAGGAAGTGCGTACCCACTCAGTAAAGTACTTTGGGAAAAGTACTGTGGATGATTGCTAGTAGGAGGCACATAGTAATCTTCTCAAGCCTGCAAATGAGGGAAATTCTTTAAAAGTTTGCAGCGAGATCTAAAATGCCACATCAATATGCACACTGAAAAAAAAAAATCCTTCATGGCAGAATTTAGATACTTTTAAAATTTCTCCTAAAAGGAGCCCTACAGGATACAGATTCCCTTTAAACGACTGTGTGTATATCTGAACGGGGAAGATTATTACAGCTTTTTTCTTTCCAAAACTCCACTGCATCTTCAGGAGGACACCTATTTTTAAACATCCTCTAGACTTACGCTCAAAACCCCTACGCTCAGAAACTGGTATTCTGTAATGGCTCACAGGTATTTTATGTATAAATATATACACATACACACATTAGGCTCTCGAGAAACCATGATACATTAGGTACTTTTCAATAATTCATTGTTAAGCACCCCATGATAAATCTCTAGTTGAACAGTGTGTGATTTTGCTAGAATTCTTGGTATATATTGAATGTGCAGCACTGTGGTAAATTTGACTACGCTGAGCATCAAATGTGAAAATTTTATATTGTGCATTACATCCTGACACGCAACTGAGAACCTTTATTATTAAGGCTTCAGGGAATTTTTGAGGGAACTTCTGAAGTTCTGAAAAGAAAAAACAAGACTGAGCGCTATTTCTCTATAGAAGTTGAGATTTTCTCAGAGAAGGGAAATTCCGTAAGTAGTCTGTATTGAATTAACTTAGAGGTTTCACTGAAAGAACTGCTGTCTATTAACTTGTGCTCTGAGGCTCCTCATTCAGCACTATTTAGGTGAAAGTCAGAGGATTTTGGTTCACATGGCACGAGCCGGTGCTCAGAGCGTTTCAGGGCTTGCCGCTCCTGCGGCGGGGCTGGAGAGATACGGCAGCAACCACTGCTGCGAGGGGAGGCCGTTTTTCCCCCTTTTCTCCAGCAGCAACTCTCACTCCAGATACTTGCAACTCTCCCTTGTCAGCAACAGCCACATGCTTTGCTGGAGGTAGGTGAAGACGACAGCAGGGACCTGGGCGCGTGCTGCTCCCTGCAGCCTGCTGCTCTGAGCAAGGAGCTGGTCCTGGTTGGGACATTTTGCATGGCAACGTCCTGTATCTGCCCTCGCAGGATGTCCAAATAAGGGGGTTGCTTTTATGTTGTCCCATAAGTTGGATTGGTTCCTTCCGATTGGGACAAACTGGCATTAGGCAATGGAAAAATGTTGCATTGAAGAATTTTGTCCCAACCTTACTTTTTACATACCTATATACACACACACACACACTGCAGCTGTGTGTGGTAGTCACTGGCATGGACCTCTGAGGCCAAGGGAAGGTGCAAGTCTGTCCAGCTTCAGGTTAATCAAGTGACATAGCGCACAATTCACCAACAGAGCTTCACCTTTTTTCCAGGTATTATTAACCAGATATTTCAATGAACTGGAAATTATTAAACTTTATTTTAAAATAATTAAAATAAATGAAAATTTTTTAAAAAATGAAATTAGAAAATAAACTTGAATGATCACTGATGCCATATCTAGTTATTTACACCATGTTAATCTTAATGATATCAGAGCGTCTCAGAGAAGAATACCCATGTTTAAGATGCTATGCTAAAAACTGTTTTGGTGACTATTTGTCCTTCCCTCTTCTTGGAAAAGCCCCAACTGCTGTGCTGCTCCCCCAGGGGTAATCCACAGGAGAGCTTTCCCAACAACAGCTCCTCCAGGCAGGGAAAGCAATCCTTACCCTACCCAAACCACCACCACAGCCTGACATCAGCCTTCTTTCCTCCCAGCGCACGAGGCCTCACGTGTTTGGTCACAGGACAAGAGATCAGCCACAGAGCGAAGCACTGCTGAGGAGGTTGCTTTCTAGTGGGGTCCCTTTGAGGTCTCCTTTGGTACTGCAAACTCTGGCAAGCCTGGTGCTGTGCCCACACCACGTGCAGCGTCCTCTCTGCAGAGAAAGATGGTAAGGCTGAGAGCAAGAGACTCATCCTCAGCACTTTGCAGGGGGGCCGCACTCCCTGCCCGGCCAAACCCTCCATGATGGAGTGCCAAAGTCTAGGGGTGGGGGAAGAGAGACATTAAACCAGACTGGTTAAACCAGTGCTGCCCTTTTCTCCAAAAGGCAGCCCCCATGGCAGGCATGTGCTGTGCCCATGCTGTTGCTGACCTGCACTGAGGAGGACGAGGAGCAGGCTGGACCACCACCACGTGATGAATGCCTCAGCACACCACACATCTAGGAGGGCTTTGTGGGGTATGACATTAAGCCCTTCTGGGAGGGAGATAATTGCTACACAGAATTATGAGATCTGGGACGGAGGATTTGGGATAAGGCAAAGGCTCATCTGTAGTGCAGGAGCTCAGACTCCCTTCCTCCTCCCCGAGATGGAGCTCACCCAAGGCCCTGAGCACAGTCTTGTGTCCAAACATGAGGCAAGTTTGAGCTTGGGCTGGTTGCTCTGAAGTTAGCGTAGCTGTAGCCACGAAAAGCAAGTCCCAGAGCTTCTGGCTTTCCACTGAAAATTGCTTCTGTCTTTTCAGAAAGAACTGTTTCTCTGTAGGTTGGCAGCCTCTGTACTTTTACAGCTCTTTTACTCCCTTACACCCATGTATTTTTACTCCTAACTGAGCTAGGCAGGTTTCTTGCCATCTCTGAACTTTTTCATGAAGTTGGTCATATTTTCCACTGCATCTCCCCTTCACCTCAGCTCACCAGTTCACTCTGATCTTTCTTTCCCAGTAGCTCTAGGTTCTGAACTGTTCATTTAAATACAGTGCGGTTTGCCAGCAGTTTTTTTTGCTAAGCCTTTTATTTTACCTGTTAAAGAAACAGAAGACCCATATGCACTTAACACAAGTTCACCTTGCCAGTGGTATGCTTTTTCTTTAGATTCTACCATAAGCATTTTAACATATCTGAATGATTAAAAAGCATTTCATCCCGTGCCTTCTTCCTCAAGTATTTTTGCCATTCAATGGCACTCTGCTGTTATGTTTGCCACAGACACGTATGAGAAAGGTCTTTTAAATATCACATTCTGAGCACATTAAGTTAGCTCAGAAGCTCAAAGGTTGCAGGGTTAATTATGTTTTGCTTATTTCCTTTTATTTTCTCTGGAAATGTTTTCCCTTGCCTTCTTCCCAGTACAGATGTGAATGTAAGAAATCCACAAAGAGGAGAAAATCCCCATTCCATTGAAAAATCTCAAACAAATAAAAATTCTTTGATCACTGGCACATTTACTTTGCCAGGCATATTGTGGATCATTAGGCACAGATCAACAACAAAGCTTCAAGTTCCTTTAGCCTTGTTCCCCTGACTATGAAGTGGCATTCAAATAATAGATGGAGTATTTGTAGCGGGGCATCACAAGCCAGACAAAGCACCTTTCGTAAGCTGTGATATTCCTATCATTTAAAGATGCTCAGTCCTCCTTAAATCCAAATGGCTACAACAATAATTAAGTGTATGGTTTTGCTTTGAATTATCTTGGCACCTTTCTGTTAATAATCCTGCTATGTAATTTCCCTGTTTGTGGGGTCTCTTGAAAAATCATGTCCTCCAGCTATGGCCAGTGATTTTGTTAAGTCTTTTTATCTTTTTAAACTCAGACTAACAAGTGTCAGGCTCCAATGCTGAGGAGCGTAGAAAGTTTTCAAAACACGCTTTAGTAAACAAATGCAACTTGAACACACGGCACTTGCAGTCTTGCAGCTGTCCCAAAATTTCACAAGGCCAACACTGTAAAAGGCATGGATCTCACTTTCCAAAATCCTATCACAGCAGCATGACTGCACCCTATACCCATTTTCACACATCGATAAATAATTACCCACATAGTGTACAAGACAGAGGAAAACTAGGTGTAGGAGAGCAACAGTGATATAAATAAGACACCTAGTTCAAGGCTGGCTTCTCACTGCGGTAAGGAGAAAAATGTTTTGGGTTTGTTTTTTCATGGATCGGCTGAAGGCTGCTAGGCAGCCTGGAAAGCCGACATCCAGCCCAGTTTCCCACCTGGCCAGGCTGTTGCTCCAGGCTGGCTTGGCAGCCTCTGCGCAGGCTTCTTCAGGTACAGCTGCACATTGCACCCCTTCCAGAAAGTTATGCCGTGGGCTCGTCGCATCCCAGTTGAAGCCCTTTTTCACCAAGAAGGGTTAAGACATTTCACAACTGACTACATCTTCTATTTAAACACTGTAACATCTTGAAAGGCAACATCAAAACGTGCTCTAGGGTGCAACAGCAGGCCTCAAAGCTGTTTGTCTGTTGGCTTAAGAAGTGGTACAACAGAAAAAGCACACTATTTCCTTCAGAGGTGAATCATTCCCCAGCCCTGTCTTTACAGCGAGCATTAAGGCCTTTTATATGTCACAGAAATATGACGTATATCTTATTTTGAGCAAACTGTGGAACAGCCGTACTGATGAATTAAACGTGCGTGCATTTGTGAAGCACAGAATCTGACACTGATGCACAATTAAGCTTGCAGATAAGCTCATGGCAACACAAGGAAAAGCAAAAGTTAAGACATCAGATCCTCCACTGGCTTAAGTTGGGATAGTTTCTCTGAGATACGTAAATTATATTATTTCCATAGAAATCCTACAGGAGGAGTGGCTGGCCAGCCTGTAAAAGCCCAAACATTGCATGCACTCACCTCTTAAAAATACTGAGTTCAGCAGGGGTGACAAAAGCCCAGGTCAATTCTTGACCAGAAGAAATCCAGCATGGAGGCCAGGCCTGCTTGAGATAGGGACGCAGCCACGCAAGGCAGATGCTAGCCACAGATAGCAGAGGAGCTTGCAAAGAACAGCTCAGCTCCCTAGGGGCTTCGGGCACCGGTGTGCAGAGAGGGGAAAGAGTAGGTAGCACAGCTGTGAGTCCCTCTCTAGAGAGGTATTTCCCTTGTGGAGTAATTTTTCCGGTGCCTATCCTCAGGAAAGAATTTGAATGTCTGTTAAGTCCCACTAATGCCTGTGAGTGCTCTCTCAGAAAGCCAGAGCATCTGCTTAAGGGCTTCTTGTATCAAGTTTTACAGGCATCATTTAAACATGCAAGTTATCCCCTTGGCTTAGTGGGACCACTCATGCCTAGAGTCCCTGATGATCTTACTGTAGCCTCAGCAGTAAACTTCAAACAGAAAAAGAAAGTGAATGTTACTAAATCAAAAAAGTTCACAGAGAATTGAAACATAACTGAGCTCCTCCTGCCCCCATCTAAGGCCCCATTTTGCCTATCTGATCCTGTGGACAGCTTGCACAACGAGGCACCGAGATCAATGGTGCTAACAAACCACAGGTTGTGCTTTTTGTTGAGTCAGAGGCATTGTCTGCAAATATTCAGAGCCAGTTCTGCAGTGCTCCACCATGCATGATCTTATTACCAGGACTGTAGTGCCATTCTGGTGTAATGCTTTAGAGATCCTTCTCTGGTAAAAAAATGCAACTGTGCATTACTTTTGTTGTCTTTTAAATAGAAATACACAAAACTGTAAAAACTCTTCTAATTATGTTTAAAAACCAATTAAAATTACCAATTAAAACCAAAGCTGATGCCAAGAACATTTTAATCACACAAACCAAGAGATAGTCACTTCACTCCACTGATACGGACTGTAGAATGAAGTAAGCATGATAATTTCAGTCTGGTTTATGGAGGCCAAACTCATAGTACCCACCTTTGCATCTTCCCCCCCCCCCCCCCCCCCTTTAATAACCTTTCCACTTACACACACTTTTTAATTACTCCTTCATTCCCTACTCCCATTCTCAGGGCCCATCTTGCTACTGTGTTTTTTGTCTCTTCATCCAGTTCTTCTCCACACTACTTCTCTCACAACTTCGAAGTACCTTTTCCCTATCCAGGTTGCATAAGGGGACATTACGTATTCCACCCTATTTTCCCCAATCTGGATGCATCTTTCGAGAAGTTGCAGGTTAGGAGAGGAAGGACTGATGCTTCCTTCACTCAGTTCTCTATCATCCTCCCCCTTGGCTGACCATTTCATGTATAACTCTTAAGCAGCTCCCAACAGGAGCACAGGGAGGGCATGGAGGTGCAAATGACTGTTCCTTGTTTTAAAATTTGGGACCTGCTGTCCAGTCCTGTCACTACTGAGACCAAAAATATTCCTTGATATTGTGGAGTCGACTAGGTGCAGTGACAAAAAGTGATCAAAAGCTGATTCTGGAAGTCTACTGCAGAAATATCATCAACTGCAGAGTCCCAGTCCACTTGACCTGTAAAATGCAAGTGCATTGGTCTGACTGATAACCTAAACTCCAAGCTCTGGAAACACTCACATGAAACACATCAGTACACATTTCTTACCTAGACAAGCAATGCTTTGCAGGCTCAAGCTAGTGAGGCAAAACATTGAACAGAGGATTATCTTTATTTGTGGGCAAAGTTCTCTTAGCCAAATCTGAACCACAGATCTTCACATCTGAAAATAAAAGCGTTATCTAGATTTTTCTCCTGTGTTGGAAATCTTATAGCAATGCTGCCAGAGACTTCTGTTCCTTACCTCTGCCTTCTGTTGTTACTTTCCTGCCTCCAGGGAAAGAGGAGCCAGTTCGAAACAGCTCCTGCTTCATTAGCAAAAAGGTGACTTCAGTTAGAGTGCTTCTGCACAGCGGACAGGATTCACCATCTTCTGTAATTTTGGTAGCAATGGCCGCAGTAGCTCACCTCTACACACTCACATACATCCCTAAAGAGAACATCAGAGAGCAGCAAGAGCAGGTCTTTTCTCCAAGGGATGGCAAGCCAGGAGCTGAGGCGATCCCATGGCCTGCCCCGCAGCCCCGAGCAAGCCAAGCAGGACAGGCCCAGAGATGGTGGCCAGGTCCAGACCATAAGGCAAAAGCATGTTGATAGGGCAGGTCCAAGATGAAGCCAAGAAACCAGTTCACAGGTCAAGTCCAGTGATGTCTAGGTAGGGCCAAGGTGACAAGACAGACCCAGGTTCAGGCTGGGGAACCAGTCCACATGTTGAGCTCTAGAGAAAAGGACTCCATGGCCAGCTGTAGCCAGGCTGAGCTTGAGATCAGCATTCTTTTCAACAGCTCAGGCAAAAGCTGCCAGTCTTCAGCTGAACATAAAAGGGTTTCCAGGCTTTTTTAAGGTGGGTGGAAGTCTCCGGTGAGGCTGGTCATGGCCATTAAGGACCGTTAGTGCTCTCAGGGACCTGAGGGAGAGAATGAGCAAAAGAAACTGCAAAACGTACTTGTGTATATATAACGCATACATATATATGTATGTATTGCATATATATGTCACCATGTTAATATTCTGTTTCTTAAGTCTGCTCTCTTCATTTCCAAGCATCTGTCTTATGATTTTAGATCCTCTAAGGCTTGGAATAGTCCTTAACTCTAAAAATGTATCTGATGCCACACAGCAAGCAAAAGATTAAAAAGTTAAAGAAAGCCACAGCTGCAATAAAGGGATTGCAAGTACTTTTAAACAGAAACTCCAACCTGCAAATAATACAGCCTGCATTCGAATTTACATCCAGGCTACTTTAAAATCTCTTCAAGGACTTTTTAGTTTGCCTCGCTACAAATCATTATAAATCTGGAAAGTATTCTTCTGCATTTCCTACATCCTTCCTTTTTATTTGCATTGCTACTTTCTGTAGTATGCTACTACCTGTTATGTTCACTTTTTAGACTATTTTTCCCAAATTGATTCTCCCTTTGATCTTTCCAGTCCACAAGGGTAACCTTTCCAAGCTGCTCTCTATTATTTGTGGTCTTTGGTGGCACTTGTAGTCCTTCCTAAGTTAAAAATCAACTGAAAAATTAACTCACATGCTGTTTGCCTTCTCTCTGCTCTCACTAGTGAGTATCTGACACTAGGTTGGACCCCACACAGAATCCTGAAATTGAGAAAAATTTCCATTCCCAGGACTTGCCCTTGCCATCGGTCAGGTTGTTACAAGCAATGTACAGGCAGACATATATGCACACACACAGAGGATCAGGCTTGCAACTCTTGGGTTTCCTGGGACAAGGTTATATTCTAATTGTCCTGCAGTAAGACATTTCAGGGCTTCTAAAAAGAAGTATATTAAGTATAAAACAATACTTCTTATAAGTAACTTCCTTTACCTCATGTCCCAGCTTGATTTGGTCTTCTCTGTATTTACGGTCTGTTTTTATGCTGCAATTATTCCTGGCCAAATCATCTGAAACAAGTTTTAAAACATTTAATTTTGCAAATGTTCCCTTACAAATGCAAATCCTTTAATAGAGTTCAGATATTACATTTATTCTTTTCATTGCAAATTTGTGTAATTAGATTTTAATTTAGTTTATGTTGGAATTTTTTAATACTTAAAATCCCATCTATGCCCTAGCATCACCTCCAATGGTCCAGGTTGAAGTCAGCTGGATTTCAATACTGTGGAAAAATGTCTTCTACTAGCTCTACTTTTTCAGCTGCGATTGAGTGCATTAGCGTCCCACATGGAGTTTACAGCTCCTGCTCTGCCAGCAGAAGCGGGGGTTGTGTGGACACTCCCTAAGCTGCTCCACTGCATATGGGCTACTTCAGGCTGCCTTCTTTAGCAGTTTAACTGAGTTAATTCTGTAAAGAAGCAAATGTAAACCTATTTCCACCTGCTGGCAGATCAGTGGGAACAGTGACCTCTGGCACAGGAACAATAACCAATATGTTAGGGTGGCAATATCTTCAACCAGCACAGATAGTCGCAAAGTAAACACATGCTTATGACTCAAACCTGGAAAGCAAGAATGCTGCAAAAGCTGTGTTATACTTTGGAAAGAGAGATGGGGGTTACAAAGAAGAACAGTGCATGGTACTGCATGTGAGTGTTGTGGGGTACTGCAAGCAATCAAACAGGGAAGTTCCCTCTGGATTGTTCTGGAAAATGCAGGTGTGGAGCCAGTGAACAGCAAACCCTCCCAGATTCCACAGATGACTCAACAGAACTTCAAAACCATCTATACGGAAGAGTTATTCGAGGGTGATTCATGACCACTGGCAAGAGGGGATTATCCAGGGAGAGGACAAGGGCAGTTTCATGCTCTGAAACAGCTTCAGAGAAAATGAATAGGATTCAGACTGAACTCCGGCCACCATGAGTGGCCATCATGCTCTGATCTGTAGAGACTGGCAGCTGCATAGCATGTCTTAAATATTTTAGAAAGTACAGAGCAGCCCATAGCTCTTATACCAACAATTTCACATAAGAAGATCTGGGCAGATAAGCGCATCCAGGAGCACTCTCACATTCTGGTGAGATGCAGCGAGTGCTCCTCTTCACACTGCATGAGCATGGTCATATCAGGAGAGAAGCCTCAAATCTGAGAAACTAAAGCTGAAGAGAGTGGAAAAAGAAAAACAAGCTTGATGTAAAGAGCACCGTGCACACGCATTTGTGTCCAGGGAGCTTCTTGCACCCTTTTCCATCTCCATAGTTATGGAGGGGCTGCCAGGATCCAGCCTTCAATAAAAGGCATCTGTTTCTGAAGTGAAAACCAGCACCTAGTTGCTAACAGCACACAGTAACTCTACACATCAGTGCAGAGCAGGAAATGAAAAACGCCTTTTCTACTATGTTATAATGGCAATTTTAGGTAGATGGAACATTAGGAGCAGATGCCAAGCTGGAAGCTGGCCACCCTGTTGGCTTTTCAGCACTAGCTTTGGTCTTTGGAAGCTTTTCGCAGGCTGACAATGCTTCAGAAGAGTCTATTTTTGTCTGGGATTACAAAAATCAATTGCACCACTTGTACGTAGCATGAATGGTTAACATGTGGATAGCCCCTTCAACCAACTGACAGTTATTCCAGGTTATCACATCCAGCATTGCACAGGAAGCTTTCTGCAGCATTATGGTACTGTTTATCAGGAGACCATTTCCATTTTTAAACTCAGTTTTGTCTTTCAAAGGAGAATAGATTATTTTTCTCCCAACAGGCAAAATTAGTTCCCTCAGGGAAGGTTTAGGTGCTGGTAATGTGTCCCAGGCCCTCTTCGTCTTGTAAGCCATTTCAAGACTTTCAAGACCTGCACCCAACACCCATGTCACTGTAGTGTTGCACCTCTTATTGTCTTTTAAACTTCCATAAAATGGATCTTGAGCTGTAACTACCTTTCAATCCTTCTTTCAGTGCAGAAAAGCCATACCAGTTGGTGGAAATTGTTGTTCTGCCAATGTTAAACCTCCTTTCAGTTGGTAAATCCTTCTCAATCAAAACAGAAGCATTTTGTACATGAATATCACTCAATGAACACCACAGCAGAGGGGCAGGTTTCCCAGCTCAGCCCACGTATCTGCACTGCAGCCTTATGAAATAACAGAGACAACCCAAGATGTCCTGAAAGCCATCCGGCTTTGCTCTGGGGCAGTTGCCTGACTCACTATCATGAAGTTAGCAGACCACCTTATATATCCTTTTATCTTCTCTGAGGATGGCATAAGGATTAATACTAGGACATCCCCACCACCAGTTGATGCTTGGTTGCTGCACTCGGGGCCTCCAGCAGTTAGGACAAATCAAAGAAGCTTTCAGACTCCAGTTTAAGTTAGGAAACTGGTTTTGTCCACTGCTGGCCTAAGATTCAGAGTGTGAGCATGGCTTAAAAAAACACATTTCCCTTTTCCACTTCCACCCCCAAATCATACCTTGTATCTGCTGCAGAGACTTGGGACACACTACTTAGCAACTCCATGGTGAATCAGACATGTTACACAATGATTTGATTAAAGGAAGCATTCCTCTTCAACTGAGACACACTTATGTCATGGATCTGGACAGAAAGCTTTCCAAACTATCATTCATCCAACAGTCCAGAGCAGCTGTTAATATTTAAAGAGCACCAGAAGTTACTAAGTGTCTCTAAAATACCTATGGGATTTAAATGTTCCCTGTGAGGTCCACTTGATAGACTCATTGTGATTTTGGATATGCAATAGGACTGATTCATCTGCCCCTTGAGTATTTCCTAGTGCATGGCAAAGAAAAGGTAGCAAAAAGATACCGTTTTCCATGGTAAGTCATACATATGCACGATACACATACATTTTATGTAACGTGTATCTCTGTGTGTACCTATGCACAAAAACATGCTGAGAAAACACTATTCAGACTGTAAAGTTCATCACTCAGTAGTTAGGAAACACTACAAGAAAGGTTACCCATGCAGCGTTACTTTAGTCCTGTATAGTGAGTATTGGAGACCAATGTCATGCTCCTTTGCTCTGGGTGAAGGCCACCCCAGGCACTGGGTGTTGCTGAGGGTGAGACTCCAGAGGAGCAGGGTCAGATGTGTTTTGATCACAGCTCATCCCAAGTAAGAGTCTACTGCCCTGGCCCTACCACCAGCTACTCATCACCCCTTCTCTGCCAGGGATGTAATCACACTTTCTGATCTGCCAGCACAGCTCCATCTGTAGTCATTTCCTAACTCAAATTCTGTCAAATGATCTGTTTTTTTGGGGGGAGGGGGGCGGTGTGTATGTGCTTTTAAAGGACAGGGAAAACAGTGCCCCTGCTAAGCCAGATCATTTTTGCAAAACTGAGGAACAGCAAGATGTGCTATTCTGCCAGCAGATCTGAGGGTTCAGCAACCCATGAGACAGGATACGCTGCAGCCAGAACATTGTGTCTGATTGCACCATTAATGAGCTCCTGTTCAATATTTCTTTTTCACCATATTGCTCAAGGCATGGTACCAAAGCCTTAGTAATGGTGCCATTCAAACCCTGTGGTGGAGACAGAATTACTAATATCTAGAACACCCACCACTGTAGTATCACAAATACCCATTTGTTCATTAATTTTCAATGCCCAGTTTGATTTTTTCAGAAGCTTTAGCATTATACAGCACTTTATTTGATCGGGGAACAACATAGACTTTTGTTGCAAGTATAAGCATCAGCACCTGAAGTTTGGAATATAGAATGTAAGAAACACTTTCTTAAATAAGCTGTCAAACTGTCAAAACCTGATTAATGTCATACAGGAGCTAAAGCAGAACCAAGGACAGATTTTTATTTTTCCAGGGCAAGACACAACTCTAACAATCTCCTTCCTCAGCCCTTTGTCTCGGGCAGTACACATTTGCCAATTTCTATATCAAACAAAGCCGGGGACCCTGTAAAGCTTGGATCCATCCCAGAGCGGATCAATCCTGCACCTTCAGCAAAGAAGAGTCCTGAGTGAAAAAATATATATGATCATCCAATTAAAGGTGTAAGTCTCTTGGCTGAGAGCATTTTGCCGCATGGGCAACCTTAATTTCTAGTATTGCCCAAGGATGAAGAACTTGATTTTTTTAAACATTAATAAAAGAAAAACCAAAATGACATGACCATTATTTCCTAGGTTTATAAATGCACGTTGAAATCCTAATGCACTTTTGTTGTCTCTCAGTACACCAGCACACAGGAACCTGTGTAATGGTCTTGAAGATATCTGCCCCATGAGCTAAAGGACAACTGCCACCAGAGTTTGACCATTGCCCTGTATATCTGACAGGATCCGTCCATGTGCATGTTTGTGTATGTTTGCGTGTGTGTGTGAGACACACACACACACACATGCTTTGCCAGTGGGTTTCAGTGCTATTTGCTGACACCAGAAAGGATGGACCAAAGAAATACATGCTACAAGAGGCACACGCTCTTCCGCTTCTCCTTCCAAGCTTCATTGACTCTGTCCCACACCACTACGATGTTCCTGTTTTGATTCTTTCCTGTCGGTGCAATCCCTTCCTTCCTCCCTTCCTTCCTCCCTCATTTGGGTTAAGAATGCCCATCCCAGGCTTCTTGCCCAGCTACACTTTCCCATCGCTTAGTCTTTTCCTCCCCTCAGTCCTTCTTCACCAGCATCCCCTTACTGTACAGCCTCCCTGCCCCAGATGAATTCTCTGCCTTCTCCCTCCTTGCCCAGACAGTCCCAGCTCTACCCCAAAGCTCTCCTCCTAAAGTCTCTCAGCCCACCAGGGTCCCTCTGTAGACCCTTCATCCAGCTCCAGTCTTCTGCCTTGTCTCATCCTAGCTCCTTTCCCCTGTCCCACCACCAGATTGATTTTCCAGTCAGTCTCACATTGGTCAACCAGTTCTGACTCCCCTCTCCCAGTTCCCATTCTTGTACTGCTTTTCCATTAGGCTCCATCTCCTTATCAAGCTTGTCATCTTCCTCTTAGCTTCATCTATCTCAGTCATCCCTTAAAACCTGGCTCCCAGTCTCCTCTTTCACAGCTTCTCCTCTCTCCAAACTGCTTTACTGCTAGCATGTGGATGGGTTGCCAGTGATGGAGAGAAGGGGGCTCTGAAGATTTTGGTAATTACCTCTGTTAAAAAAAGCCTGCAGCAGGAGCTACTGAAGCAGTCTGGTTTTGTGCCTTTCATCCCAGGCCTGAGTGGGAGCCGCTGCTGGTGGATGCTGTCCAGACAGACATCTTAACCTGATCTTGGACACCTTCAGTACCTTAGCATGTCAGCTACACAAATAAAATTCTTTTGCTTACAACTTGAGATACAGAGTTTGAGCTCTGGTCCTCAGGGAATGGCAGGCCAGACCTTGGGGTCAGAGACCTTGTACTTATACCACTGTAAAAACAGCCAGGACTATCTTTGTCCTTCTAGTACATTATTATAAAACCTGTATTAAGTATCAGTTATTTGTCTGTACTTACATTAGACTTAGAATAATCTGCTCCAAAGGATGTACAATCTAATTAGACACCTCCCCAAAAAACCCAGACACAAAAAACTCCAAACATTAATGGAAGTGCTATTGCCTTGCCTTAGTGTAAGTTACTACTATAGGACACACTCAGTGAATGCTAATACCTTGCTCTGCAAGGTCATTTACACAATGCTTTGAAAATCCCCTGAGGTTCCCTCCTGAGCAAAAGCTGAGAACCTGGAAAAACACAATAATGAGCTCCCACCTGAACCAAAGAGCTCCCACATACGTGTTTAATTTGTGATGGAAAAAATGCCACTCAGATTCTCTGATTCACCTTCCCTTTCACCGTTGCAGTTGAGCTAGGGGAACAACTTAGGACTTCCTTTCCCAACCAGCGAGCTATGCCCACATTGAAGGTGAGGCTCAGCAGAGTGCAGGGGCCAAGTGGATACATTCTGCTGGGGTCTGTCCTCTTGTTCCTGGAGCTGGCAGTAGGAAAAAGCAGCAAGAGCATGGGGAGCTGGGCCACGGGAAAGGAAGTAGCGGCAAAGGCTTTGGCTGGTGGAAAGCTGAAATGGGAACCTGTGGGCAAAGGTGGAAGTTATCCTCTGGGGACAAGGGCGGGGAGGAAAAGTGCTAAGAGGCTGGCTCTGAAAATGTTGGTAACCACTGGCCTAGAGACACTGGCAGCTTGCAGCAATTAATGTATTCCATTACCTCATGGTTTTATGCTTCAGATGCAGATTAATAGCATTCATTCAAAGAAAGAATTACATCATCTGCATAAAATCCTTTCCAGTGTCATACAGTATTCTCTGGCTTTCTGATTATTGCTGGTCTACTGGGTTAGTGATGGTGTTTCAAATTTTGTTTTTCAATTTAAAAATATAAGTCCTTCGATCCTCCATTCAAGCCTGTTTTGCAAGAATTCTCTTAATGGAGGAGGGTCTCTGCATCCAAATCTTTCTTTTTGTCATCTCCACCTGCTCCTCATGTCTCCTTACTGCATTACTTTCATGCATTTATACCATTCTCCTCAAACCTGCTTTAGCAAAGTCTCCATTGTGGGTAATTGGGGTCATGATTAGCCATGGCAGTGAGGTAAGCTTACACAGTTGCTGCTGAGGTGGTGTAGCTTGGGCACAGAGCCTTGACCAATGCTTGCAGGCCTCTCTTTCACTAGAGGCCATGATTTCACATCTCCTACAGATTAATGTCTTAAGCAACTACATGCGCTTCTCATTCCTACAGCAAACCTTCTGCAGAGGGCTTGGGTGTCTTCAGCCTTCATCCTAGCAAGGGTCATCCAGGGGCAGCTTGCATGCTTGTGGAACCTTTTTTTGAGGAAAAACAGTCATTAGACTCCTACACACCATTATGCGTAGGCGGCACAATCTAGCCCTGCATTTTTTTGATGCCATTGCCTTATTAAACATAAATAATCTCTAAAGATAATAGGGCAAAGGAAATAAGACCGAGAATATTCCTTTGGATAGAAAAAGTCTCTCATATATTCATGTACAACCCAATATAAAAGTACCGCTTGAATTTTGAAGAAGTATGGTCTTTTCTCAGCTTTTTCACAAAGCTTCTGTTAAACACCAGTTGGATTCACATGCATGTGACAGGAGGAGAATGTACCCAAGAGTATATATAAAAAGTGAATGAGTGAAACAAATACTAAAGATTTTATTGCTTTATTTGTCTCTTCATATTTCAATCCGTTTCTAATCTGAAACATGCAATTAAGAACATGTTGTGCTATCTGAAACAATAGGCAGGGTTTACATATAGCTGTCAATTATCACAGAAGGTGCTGGGAAACATTCTGTAAAGCTCTGTCTACACTATGCAAAAAGCTAATCACAGCTGCAGCTAAGCAAGCAACATAATAATAATTACCCTGAAATCATCTGCTTGAATTTTCAAATGAATTCACCATGAGCAGGCTTAGGCTCAAACAGCATTCCTTTTCTGGCGGCTTTCTATCAGTTCAATACACAGGCTTTTGCAGAAAAGATACTTACAGGACCTTAGAGCTGGGAAGATTTTCTGGGTGTCTGATTTTTGTTCCCTGCTGTGGCTGCTAGGCATACTGTATCTGAATAAGTGATAAAGCTCTACCTTAAAAAGAAGGGGGTAGAAAACTCTTTCTATTATTTCCCTTGGAAAGATACTGTCCATTTAGAATCACCTCATTTCCAGCTTGAGCTTTTCTTAGCTAACGTTGTCCTTTAGCATCAATGATCTTTCCACTGTTTATCCAGTATTTATACACCACTCCCATAAGCTCTTGCAGCCTGAGTTTTGACAAGGTAAACAAGCTAAACTCTTCTGGTCTCCTCCCATAGAAAGTTTCTAGATGGTCAAATAAAAAGAAAAAAAAAAAAAGCAGACCTGTAACCAGACCTCTATATGGAGGTTTCCGTCAAATGTCTGCCACCGTTCAAAAAACATATAAATTCTTAGTACTGTTCTGTACTGTTGCAGGAAAGCAGATTGTCCCAAAACTGCAGAGGGAGGGAAAAGGCTGTGCTTCCTAAGCTTTTGGCTAAACACCAACACAACCCAGTGCATGTTAGGCCTATTTTTCAGAAATGTTAAGCACCATCAACCCTCATTGACTTCAGGTGGAGCTGAAGATGCTCAGACAAGGCCCTTAAAAGCATGATTTGGCTCTTGAGGTAGGTGTAGACTGTGTCTATGTTCACACGATATTCTAACGGGGCACCTCATGTCCTCAGGCGCTTTTAAAATCGAGAATGGTGGCAACATTTCACATCCTTAGAAACCTTTTTCCCTCTTCCAGTCACTTCAACTTAGCATGCTCATTCTCGGAGTGAATCACAAGTACAGCACTTAATAATTCTCTGCGGTCAGAAACTGTCTGAAGGAAGTATTTTCTGCCCATTCAACAATGTTGACTCATCTACACCAAATCCTCTGCAGAGACTCTGATTACAGAAAATGTCCAGTTGTTGATTGCTATGTGACCTCTTGCTTTCAGAGACCTTTCCTGGAGCTAGTGCTCAGGCAATGGATGGATGAAGTGTGCGTGTATATATGTGAAAGAGAGGTGAAAGTCTGTCTTAGGTAAGGGAGTAGATGGGTCACTGATATTTTCAGTAGGTTTAGACAGTGTGATAGATGTGCTAAAGAAAATAATGCCAAGCGGCATTATTTGACTGTCTGATATTAATGCTGGAAGAAAGAAGGGGGTTAGAGCTCACAAAAGGGAGAGGAAAACTGCTGCGGTCCATGTTGTAGGGTCAGGTCCAGAGAGAAGAGGCTCTGTGTTCCCGAGAGCACGGCCCCGGAAAGCACTCAAGAATGTCCCAGTATGATGAGAAAACTGAGGCATGATATGGCACATAGACATGTTATTGTTTTGCCTAGATCTGTATCTCTCTTGCACTGCCTAAAATAAATAGTGTTGAGGGGGCAGTAAGGCAGGGGACGGGGATGTGGTTGGAAACCTCATGCAAAGGCTGCAGTATACACTTCAGCTATCATGTGTCCCTGAAGAGGCAGTCTGCCAGAATAACCACAGAACTGGTGCTCTGGGAAAGGGTTTGATTAAGCCATCAGGGAGTCTCTGAGACCTGACACCAGTCTCAGAATCTGCATCAGTGAGAGCAAACCGTTACATGGAGGTCAAGTTCAGCCCTGATGAAGATTTGAGCTGGCACCAAAGACAATCAGCTACAATGTTTTTGCACATAAATTTGGCGCTCTACTCCAAAACTCCTGCAGAGCTGGATACCAACGTCTCAGTTCTCAGAAGGGGATGCTCATCAGAGAGGGTCTGCACTTTGGGAATGTGTCTAGAAATCCAAAGCCATGAAGCAAACAGATGCAACAGACTGGACCATGACCAACAGACTCACACACAGAGGAGGGAGAGCAGAGCTAGGGCTACAGCACCAAGCTCTCCAGAGCTCCCCATGCAGAATGCTAGGGGATGATGAACTGAATCACCAGCTTGCAGCCTTGCAGCTCCCCGGGAAAGTGGTAGACCCTGTGGTTTTCAGGCTCACTGGTCTCAGTCCTGCCAGTCACATGGAAAGCCCTGGGATGGGAGACCCAGGGTTTCCAGAACCCTCCCCTCTCCAGCAGCCTGCCAGAAACTCAGTGACCCCAACCGTTTTCCCTTTCATGGAAAATGTTGAAATTTAGGTTTCATTCCAATTTGGAATGAAACCAGATTTTGGTATATCAAAATCCTCCGCGAAATGAAATGACTTTTCATGGCACAGCTTTACTGATTGATGCAGGCTGCATGTAACTGAGAAGAGCCTCCTAAATGGGTGTTTCAATCAGAATTTCCTGGTCTGTCACTTCCAAGAACACAATTAACTGCAAAACCGACGTCTGCAGTTTTACAGGAAGGCAGCAAGAAAACGAATCAGGCACAGCATCAGCAAAACATCATACGATGTGGTGGGCACTGCCACTGATCTGACACTTTCTCTGGAGAGGCCACATTCACACTCTGCACCTACCCTTTTCGGTGCACCTGGTCTAACTACACTGCAGTGAGAGTCTCTTTCCCGCTGCTCTTGAACACATGCACTCATACCTGGTTCTCTCGGCTCTGATGTTTTCACACTGCAGGCAGTAATACTACAGTAATTTTGGTTAGCGTATGCTGCAGCTGAGCTCAGAGCAGTCGATTGCTTTGTACTTTGAGGGAAGTTTGCAACGTGTCCCTTTATGCTAATCAGCAAGGAGGCAGGCAAGGTGACTGCAAGGCGGCTAGCAGGCTTGTTTCTTGTTTGCTCGTTTATTTTAATCATCATATTTTCACCAGTAAAGGTATCTGATTTAAGGTGGAGAGGAAATATAAACTGAGGATGGAGGAATTCTGTAGATGAAGGGATGTTGCATCAAATGTTTTTGCACACTAATTACTTCTGTTTATCACCACTAAACACATGCACATGGCTTCTGTTTTTACAGCAGTTGCCCAACTTACCTACTGTGTATGGATGATAAGATATTTGTCTGTGAGGAAGGTTCAATTAATTCTGCTTTGCAGTTAGTTTGGTAAATTCACTTGATAGTCTGGTCTGAATGACACAGTGTTATTAATATCTGCAGGCACAGGAGAACGCTGCAGAGTAATGTTTCTGAAACAGAAAACCTGCAGACATGATTGAGACAATACAACTTTTCCCTCATTGTACAAGATGATTACTTTAAACTCACTTCCCTTTAAGTACCAAAACCTGGAGGCACAAGGAGAGATTAAAAATATTTATTTTTGCTTTTTATTTTACTGGAAGAAGATTAAAAGAGAATAAGCATAAACTTTAAATGATGTGTTTCAAAAAATACAGCTTACAAAACAAAGAAACAGGCTTGTATGGGTTTTTTTCATGTATTCACCTCTGGAAGAAATCCTGAGTTTAACTACATGTATATGTTGTCAGTTTTGTTGTAGATGTTGGTAGCTTGCTGTGATTTTCCTTGTTTGTTCATGTTATTAATTCATTTACCAATGCAGCAGCAACAACAAAGTGGACAATGTTCCCCCACAAGAGCAGAAATGGGTTCCCCTTGAAGAAATTCCCCATCTAAGGGAACTGGGGCACAATATGTTCCTCTGAGCTACTCAAGCACAGGCAGCACAGATTTCCTGCAGATTTCAATGAAATAACCCTCTATGATGTAGATTCTTTTAAGATTCTTCTTGAGACACCAAATGACAAAATGTTCCAGATTGTTTAAAATTGGTTAATCTGTAGGTGTTTATTAGTACAGCATCTCTCCTTCTCCATCCCCCCAAAATGCTCCTTTTCTGGAAGCAATTTTATGGCAAGACCCCCAGCCCTGCAGCCCATCCTTAAAGCGAGCACTTGCATTAGGCGTCGACCTCTCTACTGTGTCACCCCACTGACATCCATATGGCCAAGGCAAACAAAAATATGCTTCCAGTGAGGTTTTCTGCAGTCAGAAAAGGGGAAATCTGTATTGAATAATGTAAGCAAGAAAATATGTTCGCTACTTAAAAATCAATATTCTCTGGGAACTTCACCTCGTCCTTATGATATCGAATTACTTGGGAACTTTCATTCACAGTGACATGTACATGTTGGAGGGAGGAAAGCTAACGGGAACTGTTTGTCTTCCTTTATTCTCCAGAAATATCAGGTTTTAAGAGTCATATTTGTTACATTCATACTCCTTCCTTTGGGAAACATTACATATTTAATCCACTTAGTATCTTGCTACCAAGACAGGTACTGTTTGGAGCAATGCATATCTTTTCAGTGACATCTGGGATCTCAGTTAACCCCTAAATAACCTATAAAAAAATTCAGGAGAGGATTTCTCTTTAGGCAAGGTTGTAAAGCACACAAAACCCAAGTGCCTGACTGTAGCACACTCCTCCTCTACCCTACTAGCGTGCACAGCCATAAAAAAAAGCAGCAGTAATTAACACAGTGAGCTCATTTTAAAAACATCTGAAAAGTTTCTAGGAATAATTCCATTGACCTGCTCTTTCATACCAGACATCTTTTGTTCCCTTCCTCTTCAGGCTGCAAGTTGTCCAGGAGTACTGACATGTGAGTAGTAGTTTACACTGGAACAGTAACATTTCTCCAGGGACTTCTAGGTGTCTGCACAGGGAGTGAAGGTCTGTGATTTATCCAAAGAGGAGTGCTTTCAGGACAGACCAATATTTTTGCTTCATTTAGGAGCAGAAAATGTAGCTAGCCATTCTTTTTTATTTTCTTTTCTCTTTTATTCTCTTATCTCTTCTTGTTTCTTTTTTTATTATTTTATTTTAATTTAACTTTACACTGAGTGCCAAGCAAAATAAACATCTCCCATGGAGTTGTAAGGAATGAGAGAATGAAGTCCAGAACTTTAAAAAATAGGTAAATAAACTGATAAGTCTCTCAAGTGTGCTGGTGAAAATGCTGGAGTAACCCAGGTAAAATTATCGAAGTAATTCCACACAAAAGAGCAAGTGTGAATTAGGTTCCATGGTGCTAGGAAGGACCAAAGAAGAGGAATGCACAGGCAGGAGTAAGGAGGATGGTGTACAGACTGCATGCATAGCAGCATAAGAATAAAACACAGACAAAAGGAATCAGCCACCCTCTCACACAGGGCTGCTGCAATACTGGAGAGTGGGCCCTCATTATATTATTACTCGGATGAAATGCTCAGCATTGCCTTATGGGGTGTGCATGCCTGCAGAGTTCAAATATTTTTTGTGGGACTTATCTGGCCTGGAGGGAAATTCCTGGTGCCCCTATATTTAACTTGTATCAGAGCAGGCCAATAAAACTCCCTATGGTTTTAACTCTCTCAGTAACGACTGCCCAAAATTAGCCAGCAGCCTGCCTTTTTTTTTTTTTTAATAACTGTGTAGAGCTATCCAGAGGAATTTTACAAGATTAAATAATATTTACCCTGTGCTAAAGTGGGATACTTCTTGAGAGCAGCCTGGCCTGTGGCTGGGAAGGGAGTGTGAAGGGCAGCTGGACCCTCACAACTGACCTCCCCCTCCAGAGCAAGCAGAGGGGCCAGGGATGGGTGACTGCCACACTGACATTGGTCTGGGAAATGCCCCTGGCTTCATTGCTTTCTGCAAAGTGGGGAAGCTGCTCGTGCCTGGGTCTTATCTCTATTGCAGCACCCCTGGACACCCTAAAGCATCCAAGAGCAAGAGACTTCGCACCCATGTGCAAGCCAAGAGGCAGCTGTCCCTCAGGGCTGTCGCTGGGGCAGGGCAAGGGGCAGAGATGTGCAGCAGCAGGAAGGTGCCCACTGGCACTTGCAGGGCAGCACCAGCTCTGGGAACACAACCAAAGCATCCTCACCGTTGCTTATGGGCCGGAGCAGGGTGGCAGGCTGCAGGTCTTCCTCATTACCTCTTCTGCTCCTTCCTTTGGAGGCAAGTGACGCACTCACCAATTCCTTTGGCAATAGCGGAGCAACTGCAAGTGACAGTGCAGGAGACGATGTTTTGCATTCCCAACTTGTGCTGTGCTGTGCTGCACCCCAGCTACACTGACGTCACCGAATTACAAGACTGCTGAGATGGGCAGGGACTTCTGGAGATCATCCAGTCCAATCTCCCTGCTCAAAGGAAGAGCAACTATGGCAAGTTTCTGAGAGCCATGTCCAGCTGGGTTTTGAATGTCTCCAAGGAGGCAGACTCCACAGCCTCCCTAGGCACACAGGTGGTCAGCCACCGTCAGAGAGAAAAAGCTTTTACTTAGGCTTAAATAGAATTTCCTGTGTTTAATTTTGTGCCCATTTGCCTCTTGTCCTGTCACTGGGCACCACTGAAAAGAGCCTGGCTCTTTATACCTTTTTTTCAGGTATTTATACCCATTGATAAGATCCCCCCCTTGAGCCTTCTCTTCTATAGATGAAACAGTCCCAGCTCTCTCAGGACAGACTGCAGGTGCAGGGCACAGCCAGACTACCGTACTGACCAGTCAACTGTTTACAGGCAACCAGCCCTTTTTATAGTTTTACCCCTCTATTTTCCCACTCTTGTTCTCCCCAAAATCATCTAAAACCCTCCCTTGTCCTGCCTTTGGTTCCTTTCCTAAACATCCCCTAAAAAGTCCTGTGTGATCCCAAACTGCTTTTCCCCTGTATCTCATAAAATGTCCCACCCCTAGATAGCAACTCCCTGAGTCTGAAGGGTGACCCAGAGAGATGCTCCCGATGACTCATGGTAATGGGTTTCACACCTGGACACTGGGACTGAGACTCTGCTGGGACAGCCCTGGGAGGGGGCCAGGGAAGATGATGGTTCTTCTGGAGTTCTCAGTTTGGGTTCCCACCTGCCATTGTGCCTCTGTGCTCTTCTGGGCTTCTGCAGATGGGCCTTTGATGGATTGATGGCTCTGGGTGTAGCCCAGCAGGATATTATTCAGGCTCCCCCACTGCCATTGTATCCCTGAGCTCCTTTGTGGGTGTGCAGATGAGCTTTATCACATAGCCTAATACAGTGAGCCAGTCATTTTATTGTAGAAGGCTATCAGGTTGGTTGAGCACAGTTTGCCTTTCTTGAGTCCATGCTGACTATTCCCAGTCACCCTCTTGTTCTTTGTATGTTTGGAAATTATTTCTAAGAGGATTTTTTCCATCATCTTCCCAGGGGTCTAAGTGAGGCTGACTGGCCTGTAGTTCCCCCGATCCTCCTTCTTGAAAACAGGAGGTAACATTTGTTTTCTTCCAGTCCTAAGGAACTTCTCCCAAATGCCATGACCTTTCAAAGATTATCAAGAGTGGCTTTGCTATTGTACCAATCAGCTACCTCAGCACTCCTGAGTGCATCCCATCATGTCCCATGGACTTGAATGTGTCCAGTTTGCTTAAGTGCTTCCTAAACCAGTCCTCCTCCACTAAGGGCAAGTCTTTTTTGCTCTGGACTTTCCCTCTGGTCTTAGGGGCTTAGGATTGCTGAAGTCCAGTCTTACAGTAAAAACCAAAGGGAAGAAGGCATTGAGAACTTTGACCTTTACCATATCCTTTGTCACCAGGTCTTCTGCCCCATTCAGAACCAAGCCCATATTTTCCCTAGTCTTCCTTTTCCTGCTAATGAACCTGGAGAAGCTCTTCATGTTGCCCTTCATGTCCGTCACCGGATTCAACTTCAGATGGGCTTTGACTTTTCTTACCCCATCCCTGCACACTCAGACAGTGTCTCTATATTCCTCCTGGGTCATCTGCCCCTATTTCCACCTCTTGCACACTTCCTTTTTACATTTTAATTTTGTCAAGGGCTCCTTGTTCATCTCCACAGGCCTCCTGCCACCTTTGATTGACTTCCTACTCATTGGGATGGACCATTCTGGAGCTGGGAGGAGGTCATCCTTGAAAATAAACCCACTCTGCTGGACACCTCTTCTCCCCAGGGACATTTCCTGTGGGGTTCTTCCAAGCAGATCCCTGAAGAGTCCAAAGCCTGCTCTCCTGAAGTCCAGGGTTGTAATTGTGCTCTTAGTCTTGTTACCTCCCCTCAGGATCCTCAACTCCACCATATCAAATGTGGAAGAGCAGACAGACACCTTGTTCCCAGCTTGGGCTCTGGCACAAGACATATGAAAAGTCAATTCTTCATGTGCTCGAATGAGGAAAAAAATTGAGTCTAAAAATAATAATAATAAAAATGATAGATCTTCCTTTGGAAATGTTGGCTGAAACATTTGTTTTTGTATCTTTTTGTTCCCAAATGGCTTCTATGAGAATATTTCTTAGTGCTTTTACATAACATTTTATATTGTGTTAAATCACTGATCAGATTTCTTTGAAGGGAATCCTTGCGGGGCTTTTGCAATGCTAGGAAAAGAAGAAAAAAGGAAAGCATATTCTTTTCATTCTTTCCAATTGGAAAAAGCCAGCCCAAATCAACAGGGAAATGGTTTAATTTCAGACTCCTAGAGCGATGTTAGAAACACTGGCAAGGAGGAGAAAAAACATTTTAAAAGGTACAACTGATACTTCACTTTCATTTCTGAATGTTTTGCATTGTTTTCCCTGTCTACTAAAATGGCGTCAACAGTTTTGTTTTTTTAAATATGCAGATTTAAAATATCTAGCTCAATCAGATCCATAGTTTTTGTCTGCAGAGAAGAAAAGGCTTGTGTTCCTGAGAGGTGAGCCGGCACGATGTATCCAGATTGCCACCACTGCCCTGCTTTTTGCCAGAGTGGAACCAGGGAATTTTTTATTTCTTTTGTTGAGTGCTAAGAATAAGGTGCAGGTAATTCTGCTCATTGCTCTGGCCTTTTAAACTACATACATCTAATTGCAAGTTAGTTAAACTAGACTTCACGTAAAAGTCATGAAAAAAAAATCTGATATTAGCTGAAGAATGTCTATCATAAATACTGCCACAAAAATCTGCCAAAGTATGCAAAGCATTGAGCGTGGTTAAAAAGTTTACAGAAGTTTCTGGAACATTTGGCAATTTTTGGAATCTGTAGATACAAAAACATTGGTTGAAGGACCTTTTCATGCGTTACGGTAAAACTTGCAAGCTAAGTATCACCAGATTGATTTTCCTTTCTGTCCTGTAGCCTTTGGGCAAAACGTAGAAGCATCAGAGAATACTGTTGCCCTTTCCATAAGCGTGGGAGTGGTGGACATCACTTTAACTCATCAGTTTGTGTGTGGTGCTCATTTTGGTAACTCCTGGAAAACCATCTCTGCCTGCTCTGGCCCCCTGACTGCACGCTGTCCATTTTTACTCCCTGCTTTCCCAGACTCCTGTGCAAACTATCTTTTCTGGGGCCAGAATGAAAATATTTTCAGAAATACTTAGTACCCAACATCTTTACTAAAATAAATGGCTGGGTTTTCAAAAAAGCTCAACAGCTTCTCTACAGGGGAACTACTGAGTGACAAACTTTCTTCCCCACCTTGCCCCAGTTCGGCATCTTCTCTTAAATATCCCACAAGCTGAGTACAAGTCCCTAGCAAACACTCCTGACTGGTTTTCTAGTTGGAATCATTAACAGATTTTTGAGTTCTGTAATAAAAATAAATAAAATCCAAAACAGGTTGCAAATTTATTTTTTTTTATATCTAAAAGTAACTCCAAACTTCAGAGATGGAACTGGTGTTATTCACAGTATAAGTCACTGGAGCTGCACAGTTCAGCACAGATAAATGAAATCTCTGCTGCATTAAACAGAGATAGCAAAACATGAATAAGTCCTCTTACAAATCCAGAGAGATTTTCTTGCATAAAAGCAAAGCTGCTTAAGTTTTAACAGGATTAAAAATTGCAAAAATATGCAATTACAACCAAGTATTGCATAAAATACAATTCAAAGTGATTCCACCTTTTTGAAATACTGGTGCCTTTTAAAACACAGGCACATTCATGTGGCTTTCAATTGCATCCCAGTAGAGTGTAAACTGAAAAGCCATTGCATTTTATCACACAATAGTCAGAAGCAAAAGCAATGTCATGTTCTAAGCATTCATTAGATGTAGAAATATGCACTGAGGATGTAAATGTTGACTAGAGTCTCAGGGAAGTGTATAATTTATATTCAAAACTAAGATCCATAATAAATACCCAGCTTCAAATCTCCTTGGACAGTGTCTCTCAACAGATTTCTAAAAACGTACATTTATGGAGTAAACAGAATTTTTAATGGCTGCTAGCAGTATATCAGATTTGTTATGCTTATGGGAGTTGTGGTCATCAAATATTCATGCTGATGGTTCTTACGCAATGCTGACAGCTTTCTAACTTGTGAAATAAATAATGGGTGAGTGGGAATTGATGAGATAAGTAGACTGCTTTATCTGAGAAGGGTGACCAAGCTTTTCTGTGGCAGCAGGAAGACTGAGTTGCATTCTCAGAGCAAGAGGGAAAATCCGAAGGTGTATTTCTTCAGATTACAAACCAG
Organism: Morus bassanus; assembly: GCA_031468815.1. NCBI lineage: Eukaryota > Metazoa > Chordata > Aves > Suliformes > Sulidae > Morus > Morus bassanus. The sequence goes on from CM062567.1 coordinate 71,651,113, forward strand.
ACACATCTCTTGATCTGGCCCTGTGTTTTCTAATTCTTCTCACTCTAACTGCACCTTCCAGCCCAAGGGATTTATTTGCTGGTGTTGGGGTCAGGTAGTGCAAAAATGACTCATAAGTTTCTGCTACCAGACAAGCTGGGCTGAGATACTGGATCATTTCAGGCAGGGTGTGTGGAGGTTGATAACATATACATAACCCATCCTCATATTTCTTACTTAGGCAGTTCGCCCTTACTCCAGTTAGGGCAAATAAAGGATTTTACCTCTTTAAGGAACATGGGGAATGGGCCATGAGAAGGCTTTTTTTTTTTTTTTTAAATGGACTACACTCCTCAGTGCTGGTACACCTTTAGTACATTGTCTAGCTACTACTACTAAACAATATACTTCAGTTTGATAATTTGGTGTAATTGCATTTGAAAAAAACTGCAGATTAACCAGTTATGCTGTATCATAAACCAAGATCAGATCATAGGACATTTCCAGCACAGATGTTCTTCACTCTCTTAATAGGTCTTTGTTTGATATGAAAGCCATTATTGTGCAGTAGTTACACATCCTTCATATTATCTGATCTCAGCATCTGGCCTTCAGCCCTCCAATTCCTGGAACGTGTCTATACAAGTCAAGGTAAGAAAAATTACCTCCACCTCAATCTGGAGGAATACTGTGTGCCCAGCACATTATAAGCTCAACACCAGTGACTTAGTTGCCCGTTATGGTTTTCTAGAATTAAACCACACAAATTACCTTTAATTCTTTCAGTATGAGCTTCCTCATCTGTGAGACAACCCTTGAAATAATTTTCGATCTCATAGATTTACCTTGCTAGTTGTTTTAAGTGGTAAATTACAGAATCTCCACAAAAATAGTTGAGAAAATCCCTGAACAGTGTGATATGAGTTTAAGCAAAACTATATATACAATTCAAAAGTCCAGTTTTCAACCACAAGATAAAATGTTTCAGAATATAAGCTGATTAAAGTGCTCTTTCCAATAAAACCAAGAGGCAAACTCATACTGAAATCAAGTAGAATTTTATCTACACTCCCAAGAACGACTTGCCTCAAACACAGATAACGATGCAAGGGACCCTGGGTAAGACCTTGAAAGATAAGAATGTTACCAAAAGGATGAAAGCCCTAAACCTCGGTGCTAGTCTAGCTATGATAGATTTATCATAAAGCATGAGTAACTCGGGAGCCTAATCTTGCAAATTTGACTTGGGCAGTGCTGTAGAACAGACTGAGCAATAAAAGTAAAGGGCACAATCTGAATCTCTTCTTTTTGTCACATGGTGCTTTGCGGCATAAACTATTGTTCAGTGAGAACATGCAATGTTAAAAGTTTACATCAAAATTCCTTTGCTGGAAGTTGTATTGCCACAATATGAGTAGCGTTACAGGACACACAAGAAATTCTGTAGTGAACAACTAAGGGATGCCTTCTTGCTACAGAAATTTCTTTCTGATGCTCCACCAGTCAAATGTTCCCTCACATCTTGGAGAAGAAGAATCTATATTCTTGCCGAAACGCAGCTGTTTTCTTCCTTTCTCCCTGAAATCTATGTGCTGTATCTTTTTAGATGAGGGGTAACTAAAATTCAGTGTCATGTCCCAGGTGAAGGTATATCCATCACTCACATTGTTCTAAAATCACTTTCATTTTTAAAATCTTTCACTTACTACAGCACACTTTATTACAAGTGCAAGACACAGGGAGAATGAAAACTGCAGGTATCTACTACTCTGTCTTCTCTTCCAAGTACAGATCTGTTTTAAAAAAAACCCTAAAACCCTCCCATCCATCCTTTGAAGTACTGTAGGTTCTCTTGAGCTTCTTTTCACCAAATGCCAAACCCGAGGGAAGCTACCAGCACAAACTTCACCATCTACGAATGCCAGCTTAACTCTGTTCTGATTTTCTGCAGCCTTTCTGCAAATATTCCTTCACTGCAGTTCTGTATTCCTTTTTCGCCTTCTCTCCCCTAGACCAGTTGAGGTTGACAAGGGTAGATCAGCAAAGGGTTAAACAGAGAAACAAAGAAAAAAGATGTGAAAAGCCTAGCTTCTAGACTCTAATAGTGAGAACTGTTTTGCAAAGGTCTTCTCGAAGAAGAGATCCATCCATTCTCTCCACTTATTCCCCACCATTTCCCATATCTACCTTTTACTCCCAGTTATGATTTTCCTGTTGAACACCTCTTACAACACCATCTCATTACTTGCTTGTCAAATTATCCAATTACCATATCTTCCAGTTGTTCTGTGATATTTTGTGATTTAACTTACCAAGTTCACAAATAAGACTTTGTGGTTTACAGTCCTGTTACTCCCCAGAAAAGCCTTTTGAACATCAGGGACATTTGACACCTTCTAGTGTCCCAGTACAATGCCTGTTTGGACAACGGATCAAAGCTCTTACTACTAACTTGGCCCTTTTGTCATTTTTATGTTTCGGCAGGCTTAAGAGCTCCAGAGATTTTCCACTCTCCAGTTTGTCCATTTCTTCCAATCCCTTTTCTTCTTTTGTTTTGAATAGTACCTCTACCCGTCATCAGAAAAAAAAAATCACTCTTGAGTAGATGGTTCTCAAAGGCTCGGTAACATCCATGCTTCTGAACTGATCCTTTTAACTATCTGTAATCCAACTCTTTTCCAAGTTCTGTCCTCCTGATACACTTCAAGTATTTCTTGCTACTATTTTTCAGTTTTATGCTTCTTCCCTCCAAATATCTCTGCTATTTGTCCTTTCCGTTTTAGATCTTTTGTTTTCCTCCTTCTATACCTCCTGCTGTGGTTTAATTTCTTTTTATTGGCTTAATACAATAGAATTTTAATTTTCCAATTGTTTGGTTGAAATAATCTCCTGGCCCTTGCCTCCTAGGCATCTTGGAGCACATGCTCCCACTTCCATTCAGTGATATTCCTGCTCTCTAAGGTTCTGTTCTAGGTGTGTGGGGGCGTTAATTCCCCTCCCCGCCCCCCATAAGAAGTGTCTCTGTAGATTCTAAACAATTTTTAAATTTCTTTGATTTTTATCTAATTTTTTAAAATCATCCTTCTAAAATACAGCATTACTGGGCTAGGCCAGGTTACACTTCCTTGTCCAAAGATGTAGAACACAGTTTATGGACCAGCAGTTCTGCTGAAGCCAGACTTACACTGTATCAGTGCAATACCAAATATTTGAATAGACTATGACTACTATTTTTTTTTTAAGACATCTGAGGATTCTCCACCAGCTCCTGTCTTCCACAGAGTAGACTAAGTCCACCTGCTGAACTCTGGGCTATTTGCCCTCACCTTCTATTTGCAAAATCTGCATGGATAACAGTTCAGCAGCTTCCAAATTAGCTTTTACAATAGGAATTGGTATTGGAAGGAAATTAGTTCCTGGTGGGACAACAGCTGGCAAACACACATGCACCTTTCTCCACAGTGTGGTTTCTACTTTCTCCTTCTGTGGTTTAGGGGTTTTATGTAGTAACTCATGTGTGAAAATACTTGACTAGCAGTAAAACATGGTGCAGAGTTCATCAGTGCAGTTGAGAAATCTAGCTTCCCCTGCATCTAATTCACCAGTCTGTAATTAGGGCTGTGAAAGCGAGCAAAAGCAGGGAGCCAGCTTCCCACATCAGACTCCACCTTTTACACCTGTGCTTAGCCTAAATGTACGGGAAATTCCTTTGCATAATCCTACACAATATTTTCATGTCTTTTCCTGGAAAGACTGAGCAAATTCACACAATATAGTCAGCTGGTTTATCAGGGTCTACTGTAAATTCTGCAAAACCATATTAAGTCAGGAAAGTAAATCTGATATAAGGTAATGCAAATCTGTTTGCAACTTTTGCAGTAGCGAGATTGATTTTCTTCTCACCTAAATCAGCATCAATCAACTTATTCAACTGAAATGAATAGAATTAATTACACAGCCATCCAAGTGGTGTTAGCAAGAGGGGGATTGGTACCAATGTGTATTTAAAAGACCAGTGTTCCTAACATCTCTCACAATGGAACAAATCAGGAGAATCTCACTTAAGCCAACAGACCAAAAGTAGATTGGAGAGCAGAGAAGCTGTCCCATTAGCACCCTGAGGGTGAAGAATGAGGAAAGGGAATTTGCATGGCCTCTAAGGCAATGACCACCTTCTTCTCTTCCACACAAAGATAGTCCCTTGCATGTAGAGTCCCTCATGAAGGGTCTTGCAGGGCTGGTACAACAGATATGAATAGCAACATAAAAGTCACAGCAGCCTTTGGTGCACGTTTCGATGAAGAGCCATATAAAGTTCTAGCAATCAATGTTAAGGTGGGTACTGATAATTTGCTGGCTCAGACCCTTAGGACAAGCCGCTGGCAACCTTTGAGACCTGCAGGAAGCAAGCACAGCCAAACTAAACTAACTCAAATAGACAGTGATGTGCTGTAATGCTTCCCAATAAACAATCCCATTTGGCTAAGAGGAAAATGAATACAAATAAACCAGCTGAAGCAGAATAATGTAAATGATTTCCAAGATGCTGAGGAGAATCTAAAAATGTTTTACTGGGAGAGGAGAGACAGAACATGTGGAAGGAGGGACTGCGTTACATGCAACACATTTCTGATGATGATGAATTACATTCACCCCATCCTTTCCTTTTCTTCCTCTCTGTCTAAATGCATTAAGACAATGAGGCTTCAACGTGAAGAAATAAACCCTTAATTAATAGTCTAGGAAAGAAGTAACTTATCCATAACGCACTCACTCTTAGAATGATTTCTCAGCATGGTGGTTCTCTTTTCATCTGTCTTCTACCTCTATACTTCTGTCTTCAACTGTTCTTCATTTCTCACTTTTGTAACTCAACTGATTTTTAAATGTGACATGAAATAAATACTAGTTCAATATGTCTGAGTGGCAATTACACCATGTACTAGGTCCAGCATGTGTAAGCTATTGTGGCCGCTGAATGCCTTCTCTGTGTGAACACACTACAGGCATATCTCAGATGCGCTGCTGGTTTTTCATCTTTCTTCCCTCCCCAGCAAGGTTTACTGTTAAATTTTCTCTCTTTTCTGCTTTTTTATATCCTGGCTGATCATTTCTAGAAGATTTCTCTAGAAAGTAATTATCAAAAAGCCAGTTCCGTACGTACCGGTTTCCAACCAAAGAATACAAGATGGAGAACCACCATTATAGCACACATATGACCTGCGTTTCCAAATTAATTTTAATAGATTAAGAAAAGAGAAGGCATAGTTTTTAGGTTTCACTTACAGCAACTCTTTTCAGTGGAAATAGATCAAAAAAGAGAGACTAAATTATTACAACCTATTGAGGTAAAATGTGTGTAGCCACTGAAGTTACAAGCAATATTTCTGATTTCTATGGACTGATTCTCCGATGTGCCAAGCATAAGGCTTTTGAAATCCCAAAGCAAGTTATGCAGATGCTTAAACACAAGCCTATGCCTGGTCCCATGGAGGTCAGCAACTGAAGTTGTCAGAGGAGAGGTGCTGGGGGTGCAACCTGGGTCCCCCAGTTCCTCCCCAGGGTTGGGTGGAGGGAGAGACACCGCAAGACCCGCATGGCAGTGGCTAGTTTCCCACCTGCTCCACGAATGGGGAACAAACCCTCTTCCTAATAACGGCAGGGAAGGTGGTCGCTTCTCCCACCCTTCCCACTAAACCATCTCCCTGAAACAAGTGACAACCTGCCATCCCAGGGAAACGAGTGAGACATCTGCCTGTAGCAATATCATCTTGAATTGTGAATTATTCAAATCTCAGAAGTTGAGCTTAGGTGTTACAGGCTTCTCTGGGGAGCTCAAATTTACCTGAAAAAATTCAAAGAGTTTTAAACAAAATTATAGCTACAATTTAGCAAAGGAAATGTGTATAGTTACATTTCTTATTGCTGGAGTGCTGTAAAATTGAAGTGAATTTTCAATCTGATTAATTCATTCAGAATGATTCCTGTTGAGTAATTATCTTCAATAAAGATCTGTCAATACAGTTTCAAGCTATTGTCATTTTATATCAAATATAAATTAGACAGTATAATGAATTCAGGTACACCTAAACTCAATGTCAGATGAAATTCTCGGATGATAATCAAGTGAAATAATCACTCTAAGAAGATAAAAACAAAAGAACTTACACAATAACAGTAAAACTCCTTCTTTCTGGATTAAGATAGCATGGATGATTTTGCAAAATCATCTGGGATGTACATCCCATGTAAATTCAATCTAATAAAGCTTTCAGGATTGCTTGCTGGAAGGAAAGAGCCATTATACTGAGTGGTGTAAAATAGCATAGCTTTAAAACAGATAAAATCATGTCTATTTAAACCAGGTGAATATTTGGCATAGAAGCATTCATTTAAGCACTAGTTTGCCAACGTATTTAGATTAAGTCTGTGTGGCCAGAAATGCTGACATGGCATACTGCCTGAGGGGTTAATTTAACAAGATTAATAATTTCTGAGACATGGCAAGAATTGTTTAAGTATGTTTTGGTTAGGGCATCACCAGCTGATGCATGGCCTGATACTTCTAAGCAAGAAAGAATTTCAGTTCAGCAGCTTTTCTGACTAGACCTGGTATTAGGAAAACAGGACTAAGCTGGGTCAGAGATTAGGTTACAGCTCTTACCCATCTAAATGGGCAACTGAGTATTTTTTCCAAGAAGAAATTTTTCTGTCCTACTCAGTAGTTTATAGGGAATTGACACAAAGCAGCAACAAAAATAGATCTGTAACTTCTACCCCGCTGAGCAAATACAGGGTTGCCTTGCACCAGAACAAAGCAGATTTCCACAGGAGCTGCAAAGACTCAGCACCTCTGGAGACCAGCCTCTCATGTGTGGCTGTGGAGGCTTGACTCAAAGGCAGGTTTGTACACTTAGGCTTGACTACTCCAATCGAGTTCAGAGAATGAATTCAAGCAGGGATGAGAGCCCTGGTCCTGTGTCCCATCTTTCCCCATTACGTATATCAGCCTCCATACCATCCTCTGAGGCCAGTGTGCAGAACAACATGACATGACACAGCCATTGGGTTGTTATTGTAACAATTTTTTTAGTGCTAAGAGTGAACATTTTTAAGAAGATAGATTCTGTGCTTTTAAGTCCATGCTTTGTTATTCTGCTGTCTTTATTATTTCTTTCTCTAGCTCTTCGTCTAAATACTTCTCAAAGGCAAGCTGCCCATCAATATTTTTAAAATTTGCCTTAATCTGTAGTAGCCAGGTTGTTCCTGCACAGCAACAACAGCTAACTTTTGTTTCTTAATAGAAAACTAAGATAAAAGCCATTGCTTTTATACATGTATAGTTAATAAACAGAGAAAACCCAAAGGTTGGTAGAGAAAAAGGGGCATGTTTAAAGGCTCTTTCTTTACAAGCACAGCAGAAAATTGAAGCATGGATCACCCAAAGCAGAAAAACCAGCAGCCTCAAGCAGTGCCATACCAGAGATCAAAAAACAGCATTCAGCTCTCATAACACAGAATAAAAGTTACAAAGAGAGTCCTTTTCTGATGCTAAGTAGCAGGGAGTGGTGACAAAGGAGTCCTGAAAGACAAATGGCTGTTGAAATAGCTTTTTTTTTTTTTTTTTTTCCAATTTACTAATAACTGTTCTGTTTTAAAATCCTTCAGGAAGCGTGGTCTTCTCCAGTGACAGTATAACTTACACGCATAAACTACAAAAGCGCATATGACAGGAAGATTGTCTGCCTAGTAAATAAAGCTCATCTATCCAGATGGATCTGTTAACAAAGCATTTTTAACAGAAGCTTGGGTAGTCAAATCAATCCTAAACAGGAGATTGGTGCTGCAGGATGCTGAGAGCTCTCAAGCTCCAAGTATGTACTTTGGGGTGTCCAGGGCCTTGCTGGATTAGATCTCTGTTCAGACTGTATTTGGGGATTGTTGAGGTGGATGCCAACAAAACTCTTCAGAAACAGGTAAGCATTTTGTGTGAGTCTGCATGGACATATGCAGTTAGGTTTGCTCCTTAATGCTTTGCACCTGACATTAAGATTTAATTATGCTGCACCTTGTAATTATCTCTCTTCCTGGCTGCTTTAAATCCTTGTTTTCTTGTTGCTGTAAATCCCTGCTTTGTCTTACAGTTCTCCTTGGCTTCAGTTGCTCTATTATTAGTGATAGAATTACTCGTGCAGCAAATCAGCTCAGACAGAAGGACTACAGTGTTATTCTTACGTTTCCCCTTTGCCTGACCAGGGACCAGCAGAAGTCATGTACGTCCAAGTACCCAGTAAAGCAGGTTACTGAAAATTCAAAGCAAGGTATCACCTGTGCACTATTTACTCACACTGTGCCATGATAAAATGTGTCCCAACAGTGACAAAAGCAATTCTACTTTGAGATATTTTAACATTATCCATTGCAAGACAGTGGAGCATATACCGATTCAACCCTATTTTCGTGCCTGCATTACTACGGGTATTTGATATTTTAGAGTAGTCTGGTTATAATTACTATTTTGCTGCTGCTTTAACTTTGTATCACACTGAGCATTACTCATTACACTTTTTCCTGTACCCAGACAGAGCAATCTTGGAAGATCCTTTCCTCTGAACCAGTCATGTGACCATCTACATGTATAAATATACAGATTCATTTATGCTTTTGCAGACTGCAATGTAAGCCAGCACTTTTATAATCATAGGAGAGTGAAACAATGAAATTCCATTAACTTCTGGCTAGGCACAAAGGAGGTTACACTCCACACTACCTTTAATCTGTTTTTAAACAGAAATCTGCAGTTGTATTGGCATTCAATAGCTCAAAGGTAGGGAGTAAAAAAACCCTTGAAGTTAATTTCCTTGATGTAAATTTTGGAGCTGTTTGAAGAGCATGAAAAAGAAAAAAAAGCTAAATAAATTATGTAACAAAACTGAGAATATTCGCTGAATAACGTGTGATCTGGTTAGGACGCTCTTATTTTTCGGGAAAGCAGAAGTGATCTGGTAAAAAAATACTTCAGTATAATATTAATAAACAGAACTAGAGCAATGTGAGGTAAACTGGCTGCAATTAGGACCATTTCCTTTCTCAGAAATTTGGTTGAAATCAGCACCATGACCTGGGAACAATACATACATTTATAAAAGCCCACACCATAGAGGCTGGACTCACAAATGAGCATCTGTCACTCCTGATTGCCAGCTACAGGGCTGGACTCTCAGCTAGGCTTGGCCACACTGTGGTCCCTCATGACTGTTTCTCCGTCAGCAGATCCCATTTCAGCAGATCCCGTTTCAGCAGATCCCATCTTCTCTCCTACTCTTTCCCATTCCTTAAACCTTGCACAGAGCAGCACTGCTCCTCCTCATTTGCACAAGGGCTTAGAACATTCAGCCACCATCTTGGACACCTGCACTGTCCTTGGGGACCTGAGTGAGCATCGCCCAGAAGGCACAGTCACCAGCCCAGAAGTGATGGTGCAGCCACTGGGGTGTTTCTGCCTTCCCTTCTGGAGGAAAAGTGGATACACTTGCACAGTTATATCTAGGCCAGCGAATAACTATCCCATGCAGTGTGGAATAATGATCCCTGCCCCATCATCATTGCTCTGGTGGCTTGCTAGGCAGAATACATTCCCTTTCTGTTTATAATCCGCCTGCATTTCTCCTACCAAGCTGGAGAGCAGGAAAGGCATATGAGCAGCTTAGTTTTGGGCTGTTGTCTGAACACAGCTGGGGTATTTAAGGGTGTGCTGGTTTTGACTGGGATAGAATTAATTTTCTTCACAGTACCTAGTATGGGGCTGTGTTTTGGATTTGTGCTGGAAACAGTTGAAAATGTGGAGATGTTTTAGTTGTTGTTAAGTAGTGCTTATACTAGTCAAGGACTTTTTCAGCTTCCCATGCTCTGCTGGGTGCAGAAGAAGCTGGGAGGGGAGACAGCTGGGGCAGCTGACCTGAACTGACCAAAGGGAGATTCCATATCATATGACATCATGCTCAGCATATAAAGCTGGGGAAAGAAGAAGGAAAGGGGGATGTTTGGAGTGATGGCATTTGTCTTCCTAAGTAACCGTTATGTGTGATGGAGCCCTGCTTTCCTGGGGATGGCTGAACACCTGCCTGCTGATGGGCAGTAGTGAGTGAATTCCTTGTTTTGCTTTGCTTGCGTGTGCAGCTTTTGCTTTACCTATTAAACTGTCTTTATCTCAACCTATGAGTTTTCTCACTTTTCTGATTCTCTCCCCCGTCTCACTGGGGTGGGGAGAGTGAGCAAGCAGCTGTGCGGTGCATAGTTGCCGGCTGGGGTTAAACCATGACAACAGGTACGCAGCCCTCCTTGGGCAGAGCTGGTGGCAATGGCAATCAGGCAGCCCTCAAGCCAGAAATCAGAATCCAGCATGGCAGTGCTTAGCTGCCTGTAGGGTGCTACCCTGACCCAAGAATCACTTATCTGGAAAGCAGAGAGCAGAAAGCAAATTTTATTGCCATTTGCAACAGCTTCTCTGAAAAGAAACTGCCTTGGAGATGACAAGAAGTTTGTCTTATGAAGCTTAAGCAAAACTAGCACATTTAGAACATGAACATGTGAGACTATTACAGCACTGTCTGGCAATCCCTGAACAATGATCTCACCTGTCTTGCGTCATGAGAACAAACATCTATTCTCTTCAGCCTCAGGGTCAGACACAGGAGTTGCACCGAAGAGGCTGGAGGACTGCGATCAATAACTGGCAAAGACTCCACATCCCCTTCAGGACCCTTCACAACATTTAAGGACACAAGGGGTGCAGAGGCCATCAGGTGCCTGTCAGCAATCTCCCAGGACCAGGGTCTGACCCCAGAGTTACCAGTCACTATCTCACTTCCCCACAACCTACGCTTGCAACCTGGCAGAGAAGCTGAGCGCTTTAAATTGCAGCTGGTTTTCTCCACTGAGCCTCCCTGGTGGGGTGTCCTGCTGGCTCAGGGGCACCAGCTCAGGCATACCTTGCCTGGAGCCTCCTGTATGATGGCAGAGGACCCCCAGGACTAAGCTACAGTAAGGGCACAATTAAGCACACTGATATTTTTTGTTGTTTTTTTTTTTTTTTTTCCAGAGAGCATCTTCCTTTGGTGAACTCCACTTTTCTGCCCCTGCAACTTCATTTCACTTCTGACCTCTGTAGCAAACTCAGTTCTGTCAGGCTTTACAAGCTCTTGACTCATATTTGTCTGAAGAGTGGGCACAGCCACTGGATCACAGTCTCAGCAGAAGGAAATAAAATATCCCATAGCAGCGATGGTGTGTCTTGGGCAAAGCCTGCTCGCTGAGAAAACAGCTGAGCAGGTATGCAGCTCACACACATGTGCAGACTGGCTAACGTGCTTTAAAATAAGACAAATGCAATGGGAAGCCTCTGTGCCATGTTCATCAGATGGTCTCACGCCTGCCAGTATCTTCTGCTGGTTTCACCAGGGTAACTACAGAGCTTACCTTTCCTCCCACACACCATCGCGTCCGTGGAAAAACAGCTGCCACCTTACAATGTGTCCCCAGAGCTCAGCATCCTGCAAGGCTGTGGGCCATGATGCAAGCTGGTGACAGCCCCTTGTGACAAAGCGCAGTGCTGAAACAGCGCAGGATGTCTCGATAGCCGTGGTGGTGTTTGTTTGCACAGATGTTCCCACACTGGCATGTTCCTCCACTGTTTGCTGCTGGAGAAGTGCAACAAGTTGGAGTCGGCCTCTCTGACTTCTCACATTGATACACCTGTTAAGTTCATTATTGTATTTGCAGTGCTTTCTCAGGATAACCGAGATGTGAATGTTTGAGCTGTGTCAACAGTACATGCTGTTAGACCTCTGAGGAAATTAAGGCTCTGAAACGATTGCAAATGGAAAGCCTTTTTTTTTTTTTTTTTGCCGTTTGATTAGTAATCCAACCAACCGTTTAATAGAGAGCAAAATAATCAGAGAGAGGTGAAGGCAAGGTATGTAAACTAGATTTCTGCTTGACTGGACAGGCTTTCTTAGGGTGCAATTGGTAACACTCATATGCATTAGTAAAATGGTGCCTACCTGAAACACATTGGAGAAGCTGGGGCCAAAATGTCATTGTTGGCTTTTTCAAAGATGTTTCTAATACTCCTATTTACTTCCAGTTGTCCTGCAAAGGCCAGCTTTGATCCCACTAAGAAGCAAGGATTTCTGTGTTAGTTTGAGAGGATGAAGAATATCTTTTCTGATGGATATTTCCTTTCTTATTACTGAGGTTTGAGATCTTCATTAAAAGCCATTAAATCTTGAGGAATCATTAGACTGCTTCTTGCTAGATGAGGTCTGTACCAGTAGGGCTTCTCAGCTCCACTTATTAGCAAAAAACATTGAAAGTCCAATCCTGAAAGATACTTTAACATCTGCATATCTTTGAGTAATATTTCACATTATATTTTAGTCCATACGTGTTGCCCTACAGCCATTCTCACTTTAAGAAACAGGCCTTTAAGTCCACGCCTCTGTATCTAGAAATCCACACTCTTCCATTGCACTTAATCTTTGTTCCTTTTTCTTTTTTTAAGCTAACCCAGCAGGAAGTGATCTCGCTGAATATTTTACCTAATGCTGAGGTCTGCATCTGCTCCTCTGCTTTGGTTTTTGTGGGTTTTTTTCCAATTTTGCTTTTCAAATGAGCTCATTGTTAGAAGAGATACCTTGGGCATTAGCCGTATGCAGAGGGAGAGAGCTGGCATGTCCCTGGTGCTTTATCTCTTCATTATCAGCCTCGTGCTGGTGTTGCCTGCTGCTGGGTCCCAGCCTCCCCCAGCATGCCTGGCTGCACCAGGGAAATCCTGGATTTCACTTCCTTCTCCTCCGCTGCCTCTCCCACAGCAGCCCCGCACAGCACTGCAGGGAGGGCTCCCAGCTGTGGACAATGCTATCTGCACCTGCACCCTGCCAGCTGTGGAGACACCAAGCAGCTTCACCATGCCCTACGCCAAGTTCAGACCTTCCCATGCTCAAGTGTGGCCTGCCTTGTGTTGCAGATCGGACACCAACTGCTTTAACTTTAGCCGTTCCTCCAGCCTCTGGTGGAGGCTTTTTTCCCTTCAGCTTCCCTCTTTCCCAGACCTCAGGAGGGGGGAGACTTCTCTATACACTGTCAGAGGTGACACGTAGGAGGGTGAGATTCAGAGACAGTCGGCAGAGAATTAGCACTCAGGCTTGTCTGGTGAAATGCACATTTTAAAGGAACCGAGAAAAAAGGAGGAGGATAAAGCACCGCTTTATACCATGGCATGCATTTGGGCAAAGATTTGTAACAGGCCCAATGTACCAGGATCGTTCCAGTTCATGAAACAAGACAGCAAAGCTTCTCCCTTCCAAATTCATCATGAACTCCAGGAAGGGAAGGTTATAAATGCTGGAAATAAAAACATAAATCTGCCACAGAGAGCGCGCTATTCAAACAGAGCATTAGTCACAGCCCTACGCTCTTTAATAGCCCCACTGCTGCTATTTATAGCACTGCAAGTGTCCTTGGAGCTACAGAAAGTCCAAACACCACCAGGACGAGTATTTTCCCACCGGTGAGAACAGAGAACCTGTTTGTGCGGCGGTGGTGACTCAGCAGCGGCCGGGGCTCCTCCGTCGCCTGTGCAGGGTGATGGTGGGAGAGAGACCTTGTGCGTACAAAGCTGCAATTTCGCAAAATCAAATGTGTCATGTGTAGACTTGCAGAGCAGTTTTAGGCTAAGCACTAGAAAGTCATCCAGGTCATTCAGAGGATTTTCAATGAAAAAATTGATTGCAGGAGAGCCTGTGAATAGAAACATGTCCAGAAAACTATTTCTGCTGTGTTTGATGCTCAGTCATCTGCTGTCTGTATTTGTGACGGGAGCTTTTAGAGGCCTGCCCCTTACTCCAAGAGGAATTCTGGCTCCCTTCACCCTGAGGTCACGTGTCCTTGAATTTTCCCAAACAAAATAATATCCTGTGACTTCGCCAAGAATTTTGTTTGGCCATTTTGAATTTACCATTTCACTTGCTCTAGTCAAGGGATTTCTGTGCAAACTGTGATGCAAGTCGCAACCTTTTAGTAGCAACAGTAACACCCTCAATGCTGGAGGTATTTAATAAGCAAACATCCTTCTCTAGTGGGGGGGATGCATAATGATGTGTGAAGTTTAGCCCTTCTAAGAAAGTCTTCTAATGCTCTTCCTCTCAGATCACAGAGTTACACCTCTGAGCTCTGTTTTCTTTCTAACATGTCTAGAAGATGTCTAATGCTTGAGAATGAGAAGTTTTATCTGGCTGGGCTCTGCAACCTCCGTCTCTTGGAAAGTTTCAGCTGTTGTACAAAATAGAGTTAATGGTGTTGTACAGCTATGACTACGTGACTATTTTTTTTTTCCCCTTCTGGAATCCAAAGTCAGGATTTTGTTTTGTATGTGGAGATTTTAAACAGGGATTGTATCTAAGGGAAAATGAAATTCCTGCTCCAAACTTAATGTCAAATGAAAAATACAATTTTGCAAATCTTTACTCCTTGAGAGCACCTTGAACAGAATCTCATCACCACATTTCAGAGTAGATATGTTCGTACACCTGTCTGCCAGGAACAGTGAGTTAGGAAACTGAATCACCAACTGCAGAAACCACAGCCTCTGGCTCTTGCCCCTTGGGGCCAAATGCAGTAAAGAGAAAAAAGCATATGTCACATTTCCCTGCCAGCAAAGCTCCTGGCTACCCAGAATGCTATTCAGCCCAGGAAGAAGCAAACAGTTTTTTAAGAAGCTCCTACAATATCTCCTCCCAAGCCTATCAGACAATTGCCAGGCCTCTACAGGCGACTAACAGACTCCATGGGGGCTGTTGTTCTGCGTTTTAGAATAGAGTTAAGAGCTCTTACAACAGTGCCCATGGTTATAGCCTCTACAGAAACCCATATTAAGAGTTAACACTTGTCCTGAGGAGTACCAGAGTCTAAATAGAGAGAAGAAAACAGAAGCCCAGTTCAGTGAGGAAACGTGCCCAGGATGACTCACCCCAGCAGCCAAAGGGTGGCCAGATCAGACATGGATGGAGCAGGGGCGTGATAAAGTGAAGCTATGTTTTCTGTGGCTTTCATTACCATGGCCTCTTCCTCCTACGCATTATATGGGCATTTACCAGCCTTTCTGGTCTTGACCCAAGCCTAGCTTTAGCTTATTATCCTCAACACAGAGGGGCTGTCTGATGGACAGCAGCCCTCACCCTGGCAGTGAGGGGCTCCTCAGCAGACACACCTGCTTCAAGTTCCTACTCCAAATTAAGTGGATGGGGGATTTTAACATGGGCCTTCACCATCAATGCCTGAACCACAGAGCTGCTGGCTATTCTGCCTTAAGGTTCACTATTTCCAGTTGGAGCTGTTCCACTCTGTGCAAATAATTAAGCATGAACAGATCTGGTTTGGTCGCTCTCATGAAGCTTAAGGCAGAATGGGATGAGAAAAGGGCTTTCATGAAGATAGCCATGATCTACATCATGTCACGCCATAAGGAGATGTTGTAAATTTCCTCCACACTGAAAGAAGGAACTGAAGTGGAAAGCCCAAATCCTGGGCAACCTGTCTTGTTCCAACCACAGAGTGAAACAGAAACAAATGTGATCAAGGGAGGAAATGGCACAGCCAGCGTAATGCCACGTCAGCGGAACTGGCCTGGAAACCTTAGAAGCCGGGTCTGCCTGCCTGGGAAGAAGATGGGAGAGGGCTGAATGAGGCAATGAAGAAAGAGAGAAAATATCTGCTCGCTCTACTTGACCTCAGCTCAGCAGGGTTTCTGAAAAATTCCTTGTGTGCTCCAAATGTGCATATCTATCGGCATCCATTACCTCGCTTGGGGAAAACTCTTAGATGTTCAAGATCTGAGCAAATTTCTCAGGGCTGCAGAGCGAATCAAACAATATAGGGATGGCACTGGCAAGGGGGAACTTAGACATTTGAAAACGACTCCCTCACATGCCCCAATCTGACATAATCTGGCTCCTTACAGATCTGTGTCTTGTGGTTGATTTCAAGCTCCCAGGGAAGCTTTTCCTGTGGTTGGGACATTCATAAAGTCTCTCTCTCATGTGGGTGCTTGAGCAGTTAACACCATATGCGATTGTGTTGCAGACACTGCCTGAACTGGGGCACACACCTTGTCTTTTTATTTTATGGGGGCTCTAATTTTTACATGACTGATGGAATTTAATGTCTCAGACCTTTTCCCTTCTGAAAAATGTGCTTGAAAATGAGCAAGGATTCAAACACTAAGAGGTCCAAGCCAGGAAGTCAAAGTGATTGCATAAGATTTGCTTCCTTAGGAAAACCATGCTAGAAAATAGTAAAATTCAAGTAGCTGCTTTTGTGTTCTCTTAGTTCTCTAATTCTAGCAAATTAGACCAGAAAACATTTTCTTCACAGAAGTCACTCAGGCTGTATTGGCGAGATTCAAGGCCTCTGTCTTAATTTATGGGTGCCCTGTGTTCTGCAGAGGTGCCAAAATCAGTCCTTCATTTGGCAAAACCTTCCCCCCTTTGCCCATTTTTTTTTTGATGAGAGTAAGTCCTGAAAATTTTGTTGACTATTTTCATAGCCTGGTTGAAAAACAGGTACAAATTTGTGCAAAACTGAGCCACCTTCTCTTTAAAATACTCTCTTCTCAAGAAAAAACTTCTAAAAAGCAAGAAAAATGTTCATTGGCAGTGTTCATCAACCTATATGACGAGGGGTGAGCAAAACCACTCACCTAAAGACTGACACTGTTGTGAAGGAGAGGAAGATGACAAGGCAATGGAGAGGGCCATGTTCCACACCTAGCATGTAACACCCAGAAGAGGTGGACCTGCTTCCTCTGAAAAACCTCAGACAAACACGAGCTGCCACAGAAGCACCTGGGAGACTGGAACTGTGTCGACTTTTCAGGGGACCAGCGTTACAGGGCTGGACAACCTAGCAGGTTCCCATGCCACCTACAGCCTTATCACCACTCAGAGCCATCTCCCTGCATGAGGTGACATGCACATGCATTGCTGGCATTAGGGACATGGCTGCAGGTCCAGCACAGCCCAAGCTGGTAGCTAACGCCAGCCTCCTTCCCTGAGGGCTGGGAGCACAGATGTTTGGGAGGAGGTGGAAGAGGAGGAGGAGGAGGAGGAGGAAGGAGATGTCAGTGGCATGTCTCACACCATGTGTAGCAACAACTGCAGCAGCTGAGAAGACTCCCATGCCAGAAAACTAGATTGCAGATAACCATGAGATGTTTCTCCCATGTACTGTGGGTCTATAAAACAGTATGTGGGTGGGTTATCTGCCTTGGAGGGTGCCTTTTCCCCTGACGAAACCTGGGCCAATAGCCCATCATTTCCACCAGTGCCCAGTTTTGTCTTAGGAAGCAACATGTGGCTTGAAAAGTGCCTCTGTCATCCTGTATGCAAATAACAGACACAGTGCAAACTGCATCATGTTTAACTGAAAGGTAATAATAGTTTCTATAGATTTATTGTTGACTGTGTACACACTAACATGAAAATACATTTTTAAAAGCCTGAACACAGTACATGTTTTCTCAGTCTGTGTTCTTAAATTGATAAAATACATCTGCTCTGAAGAGCTATTACAGCTTATCACGGAAACTTGGATCTAATTTACTGTCAGCAAAAAGCTTTCTTAAGCCTCTTTTTTTCAGAGGCTGTACCATAAAACATGATAATTCACATTAGGAATACATTTAAACACTGCTGAAAAGACAGTTTGTCCTGAATAAAAGACAACATTCTTCCACGGTGATGGTTAGTATAAAACATAGTCAAGATTGGAAATAAAAACTTTAGTGACTGGGAGTTCTTCAAGTCTTGCCTGATGAGCCTTATATAGGCAAAGGGGCCTACAGCCTGTTGCAAACCATTGCTCCTTAAATCACCTCCCTTTTGAGCCCTCAAAACCATCCACCATATGTCTGAGAAACCCAGACCCATTGCTTTTCCCCTCCGATGGTCTCCTCACCCTCCTTTGTGGCTTTGGGAGCATACCCACCAAAGAAGGGCAAAACTTATTGCTCCTCAGAGGTTTTAAAATTAAAATAAAATCAGAGGGGGTACAAATACCAAATATATACTAGCTGGCTGTGGTCATAAGCTGAGGATAGGTGCACTGATGGACAGTCTGAGCCCCCCTCTGCCTCAGGGATGAGCAGATACCACCACACCTTGGGGGAATGTTAAGGGGAACAGCTTATGGAAGGAGCCAGAGGGATTGGTAGGGTCTGCATGAAGCAGTCACCCCCTAGACCAGCCTCACCTGGCCCTGCAAGAGGTCCCTACTGGTAGAGGATGCTGCCGCAGCCCATCTGTGCTCTGCGGTACTCACCCAAGCTCCTCCTCCTCATTCCAAGATTTCTATCCCTTCCTCACACATTCCCCACTCCAGCCCTTGGCCCTTTTGTTTTTCTTCCCCTGCTGGATAATGGGGTCAGTAGAGAGCAGGTGCTGGGGGAAAGGCAGTGTAAAAATACTCTTGGCATTCCCAAGCAGCATGTGCTTCTCCAGGCAGCTGGCTGCGGAGCTGTGCTTCCTGGGGAGCAGCTCCTTTTGCTCCTGCACCAAGGACACCCTCCAGGACCAGCACCTTTCTGTAGTGGCTCAGCCAGATTTGGCCAGGGTGGGCTGCGGTCATCTGCTACAGCTGGTGCTTGGTCACTTGTCCAGGTCTTCTCCTGAGGTCCTCTCCCAGCATTCACACCAAAAGCGTTAAGGCAGCCCTTGGCGCTGTGGGGGAGCGACTCCCTTCTCCCAAAAAGAAGGGCTGAGAGTGAATAATATAAGTGACCAACCTCTATCCTGTGGCATCAGGGTCAGACCCAGCCTTCTGACCATCTCAGGGGTTTTCAGGCAGCTGGCAGCTTTTTGCAGCCCTGTCTTAGACACTGACCCCTCCCCACTTGCATACAGAAACAAACTACTTGCCCTGGGAAACAAGCAGTGCTGAGGTGCTGCCCTTGCACCACGCACACTTTGGTGACCAGATCCCTCTTCCTTGCAAACACTCCCCTACTGAAGGCCCAGCGGGTGGCAGGCACACATGCAGCCGCTGGGACTGCAAGTGCTCTGCCGGCATCTCCTTAGCCATCAGGTGAAGCCGGGCAGAGTCACCCCCTTGCTCCAAAACCTACTTTCAGAGCACCCAAGAACCTGCTTCCCGCCCACCCATCTGCTCAGCAAAGCAACCACCCCGCTATGGCTGCTCTAAGACCTGGTAGAGAAAGAGTATTGGGCTTTGTCACACTTTTAAATTTGTTTCCACTTCTGTGTAGCCCCATTAAGTGATCCCTAATAGCTGCTGTTCAAACCACACATACATATTGCTTTGTTAATTCACTGAAAACACCATGCCGCTCCAACGCCCCTGCTCAGTGTCGCTGGCAGACGCACGTTTGCGCAAGGCTATTCTGCTAACACCAGTGGATGAGCATTACCAGCAAAGCAGGGTTGCACGCAAGCAGGGAGGCAAATGAATGTGTCAGGTTAGAGGTGCAGCGCCATAGATGAGTATAAAGGAGGAAAAGGAAAAACATGTAAGTAACTCTGCTCCCCCAAAAGGATCAAGATCACTGACAGGTTTTGCAGTTTGTGACCAAAAAAAAAAAAAAAAGTGACAAAAGCCCTTGCATTATTGCTTGAACAACTTGCCTAGATTCCTTCCTCCCTCTGAGCGGAACTCAGACTTTCCTAGAGACCTCTCTACAGCCATGAGTAAATCCTATCTTTTTTTTTTTTTTTTTTTTTTTTTGGCAATGCTTAAATGTTACTGGAATCACTTTGCATGCACTCAGATGTCCATACAGAAACACCACCAAAACCTACCCAAAGCATTCAGTACGAGGTAACTGGCAAAAGGTGGGGATATGTATGTTAAATGTTTTGGAAATGCCGCTGTGGAGCATGCTCCTCAAGACCCCGACTCTGGCTATTTGCCTGCCACTAGAAAAGGGTCTGCTCAGCCCAACATCTACAAATCAAGAGTGTTGTGCAGTAACATAGCATTGTTCACTGCAAAGAAGGGGAAAAAAAATCAGATTTCACTGCTTCTTCTTGTATTACAGTTGCTTAAGTGAAAGACTTCGCTTCAAATTTTCCTGCAGTCATTTTCTGTCTTATTTCTGTTATGCTTCCAAATAACAGGCATTCATTTGGGAAACACAAGAAAAAGGAAGATGTTGAAAAGCTATTGTTCTGCCAGGTGGAAAACTCTACATGTCATTTTCAGGGGAAATGAAACAGCAACAGAGCAGCTTTCTTTTTTTTTTTTTTTTTTTTTTTGTGGGAAAAAACACATAATCCCTTCACTAAAATACTGGAATCATCACAAGATTGTTTTATAACAAGAACAATCACAAAGATGATTTGTTCTTTGTATTTCATTTTTAAGCCTGCACATCTATTGTATGCCATGCTTATATGTATAGTCACTTGTGAATACAGTTTTGGGTCTTGTTCACAGTGCTGATTACAACTAGAGAAGAAAAAACTGCTAGCGATGCTGACACTCATCCCTATGGAAAAGGCATCTCTAAAATGGCTGCTTGCGTGCCATGGAAGATGCCAAATTACTGTACCTCCCTTTCCATTAGTCACTCCACAACATTGTTCCCTGTTGCCACATCCCTTACTTCCCCAGCGAGAAAGCAAAGATGCCACCAAGCTCCCCATTATCCTTAAGTGACAGACTAAAAATCCTTTTTTTTTTTCCCTCCTCCCATCAGGAGGAGGAAATGGGCCATTTATAGGGTTACAAAAGAGTTTGGGATGTTGCAGTGCTAGACTTCTGCAAAAATCCTTCTTTGCAAAACTGCAAGAACCAAGAATGCTCTGCTTTTAGTGGGGTTTCAAATTTTCATCCTGGCTTCAAATACTTTTCTCCAACTAGTCCTTTCTAGTCCGCACCACTTTTCTCTAAAATAAAGTGTCTGCCCCGCACTGTCTTTGGCAAAGCCTACTCTAATATCTCCTGGGCCTTCAGCAATTTGTTCAGCAGGAAAGATGGAAGAAGATGATACCAGCAGGTACCCATTAATTACCTACTTCAGCCATTGCTTTTGTCAGATGTAAGGGGGCTGACCATATCTTTTTCTAACTTAATGAACACTGTGTGCATTGCAAGGATCAGAGAAAACCTAGGCAGACAGTACCCAACATTAAAAAAGAGCTTTAGAAAAAAATGACAAAATCATGTTTTTCCTGTAGTTGCTCTGGTGTGGGTGAAATTGTAGAGAAAGGATAGCTTTTAGAGGAATTAAGTGGATTCTGGCATACTTTCCCCTTTTGTGTTCCAAGCTTTGGGTTGGAAAAGGCTGCATGAGGGTAGGGGGTTTTTTTGTTAGTTTAGCTGTGCTGCTAGACACGTATTTAATGTTTTTCCATGATATTCCTGTTATGAGAAGTTGCAGCCAGAGTGAGGGAGACATTTATCAATAGGGAAAGGGCACACACAATTACTACAGCATGGTCTAAAACAAAGGGTGTTCACTTTTCATTACCCTGAGGCATTGAAAAAGCTCTGCCATTCTTTGCTTCTTTATTATTCTCCCTCTCTCGCATTGGAAACTGGCACCCACCATTTCCTAACAAAGACGTGGACTCCTTGCAGGCTTTCAGTGAAAACACTGGAGGTGGACCACATCAGCATGGTTGAGGTGGGAAGGGAGCTGTGGATATCATTTGATCAAATCCCACCATTCAAGCAGGGTCTCCTGGAGGTTGTTGCCCAGGTCCATGTCCAGAAGGCTTTTGAATATCTCTAAAGGTGAAGATTATGCCCTTAAAAGCATTTGGTTTCCTCAGGTAAATGCATGAACTTCCTTATTTTACCCAAACCATCCTTTCACATGAAATAAATCCCCATAGATGATGGGTAGGTCCCAGTGTAAGGGAAGATCAAGCAAGCCTGCAGGTATATGGTCGGGGTGGGCATTCATTTCTCCCATGACACCAACCAATCCTTTCACTGTTTACGTGAGAAACGAATAATCCCACTTTCTCTTTCCTCTGCCCTTTACCTTTTTGCTCCTTCACACATCCATACTTTGCCTGGGGCACTGGGCCTTCACAGGGGATTACCAAGACTGAAGGATCCTTTTTCTGAGACGCCCAGGAACTGCACAGACAACTTTCTAATCACCTTATCCCATCACGAGGGTGACAAGGTGACAAACCTGGAAGTTTTATGTGGGGCAGATGAGTGGTTTTGTGGACAAAGGAGCCACTAAGCAAGTTTCAGTTCAACTAGCTTGTTGCTCTTCCCTTAGGGAAATACAACGCTCATATATGAATTAAGAAGCAGTTAAATATGGGGTTACCTGACCAGATTTCTCACTGATCTGCAGTATTTGGGGATTTCTTCAGCCACTGATGCATGCATTTCTGAATTTTGCTAACATACACTAGTGCAGTTCTGCATATTCTTTTTATCCAGGTAACTAACCTGTGGTTGGTTTTTTTGGTGGGTGGTAGGGTTTGTGTTTGGTTGTTTTTTTTTTTTAATTTTTGTTTTGGTTTGTTGTTTCTTTTTTTAAATTGAAGCTTACTAACTTTTGGCCTTTGCTGACTTGTGGTGGTAACAAGCTTTGCAGACAGTTGTCCCTTATGTAGGAAACCTTCTTCACCACACGCACAACAATGTACTTTTTGGAAGCTAGCACAGATTCCCCAGAACTTTCTCATTTTCCTGTTAGGTGCAGTAATATCCCTGCACCAGCACCAGTTTAAATAATTAGGACTGAGAACAAAGCCTCCAATTTGCTGTGTGGGACTTTTTGTAAAAGCATCCTACAACAAGCTGCCCCGCAGTGTGAGCAAGTCTTATTCAAGAAGGTGGCTGGGGCAGCAGGAGGCTGAAATTGCAAGTTTCTTCTGCAGGACTGAAGCCTCCTGCTCTTACCTCTAGTAGCAGGGAGATCTAGTACTGTGGCACTGCAGTGCCTGCACTTTTTAAACAATCTCATCTTGTATTACAGGTTTGTTTATCCCAGTTTTTACTATACTTAATTCTGCATTGGAAAGATGGTGTGACTTTAACAGCCCAAATAAATGGGTTAATAATAAATGTAGTTGTTCAGGTTGATAATTCAAAATCCTATTAATGAAAAAATAAAAAGCATGACCCATTTGGCTTGTCTCAGCTTATACATTTCCATTTTTTATCCCAGATTAGATAATCAGGTTGATTTCATTTTTATTTACAGTTAAATTTCACCAGTGGATTCAATTGCAAAAGCTGAAGCAGGGAGGGGACAGAGCCCTGTATGAAAACCAGCTGTTGACATTGGAATTTTTTAAAAAATGAGAGATATTTTCTGCATTGCTTTGCCTATCATTGCCTAATTTGTGACAAATCACAAACACATTCCTACGGATGAAGATGATGACAGTGCCAAAAGACTCTTATTGTTCTGGAGGTCACAAGAAGTCGATGGCAATGGGAGGACCTGGGGTCCCCCTGCAAAGAGATTTCTCGTGTTTTTAGGATTTGTCCTTAACAGAAATCTAGGGCGAAATTTAATCTGACAAAACTACTTCAAATTAACATTTTGGCAAATATATTGTGTATGTTATCATTCCTACCATACACATTTGATTGCTATATCAGGTTGTTCTCAGGCTTTTTCCACAAACACAAATTGCACCAAAATATTAAATTCTCACTTAAGTGTGCAGTCTATTGTGTAAGGAATCCAAGTCCAAAACACAGCATTACTGCTGTCCTTAACCCTATAAAAGGCATTAGAAAGTCTGAAATCACATTTCAAATTAGCTCATACTCTAGAAGGGCTTGGGCTGTGATATGTTGGTATTGCATACAAAATATCTCTCCTGCGTGATGCCACCCAGCTGAGGGGCACAAAGAAACGACACGACAACCATGCGTGCATGGTAAACAAGAAGGGAATTGCAGGAAGAGGCAGGCGCAGAATTTGCCTGCCTCTACTGGGAACAAACACTATCGGCAGATATGTCAGAGGTAGTAAAATGCTTCCCTCCAAGGAAAGGTCAGGACATCCCAGGGCAGGGCACCAGTCAGCCAGACTCCGTTAAAATACAGGTTGCCCCGTCTGCACAATGCAGTGAGAGCACCTCAGCCACACTTTAAAAAAAAAGTGCACCTTTTAACCTAACCCACCCATACCCTGGGTGCAGCACCATGCTGTTTGCATCTTTTTCATGAGGACTTACATAGTGCTTTCATATTCACATTGCTCTGTCATTCACTACTTAATTGATTTGATTTCGCATGCTGATGAAGTCCTGCATTTTACTGGCTCTCACCTACCGACTCACTTTGATTTCCTTAAGCAGGCCATTGCTTCTCTCTGAGTCGGCAAGCCAGTTTCTAATTACTAGTTCCACTTGATTAACCATCATGTTATATAGTTAAGGCTGTTTGTTTTATTCCTGTAGGTTCAAGGTGCCGATGACAATTTTACTGGCTCTGCCTACCTCACCGGGCTGCAGTCAGCAACAACGCGAGAAGGAGATGCAAGACACAAGCAGACCAAATAGGCCATAGCTACGCAGCTCCTAGGAAGAAGCTCTACAACGTAGCAGCAGATACCAGCTTCTGATGCCTCAGTTTCAAAGGGAGGTGGCTCCTCCGTAAACATTACCCAGTAAAACTCAGTTGTACATCAGTGGTTTCTGCTAAAAAACTAAAACCTGCAGATCTTGGAATCAAACTCAGAAATTAATGAGCTATTCACAGGAAATTATATCGTGTATTCCTTCACACCCATCTCTTCCTCTGTTTGCAGATTGTCAACCAGCATATCCTAACTTTTAGACCTATGTGTTGCCTGACATAATTCATCAAATAACTTAATCTTCATGACAAAAATTATGCAGATAATTTGTGAGCAGACTCCACAAGCATTTAATATCCAAAATTCGAGCTGTGGTGATTAGTCCTGATTGAACACACAAATCAGCCCGTGTTTTACTGTATTTGAATGATTAACTCTACTTTTTTGGGGAAAAACCACCCGCTTTTGTTTATGATGAACTCAGAATTTGCTTTTTTGGGACTACTCTATTATTTACTTGTTTTTTTGTGTGTTGTGTGTCCCCCCCCCGCCTTTTTTTTTTAATTCCACAGCACTCTTACCCATTTGCAGAAAGTAAACAGAAAAAGTAGATGTATTCCAGGAGATTCTTGTAGAAATTTGGAATTTACTTTTACAAAAAAGTTTTCTGCAATGTTTGCTCTGACCCCTGGTTTTTCAGACAAATAATGAATACATACTGATGAACAGGAGACAATTTGCTGACACCAAGTCAAAGTGCTTTAGAATTATTTTTTTCCTCCTGCTCTGTCTTTCTTGCCTAGGATCAGGTCAATGGATGTGAAGGACCATAGACTGGGGGTCTTCCATTTAACTATTTTCAGAGGAAGATCTTGAAAGTTTCCTTTCTCCTTCTTAAGATGAAAAGTCCTTTTGAACTCCATTGTCACTTCAGTGCCAGTAATGAGACAAAAATGAAGAGTTTCTTACTCCCCCCCTCAGCGTACACCTGGAAGAATATCAGAGGCTATCTGATATTCTGAATATCTGCCACATTTCCTCTCATGGCAGATGTTCTCTTCATCCTCAGACACTGCTGCCCTTTACTACACTTACAAGCCCAGAGCCAAGGAAGAATGCTCTAGAACAAAGATATCAACTACTAGAATGCAAATATCATATTACAAATATTTGTAGTTTTTATCCTTATCCATATATATCAATATAAATATCCTATTACTGGCAGGATTTGTAATCAATTGTATTATATTGTTAGAGCAAAATACACAAATCACCTACACGTGAGAGAAAACTGAAGCGGGAAGTAGCCAGTAAAAGAAAACCACCATTAGAAGAGCACAAGTTCCCTTGGAAAACAGCCTTCCAGCAAAATCAGAGAAGCACAAAGTCACGCTAAGACGTCAAGTTTCACTGACATTTTGTTTTGGAAATAACATCAAAAATAAAGTGTTGCCAATATCAAAAAGGAATCTGATAATAGTATTTATAGTTTCAGTGTCCTAAAATGAAGTTGTTTAACTTAATTTCAAAACCACCTTTGCTTCAGTTTTCAGTCAATCAGCTACAGTGAATAGATACAATCTCTACGTATACCCTCAAGAGAAAGAGTGGGATGGAATTGGCTTCAGTTGCTCTGAAGCAGGTTGGGAGGAGGATTTGGGGTCATTTTTATTATTGTAATTATTTTGGGGAAGAATAGTGCAATTTGGGAATGTTATTTTGAATCAGCATGAAATCACACCTGGAAAAAAAATCAGAAGTGATGGTGAAAGAGCATCTCTAACCTGCACCCAGCTCCTGGTGCGACAGCAAGGGGAGAGTTGTTCAGATGCTGCACACATTCAAGCTCTTTCCTTTGCCTGGCAAGGAAGGTCTAAGGATCTTTTGGGTCTTGCAGCTTCTGCCCAAGGGGGAAGGAGATGCTCAACCTCCTACTGCCAACAGTGGAGCAACCCTGGGGCAGGGACTTCCACAGTGGAAACCACAAGAAGGCAGAAAGAGTAGCAGGAAAGTTGGTGGGTAAGTGGGAGAAGGAAGGGTGAACAGGGCAGCTGCTTCTGGGAATGGGGCAAAGGTGTTTTACCGAGGTTTCTGCAGAGAGAATTCCCCAACAGCTATTTATTGCCATTTCCAACTGAAAAAACAGGACTTGGGGAAATTCAGCACATGGGTAAATGGCACTGAGAAATACCCAACTCTCCATCTCCCATTCCTGTTTCAGATGAGGAAACTAACTGAAGCTTGCTTCTGCTCTTCAAAGCAGCTGCATCACGTACACACACAGACACTTTATATGTGTTTTTTCATGTGTCCAGGAGGCAGACAGGGCGAGGGGAGCGATTCCATTCACTGAGATATAAAGCCTAGATTTGTTTCCCAGGGAAGAGCAAGGCAAGGTCAAACAAGGTGCAAGTTGGCAGAGCTGTGCCTGTTTACCCTGCGTGGTATTTTGGGCAGCTCTGAGGGGGAATGCTGGTGTCAAAGTGAGCCTTGTCCTACAAACAGGAGCTGTCTTATGATGAGGAGCCTATCTCACAGGTGCTTGTAGGGAAGGGGGAGTCACACTGCCCCCCTGGGAAAGAGAGATGCCTCCAAAACCCAGAGAGGTGGGAGGAGAAGAGCGGGGTCCGCTCCATCTTGGGGCTTCCTAACAAATACTGCACTTGTGCAGCGTGCCTGCAGGGACAGCTGCCTGGGAGACCCTGGTGACAGGGTATGGTGCACCGAGCAGCCGCAACTCCAGCCTTCTCCCAGCCCCACAGAAACACCCCAACACGCCCCAGTCAGCGGAGTCCTCCCTTACCTAGGAACACACAGGCATGATGAGGACAACCCGCCCGGCATGAGCGGGCATGGATGGGACTCTGCCACTATCATGCTGCGTTAAAGGACGGTGACCAGCAGTGTTGCTGCAACACATTTTTAGGATGCTAAATCCCAAACCAGTGACTTTTCACTTCCCTCGGAGAGGAGGGAGAGGGCTATGCTGTGGGCAGGGGTGGGGAGAGGGGGCTCTCTCCCATGCTAAAGCCAGACCCCTTCTTCCAGGACAGGGTCATTTCATACACCGAGTGACCAGATGGCAAAGCTCAAATGTTGTACTAGCCTGTTTCAGAAAGAAAACAACCTAAGACAAAACTGGCAGAGCAGAGGGAGCGCACCACGTGAGCACACGCGCCCACTCACCAAAACACAGCTGGCTGGAGTTATTTTTAGACCCGCTTTGACAGGGTCCCTTTAAATTTCACTGGCTTTTGTCAGTTTGTATCACAAAGCTAACGTTGTTTAAACAGAGCACATTATTTTTGGCCCATGAATCACAGGACTTGCTCAGAAGCCTTTTCATGCAAACCATCGAGAGGCCTCTGTTTTTGCCACACCGGATTATTGCTAAAAAAACCTTTAATCACCAGGTATGGCAATTGGCTTCAAAGATTTGCAAATTAGGAGTAAGCTATCAAATAGCTTCCTGGGGGCTGTAAGCCACACAAATCCGATTGCCATTAATGAGGGCTTACACCACTAAATAATAGTATCTTTTCTATACATGCACATATATATACACACACACACAAACACACAGAGTGCATAGTGCCTTTCAGCTGAAGGCTGACGAAGTGCCTGGCTGATTTACCCCCTTAGAGGGGCCACATGGGGTTTCCTTGGCATAGCATCCTCGCTAAACCTAACCAGCAGGCAAGCAGGGAGGTCTCCCGGGGACCCCTCAGTGGGACCGTCCTCTGGGAGCCAGCGCTCTGGGAGCAGCGGCAGTAATTGCCTGGCTGGGTTTTTAAGGGAGATGCTGGCAGTGGAGCTGTGGGAGTGTTATGAGGGAATTCAAAGTACCAGGGGATTTTTAAGGGCGGGGGGGTGGGGTGGGGAGAAAAAAAGAAAAAAAAAAAAAAATGAAGGCAGTTTGTTTTTCAGCTGTATTC
The DNA here is from genome assembly GCA_031468815.1 of Morus bassanus. Lineage (NCBI taxonomy): Eukaryota > Metazoa > Chordata > Aves > Suliformes > Sulidae > Morus > Morus bassanus. The sequence goes on from CM062567.1 coordinate 71,679,604, forward strand.
CTAAAGACCTCTGTATGCCTCGTGCCTAACCGCTGTCAGTGGTGGCGGGGAGCTTCCTGGCTCCTCCACAGCAGGAGGAGGAACATCCCCACAGCCCCGAGCTCAGTGTCTACGTAGGAGTGTGGTTCCCCAGCTGGGCTGGGCTGTGGGCAGCCCTCCTCCTGGCCTGAAGCATCACCAGCGCCCTGAGTCACAAGCTTCTGGGGCTCGGCGCCTCGGCCAGCAGACCGCAGCCTGCGCAATGCTTGGGGAAAACAAAACAAAAACAAGCCACACGCTCCCCTTTGCTCTGTCCCAGAATTCACCGTCCTGAGGACAGATTTACAAGATGATTTGCAGATGTCACACAAGACCTTCGACCTTCAGAGGCATCAGGCCCTTCACAGCACGGGAGGCGAGGGCAAGGGAAAAGCAAAGCCCTGAGGAGGACACAGCACTGGGAAACCCAATCCTCCCACTGAACCGTCCCAGTTACTACTGGCTTTCCTCAGCTTGTGCACATTCAAAACCACTATTTTAGAACAGCAGGAATATCCAGATCATGACATCTGTATGAAAATGAAAGGAATGCAAATGTTTTGGTTTTTTTTAATTGGATCTGGAGATCCTCCTCTGCTCTAAATAAAAAAATAGAGAAGCAAAAGAAAAAAAGCACATAGCTTGCATTTCCCAGGTTGAAATAAAATAATGCGTTTGCTCTTTCGCACTGGGGATTTCCAGGCTCTTCCTTCCTCTGCAAGGACCAGCCCCTTGACACTGCCGGTCTCCCCACCACAGCTGGAGCCTGCGGCAGGGCCCGGGCAAAGGGCAGGGCACAGGCGAGCTGTCTCCAAAATAGACTCAGCTGCAGCCATGTTTCCTCCTCACCGTCCTCTATGTGACAAGTCGGGAGCCTTGCCCAATCCTGTCTAGTGCGATTTTTCTTAACTGAGGCAAGCTGTACTGCAGTTTGTCCAAAAGGGGTAAAGAGAAGGCGGGGCGGGGGGGGGGGGGGGGGGGGGGGAATGCAACACAGACCAAAAAACCAAGGAGATTGAGAGGGACGAGAAGCAGGATTAAAATGGCAACAATCAATCCCAGAATAAAAATGGTAACTCCCAAGAAATGATGGCTTGGAGAGACTCCAGGACGATGCAGACTCTCAAAACTTCATACTTCTTTAACAAAAAAACCCAGAACTAACAAAAAATAAAACAAAACAAAACAACAACAACAAAAACAAACCAGAAGAAGCCCTGCCTAGCGCTCTGCATTTTAAAGACCAATTTCCCAAGGTGGCAACTGCAGTCATTGCCTTTGCTGGACGCACAGCCCCGTGGAGTGGGTGCTTAATGCCATACCCCAGCAACACATCCAAGCACAGCTCCTCTCTGCACACATTTCAGTCTAACACTATCACACAAGCATCCCAAATTCAACCATCCCAGAAGGGCCTGAGAGTTGGGGTGGCACTGCAGAGATACCTGGGGTGGGAAGCTCACGATGGGGCAGCATCGCCCCACAGTGCCGCGGGGGACGTGGGCAGACAAAGGTTGCAGGTGAGGCACCAGCTCTGCTGCGTGCAGGTCATGTCACTTTGCCTTTCCTTGCTCTCCCCGCCACAAACATGGAGCAAATAAATGCATTCAAGTCTCAGAGGGAAGCCTGTAATAACTACTCAAGAAGGACTCAAAGCTACAGTAAGAAGAGGTGCATGAACACAAGGTCATGTGGTTGTTTCTTTCCCCTGAGCAAACATTTCCATTTTGTTCACCTTCCGATGACACTTTCTCACTTTGTAAGGAAATCTTGGCCCACTCCAGCATCCTCTCTGCAAGACATATCATCATCTGGGACTTGTGGATAAGTTACCCACTTAAAAAAAATATATATCACATACAATTACCACTGTAGCTTAACAGGGAATGTATTCTTTCCAAAATAAACATGTTGGGCCAGTGAGCTTCAAGTGACTTTCAAACAAGGCTTACCAAAACAGAAACAAAATGTGAAAAAGCATGCCTACTTTCTGCTTCCCCGCCACTACAGAAATAAAACAGGTTTGTCCCTGATGGAAGATTCCACCAGAAGTGGAGGAGAGATAGGATTACATTGAGAGAACAAAGCCTCCTTCATTAAGGAAGGGGGTGGAGGGGGAAGTTATTTCTATTAAGACAGAGGAAGAGTCCAATTACTATAAGCTACTCTTTCACCTTGACAGTCGATCAAGACTAAGAAGAGAAATGAGTTAGTTTTGCTGTTGAGGACACACAGACCTTAGCAGGTGCTAGGGAGTACCATCAAGAGAGCTTCCCATGAGGTCCCTGGGACAAAATGGCCACAAGCAAGGAGAACGAATTAAAACCTTAATGCAGAGCAAGTGTCCACACAGGCAGCTGCTAGGATCAACTGATTTTTGGGGCAGGTCAGGAGGTGACAGGACAGTTCAGTGACTTGCATGGAACTCCTTTACACCATATGGCATCCCTAAGGAGTCCAGATTCCTTCCCTCCAGCATTTCACTTGAATTTAAAGTTGCTGGGCTATGCCTCTATTCCTTCACAGGAGACAACCAGCACTGTAAATGTCTTCTCCACTCCTACCCCCAGAAAACTAACTGGGTGGAAAATGAACAAGACGAGGAGGAGAAGGTTTGCTAATAATCTGCAACTTTTTGATAAAATAGCCAGCACTGGCGGTGGGCAGACACGCAGCTGCAAAGGGCACGTCATGCACCAGTGGAGAAGGGATGTGTGAAATCAGTCCCCTCCACTGGTTTCCCTGAAGCATGCCATTTCTGCAAGAATTGTGTAACGCCAAAAAGCAGAGCTACCACAGAAAGGGCAAGACATCACGTTGCTTCCATTTAACCAGCATAAAGCATCTGTATTCGTTAAAAGCTGTCAAACCCAAGTTACCTGCTTCAGATAAAATTGTTTGCTGACCATATGTGCACATGGTTAGATGAACTCTGGCCTCTGAAACATTGAAAGTGGGAAAAGAAAAGAGAGAGGTATTTAGGGGCCGGGGGTGGGGAACAAAATTAAAACACGAGAAATCTCCTTTTTTTAAGTAGCTCTGAGGCTGCTGAGTGATCTCGATGATCACGCTGCCAACCCAGGGGGCTGTGCAGTCCTGTTCCACCCCCTGGGGCAGCCCCAGGAGTTTCCCCTAACAGGTGGCAGCAACAAGGCATGGGGTGCTCGAGGTGAACTGGAGATCTCAGCCTGGCATCTTCTGGGGATAGCCCTCTCCAGACCACAGCTGTGGTGCAGCCCAAAGCATCCCCAGGGAAGGGGAGGAAGTGGGCAGAAATGACTGTGTTTGGCTGGGTGTGGAGCCCATGGCAGCCTGGGAGGAAGGAAAGGACTAGAGGGAGAGGAGGGGCAGGTGATGAAGAATAGTTTTCCATGAAGCTAGTATATTGCCCCTGGATAAGGATGCAACTTTGTGCAAACAAGAACACGTTCAATTAATGTATCTCCCTGACCAAAAGAGGACTATGGCCTCTGCAGGAACTTTCAGCTGGCTCTGTACAAATCTGCTGGGGGCAGCAGGAACTCGACAAGGGCAGCTGCAACCCCAATTCTTATGTGTTGCTTCTCTGATCATTCTGTACACCTTCATTTTAGTTTGAGCCAGTTGCTGAAGTCACACAGAGCCCTGGGTTTGGGATGAGGCTGATGGGTGTATGCTTTGTCACTTTCATTATTGTCTAAGCTACCAGTTACAGCTACAGATGCTAAGCAGCACACTGGAAATATACCAGACTTACTCAAGCTTTCAATTCACTCTGCTTTAGGTAGAGGCTTAATCACAGAATAAGCAACCTACAAGTTAAATGTGACTTCTGACTGAAGAGTGGTTAACACCATGGTCTCATACAGAAGTCCAGTCCAGAGAGACTCCTCCTTCCATTCTAGCACTATTCCGATAGAAATGAAGCAACCCACATAAGGTCATTCAGCATGGTGTCACAATCATTTTACATAGATATACACACACATATATATAAAAATAAATAAACACAGGGAATCTAGAAGACAGAATTCCTCTCCCTACTTCACCAAACCACTTTTTGATTCTAAAGCAACAGCCTTTGCAGTATATATATCCTCCTTTAAGGACACAATACCCAAAAGGTAACAAGGCCCCTCTGAACTGCTGCTCCTGACACAGCTACCTACTTGCACAGGTGATCATCTACATTTGAAAAGCAAAACAATTTGAAAAAATTAGTCTCCAGCTTCCTGGAGACTGTTTGCTGTTTCCTATTTCCATTTCTATATGCCACCTTCGCCCTTGCCCTTCTACTTTCTTCCTGTAGTTCTCAGGATATTTTTCATTCTTTGACTTCATCTTTTTTGCCTGCCAAACTTCTCTCCATGGCCTGAATGCAAAGCTAACCACTGATGCTTATTGAAAGAAAAGGTGCACTCAGTGAGACCAATTACACAGAACAGAGAGCTTTTCACTCCACTACAGAAATACACTTCAAATAAATTTTTAAGAGTCTGTACGTGTCCCACAGAATTATGTGGCTAGCTTCAGATTTGCAACAGCAATCCTCAGTCCCGTCGTTTAAAGATGCCCAGACCCGCAGACCACTACACTACTGAGTCAGTTCAAAGAGCTCACTTAAATCTGTATTCTCCTACATATTTCCACATGGTGTTTCTGGCATTATTTCATATTTTTGCTGTATACCTAGAACAAAAGACCAAAGAGTAAACAAGGTATCTTTGGTCCAAGTCAGATCTGCTCAATATTTTATGCATTAATTTCACTCTGCTCAAGAAGATCTCCTCTGCAACAGGCTTCCAGCAAAGCAATGCAAAGCTACACTAGTAAATCCCTCTGCCAGCTTTGGGTCCTAAACCTGCAAGCTGTCCTGGTCAGGAGACCTTCTGGTCCTTTGCAGGACCTCTCCTAACTGACTTTTTGCTGTGCTCATGGAAACCATCTCCTGCATAACCTAGCCCTTACTACTTCCACAGGTCATGCTCTGTCTGTTTTGCGTGTGTGTGTGCACACACCATCACGCTGCATTTCCTGGCTCCGATGGAAGGAGACTCAGGCATCCAGCAGGGGAGAAATTCAACAGCAAGCCTCATCTGGATAACTAGGGGAGCAGGGCTGTGGGGTGCACCATGGCTTCTACCTCCCACACAGTACAGATGCAGCCCAGGTGGCTCACAGAGTCTTTATTACTGCACTGATGGAGAAGCTTGAAGGAATGCAGCTTTGGACAGTCTGGAAGTCATTATCCCATGGCGCCGTCTTTAGAGTAGCTATTCTGCCTTGAACAAAGCTCTTGAAAATGTATGCAGCCTAACTTTTATGCTTTAATAAGTGAAATACAGCTTTACTTGAAAATGGCTGCCAGGGTATATAGATTGCTTTTTGAGAGGAATATGCGTTTGCTGAACTGAAGAACTGTTGTGGAAAGCAAAGATGCTCTGCCTAAGGTTGTTACTAAGTATCTGCAAAGAACCACAGAGACCTAACTTCATTCAGCACAGACCTTCGCTGTGCTGTACAGTCAGCAATATTCACATGTGATACTTGGCCTTCCTGAACTGCATGCTTTACATCTCAATTTAAAAAACAAACAAACAAAAAAAAAAAAGGCAAAAAAGGCAGTTCAAAGTATCCTCAGTGCATGCTGCAGTCATGTGTCACATCCTAGCTACAACTTGGGGTATTGAACTAGACATTTTCAGCAGAGAGTAGTTTGAGCCAATCAGTGGGATTCTTAGCAAAGCCTTTTTTCTAGCACAGCATCAGCATGCTTCAGCTCTAACACCAAGCTGGCTAGCAGATCACAAAACTTGCAGCCTTTTAAGAGTATATTTTTCTCTTTCCCAGTCCCATACAAAGCAAAACTTCTTTCCCCTTTAAATGTCCTAAAATAACGTTAGCTTTTGAGCTTGGAAATTTACATCCCAATGGAGAAGAGAGCAAGACAGAGAGAGAAAAGGATAAGGGAGCAAAATAAGTGAAATTGGGAAGGATCATCCTTTTAATGTGTCAGTCTCTGTCCCTCCCATTCTGGTTGAAATTTAGGTCCCTTTCTTTAACCAACTACATTTGCTATTCCGTTATTCCTTAGTTTTCATTCATCACTACAGACAGCCTGGATTCTCCTCGGTTTTGCTCCTGGTTTCATCATGAAGTGTGCACCAAATAGTGTCTGGTTTCGTACCACTAAGCCCACTTAGCTGACAACATCACCTTTCCTTGCAGCCATGGTAGAGCGACCCAGAATGTTTTATTCTGCAGTGACTACACGTTTAATTAGAAGAACAGTGGCATCTGGATTCATGCTTGTTTTATGATCCCGTCAGCAGACATGAGGAAAGAAACATGGACTGTGCTTGTATACATCTGTGCAAATGAGAGCTTCTGCCACCAAAGTCAGTGGAATAACACCAAGCAAAAAGCAAGAGCACAGGCAAGCTCTGGGCTTTTAGTATCAGCGCAAGATCACCTACTTTTCCCCCCTATGCTTTCTGCATACGTGCTGGGCTGAACTCCAGGGATTAATTTACCACCCACTGTGCAGTTTTGCAGACGAGGAAGGGATCAAAGACTAGTTCAACAACATGAAGCTGTTGCTAATGACGCAGAGGCCAATATTTCCTCTTGGCAGCCCAGGGTGCAGAGAGAGGTGACACTGGCACCTCATCAGGTGGCACCAGCACTCCTCTTCATGCCAGACTGGCACTTCTGGAAGGCAGTGCTACCCAGCCCCCGATATATTTGGCTGCAAGAAAATCTTCAGCCTCTGCATCCCAGCAAAACTCCAGCTTGACTTGCATGAGGCTGGTGCTGATGGTACCCAGGAAAAGCCTCATCCAGGTCTAGGGTCCTTTTGGTTATTTTTCCACTCTTCCCCTTTTTTCCCCCATGTATTTTCCTGCCTTGATTACCAGCACTGAAAGGCATCGTCACAAGTCAGACTTCCTCTTGCAGCCACCTGCAGCAGCACCAGTCAGTGTCAATGTATGTTAGTGTGGGCAACGCCATTATTGTGGGACACAATTTGGGAAGAAACAGGCTTCTCTTACCTCCTGACTGTTCTTTGTCTTTTCACCAACTTCCACCTGATTTATTGGGACCGGCACCCCTGTACAGCTTGTCTAGAAACTCATGTTTCCTTCTTCAAAGCAAGGGCAACAATACCTTCCCTTTTTAAAGTGTATTGAAACGCGAAAGTGGAAAGCAGTACTGCAGATTGCTGCTGAGTGCTACAATTAAACAACTGCAGAAAGCTTCTGATGAAAACAAGCAGGCAGCTCTGTCCTGCATGCTGCAGATGATCTTGAGCTCCCTGCCAAACACAAGCAGTTGTTTAGCTGTGTGAACAGTAAACAGTAGAATTAGCTGATAACCAGCATCTTGAATTTGGCAAGGGCAGGTTTCTTTTCCACCCCCACTTTTAGGGAGGAAGAATGCAAGAAAACTCCAAGTCTTTGAGAGGGGAAGCTAACAGCAAACACCATCTCCCTCTACCAGCTGATCCCAGAAACATAAAGGTATACAAACCACCCATGTTTTTACTAAGCAACTAAAGCATGTGACCAAGAAAGTTCAGATTCCTCAAATGCATTTAGCATTAATGAAACACAGTATGTTTTCAGAGGGCAGCAAGAAAGAAGGGGTCAGCACAAGAGTTTTGTAGCAAGTGGCCTTATTCCAAACTCAAATTCCTCACAAATACATCTGATTATCTGACCAATAGCCAAATGAAGTGTTGCAAAAGCTGGAGGCACTTCTCCTCCTCACTGAAAATAGCTGTAAGGAAAGGAAACAAGCCAATGCACTTCATGTAATGGAACTGATAGTGGCAGAAGGAAAGTTAAGATGGATTTTATCAAGAAGGATGTAAAAAGTATTGGAGGTTTTATGTATTTAGGGGTTTTTTTTTCCCCTCTTCCCCTCACCCAAGTTCATTTCTACATAGGATAGCTTTTGAGGGATAACTGTTATAGTCTGCCTTGTAAACAGCTACAGCAGAATGGTCTGAGAGAAGCCACCACTAAATCAGCCCAGTCCACAAGATCATGACATGTTACATCAAGAGGCCCTGGCTGCAGGTGCAAAGGTAAACCACAGCTGCTGCAGCTCCCTGTAGCAGCTCTCTCCCTTGCAGAGGGTCAGCTGAAGCTGTGCCCTGAGGGCAGCCTGCAAACAGAGACAGCAGGGCTGAGGAGCAGACAGAAAGTGCTCTTAATGCCATGTCCATCACCTACAGCACTGCTACAGCACACACAGATTGCAGATAGTACCCAGTTATGACACATAGCACCTACTTATCACAGCTGTTAGGATAACACACACATTACCACAGTACTTTGAGGAGGTAGGAAAAGGAAAAGCCACCCATACAGGAAGATCTGTGCAAATTAAGAACCACAGTGAGCAGGTATACCCATGAGAGCTAAGAGGAAGCTGGGGAGGGGGGGAGTGAACTGGCCCCCTCACAAAGATGTTGGTGCTGGGGAACTTCTTTATGTGGGGATCGGTCCTAGGGATCAGGCTAAGAAGAAATGTAGAACAGGCAGTAGGCCACTTCAGCCTGGGGAAGCAGGGCATGATGTGCACAGAGGCTTGCTCTGAACATGACACTTCCCCATCCCATCTTCAACAAAGAGGTAAGAAAATTCGGAGACACCTTCCCAGGGTGAAGGGGCTGGGTAATGGGAAGCAGTTTGCCAGCTCTTCACGGTAGCAGTACTCAGACAGTGCTGCTGAAGACCTATAGCTAAGACACTGAGATACCATTGATATCCCACACAGCTCCTGCTGCAGGATTTGCTCTTTTGTTTGAGAGCAAGGAGATGAAGAATGGCATTCACTTGATAAACTGGACACTTACCCACTGACGGTGCCCCATTACAGCCTGATTGCAAGGCAATGCCTCACCCTGAGGGCTGTGCAGGGGTGCATGGGCTGCACCTGACCCTGCACAGCCCTCTGAGTAACCCCTATTCCAGTAAGGAACCACTAGCCACTGACCACTCCTTACACAAGTAGAGTCCGGAGCCACAAGCTGTGCCAGACACTGCTGATATCTTATGTGAAGACCACAGCAATGGCAGTCCTCTTGGGTAAGAAACCCACTTTCTGTCCCCATTGCTAGACAGGCAGTCTGACCAACCCACTGGTTCGAATTTCATTATGCTGTTGACATCATGTTGTTAGCATCATTAAAACGTTGCAATCTTTGTTTTACCCTTGCCTTTGACAGACTGAAAAATTTACTCTGTTCTTCAGTGTCTGGTAATGAGCAGGAACTGGACATGGGTTTGGTGTACAAATGACATTAGTGTCCCCAGTCCAGCCAACTTGCAAGGTCCCCAGCATCTAACAGGGCTCGGGAGGCTCTTGGGGTAGTGGCGTGTTTTATAACCTTTTGAGTCATCTGTCAAGAGGATACAAGTGGTGGGGATCAAACCAGCACCTCTTCAACATGTCTTACAGAATTACATCCTTTCCTCCAACATGCTTTAGATGTTATCAGGACTTCAGGAGAACGATCATCAATTTGCGTTTCAACAGAGGTTTTCAATGGGACCTCGGACACACCATTTCGCTGCTTTGGGTTGTGCTTCTCCATGCATGCTGTGGGGATAAACAGTTCCTTAGTCTGCTCAGCATTTGTTGCAATCTAAGGACCAAAGATTGCGACAACAGATTTCGGTACTACATCAATATGGGCTATGGGCTACGGATAGGCCTTTATTTTATCCTCTGATACCCATTTGTAACAATGTCTGCTCTTTAAGGTAGATTTGCACATAAACTGCACCACTTCAGCAAGCACTGACTGATGGGGTCAGTGTTAGATTATTCTCTATTGACTTTGTATATGGAATAGTTATTTACAATTATACATAGACCACAGAAAGTCAAGAGTAACATACATGAGATCTGCTTATCTTCTGAACAGCAAGTAGAAAAAAGCCACAAGTGATGTCTTCTTATAGTCATGAAAGAAGAGTTACTTACCTGGCTTTCCTATCCTGCCACCAGCAACTCTTGTTCCATCAGTCCAGCAAGGTGCTCTCTGCACCCACTCATAAATCTTTATGAAAATCTTCTGTAAAAAAGTTATTGTGTCCTGCCCTAGAAGCTGCTGAGTTTCAGTGGTAGATGAAGAAACCCCACACAAATCATAACTTACTGCATATCAAAATGTTTTATCAGACAGACATCTTGCAAGACCAGTTGGTACATTCTTAGTCCCCTCTAGAAAGGGCAAAGAAAAAAATTCACATAAACACATTTCTTAGCTTGCCTACCACAATTATCTGGCAGAAAGGATTCTAATGAGAACCAGTCATACCTCGCATATCCAAGATCTAAAAACTACCCTGCCATTTCTTTACTAGTACACTGTGCCATAATAGTTTCGCTCTGAATTTCAGGTTGTTTGTGCACAATCTTTCCAAATGGTCAAAGATTAATTGTGGATTTCTGACAGAAAAGGGAAAAGGTAGAATTGAGAATGCTATATATATCTTCAAAAAGTATGTAAGTGCTTGGAAGCTGTTGAGAATCAATGAAAACCATGCCTTTTATTTCTAAGCAGTATTCACCTTGCCAAGAGAGGAGTCACTACTGGAGCTTGGTGATAAGGCCAACAATTACTAATTTCCACTACAAGATGGAGATAATGAGATAGGCAAGCATTTTTCCAATCAAATGTTTCTTATTTTCAACATACCTGCTTTTAGAACCCAAGTTGTTAGCTCAAAAGGTTTTGTTTTGATTAATGTCATAATTTTCATTCATTTAAGAGAGTCAGAAATGTCAAATCATTGTTACACAGGAAGTTTTGTTTCTAGATTAAAGTGACATTTCATTTAGCAGTCTGAATAAACATACAGTTTAAAAGCCAATGGAACTCAATGGGAGGGAGAAACTCTGAAATCTCAACAAGTATTTCCAACTACTGAATTGCACACTAGTCACCACTTTGGGACTGAAAAATCCCTCTGGATTTCTGGTTCAGAACAAGCATATCAAGATGAGATAAACCACTTCCTGCCTTCTCCTTAAAAACGTATATTTAATTAAAAAGAAAAAAAACTCACACAAGATAAAGAAAAGAAGCCCATGCAGAAGGATGCATAAGCTGTTTTTCAACTGTATTACTTTCCTACTTGCCACATACGGCAAGTAGATGTTGCAGCACTGCCCATTTTCAGATTTTTAGCGAGGTATCTCAGGATATTTTTATTGATTTTCATTAGTCATCACCATCACTGTGGCACTGTTGGGCAATGCCCTCAGCATTCATTAGCAGTTAAAACATTGTTACACTTGTCACTCGCACAGCTGTGAAGAAGAGTTGGAAAACTCAGATCCCTAGAAGCTACTAAAGCCCAAGACAAATAAAACCAGAGAGAATTTAATCTTGTGAATTACACTACCCACATGATTTTGGGAAGTTTACCTCAGGATTTGAGGATGCCTGGAGCAGACTGTGCCAGGCTTGCAACTTTGTCAATTATGTTTCATTTCATACATCAGGACCGTCACAGAACGAATCGTTATTACAGATGTCCCTAGGGACATAAAGCTCAGACAGCCTCACACTATATGCTAAAAAGCTTTCTTGGCTAATGCTTATCAGAAAATGCTTCTTCCACACAGACCCCTGCATTACCTACAACTAAACCAGAACATAGCAGAGATGGGATCTATTAACTCTGGACACACTCACATAACACACAGAGGATGTTGTACAAGAATGGCCTCGGGTCCCACTTTCAAGGAATGGTGCCCTTAATGCAAGCCAGCTTACCATAGCAATCCAGTTGGCGGCCGGTCACGAGTGGTGTTCTGCAGGGCTCAGTGTTGGGGCCAGTCTTGTTTAATATCTTTACAATGATCTGGACAAGGGGATCGAGTGCACCCTCAGTAAATTTGCAGATGACACCACACTGGGCGGGAGTGTCGATCTGCTCGAGGGTAGGAAGGCTCTGCAGAGGGATCTGGACAGGCTGGATCGATGGGCCAAGGTCAATTGTATGAGGTTTAACAATGCCAAGTGCTGGGTCCTGCACTTGGGTCACAACAACCCCATGCAACACTACAGGCTTGGGGAAGAGTGGCTGGAAAGCTGCCTGGCTGAGAAGGATCTGGGGGTGCTGGTTGACAGCCGGCTGAACATGAGCCAGCAGTGTGCCCAGGTGGCCAAGAAGGCCAACAGCATCCAGGCTTGTACCAGGAATAGTGTGGCCAGCAGGAGCAGGGAAGTGATCGTTCCCCTGTACTCGGCACTGGTGAGGCTGCACCGTGAATACTGTGTTCAGCTTTGGGCCCCTCACTACAAGAAGGACATTGAGGTGCTGGAGCGTGTCCAGAGAAGGGCAAAGAAGCTGGTGAAGGTTCTGGAGAGCAGGTCTTGTGAGGAGAGGTTGAGGGAGCTGGGGTTGTTTAGCCTGAAGAAGAGGAGGCTGAGGGGAGACCTTATTGCTCTCTACAACAACCTGAAAGGAGGTTGTAGCGAGGTGGGTATTGGTCTCTTCTCCCAAGTTACTAGCGGCAGGATGAGAGGAAATGGCCTCAAGCCGTGCCAGGGGAGGTTTAGATTGGATATTGGGAAAAATTTCTTTACTGAAAGAGTGGTCAAGCAGTGGAACAGGCTGCCCAGAGAGGTGGTGGAGTCACCATCCCTGGAGGGGTTCAAAAAACGCATAGACGTGGCACTTTGGAACATGGTTTAGGGGACATTGTGTTGTTGGGTTGACAGTTGGACTTAATGAGCCTAGAGGTCTTTTCCAAACTTAATGATTCTATGATTCTAAGTTAAAAATATATAAATTATAAAATCCACACATGAGATAACAGAACTGCATTGAGGATAGGAACAAGTGTCAGAAAACTAGAAGAAAAACATACTTACCCAGCTCCTCATATTTTCTTCACCCTACAAAATCCCTCTGACCGAGACAAGTCCCAGCTGTGTGTCAGTCCCTTGTTCATAGATCGCATCTAGAAAAGAGAGCTAGATGCAAAGACCCGGTTTTGTTTTTTAGGCCCCCAAATCTTTTCTAGGCCTTTACTTGGTTTTGAATCCTTTCCTCCCGCCTAGCCTTAACTGCTGCCTCACCTGCCAGAAATTTCCTGCGTTGCTTTCACTTGCTCTGCCATTACTGGATGCTGCCCTGACAGAGAGCAAACCTTGCCAGTGCAAAAATATTGAAGAATATTTGAAAGGTGCCTAACTGGTCTCTAAACAAATTATCAGCCCATGAGGAAGCAGGAATATTTGTTTCTACTGGCTGCTTTGTTAGAGACCGGCTGAAGTGGTAGCCCAGCACTATATGGTAATGATGGTCTTACAGGGGACTGCTCGATAGCCTGGAAATACCATGCCCATCAGCTGAGACACACAATGACATTACAAACAGACATGTTCGTCTAAGATATTACCAGTTTACACTATTTGCTGTCATCTCTGTAGCTGAACCATGCTAATAATACGAGTAAGTCAAGCCCATTTCAGTGCAATGTCAGGCAAGCTGGCCTACCTCACTCCCCTAGAAGAGGGCATAAGCAGGGGACATTTTGTGTATGCAAGGTGATTTACAGCTCCAGTTACTTGTTACTATTCTTCAGCTAATGAACTAAGCAGGAGCTGCCAGTTTGCTTCCACAGAAAGTCAGCTGTCACTGCTGAAATCAGATGAGTCCCTGAAGCAGACTAGGAGCATTGGCAGAGTGCATGAATGTGGTTCAGCTTCAGGGGAGGAGCAGATTGGAGCTGGGGTGTGGTACCAAGCAGATGGAAAATGGTATTTCCCTACACCATCCCACAAGATCTGCAGCAGCACATCTGCCTGTGCCCCAACGTGCTCCTTCTTTCTTCCTTCCCTCTGTTCCCTGCAAAAAGTTTTGGGTTGAATTTCTTGTTCCTTTGAACCTTCAGAAGATGTTCATATCCATGGAGAGAAGGCATAAGATACCACTTATCCAGTGCATTTGCTCACTGCATCATACTGGTAGTGAAATAAGAAAGAATCCATGAAGTGTGGGGTGTTAGACTTCAGATCCTATCTGGCGCTCATCCTTTCTTTGTGATGTTTCTACATCCAAACTTCATGCTGTATCTACGCTGAAGGATATGTATCTTGCTTCTTGTATATGGGAAAACAAAGCAGATGGTCTCAGTCTGTGGGACAGGTGTCCACATCAGAAAACTGTCACCGTACTTGACACCTTCCCAGCCACACTGGCCAAGATCCTCCAGAAAAGAAAAAGCATACCTTGCCATTTTGCATACATTTACATTCATTTGCATACATTCGGGCACCTACTGAGCAGAAGCACATGCCTTCCCATTTTTAAAGTTGTTCTGTAGCAAAACCTCAGAAAGACTGGTGTGAAGATAACTTCTTAAGTGCTGACTGCCTGGTGCCTTTGATATGCAAATCACTAATAAAAAGGGCCCTTCCATGCTGTAGTCCTATTCCGTTCCTGCCTTTTGTCACAGGATTGAGTCTTCACAAGGAGGAGCAGAGGAAGCAGCTCATGATAGCACTGCCCCTTCCCAGAAAGTCTGTAAAGACAATTGAAAACCCTTTTCTGCTACATGTCCTAGGAAAAGACTGGTGACATTGTCAGAGCCCAAAAAACATATTCCCATCTTTTTTTTTTTTTTTTTTTCTGGCAAGGGGTTGTCTCCTCCAACCTCAAACAACCACAAAAAGATCTACATCTTTATTTTTCCTAAGTGAGGCAGAAATATTTCATTGGAATTATGATGGCTGGAATGCCTGGGGAATCTGGATGCGGGTAATCTGAATTAGGGAAGAAATCAATGAAACACAGGAGGATATTGAAGTGCCTTAGTGCAAGGGCTGTTTCTCAACATGCATGCGCATTGCTGTCTGAGTTCATAGGAAGCCATCCCACATGGAGCCTTACGTCTGGTATCAGGGGGGGAAAAAAAATGCAAGAGAAAAATGAAAACAAACCAAAACACAGCAGATTGCTCAATGCTGCCTGTTGGCCAGTTAGAAGAGAGGAAAAAAAAAAAAAAAAAAAAGAGATCCCTTAATGTAGTCTTCTTGGCCGAAGCCCAGCCTTGCCCACAGGGTCAGATGCCACAGGGCGAGAAGAGCACCCCCTCTCCCCTTCCTGTGTGGGGAAGGTCTGGGCGCGGGTTGGGGCGTGCTACCCATTCAACACCAAGGCCCCCATGAAATACTCAGGTGGCAATTCCTTCTGACAGCACTGCAATTACGGACACTCTGGCCCAAATAGGAAATGCCATGTGTATTTTCCAGTGCTCATTAGGGCTGCTTGATGAGGCAGGAGGGGAGTGAAATTGAGCATTTCCATGGGAACTTTTTTGATTGCTTCATTTTATGATCATTGCATGAGTCTCAGTTCTTCTCTTCTGTACCCCAGCCCTGACAGAGCGATAATGTCACACCAGGAAGAGGGGCTGCCTGAGGATGAATGGCAGCAAGTAAAGAAGCAGGTAGGCGAGATGCCCTGCTCAGTGCTTAGGGTTTGTCACCCAAGGCCTTTGCCCCATGTCTCCATCCCTGCCAGAGCTTCAAAGTGACTCAGGGTTTGGCCGACCTGTCACGCACAGTTGTGACAGATCCCAGATGCGTGGAGTGGCATGAAGGCGGCAGAGCCTTTTCCCACAAAAAAAGTCAATGCTTGCAGTGATTTTCAACCCAAGGACCTTTGCCTACAAATCCTCTCAGCTTCCCTGCCACCTCCATAGCCTATCAACAAATCAACTCAGTTTTTCTTTCACAGACCGTTATTTTCCCACTTCTTCCTTTGGCACAAGGATAAAAACAGTCGCAGAGGTTTCCCAAACTGAGCTGGAGACATGGCTGCACCCATACCTACAAGCAAGGAAAATGCCACTTGTTTTCACTTGCTACCCAAAGAACAACAGCCCATTACACAAAATCAAGAGCAAAGCTTCCCCCACTTTAAAAAAAAAAAAAAAAAAACAACAACCAAAAAACTTATGTAACTCCACAACTAATCTTCGCTAATCTTGAGCAAGGCATTTAAATCCAGGGAATAAGCCTATTCTTCTCGCCTCCCCCCACCCAGCCTATCTGTGCAATGAAAAGGGAAACAAATAGAGGCGAAGTTCACAGCCTTGTGAATATTCCTTTCGACAAGAGCAAAGTGGCAACATTTCCTAAGTCTGCTCCAAAGAAAACCCTCCTGCCCTGCCATTTCCCATGCACAGCAACTGGGGCCTTAAGAGAAAAGCTGCTTTTGGACTGATTATCACTTGCTCTTAGATAAAGCATGGAAATCTCTACTCTTGCAATGTACCATTGCCTTGCTTTTGCCTGGTATTTTTTTGTCGCCTGTTCAATCACGCACGTAAGAGCAGAAGAGCGGCCATCTGAAGTGTTCCTTTATGGTGGGCAATGGAAATATTTGACAGTCCTCAATCTGGTAAGCAAATTGTGTTGTACAGTGATACCAATATGTCTATTTGTTTGTCTGCCATCTGTGCCTCAAGACATATGCAGCTGGTATATTTGCTGCTGTTAAACTGCTTCTTTTAACTGTTTATACCCCAAAGGAAACTAAGTAGGGAACCATGCTTGTGCTGTGAAATGTGTTCATAGGTTTTATGCAGAAAGAATATTGGCTGGTGAGCTGCTTGGCTTTCAGAAAGTACTCTGAAACTAGGTGCTTCCTTCTAAAAGAGACTAGCTATCAGTGCGGAGAGGGTATGTCCAGCCAGGACACATGCAAGTTTGATGGGTGTTATCTAACCCTTAATTCAATACACATTATAATGCTGCTTGGAGTTTTACTTCAATTTTTTAATAGGCTTTTATGTCCTGTAAATTACAGAAAAGTAAAAACAAAGCATAGCATGGTGCTAATTTAGCCATGCTTAGTTTGATAATCAGTTGAGAGCACGAAGGAAACAAATTCCAGCCTGTGGAGAGAGGTGCTTGTGACATTATTACATATGTTTAACAGTGCTATCAACTGCTTGCTGCGTTTCCTAAAAGTACACAGGAAAATGTAGACTGTAATGTGTTCTGGTTTTTCTAATATGTTAACGTTTCACAAGATAGAAATCAAAATGAAAGCACATGGGATACCCTGGGGAAGAAGGCTTGTTCACAGTCCAAGTGGCTCGTCGGTGGCTCGTGGCAGTGGTGGCAGTGGGGTAGAAAGACCAGGCACGTAGAGAGGGTTTCTGCAAGGCACAAATTTTGGGGACACTTGCTAATCTGAAGGATGACCACAGGGACTTCCGTAGCCTTTCGTTCGTTCTGTGCCACCGTCAGAGTTAAATATCTGTGGGAGGTCTGGCCTGAGGTATGTTTGTCTCTACTTTTACTCTTCAGAAGGAGACACCCCATCATGGAGTTCAATGGAAGCCTAAAGGCTCCAGAGCTCCAAGTGGGGCCTTTGGAGACCCCCAGGGAGTTGGGAAATTTGGGCCCCTTCCAACCTCAACCATTCTGTGACTGTGAACTATTTGCAACCAAGAGGCGGTGAATGGCACATGAGGTGGCTACAACAGCCCGGGCTTTAGGGAGCCACAGCACCCTGCTCAGTAGCCAGTCAGCTATGGAAGGCTGAAGGCATATATATCATTGCAGTCGGGATGGCATATGTATGGTTTGTTGTTATGTTGTCTTTGTATCAGTACATCTAGCCTTTTTGTGATGTTTTAAAAATTACTTTTTCTGAAATGCCAGCAATCAAATGGTCAGGATTCAACAACCTTAAGGATATTTAGTTTGTCCTGCTGGGACATATGTTAGTAGACTGAAACACCACCAGCCAAGTCCTAGGCTAGGGACTGGTGTGTCCAGCTCCTCTCCTTTGCTCTTTGGGGAAAGCTGGGGAAAGCCATTAAAGTATCAGCCACACTTTCAGGCAAAACAGCATCTCCACCCCCCCATCCCCTGGCACCATTATAATGACATCTATCACCCAGTACATTACACATCTCTAAAGCATGAGATCAAGAGAAGAAAGCGAATAACCCATCTCCCAGTATTTTGGGATGCAGAAATACTCATTGAAATTATCATCCAGCTTCCCTTAGTGACCAGCAGTGGATGACCAGGGAAAGGCTGCACAAGACAAGAACATGTGTAAGCATAAAATGAACTTTCCATGGCTCTACCCTCACACTGGCATACCAACTTACCCAGCCAGAAAATAAATCCAGCCCAAGGTAGCTAATACCCATTCAAAGTCTTCCCTTCAGGAAGGAAAACCATACCTGTTTATACTTCTGGTACCTTCCCTATCCTGTGGCAACAAGTACCACCAGTTCTTTCTTTCTGGTGTGAAAGAACAGTTCATTTTGTTGGCATAAACCTGCTTCCTGACAATTGAATTGGATGTCTCTTTACTTCTGTGTAATAATTTTATCATTTGTCCCTGTTCACTTTTTCTTTGCCACTCATTAGAGACCTCTACCAGATTTTCCCCTCGGTTATTCTTTTCTGAAAGCTGGAAGTCCGAGCCTTTTTCATCTCTCTTCACAAAGGGCTGCTTCTTTCATTAAAGCATCCTTGTCGCCCTGTGCAGTAGTTTTTCTAGTTTCAGAAAAGGGTAAGTAGGGCAGGATGCACTGGTCGAGCTATGAGCATAGCATGGATTTACATCATGGCCTAAAGGTTTTTTCTTGTATGTTGTTTATTTCTTCTTTACAATTCTTAACTTAATTTGTCCTTTTTGATTACTGGTGAGCAAGGAGTCGGCAATTTGAGAGCATTATCCTCAGTGAGTCCAGCCTTTCTTTCCTGGATGGTGATGGTTAATTTAGAACCCACTGTTGAAAAATATATAATTGAAGTTGCTTTTTTTTTCCAAAATGCATTACATTGCATTTACCAGCACTGATTTTCACCTGCTATTTGATCTCTCAAGCACTCAGTATCCTGAGATTCTTTGGCAATTTTGCAGCCAGGCTTTGCTTTGTCAGGAAAAAAAAAAAAAGAAGAAAAAGATTTACAAAGCTTTACTACCTCAGTGTTTGCTCCCTTCCCCAGATCATTTACAGATCTGCTGAACAGCTCAGGTCTCATTAAATCTCTGTGAATGGAGGCCCTTGCTCCAATTCTCCAGTCCTTTGTCTCCCATCTTTTAACCACTTATTGATCCGATGTGATGCTAAAATGGAGCTGTCAGCCAACAGGGAGATGGTTTGAGCTGAAGATGTTGCATATCTCTCACATAGTAAATGTGGCAATGGGGCAGCGTGTGCAAAACTACTCCTTCATGGCTGGTAGTCCTTTTTCTACAGAGATGTGGGTTTTTTCAACAAAGGATTGCCAGGAGGGAAAGGGGCCCAGGGAGAGAAATTACCTCATCCCACCTTCTCCCATTGATTTGGACAGTGTTTCTTGGCATCTCCAGGTGGCAAAAATTTCCTGAGCCGCTGTATAAAAGAGGAAGAGGGTGAGAAGACAATATGGCCCAGGGGGCCGTGGAGCTCACTGTGGGGCTCCACAGGACCTAGAAGAGTCAACCCATGATTTGGCATTAAAACACTCCCTGATACTGTTGAGGGACATCAAGGAACAAGAGGTGGCTGTCACAGACATCTATCAGGTGCACACCTGATGCATTATGTTTCTGCGTCTTTGGAAGTAGTCCCCGGAAACACCTCAGGATGCCGGGAGGTACGGTCCCGGGGAAGAAGAGCAGGCAAAAGCTTCTCACTGGGCTGTGCTGGTTCAGTGGAGCCGCCACGCTGGGCAGGGCTGGGCCATGCCTTGGAGTCTTCCCCAGAGCCAGGCACCCAGAGCACTTGTCCAGCTCTTCTGCCTGTCTCCTGCCAGACTGTGATTGCCTGGCTTCTGGCACTGACTGGCTGAATCTCTTGGAAATTTTCCCAAAAAAATTCCTTTTAGCTGTTTGGAGTTGCATTTAAAAATTTTCTTCTGTAGAAAGGTGCTGTGGCTGGCTTGCTCTGATCTGAAACGGAAATACTGGGAAACGTGACATTTTCTGGGGATGGAAACGCAGCTTAACTCCTAGCTCTGCTGGATGGATGCTGGAATAATTTCTTCTAGATATGACCCTCTTTTAGCACCTCATTCAATTCCTTGCTAGTCATGTGGCTCTCCCAAGAGAGCTACAGCTCTGACGTTACTTCAGATTCATTTATGCAGTTAATGATCATAGCAATCAAGACTGAGAAAGGAAATATTTTTGTAGGGGAAAAAAAATAAGATAAGTGGGTTTTGTATCAAAGGAGTTCATTGACCAATTATTCCAGATGTCCTGTGAATTTCCCAAACAGCAGTGTTGGCGCTCACAAATCCATTGCAGCCGCTCATGGAATATAAATCCGCTGGCTGTAAATAAAGAGGATCCCCTAAAGCATTCCCACACGAACAGAAGGAAGACTGGAGGCATTCAGAAAGCTAATGATTAACCGAAAGAGGACCAACAAGCAGAAATGACAGATAAGACCAGTTTTGTATTAATTTGTCTGTGACATAAAACAGTACAAGCTGATTCATTCATTGCCTGAAATATCTGAGCTCATAAAAATCTGCTCACTGCTCTAAATCTGTTAGTAAATCATTGCATAATGAGTACACTGCACCTTTAAAAACTATTAATTGCATTCCTGCCCCATATTCCATCCGCTTTTGTCTCTCATAATTTAAATACTTTTCAATTCTCCTGAGAGCTGTTTTTTATTTATTTCAAAATAGACCCAGTATTTAGTAGACATATTTTCCAGGTTGCTATCATGTGAATGGGTGTGTGTCTATGCTAAATGTTGACCGTTATATCTAATAGCCTACTCAGAATATTGGATTTATCCCCCCTTAAGGGCAGAGCTTGGAGCTTGATTTATTTGTACTAGCTGGAGATTTCAGTATACACATATGACTAGATCTTCAGTATACACATATGACTAGATCTTATACACGAAAGTAAATCATGTCAGGTTAGTTAAACAGAAACACCCCTTTGATCACTGCAACAGGTGAAAATTAAGGTTTGACTTTGTCACTATGACTCTCAGTTTGGAAAATCAACCTGGTGAAATTAAGCATTTCTACAGGACCTAGCCCCTTGGAGCTCTGTGGGGTCTAGAGAGGAAAGCAGCATCTCTCCAACACTGATAATTATATCCATATTCTCCTCTTTGGGTTAATCATTAGCTTTCTGAATGCTTCCAGTCTTCCTTCTGTTCGTGTGGGAATACTTTAGGGGATCCTCTTTATTTACAGCCAGCGGATTTATATTCCATGAGCGGCTGCAATGGATTTGTGAGCGCCAACACTGCTGTTTGGGAAATTCACAGGACATCTGGAATAATCTGATGTTTTCATGTCTTTTTTTTTTCCCCAACATTTTCCAATTAGTGAAGGGCTGCAAAATTTGGATGCACCTTTCTTACAGGAACGAGCCTGGAAGAGCATGTGTTTGGAGCTGACTCAAGTCTACCAGCAGTGCACCCTGCCAGACTGAGCGTTACTAGGGATGGTTCTAGCTAGGTTCAGATTTCTGATTAAAAATTACTTGTATATTCTTGCATTGCTCCTGGAAATACAGGGTGATCACAAAATGACTGAAACCCCTTTGAACCCACAGTGACAGACAAGGGTAGACCTATGAGCAGCGCAAAAACAAGCTCCTGAAGCTGAGTTCAAACTTCTTCACGAGTTGTTCTTCTCCATGTTCAGCCAGAGAAATGGGTCAGGTTACACATTCAGATAAGCATTTTCCATACGGAAAATAACATTGTCTTCCCCTGCATATGACAGAATATTTACCAGGTTGAGAATGTGGCCATTTTGGGACTGTTTCTTTTCAGAAATGTTTGTTTTAGTTAATTTTGAAGGGGGGGAAGAAGCAGCCTATCCCTCTCCCATGATTAATGTAAGGCTGACCATGAACAAGATAATAATAGCCCCATCCTCTGGGAACCAGGCCTCTCCTTAATTGCTTTATTGGCAATTAGTCACCATGTGTCATCCAGACCATCACCACCCTCATGTTCATTTTTCATGCTTTTTACAGAAAGTTACTGCTGACTCTGTCAGCAGTCTGACTCTGAGCTTCTGTTTATTACCAGGCTTTTCTTAGCTCTTCAAGGACTTGGTTTTGGTGTCCTGGTGAGGCCAAGGACTGGGGCAAATGTTTGGGCTGAACATGTGCTTGGGTCTAAGTACGCTGCGCCCCAGAATGGACTTCTCTGAACTAGACCCGTGACTTGTAGGGCTGAATCCCTGCTGACTGAAATTGTGCCTGCAGTTACAGAGGCTAATTGTGATAATGGGGAAAGAGAGAGAGAGAAAACCACATTTAAAAGAGCTGTTTTGGGTGTCTCGGAATTGAACAAAACCATATGTGGGTTCTGATGAAGCTGCTTGCGTTTTTTTAATGTAAAAATGTGGCTGTTCACCCCATGATCTTGAGAGGAAACATGAGGCTTTGCAGCTGAACCAGGTGGTGCATGACCTCCAAAACCTCGTCCTGGGTGACCCTGGGCCAGCCTCCCAGTCTGCGTCAGCACCTCCCTACCTCCACCACTGCGGGTCTGCGCAGGGAGGGGGGACACTCCACCAGTGGCACCTGGCTGCAGTCTACTGTAGTGACCATCTGGACTGCAGAAAGGATAGGGAAGGAAGGAGGTATATTTTCCCTTTGCTGAGAAGCCACAAAATGGATGGGGATGGTTGCAGATAACTGCAAAGATACTTTGGTCATGCGAGCTACGGTCATTTTGCTTCCCAGGAAGACTCAGTCTCTGCAAACTAAAGCTTGCAGAAACCCTTGTTTGACAATGGGCATGGTGAAATCATAGTCCCCTCCTTCCCTCAGATATTTTGATAATAAAGGAATTTCTGATGGAAAAGCATTGCACTAATTCTGTCCCCTCCCAAGCACCACCCTTCTTGGCTCCTTCAGAAACTGATGAAGTAACCGGCCACAACTTCATTTTGCTCTAAATAAATATCTGATTCAGAGTAAGATCATGGCAAAAGAGATCTCATCCTGAAAGCTGTAACACAGCCTCTTTCCATTTAAGCATCACTAGCTGGTCTGGAATTTGCAGTAGGCTGCATTTCCCATATTGCATCACTCTGGGACAACCTAGCTTTAAAAAGAAGAGGCTGCCCTGTGAGTTAACAGAACCGAACTAGACTCAGTGCTGAATGCGAGGTAGCAGAAGAAGTATTTTTCTGCAAGGCTTTGCCTTTGTGTGTCTGACAAATCTGGTTCAGCTTGATCCGCTGTGTAGTGTTAGGAGAGAAAACGAAGTAATCAGAAAAGCAATATTGGCTTAAACCACAATATCGTGACAATTTCATACACAATTTGTGGAATTCTGTTTTGTCACTGTGCACTCACCTAATTCTTCACCAAATCCTCCTAACACCCTCCCCAAACAGCCCCACTCTCATTACTTGTAAATGATTTAAAGAAAGAAACAAGACAAAACACAACACAACCCTCCCACCCCCAACTCCAAAATGCATTAGTTAAAAATAGTATAACTTCAGTTTTAGTTAGTGAAGTCTGGATCTCTGCTTCTAAGCAATTGAAATCCTTTCCTGAATCCCTCTGAGTTCAGCAAAAAAAGCTTCTGGTTTTGGTAACTTCTACACCTAATTCTCATGTTAGGGCATTTTGAGCTACTTGGCACTGAGATCAATTGCACTGTGAGTCCCCGGAAAGAAAGCCCTGGGCTGGCTAAGTGGTGGGAGAAGCTATCTAGCAATTGCTTTACAGGAAATATTTCCTGGCATGTTTTGTTCTCTCCTGCTCCTGCTCATTGAATGTAACAATTAACATAGGAAGGGTGAAGGATGTGGCTTTCAACATGTCCTTCCACCTCTCCCATCTGAATCACATCACACATATCTCTTTAGTCTATTAAATGAGATACTGTTAAAGTTATCTCCCAAACAACTTTATTTAATCAGTTTCAGTAGTAAAAAAGATTTAGCCAAACAGCTATTTCCCTCATGCGGGCTTGCAGCTCACGAACAAAACAGCTCCCTGAAGAGCAACAGCAGAGTTCATTGAGGAACGTGCTAATGAAAGCTGGATAGTTTCCCTCATTAGGTGTAATTACTTTAGGTTTTGCAGGCTGTCTTCTATGGGGTGTCCTTCCTGGCTGATGTGTTGAGACTAATTAAGAAACTGCGATGTGCTAAGTGCATAATTTCCAGCAGAGACCTTCTTTTCAGTGTCCTGGCTTTCCCAGTGTCCACAGTAAGTAACCTCTGTATGTAAAAATAATGTTTGCATAAATGATTAGGGGTGTATAGCATAACATGCACATGTATAAAATAGATAAGAACTGTAGGCTTTTTTTAGCACCTGAAAATGGATTTGGACTGTTTAGAAGAAGAAACAGTGCTGAGCCTGTCATGGTTGAATGCAAAGCCTCTTGCAAAAACTTTAGGGTTCCTGCCCCCGAACAAACAGATTGACCCCAAAGGGTGAATGAGATGTAACCTTTCCATTAATCTCACAGTCCAAATAGCTGTGGATTTATCGACTTAGGGCATTTCTCTAAAGGGCAGCATGGGCCAGGAGGACATGAGAGGGTACCAAAGAGGCAGCGAAATCTCACATCTTCTCTGACTCCAGCGTGGCTTTAAATAAGCACTGGAGAGAAACAAGATTCACAGGACAATAATTATAGTCACAGCCTACATCAGATCCACACGGATCACCTACTCCCACACAGACAATGCTGTTTAACAAAATGCTGTTTTATCTGATGCTGTGGGTTCGACAGGAACCAATGGGTTACTTATACATGTAGGTGCCGCTTTGTGTGTGTGAAGCCTGCAGCCACTTCTGAATCTCAAAGGGCTGAGAAGCTCTGCTTAAATCTGGTCCACAAGCAGCTCAGCCAGCTGGCTCACTAAAAAAGTCCTGCCAGGGATGGAGACAGAGACACTGGCTAATCATCTTCCCTGCACAGCAGTATTCATGATGCTGCTGTCATATCCCCTCCAGGCATCCCCACTGTGCCTGCAGGACAGAGGCACAGGGTAGCTTCATTCTTCCAACATCTCACACCCCTGATTTCCAACCCCAAGCATAAGGTCTGCTCAAATACAAAGCCAGGCCAAAAAAGTGCAAATCAGCTTCCAGGTATCAGTAACCCATATCAGGGTTCATTTCCTCCAGTTAAGTTTTCCCACTGTAAATCTTCCTCTATTGGGAAAAAAAATGGGTACCCACAGTGCAGTTTGCACCTGCAATTTAGGAATTAGGCGTATGAATTGTGAAGATAAGGGTAAGTTTTATGTGAATTGTCTTACCAAGATCTGGTTTTACTTTGTTACTGAATAGAACAAATGCTGTGGCTTCACAGCCAATCCCTCAAGAATAATTTCTGGACCATCAAAAGATCCCATTTGCAAAGAAAAAAAGGAAAAAAAAAAAAAGTTTTTGTTTAAATCTCATCTAGCATTCTACAGAAAATGTCAGTGTTGGCAGTTCATAAAGGAGGCTTTTCTCGCAGTATCGACACAGAACACTGCATCTCAGAGTAAATTCTTTATGTTGTAACATGGGAGATTGTGAGTTTATCTGGCAATATCACAATTTTTCATGTAGGAGATGATTTGCCTTCTCAGAAATGAAAGCACTAGCGAAATCCTATCACAATTAAGTTTGTCTTTCATTTTTAAATTTCTTTCATTTTGTATTTTGGTTCCAGTTTGTTTCTGTATCTTTTTGGACACTGTATACCTATAATCGAGAGCTGGTTTACCCCAAAAGCCTTGATGGAGTCATCCCGCTCTGGTTAAATCATGCTATGGTGAGTAAGAAACACCCTTGCCTCTTGCAGAGAAGAGAGACTTTGCAACTGTGTCCCACTGTTGCATTGTGTCACTTTCAAGAAGAGTTTCACGGCTTCTTCTTTCTCACCTCCTCCTTCCTACTTATCTGAATCTGATGTTGAGCTGTACGCAGCAAACAGATGCATGTGCTTGAAGTCGCCTCAAGAAGCCTTTTAGCGCACAAGGAATGCCAGTGAATTGGTGCTTGTCAAACCTCTGAAGTCAATGAAATGATGTGTAGTCATAAGGAAAAAAAGAAATCTCTTCTGGGTTATTGGAGCTCAAAAAATAAATTGTTTCTGCAAAAAGAAGTCTATGAAATACAAAATGGATGGGAATATAACAAAGCAGTTCTTAATTTTTAAAAAAGGTGAAAGAACCAAAGAACATCTGACAGCTCTACAGCTAATAAGCTAATGTGTGCACAGCTTTGAATAGCTGAATTGCAATGATTGTTTACAGATTTTCTATAAATACTTTCCAGATTTCTCCTTCATTTGCTCTGGCTGTTTTTATGATGTGTTGAATAATCACATATTTCTCATCAGTCAAGTGTAAGGAGGTTGACAGTAACATGGAAACCGTGGGTGGATTGTAAGGTCAGGGAGGCCTCGTGGGGCTAATGGGAAGGGGGAGAGAAGGGAGAGGTTCAGCACTAGACTGAATCAGAGAAGCCAAAAAGTATGAAATAATCGCATAGAAGACTCATTTCTCTCCAGACTTCATTTCTTAAGCATAACACTTTGCAACTCACCACAGCAGTTCCTGATGCGTGTTGAAGGTAAATGCAGGAGGCTTCGGGGTTTCTGGCTGAGGACACATGCTAAAGGTTTTGAGCAGCCACTTGATTTAGACAGGCGTACTCAGATACATGTGCCTGGAATCCAAACACACATAGGCATGTCCGCATTACTGATATCCGAGTGATAAACTGCAACCATCATGCACTTTTAACCTTATCACCTGCTCTCTGCCCACCAATTCATCTCCACCAGGGCCTTTAAGTGGTTGTCCAAACCTCCGCACAGATGCAAATGGGCACCACTCTCTCTCAAAACCATTGTCCACGAAGAAGAAAGCATCACACTGGTTTCAGGTCCGGGATTTGGTATGGGTGACTCATCAAAGTTTAAAATCTTTGTGGTAGTGGAGGTGCTGGGGAAGGGGAGAGCACAGGGTGGAGCCGAGAGGAGATGAGCTTTGCTGCTTGTTTTAATCCCGGCACACAGCTGAGAATTTGCCCTTTCCATTTCCACATTTGTTTATGACATGGAAAGGTTTGAGAGGTGCTAGAACACACATTTTTATTTCATGTGCAAGAACTCTTTGCAGGAATCCCTGTATTAACTTCTTTCTTACCCTACCTACAACTACATTTCATAAGAGTCATTCTGACAACAACAAAAAGCTTTTCCATTTCGGAAATGTCAAAAACAGGTGTTAAAAAAGGAAAACAATTCTTCCTCAAAATTATTCTGATGAGAGAGAAACTTCACATAAAGCAAAGCTATATCACAACCTAATATTTTCTTTCTAAAGCTCTTAATACACTGTAAACATCTTGTGCTTGACAGTTCCTGGGTGGGGAATTTTCCTTCCAGTCACTATTGAGCATAAAATATCTGCCACCAGCGTAGACCGATCCCCGCTATTGACAATCCCCATGTTTTGGGACACCTTCCAACAGGTGCCTTCAGGCTTAGCTGAGGCATTTCTTTCTTCCAATGCAAAATATCTGCTGGGAACACTAGGAAGATCCAGGGAGCTACCGACACTTTAAGGGGCAGTCTCCAAGTTCTGATTGCCTGGGTTCATTTCCTTGCACATTGCTATACTTTATGGCTCTGAGATTACAGACATTTCATGGCAGATTGAGGCAGCATCTAGCTGGCTTTGGTGGAAAAAGACATTGGTGTATCAGTAGTAGACGTCAGTGCCATATCATTTGCAGTGGGAGTATTTTTTTTTCTGTCTCGGTCTATTTTAATGTTGTAATCAGTGAAAGCATATGTTGTTATGTAACTGAAGAGTGAACCTAAAAAATAATCATGCAAAAACTCCAAGCTTCTTGACTTCGCAGTGATGCTGCAGCACCTTCCTTGCAAAAATGAGCTAGCCATTTATTTTTCTCACATTTACTGCTGGGAAAGTGTCATTGCCTACCTGGTAGCCCAGAGCTGAACAGAAAGCATTACATTTTAGGCATGGTTTTGCACTCTGAGCAGAAACATTTTCTGTTTTGCAGAAAGGATGGCTAATGCAGAAAGGAATCTTGCTAATATTTGAAGGAGGCCTAATACTCCAGCCTGCCTGGGTTTCTCTCTTTGCCTTTCTACTGAGTTTAACCCAAGGGCTGCACCTCAGTTTCCACTTCTGTTTGCTTGGGATAATTATGATTTTACCATCTTTATACAAAGCTTTGAGCTTCATGGATGAAAAAAACCCCACCCTACTTACGTTTCAAGCATGCTTATTTTATTTGAACAATATTTTCAAAGTGGAAGATGGCTGAGACAAAAGATATGCTGGCCAATTTGTCAAGTGAAATTGTTTATTTCTTTCCCAGTCATCTCTTTTCAAGCAACATCTGGACACTCTCCAGAAGGCGACTAACTGTTGGAGACAGTGTGGATTAAATCATATGCATGTATTAGTCAACTTAATGGCAGTATAGGGGAACACTACATTTTGAAGGGGCTGACAGAATTGAACGCTAAACAAAAAGGGGCAATTGTGGGTCAGAACAGATCACTCAAAAATGTTTTAATCTATAACAAAAGAAAAGATACACATCAACATTGACCAGATGTGTTCACAAAAATGGTAATGGTACAATTGCCTTTTTGTAAGGGAGGTTTATATTTTCAGTCTGTAAGGCACAGTTCTTGTAAAATGCAAATTTTCTTGTAAAAACCACAATTTTCTTTATTTTCAGGTTGCAGCTAAGTTTAGTTTAGCCATCTCCTTTTCTAATTTATTCTGTAGCTGTGTTACCCTGTCACCTTGACAAAAATCAGCATTCTAGTGTCCTGGGCGCTTCACTGACACATAGTTATGAACTGTGCTTGTTCAGAAGGCCTTGTAAGGTAAATAACTAAGAATAAAAAAGGAGGGATGGTAAATGGAGGCATAGAAGAAAAATGACTTAACTGGCAGACTTTCAGCGAAGACGAAAACAGACCCCACATGGCCTGAGCATCTCAAGATCATTTGCACTTTGCCCCGATGTAGCTAAGCAGTACCTGAATGTAAAAAGAAAATGCAAGGAAGTGAAAGAACAACCTGGGTGCATACATGTAATTTTCCCTCACTGAAGCAAGCTGCTGATGCCCTGACAACAAGAATACCAGCAAGACTCGCCATGTCCCTTCTCATCTTGGAGCTTCTTGATATCTACAAGCTGCTTGTGTTCTGCCCACCTAGCTAAACCATTACCTTCCCTAGTGTGGACACAACTACATCAACAGAAATGTTATTTTGGATCAGTATGATTTACTTCCATCTGGAAAAAAAAATAAGTTCTATGAATACAAATTACTCTTACTCCTGTGTGAGGGCATCTACGTGAAGGATTATCTCTTCCTACAGCTATTTTGGGAAGCTGCTGCAACATTAACCAACCAAGGTGGTGAAAAATCAATGTGTGGAGCAGAACCCGCTTGTCCAGGCCTCTCTAACTGGACTCCTGCTCCAGGTGTGTTCACAAGAGCCACCTCAGGTTCATCTTTGACCATCTTAAATGATTATCTTTGCAATTGGTATTTAATGCTTAATATTTCTTTCATATTTACACAAGAGAGAAACATTTCCATTTGTTTGCATTTCACAGTATCTCAATTTTAAGCTGTCTGGCAACTATGGACATTCATAGGCTTCCAATTACATTCAGCTTTTGGCAAAGAAAAAGACTGTGTATGTAAGGGATATGGCACATGAAATTAATCACCCCACACATTTAAGAGCAAAGATGCTTAGCTTTTCCCAGCAATACATATATATATTTTTTGAAGTTTCCACTTTTGTTGACATAAGCCCATTTCCTCAGGGAGAAAGTATGTGTTTCACAGGCAAATGTTATGGCAGGGAATCCTCCCTGGCTGCTGCTACCCCGGCATGCACAGGTGCAGGCTCTGTCACCCACTCCATGAAGGAACAGCTGGAGACAAATATTCCACAGCAAAGGATGTGTCACTTCAGTCTCATGTCAGCTTCCAGCTGCAGTGCAACATCAGTTTCTTAGACTATGTATCTAATGTCAGGGAGAAACGCAATTCAAATTTTGGCATTGACACGGAGACAAAACATTTGCTAGTAAGCAATAGGATATTCAGCCAGGGCCTTATTTCCAAAAATGCATGCGTGCGTGCAGGAAATGTAATCTCTGGAGCTCTTTTACTTTTGATCATACAAGTGGTCTGATGTTTCATTCATTTTTCACAATAACGCTCCCAAACTACCTACACGTCTCAGAAAAAGCAGAAAAAAAATAATGTTGCTTTTCAGATGAGCATGAGTGGACCTGGAAAGGGCAGAAACAGAGAGTAGCTGACAGTTCAGAGAGGAGTGCTGCTGGAGTTAAATTGAGTAATAGCTTCCTGACTAATTTGTCACCACACGTGCTCAGTAACAGGACTCCTTGTGCCTCCCGCTCTATCCGCAAAATAAATCCGTGGTTCCCTGAAAGTGCACTGGTGGCTGAGAATATAAAAGACAGGTAGTAACTCTAAGGAAGAACTCTTTCTTTAACTAAATATGGCAATATACTAGTTAAAGAAATAAAATGAACAATAACGCTTAAGCCCCTCCCACCCTGAAAAACAGAGGTTAAGAGAGGAAGAAAAATGTGTAAGGACAGATTACAAAACAAAATTTTAAAGCAGGCATTTGAATGAAGGCACTATTATACCAAAATAAATCAAAAGAGGGAATTTGTTCCAAAATGAAGCCAAGAAAGGAGAGAGCATAGAGAGATTCAGAAAATTATGAGGAGTATAAAACTAAATAGAGGTTATGGTGACAGGAAGCCATTTAGTTTTATTATGCTCAGATAACACAGGCTGTAATTGTTTATGAAAGCATCCAACCCAAGGAAATTTCCATAGACAAGAGGACGTTTCCCAACAAAGAGCTGAATAACTGAGTAAACACCTCAAGGGTCAACCAATGAACATTGGCTTCACGAGCCTCATAAGACAGCACCAAAGTGGGTTTTTACTTTTTCTTTGCAGTAACATACTGACGGAGAAGATACAAGCATGAGTATCAGCCACAAGTGGTTGTCAGCACGCAAGCTCTGCAGGGAATTTTTCTGAAAGGAGAAACACGGGCAGTTTTTCAAAAGCACTTTATGGTGTCCAACTGTGCCCAGTGGAGTTTAGTTTGGCCAGTGGTAACTGTTTGTGAAAAATCCCCTGCTAAAGTCTCACATGTTAATGGAAAGCAGACACAGAGGGTACGTAAATGCAGATGAATTAGAAATAAACAGCTATGGTCAACTGAGGCATCATTTCCTTCACTCTGGAGTCAAACAGGGTCAAACTGAGTCAAACTGCGACGCACACGTTAGGCGTACGAGTGATCTCAGCAGCTCTGGGGAGATTATTCATGGGCTTAAAACTCAGCCTAGGCTGGAGCCTGCAGCTGAACACAAACCTTACCCAACCCTGTCTTCTCAGCCCCAGGAAACTTGCTTTTACTTATATTCTTAACAGCAAAACAAGGATATAACATTGAATAAATACACAAATCACTCAAAATATGGGAAGTAAAAATTCCATATGGTCTTACCAAACAGTGGAAATAATATCCAGAGAGGACTATTTATCTCAGTTTAAACTCATGAACCTGAAACGTATCCTGGGAAACATACAACATAGGCTAGGAAACAAAAGAAATAAAGAAGCAGGAGAATTTTATAATTTCGTTCTTCTCCACAGGAGATGAGTTAACATGCCAATATTTCAGATAAAGTTCAGCATACGTTTAAGAAACTTTCTTCCCCCTCTATTCATATGCCAGAATTTATGAGCAACAAAAAGAATTTTGCAGTTTCATAACTAGTTCAGATTCACCTAAGTTTGTCAGGAAAAAAGCAAAGAAACCAAACCGAAGGTAAAAATCATAGTAAGTGCCAAAAAGAGCCACAGAGATTTTTAAAATCACATGTTTGGAATCAGAATTCAGATTATAAGTGTGATTAATTAACAAAATATCTCTGATAATTTTGGAAGTTGCGTAACTTTTATCTTTCTACTGTACAAATACATTTTTTTAAAAAAGACATTTAAAATTCTTATGTCCTTACACAATTTGTAAACCAAAAGCTTTCCTCAACAAACAGAGGTTATTAAACAAGTAAATATATTAATATTTCAAAGAACATAAAAATAAGTACTAACAGGATTCCTGCCAAGAGAAGAAAAAAAAATATCTCTGATTCAGTTTGGTTCACTGATAGCCTGATCAGTACACACAGCTATTGTTTTAGCCTGTTCTCCTTACCTTGGAGTGAAATAGGTTTTTTTCTCCCTCTGTGATAATTATTTTTGACAGTTTCACTGTTTATATGTGAAACTGAGAAACTGTTAATTGAAATAAAAAATGAGTCACTGTTTCCAGCAATTTTTGCCAATGTTTTGATCTGTGTCAATCTGAACTTAATTATTAAGTTTTCTTTAAAGCAAGAGGCAAAACTGTATATTTTAATTTGGCCCCATACAAATACTCCACTCTTCAGCCATATGTCAGTTTAAGAATATAAAGCACAGCTAAATAGGGTTGAAAGTATATTTAATGACCATGCACTAGAGACCTATGGTAAAAATAACTTGAATGAGAAAATACGTCTTTTTTGTTGAGGATATGAGAAGTCTTTAAAGCCTTTCAGCAGATATGATTAACCGTGATATATGGTCTATCACTAACGATGCTGCCAAAGTCAACGTCTATCAGCTGTGAGAGGGAAATCATTTGGAAAGCCAATTGCATGTTGTAGGCAAAGGGCAGGCTTTGCACCCCGTAGCCAACCACGTGTTCCTCTGGTGTCTGCTGTATAAATATGCATCTGCTCTTGTAAACATGCTCAGTTATTCGGTAGAAATTCCATCGTGATTTTACCTTTAAAGGACAAACTTGGCTTGGCAGAAATACATGAAGTCACTAGTAGACTCTGGGATAGCAGAACTGCAAGGGAAGATTTTCCCATGTGTTTATTTGGCCTGGGGTGTATGTGTACATGAAAAGGAAGTTGGGAGGGGGAGGAGGAAGAAGTTTTATATCCACAAAGGAAAAATGCTAAACCAAACAATTTTCATCCTGGGGGTGCATGAAGTAGCTGAGAACAATTGTAGAAATCTGTCTCAAGAAGGCATTTGCATGGCAAGTTTGAATAGCGCTAGAAAAAGCATGTCTAGCTAATATATACACTGATTTTTCTCTAACTAGGAATAAGCTAATAATCTATTAATAAGTAAAATTGGATTAATATATGGCAAAATATTTTTAAAAAGATACAATGATTTGTACAGAAGACACAGCACACACTTTAATAAGTCATGTCAGTGTTATCACTGGACTTGGGAAGAAAGCAGCTTTCCTATGACACAAATTTCTTTCTTTTTTTTTTTTCTTTTTCCAAATCAGGATAGATCCAAGACCTTTAACAAACTGTTCACAAAACAAGAGGTGGACAGCCCCACTTCTGAATGCTTTCACTGCTCTGGAGGTGGAAGCACTCTTCCAGGCAGTGGTAAGCCTGGCTTCAAGCCCTTGTGAATCAGGCAGAGCAGAAATTTGAACCTACCCTTTCCACTAAACTCTTGGCTATTTCCAAAAGCAGCCAAATTTTCCAGCTTTGCCAGTAACTTTCAAACTTCTTTTGATTTATGAGCCCTTGAGTATTTTCTCCGTCTCCTCCATAAGTGGAGAAGCCCGCCAAATAAGGACTAGTTAAGCAAATCAGCATTTTTGAAATCAACATAGAATAAAAAGAAGAGCTCCCAACTGTCTTTTGCAACCACTACCAGTTTGCTACTCATCTGCAGTGCCAATGCGTGTGTTAGAGCAGTGGGGTCCCCCTCGCCACCCCTGGCTTGTTGCTCCCTGTGAGCGTGTCATGCTGTCTGCACGTTAGTGTGCTGCGGCAGGACACTGCAAGTCAACCAGTGTGGTGCCACTTGCTCCTGTGAGGCAAATGAGAAATTGTAAACGAGGTGCAAAGTTCTGCTTTTCTCTCCTCTTCTGCCTTTTATGCAGGGTTCATGTACTGTAAGGCAGCACAAAGACGTTTGAACTGAGAAAGAGAAGAAGTTGGCTAAACGAGTGGAGATGTTGGTGACCTTAGTCATGATAGCTTGCTCCCATCAGAAGAGGAGAGCCCCCCATTTCTACATGCTTTCATCCTCTGCTTCTAGACACATGCACTTGCGCTGGCTCTGGAGTCTGCACGGCCCTTGGTAGCTAGTTCAGAGGAGAACTGATGCTGGGTCAGAGATGCCCAGAGGGTGCTTGGCAGGCACTCAACTTCTTGTCTAGCATCTCCTGTAAAGAGCTTGACGGCTTCCCTAGGTGGTCATTTCCCTGCTTGCCCTTGCTACGTATTTCCCAGTATAAAGCTACATTTCTCTTGAGGAAAGCCAAGCCAATTGCCTTGGTCCTACCCGCAATGGACATGGAGAACTCACCCATCGCAGTCATCACTGTATCAGCCTCTCAAGCCTTTGCAATTTCTCTCATCTTCCTTTTGTCTCCACATGCAACAATGCATTTAGTCCTGATTTCTATGCTTATCTTAGAACTGCTTTTGGGTACCCTAAATCAGAGACAGAGTGCCAGCCAAAACCTCATCAATTCAAGTGGAGCAGCATGGTTACTTCCCAGGTCTTTCTTACACGATATCCCTGTTAATACCATCCCAGAATGCCACACGCTTTTTCTGCTAAAGCAGCATCATACTGCTGACTTGTACTTATTTAACATTCACTCTGAGAAAAAAAGCTGCAAACTAAGGAAATAAGTGTATAAAATAACCCCCACCTAAAAACTTCATTTCAACAAAGGGTTATTTCACCAGGTCACTCCTACTAAATCCCTCTTAGGACAGCAATAATACAGCTGGAACAACAAGCTTACAGTTTTTAAAAGTGATTAAATTAATTAAAAGACTAGCAAGGACATTTCACGTATCCCAAAGGAATTCTGTAGCCCACTGGATGTCAGATGAAAACCAGGACTTATATCCAGTTCACATAATGGACAAATCCACTCCAAAAGGATAAAGCCTAAAAGCGAGGACAAAGTGCAAGATTTCCATCATTGCTGTCTTGCATGGGCATTTTGGATTTATTCAAAGACAAACTCTTGACCACCTATGGAAAATAAACTTTTTTTTTAATCATTCTAAAAGCAGCTTAACACATAGATTTCTGGCTAAAAGACAGTTATAAGGATTATATATGAAAACTGTGTGCACCAAAGATATTTTTCTGGTTAAATGAATCCAGGAATCACTTGTACTGATACAAGACCTCTGCTATCAACCAAGTGTGTTGTAGAGCTGAAAAATATCTTTGTGAAACAGAACAGAGGAAAATCTCAGTGCCGATGAGTGAGAGGAACTGGAACATCAAATAAATCTTTTCTATCTTTTTTCTTTGAAAAATGATAACTGAGATGGAAGGGTTATTTTGGTGTTAGAACAGCCAGGTATGAATGGCAGCTCCTGAGCGTGTGCTGGGGGACCTGAGGGAGGACGTGCAGCTTCCAGTGAGCTGTCACTTGACAGCAGCAGACAAAAATGGATGTCTGCTTCTTAAACAAATAGGTAAAGAATGTTTTCATGCATGCTGTACGTAGCTCAATGTGGTTTTAAAGAATTTCATGTGTATTTGTGGCAACCTATACTATAAATATACAGCAATAAAACTTTGACACCATACTACCATATCAGATACTCAGCACAGCTTCTGACAAATATGTACACTGAAGGTACTAGAATCACTTCCCTGGGACAAGAGGAAACTTCATACCATACACCCAGCAGGTTGTGCCTTTAGGGAAAACAAAAAAAATCACTAGTTTGGTGGGTTTTTCTGTTTAAAAGTCTATCTATCTTTTCTCTGCTGCCCTTGCACAGGAAATACTACAGAACTTTTAGTGGGGAAATTCCACCCCAACAAATTATTTTCTCAAGTTGCCACAAATCAGCCAACAAGTTGAGGCCTTAGCATCCCAAGAGCCCCACATTGTCCTTTTAACATCTGAGCCCAGAAGGACTTCTGCTGTGCTCCCAACCTCCCCACAGTGAGGGCCATCCCTCTTGGAGGCAGCTCCCCACCACAAAACAGTCAGTGCCACCAAGCTGTCTGCCCTGTGCTGAAAATCCTCCATGCTCAGTTATAATCATAAAAGCACTTGAACCTGAAGCTGCTTAATACAATTCAAACTCTTTGACAAAAAAAGAGAGAGAAAAAAAAAAAGCTTCTCTAGCAAACTAACTCTTGCTTACTAACCCTTCGTTAAGCTTGTTTGAAGTTCCTTTGTCATCTTGAATCACAGCTAACTTAAGTCCTCTCTATGTTTACCACCATGTTGTTCAGTTTACAAAGAGAAGCACAACACACTGCAATTGCACTGGAGTAAATAATAAATGACAATATATAAAATACAGTAACAACTTGAAGAGAACATGAAGGCAATTCAGCAATTGCTTAATGAGTTCAAGGAAGAGGCTTCTGACATCCTCAAGTGCACATAACAATAGACTTCAATATCTTTTGTATTCTAATGGGAATTACCAAAAAATGTATTACATTATAAAATGTAAAAGGAAAGCTCACTTATTATCAAGAAACACAGAATATTCTACAGGCAGACCTCATTACAGTACTTTTTACGGCATACTAACAAGAAAATTTCCGTGCTCATTACTGCAGGGGTACTTCTTCACTATAAAGAAAAAATCGAAGTATGTGCATTTGTATACAATTACATTCAGTACTGTTAAAAAATCCTTTGCCCACAGGCAGGCTCTTGCCCTTCATGATCAGCAATGACCGAAGGCGAGGCACTGCAACCAGTCAGTGATGGACTCTCTTTTCTCCTCAGCACACAGCTGTATTGCCATTTGCTGTCCTGGAAATCCTCGCCACGCCACACCGTTACCCAGCAAAGGAGAAGGGATTGATCCTATTAGGATTTGTCGCTTTTCTGTATATCAGTTGGTAAGAATTACGTACTTTAAAATATTTTCTTCAAGTGATCTACTTTGTAAAAGAAGGCCAAACACTGTAATTAAATCTAAGTTCCCTCCCAGGCACATGGGAGACAGCAGTCCGTTCTGTGGAGAAGTCATTTAAACTTCAGCTGAGCTCCATGAAAACTATTTCCAGACATAGGCAGAGCAGGTTTCTTCAAATACAATACAGGTCCTGAGACTGTACATAGTATCTCCTGCTCTTCTAAGGCCTCTTATAGAAACGCAACTAAATTGCCATAGACATAACTTGGAGTTATTTCTGCTGGGCTGGAGTTTTTATTTCTACCAGTACCATCAAATTTACCTCTACTTGCTGTCTTGCTCACTGCAAATCCACCAAATCTCAAAGGTCTGGGGGTCACAGGAGCAGAAGAGGAGTAAAACTCAGTTTGGTATTTGTCAGGGACACATGGCTGGCTTTAGAAACTTGAGATAGAAAATGATACCCAGAGCCAGGTGCAAACTGACGGGTAGCAAGGAGGCATCTGCCCCACTACCACCTCCCACTCCACCGGTGGACACCGCCTACATTTCCAGCAATGTGCCACAGTTGATCTCCAACCTGTTGGAGAGTGATCCTGAGAGAATAAACTATATCTAACCAGGCCCCCACACCAGCCCAGGGCCATCTACCCACCTCCGGTGTGTGCGTCATGCACTCCTGGAGCCGGGTTTGCATCCGCTCCTGCTCATTGCATCCTGGCTGCAGTGCCAGGGTCTGGGAGCACTGCCCACTCCATCTAGCTATGGGCAGCTGACAACACTTCACACCACTCTGAGGATGCCTTACATTGAGACTCAGCTCAGGAACAGGTCCGTACAATTTCAGGGTATGCTGCAATATTGCTTTCCAGAGCTCAGGAAACACCCAGGCCCTAGGGTGGGGGATACAGAACAACTGGTCAGCAGGGAGGTGACTTGTCCTCATGCAAAGATTTCTGAGAAGTTACTGGGACTGTGAGGGAACCCATCCTTCCCATTCCTACCCACCAGTTCTCACTCTCAGCTAAAGACTAACTTCAGCCCACCGAATGAAAATCTGGAATAGAAAATAAACTGCACAGATGAAACGCTCTTGTGACTTGAAACCCATCAGAGTGGCTGTGGAAGCAATGGACTTCACTGCTACATTACCTAACCAAGTTAGGCACCATTTATCCTAATCCAGCCTAGAGCCTAATAGGATTGTGACCATGGCTTCCTAAATTCCTTTCCTATGTTCTGGTTCACCCGGTTGCTTAACGCCAGCTTGTTTTGCTTGTATTCTGACAGTATTTGGTGTTTACTGTCTTTGAGATGAGATGGCTCTCCAGGCAACTGTTGCAGTGATGTGTGCCATGCTTTCCCCTACAGGCCCTATCAACTGAGCAATTTCACCCCACAGGAGACACGGCTCATGCCAGGACCCAAATCCTCATCAAAGGCTGAGGATCAACAAAAGCATCAACACATTTGAGCCATCCCAGTATCTTCTCTGAATTGATCTTTCATGGTGCTGCCGGGGTCCTGAGTGGAAGGTCGTCCCTTAGAGCACTTGTCTGCTGTGTCCCAGGGCCCTGACAACTGGATAAAAGATATTAGGATTTCAGTAGTGTTGCTTTCTCTCCTCCGGAGGCAGCAAGGAACCTCCTATCTGCTTTCTTTTTGCCTCCTTGTCTTGGTTTCCTGCAACCACAGACAAGAGCTTTCAACCAGCAGAAAAATTTTGTAGCCTGTGCAGTGAAATCTTAACATGTGTACACATTTTACTGTTGGTGCTGCAACCTGGTGATTTAATAGCCACATTTGGGCACCTTATGTTTCACAAGCAACAGAGTCCTTCCTAAAAGCCTCTCGAACTGTCGCTGTCATCACTGCGCTTCCCCTTCCCCAGTGTCAATGGGCTGAGAACTGACTGGTCCTGCAAGGCAATAGAGAAACCGAGCAGCCGGTGATGCCTTGCACCAGGTACGTGCCTCTGAGCGGGGCTTCACTATAGCTTTGAATACCCATAGTGTTCAAAAAGGAAAAGTGGCTTTCAGTCCCGGGACACCAGGGCTAAGAGAACCTTTAGGCATGTTAGTTAATTCTTGCAAGGATGGATCTTGCATCTCCTGGTTGCATTAAGTAATGCCTTACTCCTAGAGTCATCACATTGAAAACATTGAAGAATATATAAATTTTAGAACTGGCATTTTAAATCTTAAAAAGAAAGTAACAGTAGATTGCCCTTTCTCATTTCAATGGTAATAGATCAGTATATCTTAATATATTAAGATATGTTAATATTATATATCTAAATCTTAATCTTCACTATTTTGCATGTGTCTTCAGAGAAAAGTTCAAACTACCTTTGCAAGGGAATATAAATCATTATAGATTGCACTCTGTATACAAAGCTAAAATACAAAAAAACCCAAACCAAATAGAATCTAGAGACTGATGGCTTTCTTGTAGTATGTCCATATTCCACCTCTGTTAGGAATCAAAATGTTT
Organism: Morus bassanus; assembly: GCA_031468815.1. Taxonomy (NCBI): domain Eukaryota; kingdom Metazoa; phylum Chordata; class Aves; order Suliformes; family Sulidae; genus Morus; species Morus bassanus. Next base: position 71,719,134 of record CM062567.1, read on the forward strand.
TACCTTCACTGCATGCTCATTTTCAGTTCATGACCTTTTAATTTTGAGTTAACCACAGTCTCTCAGAGCTCATATGTGGCCAATATGTTCTTTTCTCCTTCTTGGATCTTCCCATTTAATAATTTCCTAGAGATACTTTTTTTCCCTTCACTGAATGCGGTGGTCCCATTAACACAAATGGACAGGCAATAAGAGGACAGGATAAATCCCCCAGTTGCATCCAGCTGTACTATGACAGCACATCACCTCTCCTGGTATCTGCATACCGTCCTCCACCCTATAGCAGTTTGGCAACTTTGGTTATAGCCAGGGCTGTTATCTCAATCTATCCTTCCCATAATTCTGGGCATTGTCTGCTTCTGACTCACTCACTGATATCCAAGGTAAAATCTTGGTAAAAATTGAATTTGGTAAAATGAAGTCTTCAGAATAATAAGCCTCTGAATCATGCATGTATATTTACAGATGATTATCCATGAGAAATGAGCAATATGTATTTGCAAGTTGTGGGGTGCATTTTATGAAATCCCTAGCAAAAAAACCAAACCAACAAAAAAAACCAAAACGAAACACAAAACAACCCCTGTCAACCATTCTGTGATCAAAATGAGTAAGTTCAGGAATCTGGAGGTATGCCCCAAGACAAAAAGCCTGGCAACACCCAGCTCTCACCAAGTCAAAAAGCTGAAAGTGCTTTAATGCTCCTGCATAGTCATTTATTTAGGTTTGAAAATATGGTTTGGAGTGCTGTATATGAGGCATGCCAGGTGGCCAAACTGTATCAAGATAATCCAGTTCCTTATTATATAAAATAAAGGCGTTTGTCACTCTCTGATTTACCATTTGAGACACATTAAGAAAATAGTACCCCTGTGCAGTGGAGAACACCTGCTGACATTTGCACGGGCTCCAGTTAGCACTTGGTCTTCAGTATTTCTGCTCAGCCTCAATGTCGCCTTTTGTGCAGGCTGTTTTGGTTTTTGGTGTTTGGTTTGTTGGGGTTTTTTTTGTTTGTTTGTTTGTTTGTTTGTTTGTTTTTGATTTTTTTTAATTACTTAGCTGTTTTTCAGCCCTATTTGTTTGACGAAAGAACCCTAAATCATGAAAATGAGTCTCTACACTTAATATTTCCACGCTCAGCCCAGACAGCTCCACCACCAACCCCCTCCATTTCTCCATTCTATCCCTTAGGTGGGGATTAGTGAAACTCCCTTTACAGGCAAGGTAAAAACCACCTTTTTTTTTATGCCCTACCCCTTCCTTCTCTAACTACAGAAAGGAGAAATTGTATTTTCAGACTTTTTTCCTTAGCACTCTCCCATTTCTCAGTTTTGTGACACAGTTTCAGGCTGGTAGGGCAGCCTGTTTGTCACTTCTCTGTGAGGCATGATGCTCAGTGTAAGGTGGCAGGCTGGGTGCCATCTGAGGGAGTGGGATTGCATTCCCATGTTAGCACTAGTGGCGGAAAGTATGGCATACTCCTCAGATGTGGTTTTTTTAATCAAGAATTAAACCTTTTAGGACTCTTTGGACCCAAAGGCTCTTTTTAGGGAAGTGCTACCCATTGTTAGAATGGCACATCCTCAAAACAATCACTGGAGACCTGCCCTAATTTTTATAGTTTTTACATATTCAATACAAATATATATAATTTTATCCATAAAAATATATTTTTCCTATATTTAATATATAAAGACCATTTTTACATTCTTAAGTCCAGGCATTTGCTACCAGCCACTCTTAAGAGCTGTACACAATGAAAATAGTATCAGTGAACAGACAGCCACTGCAAAATGTTTTTGAGAGGAGAAACAGGCAGAAGAAGAGGGCCTAAGTAGAAGAAAAGAAGCCTGTAAAGCAGACATAGTAGTGCTCTTCCTTTTCCTTCTTTCCCTTTTCCAAACAGTGCTTTGCAAATGGTTCTGCACAAAGGAGCAAAGCAGCTACATCTGTTTCCTACCTACCTGCTCCTCCTCTCCTCCTCCTCCTCTTTGACCGAGAGAAAAGGTGCTAGAGAATGCCTCTTGCCCTCTCACCTCCCAAAAACTTCTTTCCACTCCCCAAAACAGTAGTCAACAGCAGCAGGATAGAGACAGTGGGAAAGAGCACTTTGTCTCCACAGACCCTTGAGATCTGGATAGGGGCTGAAAAGCTGTTGTGACTAAAGAGCAAACATGTATGTGAGAGTTTATTTGAACAAGCTTCACTTAGAATAGCCAAGTGCACATCCCTATTTCTGAGCATTTTGCTATTTTACTGTTATTTTACTGCCGTTAATAGTCAATGCCACCAGGGTAACAGCAGAACATTGTGTGCATTTCAACCTGAGCTGAAACCCATCTAGTTTAGCAGTGGCTCAAGTGTGCTTCACAGCAAATAGCCCAAATGCCGAGGAGCTGTATCGACAGCTGAGCTAATTTCCTCTGTATCAAGATTGTTTTGATAACTTGGGCCTTCAGGAGTTAGAAATCATGAAGTGGTTCTTCTAACTGAATGGTCCTAACCAAAGGTCATTTCTCTCCTTGCCTAGGGTCCTGTGGATTTATTCTGTAACGGGAGAGTGGGTATATCCTCTCTTTGCTTTGTTTAGCCCAGCCGGGCTAGCAGCCTTTTTTGCTGGTAGCCTTGCCGTCATCGTCTCTTTCTACAACTTCGGAGAGTTCCTCAACCGTATGATATGGGGTCAGTCCAAGTTTTGGGGTTTTTGTTGAAAAAAATTTATCTAAAATGTGATTGCCTGGCAGGTGGGGAAAGGAAGGGAGGTCTTGTACACTGGGGGGTGGCATTTGGGTGTCTGATAGAGATTGCCAGGTCCTAACCGGTTACTAACAGAGAACAAATCAGAGCAAGAATACCAACCCTACCAGGTAAAAGGCTGGGCCAGGTTTCTCTAATGTGGCTCAAGAAGCACCTCTTACCAGCGTAATCACTGGATTTTGAATTCCTTCTCAAACAAGGTTCCAGAGAAGCCAAATCTCTCTGGCTAAAACTTTCACACCTGCATCACATGGCATTTGTCAGACTAAGGAATGGCACTATTTACTGACAGTTTATAGGAAGGCATTGGTGTATCCAAGTCAAAGCATTGCAGCAGCTCCGTGAGTAAAACAGCACTTCAGAAAGTTTTACAAACTGTTGAGAACATCTCCCTTCTGCTTTGGTAGTGGTATAATCAGTAGTGATTTAAAGAAAATGAAGGCAGCTTCCTTGGACAAATGGGCAGTTAGAAAAAAAAATGTAGTTTATGAGGACATGTTCAATAGGTGGAAGGAAGGAAGAACTGATGAAACAGCTTTGGGGCTTTGGCATGGGTTGTTGTTGATATTATTTTTTTTTTATTATTATTATTATATTCCCTTCTGATTTCCTCTCTCATTTTTCATTCAAGATTAAGTTTTTGAGGATGAAAGTGTTTCTGTCAGGAAAACGTGTGTATTTTATTTAGGACAAATGTGTGAACATTTGCAATTTCTTAAACTAGCTTTATGATGAAAGAAAAAATGCTGCAAAAACACCTCTGAAAATAAATAAGACAACCTCCCTCTGTTCTCAGGGAACATTTGATGCCTGATCCATTTTGTGAAGTCTCACATGCCTGTCAAGCCAAAGTAGAGTGTCTGCAGCTAGTCTCTCACCATCCGTACTCAGCTACCTAAAAGCAGCAGATTGACTTTCAAATGTGCTGAATAACCAGCTTCACCGCTTGATACCTTTACAAATAAGATGCTTGCTCTACATGCCCATGTTTGGAAATTTTGGCCAAATTATCTTCTTGCATAAACATGATACAAGATGAGGATTGCTGGTAAATGAAAACAGATCTCCAGCCTTTTGCACTAGCTCTGGTGCAAGAGGCATCATATAAATAGTAACTATTACTAATCGAAGACCGCATCATCATTACAAGACAGTCTTTATGTGACCTATACTGACATGTGACCTGATATCTGATACATCTGGGTATCAGATTTTTTCCATCACTGAGTACGTATTAGTAATTTCAGGCCTAGAGTATGCCTGATGCATAAATTGGAGATCACCAGAATTAAAATAATTTGATTTCCAAGGTGTTAATTGATCAGACAAAAGGTTATGCCAAGCAGAGATCAAATTAACTGCAAAAATTAGACATGTTTTGAACAGCTGACTAAATATACTCACTTAAGAGATATTAATTTAAGAGATTTCTAAAGAAACTGGGGCAAACACTCAACATTCCTTTCTGTGCACACAGAAAGGCTGAAAAGCACCCCCAGTTGTGATAGCATGAATGTAACCTCAGAGAATATATATAAACATGGCATACACGGTATCCTCCATTGATATCTGGTGTGTTCTTGCAATCCATGGAGGCCTCCTGTGTGTGGTGGGTCTGCCTCTCCATGCATAATTGATATTTTTCAAAGGAGCCACAAAATCATGGCCTTAACGATTATATGGTATTTTCACCCACGTGCAGGACACTCCCTCAGAGTTCCCCATGTTTGTGCAAACTCTTGCTACTTCACATGCATCCTCATCTCTTCATCCCTAGGACTGGCAGCATTCCCTGGATTTGCTGTACACCGATAAAAGAAGCTGTAAGCTGCACCCCAATAGCTGGAAACTCTGCGGTATCTGAGGCTGCAGTTTGATGATACAGGGGCTTTGGCAACAATATCTTCTCAATAAGCTCCTGCCCACTGCCCTTCACTCCTTCCTACTCCACCACACATGCCTGTTTCTTGCAAGCAGGGGCTGTTTTCAATTCGAACATTTTCTCAATTTGTTTCCCAGCTGTGTCCACCCAAGAGAAGAGTAGGACTTCCTTAAGCTGGTATCAATACCGTGGTCCTAGCATTGAAACACAGCCAGAGGGAAGCTATTCCAAATTACAGTGTGCCAGAGTCTTAATACGTTCCTGACTGAGACAAATCTTTGGCTCAGCATTGCCAGAGTAAAAACAGCTGCAAACTGAATGAAGACGCAAATCCAACATACCTTTCTTCTCACAGCAAAAATGGCTCCACATACTTTTTTATCCTACCTTTTCCTGTCTCACCTTCCCACCACAATAAGGGAGAGGATGCAGTTAACCCTGCAGGGGAAAAACAAACAAACAAACAAACAAAACCAAAAAACCAAACCACACAGAAAGCAAAACAATCTGTGGTGGTAGAGGACAGACCTCTTCATCTCTCTGTACCCTCCACCCTGCCCACCTCCTCCCTCCTCTAAAAGAAAAGGTACGTGGAAGGACACTTCTGCCCTGTCTTTTCAGTTTTGCTTCCTGCTCAGTCCCCCAAAGACAGAGTTTTGAGTTGCAGAGTAATGCAGCTGTCTACAAGGTTCCTATAGGCACATCTGGAAACACCTTCTCCAATAACACCTGTAGCCACCAAGCAATTAGAGCTGAATAGATGCTGGCAGCATCTGCCAAGGCAAAGAGCCCTGCCTGAGCTGCTGTGACCAGGTTTTGCCCCAGAGGGAAAGGCTCTAGGGCAGCTTCTTCTTTTTCTTTCTTTCCCACTTAAAGGAAGAAAGCTTGCTGAGTGCCCAGATAAGTTGTGTTTATTCAAAGGTGCAAGAAGTGATTAACAAATAGCTCCACGTGAGTGGCAAGTGAGTGGCAAGCCCGGTTTCCTTCTGGTCTTACATTCTGTGGCAGACTGTAGGCTGCAAATGAAGCTTGTCCCACAGCATACCGTGCTTCATATGGGCTCTCTTCCATGTTCCTTTATAGCTTCAGGCCACTATCACTTTTCCTAAAACCAGCTACATAAATATTTACTCCTTTTCACCCTTTGAGGTATATTCAGTTCCAACTTATTCCAAAGTCTATGGATGGCGGCTTTCAGCTTCAAGCAAGTAATTTTTAAAGCTATGTCCTGTGCTTGACCAGAAAGGTACAGTATCATTTCTGAGAGCTGGAAAATCCAGGCTGTCAAATAATATAACCTTGTTTTTCCTTTTCAGAACAACCAAAAGATGCCAGACCCTAAATTTGTTTTATTATTTATAGAAAAACTGTTTCATACAGTATTGGAGGTTTTAAAAATGTATTATCTCTCATGTTCCTCTCCCTCCCCTTGCACAGTTGGATTGGTGGTAACTAAGGCAACCCAGCTGCACAGCCTGAGAGGCACAGAAAATAGTACCAGTAATGACTTTTTTTTTGTTTTAAATCCCAGAGTTTCTAGAGTACTAGACAATGTTGAGCAATACAGAAACTCCAAAGAGGATAATTGGAAACAATGGGCTGATTCTTTTACTGCCATAAATCTACCTCAGCCAAGAATTTGGCTGCACGGTCCGAGTACCAAAGATGAACAGTGTGACAGCTTCTCCCGTTCCCAATGGGTAGAAAACATCACGCAGGCAACTGATCTCATGTTACTTTGACCAGTCAAACTAGAACCCTCAAAAATAAAGCAAAGCAGTTTTCCCTCGGGTTTTGCTCCTGGTGAGACAAACAGATCCTTGGGAGAAATTCAGATCAAAGTTCTCCACATCAGACAGAGCAACGTTTCAGGTGAGGTCTCTTCTCTGGCACCAGCATTTGAAGGTGGAGCAGATTCATTTGTCTTCCATCTAACACACCTGAAAAAACACCCGAAACAGCATTCATCAGCTGCTTCATTTCAATACTTTGAAATGCAGGTGGATAGGAGCTATAGCTAGCAACAGCTACCTGCTCCACCAGTGATTTAAATGCCTGCTGAAGGACAGTGGGCAAACCACTTGTGAGATTTTACAGCCTCAAGGCCTCTGCTAAGTCCAGAGAAATGCGCGTCCCCAGGTGGTGGAACTCACTTTTAGGAAAGGAACAGGGCAGAAAGGGAGGCTGGCCGGCTGAGCAGGCAGCAGCTCCAACAGACCCATGCCTGGATGCTTGCTGCTCTCCAGAAGGGAAAGCTCTGGCCAGCAGCTGGCTGAGGAACATCGGGGTTGGGGGGCAAAGCCAGAATTAAAGATGTCATAAATCAAGGGATAAGGCAATGTAACAAGAATAAGAGCCATTGCTCTCTGGAAAAAGAGGAAACTCATGGTGAAGTAACTTCCTTGTGCCCAGTGCATGGATGGATGTGCTCCTCCAGATCTTCTATGAGCTCTTGAATATCTTGCAAAGACATAGCTGAAATGTATTCACCAAAGGCTGAGCTAAAGTTAGACAGCAATCTTCCCTTTAACGTATTTTTCCTCTTCCTTTTGGAGTACTTTTGCATCAAACGCATTTTCCAGAAACATTTAATATATTTTAGGAACTGATTGTTTTCCCTGGGTTTTATTTTTGTATTTACATGCTTGTGAAACCAAGCTTCCTTAATACCCTGTAGTCAGCTATTGGGAAACCCAGCCTATGTGACAGTGCATGAATCTGTGCAATACAAAGCCATACTATAATACGACTGAATTCTCGATGCTCTCATTCTTCTGAGCAGCTGTTGAGATTGCAGAAACCCGAGTGGCAAATAAAGGGATGCAAAGGGCAACTATGCAGGGTGCAAAGTCGTTTTACCATTGCACTGGTACAGGCTTATGAACAGCAGCTTTTGTATGAATGTTAAAATGCTCATGTTCTGCAGGTAGTTATCAATCCAGACACAGATCCAGCCCTTCGTTATTACAGTGTCCAGGAGGGATTTTTAAACTGACCCTCCTTTCCAGAAGATATCTTCATTTGTTCTCTTATGCCTTTATAAACAAAGAATAGGAGTCCATCTATTTCTTTCAGTGAACGAATAATGTTTATATCTACAATTTCACTATATTGCCAGTGATGAATGGAACTCAAATTTAAGACAATTTACAGCCCAGAGCTTGCAAACTAAATATGAATATTTACTTTTGTCTCATCCATTCATCCTATTTGTGCCACAAACCTGTGATGGCATATTTATATCCTTCATATTTGACACTCCCCCAGGCTGCAGTTTAGCCCTCGGGTAGAGGAGTCTAGCTATTTAAAGGAAACCTGCACCATCTGTCACATGCCCTACTCTTGCTGACAAGTTTATCTGATGATCCACTGGAGGGAGACTGGATCGGAAGCTCTGGCAACTCAGGGCTTACGATTTCATCACTGAAGGCCAGACATTAACAGGTGCTTGCTAATGTGCTGTCCCCGGCCTAATAGGCTAGTCTTTTTTTGGGTGGAGTTTTTTCTCCCTCATCTTTAAAATTTCTATTTGGTCAGTACAAAATACTTACAGGATTATTCGGGAAGGAAGAAATGCCAGGGTTTTGTTCCATATCAGGTCAATTGCCAAATGCTGTGCAGGCTGGAGATAAAAAAAAAAAAAAAAAAAAAACAAAAAACCAAAAAAAAAAACCACCACCAATTAGTGTTTCAGAGCCTCTGAGGTCTATGGACAAGGAAAGCACCTTTAAAAGAGGGCTCCTTGTGAGTAAATGATCATCGACAGGGAAAAACAGAGGCTGAGACAGTGTTCTAGATAAGGGTACCCAAGTATATTTGGTTATTGCCACAGTTGGTGCCCCACAGTAGCACATCTGGTCTCTAGCTGGTGCTTCAAAAAGCTGTGGGTCTCTGGTAGGTCCTCTGCCATCCTATCCATGTGAGGATGCTCCAGATATCTTAGCTGCAGCTTTAATCATCTGCTGCCTTTTCAGATGAGGTTTATTTTTAAAGCTTTTCGTATATTCTTGCACCAAGCTAGGCTTGTTTGGTGGCAGATACCTTTTCCCCCACTAGCAAAGCACCATTATTGTTAAGGGATGTGGCCCATGGTAGATTTCAAATCATTCCTCAGTAGTCGAGTAATCCCTTAATTGCCATGGACATCCCAGCCTCATCCAACTTCTGCAGCACTTCGGCATTAGCAGCTGGTCCAAGCCATGCACTCATAGCTTACTCCCACTCCCAGACAGGTTCGGTTCCCCAGGGACGTTGGGAGGCTGGGACTAGGTTCACATCCTCCTCCCAACAGTGTCCTTGATCTGTGAGAGGACTTCTCCGTTGTGCCTTTTTGTCCCAATAATTTGTTCTTCTCTGCCTCCAAACAGGAGATTCAGTAGTAATACTGGACTACAGGCGGAAAGGCAAGTGAATCCTCCTCTTCAAGCCAAAAAATCTCTCCATGAATGCTGAAGCTATGAAGTAGAGGAAAATAAATGCAGCTGTGATAAATCCTTTCTCCAATGCATTGCAGCTTCTGGTGAAGCCATTATGTCATCAGACATATGGAAAACTGGTGGAAAATATGAAATGTTTGCCTCTTACATGATAACTCTGCAACTGCTATGAATAAGAAAATTGTGTTCATCTGTTTACGCAGATTTCTCATCTCTTGCACAATGTACGTGAGGATGTGTCCATGGTTAAAACTTGTCACTGGTAAACGAACTCCCTCATGAGCTTGGCACCACTCTGTAAAAGACCTGTGAATGCAAGCCAGCTCTTGTTTGGATTACCCTTCATCAAGTCTGGAAAAAATTAAGAGGAGGGGTAATTTTAACAGTGCTGTGACTTCCAAGCTAGCTAGATAACAAATTGGGCTAACAAGGACTGTAATTAGGAATGTCTGCTCAGAAAGTTCACCGTGAAGCCAAGTTCTTCTAACAAGAAACATTCTGGAATATCAATATGCATAATATCTCCCCTCCATTTTAACAGGAAATCTGAACACAACACTTTCTTCCTTTTTCTTGGTTTCAGTTAATCTTGCAGCGAAAGTAACCTAATTATACTGACTGTATGATTGCTTTGACAGAAAGCATGTTAATTTAAAGCACTGTTTAACATAAAGCTGCCTGCCATATAATTACACTCCATTCACATATTTACTAATCTTGCTCAATATAGTTGATTTCTGTTATTAGCCTCAACATCTTGTTAACATCTAAAACACTGGAGATCTGCTTTGCAAACTCCAATAAACAGGAAAAACCGACGGTAGCGTAAGCGTTCCTTAATGGTCAATATGAAAAAGAAAGATCTCTGTTATTAGCCTTGCATTTAGATGGGGATTTGAAACTAGTTGCAGTACTTAAATGTCTAACTCCATCTTCATTGCCAAACCCCCTAGCTTAGAGCTACTGTGCACACAGTTCACCGGGGTGTTATTTTCATGTTTCAAATGCTGCTGGAGCTTAGTAAAAATGAAACACATTGTAAGCTGCCTGTGAGCAATAAAAAAAATAATGTGTATACATAAGATTGTTCTTCTCACATGTTAAGCACCTGATAAAATTCTAGTGTGGGAAGTTAACATACTAGGGCTAGACTGTAAACTAAGTTAACTCGATGAAAGACGTGCACGCATTCAATAATTCCCAGCTTATCTAGATAACTGGCTCCAGCTAACCTCGCAAGGGGAATGTAAGCAATTACACCCCCTCCCCCTTTTCTGTTGAAGCTAAAGGAGAACATGGAAAGAATTCAGCTGAAAGATGCTGGTCAAAAGAAATATTTCAGAGAGGCAGACAGAAGAAAAACCATGAAGGCAATTAGGGAAGAGGAGAAAGTTCAGGAGACTCCCTGTACAGGTTTGTTGGGGTGGGAGTTTTGGAGGGTTTTTTAGTGGGGGCTGGTTTTTTTTGTTGGTTTTGTTGGTTTTTGGGGGGGGGTGGTGGGATTTGGTTTTTCGGTTTTGTGTTTGTTTTTTTTTTTACTTATAGTCTAGCGTAAGCAGTTTAAATGTCAGAAACTCAAAACAAAACCTGGGCCCTGACACAGAGGGGGCACTTCTTTCCACATCCAGCCAGGAGATGGACAGCAGATCTTGCCCTTGGCTCCTGCTCATGCTAAGATTTACTTTTGGGATCTGGTGTGGTGGTTTTCCTGCTGGACTACAGGGGTCCAGCAGGAGAGGAGAATCATGCGGGGGTGGGGGAGGATTCTTTCTTTGAAAAGGGCTCAGCAGAGGCATTGCTCTCTGTTATGTCCTGCGTGGAGAGGCTGGGTTCCAGTCATGCGCTTTGGGAAAGCGATCAGGAATGCCTGTCCCCAAAACACAACTGCTGGGATCTTGGTTTCCTTTCTCCGATGCACATGATGCCATCTAAGGAGGAAAGCATACATCGTTGATCACAAATTCATGTTTTCCCTGTGATTTCAAAAAGGCTTTGCTGAGGTATACTGAGTAAGGATCTGGCCTTTATGACATTTACACTAGATTTCTCTTTCCAGTCTGTTTCTCTCTCTCATTTTATTTTGAGCAAGTATGCAAAGTCAGTCAGAACTGTTTATTTATAGCTTTAGATTTTCATGGCTGTATAAATTAGATATTATTACTGAATGAGATGCCTGCCCACTCACCCAGTGCAGCTGTACAGGAATCCTTTCATGCTGCTCGACGGTACGCAGTCTCAATCGGGAGGAAAATTACATGCTCCCAGTCAGACCAAGGGACCGCTGCTTAAACCCTCGGGCAAAAAAACAGCAATTAATTTCTTCCACAGTACAATGTGCAGTATGACAACCACAATTACCTAATACTATTTAGACCTGCCACTTTTGTTTGGTGGAGAGAAAATGAAGGTTTAAATTCACCAGAGCAAAAAAACCCTAACTAGAATGTACCCCTGGACTTTCTTTTTACAAGATTAAGCAATTTTTCTTTGGAGGGAGTGATGGGGACGGGGACAGTCAGGGGAAGTACAAGTGAAATTGGTTGTTATTTGAGGCAGAACACCATCAGAAAATAAGGACGCATCCATCCCATACGCGCACAGAGAGCTGTTTCCAGCAAAAGCAGCTGGAAAGCAATATCCACCATGATTAGGAGCTTTCATCTTAGCTCACACCTTTGTAACAGTTTACTCCCACAAAAAGCATAGGCAAGTGCTAATTTATTCCCTCCCCAATTTCCCACACAAATTTCTTGGTTTGGGTCTCTGCCAGAGCTTCAGGGTCACAGTCTGACCTCAATAACATAACTTAGGATTGTTCCAAGCCTTCAGTGGAACTACTGAAGATTTGCTTTGATGGATATGGGGCCAGGATCTGGCACGCAGAAAATATGCATTTACATTCTACCAAAGTGTCTAAAATAGTTGCCCAGGGAGGCTGAAATTCAATTTGAGACTTTGTATTCACTTGGCAGAGCACATAATTAAATATTTTGTGCCACAAAATTAACCAGAGTCTCAGGGGTATTGGTAAGAGGAGGCTTAGAATCAACCATGAGAGCCAAACTAAGACCCATTTCCCAGGCAAGTTATTCAGTAAATATTGGAAAAAATCATATATAGGTTCATAATAATTTTTGTTAGTATTTAACCTTACTGATTATCTGGTTACCTCAGAGGAAGAGGTTATTGGCTCTGCGGATTCATATGAATAACCCCATATCAAGTTCTGCTCTTGAACTAAATCTATTGCTTACAGCTAAGAACTGTTTGTGATTGAATTAACCATTTGGAAAAAGCAGCAGTTAAAAAACTAATCAACTACAATAGGCCAGACCTCATAACAAGTGTTCAAAAGCTCCAAAGTGAAATTTTTGCTTTTTTAAAGTCTCCAGAGGCCCTACCACGCAAGGAGTTCTGGAATGTTTCTGGAAAGCAAACCAAATACCAAAGGTGTTTGATGTCAATACGCTTTAGTTTAACTTCCAGACATCAGTGTTTAAAAACATGGGTTTCAGTAAAACCCCTAAGATATAGCCCAATAATAGTTCTGAGCTATAAAATTTAATAATATTACTTGGTGTTTCAAATGTCACCTTCTATCAACTGCTCTCAAAACATTTAAGCAAACCTTCAAGCTCCTTTCACCTTGAGAGGGTAACTTTGCTCGCTACCCAGAGAGCGGCACATATATAAGAAAATAACAGGGTTTTTTTCTACACCTGAGACAAACAAAACTATCTCCTCCAGGTATGCAGGGCGATCTGGTTTCTCTGTCAGTAAGGACCACATTCCTCAAGGAGAAGAGCTGGAAACCTACATATACCAACAGGTACCTGCTTTTTGTTTTGAGCTGTTCATTCAAGTTTGTGGCATGGAACCACCTAGCAATGATGCCATCGCCAGCTGGCAGGTGAAAGACACATTCTTCACTTAGTCTACTAAAAGTTCGTGTGCTACAGCACACTGTCGCTTCTACCTGTGTTTGGAAACACCATTTTTTCCTTCTGCTGCTTTTCTTCCACATCAGGGTCAAAAGCTCTAGCAGCAGCGTTCCCCAGCTCTGACACAGCACCCAGGCACACTGCACAGTACGCGCACACAGGGAAAGGGTCCATCTGTGAAGAGTTCAGGCCACCAGTTTACAACCTCAGTGCTGCAGAGGTGACTGTCCCCAGGCTTGGAGGTGACTGTTCCCATGGCAGAGGCAATGGAACGGGCAGCACGCCTCCCTGCCTCCCTGATGGACCTCTCACCCAGAGGCTTGCAAGGACTCATACTGTTCTTGTCCAGGCCCATAAATCACATTTCCCTGCCTCGGCCAACAGCGGGAACTCCCAAAAACAAGGAATCGAGGACTAAAATCAAAGTCAGAGCTCACGCAGGTTACGTGACAGCTACGTGCCCCGTGGCACGGCCGCAGCAGGGTTCGCCATGCCCAAGCATCAGTGCCAAAGCGAGAAACGAGGACACGTGTATATAAGACGTGGAGCTCCATGCTTAAGCGTTCATTTCCATCGGGTTTTTCCAGATGCTGACAGAGAGAAGGACAATTTGGGAAGCGTGCAACGGAAAGGGAAGAAACGCGCTTTCGAAGTGGGGGTGTTGCTACCGCCGGGCTCCGACGCCCCAGAAAAACGGACCAAAATTCAGCACCTTCGTTCCATCGAAGGTTCTGACGTTTTGACTGTCCGGATTATTTTAATTCCCGGGGGGGTGGGGGGGGCGGGGTGGGGAGGGGGCGGGGCCCCGCGGCTCCCGAGGCGCCACAGCGCCACCTGGTGGGGCGCGGCGGCACCGCCGCCCACCCGCGCCCCCGCGGAGAGGCGCGGAGGGGCGCGGAGCCGGGCGTGGGAGCCCCCGGGCAAACTGCCGAGGCTGCTCGCCCGCCCCTGAGCCCCAAGAGGAGCCGTGGTTCATTCCGGAAAGCCGCCCCCCTTGGAGGTCGTTGCAGCGCTATACGCAGTTGTAGGTTATTTCAACATTAACTACGACGAACAAGGATGCTGCAAGCGGGGGTCGCTTCAATTTTATAAGCGGTGTTAATTAAAATTTGATTACAAGGCACACCGCCTGAATTTGCCACAGATGCACTAGCATTTACTCCCCAAGCATCGGCGGAGACTTTTGGCACAGGCATTATTTCACTTGCACATCTGGGGAGTCCAAACTAGCCCCAGCTAGAAAACCCACGTTCTGCCCCGCTGTGTCATCTCACAACCAACCAACACTGTGTTATTAAGTCAAAATCACAGGGAGAATAAATAGAAAGTTGGTCATGTAACAATCATGTGCAAGAGGAAAGAAATGAAAGTTAATAGAGCACATTATTTTTATCCATAATCTCAGGTTTGGGGTGGTTTTGCCCCCCCCCCCCCCATTTTTTTTTCCTTTTTTTTTTTTTTCTTTTAAAACAGATGTTGCCAAATAGTTTTGACCTTGAATCACATATACCTTAAAATGGCTCACAACCTTTTGAGGAACAACCCCCAGGCTCTAAACCATTACATCGCTAAAGCAGCCTCCTTGTTGCTAGCTGCCAAACAATAGCCATTGTTCCTGGAGGATCTAGCCAAAAATAATATGACGTGCATCTGCCTTCCCACTGTTGTCTTTGCAAAAGTACTTATAAGTTCCAGAGATGACTTTATGGATGGTGTACAGCACAAATAAACCAAAAAGGAGCAGAACAACTTGAAAAAGCATGTAGAAACATTGGAAGTGGGTGGAGTAGGAATAAGAAAGTCGTAGGGAATGGAAGAGAATAATAATATTATAATGGAGAGTTTATATTAAAAGATAGTGAAATGTTTAAGTTAAGCAGCTGTTTTTAGGTTGTTGTGTAGGTGAAAACAAACCACAAATATTTGAGTACTCTGTCTATGTGCTCATATCATTAAGACTTGTGTATTAGTCTTGAGCAGGGTAGTTGCACGCTTGCACCTTAAATGGTGCTTTTATGCAGCTCTGATTTTATAAAGAAAATGAGTTGCAAAGAGGGAAAAAGACACAGAAGGCTGAAGCAGTTTTCTCTTTTAGTTTTTTCCCCCTTTCTTCAACTTTTACTACAACTTTGCCAGTGTTGGTTCTCAAGACACAAACGTCAATTTGAGTGACTATTTGTGAGGGAACTTAAAATGGCTACCCCTCCTGGTTGGGGAGAAATTTGAAGATTAAACATCTGGAGATCACAGGCACCACAGACACAGAGCTAAATATACATAGCCTGTGGCTTATGGGCGGTCTGTACTGAATTCAAAACTTTCCAGAAAAGCATACAGGAAAAAAAAGGGAGTTGTTCCAAAGCACCTCCTTAGTTACTGAATTTATTTCCTACCTGTAGTTCAAAAAATACCAGTGAAGGATCAGCTTAGCTTTTCTGCTATTAACAGTCCAGGCCACAGCAGAGGCATCTTCGTCAAACAGTGAAACTTCATATTGCTGTTGTCTGTGTGTACATTTTCTGATATAAAATAAAGATCATTCATCTTCCACCAGTAATACATTTGTCTTACTGATAAAGAAAGCCCTGAAAGAAAGGACAAATCCACATGCACACTGTCCACTGTTTGAAAGTTTGACTTTCAAGTTTTCTTTCACATTTCCCCTTCTGGTCATCAGTCTACTTACTCACCTCAAGTCTCAGTTCTAGACCCTGACACGAATTTAGAGCTGAATTTTGACCTAACCTCTGAATCAAAGGTGTAGGGAAACCAAAATGGGCTAAGAAAAGTCACCTCAACTATTTCAGATGAAAGCTAATTTAAAAAAAAATTTTTTTCAAGTCCAGTTTGAAATTCTGGCAAATACTGAAGCTCATGTTTCCATGTGATGCTACGCGATTACAACATATTTAGTAACCACAGCACATTTATTGCTAACAAAATGTTGCCTGCTATAATGGGCCTCTGCTTAGCCATTACCAGCTATTTGATATATGATCTGCAGTGTTAGAAGGTCGCAGAAGAACAGTAGAGAAACACAGAGAGGGGGGAAAGAGCAAAACCCCAAGCCCCAAGTGGCCAGCAAGACCAGACTGTGGGAGAGACTCAGTTACGCTCTCTTTAAATATGACCATCCCTTATAAGGGAGAAAAACATTACCAATGTAAAGCATAGCCTGTAGGCAAAGCCTGTGCCATTCAGCTATATCCACCAAGCTCTGTCCCTAGTGGCACGTCTATATGCTCATCGTAAAAGTATGTTCCACTGAACGTACAGCTGCAGCGACTTCCTCCTCGGGGGAGACGGCACCTATAGGTCTAGAGAAACAAGCACATGGGTCCAGGTCCAACCACCTGAGTCCACACAGTGCAAGCTGCTTCCAGAACTGGAGAAAAAGGAAACGACCTGGAGGAAACTGTGTGGGATGTCATTCCACCAGTGTGCTCTTGTCATCAGCCGGGAAAAAAACCCAAACAAAACAGTCACAATGGAAATGAGGTTGATCTGGTCATTACGCTGACAGAAAAAAATGCATTTCCTTTTAGTGGTGGTGGTGCCTTTTAGGAGTTTCTGGTTTGTTTTGCTTAGTTACTGGGGTTTGGAGTTTCCCAGTTATCAGAGCACTCACAAAGCACTCCTACGTTCCCTGCCTGTGCATGTGAGTGCCGTCTCCTATTCCCCGATGAGAAAGACATTTTTAACAAATTGATAGGATGGAATTTTCCCATACAGTTGCTATCAGGCAATCAGAGCACTGCATGGCATGTCAGAAATGAAAAAACGTGCTTATGCTCTTTCTAACTTGGACTAGCCCTCCAGTTCCTCCTCCTCCTCATCTCAGGGTCAGAGCCAGATAAAGAAACATCTCCCAGGCTACAGCACTGGTATTGCTATAGCAAACGCCAGATGCAGCCTCGTGCCCTGGGTTTGGTCTGTTTGCACACCTACCTTAACTGATGGGGAGTTTCAACAAAGCAGAAAAAAACAGTAGCTGAAGGAACGAAAAATAAACCATTGTATCAAACCTCAGTAACAAGCTCGTGAAACCCGTGTGTTATATCTTATTTGTGTGTTGTTTCATACGCTTTGAGGAGCAGTCAGTAAAGCGTGATTTCCCTCAGACAGACTGAAAATATCTGAGACCTGGTCTTGTAATGCAAAGCATGCTCACATTGGGGTTCATATGGGAGGGTTTTCCTGGGGGAAAGAAGCAAGGGGCAAAGCGGAATTCACCACTTGCTAACATACAATCCCACGAAACATCTAAAACTTCCAAAGGGTTAAAAAGAGGAGATTTAGGTTTGGGCAAGCAGTACAGTCTTAGAATAATTTCATAATTAACTGAGGAGTTCCTGCTGTTTAACTCCACTTGCGGTGAGCTTTCGGTTCTCTGTGGTATCAGGAGCAGCCAGGGCTTTCCAAGGGCGGGCAGCACAGGGCGGCCGGCAGCGGGCCACGTCTTTCAACAGCGTGCTGCTATGGGCAGGCAACGTGGGCCAGCTCAAGGACCTCACTTCCTGCCATTGTTATCCCTGCAGCCCTGGAATTCCATCCAAATGGATTTGACCCCTTTGCAAAACAGCCCGTGCATACTTCCCTGGTTAGGGTATTCCTGTGTGAGGAGAGGATGGAGTCGCGGGGGGGGGGGGTGGGGGGGGGGGGTGGGGGGGGGGGGGTGGGTGCGGTTGGGGATGGTGAGGGTTGAAGGAGAGTGGCTTGCTCCATTGCTGCCAAAGTGACATGAGCTTGCTGCTACATGCCTGACCCCTGGATTGGCGTGCAGCTTTGAGGAACAACAGTTCACCCATCTGATGGGGAGCGGATCTGTGCACCCCAGGTGCACACCACCATCAGCGACTGCTGAAGGGGAGAGAAAATATAATGCAAAGGGTGCAGTTCTTCATCTGGCTTGCACTTGCTTGCAAAAGAAATTTAGTAGGTCCCATTTATGTCCTGTGCTTTAGGAAAAGCCTGTTATTTCAAATTTTCAAGTCTGAAATGCATTGTACTTTTCTACAGTGCAGCTATCAGCCTGCTGTGATGCATTGCCATGCTTGCATATAGTTTTTGTTTTTGCACATACTTTACATTGATTTTGCACAGCATTCCCCTGAGCAAGCACTGGCCTTGGCTTCTGCCTGGGAAAAACCCTCTCTTTGCAGGAAACCTGATTCTTTTTTGTCTTTTTTTTTTTTAATTTTTTCTATCCATAGGATGATTTTTATAACAGTTCATTGCCACTAAGCCTCTGACATCTCAGATGATGCTCCAGTTCCACGCCACAAGAATACATCTGAGTGGTATTTGCAATTTGATGGGTATAGCCACTTCAAGGATGCCTGCTGGTTTTGTCTTTTTTTGATCCTCACACTCCTAAAAAGCTTTGTCCTGTTCTCAAACCTCTCCATCTGTTTTTATCCCTCATATGAGTACCAGAGTATGCCCTGCTAAAATTGCCTTTACCGTAATAGACCTCAAAATGTATGACAACATTTCATATAACAGAATAATCACCGATTAGTATTACAATCTGCTTCTAGCTGCTTCACTTTGTTCTTCTCTATTCTATTGCCCCAGCCTTTCTACAAGAGATACTTCACAATTTTTCTATGACAGGGCTGCTGATGTGCAAGGACAGGTCACTGCCACCGCTTCAACCTCTATCAACCAACCTATCCCTCTGCCCATTCATGAAAGCATTTCTAAAAGCCAGATATTGCAGAAAGCACTTAAATTTGAATCCAAGTTTTGTCTTTGTTACTGGTTCTCAATTTCTACTCCAGGGCATCCCCTTGTCCCCTGGAGAGGTTGGAAACATTAGGACCACCTCTCTTCTCTCCTGTCATTTAAAATTTCCATGCCTGTCTTAAACAGATTGAGTTAATGGGAAGCCTTCCTACCTCTTTTTTCTCTCCCTTCTTCCTCCTCCATCCCAGACTTGACACCCTAGCAGACATCAATCACCCACGCTCTACAAAAGCTGTATTCCCTCTCAAAGTTTCCTTCCCCCTTCCCCTCTGGACCTCCCAGAAGAACTGTTCGTTCTCCTGTTTCAAAATGCTACTCCGAGGCAGACATGGAAACTTTATAAAACATCATTAACCCTAGATAATAGAGTTATTCAGGAAAAGGTCCATGGTTTGCTATATATTAATAAAGGTTTTGGTATCCCAGGGCCATGGCTTCCTTGTAGCTTTAAGCAAGAGTGAATGTCAGAGGATAATAACCAGAAATTCTGTTTCAGCAGACTGACCTTCCTCCTAAGAGGATATTAAACAATCTTTTGTTTGAACAGATCTCCAGGTACTTTGGGTAGGAGCTTCAGCTGGGTGTCAGCATAGCTCTGTCTGGAGTTAATGGGATCATGTCAGTTCAACTCTGGAGTTGCTGACCTGGCATAACGTAACACTGCATTGTGGCCCTTTCATCTAAGAAAAATCTAAATATCCCAAAGATATTAATTAAGCCTAAAAATAGGATAAATACTTTAATAACACATTTACAAGCAGGGAAACTGAGTCTTGAGAAGACAAGACCCAGGTAATCCATGATATGCACTGCTTCTGAATGGGTGCACGTGAAAAATGCATCCAGGCTAGATTTTCAGTATGGTTCAGCACAACGGAAGTCAGGAGAAATGGTTGCCTGACAGTACTTTTGATGGCCAGGTTGTAGGGGGGCTCATGCTGGATTACCCTCAAATAGAAAAGCATATAAACCAAAAGCTACTTTTAAAACACATGAAGCTAAAAGGCCTGGCCAGAATGCTCCAGACTTATGAGAAGAGGCTCTGGGTCTTCTGGCTCCTGGCACAAGACCCTCATTTCATTCTCTTTGTCTTTACTGGGCTTTGGATCAATGCATGCAAAATATGTCTGCACTGGGCTTTAACTTTGGCTGTCCACTCAACTATGCATTCCCATACGGTCACATGCTATTATTATGGTTTTAATTAGTAAAGGTTACACAGCTATATCTATTGTTTCAGTAAAGTTTTGGCCACAAAGTTCACATGGTCATACTGAGCCAAAATCCGAGGTTATCAAGTAATCAGGCTAAGCACATTTGTTGCAATTACAGCTCCCTATTTGTTTTATTCACACACATTCACCTTCCTCTCCTGCCCTCCCTTCTCCCAAGCCCTACTGCCAGCTTACCAGCTTGGAGCAGTTTATTGTTGCTTTGTTGTGAGCAGTGACCCTGCATCATGGCCTATCGCTGTACCGATCTAAACTGACATTTTGACAGGGGCGACATGGGCGTGCCTTGGCAATGACATGGCAGTAAATGATGTTACAATGCAGAGAGACACCATTTTTTGCCTCAGTCTTCACCAGCAAGTGCTCAAGCCATACTGCCCAAGTCACAGAGGGCAAAGGCAGGGACTGGAGAATGAAGAACCACCTCCTGTAGAAGAAGATCAGGTTTGAGACCATCTAAGGAACCTGAAGTTGCACAAGTCCATGGAACCTCATGAGATGCATCCGCAGATCCTGAGGGAACTGTCAGATGAAGTTGCTAAGCCATTATCCATCATATCTGAGAAGCCATGGCAGTCCAGTGAAGTTCCCACTGACTGGAAAAGGGGAAGCATAACCCCCATTTTTAAAAAGGGGAAAAAAGGACGACCCAGGGAAGTACAGGCCAGTCAGTCTCACCCTTGTGCCCAGCAAGATCATGGAGCAGATCCTCCTGGAAACTATGCTAAGGCACATGGAAAATAAGGCGGTGATTGGTGACAGCCAGTATGGCTTCACTAAGGGCAAATCATGCCTGACAAATTCGGTGGCCTTCTATGACAGGGTTACAGCATTGGTGGGTAAGGGAAGAGCAACTGACATAATCTACCTGGACCTGTGCAAAGAATTTGACGCTGTCCCACACGACATCCTTGTCTCTAAATTGGAGAGACATGGATTTGGTGGATGGACCAGTCAATGGATAAGGAATTGGCTGGATGGTCACACTTAAAGAGTTGTGGTCAATGGCTCGATGTCCAAGTGGAAACTAGTGATGAGTGTCATTCCTCAGGGGTCAGTATTGGGACCTGTGCTGTTTAGCATCTTTGTCTGCAACATGGACAGTGGGATTGAGTGCACCCTCAGCAAGTTTGCTGATGACACCAAGCTGTGTGGTGCAGTCAACATGCTGGAGGGAAGGGATGCCATCCAGAGGGACCTTGATCGGCTTGAGAGGTGGGCCCATACAAACCTCACAAAGCTCAACAAGGCCAAGTGCAAGGTCCTGCACATGGGTTGGGGCAATCCCAAGCAAAATACAGGCTGGGTGGAGAATGGATTGAGAGCAGCCCTGAGGAGAAGGACTTGGGGGTGTTGGTTGATGAGAAGCTCAACATGACCCAACAATGCGTGCTTGCAGCCCAGAAAGCCAACCGTATCCTGGGCTGCATCAAAAGAAGTGTGACTAACAGGTCAAGGGAGGTGAATCTGCCCCTCTACTCTGCTCTGGTGAGACCACACCTGGAGTACTGTGTTCAGCTCTGGGGCCCCCAACATAAGAAGGACATAGACCTGTTGGAGCAAGTCTAGAGGAGGGCCATGAAGATGATCGGAGGGCTGGAGCACCTCTCCTATGAAGACAGGCTGAGAGAGTTGGGGTTGTTCAGCCTAGAGATGAGAAGGCTGCGGGGAGACCTTATAGCAGCCTTCCAGTACCTGAAAGGGGCCTACAAGAAACCTGGAGAGGGACTTTTTACAAGGGCATTAGGACAAGGGGTAATGGCTTTAAACTGAAAGAGGGTAGATTTAGATTAGATATAAGGAAGAAATTCTTCACAGTGAGGGTGGGGAGGCACTGGAACAGGTTGCCCCGAGAAGTTGTGGATGCCCCATCCCTGGAAGTGTTCAAGGCCAGGCTGGATGTGGCTTTGAGTGTCCCTGCCCACAGCAGGGGGGAGTTGAACTAGATGATCTTTAAGGTACTTTCCAACCCAAACCATTCTATGATTCTGTGAATGGACAAAGCACATCGTTTGTAGCTGTGCTGCATTGAGTTCAACCTCAAGCCAGGCTGCTCTTAGCCAGTGGATTCAAATACCATAACTGATTGAGAGTTCTTCCTGTGCCAAAACAATAATGAGAGATAAAAAGGGGTTTGGACGTTTCTCCCTTTTCACTGTCATCCAGACTCTAGAGAAACAAACAGCTTCATCACACATGCATGCCATCAGGTATTTTGAAATAAAAGTGTACAAAGAAGACTGAAATTGTGGAACAAATTATGTTCTTAGTTGCATTGGCAATAGTCATGTGTAAGCTAAGTCAAAATTTTGGCCCCTGCAATTTAACAGAACTTTCATCTTCTACTGGTAAAAAAGGTTATGTCTGATAATCTATGTAAAGAGGTTGTTACCTGATATACCACTCCATATGGCTGTTTTCTTATTTACATTTCACCCATCTTGGACTGTGTCACTGACTCCATTTTACTTTTATATTCAGCCTGTCATTTTTTGGTTCTTAGAAATTAGCATGAGGTAGTTAGATTTGGATCACTGCAGTGAATGCTGATATTCAAAATTTGCAATAGTTTAGCTTAAAATGGCTTATTAATTGACTTAATTCAATACCTGGAAACTCTTATATGGATAGTCTTACCTCGTTAAGCCTTGCTTGGTTCAGTTTCATTATGCCTCTTAGAGATTCAGCTTACTGCTAAGCGTAATTTTCTTTTCACTGTCTTTAAATGCCATGTTGAAAAACCATGACATTAAGAGTACTTCAGCTGGGGTTCTTTTTGTTTGTATTCTGCCAAGCAATCCATTAAGTCCTATGCTTTTCTCAGCAGCAAAATGAAGAGTAGAACATCTTTTTTTCCCTTTTGTTCACTATTTATGAAAAATCAGATGTTCTTATAATTAAGAGGCACTAGAACAGTGGAGCCTAAGCCAAGCTGCCACCATGATTCACAGCAAAAAAAGTAGGGGCTTGCAACACAGGTATTGTACTCCATAAAAACAGCCTGTTACACAGCTCACAATCAGCTCTCGTGCTTGCACAGTCAAGGATGTATAAGCCCATGTTTGACCCTAGTTTAGTGGCAGACTAAGACTACACACGTGGTTAGGTACTCAGGTGACACAGGGCAGTTGTTAAAATCCTTGAGCATCTCTGGAAGGGAATCAAACCAGGTGACCTGAAGGTGCTATGCAGAGAGTGTCTTCCTGGAACAATAGCCTCTTCCCAGAGACAAGCTTTTATTCTTTAACTTACCTCACTAGTTTATTCCTCAACAGCTTCTTCAGATAGAGGAGCCTTAAGCAGCTCCTCTTGAGCTCTTTAGCTTGAGAGAAAAGGATGCCAGCTATCCTCAAATCCAACAGTGATCCCTCCATCAAAACCTGTTTAACACAAGTTAATTCATGTTTATTCATGGGCCACACAGGTCTATCGTAGCAAAACACTTCGTGCCTGTAGCACAGTGGTTACTTTGGTTTTCATAAAACAGAAAAAAAAAATCACAATCAGTTTAATTAAATGGTAAGATTTATCCTTTTCTCAAGAATTAAAGGGGTTTCAAATATGGTGGTGAAACCAGACTTTTCTAGATCTCAGAATAAATGAAGCCAAGGCCTTGGAGACAACTATTCTTGGAATCTCCCCACCAAAAAATAAGGAAAAATATGTGGGCAATTCTCTGATAAGAGATCAGAGTTCAGATCTGATAGAGCAAACAGACAATTTTTTGTTCCTTCTCAAAAAATAAGGGGGACAATCTGTTCAGGATTCCTCAAAAGATTTGTGCAAGAACTAACTTATTTCAGAAACAGAATGGTAATTAGTATCCCTCTTCTCAAGCATCTCTTTTGCTTTCCCAGGTAATGTATTTTTAAGCACAGTATTGATTAGCTTTGATTTAATGCAAGTTTTCCTGCGACTACTCACCCATAACAATGAAGATTTTTCCTCCTCAAATGCAAATAAGCAGCAACATCGTTTTAAAGCAGTAGGTAGAGGCCATATGGTGACTTGTACCTGGAATTTAACAGTTTAGAAGTTAAAAAAAATATGATTTATTCTTAATAAAACCAAATTTAAGTACTCCTTTTATTATACCTACTTTTCTAATTCCCTCCCTGACTTTCATACTAATAAAGGCTGTAGGTACCTAAACTGGGCAGCTGCCTGGAGACACAAAGTACGCTCATAACCAAGTTACAGTGGTAAATATCAACCATATTTCATCTGAGACTGTGTGAAAGAAACACCTAGTTTCCCTGTCCCAAGCAACCTTTTGCATTTCTTTTAGAGCACCGAACAGTTTGCATTTTGTTAAAACTGGTGCCATTAATGGAGGGAAATGAGTGCTGCTCACTAAGCATGATTTCTAGTACAATTTGTCTGTCACTGTATCAAATTCATATCACAATGAAAAATGAGTGGCATAGATTAGTTTTGCACTGGAGACTTTTTGCAAGCTATTTCATTCCTGTGCTCTGAAAATGTTTGTAATTAAATCTGGTGGACACAAGATATTACTTAACATTAGGCTCCCACAACACAGAGTTCCTGAGAAAGGACAGAACAGCAGATACTCCCATTTCAGGCTTCTTTTGCTTCTCAATGAATAGTGACAAAAGTTTGTTATTGCACAAGTACCATTTATTTGATGAATCCAGACTCTGGTTCAGTCTGTCCTCACATCAGGCACCCAGCCATTGCAAGGCTGTGTAGCACAGAGAAAGGTGATACAGGAGGTAGGATGCCATCACTGTGCCAGCTAGTTAGTGCAAGGATACTCTACAGCTAAAATACAGGCAATAAAAGATCATGTCTACCTTCTACCTCTTCTGGCAAGGACCCTTATGAGATTAGGTCCTGTTCATTTTCTGTTTAGCTGGCTTGCTGTTACACACTTAGCAAGCAGAAGAAAGGGACAACAATTTAAAGCCTTGGTTGATAGATTGGAAAGGTCTTGTTTAGTTGGTTTTATTCCGCCTCCCACCACCCCAAGAATAGCTCTCTCTGCCTCTGCCATCCAGTTTCTCCATCTCTTTCTTTAATGCCAACCACAGAGTAAGAAAGGAGTATAACGGGGAGAGATCTGGAAGTTCCTACAAACCAAAACCTTTTGCTAAATCTGTCTCCTCATTCCCAATTTCTGTGAGTACATGCTGAGTCCAACATGAGGACAAAGAAGCATCTAGAAAACACAATATTACTTCACAGCCTTTGAGTCAGTTTTTCAACTCTTTTCTTTGTGTGAAAGAGTTCAATGAACCTAAAAGAGCATTTCTTATTAGAAATTTTAAGAAGTGCTTAAAAAACCCACAGTGGTGTAAGGACAGGAATCAGAACTCTGCATGATAGATATACAAAATAATTTAATGCAGGAGCTGATAACACAGACTTACTTTTTATTCCACAGCTTGTCTTTGCTTTCTTTCCTTACGATCTCCTGTGTGTCGTAAATATTCATGGTACTCTTCCAGTGGTGAGGTTGCCGTGGCAGTATGGACAGCAGCCCTTGCCTGCAAAAGAAAGTGAGCTTTTATTTAGGCCATGAATATCCTATGCCATTTAAAGATGCCAGGTTGTTTTGGTGGGGTTTTTTTGGTTGGTTTTTTTTTAAGGGATATGTGTTTTAGAAAATATGCTTCCTTGCTCAAAATGCTAGGCAACTTCATAGTGCCTCACAGGGAGGAAATATAACTAATAGTCATTTTTTTAAATGTGATAACTGGCACATGAGTAGCAATAGTGCCTCATGCAGTATAGTTGCTGGTATTTCAAAAGGTAACTGTGTAAGCATGGATATCTATAAGGCACACTGCTGTCTGCATGTTATTTGAAAGTTACTGTGGTTTTGTGTGGGGTTTGGTTTTTTTTTTTGAGCTTTTATCTTCTCTGTAAAAGCAACAGTTTGACTGTAAAGCAGAGCTTGGCAGGCAATTTAGCTTACCAGTGACAAAATTGTGGTCTCTTATAATGTCTGTTAAAAGAGAAAAGAAAACATGGAGATAAATTCTAAAATCCCGTGGCTCTTTGTGAAAACACAACTATGCAAGAGAAGCAGACAATGAATTTCTACCAAATCATTTGCTACTGAAATTTCCTTGAGCAATGTATCTAGATTATCCATTGTCACCTCAAACACAGGTTCATAGGGTCACAGGTTAACCCAGGTTGGAAGGAACCTGAGATCATCCAGCCCAACCTCCTGCTAAAGCAGAGGCAGCTATGAACATGAAGGTTTTAAAAAACAAATCTCCCAATTCTTTTTGTTTATATCTTAAGCACCACTTACAATTAGAAAGCAACCTCCTTCTCATCAAGCTTTTGAAACCAATTACATCTTAATTTTTTTCCCCATTTTTTAAATACAAGGGTATTTATTTAAAGGTGACAGAACATGAAGCTTTCCCATCATCTAGTACTGCGTGAAGAAGGCAGGGAAAGAAAAACCTTTCTTGGTAAATTGAGAGATTAGCACATACAAGAGAGGACATGTGGTGACAATGGAAGTGCCAACATCTGACTTGTGCCAGTTAACTCCAGGGAAAAAAGATAAAAACTACTATTGCCTTCAACAGAGTTATGGGTTTACCATAAGGAATTCCAATGATTTAAGCCCAGACTAAGTGAACTCATAATCAATCTTTTAAATCTAGTCGAGAGGAGTATTGGGGAGAGGTAGTGTTGACCAGTAATTATAGTTTAACTGAGACAATATTATGAACAAGAAGTAGCAGAAGAACTGAGAAAAAACATTTCTCCCCCAACCCAAACCTCCCTCAAACCAAAATCTTTACTTGCAGGTCTGACTTTGTTTGACATGCTGTTGTTCACATGTGGCAAACTTGACTTTAAGCCCAGGAGGGCTTAAGAGTTCCCAGGAAAGAGAGTGGCTCAACAACAGCATAATAAAAAAGCTGAGAAAGTCCACATCCTGTGCTGAGCTTTGAATCAAATGTCTACTCAGGGAGTGAGCTAATGCACAACACGATGAAGTAGGAAGTTGCTAATGGCGGACAAGCTCCAAATTGAATCGTTACTGGGGACTCTCAGGTGCCTATCAGATGAAAAAATAATTGCAGCAAAGGAAAATATAAGAAAACATCAGAAAAAAAGCCTATTCTTATGGTCTATTGGATGCGGAACAGTCTCCCTAGTGACGAGCATTTGCCTCGTCTTGAGTCACTTTTCCAAAGCTTTGTTAAATCAATTGTAAATACACCTCCTAAAAAAACAGAATTGCATTGGCAGGGGAAAGACATGGTGATCCAAAGGGTCTTTTCTATCTCTAATTACCATGACCTCAGCTGGACATGCCCAAAAACTTTTAGAGAGGAATGTGTGTTAACACTTACATGAGGACATGGGCCCCTGGGGAGATGAATGCATAATTGCTCCAGCAAAGAAACATCATGTAACTAGTCAGGAATGAAAAGATATTGTACACAGAGCCAGTATTTGTCCAGTTGGGCAATTTCTTCTCTCTTTTTTTTTTTTTAAATTGC
Source organism: Morus bassanus (assembly GCA_031468815.1). Classification (NCBI taxonomy): domain Eukaryota; kingdom Metazoa; phylum Chordata; class Aves; order Suliformes; family Sulidae; genus Morus; species Morus bassanus. Next base: position 71,746,629 of record CM062567.1, read on the forward strand.
CATCAGCAGTCTTCCAATGTAAGCCAGGTGAGCAATTTCAACTAGGTTTTCTATCCCAGTTAGCAACGAACCTCCCAGATTTCAATTCTTTTTAAAGTTCAAATTAGCAGTTTAATTCAGCAGTATTTTATAATAAAATTTTAAAAATTTGTATCATTACTAGATAAGCAAATGTTTGTTTTGGGAAGAAATTGCAGCATGTTTCAGATATTCTCTTCACTGAGTACGCCTGCCCTCGAAAAATCAATGACTGTAGTAATAATTAGGGCTGATTGAACTCTTATTGTTAACACTACTTAAACCAAAAAGAAATTTTCAAGCAGCATTATAAATATTTATATGCTCTCTGCTGGAAAATTTTTAGCTGCAAAAAAAGCTTTTGGAAAGAGTATTTCCATTTCTGCTTAGTTTTGAAATAATGATGAAATTTTTTTAAAATACAAAATTGTTACCAAAGGCTTTCAGCAACATTATATGTCAGTTTTTTGTTTACAGCTTTCAATTCAACAGGCACATAAAAATGTCATAAGAGATTAAAAAAACAACAACAAACTTCAAACCACATCCATTAAACATTTCCTGAGAGGGAAAAGGAATTACTGATATTTTTATTGTTTTATTTTTAATAAGAAAGCAAAACTGCTTTGTTTCAACAGCAAGTTCTGAGGACTTGTCAGAACAAACATTACTAAAGTACTAAAGTGGTGATAGTTGACTGCAATTAGATTCAGCATTCTTACCTGAGGAGCTTACAGTATAATCAATGTAAACCCATGTGCTTAAACCAAATCAAAGGATTAACATAAAAATCATCATGGGAGCATATAACCATGCCAGACCGTAGGCATACTACATCTCTGGGATTTAGTACCTGAGGCAAAGACCTCTAAGTCTAAAATCAGGGAAAGATTTTTTACTTTTAAGGTCTTTCCCTGCCCCCCCCAAAACCTGCCCACCAACGTCAAGGTAGCATTCAGCCCTAAAACTTGCTGAGACTCAGAGGACTGGAAAAGGGCATACCTGGGGACATAAACCTCTGGCTCTTGGTATCAGCTTTGTCAGTGCTGAAGATAAATATCTGAAGAGAACAAAATTTACAGTTTGGGATTTTTCTGGTGTTAAAACAATAAAGGAAAACACTCCTGCTTAGTGCTCCACAGTGATACGACTTTTTAGTCACTAAAAACATTCAAATTGCCTTAAAAGCTATGATGGGGAAAGGCTACATTTCAAAGAAAGATTAGGGTATGAACTTTTACCCAAACTCTGAGGGAGGTGGAGATTTTTTATCATCATCATCATCACTTTGTTATTGACTTGAGATTAGCCTTAACAACAAGAGCTATTTTTGAAACTGAAACATGAGTGAAAAATGCTTGGGTAGTGAGCCAAGGTTTCCTAGGGCACTGTTCCATAGCTAGGTTTTTAAACATTCTAGAAAACACTTCAAAAATATAATTGTTTTAACTCTTTTTTTTGTTGTTGTTGTGTTGTTTTGTTTTGTTTTGTTTTGTTTTGTTTTGTTTTGTTTTGTTTTGTTTTGTTTTGTTTTGTTTTGTTTTTAAAGAGGCAATATACACTGTTAGCTGCAGTGCAACACTCCTCGATAAAGCTGAACCACAGCTGGGAGAAGATGCGCATTTGCAGCTGAACACAGGCAGGGCATCCCCAGCTCCAGAATCAGGGGCTGCACACCTCTGGTACCCTGCAGAGGAAACACAGCCCTGCCAGAAGCACCTTGTTTCTGTGCCTCAGGACACTCTTCACGCTCCAGGTGAGTGAAAGGCCTGCAGTCAGGTACCCACCCAACCATGCTCTTTTAGGGTCACTAACTACTTAGCAGTGCCTCTACTCCCAGCTATGCAGCCCAAGTAGGAGTGCAATAGGTGGAATAAATTACTCCTTTCCTCTCTTTTCCCTAAGAGACTCTTGACAACTCTATGATCTGGAGCTTATGCTTTAAATTGGCCAGCCTATACCCACTAAAAGCACAGTGTTTTGTTTTTTTTTTAAAGTCACCATAGGCCTATATGCTGCAGAGACTTCATGTCTATACTCATACATGTAAGTATCACCATACATATGCATATGCTCCCTACACACTGGGTTTCCATACAAGCAATGCTCTTATAAAATATAGCTAGACTGTGTTTCTTAAAAATACCAAGCTGATTAGACTGCACAGGATAGACACATATCAGCAAGGAATTTAAGTACGTACTCCACCTTTAACTCATCGAAAACAACATGCATGCAGCTGAATATGCATTTACCCATCTTACTAAATTGGGAACTGCAAGATTTGCAAGGAACTGCTACAAAGTAAATCAGGAACTTACTGTTCTGTTTTCTCAACTGGGAATACGTAGTTAAAGTTTGCAATGACAGTTTAATGAATGTAAGAGGAAATAAATGTTTTTCTGTGCCATTATAAAAATTCTCATGGATTGAAAAAAAATACAATTGACATTTTTTCTGAGATGGTTAAGGAAATAAGAGTTTTTCTTATCAGCAGAATGTGATTTTTAGAGTGTCATTCCTCTTTGCAGAGAAGATAGCAGGCACCTGCTCTTAAAAATTTAACATAGCTTTACTTATGTCCTTAATTAAGATAATTAAGTGCATATTGGATTAATAATGTTGTTCTATAGGGATCCTGCCAAGCTTACAAATGTCTTAATGTCTACAGTATTACCGTTCAAGAACTACCTTGACAGTTTGGCAATAAATTCCTAAAAAGGGATTATTTTTTTTTTTCTTCCTCTCAAAACTGAATTCTCAAAAAAAAACCTCCAAACCAACCCCCCCCAAACACACACACACCCCTCCCCCTCCTCCAGCATCTGCCCAGCTGTATATTGGAAATAAATTATGAATTTGCACTTTGCAAAGCACAAATTCAGCCAGTGTTTTGGAATCTGGGATTTTATGCGTTGCCCTTTGTGCACCACTGGAGTCCTCTGCACCTGTTTCATACTGTACATATTTGGAATTTTTCTGTATTCTTCGTCATTTCAAAGACAGGAACATAAACATCTCCGCTTTTCCTGAGATGACTGTCTGTGTGTGTGCGTATATACATCACTGAAACTTCCTAGACTCAGATACTGTTTTCTCTTGCCAGACACCCCTGTGGGTCTTCCTGAACAGCAGGCACTTTTTCAATAGCAACTTGGAGCTACTGAGGGAGAATAGAAGGTCATTTTCTAAGACAGGATGCCAAGAGGACAGGAATTGAATGGTGCTGGCTGGCCACGAGACGCCATGCAAATCAAGAATGCAGTGTGGTCCCCAGGGAAATAGTTCATGAGCCTGGAGTATATGATAAACCTGCAACTAAAGCCTTCTTAAGCAACTGCGATAACAATGTGTCACATTCCAGAGGAGTCGAAAACAAAGGTTGCAGAAGTCCTTGCAAAGCAGCACTCCCTTAGACATCTGTGCTTTCAAGGAAACAAAAAGATTTGGCAAGTTTTGTCACTTCTGGCTATTTTCTGAAAACAAAACAGAACAGTTTAGAGTTAGTCCTTCTCAAAACCCCTAAGTAAATGACAGCAGAAAGTAGTTGTAAGAATCTTTAACCTTTAACAGGTTAAAAAAATAAATATGCATGTGTACCCACAATGTATTAAAAGTAAAGTAAATGCCACAATAAGGAGGTGGTAAACTGATATTTCTGTAGTATATTACAGGTAGCTATTATCTGAATGTAGCATTAGCCACCAGCTAGGAAGATTAAACCCATCTCTTTAAATTGGCTTTCTTACCCTTTTCATTTAGGCATTGTACTAGTTTTATAGGTAAGTAGTCACTTCATTGCTGCTCATGAATTGAGCATAAACAGTCTGAGATACTTACTTGCAATTCTATCATTTGCCATTGTTCAGTGACTAGTCTGTGCAAACAAACAGGTCATCATAAGATGACCTCAGCGAGTATTTGTTATTCACTATTAATTATTGATGCTTGTTCACTGGCCAAGTCCCACAGGCTGCGGGAGAGGGAGATAAGGAATGGGAGACCAAACAAAACACCCTTGACTAACGCGACAGATAAAGTTCTGCCGTGCAGGTATGAAAGATGTGATGCAGCACGAGACTTCACAGGAGAAGCATAACTCACAGTGTCCTTCTGAGAATCGAGGAGGGAGAGATCAAGAGTGCCCCAGAATTCAGAAAGCAACTACATTGTACTTTTCTGATCCAGATCAAGCTTACTAACTCATTCTGCTTTCAACCTTGAAGTTTGCTGCTTCTTTCAGATCTGAAGCACCCAACAACTCATTTCCTTCTTGGTTCCAAATATTCCTGCCAATAGCAGTACAAACAACAGAGATTTTTGCGGCGTTGCTTTGTAAAAATTCTTTGATATCATCAAACATCACTTCTCCCTCACAGAGTATCACAGTGCACCTCACAATACACCACTTCAACAGTGGGATAAAGGCCTTCATGCCAAGGCCTAAAGCTGGAGATGATTAGCTGAATTGTAAAAAAAAAAAAAAATCAAAATAAAAAGCAGGGAATAAGAGCAGAAAAGTAGTTTGGAAAAAAGCACCCAAATTATTCTATTCCAGGTAGGAAAGCTGTATACCAAAAAAGAAAGCTCTGAGAAGATTACCAAGAGAACAGCTAAGCTATCTGTATCAAGGCTATGTCTTTCACAGAGGCCCCCAAGAATTAGTAGAGTTATTAAGTAAGGCTAAGGTAGGCATTGCCCCCTTATTTCTCAAGGGCATCCAGAATTTATGCATGGGTGAGTACAAAACACACATCCACAGCAGAAAACAGCTACAAAGAGACCCTCTAGAAAACGATCTGCTGTGCAAGGGTATAGCACCATACGACCAGCAAAAGCATCAAGGTTCAAATACAGGTAGGTGTCCTGTACAATAACTTCCATTTCTGGCACTGTTTCTTAAGGCATCTTTTTGCCTGGCTGTCAGTGTTGCTGTTTAAACAGTGCTCTATTTCCAACTCCAGTTGCATGACATTCTCTCACATACCTTGGAGCGCACTGTTTAGACCACCATATTTTAGAAATTAAATAAAGATTAACAAGTTACTAGTCATTCCTGTCTTGCAAGGACTGAAAATTATCCTCAAGCACACCAGCAGCTTCTAATTAAGAACACAGAAAGTGTCAACCTGATCAGAGAAAGCACTAAAAATACTATTTAACAACTCCAATTTGTCTGCATAACTGTCTCCTGAAGAAAAACCCGAAGGTTGCCATTAATTTTACTTTCTGTTTTCAGAAGTGCATTTAAGACAATGAGCCCTTTGCTTCACTGGTAATCCACATACTGACAAAGCTTTCCCCTTCTCCTCTGCCCCCATCTGTGCTTCTGAAGAAATGCAGAGCCATAAAAATAAAAAGATGTTGTAATGTCAATCATTCACTTCCATAGACTGTTTCTTCCCTTCCTCCCAAATAACATCCCTTTGCAGTAGTACATCCACTCTCGATAGACAGAAAAAGCTGTCCATCTAATGGACAGTTAAGAGCGCTACATGGTGTTCTGGTTTTGGCTGGGATAGAGTTAAATTTCTCCATAGTAGCTAGCATGGGGCTGTGTTTTGTATTTGTGCTGGAAACAGTGTTGGTAACACAAGGATGTTTTAGTTACTGCTGAGCAGTGCTTACACAGAGTCAAGGCCTTTGCTGCTGCTCACCCCACCCCACCAGCGAGCAGGCTGGGGGTGCACAAGAAGCTGGGAGGGGACACGGCTGGGACAGCTGACCCCAACTGACCAGAGGGATATCCCATACCATATGATGACATGCCCAGCATATAAAGCTGGGGGAAGGAGGAGGAAAGGGAGGACCTACAGAGTGATGGCATTTGTCTTCCCAAGTAACCGTTACGTGTGATGGAGCCTTGCTTTCCTGGAGATGGCTGAACACCTGCCTGCCGATAGGAAGGAGTGAATGAATTCCTTGTTTTACTTTCCTTGCATGTGTGGCTTTTGCTTCACCTATTAAAGTGTCTTTATCTCAGCCCATGAATTTCCTTATTTTTACTCTTCCAACTCTCGTCCCCATCCCACGGTGGGGGCAGTGAGTGAGCAGCTGTGTGGTGCTTAGTTGCTGACAGGGGCTAAACCACAACAGTCCTGGGGCTTAAAGTGTTCAAGATAACAGGTTTGACTGGAATGTGCTAGATCAAATTTATAGCAGTTATTGCTGTTTAGCTATTAATGGGCAGGCTCCTGTGCTTGCCATGGGGCTTGCTTGCCTTACTGTGCATAACAGTCTAGTGATCATTAGTGGTTGCTTTTTGCTTTCATTGCTTGCTGTACTGCCATACTGCTGATCATCTCACTCTGCTGTGCCTGGGAACGTTGTGATAGCAGCAATGGCCGTGTGCCTGGGCACGTTGTGATAGCAGCAATGGCCGTGTGCCTGGGCTGGCAGATGGCCAGGTCATCGCTGCTGTTTCTGTGCTGCTGTACTGGACAGGCTGGAACGCCAGTGTGAACTTGAGTCAAAGGGACTGTGACCTGTGGATGAGTCCGTGTAGGAGCAGGACACCCTGAAAGTGTCTGTGGCTGTAAGTCCACACCAGAGCAGGTACATCTCAAAGCATCTGTGGCCATGGTTATCTCTGTGCCACAGCAGGTGTAGCTCTGAAGGGATTGTGGCCCAAGTATAAGTCCACACTGGAGAAGGTATGCCTCAAAGCATCTGTGGCTGTGGATAAGTCCATGCTGCAGCAGATATACCTTAAAGCATCAGTGGCTGTGCATGAGGTCATGCTGGAGCACCTCAAAGCGTGTGGCCATGGATAAACCTACAACACAGCACGTACACCCCTGGAGGGACTGCAGCCGTGGGTAAGGCTGCACTTATATCAAAGGATAGGAAGGGGGGTGGGTGGGTAATGAGGATGTATTGGATAGTGAGACCTGAGCACAATGTAAATGGTGTAGAATAAGTGGTGGAGAATGTGCTGGTTTTCACTGGGGTAGAGTTAATTTTCTCCATAGTAGCTAGCATGGGGCTGTGTTTTGGATGTATGTTGGAAACAGTGTTGGTAACACAAGGATGTTTTAGTTACTGCTGAGCAGTGCTTACACAGACTCAAGGCTTTTGCTGCTTCTCACCCCACCCCACCAGCGAGCAGGCTGGGGTGCACGAGGAGGTGGGAAGGGACATGACTGGGACAGCTGACCCCAGCTGACCAGAGGGATATCCCACACCATATGATGACATGCCCAGCATATAAAGCTGGGGGAAGGAGGAGGAAAGGGAGGACCTTCAGATTGATGGCATTTGTCTTCCCAAGTCACTGTTACACATGAGGAGCCCTGCTTTCCTGGAGATGGCTGAACACCTGCCTGCTAATGGGGAGGAGTGAATGAATTCCTTGTTTTGCTTTGCTTGTGCATGTGGCTTTTGCTTTACCTATTAGCCCCAACAGATATGGTGCTCTGGAACTTGAGGGCCAGGCAAATGAGGACATAGGCAAAGGTCAATCCGGGGAGTTGCTTAGGGAGAGTCGGTCAGCCCCATGTATTATGACCGCCTCTGTTAAGAAGAAAAGGAAGGTAATTGTTGTAGGCGATTCCCTTCTGAGGGGGACAGAGGGCCTAATATGCTGACCAGACCCACCCCACAGGGAAGTCTGCTGCCTCCCTGGGGCCCGGGTCAGAGATGTTACTAAGAAACTCCCTGATCCGGTATGGCCCTCTGATTACTATCCGCTATTGGTTATGCAGGTGGGCAATGATAAGGTTACGGAGAGCAGTCCAAGAGTGATCAAAAGGGACTTCAGGGCACTGGGGTGATTGGTTGAAGGATCAGGAACACGGGTAGTGTTTTCCTCAATCGCGTCAGTGGCAGAGAAGAATACTGAAAAGAACAGAAAAACTCATCTGATTAACACGTGGCTCAGAGGCTGGTGCCATCGGAGGAATTTTGGATATTTGGTCAGGGGGAGGTTTATATGGCACCAGGCCTGCTGGCGGCAGACGGCGTTCACCTGTCTCAAAGAGGGAAAAGGATTCTTGCACATGAGTTGGCGGGGCTCATAGAGAGGGCTTTAAACTAGGTTTGAAGCGGGAAGGGGATATAGCCAGGCCCACTAGAGAGGAGCCTAGGGATAGCATGCCAAGGTGGGGGGTGAAATTGATAGCCCAGCTCAAGTCCATCTACACCAATACACACAGCACAGACAACAAACAGGAGGAGCTGGAAGCCATTGTGCTGCAGGACAGCAATGACTTAGTCACCATCACAGAGACATGGTGGGATGACTCTTATGACTGGAGTGCTGCAATGGATAGCTATAAGCTCTTCAGAAGGGATAGGCAAGGAAGGAGAGGCGGTGGGGTGGCTCTGTGTGTTAGGGAGTGTTTCAATTGTATAGAGCTTAGCGATTGTGATAAGGTTGAATGCTTATGGGTAAGGATGATGGGGAAGGCCAACAAGGCAAATATCCTGCTAGGAGTCTGTTATAGACCACCCAACCAGGAAGAAGAGGTAGACGAAGCATTTTACAGGCAGCTGGCGGAAGTATCACAATCTGTTGCCCTTGTTCTAGTGGGGGACTTCAGTCTACCAGATGTCTGCTGGAAATACAACACAGCACAGAAGAAACAGTCTAGGAGGTTCCTGGAGTGTGTGGAAGATAACTTCCTGACACAGCTGGTAAGTGAGCCTACCAGGGGAGGTGCCTCGCTTGATCTGCTGTTCACAAAGGATTGGTGGGAGATGTGGTGGTCGGAGGCCATCTTGGGATTAGCGACCACGATATGATTGAGTTCTCAATTCACGGTGAAGTAAGAAGCGGGGGTCAGCAGAACCACTACCATGGACTTACAGAAGGCAGACTTTGGCCTGTTTGGGACACTGGTTGGGAGAGCCCCTTGGGAGGCAGTCCTGAAGGGCAAAGGGGTCCAGGAAGGTTGGGCATTCTTCAACAGGGAAGTCTTAAAGGCGCAGGAGCAGGCTGTCCCCATGTGCTGCAAGACAAACCGGTGGGGAAGATGATAGGCCTGGCTGAACCGGGAGCTTTTGCTGGCACTCAGGGGAAAAAAAAAAAAAAAAAGAAAAAAGAAAAGAAATAGTTTACCACTTTTGGAGGAAGGGGCAGGCATCTCAAGAAGAGTACAGAGACCTCCTTAGGTCTTGCAGAGAGAAAATTAGAAGGGCAAAAGCCCAGCTAGAACTCAACCTGGCAACTGTTGTAAGGGACAACAAAAAATGTTTTTACAAATACATTAACAACAAAAAGAGAACCAAAGAGAATCTCCATCCTCTATTGGATGCGGAGGGGAACATTGCCACCGAGGATGAGGAAAAGGCTGAGGTACTTAATGCCTTCTTTGCCTCAGTCTTTAACCGTCAGACCAGTTATCCCCAGGGTATTCAGCCCCCTGAGCTGGAAGGCAGGGATGGGGAGCATAATAAACCCCCCATAATCCAGGAGGAAGCAGTTTATGACCTGCTGCACCACCTGGACACTCACAAGTCTATGGGGCCGGATGGGATCCACCCGAGAGTACTGAGGGAGCTGGCGGAGGAGCTCGCCAAGCCACTCTCCACCATTTATCAGCAGTCCTGGTTAACAGGGGAGGTCCCAGACGACTGGAGGCTTGCCGATGTGACGCCCATCTACAAGAAGGGCCAGAAGGAGGATCCGGGGAACTACAGGCCTGTCAGCCTGACCTCGGTACTGGGGAAGTTTATGGAGCAATACATCTTGAGTGAGCTCACCAGGCACATGCAGGACAACCAGGGGATGAGGCCCAGCCAGCATGGCTTCATGAAAGGCAGGTCCTGCCTGACCAACCTGATCTCCTTCTATGGCCAGGTGACCCACCTAGTGGATGAGGGAAAGGCTGTGGATGTTGTCTGCCTGGACTTTAGCAAGGCCTTTGACACAGTCTCCCACAGCATCCTCCTAGAGAAGCTGGGAGCTCATGGCTTAGCCAGGTGTACTCTTCGCTGGGTAAAAACTGGCTGGATGGCCGAGCCCAGAGAGTTGTGGCGAATGGAGCTAAATCCAGTTGGTGGCCAGTCACGAGCGGTGTTCTGCAGGGCTCAGTGTTGGGGCCAGTCTTGTTTAGTATCTTTATCAACGATCTGGACAAGGGGATCGAGTGCACCCTCAGTAAGTTTGCAGACGACACCAAATTGGGTGGGAGTGTCGATCTGCTCGAGGGTAGGAAGGCTCTGCAGAGGGATCTGGACAGGCTGGATCGATGGCCTGAGGTCAATTGTATGAGGTTTAACAATGCCAAGTGCTGGGTCCTGCACTTGGGTCACAACAACCCCATGCAACGCTACAGGCTTAGGGAAGAGTGGCTGGAAAGCTGCCTGGCTGAAAAGGACCTGGGGGTGCTGGTTGACAGCCAGCTGAACATGAGCCAGCAGTGTGCCCAGGTGGCCAAGAAGGCCAACAGCATCCTGGCTTGTACCAGGAATAGTGTGGCCAGCAGGAGCAGGGAAGTGATTGTCCCCCTGTACTCGGCACTGGTGAGGCCGCACCTTGAATATTGTGTTCAGCTTTGGGCCCCTCACTACAAGAAGGACATTGAGGTGCTGGAGCGTGTCCAGAGAAGGGCAAAGAAGCTGGTGAAGGTTCTGGAGAGCAGGTCTTGTGAGGAGGGGTTGAGGGAGCTGGGGTTGTTTAGCCTGGAGAAGAGGAGGCTGAGGGGAGACCTTATTGCTCTCTACAACTACCTGACAGGAGGTTGTCGTGAGGCGGGTGTTGGTCTCTTCTCCCAAGTCACTAGCGACAGGATGAGAGGAAATGGCCTCAAGCTGCACCAGGGGAGGTTTAGATTGGATATTGGGAAAAATTTCTTTACTGAAAGAGTGGTCAGGCACTGGAACAGGCTGCCCAGAGAGGTGGTGGAGTCACCATCCCTGGAGGGGTTCAAAAAACATGTAGACGTGGCACTTCAGGGCATGGTTTAGGAGATGTCCTAGTGTTGGTTTGACGGTTGGACTTGATGATCCTAGAGGTCTTTTCCAGCCTTAATGATTCTATGATTCTAGTAAGCATTACCTTTATCTCAGCCCATGAGTTTCCTTCTTTTTACTCTTCCAATTCTCTCCCCCATCCCACTGTGGGGGAGTGAGCGAGCAGCTGTGTGGTGCTTAGTTGCAGGCTGGGGTTAAACCATGACACATGGTTTGGGAAATCAGGACATTTTGTTGTTTCCATTACTAGAGAAAATGCAGTTCTTGCAAGTACCTGAGCTGTGCAAAAGTCACAGGTCTCCTTTCCTCCATCCCATGCCCACTACACAACTCCTGAGCATTCAGCTGGTTTTCCACCGAAGTTCAGATCTCCAGGTGATTCTTCCTCTGAGTCTCACACACACCAGAGATAAATATGAATCCTGGGTTGGGATTTGCAGCCTGAATTTTCCCCAGCATTCAGGGTTGTTCACATTTAATTTTCCAATTCAGACTCATCTACAGAGATTAATACCTTTGGGAAATACAAGAATAGCACATTAGAAAGGTGATACAGAGCCTGCAAACAAAAAAATAGATTAATTTTCTATGCAGATACTGCTTATAGCTGAACATATGTATTCATCACAAATCTGTAATAGACTGGACTCTTGGTTTCTACTTCCTCATACTCAAAAACCTCCTACACAATTATTTACTATATGATTCTTTCCTTCCTACCCACCCCAGCCACTGCCCTTCCTGGTAGTGCACCAGTTTTGTTATTGTTCAAAGATGAAAAACAAAAAGCTATCCCAGGAACTCACTCTGGCAAAGCTTAACCTAAAATGATTAATTTAAGAGTGAAAAGGCCCAGTACAAGGGCCTTGAAGCAGGACTGGTAGCCCTCATACAGCACAGAAAGCTGCATGCACCACCCTTCTTTCCACTTGCTTTACAGTTATAGAGCCAACAGTCCTGCCAGTACAGAAGGCTGATCACATTCAAGAAAGTTAGAGATACACAGTTACGATTAACTTCCAGGCAAGTAACAATGAGGTTGCCATGAGGATGCTGTGGGGTTTGAAAATAAAAAGAGGGGTGAACCATTCAATCATGAACATAAGGGATGCTTCCCTCCCACGTAGCCTCAACACACAGCTAAAGATTTTCTCTATTTATACAATTTGTGAAACAATTTCACTGGGCATTTACAGCTTCTGTAAAGCCACCTACAAAATGAAACTGAATAACAAAGTTCTGATTATTTGTACCAACTGGAGACCTGCTCCCCCAAGGATCATTTGCACACTAAAAATTTCACTGTTGAAATTTCACACTTCCCTTTTAAGCTTACAACATCAACGCCCTGGTGCTTTGGTTTTTTATAATTTTTTTTTAAGAAGATAAGCGCTCACTGCATGGAATTGAATTAGCCTTCATTCAAAACATGTTTTGCAAAAAGGTTTGATTTCATTCAGTGCCAACCAGAAGACAGACAGTAATCTTATTTATGACGGCTGGATCCATTGTTTAGGTTTAATTAGGTGATTGTTAGACTTCCCATTTCTGTTATTGCAGATCCTTAATTCTTTTCCTAACGTGATGTGGTTTAAAAAAACGTTTTCCAAAGAAAGCAGAAGACATTTCTCTTCATCCTAATTATTCAGGAAATTAAAAACATGCCAATTTTTTTTTCAGCTAATTAGCTTGAAATACCTTGTTTCTCACTGCCAGAACTGACCTGTAACATCTTTCTCTCTCTCAATCACCAGCTGCTCATTCGCTTCCTTTCACCATCCTACATCACTCAGCAACTTTTTCCACAGGACGTTTCCTCTCACCAGCTGTTCATTTGGCCATAAGAAAACATATCCTAATGGACTCATTGAGCTTTTCTCTCTCCAGATATCAGCATAGCAAACTACTGTTGATGGCAGAAGTAGCTTCTGGAGGAATAGAAGTTGCTGCTTCATGCAAGTGAAAGGGAGTAGGGGTGTGCAACATGCCACCACACTGCAGGCACAGGTAGGCAGGATGCTGAACAGCTACGACTTCATTTTCACTGGATTCTTTAAATATTGTGATCATGGGGAGGGGAAAAAAAGAGGTGAAAAGGTTTAGGACTTTGTCATCACTGCTTTAGGCAGTAATTAGTGTGATCAAACACTTTTTGGAAGTTATCTGGGTTTGGAAGACATTTCTGCCCGGACCATATAGGACCCATCAATTAGATTATCCACATACTGACCTTTAACACACCAATTTTAGAGGTTAGTTTTAACAACACTTGTCTACATATAATCTAGGTTAACCGTTCCCACCTAACTGTATAGGGACCCTCTTACTTCAGAATTAATGACTTTTTAACCTTAATTTCACATTATGGAAAACATCCACATGAAGCCAGGCCCTGCACATCTTACCTTGCAAGCCTCTCTGGTTTTTTGAAGTGTTTGAGCACCTGTCCATATGCAATTTGTTTATATAGTCATTGCTTATGGTATGTTTTATCTTTCATCAGAGCCTGAACTGCTATCACAAGAGTAGTGATTTAAAACTAAATTGACCCCTTCTTTTGACATTGGATCAATGCACTCATGAAGTGTACAGCAACAAAGAATTATGGGTGAAATGCATTTACTAGTGTATGGTTTGCTTTTACTGCTGCTTCAGTGAAACATGGAGTGCATACTTAAAGTCAGTGGCATGAAACATCTATCCAAAGTATTTCTATCAAAATAAATCAGAGTACGTTTAAAATAACAGTAATTCTCCTGAAGAGCTTACAAATACTATTCAGTACTGAGACAGGGAATACTGTCTCTAGCCATAAATCACAGATGCTACAGGAAATAGCAATAGGACTTTTTCATATTCTCCTTCCCTACTCCTTCAGCCCTCTCTCCTGATACCACTGCCCCAGGAAAATGATGAATGCGTACAGAAAGAAAATGGTTCTACTGCCAAGCCAGTTCAATAGATGTCATCTTTCAGAACATACTAATAACTTGTTATGGTGGCGTTTGCAATATGAACAGTCATCTACAAAGGACGAAATTATCAATATATTCTAAGATACATCCTGGATAATTGAAAAGTTTTGAAGTGGCATGAGTGTCTGCGTTTTGTTTCCCGCCCCCTGCCTTTCTAAGTGTCTTTTGGCTTAGGGAAAACATACCAGAGATTTTAGGATATGCAGCTTATCAAAAGTAAAATTAAGCCACTGAATATTCGCCAACTAAAGCTGTTTATTGCTCATCTAGCTAAGGAATATTGTTAATTTAAGCTATTATCATAGAAATGCTGTTTTCTAAAATAACCCCAGGTCTCAGAATAAGAGATGAGACTACACCAATACATCTTTTCCCCTTTCTCCACTCCAGCTGCAACACAAAATCCTCAAGGCAGAAAAGCAAATTAACAATTTCCTGTAAAGCAGACACCCTTGCAAAAATCTTGCGCATCTTCAGCTTGAATTTCCCTACTGCTCCCTAGCAGACTGCCTTTCCTAGAGTACCAAGGAACAAAAAGGAGAGGAGATTTTTACTGTTGTATGCCTGTATGATTTCCCTTGCTCCTAAAAACCAAGAACCACATTCTCTGTACTGATGTGCTTTTGTCTGGCGTAAGTCAGTTATCACATTTCTCTTATATAGCTAAAAGGAGTCATAAATGCATTCAGTCAGACCACTACTGCATGTCCTTAGAGCACCTGGAAAAAGATTTAACTTTGCTTGCCTCTAGTATAATAATGGTTTTTTTCCTTTTAATTTGTACTTTTCATAAATTTTATTTTAAAAAGTTATTTTTAGGCTGCTTAATTTCTTTCTCAGGCTGCATGAAGGAAAAGTTCTCTTTTCCATAGCCCATTTAAGGAATCCAGTCAGTAAGATGCAACCATAAGCAAATCTTGAAGAGGAATATTTGACAATGCTTATGCATAACATCATATTTGTAATAGCAACCGTCCTAGGCAGTTCAAGAAAAATAGTTTTGGATATTTTGAGGCAAGCTCTATTGGAGCTGGAGGAGGAGGGGGGAAATGATGCAGGGACATGCAAAAGCAGCTGTAATTTCATAGTAGAACATAAACCATTAAAAAGTGTGATCTTAATTAAAAAAAGGGAAATCAGAGTGAGACCTCCAGCAGGAATTAAGCGCTATTTGAAAGAAAGTTATCTTCATTGGAAAAGGGGTATATATTCAGCATAGGTGCCAGCAAACATACAGCATGAATATGACCTGGCAGACTGCTGAAATTTAGAAATCATTAAAAACCTGTTAAGAGCAATTGAATAGCATTGTGTGTGTGTTGCAGGAGTGGTACACACCAGGAACTACTCCTTTACTCCAGCTTGTGTTATCCTAGTAAGTATATGTATGTATGAGACAGGGCATACCTAGAGGATTTTTGCTTTGTATCAAAATACCTCAGCTGACTACAGTAATGAAAAAATATGTCCCATATTTTTACTTAATCTCATACTCACTGTAAGGAGTGAGTTACAGGAGGCCGGGGAACCAGAAGGGAGCAGGGACCAGTGCAGATAGGTAACAGCCTTTCAAGAAGAGTGCTGCTGCAAAAATTACACCTGTGAACAAGAATGCAACAGAGTAGCACCTCCTAGTGAATTGAAAGTATTGAGAAGCAAGCTAGCCTTAAAGCTGTTCGCACCTAAAGCTTAGGTCAGTCTTTTAGGACACACTATCACTCCCTGTGCTGTTTATAGAAAAGCAGAGACCATGCAATCCCTGGGGAGATTCATAACTAACACCAAGTTCACCTTTTGCAGGGCTCTCATTCACTATGGACTAGCAATAAATGTTATTACCCTCCACCCCATCCCCTCAAATTGTGCATGCTCTTACGCTCCTGAGCTCTCAGACTTTATTTTCATATAACCATAGAAGCCAATCAGTTCAGCCATGCCCCTGTTAAATTCCATGTTTGTGAAACTGAGCCTGGAAAGGGAAGTTTCTTGACAATTATAGAAGAGAAGGTGGAAAGATCAATTGATATAACCTGGTCATGACCCATCTATCATTCAGAGGAAGTAATTGGGCAGATAGCATTACAATCGCTAATACATTCACACAGGTGCAGCACCATCTGCTTCTGCTCTTCTTGGCATGGGGCTATTCGATGTTCAGTCCTAAGTCCCTAACTTAGGTATAGGGTGAAATTAGTAGGTTGAACTTTTATGAACCAAGGGAGACCAGTGTCAAACACTTGGAGGAAGATCAGCAGAAGACTGAAGAAGCCTAATACTAGGCTGTACCTTGCAGACATTTAGTTTAAGATTTGTAATAGACACTTTATCAAACAGCAAATATAGTCTTTAAAGCCTCAAATGCACATTTTTTACAGTTGGGTAGGGTTCATTGTTTAGCTCACACTGAGAATTCACTAAATAAGATCGTCCCTTTCTCTCACGTGGACATCCAAAGTCAGGGGCAACATCTCTTGATCAGCTGTAGCTGCATATTTTCATACCGATCACAGTGCTGACAGGTACTGGATTTTCAGAGGGGGTACGCTGTACTGTTTGGTCTCAGAAGATGGCTATGAGTACTCATTCTTCCTGCACTTCCAGAACTCAGTCTGACCTTTAGGTACAGACTTGTTTTGCAACAGGTCAGACTTTAGACTGTTTCTTTCTTTGTTTCGTTTCTAAACGAAGGCATTATTTCTTCAAAACTCACAGCTCTACAAATTTCAGGCTCAAAATCAGAACTGTTTGAATGTATTCAATGAATCTTCTACCACTTCTAAGTTAGTATTTTGACAGCAGGAACAATGGCCCATCATGCAATCTTGGGCATTTAATAAATGCTTGCTATACTCTTTCTGTTTAATTATTGGAGTAATAGATCTCTCCCTTACAGTTTATTTAAAGTATCTTTCAAACACATGATCCACACACTACATTGTACATGCTCAGAGGCCCCTCAAAGGCAAGAGCATTCAACTATTGCATCATAAGCTTACTAGAAAACTTACCCCTCAAACCTCTGGTAAAGGGCAGAATATTGCTGTTATTGGCATTGTTGAAAGTTTACAACGGGGACTCACCATTTATTTTTTCAACTGGAATTTTCCACAGGATCTCTCAGAGATGTTTATAGCTTAGATTTAACAGTTTCCACCCTGCTGAAATAATCAGTTGGATGACTTCAGCAAGCAGAAGCACTCCAAAGACTGTTTAGCCTGGTTGAAAATAAACCAAAACCCACACACCTTTTAAAATAAAAAATATTAAGTCTTTTTTTATATTATTAACCTACTTGAAACCTGTACTCAGAAGCTGACAAAGTTAAACATAAAGGACTGATTATCCTACTGATCCAAAAAGGAGTTCACTTTAAATGCAAAGGACCACCAAAGGCTGAAGTTCTTCCTTCTCCTCCATTTCATTGCATGATAATACACTTCTATAAAATAAATAAAAATAGCATGAACTTGTCCGCTGTGTTTGTTAATACTATGCGATAGCACACATCTCAATCAAGCTATAAATTGTCAGATACAGAAGGCAATATAAGTGCTGTTATTTCTGTTGTGATAGCAGCAAAAAGTTTCAATAAAGACTGGGATTCCACATCAAAAAAAAATTGTTTGGAGAAGAGCCCTTTCTGCATTCAGTCACCTAGCATTCATCTTTCTGCTCCAAAATAGGGTTGAGTTTTCCTTTTTTTCTTTTTTAAATGTAAATATAAAGAAAATATATTCTACAACACTGCATCCTCAAATCACCATGTTTGTCTGAAAACAACCTGCCAAAAGAATCATCCAGTCTGGAAAATACCGAGCAGAAAAATGATGATCATCAAGTGCAAGTCACACTAACTGAATGGTTCAAATATCTATTTTTAAGAGGCCTTCTGGGAGGTGGGGTCAGGCTTGAAGTCATAAATCTTAAATATGAAAATAAGAAGCTCAGCCCTGGGCATATGCAATCATAGTTATTATGTGTCTCTTTAGGCAGATAAGTGAAAGCATGGGTTTGTTTTTTTTTTTTTAAATGCTTACACCAGGAATTTCAAGCACTTTCCTTCTCCACTGTAACAGCTGGTGGAATTGAAGTTCACTACGGGACTGTCTGGAATCTTTCCCATGGGAGATGAGGTCCTGCAAAATAGGTCTACTTCCAGTGGGAACTGGTAAGTTTCTCTCGCACTTGGCTTCAGGATTTTAATGTAATTTTGACTGATCTGGTTGCTTTAAGGCTCATCTTCCTTAGTCATGTCCATCAAGACATTAGTTGACCAGGATCCCCTCTCTCTGCAGAGAAATTACCCTGACTGCCAAACACATGCTTAGTCCTTTGTAACGATTAAAATACAAGACTGTCTTGGCACTGAAGTGTTTCCTCCTCAAGTGTCTTCTACCTGAAACAGGAATCTTAAAGTTCTGGAGGTGGAAGGAATGAGGTATACACATCTAGCTCACATTAAAAAAAACAACCAAACAAACAAAACAAAACCACCCGCAACCACACAACACCCCCCCCCCCCCCCCACACACACACACACACACTGTGTTTTGGGGATTTTTTTGTTTCTTTTTTTCCCCCCTCAACCTAATGGGCAACCTGTTTAACATAACACAAACTAATCACTATTGCTATCTACAGAATGGCAGAAAACCAGGATAATATTAAAAAGGGGCTTCTTTATTATGATAGGATGCAATAACAAGCTGAAGGGTGATTAGGTCAATTCTATTTCCCCATCCTAGAGCTAGGGAGAAGAAAACTGCAAGAAAATCTTTGGTACCTCAGTTACTCTGGTAGATGTGTCTAGCCAAAGATGTCAACTCGGTAAAGTTGGGTGTATAAGACTCAAGGAGGGAATTTGTTAAAACAAAACCATTCAAAGAACACCAGCAGGATATGGTCAGAGCTATAGCTTCAAAATCCTTTTTAGTTTCTAGACTTTCTTTTTGTTCACAATGTTTTCTTGTGCAGAAGGATGACCAGTTGTATATACACAAACCTGAAGAACTAGAAATTGAGCTTTGTTCGCATTTCAGTACCTCCAAAACTCTGCTTCAGAAACATGTTTCATATTAAAGAGTAGAGGAACCTAACCAATTAGAAAGGCAAAGAGGACTTCACTTTCCAAAACACAGTGAAATGATAACAAGCTTTAATGCAGTGGCCATGCACTGACAGAGGCGAGTCTAAAGTTTGGCTATGCAAGTCTGAGTCCTGACTTGCATTAGCAAATACAGAAGACAAAACCACCATCTTCAGTAAATTCCTGAAAAATTCCTGGTTTGTCACTGCATGCCTGTAAAAGGTGCCAAGTTAGAGCTGCACTTCATGGAAAGAAAGAATGTGTACCAAAGAAAGCACCCACTGCAGCAAGTCTAATAGAAGTCTCAAGGAGAGATTCCCTTCTGTCCCAGTTTGTTGCCCTCTCTCACTTTTACTGTTTCCTTACTACCTGCCACCAGGCAAAAGTTTTTGCCCTAGATTCCCAAACCAACACACTATCCCTCTATTACTTTATTAAAAAAAAAAATCCAATTTTTCTGCTAGTCACATAAAGTAATTTAACATTTAAGTGTTACAGCTCTGGATTTTCTAATCTGCTCCTGTAGTTTTTATTTTGACTTTTAGAAGTATTCATATTATATAGCACAGTGTTAAGCACACTACCAGCCATAAATAATAAATAACGCTTATGATGTCCGGTACTCAAGGCAAAGATAAAGATGAGAGGAAAAAGATGAGGATGAATAGTTTCAGTCTGCCCTAAACCTTTAAATGCTAAGAGTTTTTACCTTTGTAGACATAATATTCAGAAGCAGCATTAAAACAGGATTATTGCTTTGGTCATTATTTAGAAGTGCAGTGGGGGAGGAAAGGGGGAGAGAAGGGAGGAGGAAGAGAAGGCATGCACAGGCCAAGATCACCACCTAGTGACAGAACTTTCGCTTTGCAGGTGGTTTACTTACGTAGAGGAGTTACTGTGCCAGAGAAACAAGCCATCCAACCCTTTTACAATAATAATCCTCCAATATAAGGATTGCATATTCCTTCAGTATTAGGAAAAAATTCAGAGCGTATGACCTGGTGCAGTGAGGTACTTAATACTTTACTGGTTCTTTTTGTTTTCTTATTTTAAAAACAATCAAGAAAAAAATATTTTCTTGAATCTTAATTTGGCAAAGCACCTGTTCTAATATTCCCTAAATGAACAATTTAGATAATAAGTTAATTATTATTTGAACCTGAACAGTTTTAAATGAATTATTTTGGCATTACTCAGAGGCAGGAGTTTTCTAAACTGGTGGGACATCGAAAAACACAAAATAAGAACTATATGAAAGAGGAAACGCTCCTCCTACATGAGGACAACAGCCCTAGCTGTGTGCATTCATGCAGCACCTGACTCCGGAGTGCTGGGTGATGTATGAAGTTTCCCTAGGATCTGTCTTTAATTTTTCCAGCAGACTACATTATTCTTTTCTTCCATATCTTGCTACTTTCTTTCCCCCCGCCCCCGCAGACAGCACTGTCATCATTCAAAATGGTAAACTTGAGGCATGGTCTTTGATGTGAGTGTCTACATTTTTATGTTCAGAATAATAAGTCTCTCCTACAGGGAGGACAAGCGACTTGAAAAACCAGTCTTTCAGATGAAGCTTGTGCCATCTACCCTCTTGTTATTGCAGTACCATTTTTCCCCAGCCCTAAGAAATACATCTTTCCTTGCTCCCTTTCACACATTACAAAGATCCCTGCCATAAGCCAGTGCATCCTAGCCTCGGCCACCCCATCCCTTGCTCTGATTCTCCATTCCATTTAAGTTCCATGCTTTTGTTTTCAAGATGTTCCATAGCTTGTGCCACTCAAGCCATCTTATACAACCCCAAGGTGTTTTCACCCTCATCCAATGGGCCTGTCATGTCACTATCCAGCATTAACTTCTCAAACACTATTACGCTTTGTCCCTAATCACTCAAGTTGATTAGCTTTGTGATAACAGGATTAATTATGGCTTTAAAAAAAATAATTATTTAAATCCTACCAATTTAGGACGCCAAACAATGCTGTCTATTACCTTGTACTTCACATCCTGTCTTTAGATGACTGGTTTATATTGTCTTACACTTAGTTATAGCCTATTTGGGGTAGATCCTGTGTGTGCATGCTAGCACAAACAGGAACAGTCAGAGACTAAAGCTCTAGGCTTTAGTCCTAGGAACAGGGCTGCACACCTCTCCCAGGTAGTGGCTGAACAAAAAAAAAATGAAGCAATGGCTATGCCAAATAAGTTAGTGGGCAACAAATAGCATCTTATTCCTACAATAAGGGAGGGTACTAGGAATTGTACTAAAAGCAGAAGCTATGCCCAGTAAGGCATGCGTTAGCTGCAGCTGCTACAGCACTGAAGAAAGAACAAATAGCGCAGGCATTGGAAACCTTTTTTAAGGTAGCTTTTTTTCTTTAATATCATCAGGGACAGCTTAGACAGCTCTAAAGTAAAGCAGAACCACTGTACAAAGATACTGCTCAGCTGACAGTTAGGCACTGTGCAAAGGGATAGCTTCGACTGTTTTTGGAATAATCGTGTTGGAATACACTACATGTTAAATAGGAAACTATATGCTCAGACAACTGATTACTCTGGCTCCCCTTCTACTGATAACATTTTAAGTTGCTATTCTACAACAATATTTTCATTAAGCTTTTAACAATTTAACAAACCACCCTGCTACTGCCAATATCTATCATGTCTGGAATGTCAGTAATCAGTGTTGTTCTATAGTCTGTCAACACAATTGGGCTGATATGCACCATAACGAATTTCAATAAAAGGCACATATCTGAAATAAAAATTAGGTTTTCATGCTCTCTGAATAATTTAAACATGTATCCTATTTTACAGTTGAACAAGCTCCACCTACACTATACTTCTGTGCACAAGCTTACTAGAAATACTTATAAAAAGAGAGAGAAATAACAGGTATTATTTTTAAAGGCAAGGGCAACCCCCCCATTATTTACACATGTTAGTTATAGCCAGTATTAGTTCAACTAAACATGGACATACATATAAAATTCCATATTATGCATCTATGTTTACATCTACATATATGTATGTAGACATGTTATATATTTTATAATCTATAAAACATATTAATATGGAGTTTTATTCTGGTAACATCCCCTCCCCAGGCTAATTAATTTTGGTGTTGAAAAGATGAAACTCTTGCATGTCAAAGAGTGAAACTGATTTAAAAACCTTTCTGTGAAGCAATGCAAGATGCAATGGCTTAACATCATTCCCTAAAACTAAAATGTGATCTTTTTGGATTTCAGTAAAGCTTTTGATACTTTCACAGTATTCTCCTGGACATAATGTCCAGTATACAGCTGGATAAACGCGTAATGCAGTGGGTGAGCAATTGGCTGATGGGTCGGGCTCAAAGGGTTATAGTAAATGGGGTTACATTGGGCTGGCGGCCAGTCACTGGTGGAGTTCCACAGGGATCCATCACAAGGCCAGTCCTCTTTAACGTCTTCATAAATGACTTGGATGCAGGGCTGGAAGGAATACTAATTAAGTTTGCTGATGACACAAAATTGGGAGGATGACACAAAATTGCTCGACACTTTCGAGGGCAAAGAGGCCCTGCAGAGAGACCTAGACAAATTAGAGAGCTGGGCAATCACCAACCATATGAAGTTTAACAAGAGCAAGTGCCGGATCTTGCACCTGGGGCACAGCAACCCAGGATGTACCTACAGACTGGGGAACGAGAGGCTGGAGAGCAGCTCTGCAAAGAGGGATCTGGGGGTTCTGGTCAACGGCAAGTTGAACATGAGCCAACAGTGAGCCCTGGCAGCCAAGAGGGCCGACCGTGTCCTGCGGTGCATCAAGCACTGCATTGCTGCTGGTTGAGGGAGGTGATTGTCCCGCTCTACTCTGTGCTGGTGCAGCCTCACTTTGAGTACTGTGTGCAGTTTTGGGCACCACAGTACATTAAGGATATAAAGCTACCAGAGAGTGTCGAGAGGAGGGTCATGAAGTTGGTGAAGGGTTTAGAGGGGAAATGGTATGAGGAGCGGCTAAAGTCACTTGGTTTGTTCAGCCTGGAGAAGAGGAGACTGAGGGGAGACCTCATCGCGGTCTGCAGCTTCCTCACAAGGGGAGGAGGAGGGGCAGGCGCTGGTCTCTTCTCTCTGGTGACCAACGATAGGACCTGAGGGAATGGCAGGAAGATGTGCCAGGGGAGGTTTAGGTTTGATATTAGGAAAAGGTTCTTCGCCCAGAGGGTGGTGGAGCACTGGAACAGGCTCCCCAGGGAGGCGGTCATGGCACCGAGCCTGAGGATATTCAAGAAGCACCTGGACAATGCCCTCAGACACATGGTAGGAATTTTGGGGTTGTCCTGTTCAGGGACAAGAGTTGGACTTCATGATCCTTGCAGGTCCCTTCCAACTCAGGACATTCTATGATTCTATGATTCTACAAAATTTCCAGAAAGCAAGAAAATCTGTTCTTCAGGAGAAGTCATCTCTTAAAAATAAACAAATACTTTTTCAAGAAGGAAAACAAGTGCCCAAATTAGTTATGAATGAGCTATTTTGGCATACTCGAAGTGGCATTTGGACATCATTCTCCCCAGAGAGAGGGCCCCAGTTTGGGAGCGGAGATGACTTACCTTGGAGAAGCTCTAGCGCTTTCAGCTCCTGCTGCCCCTCCGGTTCCCGATGCGGACACAGCTCAGTTTTTCACAGATGTTCCTGCAGCGGTACAGGGCAGGCAGCCAGGAAGCACTGCAGCGGTGAGGCATCCCTGCTGCGGCCAGAGGTGGACCCCAAAGGTACCCAGCTGTTCTGCAGAGGTGGCTGATCCACACAGGGCACAAAATTTAAGTAGCTCCACTTGCTTCTGGCAGTAACTCTGAAAGCTTGTACTTTTGTGCAATAGTGCATTGTACCTTATACAAGTCCCTCTAAAGTTTATAATCAGAAGATTCAAGTATTTTGATTTTTTTCCTCTAGCCCAATTTCCTTTCTTATGCCTCCACCACTTGCAATAAAATCTCATCTTGAAAGCAACTTTAACTTACAAATTAAAAAACCCAAACAAAAAAGCCACCACTACATCAAGATACAGCAACCTGGTTTTATACTCTTTAAAGCCCCTTAAGCTCTTCATGAGACATTAGCTATTCTGATGCCATCTCTAAAAGCAGTACTTTCCGTCTGCATGGAAGAGATACAGATTTACTGGTGAAAGTTCTCAGATTGATTTAATGAAATATAAAGCAAATAAAACTGTACCTTTTATTTAAAATAAGCAACACAAAGCCTGGATTTTACTTTGTCAAAACAGCATCTCCAAGAGGTAGTGACTAATACGCTTATAGTGAATTAGACTTCCTTAAAGACAAAGCACACATGACAAAAGCAGGACTAAACAGCATCTGCACAGGTCAACAAAAAAATAAAATAGATAAAAACTTTTACATCATGTTGACTCAGTGTATTTTTCCCCAAACAGTACTTCATTGTGAACTGGCTTAATCTGATGAACTAAATCAATCTGGTTTTCATTTCTGCAACCAATTTGTTTTCTAAACTATGCATATCCAGTTGCATAAACAAATCCTTATTATAACCACAAAAGCAGTTTCTGTTGCAACTAGCCATTTACATAGGTTTCATTTGCCCAGGCATTTTTCCACACGCTAGAATTTAACTATCAGAAACAGAGGCCATGGGTATTAAAATAACGCACGAAAAAAATGCAGAAATTAGTCTCACCCACAACACACTTTAATCTTGTTCCAACACAGGGCCCACTGAGGTCTTTTTCTATCTATAAAGCAGAAATGAGACACTCACAGGAACACACCACTACAGTCCAGAAGAAAGTGCATCACTTAAGTATTAATTTTAGCTTTATTTTATGTGTACATTTGTACATTTCAATCAGGTTCACAAAATGTAAAACTTTTGCTATCAGAGTATTTCATACAGAGGTCGACGCAAAGCTTTATGATTACTTATCTATAAGCACATGCACTAAGCTATGGAAAGTTTATGAAAATATTTTAACAGAAGCTTTTAATCAAATAAATGAGCATGAGAAATTGTGTTTGACTTGTAAATTCTGTCTATAAGCTACTACGAAACATTTCCTATCACAAAAAAAAAGAAAAAAATCTATTTAAAGGCTCTTGAAATCTTACAATTGGACAAGCGTTCCACTGTGACTCCATTCCAAAGCATGGAAGTGGAAATTGTGCAGAAAAAAGTTTTACTTTAAATAACTGTCCAACTGTTATTGCTGCTTTTCAAAGAACCTGAAAGCATACAATGAAAACTTAGAAATAAACGAACAGCCAAATGGACATATTTAGATCATTACTTCAATTAAAATGCAAAAGTTAACTATAAAAAGTTTCTCAAAATGTTGTGGGGTTTTTTATATGGACATAGAGAACTGTACACAAATAAGGAAATAAAAAAGTTGCTTAAAAAATGAAAGATAGTAGTATACAGTATTTACAGCTTAAATGCCACCCATTAAAGTACTATTTTTTTTAATTGGAGCTAAACTGTTACATGAACATGCAGTACATCCACAACTCAAAATGAACACCTTTTTCACAGTGTAATATAGTCCGCTACAAAGCATAAATCAACAATATGTTAAATCACTTCTCCATCATTCTTCTTGCTATCTTTGAGCTTCGTAACAATACCTACGTCATGATCCTTTAGCTTAGGTACCTTCATCAAGTGAAAATATGAACATTTATTTCTAATACAAATTTGCAGAATGCATTCTAAACACAAGACACTTTATGGAGGGATATTATGCTGCATTTCGTATGATCTATTGTTTAAGTCATGCTTGATGAAAAACAGTATTGGAGGGCACAATTTTGCCAGCTGACTAATGGATACTTTTTGCCTTTTTATTTTTTTAAAGATTTTCAAATTCCCTTTTTCCTCCCCTCCTTATTTGCTCAGCCAAATCCAAATGGATATAATACTGATTGTATTTGTAAAGCTTATAGTACAACTGTTCTAGTTATCAATATAGATTTCAAATACTGTAGCCTTTTTCTAACTGTAAAATAGGTATCTATTCTTTAGCAGCTTCTGTAAGCATTTCTGAAGAATTATGTGCTATTCTATATATTGCCACAGTCAAAAGTTTAGTTACATAAATACCTGATTATCCTCTAAAACCCCAAAATATTAAGGACCTTCAAAAGTTCATTATCTGTATAAAAGTTAAGCATATTTCAAACAGTAAAAATGTCCAGCCAAGTAATTTTAAAAAGCTTTAGATTTTTAGCTCCAATGGCCTCATCAATATACCTTATACTGATGGAGAATCCAGAAGCAGATTTTACAATGGTGATATTAAATACCTGAATTAAACTTTAAAATTTAGATCTCAAATCAAAATGAATGCCATTTATACCAGTCAAGCATTATTTATTTTACTGAAAATCTCTCCAGTATTTACTTTGCTTTATAGTTTGTTTTCTTTTTTCAAGTCACAAAAGAAGCACAAAAAGACATACTATTCATTCCTTTCGACAACTGACAAATCTTACTAGTATTCACGCAGTAGCCTTCAGTAACTACAAGATGAACAATTAGAAGTGGAAAAAAAAAATGTGTGTTCCTGAAAGAAAATGCTTCTTTAGATCATTACTTTAGAGTATGGTTGTTTTCACACCTGCTATACTGGGAGAATACCCTAAGCAGTAACATACCTTTGCAGACTTTGAGATATCTTTGTGATTACATTTAAACTTAATGCAGAAACTGATTTCAAGTACAACTCTAGGCACAAGTGTAGGAGACAGCATGCTGTCACGAAACAATCTTTCTAACTTACAAGGTATCAGATGGCATGTACTCAGGTTAAAGTCTACCTTCTACGACACCTTTATTTTCACCAAAGGTTGTGCAAATTAAGGCAGCCCAGCTGAAGATTTCATTGCTATATCAGAGCAGCGTATACTTTTCCCACTGTCCTTAAAGGTTGTGGTGGTATGACCAAGGTGTGACCAAAAATTTGACTTTTAACCCAATACAAATTTTCAGCTGTGTTATATTCACCTGTCCACAAAGAACACTTGTTCCTTCTGAAGCAACAGCTGGGGATTTAAAAAGTCTTTTCATCTTGAGCTGCTCCCAATCTAGAGGTTAAAAAAAAATTCAAAAGATATTCTGTAACATAAAACTGCATCAGCATATTGAAATTCTGGTAACACTCCAATAAAGTTATGTTCTAGCATTTATAGGTATGTAGCATTCCATTATAATTTATGACAAAATTGAGAATTTTATTTGATCTCAAATTGCTTGGAATTAGATTAGGTTGCAGTTGTCATCCTAACAACCAAACTCCACATTTTTCCCCTTAACTTAAATACACATATGATGAAAAAATATATTTCTAGAAACAGAAGTCTGAGAAAATTCTCATGTTCACAATTCTTCCTCTAAGCCTTATTAGAGTGACTTTTTTTTTTTTTTTTTTGGCCCTGATTCATCCACACTTTGTTACACCTAGGAATGCTACTGTGTCTGAAGAAGAAAATTAATTGCTTATGTGGAATTATACATGCGTGATGTTGAATGGCTATGTACAAAACCATGCAGCTTAATATGCTCATGATACAATATTCAGATTTCATGCAGGAAAGGCATTATTAGAATATGCTTAGTGCATTAAATGCTTAAATTTCAACAGAAAATAACAATTAAATCAGTTCTTACAGTTATTAGAGCTTAGACTCCATTACAGCTTCAGCTCAAGTGGCATTATATATGCCCCCCGCAACAGAATTCAAATAGAAATTATAACCAAAATAAATATCAATGTGCAGTACGTTGAAGAGGGAGTACTATTTCCTAATACAAACAGTGTACTTCAAAAATAGTAAGCTATATTACACAAAATTGGGACTACTCTCTTTGGTCCAGATTGAATGTTCAGAACTAGTTAAATCATTGGTTTCTTAAAAAAACAAAAAAAACAAAAACAAAACAAAACAAAAAAAAAAAAAAAAACCAAACAAAAAAACCCCAAAACTGTCAACCACAAACTTCAAATGATATCACTAGTCATGGTACACAGATTAGTTTCATGAACTCAGAATAACCCACGAAGTAGAAGACAATTATTTTGAAGATTTTTTTCCTGCAATATAGCTGGATTTTGTTAAGTTAAAGAAAGTTTTTTGATTATACTGACAAATTTGAAGAGTGTGGAATCTTAAAATCTTTAACAGCAGCAGCTTCTAACAAAGCAGCAGAAGCTTCTTTACATTAAGTAGTATATTCAATATTCCCCCCACCCTCCAAAAATCAAATTGTGTTGATGCATTATTTGTTCTTTACTAGAAATTAATCATTAACAATGCACAGAATGTGCCTAGTGATATAATGCAGAGACAGGCAGAGCTATTTGAAGATAGTGCTAGAATATCCTGTGTGGACATCTGCACAACACTGTATTGTCCAAAGGGAACCAGAGTACCATCAGTGCCATTCACACTCATATCATACAAGACATCTTTGTAGCCTAATAGCAAGAGGAAAAAAAAAATATCTGAAGTACTTTTCTTTTTCTTGGACAAGTTATTTCAATTGTTAGTGTATGTAAGGTATAGAACACACCCAGAAACATCACTCATAGATATATATACACACAAATATATGTATGCATACACTGCACTGTGACTAGAGTACCTTAAGTTTAACAATGCTGCTCCTAAGGATGTGGAATGAAACTTCAAAGTTTCACAGACATAAGGCCACTCACTCAGCCTTTCTTTCATTGCTGGAGTTATTATGCAGTAAGTTCATGCTATGATCAAAGATTATTTCATAGACAAGATATTTGTCCTCATATATCCCTCACAAGAAATAGTTAAAAACAATTTTTTCTATCAAATACATAACTTTGTCTCTGTTAAGCCACTTAGGCATTATATTATCTGCCTATTCATTGTTGCCAGGCAATAATGCCATATAAAGCAGAGACAACTAAGCACCTAACAATGTATTAGAAGTGATTACAATGATCTATGCAATAAAAATTATTTGGAGGAAGGTAACTTAACATCTGCAAAGATGCCTCTTTTGAAAAAGAGGAAAGTTACAATGGCAACAATTTCATTGGCACTGCAATTAAAATGAAGAGTGAGGCTCATCAATAAAAGTTTTGTATATGCATTTCCTAAGTTAGCGGTAGTCTGTTATAGTTCAACTTAGTGTAAGACAGCAAGCCATTGATCAGTGATAGAGTAATAGCTTCGTACAATAAAGAATCGACATGCTCAAGAAAATTTGGAAACTGGGAAGAAGTTTAAATGTGAGGTAAAGTCATGAGACAATCTAAACTACTGAATACAGTGCTTCTTGAAACAGTTGGTTTTGATGCAGACAAGCATTTCCAGGTTGTCAAACAGAAGTGTTTTAATATCTACTGAGTAAGACATTATGTCAAACAACCAAATTAATTAGAAAGAGCAAAACTAGAACAAGAATGAAGATATGGTTTAGTTTTTTTTTTGTTTGGTTTTCTTTTTTTTTTTTAAAATCCTCTCCCCTAAAAATATATGTAACAAGGCACATTAGGAGAAATATCTTCAATTGTTTTATTATTCAATTTGACTTAAATACCTGAAACCAGTTTTCTCATAATTTAAAGACAATGGGGAGAAGTTTAAACTGCCTTTTACGGATGTAATAATTTCATTGTCTACTAAAGTGCAACAATTGTTATGCCAAAAAGTATCAGCAGAAAGTAAAAAAACTCAAGACAAAAAACCCAAACTATGAAAAATAAATAAGTTTTTGAATACATTCAAAATAATGAGTATTCAGCCACATTTTAAAGCAATTCAAAGCCAAAATATAACCCTGAAAATGTTTATAAACCTATATTTTACCTTGGTCCCTGCAAAACCTGTAACATTGTACATTTTCCAAGACTTAAATACTTTTAAAGAAAAAAAATTAATTAGCATCCCTAGCACTTTAAAAAAAAGACAGTTTGTGGAGTAAAATAAAGGCAAACAGGTTAATCATATTTTGAAGCACTAAGCAATACAGCTGGATTTTAAGTTATATTTTAACCATACTCATTTATCTGTGCAGTAAATGCCAGTGGTTTCAACAGTCTTGAAAGTCTTTGACATCTTAACAGCAAAACCTTTGAGTAATTTACTCTTCCTGTCAGCATCAAAAGCTGACTGTTGAAAAGCATTAAGTTGAGGAAAGAGGTAAAAGATTCCTTATTCCTCACACAGAACTTTGTGCCTTTGAAATTTTGCATTTGATAATTAGACTTAAAATTTCTGTTCACTCCAAAACATTCACATTGAAGACATTTCACATGCATGACACTACTGTCCCTTTTAAACTAGAAAAGCACAAACTCTACTGAAAGCTAAGTATTTGAAAGTTCCAGGTATCTTAATCTTTCCAAAGATACAAAGTGTTCAGAAACAAGGTAGTAAATACATTAGCGCTGCCCCACTTCCAAACTTTTAGAGTACAGTAACTATGTTATTCAACTCAACATTTTTATTCAGTAGAAAGCCAGTATATCTTTTTTTTTTATCCCTTTCCATTTCCCTCATAGGTGATTCTCTTAAAGTCTGCTATATTTGTGTGTTCTTTAAAGCATACATGTAGGGTTAAGAATCCTATCAGTGCTTAAATAAATATAGGGAGCTTATTTGCAACAAGCAGCCTTTCTGAGGCTTTCAGAAGGGCTGGTAACTACCTGTATGTTTAAGACAAAATAATTTCAAGGAAAGCATCAATTTAAGATTTGTTTGCGTATACACAACAGATTGTACTTAGTAACCCTCATACAGTCTCCTTAAACTACTGATTTTTGACAAGCTAAAACCATGAAAAAATGATGTGCTGAGCTTCAAAAAACTGCCACGAGCCATTCTACACATAGTGCTAATTACATCAGGGTTGCTAAAGCTGTGGTTCTTAAACCCCATCAATATTCATTGACACTTCATAGCAGACCTAACTGTTGGTTTTGATGCTGAAGAATATTAAGCATTCAAAGAGATTCTGCTAACACAAGTCAATTATCTTGCTATTTTACCTGAATTCAAGTACAATGTACGTTCACAGCATTCTTCTATAATTAGAATTTCAAAGCTTACCCAACCAACAGTTAAGAATTAAACTCCAAGTTTGGCATGTACAGCAATTTTCAGGAGTGTCCCTTTATTTTACTACAACACTGCTAAGAACAATGATCCCACCACCAAGCATTAACCTGACCAGCGGTATTCAAGGTGCTTTATCTCACCTTCGCACACATGGGTTGCACCTTGCCTGTGACTGAGGCACATAAGGCACAGTGCAGAAGTACAACAGTTCAGACACTAGAGGACAGTCTGTTCATTTGACTGAACCTCTAGATTTGTAGTGCGGGTTCCACATAGCTTCCTTTCTCTTGCACTAGAATTCAGGTTATTAAGCTGATGAATCCACTTTCAGGAAGCTTCTTTTCAGATTTCTTTAAACCAGTTCTTAAAGATTTCTTTAAACCAGTTGATTTTTCCCTTTACATAAGTCTCAAAGTGTTGCAAGAATTCTTGAAAATGAGATAATTAACGTCAGTACTGTCTGTCCAACACCAAAGACAAGAGCTTCTAAGGGAGCCATATTCTTTCCTGCTACTCTGTAAATTCCAGCTACTGCAGCACCTAAGAATCACAAGAAAAACAATGATCAAATCACGGAAAAAAAGCCAAGGTTGAAATATATGACAAATTGTTTACTGTGTCTATGCATCAGCTATTTATAGAACATTACCAAACACTGTATTACTTCATGGCATTATAGAATCACTAGTCATACTTGTATTTTTCTAGTTGTTATGAAAGTCCTTCAGGAATGGTTTTCTCAGCTGAACCAGATTAACTTTTCCAACATCAGTTTGATTTAAGAAAATTGAATCTTGCCATTTCCCTGTAGACATCTTCAAATCTTTTTTACATTTTTGCCTTCTGCTAGTTTGAAAAGGTAGCAAAAAAATCCTTTAAAGATTGACTGAGTCCAAAGTGCGGTTTTTAATAGTGCTTGTATAGGCAGGGAGAAGACAACACCAATAAAACTGCTAGTGTCTACAAAACAACTGTAAACACTTACACATCTATCAGCTTCACTTAATATTTCAGTTGAATAACCTGGTCATATCATCAGTTTAGTTTTGACTTAAACTATTAAATTGTTAACAATTGTTTAGCAAATCAAACAAAACATGAAAAAGATCAAGGTATTGCATTATTATCCATGAATGTGTATGACAGCAAATTTCTAACTAATATGATTAGATTTTGATCTCTAACATTTTAATAATTAAAAGACCATTTTTCTTGTACAGTTGTGTAAATTTCCATTTAAAGTATAACATCAAATGGCCAGGATAAAACAGAAACAAAATACTACACTGTAAACAAAGCCAGGTGCTACTAACTCCCTTCTACTGTCTTTCACATGCTGAATTCATCACATGCATTTGAAGAACTAAAATCAGAGCAAACAGATAGCTGCGATGTCTTGGAGCAAATTCCGGAGAAAAAGATCAGTCAAAAAAAAAAACAAAAAACAGAATGCTAATGATGAGTAACATTTTCTGCTCAAACAGCTTCGAGGCTTTTAAGGCTACTAAAATGTTCACTCAAAGAAATACAGGCTTGTCTACAGCTGTGTCCATAGCAAAAATTTTACTCAATCTAACCCTCAGAAGTTCACATAGAACAAAGCTTTTATTTAATACTTTCTGAACTAGTAGTTTCTATATTTCTTTGCCTAAAGAACAAACATTTAGTATATTGCCTTTTATTTCAGAATGAATGGATTTTTCCTGAAGACCAAACCCCAAAACTTGTAGACCTTCAGTATGTATGATCTCAGATGCTATCTAATCATAATTAGATGCTTTCAGACATCACAGAGACTTTTTCAAGGCTCAAAGAAATCTGAAAAGCATTACCTTTTTTTTTAAATAATAGGCAAGAGTTAAAAAAATTTGGATTTTTCTTGTTTTTACACAGTCACTAACAGGAATAGTCTGCTGAAGTGATCAAAAACCCATTACTGACATGGAAATACATTAAGTCCCAACAGATTTTCTGAAAGTACAAACTGTATCTGAATATAATCTGATATCTGAAAAAAGTAACACCTCATTTTTACAAAAAAATTTAGGAATAATAGAATCCACTAGTAATTATAGCCATAACAGTATTTATAAACATTATTAATCAGACTGTTAGGTGAGTAAGTTTTGGGGATTTTTTTTGTTGGTGTTGTCTTTTAAAAAAAAAAAAATCACACCACACATATTCTGGAAAGCATATTTTGTCAGAAATATCTCACCAGAAGGCTAGCCTTATGGTATTTCACTCAGCTACCTTGCATAAGCTTTTCTATTTGTTCCTTGACTATCTGCTGTCAAAAACTGGAAGAGATCCTTTAGACTGAGCCCAGTACTGACATTAAAATTATTTTGGTGATTGAACTCTCAAAGTGAATTTGAATCGGCCAAATTGGGATACCAGAATTTGATGCTATTAGTTAATCAATAACAGAAATTTTTGGCTTCTTGAAAAAAACACTGAGATATTCTGGAAAATATCAGTAATGAAAACATAAAAATTTGGTAGTTTGATAATTATGTATTCATAGTCATCAGATAACAGTGTGCAATACAACCTGCAATGCATAACCCAGCACAATTGGTATAGAGCCAAAGTATACTACAATAGGCTGCGAATGAGGGAAATGAAACTATGTCACCAAAAAGGAGTGTGCTTGGGGAGAGGAGTAAGAACAGACCCATCTGGATGAAATACAGCTAAAATCCTTGCCTCAAACTGCCTGATATTTATCTGTTCTTGGTTTGGGTGGTTTGTTGGTTTTTTTTGTTTGTTTGTTTTGTTTTTGTTGTTGTTGGGGTTTTTTTGCGGGGGGGTTGGTTTTTTTGGTTGGTTGGTTGGTTGTTCGGGGGGAGGGGTGGAGTATCCACTGCTGTTTAGTAAATTTTTTATACCTTTTTTTATAACCATTAAATTCCATGATTTTTCAAAACCTAGAAACTGAGGGGTTTCTTGTTCTCCTGTATGCTGGTAAAAATATCCCAGAAGGCCAGAAAGTTTGAAAGATCTACCTGAGCAAAATTAAACTTGCATTATTTAATAATCTATACTGCATTTATTCACCTACACAAATGGTGCAGAGGACTAGAAATACAAAATAGAAATTGAAGTCAGTTTGCTATTTCATTTTCTTAAGCACTGGACCAGGCATATCCAAACAACTAAATAATTCCACTTGCATCCCAGTTTACAGCTCAGAAACAACCCAGTGCTGTCCAGATACAAAAATACCTGAAGTTAAAGTATTTGGCTAACCAAACTGCAATGCTCTGCGCAATACCTTTGTGAACAGTATAACAAGTCTACCATCTAAGCTTGGAGAAGTTCTCAGGTGAATTTACACACGAACAGTACTGCTCACTTGTTAAATGTTTTAATCTGTAAAATGGGATGCCAAAGATACAACTGTGTTGCTCCTCTTTTTATGCATAGATAAAAGACACAAAGTACTTTGATTTGAGAAACACTGAACCTGAACATTCCACACCACAGAATACTTTAAAAGTCTCTGCTTGGATATTCCAGCATCACACTTCCTATCTTCTGTTCTTCAGAAATGTTCATGAATGATTGACTTTGTAACAGGGCCAGTGCCATTTTAATCATAAGACAAAAATCAGCATAACATGTAACATAAGGCAGTCAGCTGATTCCACCTCACCTTAGCAAAAGAAAAAAAAGTAAAATTATACAGAACTATGCTGTGTTACATTCTAGGAAATTCTAGGCTGAGAAATATATAGCAATTAAAACAACCTCTTGAGGAAAGTCTTAACAAAACTTTTCATGAAATCTGCATCTTTATTTAACCTTGAAAACCAACAGGCAAGGACTTTCAGTAGCAATAAGAAATAATCTGTCACAAGTCATCCATGGATGTGTTCAATGCTGAAGCAAGACCACTATTCTGATAATCTGGACAGTACACAGGAAAATGGGAATGAAAGGCAGCAAGGCTTGCCTACGCTTTAGGACTATATGATGGTTGCTAGATTTACAGTTCCTTACCCTCACAGGCCTTTCAAGTTAGACCACCTTGTCAACAACACTGAGGATCTTTGGGCAGAAACTACTACTCAAGTTAATGTAGGCCCTGTTCAATCCATTGATTTTAATGTTGAGAACTCCTTACCAGCATTGTTTTAGACAATGAAGCACTAGCTTCTTTCGTGTGTAAATAATGTTCACTATTTCTTCCCTGCCCCCTCCAAAAAACAGAAAACTCACCATGCTCCACTTTGCTTGGGAAAGCTACTGTAGCCTATTTATAAGTTAGATGAAAGTAGCTAGATATGATAAAGCCAAAGACTGAATGAAGTGTCCTACTGATCTTATGACATATATTTCAGTAACAACACAGATAATGGAATTTCTTAGGGAAGATGGAAAAAACAGTATCTGATAGCCATAACTCTAGATGAAAACAGCTAAGCAGCGTTTCCTCAAAACGATCTTGGCAACATCACTTGTGTGCCATATTTGGTCAGGTGTAACACTTCTGCACTTTACTACATGAAATCCTCCTGCTTTCTGCAATGTTTTAATGACAACTATAGGTTTTAACTATAGCTGTGAACCTTTCAGCATGCTGCTTTAACAGAAAAATGGTTAGCATCTTACCTATGGACACAATGTCAAGAAATAAAAAATGTCTAAAACGCATCTTGAGTGGTAGGCATCAGATTAACACCATAATAAACTCTGCAACAGATGCCCTTGCCAAAGAGCATTTTACCTGGAACAGCACAGCTTAATTTTTTTTTTTTTTTTTTTTTTTTTTTGGGGGGGTGGGGGGGGTTCGCGCCGGACCTGGGAGGAGAAGTCTAAAGCCCTTCCTCCCTCTTTCTTCCCTACTCCAAATAAATTAGAAAGTAACATTATGGCCAAGCCAAGACTGGAAAGTTCTTTCAAATCCATGAGCCAAGCGTAATTTCTACAAACGGAATGAATTTTCTTAGCTGTAAATCACTACCTACATTGCACCTTTATTTCTTTTAAAAAGAGCAACATCCTACCCAGGTACTATTTAAAAACCTCCAGCAGGTCCAAGGAAACAAGCAGGAAGTCAGCCTTGTGACCAATGGAATCAGGACCGCATTTCCAAAAGAAACTTTGGCTTTAAGTGTACTAAGAGGTGATCTTGGTCAGAAACCTTTGACAAAAAAAAATCCGCAACAGGTAGGATGGGACTGCTCTTCCTGATCCCAAAAAGATATTCCCTGCTGAGCATACACCTTTTGAATAGATTGGTACCCAGCGTTTCCAAAATGAAAGAGTAGGATGATTTCTGCACTCCTCTGACAATTTTTAGTAGTTTTATCTTTACATAATAGAAGAGCAACTCAGCTGTCATTACCATTAGGATAGCTATATAACTAAGGCGAAATCCTTAATAAACAAATAATAAATCACTAAGAAAAAAAGGTTTTTTTTTCTTTTTAGAAGTTAGATGTAAAGAAAGGAAAAAAAAACCAAAACAAAAAAGAGACTTACTGGTTATCATTGCTCCAGTTACAGAGCCCAGAAATCCAACGCTGACCACAATGACAGAGATCAGCCTCCCCTGCCTATGCCTCTGCAGCATCACAAACATTAATACTCCCACAGCACCATGGACAAAGAGAGAGGAGAAGAGAGCCCAGAGGAAAACCCAGTACCACATCTCTGAAAGAAAGCAGTCAAATAAAGGGTTAATATTTCTAAGACAAGAACTTTATAAGTAAGAAACTTTAAAACATTGCATACAATCAACAGTAACAGAAAAGCAATACTGATTTCCATCTTAAAAGGAATCAATGTGACAACATCAGCATATGCTCAAGCCACCTTCCCCCTTGTAGCAGTCTATCATAAAGGAATAACCCTATTATGATCAAAAAATTATAAAAAAGGATTCTGGCATAATTCTTAATTCAGATGTAATATTACAAGAAGTCAATCATTCTTTTAATGGTTTCTTTAAACAACATTAATAGCAATTTCTTACTAGGTATTGTAACTATTCTTGCAGAACAAAATATTCTCCGAAACAAAGACTGAACCAGGAAAAAGTCAAGAATTGTTTGGGGTTGTTTTGGGTTTTTTTTTTTATTTGATTAGAAAGATTTTGTTTGGTTTGTGTTTTTTGTTTGGTTTGTTTACAAGAGACAGCATCAGGTAACATCAAATGGGAAAGCTGAGATAAAGACTCCAGTTTATCTGCCCAGGAGCTGTAATAGAGTATTCAGTCAAATTAGCTTCAAAGGCACAAATAAAAGCACTACAATTTTAACAACAAATTTTAATTAATAATTAATTTTTAATTTGCTTCTAATTGTTTAGCACAGAACTTCATAGAGATGGGTAGTCACTATTATTTAAATTACTAAGCAAAGACAAGAGATCATGAGAACGTGTGGAGTACAAGCATTTCTTTGAAGGTAGTGATCATGTCAGCCATTCCTCAGAGAAAAGAGCAGGAACCGCCAATGAAGCTACATTAGAATTATAGAACCTTCCTCACTTGGTGGTAATTTTCTAAAAACATTTACGATAACTCAAAAGGGTAGGGAAATACAACAAAAGGGAAAAAAAATTTTTTTACATCAACTACAGCAGGTATATATGCTCATATATTCATATCCATATATATATATGAATATATACATTTTCAGCACATTGGGGCACATTTTCCTGATTGACATAATCCCACAAAACTGTCATTAATTCAGAGTTTTTGCTGCAGTTCCCCCTCAAAAAATACAGCTTCCTTACAACAGCAGGATGCTTACTGTTTATAAGATGAGCCTGTATTATTACAGCTTGACACACATCAGTCATTTGAGCAGAAATATGACCCAATTAGCTAACTTAAAAATATTTAGCAGCTCAAACAAAACATACTGTGAAAGGATGCTGAGAAAGAATGGTTGCTACACAACAACCACAGTCCTTTGAGTCCAATGTCAATACTGTATGTGCATCCATAGCACAAACACAGAGTTGAAGCTTTTTCATTTAGTAGTACTTTGAGAGTAGATTCAACCCTTCCCCTTTCACACAGGCATAAAAGGCAAAAGTATGTCATAGGACCTACAACTCCTCTGAATTTTGGTAACCAAAGTCTCTCTTGAGAGCAGCAAGGCAGGTGAGTGGTAAATCTACATTTAATACTTCAGCTATAGTTCAAGATGTAACTTTTCTTTCTGAGTGCTTGTATATATGCACACATATATCGACAGTGGCTCCAAGCAGCTCTCCTCAGATCCTCCATCCCTTCACCCCTGGCCCCAAGTTAGGTCTCAAATTCTTTGCAAAAGGATAATGACCACAGTACTGTTCCACTAAATATCTCATTCTCAGAAACTACTGTGACAGAACAGTGGCAAGAGTGCTAAGTAGTTGCTCTACAAATACCTGACAAACCCCCTTGCTAACATTAAGAAAGATTGACTGATTGCTGATCTAATCTGCCATGGTCATGCACAGTTTGGGAAGGGAACTTCTCCTACAGTCCTAACAGGCCTTATCTGTCACCAACACAGCTTAGGTGTTCCCACTGTTTGGTTTTTTTTTTTCTAGTGGAAGCAAATAAGCAAGAAGATTAGTCAAAGGATCTATTAATATAGAACCCAGCGGCTCTGCTAGACCTACAATTTGACTATAGGGGAATAAGCCTTAGAAGATGGGAAAAAAGTTTACTTTCCTGCAAACATAAATCACATACAACTTCTGGCAAGAAAACCCTGTCAGGAAGAAACACTGTCATTCTAGCATACATCAGAAGAGCTACCAGGGGAGACCCTTTCACTGAAAGAAGTCACAAAACCAGACTCCTAACAGCTCAAAATACTATTCTATCAAAATGATAACAAATAAGCTCTTGTCCCATGGGGGATCATTTCCGTGAGCACCAAGTAGGCTGTCAGCAGATACTTAATGTATTTTAGAGGTATGGAGTGAGCAGACTATAGTTCAGCAATAGACTGAACAGGTCCTCAAGTCTAAACTGCTTTGGCAACACTGGCAGTGAAAAAAACAAAAGGTCTATATTCCACTTTACCATATGAATAACCACAAAGAACAAAAGTTAGAGAAAAGAACTCTAATATGGAAATTAAACGGTATCTAGTAGGCAAGAGCAAGCATTTCCTTGCTGGCAGATGTTGATCTCTGAAGATCTTCAATTCTAGAAGACATTATGTGTGTATCTAATATCTTCCATTTTATTTCTCCACAGTGACATGGTTGAGCCCATCTCCCACATTATTCAGAGAAGCACGAAACTAAACTGCTGGCAGGTGAATGTGATGCTGAATGCACCATTTCAAAAGATAACGTTCTTACACAGAAGACAATGTTTTGCCTTGCTTGCCATTAAATACTGTAGTGGAGATGCTACTTATTTTCTGGACACAGCACCCTGTCCTGCAATTAAGTCTGTCACAGAATTTTCATACCACTCAGATGATACTGATATGCAAAACACTCAGTAAAAGAGAGGTCTGGATCATCAGAACAGAGTGCTGACAATGTTCTTGACCCAAACTTTCATTTCTCTTGACTAAGATGGATGCAAGAGATGAAACATCAGCAACCAAGAAAAAGTGAGGGCCCCTTGCAATATTACTAAAGATAACCTGATACCCCAGTATTGGACTCTGAGAATACATATTTCAAATCCGCAGTTGAAGAAAATGCTTCATTCTTAGGTAAGGCTACGTGACAACTGCAGGTTTCTAAGATTGCCAAACACTCCGTAACTATGCCAGTGTTGTATTGGTTAGTTCTTCCCATCAGTTCTTCCACAGTCTAAGAACAAACTTCTGGAAGGCATGTTGTTGTGGATACTGAATTGAGGCAGGTATCAACCAATTTCATAAAACTGCATCAGAATGAGACAAACTTGTCCCCATTTAACACGAAGCCCAAGAACAGAAGACTCAGTTATTTCAGGTGAGGGGGGACCTGCGATTACAGCAGCCTATTCAGCAGCCAGTTGTTCTGAAGTGAACGGCCAATATGTAGATACACTATATGAAGGAAAAGCAAAGCTCTTGATATTGT
Source organism: Morus bassanus (assembly GCA_031468815.1). Classification (NCBI taxonomy): domain Eukaryota; kingdom Metazoa; phylum Chordata; class Aves; order Suliformes; family Sulidae; genus Morus; species Morus bassanus. Next base: position 71,786,788 of record CM062567.1, read on the forward strand.
CTCTCTGCAAATGTATCTGAGGGACAGGCCCAGGACACTGAAAGCTACACTTTCAGTCTTTCTCTCCTAAAATGCCATTGCCGCTGAAAAGCTTGAAACTGGACCAAGAAAGTCTGTTGGAATCTGACTGTTAGACACCGTCATTCCCTGTAATTTTGTAGGGTTTACTTGGCACTGCATCACGTTTTAGGAAATCAGTGTTTTTGTTCATTGTTGACCCTCACCAGGTAGAAAAGGCAACTGATTTCCAGTCTTAGGAAGACTTATTAGGATCACTCTGTTTTTAGAAGAAAAGGAAAGATTGTGGTAAGGCTAACTATTCCCCTGTAACTAAGATACCAAAAATATTTATAAAGCCTTACACAACAAAATAGCAGCATAGTGAGGAACTATCTTAGGTCTTATTTACATTCCAAATAAAGCTCAAGGAAAATAAGCATCACCCCTCACTTTATATTTAGGGCAGGAGACATGAGAATAGAGCCAGCCCCAAATGTCCTGTTGGATAAAGGAATATAAACTTGAGTTCTTTGGTATGCACCTTCCTCTCCTACTCTTTAAAAGTAACATACATATTGAATGCATTCAAAAGGAAATTAGAGAACATCCAGAAATATTCCTTGTTCCACACAAATGCAGCTGTAGCATTTAAAGAAACCAGTTATAAACCATCACTTCACAGAGGCTTAGGTTTCCAAGTCAACAGCATTGTAAAGTCAGTGACACAAGAAATACAGGTAGTGTTACACATACCTGCAATAATCCAGTACCTTCTTATTATAAATTATTCATAATAGCTTATAATTTTGCCAAACTGACTGTAGATGCTAGAACTTGTAGATGTTCACTTCAGAAGAGTTGAAGGGGAAGGGGGTAGAGTGAGGGAACACCTTCATGTGCAGCTGAAGATTAGAAGGAGGAAGGACCAAAAATTTGTTTATTTGGGAAGGAGACAGAAGGGGGAAGTGACAGGTGTGAACAGAAGGGTTAGGGACATGGGCCTGTGACACTCAGCTTTGCAGAAGGCAGGCACCAGGGTGAGGGACACAGCAAGCAGTTGAGGACCAGTTAACTGTCTCTATCCTGTAAGTACGCAAAGTACTTAGAGATCATCTTCTATTTGGAGTTGCTTTTTATTTGGGTAACTCCATCAAGTACATATGCCCTAGATTATCCACTCTCCACCAAGTTACATATCTAAATTTGTTAAATGAAAGCAGCTGAAAAGCTTTTATTTACCAAGTTACAGACAGTTATGAGCAGAGACTAGAGGATTTTTGTTTTGTCCTCCCCCTCCCCTCACACATATTCTTGCTAAGCATTCTCACTTGCTGCAACAAGAACTAGATTTTAAAAAGGGAAGGAAGAGGAAAAAGTCTCCCTGAACAGGAAACAAAGTACAGTTCTGCGACTTCGTCTTGTGGTTGGAACTCTTCTAGCATCTCCCCTCAGTACCAAGGTACTTCTAAATTCCTAGAGATTCGTTATTTGCCTTTTTTTTTTTTTTTTTTTTGAATCGTTTGTATTAGCAAGGACTAGGCAATAATTCATATTGTTGCACCCTGACACAAAATAAAGAAATAGGAATAATCACACTCCTCAACAAATATTCTGGGATGAGAGCTTACCTAATTGTCGTATGACAGTAGCATTTTAAAATCTGATATTAAAGAAATTGAGAATTTGATCACACAAAGCTTTTTAGTCGTTGACTTAGATCATATCTTTCTCTTGCAAAGATGGCTTTTCTAGTGAGGGACTCAATGAAACACAGCAACATATTTCCCATAAAAACTCACAAAACATCCAAAATTGCAGCCATTTATAACCATAATTTATGAACCTTTCATCACAGTCATCTTTGTCATGTTAAATTAGCTGTTAAAAAATGTAAAGATCTGTAACTCAGAAAACTGTATAAATCGACTATTTCATATAAGTGTTTTCTGTCCTTCAGCTTCAGACTACACATTTAGTAATAGACTGCATATTTATTAGCAATTCTTCTGAATACAAAAATTTTAGATTCCTGAGTAGACATCATCCACTTTGTTAAATCACCACCTCACTTCATTAAACCACCACCTCAGTCCTAGAAGGTGAAACAGGACAAATCTCTTTGAAGCACCTTCCATAGGAAAGGCAGGAAGAGTCATCCTTTCTCATCCTCCTTTATCCTTTTTATGCCTGGTAATTCAACACACTCACTTATTTACTCCTGCTCATTAATTAGGCCAGTGGTGAAGACAATTAAGCTGTTTAACATGGATGGACAGGGTAAGGAGGATAGACAACCTTTTAAGCAAACTGCAGGAGACTTCAAGCTCCGTAAACCTAGAGAACAACTTTGTCATTCTTATCCTGTCAGGTTGAGGGCAAAGAACTTAATGCACAGGAATTTCTGAGTGGAAGAGTTCGAGGTTCACTAAAATTCAGCATCATTCAACTACAGAATCATGGTGAGAGATGACCCTCAGAAAAAAGTGTGTTAGAGTAACAATTAAGGAAGCAAAGAATGGGTTGAGGATAATACTGAGAGGTGCCACTAGAAAATAGAGAAAGAGAACGTGGACCTCTGAGCACAAACTGTCAAGACTTTGCTTGTTCAAAAATAACCAAGAAGTTGAAAGATTTGCAGTACCTATAAGGAGGAAGAAGTGAGACTGAAGTGTCTTAAGAACGTGTTGGTACAAAAACTATTTATGTTCTATATGCTGATTCATGCTTTATGAGGTATAAACTTACCTACATGATCATCATTGCTACCTCGATAAAAAAGCATGTTGTCAAAAAAACCTCAGTCTTTGTGTAGCTATATTAATTAGCTCTCTCTTTTGATGATGAGCTGTGCATATGGAGTATTTTGCTGGTATGGTAATAATGATTTAGTTTTATCTGACAGAGAGCTCCAAATGCTAGCCTAGCCTCAGTTTATTTAGCCATGTTCTCGTATGGCTACCCTAAAGAGCCATGAATGAAATAAAACTTTAGAAAAACCTCCCAGCTTCCTTTGTTTGACCCTAAGAAAGTTTCAAAGTTTACTTTCAGTGTATCCAAATTACTTTAAGTAGCCAAAACACAACTTATTTGTATCAAAACTCCACAGTGGCCAATGGAATACACTGACAAGGAACTAGGAAAGATCCAGTACTTACTAGCTTTCAAGCACAGTGACATCCAACCTATTGCACAGAAGCCACAGCTTTTCTAATAAGGACAACCGAGATCCACTTTTCAGGTTTATTTAAAATTCTTAGCACTTAATCACTATCTTAAATCTTGTCTTCAGTTTGTGTTCCTTTCCAGTGGTTTTACTTGGGCACAAATAACTTGTAATTCATGCCCTACCACTCCAGTTTTAGAGCATTTCTTTATTAATTTAAGTATTTATACATACCATAGATACACTATTCTTATGTACTATATATACACATTATACATATCATATTGGCGTAGGCATACACAACCTTAAAGATTAGACTTGAGATTAGAAAAAAAGAGTTTTTAAAACACGCTACACTTCAGAAAAACCTTCATATCACTTCCAACTTATCAAAACTTGAAATTGCATTCCATCAACGGCTTTATCTTGGGCAAATAAAAAAATGCAAAGTCAGCACACAAAGTATATAAATGCTAACATTTTCAAATATTATCTCTCTATATATATGAACATGCTGTCCTACTGCCACTCAGCTTCAGTAAACGTGGAGTACTTTCTTAGTCCTTCATCTTCAGCAGTTTTCTTTTCCACTAGTCTTTAGCTTGTTTTGCCAGATGATTGCCTACTATTTCATAAATCAAGACTGATTACTCCAAAAGAAAGTATCTCTTGAGATTCTAATCTAGGTACCCAGCCTACCACTATTAGTTACAGAGTCGAGTCAAGCAATAAGTATCTGTGCTGTGAATACAAAGATATAAATTTAAGTCAACAAGGTAGCATGTGTTGAAATTTGAATTGAGAAACTGTATAATGTTATACTCCTGTTATAAACTCCAAGCACTCAAATTAAGAAACACCAGTATATTGTACTTGCAAATGTGACTTGGCTCTTTACATGTTACAGTATTTTCTTCACCACTGGGTCCTTTCCTTAATTATTGTATTAACTGGTATTCTTGAATTTATCAGAACTACACAGTCAAATTGTTGTTTGGAGATGCTAATGTTTTTGCTGCATTAAGTGGAAGAGAAGCATTTGCTGAAGAGGATTTAAATCATAAATTACAAACTAGTCCTCTCAAGTTACAGGATAGTGGACAAAGACATAATCCAGACAATCAGAGACTGATGATTACAGGATGAAGCTTAAGAAAAAAATATAACAGACAAGGAGCATCTATGCAACACCCATAATCTCTTATAAATGTTCACTTTCAACAAATTCAGGAGATATTACTGTCTAGCACTTCAAAATTATAGACTTTTTTTCAAAGTGTATAAAAGCAGGTATGGAGTCTTGAGCTCATCACTTAGGGGCACTGGGGGTGTGCAGAGAAGGAAGATGACTGACTTTAGAAGTCATACAGTACAACACAAGTTTGTGGGGTTTGGGGTAGGGTGGTTTTTTTGTTTGGTTGGTTTTTTGTTTGTTTGGGGGTTTTTTGTTTGTTTTTTTGTTTTGTTTTTGTTTGTTTGTTTTTTTGTAAACTCCTCCACATGCAGCAGTACAGAGAAGCAACATTATCCCCCTACCTCCTCTGTGACTAATACAAAACCCATTCAGACCAGAAGCTTACACCTTTGGAACATGCAATAACTTGAACCATAAGCTTAAATCTTTAGAACATACAATAACCAGACCAAAACATTTACATTGGTTACAGGAAGAGTAGAAATATTGCTAAGTTATTTATTGTGGAGGTAGCCTTTAAACATAAATATTTATTTTAATGGGCAAACTGGGATTTTTTTCAGTTCAGATTCAGCTAATAATATCTGACTTGTTCTAGTAAACCCTGATCCACCACTAACTCTAAAACACAACTGGTCCATATAAAGGGGCTGTACTTGGGATTTGCTGGAGAAGGTAAAACAGGGCAAGGTAAAAGACTCCTCTCCCATGGTTACTAGACCCTTAACCTCCACCATTTACAGTAACACTCCTCTTCCCCTCAAGGGGAGGCAGGAATATATGAAGCAAAGTACATGACGCTGGTGGGCCAAGGTTCGGCTACAAAGAACAGTGCTTGCAGCTTTGACTACCACAAGGTGTGATGTGGATGTGGCAGGAATGAAACTGCCTGTGGTCTCCTAGATATTTTGGGCCATATATGAAAGATGTGATTTTTTTTTTTTTAATATTGAACCTGAATCAGATATCTGGTATAAAAATAATGGTTCATCTTCTCATTAAAGGGGGAAAAAAACCCCAAATTAAACTATTAAGGTTTGAAGAACTTAATGGTTTAAGCTGGAGTTCATATCACGTCCCTGTTGAAAGTTTTGGAAAATGAATATATTTTTTTAAGAAGGATATGAGTTTGCTGATAATACTTTACAGCTTTGTGCAAATATAATCAATATTGTTTATCTAGAGAAGATAAGTTTTTACTTGTACAACTTAAAAGCCAAGTCCAGACCACAACTTTAAGTCCAAAAATAAACACAAAGCAGTCTTGTTTACATCTACATTTGTTAAGTATTTTAGGAAGGGTTTATGTAAGTTTAATAACAGCTAATTAATTAATATCAGGTATTAAAAACAATCTCTTAAGATATAATCAGTAACAGTGTATCTTCTATAGAAGATTTTAAATCCAGTGAGAGTTATTAACTGTTGACAGTCCATAAGGACATTCAGCGCAACAGGTTATGGCTCTAAGGACAATCTGCATTTAAGCACTAATTCAGAAACTGTAGCGCAACCACAACTGGCACTGACATTCTCCAACAATATTATGACAAATAATTGTTTTTCATATTCTTTAAGTTAAGAAGAAAAACCATTCCACATTAAAAATACCTTGTGCAACCCCTTGTTACATTGCAAAAGCACTGAGAAACAAATTGTTTCACTTAACACTCAGCACTGAATTTCGTAGAAACACTTATGTTGCATAATGCTTGAATAAGAAAAACTTTATAGAGGATGTCTGGCACGAAGAAGAGTTAAATCCATAGTTAACTTTTTCCTTTAAGAGCACAAAATGTATTTTTGTAAGTACGCAAAAGTAACTATTCAGAAAGTCACCACAGTAGTACCTGGAAAATTTAATAATCACAAAGACATCTTTAAAAGTTCATAAATCAAATTAAAAAAAAATCTGTATAACCTTTTTATTACATTAAAAAGTATCCTGGAAGTTAAAAGAACATGATAGATAATAACGCCTAAGACGATCACTTTCTGTTTGCTACAGCTTCAACTTCAGCTACACCTCTATTTCCATCATACTTCTTCCACCTTGACTAGATTTAGAAAAAAAAAAATCAATCATTAATATAGAAGGGGGGGAAAGGGTGGTACATTTTTCTTTACACCTGGACAGAATAGGAAATCAGAAGATACACCTCTGCGCTATATGCCTTGGGTCTCACAGCAGTCCACACCCATTTTTCAGCATGAGACTGAGCAGAAAAAAGACAGTTCTTGCCAAAGCTAGCTAAAGCTCCCCTCTAACCGAGGGGGAAGACCTGACTCTACTTTGGCTCACAGAACTTTGTCAGAACAGCTCAGTCTTTAAGAATCCCTGAAGCTTAAGATTATGTCTATTTGTCAGCAAACACCTGCCACCTATTAACTCCCATAGCTCTCATTGTCCAGGGGCACACTGGGGGCGGGTGGAGAAGAAAGTTCCTGCTTCTCACATTCATTTCTGGTTTTTTTGGTTTGGTTTTTATAGCGTTCTGTCAAATGCCAATGAGCGTATATCCACAAAAAAACCCCACCCCACTCCCCCAAACATACTCCAGCCTTCCACACGTTTATACATTCACACGCACGTTCTATGCCCCTTTACTCACACACAGGTACCCATCGATTCGCTCATGTTCACATACCCTATGCCATTAGCCTTTTATTATATTATACGCATACGTAAGTGAGCGAACACATTCACATCATGAGCTCCTTTACTCGTGCAGCCGTACCAACTCTCAGGCACACACACCAGTCCTCGCAGCACGTAACACACAGATCCCTCTCGTTTCCCCGGACATACCAACCCCACACCCAAACCTTCCAAGCACACGCACGCATTACATGCATGCTCACAGAACAAACCCGTGCACACACACACACACGCACGCACGCGTACTCAGGACCACGAACACCAGCCCTGCCCGCGTGTACGTAACACGCAGGGAGACCACCCCCAGCCCTACACACCGGTCCTACACCCACGCCCTCCATTGTGCGCCGCGGGGGCTGGCTCTCCCGCCACGGAGCGGCTTCCTCCGGCTCCCACGCTCGCCCACCTACACGCGGGAGCGCCACACGCAAACCCACACCACTCTCCGCGCTCCAGCCCCGCGGCTCGCCCCCACGCGTGTGCCAGAGCCAGCCCAACCTCCCCCCCGCCCCCGCACGCCCACGCCCCGCCGCCCAGCTACCGGTGAGGTTGCGGAGGACGGTGCCGTGCGCCCACAGGCTCAGCACTTGCTGCACCGACAGGTTGATCATGGAGTTATCTCCCGCTTCCACCTTCATCCCGGCGGGCGGTCCGGCGGCCTCTCCTCCGCCGCTCCTCAGCCGGGGGCGGGGGGGGGGTGGGCGGGCAGCAGCGGCCGCCTGACGGCTGGGAGGCCGGACGCCTCTCGCCGCCGGACCGTGGGGCGGGAGAGCTGCGGCGGCGAGGAGCAAGAGGGCGGGGAGGCGGCGAAGGGGCCTCCGCGCCGCGGGGCAGACATCGAGAACGGGGGGGGGGGGGGGGGAATGGCGGCCGGGGGCGGGGGGGAGATGGCGGCCAGGGGATCGGGCCCGGCCACCGGCGCTTCCCCGCGGCTCAGGGGCAGGGCGGGGCGGCCCCGAGGTACGAGCCGGTGGCCGGGACCGACGACAAGGCCCGCGCCGACCCCGTCGCCGCCTCCTTCTCCATCAGTAACAGTCGCCACCGCCGCCGCCACCTCGCCAGCGGCATCGTCACCCCAGTCACCGGCATCAGCGGGGGCGGGGCGGCCACACCCGCCCGCGCGCCGCGAGACACCGGCTGCCGCCGTGGGGGGGGGGGGGTGGCGGCGAGCGAACGGCCCCGCGCCGGCGCAGCGCGTGGGAGGGGTAGGGTCCCGGTGACCGTTAAGTAGCGCACGAGCCGCGCACCTCTCCCCCCATTGGCCCCCGCCATAGGGATGGGCTCACCCCACGTGCCGGTGGCACCGCCCCCCCCTCCTCCCCCCTCCCTCCCCGGCGGCTCGCGCCGTTCCCGCCGTTGCTCGGCGGCGCCGCCCCCCGCGGTGTCCCCTCAGCCGCCGCGACCGGCGTCGGTGCCGGGAACGGCAACGGCAGCGGCTATTCTACGCGGCGTTATAAAACGCAACGCTGCGGGGAGCGCGGGCGTTCGCATCTCCGCGGCTGGCACGACGGCGGCTGAGGCCCCGCGGCCACCTCCCCCCCCCCCCCCCCCCCCCGCCCCCGATCGCCGCTGAGGCGGGGTGAGGAGGCGGCGAGCTGAGGAGACAGCGCCGAGCCCTGAGCGCCGGCGGGGCGGGGCGGGCAAATTGCGCGCACAAGGTGGATTTTGCTTGGGCTCAGGCGACAGTGGGGTGTGCGGCAGAGGAGCTGTTATCCCGAGGCAACACCCAGGCAGGGCTGCGTAACGTTCCTGTCCGCTCCTTTGAACCTAAGAGCTCTACAGTCGGTGCTATTGGAAATTAAAGCCCTGAAAAGTTAGAAAACGTGGGGAAACTTGAGCAAATCTTAATTCTGTAACCATACTTCTTCAGTCCTTAGTTCCTCTGCTTTATGTTGTTTAGCCTGGAATAGAGGAGGCTGAGGGGAGACCTTATCGCTCTCTACAACTACCTGACAGGAGGTTGTAGCGAGGTGGGTGTTGGTCACTTCTCCCAAGTTACTAGCGATAGGACATGAGGAAATGGCCTCAAGCTGCACCAGGGGAGGTTTAGATTGGATATTGGGAAAAATTTCTTTACTGAAAGAGCGGTCAGGCACTGGAACAGGCTGCCCAGAGAGGTGGTGGAGTCACCATCCCTGGAGGGGTTCAGAAAACGTGTACACGTGGCACTTCAGGGCATGGTTTAGGGAACATGGTAGTGCTGGGTTGACGGTTGGACTTGATGATCCTAGAGGTCTTTTCCAACCTTAATGGTTCTATGATTCTATGTATATATACTAAAAAAACCCACAGCCTTTAAGCTGAACACTGCCTCTTTCAAAGCACAGGATGCATGGTGCATACTGAATTAGAGGCCAGCAATTCCCCCCCACCCATTCTTAAATACGTGGCCCTAGGCCATATTTAGTGCACACATTTCCTCAGTGGCCTTTCTTCAATAGTGCTTGCTATACAATAGTGCTTCATATACATCATTTTATGTCAGCATCCTTTGATGTAAGGGGTTGGAGAGGTAAAGTAATTTGTAATATAATTTGCAATTTACAGATGAAGACCCATGACAGACAAATCAATTAATATTCTGCTTGATGCCAATGACCTGGGCTTTTTTTTAGATAGACTACTGCAGGGTGTTTGGTTTAGCAGACGGCTCCCAAACCCTTTTGTTTGCAGCTGACAATGTTTGGCATTTCTGCAAATAGGTATCAAGCCAGGCAATGAAAAACTTGCAGTGAACGGCTCCCTAGAGGGCTCTGGGTTTGCTGATTAAGCACGGATCACTGCGATGGAGAAAGAACCCAGCTGCCAGGCCAGGTCCCCCCTTCCATGACTGGGGGGAAGGTGCTCCCTCCCTCTTCCTGCAATCCCATCGCCACAGCAACTCACAGTTGTACAATTCCAGCCTCACAGAAAACAGTCCCCTTCGTTACACAGTAGTGATTCATTTTTAGGGCAGAATTATTCCATACTTTGAGTACTGCTCAGTGAGAAAACAGCGTATCATTTATGTTTGAATGCGAAACATACAACAAAGTGTTTAGAAACAGTTACTCCAGTTTATTCTTTTTAACTTCGGCATGCTGAACTTTGAGAAAGCAAACATTTTCAATGTGCTTAAAAAATCCCCAACGCTGAATCTGTGAGTATTGTAAACCCGTGCCCCAAGAACAAGCATACTCCAAGGGACACTGTGGTGTAATCACAGAAACTCCCAGATAAAAGGAAAAGTAACATTTTGTGAACATGTTAGCTTATAAACCTTATTGGAACCTACTGACAGGTGTCAGCGAGACCACCTGATAGGCCAGAGACATGTATGGAAACATGCATACATACCTACATGTAACGCTGCATTGGTGCACAGTGACTTTTCAAGCTTCCCATTGATGATTTTTTCTGTTCCGTACAAGGAAGGATGCATTGGGAATACCGGCTTTGAATCACTTGTGTCCAGAGCTTGCTAAAATACCTTCCACAAAGCTTATGTTTAATGACAGAGGTACAGAGAACTCATTTGTGCAGAGGCCAAGTGAGTATCGCTCTGAGGAGCATCGCTGCAGCCTGCAGACTCTTGTAATAGTTGCTGGGGAGTGTCCTTTAAGGTTGCGCAGATGCCCTCTCCGTAGAGGCAGACTATGGAAACCTGTTGGGCCTCCCTCAGGGAGGGCTGATCATTCTGCAGCAGCGCAGGGACCGCCGGAGCACAGCACCACCCCTCCAGATCCTGGGAGAACAAACCGGCTTCCCTCCCCAGAGCAATCCACCAAAAATGCTTCTGCTGAAACTCTGCCTCAGGTGCTAAAAATGGTTGACAAACCTTAGGCATGCAACATCTCAGTAAATTGAACATTTTCTGATCAAACCCTGCTGATGCACTTGGAGAAGCTGTGATGACAGGGGAGAAGTGATAAAGGGGCAGAGACTCATCTCACAAGGGGCTGTAATTCGTCTCATTTATTCAACTTAGTCCTCAGTCCATCATTCAGCAGGTGAGCTGGATACAAATTTGAAATGCACTTTTTGTCATGTGAAAACAAGGCTAACTGGATCATCGAGGAAAATATTGTTAAAGTATTGACTTTAAAACAAAAAAAAAAAAAAAAAAGTGGTGCCTGGCAATGACGTTTCCCAGTAGCACAACACTGGGAGGAGCACGCTGGAGGAATGGAGCACCTTGACTGAAGCAGCAGAAACAACCAACATTCACCCCTCCAAACTGTAACTTCATACGAGCACGGACTTGTGGCCAGCGTTTTGTCCTCAGCAAGACCTCTCACCTGGGAGGTGTTGCCACAGAAGGCCTGAGACCATTAGCTCCCCGTGGGAATTATTATGAGCTTGGTAGGCAGCGACGTACAGAGCAACAGCGATGACGTGAAGGGCTCCGCAGCAGGGCTGGGGCGGCTTGGCTTAGGTTGCTGCTGAAGCTGTGACGCCGGTGGGGGGAATAAGCCAAGGGTGCTTGGGCAAGGCGAGGAAAGGTGGCTGGAAAGACCCCAAGGAGGAGAAATCACAAGGTGCAGCGCTGCTCTGGTAGGTAAAGCAGAAAAAAAAAAAAAAGGAACATGATCGTAGTACTTAATCAGATAAGGTAGTTCCTTAAAGTACTAGAAGTTAAAAAAAGAGAAGTAGCCCTTTTGTAAGGGCCTGATGAGACCAACTCAGTCTTGTGGTACCTTGTGACTGTCACTGCAGTTAAAGATCCATTCAAGATCTGTTTTTACTGAATGGATAACCCCAGCACCGTTCAGATATCCAGACATTTTTTTCCCCTGACTTCAAAGGGTTATTTTTTAGCTTATGATTCAAGCTGCTGACAAGACATTACCAAGTGCAGATAGTAAATGAATACCTCAGATGTTAGCGATAGATGTTTGCGTACTTGCCCCCTTCTAGACCACCATTTTACGCACAGCAGTTACTACTCAATCACAAGAATTGGCAGCCACAGCTAGTTGTGGTTTGAGAACTGGGTCATTCAGAGATCCTTGGCCTCGTAATCCCAGCTGTTAGAAGGCTGAAACACGATCTCGGCACCTAGCCTCGATGATGGATGAAGATGCCTTGACAGCGATGTAGGAGAGGAAGGAAGTAAGGTGATATCACGGGCTAACTATCACAACTCTCCCCACCATGAAAGCAGCCTCACAGGTTGACCTAAGCCACCAAAAATCACTCAGAGCCGGCTTCCAAGGCTGCAGAGGGAGGCAGAGGTGCGCAGGAGACTTCTCCCACGCACCGGTAGATGGAGCGCTGTGGCACTGAAGATCTCCGCAGAGGTGGCTGCACCCTGGAAAGAGGACTTCTGCCGCGATGGGCGGGTAGCATCTCCCACACGCTGCCATGGCTTTATTTGCAACGTTATTTCAACACAATACCTGTGGATACGTAGAATCTGCAGTTAGAACCTCACTTGTTTTAATTAAAGCTTTGAAAGAAAAAGCCTGCTTAGTTGCGTCAGAACATCCCTCAGTAAAAGTCACTGACTTTTAGCCAAAGGCCTGTATGTCTTACAAAGCCTTAAAGATTGGACCCATCATGAAATATGTATAAAAGTCCCACTGACTACTCTAAAAAGACTTGTTGTAAATAAGCTCCTGCCCAAACTGGGATTTAAATTTGGTTTTTAGCATTTAAGTCTACCCTGGTTAAAAGACCAATCCACATACGTGTTTTAAACAAGATCGCCACTCAGGAAATTAAGGCTTTCTCCTACCCTCTTTGCACACGCACACGAGTGTGCACACATACACGCACAGCAGTTTTAAGTCAGGACTACTGTTAATATCAGCTGTGCTGCTATTTTTAAAAGGATTTTTTTACTCTCTGTGAACACATCTCAAGAAATCTTTTCTTATGATTAAGAACATTATCGGGGTTCACATGAAGCCTAAATTATCATTTATGTTTCCCCTTTTAAGCTGGTCGAAAGCAGGCAATTACCTGTCAAAATTGGCATTAGAAAACATTTGTAATAGGCTAGCAGAAATAGCCATCTTTCAAACCATGGATGAAATTAATTTTACTCTTCTCTCGGGAATTAAGAATAAAGTAAAAGTGGGGAACAACCCTTGCTCCTTTGTCCTTGTCAGTGCCATGTTCCAAAAGGTTGTTTGGCTAAAATGCAAAAAGCTTACTTGCTGCAAGACATATTTCTTTTAGAATAGTCCCTCCTGCCCCCTGCCCCCCGCCCCACAATTATTTTTTAAATAATGTACCAGACTCTCAAGATCCATGTCAACAACCTGATGCAGGATAGCCACGTCAGGTTTCTCGTATGCTTAGGTCATTAGCTAGCAAGGACATTGTCGAGTTACTAGTTTTGAAATAATCCTATTTTTAAATTTTTTGTTTTGAAGTCACTGGAATTTTGGCGGAGAAATCTGTTCCTTCATTAAACCAGTTTTTATTTAACCCTCACACATGCATGTTACTGTCCAGACAGTATATATGCATAGCTTGTATATACGGTCTTAAGCACTGGGATATCTGATTTGCAACCCATATTTGCATTTATTGCTGATTTAGAATTCAGGAAAACTTAGCTTCAAAATATCTAGATGTTGTTGAAGTACCTGTAACTTCAACCCGCGCTGTGAAAGCAATACCTGCATGTATGTATTTATGATCGGTAGCACCCTGCACTGAGCTCCGTCTCTCTGCGTTTGCTCCTCAGTTAGTGCGCTCTTGAGCAGACAGGAGGCGACACATCAGCATCGCAGAGCAGGACGTTTCCTCAAAACCCCTAGCTTTCCCCCGCAAGGCAGCTGTGCTACGCACAAATCATTTCTGTGCTTTGCAATACCACGGTCGGTTCCCCGAGCAGGTTCTTCCCCCGCTGACCCGGCATCTGTTGAAGTAACCTGGAAATGCCTGACTGATTTCAGTGGACCTCATGTTCAGTTCTGAATGGCAGAATTATCTGATCTTATTGCATCTTCTTTTCACCTGACAGCTATAATTATGTTGAGTAGAACTGTCACAGGTGTTTCTAGAGATTCAGTTGCCTCAGGGAACAAACAGTTCCTTTCTGTCAGTACGGGCCGCTGGTACGTATTTTTGTTCCTCTATAGTATAGGCCAGTTTTATCTAGTTTTACACAGTTCTTGGTTACCCCAACAAGTGTGCAGTGCTGATTTACGTAACCTAATTGTCCATTTTATCAATAGAATCTACTTGAGGTAGCCCTTCTTTAAAAAGTACAACTGTGCTGCCTTCATTTTTTTATCTCCCCTGGTTCCTCCAGCCTTACCACAATCCCATAAAATTAAAAATCCAGCTCCTGTGTTGATTTTAATTTACTGGTTAATCTGAAATTTTTGGCACCACCACAAGCCTGTGTGAGTTCAGAGCATTGTGAGGTTCGCATCTGAGTTCCTGGAATTTTCAAGCTGTTTTAACAAGTCTTTGAATTCCTGTCATCCCCTTTAGATTTTCCTCTCCTAGTTCATAGTTCAAGCCGATCATATAAATATGCCACACAACTATGCTTTCCAGAATTATCCACCCTTGCACTGCTGAGCGCAATGACTCAGGGTAGACAAAAAGTTAAAAAAAATCAGCTCATGCCTACAGCAAGGGGATCCCACTGTTCTGAGGAAAAGAAAACCAAAGTCATATGGAACTGCAGGTAGTTGTGACTGTTAAAGCAGTAAATACGCCAAATCTTGCATTTCTCTTGGATCAGGCCTTGACACTTCAGAAAATGCTGTGTATATGATCCAATCACACCCCAAAGTGTTTCTTCCGAGGGCTTATTTGTACTATTATTCAATACTACTACTGCCTGACTTTTCAATAACACTACTTCTAAAGAGAGAAAAAAAAAAAGCAGCAGTGTAACTGCTGAGGTGCATGACCAAGAATTGGGAGACACGGCATCTCTTTCCAGACTAACCCCATGTTGACAGGTAAATCACACGCCAGATTTGCATTAGACAGTGTCACGCTCCGTGTATAGCTCTCTTCTCGCCAGCGGGTCCCAGGGCTTGGGTAATACTCAAAACGCAACGGGGTCTCCAAATTCATTTTGTAACCCCTTCAGTTTTTGGTTTCTCCAATTGGAAAAGAGAGATAACCTCACCTGAGAGGTTTAATTCACTGACAGTTTAAAATACACTGGAAGATTCAGACAGACAGCAATGAGAAGTATAAAGACAAATACTTTCAAGGCAGCTTTGTTATTGTTCTGGCTACCTGCCCACAGCGCTTTGCATGCAATTTAATACCACCGGTAGGAGAAATATTTGATTTACTAGATTTGTAAGCTCTAGCTGATTAAAAAAAATAAGGGGGGGGGGGGGTGGGAATGAAGTACTTGATTGAGCCAGTATTTAACATCCTGTCCAGGGGCTGTCATGATACTCAAAGATCTTAAGAACAGGGAAACAGAGTCCGGTGAGGACAGGAAGTGTGCTTTCCCACGCAAAGGATGGCCTTAGTCACTATGGCTGAGCTCAGCCTCCCTCTGTGGTCCACTCTAAGAAAACTCCTCCCTCTTTGATGAGGAGAAAATCTTGCCATTTGCTTGTACAGAGCACCTAGCTCTCTACTTCAACTGAGAAGGCCACACAGTGCAACACCTTCTTGCCACCCTGGGTCTGGAAGCAGTGTGGCCACATTTGCACCAGGCGGTGCCTGAGAGAAGGAGCTCTGCCTTCTGCATTTCATTCCCCTGCACTCCCAGTTCAAGGATTAGTGCAGGCTGAACTGCACGAATGTAATCTGCGCTTGCTTGCATGGAAATGCCTTAGGCCCGGGGTATTTTGCACACAAATATACTCATTCACGGCCAGGCTCTCTGTCCAAAGCCCTAATTAGAGGTGCAGTTTCACGATCAGTTTAAGTATGCCTAAGGCTGCACTGACTCTGAAAATGACAGCCTCACACTCTTCCTTCAGGTCCCCCCTCCAAGCCAGCACTGGCAAAGCTGTGCACTAAGACCAGACTAGTAAGCTGAGTGGTCTGAAAAGTAATTTATCTGTAGGAGAGGGAAGGAACAAGTCGTTAAGGTGGCAGCATTCCTTTAAGACATTTGTAGACAGATCTGTACACAAGTATGTCCTAAGTCCTTGCTTTATGTGGCAACAGCAGAAGAAAAAGAAGGGAATACAAGCTAGGAAAGGCAGGATCTAACCCAAAGTGGCCAAGAACGCAACGGCAATGCTCCCAGCTTACATGATGTCAGTTTTTAACTGCACCAGTTGCTATGGCCCTGCCATAAAAATAATTCAGGTCCTGATAAGACGACAAAGACCATCTCACAAGCATTTTCCCTACCTCCTGCTTGCTTGGTAAGGAACAGAAACAGTACAGTAGCATTAGTGCATGCACGTGGCGGTCATCGCAGAAATGATAACACAAAATGAATATGTAAGGCGAAAAAACTTCCTGAAGACATCAGAATTTAAACAGGTGTGCTTGCAATGTGCACTGAATAATGAACCTGCTGTTAAACAATCCACTACTCAGGAAAAAAAAAAACCCAAACCACAAAATCAAGAATAGTCTTACAAAAGGGAAAGGACCACAACTAATTTAATAAGTTATTTTCTACAGATAATTTTCCTGACCCTACTCTGACAGCGGGAAAAAATCTGACAGGTTTCAGGTAGACATTAGCTGTCCTGTCCTCAGTTAATCTTTGAGAGCTGAGAGAGCAGGAATTAATGTATACAAATAAAGCACATTTGAAAAATACTAACTGAAGTTGGAAATAAACTATTCTCTAATGGAGGTCTCAGACCTGATTAACAAAGAAAAAAGCTGAAGCAGATACTTTCCAAGGGAAATGTATACAACCGAACTATTCCAGGCTTTTATGACTTGATCTTTAAAACTGGCCAAGAAGAGATTTAATTTCGCTTACTTAAACAGATTACAAAGGAAAATGTCTCACTACTCTACCCCTTTGTCAGACGGACTCCAGGAGAGAGGATTAGCTGAGAGTTTGGTCTTACAGTGTGTATACACATACTACCTTGCATCCGAAAGAGGAACTTGGTCAGTTTGCAAAATGAGGAGAAACACACGTTGGCCCAAGTTCTCAGTTTCTGTCAGCCTCTATGGGTAAAGCAGCACAGTGGGTCAGGACGTTAGGGAAAAGCTTTTAAGCGTTGGTTTCCACTTCTCACTACACAACATGAAAAAAACACCCTTTCTGTTTCTACTTGCTCGTGTAGGAGCAAACAAATACAGCTTCTGTAAAAAGCATGATGGTACTGTAAGTACTAATATCATCAGTATTACAAATGCATTAGTAATAAAATCCTCCTAACTAGGGGCTGAACCCCTGTGCCAGCATGAACCCTGGCACGGAGCCTTCCAGACAGTCTGTCTGTCTGGGGAGGAAGTTGGAGCGAGTGGCTGCAACCTTCCTGCAGCCAGAGCTACCAAAGGAAACCAGCGCTGCTCAGAAACCGGATGGTGTTAGCTGAAGAGAGCTGTGCCGCCCGGGTGCAATGATTCAAAGCCATCCACGGGCAGCCACTTCTGCCAGAGCTCTTCTGGAGGGTTGCCCAAGGCGTACAGCTGCCCCGCCTTCACCCACCCTCCTTTCCAGTCTGCATGGCACAGTACTGGAAACTTGAGAGCTGCAAGGCTTGCCCAGGCTAAGGTATGCGCTGAAGATGTACCTTAATGTTGCTGCTTGCCTTCCTTTTGGATGGAGTCCTCCCTGAAGTTCTCCACAGCCATGCAGAACACCTTTTGAACCTATCACTTTCAGCTCTAAATGTTTAGAGGCAACCTACTCCCTCCTCCCTCATCTGAAAGCATGTAGAGGATCTTAAAGTCTAGAGTAGGTTCAAGCATCTTTTAGTTGGAAATTTAGTCTATTCCTAAAGGTTTATAGTGGATGGTGCTTTGGTCATCGTGACTTTTTGGCCATATTACTTCTATTTTGACTTCTGCACGTACAGTCTGGTGTTTATGTCAGGGGCTTGTTGATTATATTATGATTTCTATTTTACAGTTTTGAAGGGATTTCTAAGAGAAGTTCACTGCTAAATGAAGAGATCAGTGCAAAGTTAGAACATCACTCAAATTTTCATACTGAGCTGAGATCTCATTCGTGAATCACATAAGCAAGACTGGCTGCCTCACAGTGGTGAATTACATCCAATGCTCTTTTGTAAGGTAACGGAGTGCTTTTCCAGAATGGTTTCTTGACAAAATGCAATGGTAGTGATGGGAGCTGTGATGATCAGGATAAGGAGTTCAAGTAGATCAAGATAAGCAGCTGCAGTGAAAGGCAGAGATATAGAAATCCCCTAACATAACTGAAAAAAAATGCTGTTAAAAGAATGCAAAAAAAGAAAATTGCTTTAAAACAGGACTGAAGGTCTGTGTGCAGAAATATACCTGTCTACATTATAGATAACATTCTGTGTACAAATGCAGGGCAGCTGGCACCTACCTGCTGACCTTTGTAGATAAGAATTATCTCATTGATACATACAATTGTTCTATTTGCATATGTGGTAATAACATGCACTTGTTTCCCTCTGGACCTTTCAAGAGAGTCTCCTTGATGAGGCCTGTGATAAAATATCAACAGTGCAGTTGCAGAGTTAAAAGTCTGCTCTTTATTTAATCAGTACCCTGCCTCACAGTGAATTTGTTGCTGAGAGGTAGCTGCCATGCATTTATAGCTGGGTAAGAATGCATGCACAGCCAGTTACAGCAGGTTAAATTAGAGGCTATGAATGCAATCTTAGTTTATTTGCTCTTGGTAACTTGCTCCTGGGCACATAGCTTTTACACTGATCCTAAATGACCGCAGCTAAAAAAATAACTGATTTTTCACAGGTAACCAAGGAATCACAAATAAACTCTGGATCCTTTTCAGCAAAAGCTTTAAGTTTTGTAATTTAATTTCTAATGAAGCTGGTGAAGTCAAGATCTCCAGGGAGCTGTCATCTTTAACTCCAAGTGTCTTTTCCACAGCTCTGTTCCAAAAATACAGGGAGCTGAAAGTTGCTTTAATCATACTAGTCCTGTTGAATCTGTTAAAGCTCAGACAAACATGATGTCAGCTGCGGGCCCAGCAGGGCACTTTCAGGAGATCAGATTTCTTTAGATTACAAAACCACACACTTTACAAGGAGTGGCAGACCTTTAATGTCAATGTTTTATAATTCAGGTCATGGTTAGTTTTTTCACCCTGTACTTAGAATAACAACCTTATCTTGGTTGACCTAACACTGCCATACAGATGTCTGATGTAGAAAATTCAGCAGGAACATGAAGCAGTGTAATTAAAGCACCTTGTGACTTTTGGATCAAGGCCAATATCACCCTATTTACCTTCAGTACTTTGTAGAAGATGAAGACTATTATTTTGCATTAGAAGTTTATTTAGAGATATTTAAGCTTAGTCCCCTTCACATTGTTTTTCAGTGTGCAGCACAGACTACTGCTACTTTGGGCACTGGTGCCCCAATGTGGCAAAAGCTAATCATATCCAGACTCAGTAAGAACAAAATGCTAGATAGGTCTTAAAAGACCCAGAAAAGAGAGGCAGGCAGAGGGAAAGGGACAGGTTCTCAGCTGGTGTATGTTATGTTTCATCTTCCACTGCAGACCTTACAGTTGCTACAAGGTGCTGAGAGATGTTTTATAGGCTCTGGTGCATGAGATGAACATGGTTTGGTCAGGTGATTGCAGGGATGGGATTTAGCAGAGCAGATAATCCCTTCAGTTCTACACTCCACAGGGGTGAATCCCTATGTTCTTTTTGCTAAGCAGGAAGTTCCACTGATATTTGATCCAATGGTTTGCAATGTCACTGTTACCTCTGCTCACTCTGATCTTCACAGGCTGAACCATAAATACAGTAAGAATCCAAAAGAAATATAGAAACTGTGTGGCGGAAGGCCAGTCTCTGACACCCCAATTACTTTGCTTTGTTACAGGTTCCAGTACTGACATTGATGCTACATGTAAAATATGAAATTGCTCAACAGAGCTTCCCCTGCCAAGGCATTAAATAGGAGATGCTGATCCTCAGTGCTTAAACATGTATTTCAATATAAACTTTTTGTTCCAGGATGCTAATTGGAAAAGATCAACAAGAACAACTAACAGAATATCATGGGCTGTTGTATGACCACCTGGGCAAATAAGTTACAGTAGCTGTGCTTGTTCGCTGCAGAACACAGCTAGATTTGGTCTTTTCTTTCAGGTGGATGGGACTAAATTTTACATAAAAGTGTCAGCAGCTTTAAATGTAGCCAGATAAGAAATGCAAAGAGGTCAGCTTCAGGGAGGCATATTTGGAGAGTGTAGTCATATTCAGACTCAGTTTTCACCAGGTTTTTGCAATGAATTATGATAATATAAACCCAAAGAGTGAAATTCCACACCAGAGTGAGTAGTCCAAAAACACAGTACTCTGACAGTCTTCCAAATAAGTCAAAGGGCTAGAGCTCAGATGGTCCATAAGTATTGCCTAGGCTTTAGTCAGGTTCTCCACCTAAGGCTGAAATGTCATCCCTCAGGAAAACAGAAACAACAACAAAAAGGTACATTTCTGAAATTGCTCCATTTATCATATTGATCCCATGTCTTCCTGTTGCAGAGCCTGCTGGGGTTTACATCAATCAGCCTTGCTTTCAATAAGCTCAGGATCGTGCAGATCTCTGTGGCAAGTTGCAAAGTTACCTTTGAGATGATGCCAGATGTGCACCGGAATGAGTTCTTTGCAGAATTAACATCACAATTATTGTCACTAATACATTGTCCGTAGTCCAAAACGTGTCTTCATATTACCAACATAATAATACTACAAGCCTAGAAAAAGTCTGTGTTCTAGTTAGTGCCTATAACCTACAAACTTCGATGTTTTAATGCCAATCTCTTGAATTTACTCTGAATTCCTTTCTGTTTCTCATGCTATATCACTGGGCACAACCATTTGCTCCCTTTACTCTAGCCTCCGTATCGTCCAGCTGCAATTCATTTTGACTCCTCTGCTGACTCAACCACATACCATAAATGAACTGGAAGCAAAGGTCAAATTTCAAGGCATGCTATATAAACATCTTGAGTTGGAGGTGTACAGCAGGTCCAGAAACATGCATCCTCTTCCATATGCATCCTATATGACTAGTCAGAAAGAAGAGATCCTCCACATGCCAGTGTAGACTTTGGCTGAAAGACAATTTCATTTTGCTTTTTGATTTAGGTAGTAAAGACAACAAGATTATTGAGCTCAAGAGAATTTCTTTGGGCAGAGTAACCAAACATTGATAGAAATGTGACTAATTCTGCATTGACTTTGCAGCTGGCATAGCAAATAATATTGGAGAATTAATGTTTCATTGCCTAAGAACCCACTAAGAAATGCAGCTGGAATTAAAAATTGCATGCTGGGATGCCTAGCAGTAGTGATGAAGGAGATGTAATATGCATTTAGTGCTGTTCGGTTCACGAAGTAGTATTTTAGCTGGGAACATTACTCACATTATAAGTTCCTTGGGAGCCAGCGGTTCGATTTGATTTCACAGACAAGTAACATGAGATCCTAGAAACACTTGATCTACCGGATATTGCTGGCACTGCTTGCTTTTGCTTTCTATGAACATAAACTTCTGTCACGTACCTTTCCTTCGGGCACAGATTGCTTTCTGTCTTGCTCAGGAGCAGACCGTTACTCTAATGAAAATGCAAGTATACCTTATGGTATTCAGGAAGCCATCAAAGACTTTGCATATCCCTTGACAGTTCTGTAAGGTATGATCTGCAATCCTCCCCCCTCCCTGATTTATACTTCAGAACAATTAGAATATTTATTAGCAAACAGGTGTTGTTTAATCAACACAGTAACTATGACAAGCACATTGATGTTGTAAAAGACTAGTCTGTGCACAGAAGCTAGGATTTAATAACAGTCAGGTTTCTTTCCTGCAAGGCAATTAATTTTTGCTGAATATTTACATGCCTAAGCTTTCATCCACATCTACAGCTTGTATCTCTTGAAAAAGGGGAATAGAAGGGACAAGCACAATTCATAAAGATTTTACTGGGAAGGCAGGAAGAGGAGACATTGGATATTCAAATGTGCTATTCTGCACTTCTGAAAATGTGGTAAGAAAGACCAGAATAGTCTCCTGGAATGCATTTTGGGAAGTAAAGTGATCTTTCCAAAATTAATAACCCAGCTGTAAGCAGAAATCAGAGGTCCATGTCCTCCTGAGGGCTTCTACTCCAAATTCCAAGGGGTGCTTTCAGTTCTTTTGAATGGCCTATCACTGCATTATCAGCTGCTGGTTTTGTGTGACTGTATCCAGAAAAGCCTATCAAACTCTTCAATATAGCATCTGCTGCTGCACACGGGGGTGGTCAGTGGCCTTCCACGTCCTTTGGCAGGGGAAACTATTCAGCATGCAGCACCGGAGATGGTTGCACTGACAGAATGAAAGGCTGGCATATGGCAGCACAGTCATAGGAACAAGAGGTCAGTAGTCTCCTTAAATGAGACTTGCCAATAGAGAAAATGCTTCAGGTAACTACATCCTAAAACTTTCACATTTCTAGGAAAGAAAAGGAAAAAAAATTCTTTGTTTAGGTTCAAGGGAAGACTCCATGCTCCAGTGTCTAGATGACTCTTTTCTCTAGACTTCCTCTCCCCTCTCCTCTGTTCCTGTAAAGCCCCCTCAATGCCAGTGATGGTTAGGAACCTCCCCTACTGCCCAGCAGAAAAGTAGGAAAAAAGTTTTAGAATTACCTTATTAACAGTTTTATTAACCAGCATTTCAGTTATGCTCTGTGCAGTACCAGCGTAACTGCTGGATGCTGAGGAGGTTGTTGGGCATTTAGGCACGTTTCTCCTACACTGTAATTATCACAGATCAGCATACTCCTGGCAAACAATTATGCAGTATTTGTTCACTGCTTTAATCATCTGAATTCAAAGGAGATCGAAAGAGTGAATGGGACTCCATTATATGCTGAGGAGAGGAAGGCTCTGTAACAGTTTACTGGCTTGTATACACACACCACCACCACCCCCCTCAACAGTTTTACTTAGTCACTTGTAAAATATCAGCAAGATGTGTGTTGACGCACTTACTCCAGATAAGGAAGACCTTGCTTCTGTCATACTTATTTGTTCCAAGCAGTGCCTTGCTATGTGCCCATTGTCAATTAATGCCTTAAACTGCACTGGAGCTACTTTAAAAACAGGATTCAGGGTGGGTAAAACCCATGGTATCTAGTCCAGATGAGGAATCTAAGGAATTACATCTAAAACACCCAACCAAAAAATAAGCTTATTTTAGGCTAAAGCAAAAGAGCATCAAACTACTGTTTTTAGTTTTCCCAGGCTTTGCTTGTGATGGATGGATATTTATAGCTGCAGTGTTCAACTATTTTTTAGGTTGGTGCAAGAGGGAATACCCTTTGCTAACCTAAGAAATAGCTAAAAGACCTAAATCATGTTTAAAGCTACATTGCCCTTCCTTAGTCTAGGCCATCAGCACCTGCCACCTGTTATATTAAAAGGGGCAAAACAACCTAACTGAAAGTAACCATAAACCATGGGTGGAAGCAGGAGGGAGAGGATGTTAAACCAACCTACATCTGTGATTTCTGTCATGGACAACGTCACTCAATGCTTAAAGGGAAAAGAAAGCAGAGACATAACCAGGCCACCATGAGATTAAAAGAACTTCAGAATGCACCAGACTGGCTAAGAAAAGGCTTCTCCCCTGTCCTCACTCCCTGTTCTTACTCCTGCCATCAAAATAGAAACGTATAGCCAAAAGCATTCACATAGGAGGAAATTGGTGGAAGAGATGAGGCTAGTAGAAAATAATGCAAACAAATACATAGCCCATTTGATGGTGGAGGTGGCACATGACTCATACTCTTCTCAGAAGAGGGAAAAAATGAAGAAGAGCCTATTGTCTCTGCTTTTTTACATCTAACCATCCCTCAGACATTTATTTTCAGAGTGTCCTTTGCACTCACCTATGGTCTTACAAATCCTGTGCAGATCATTTGGCTAGCAAATCCTAGCCTGGAAAAACACAAGCTCTAACCTCTTTCTTATAGCAGCCTGAAGTCCTTTCTGCTGCCCTATCCTTAACTCCTTAATAAAATACCAGGAGAACTAGACTCATCGTTCGTACAATCCCAAGGCTATTACTGGTGCCAAGTAATTACCTAGTTCATGGCTATAACTTTGCTATTCTATTACCCTTTTTTAGCTAGTTCATTGACTGGACTCCATTGTAACACTGTGTTCTTTCTAATCAGCCCTGCTGGGAGGATTTTAACCAGAGAAGCAAGCATATTCTTCACAATATTTCCAGACTGCAAAGGGTAAGAGGATGATGCATGGCACAATGGACTCTGGTCAAAGAATAAAGCAAGCTGCCAAATCAAGACTACAGAGAAGTGAAAGAATAGTTTTGGTAAACCCAGCTCTACTTCTTGTCCTATTCTGCTGCCAGTGTAGTAGTTGATTGTGGGCTAGCCCTGCTCTTTCTACTGGGAGCTGATGCTAGTCCCACTCACTGAGAAGTGGTAAAGGAGATCATTTCTGAAAAGCGCACTGTAAAGTTTAATTAACTTTGGTTTGCAGATGTCGATGCATTACCTGAGATCTTCTCTTGCGTTATTTAAGCAATAAGGTTTGGCGTTTTTTATGCTGGCTTTGAGAAACTTGGGGGGAGGGGAAATCTTTTTTTTTTTTTTTAAATTACTTGCTAATTGTAAGAGGTTTCAATCCAGCCAGAAGGCTTTGTTCAAACATTAACTGTTGCATGTGAGGCTGCACAAGCAGGCGTCACAGTTTACACCAACAGAACCCAAGTCTACTAGGAACGTGACTTCAGAAGATTACAGCTTTGAAATGCAAAGCCTTAATCAAGGTCAATTCTACAAACATAACGCTTGATTTAAGAACTGACAGAAAATGTTCTTCCCCCTTTATAGGTAGCAACTGTTATTACACATTGTACTTTTTAAAATCTTCTAAAAAAATAAAATCAAACTGTGTCTGAATTTTGTAACCTTACTGCCTTAGAATTACGTAAGGCATGCTGATATTGGGTAACTCTGTAATCCATCTTCCCCAATTATTTTTTAAATAATCAGAAATATATAAGAAAGCTTACAAAATTTTTCAGATATGTGCCAATATAGCAAAGAAATTATCTACCTTTTCAGGAAGTCTGCTTTGTATGACAGGCTTTCAGACTCCTTTTGCCACACTTAGTAACTTCTTATATTTCCACTACTGCTATTTTTCTGTTTCTTTTTCCCACCCCCAATTCCAATTGCCGAAAACAAAACATTATGTCAGAACCACTGTAGGCATCTGCCATTCCTAACTCCCTTCAAGGCAGAGGGTAAAGGCCTGCACACCAGAACATGCTGGAAACGGTCAGATTTAACTACTGCAATTTCTTCCTGGAGGCACAGCATTTTAATGGTGAAGGACCTCTATTTTAATTTAGTGGGACTACAGCAGAGAAACCTTCTGTGGCAGTATTTTCCTGGGGCTTCCTTTCCTCAAGGGAGAATTAATACAGAAGAGTCAACTCAGTTTAAAAAACAAACAAACCAATACAAAAATCCAAATACTTAACCAGAGCAGCTTATAGAGGATGGATACCCAAAGCTCTGTCACTTCATGATTCAGGTTTATTCCACACTGGACCAGAGATACTGTCTCCATCAAGTGCACTGGAATTTCTACTGTAGGCTTAGGTCTCTTCTGCAGCATCTAACACTGGATACACAGGGGCATTATCAGAAGAACAATTAATAAATCAGTGCCTCAGGAAACTCAGCAACAAGAATAGCTTGCCAGTTGCTATTATCGGATGCATACAATATAAGCACTCCCTAACCGCTAGGAGCCATCCAAAATTGCTTTGTTAAAAGAAAGTTTCATCAACCCCTACACGTTTCTTTCATACAAAAGCTCTATCAGTTGTAGCTGCTTGTGAATTTTGCTGGAAGCAGAGCCACAGTCTGTCCCTTTTAAGGCATTCTACCTGTAGCCTTAGGACACTGTCAAATATTACATCCTCAGGAGGAAAGAGTCCAGGCATTGGGTGGCTCTAACCCAAGACCTATAGCACAAAAAGGGTCAAATCCAAGTATTGCTGCTTCCTTGGAGGAAAAAGAGAGCACACAGCATGGTCCTGTTTCCCAGTTAAGGCAATTGTTTGCCACCCTAAAGGACTCTCTCTCACTGCCTATAACATGGCACAATCTGACAGGAAACCACACACCCCCTCCTCACAGAAGGTAGCACCACAATGCTAGAATTGTAACCGGCTCTCCCCACAAAGTCGTCTTCTGTTTTGCTGCGGTGGACGGATGCAACTGATTTGACCTGGAAAGCATCCTACATTGAAGGCAAGGGAGAGGATTTCTGTAAATTGTGATGTTTTTTCTTCAGTCTAGTCTTGACTTACAAGTCATTAAAAATTACCTTGATTTGAAGCAGGAATTTTTCCAATGTTTTTTTATTTCCTCCCTCAAAAGCCTGCTCTGCCCCTTCAGACTTACGATATAGCCTCAGAGGGCCTTCTGTTTCCAGTGGGGTTCATATTGACAGAGCACATGAAAAGCAGCCTTGATGGTGGGTGGCTTTCAGCTGTGAAGTGTGACACCAACCTCTGCCTTCCTCTGGCACTCACACCTGCTCCATATAATTCACATCATGCTCCTAAAATGAGTTCAGAAAATCCTTTGATACAAGTTCATCAAGGTTTTACTCCACCAGAGGGATACATATCATTTACTCACAATGAATCTGCCAAGAGACCAGTCTGCTTAGTACAATGGGCTGCAGTTTTGCATCAGTGGATTTCAGCTGAGAACCAAACAGGTGTAATGAATCAGGCACAATGTGCCCACCACATCAAACACAGAGAACTCCTGAATAATAAACAGGTCATGGGAACCTTATAAAGCTCTCTCTTTGTGTCTTACTGAATGCAATAGATACATATCCACAGTATGTTATTGCGTTTCGGCCAAAAAGAAACCCACAACCAACCAACCAACCAACCAAAAACAAAAAACCAAAACACAAACACACACACAAAAAAATCCTGCAAAAAGAAGACAGGCAGGCTCTGGATTGATCCTTCTTCCATTAAAGTCAATAGGAGTTTTGCTGTGTGCATCAAAGCAGTTTGGCCCCTACTGTCACAGAGGGGTTTCCTTACCCCCACATCAGCTGCTCAAAATATCGTAAGAGACAGCAGGTCAGTTTGGGTAGGAAGGGGAAAGACAACAAGCCAAAATAAAAAGAGAGAAAGAGAAAACTTCCCAGGAATTACTTCAGGCGTATCAACCTAACATCAATTTACAACTAATACTGAAGCAGGATGACAGGATTCTGACTCATATGTTCTGTGAACATAAAATAAGCCAAGTACCTGGATATTTAAAGATTCCTGAAGTGTCAGGCTGAAACTGATATCAGTCATAATTTGAAAAAGAATGAAATTTGTTTCTGAATAATGCCTGGTGTAACACAGTAGATTTCTGTAGGTTTTCCAGAGAAGATGCCTCAATACCCCATGAGCAATAAATTACGAATCA
The DNA here is from genome assembly GCA_031468815.1 of Morus bassanus. NCBI lineage: Eukaryota > Metazoa > Chordata > Aves > Suliformes > Sulidae > Morus > Morus bassanus. The sequence continues at coordinate 71,814,376 of CM062567.1, forward strand.
TAACCATGATTGTCCTCTTAGATTTGCAGTATAAATTGCCTCTGTACTTGTAACTTGTTTCCCTTCCTAAAAGATGCTTTCCTCATTCAATTAGCAGATGTTGCTTACTGCATGATCATGCCTAGTGTACGATTAAGAACTGTTTCTGATTGTTTATATCTAAAAAGGCTCACTTTAAAACAGGCATCTCTTAACCCTGGAGTTCTTATCTTTCAAACTTCCACCTTTTCTTTAATGGATAAATTGTGATTTCTTAGGAGCTGGGGGAGAGGGAAGAGGGACCCCCACCCTATTCCTTAAATGCTCGTTGAACCTTTTTGCCATTTTCCTGCCTTTCTTCTCACGTGCTCTCTCTATCTCTGTCCAACACCTTTGCTCAGTGAATTTAAGCACTTCTCCACCAATTCTAAGTCCCATTTTCCTTCTGATCTTCCCCAGTCACTTCCAACCTCAGGTTTCAAGGGGGTCACCAAATTTTCTCCTCATGTGAACAAAATTTTCTTTTGTCTTCCCTTTCTTCCCTGTACTAGCAGTGTCTCAGCCCTTCAGGCTGGCGTTTTTCTAAAAAAATGAATCTATTTCTAAAACCAAGCCCGAGGTATGCATCCCCTGCCACAAAGAACATTTGGCCAAAAAGTGGATCTGGTGAAAGATATTGTCATTTTTCAACAGGCTTGGCCAAAGACAGACAGCAGAATGCAGAATAAGGGTTTGGGGTAGCCTTTGCAGTAACGGGTGCCATTTATTAACCCTGCCTATAATTACATGAGTCAATAAGAAATAAGCTAGTTGTGCCCAGGCAGTTTCCCACTGACGTAAGGGAACATACACAGCTGGCTGATATAAGCCCGTTCTCTTTGACGAACATTCAGTAATGGATTTGCTGCAGCTAAAGCAAAGCTTTATTTCAACACACACTTTTCAAAAGCAGCAACCGGTTGTCCACACCCCCGTGATCTGCGTAATTGAGTTCATGACATAATATCACAATGTTTACCAAGAAAGTGGCAGATGGTAGTTATTGGGGTTTTTTTTTAAAAAAAGGCCCATATATATATCATGATTATACTCAGGGTATTCCTGTTGAAAACAACGCTTCTTTAATTTAGTAGAGGATATTAAAGTTTGTTTAAAAAACATATACTCCGTGAGAAGAGTGGCAGATGGAGTTAACAAGCTCACCTGCTGTTTTACTTAAAAACACTGTCTAAATAAGAGGTTGTGTGTTTTAACAAACGCATTCATGCCATAATTTGTAATCCTTTCCTGGGGAGAGGACATAAACACTCTAAGGAAGGTGGCATGGCTCTGAGGAGAGGGCACTTCTCCAAGGCAGAAGGGCTAGACTTGGAAAAAGGAAAGGTTGGCTCTTCATAGAAACGACTGCTGAACCTCGGAGGGAGAGGGACATAAAGGCAGCCACATCATGCAGGTTTATGCTCAGCTCCATCAAAACAACAGATACAGAGGAGACAGATCTCAGTTGCAAGGTGCCCATGAAGGACAGAGATTTTGAGGGTGCATCTGGGAATTCGAAAGGACAAAGTCCTGAGGGGAAAGTAACTGTCTTAGTAAATCCATAGTGAAATTGCACTGGGCTCAAATTGCACAACTTACCCTATGCTTGTCCTGGCTATTCAGGTTACAACGACGTGTCTGATGGACTCGATTTTCTTAGCAGGTCCAACTAGAAGTGCAAAAGCCATCTTTCTAGGGGCCAAGATGTGGTCAAGATCAAAAAGCAGCAAATTCAAATGGCTTCTTGTGAATAGCGGTTTGCCACGTACCATGGGACAGGTGATAGATTGTGTAAATCACATAAACCTTGGGCCTGCAGACCCCTCTTGTTCCCTGATGATGCAGATGGGTATGCTCTTTGACAGTCACTGATCCATCTTTTTCTTCCTTCAGCCTCAGTGGACTCTGAGGTTGCTTCCATTTCTCCCAGACTGGATTCCCCCTTCCCTGGCCCACAAAAGCTAGGGGATAGAGGCAGTCTCACCAGGGTTGTCTGAAGCAAGTTCAGCATGCTCATCTTGGTGGCTGAAGGTTTCAGCAGCTGCTTTTGGTGACTGCTTTTCCACAGATATGCAAGAACAGTGAAGGTTTGGGGTAATAATTTGTACTCCGGAGGCAGATGGTGTAATAGTGGGCAGCCAAAATGATACTGAAAAAACAGTGGAAAAGCATATATAATACCAATTTGAGAAAGCTTTGGAGAAGATACTTGTAAAAAGTTGATTAATATGACCCTTTAGGTGGCAAGAATTTAATGGAATATGTTACCTTGAATATTTAAGATGCAATTACTGTTCCGGCCTGGGCTACATATTGCAACACAGGATCAGCATTTCCTGCCATGAAATGAGTGAAAATAATTCAGAAAGCTGGAAGCAGAGAAGATGGCAATGAGAAGATCATCCTTTTATTTTTCTTTAAATGACGCAGATGTAACAGAGAAGCATGACACTGTGTTTATGAAAACATCCCAGTCTGATGCCGCACCTGCTTATGGGCAGGCAACAAGAGTATTTCCTTTCTATTATGCAGGCTGGTGCTTACTGCCAGCACTTGCCTCGCAGTGGAACACGGCTGTCTGCAAAACATTTTGCTCAGTTAAATATCATGGAGTTTGGCCTTTAGAGTCCGTGTATTTGTGTATGTATAATGGACCCAAATGTTGGACCTGAATTAATACAAGCTTTTATGAAGATTCAGTAAGCTTTGTTCCTTTCTGAACTGAACAATTCACTGAATACTAGACTTATATAAATAAACCTTAACATCCTTGGAGTAAGAACTGGGGCCTACAATGAGTATTTAACCACCACACAGACAGACGCAGTTTTTCGTGTGTGTCTGTACCTTCATAATTATACATGTAATTACTTTCAGCCAGGAAGAGTGGTAACAAATAGAGCACCACTTCAGGATGCTCTCTAGTTAGCTGCTTAGGACATTCTTTGTGGAAGTGAGATATGTGAATTCAAATATCCTTGGGTGGTAAAGAAATATGAATGTTTTTATCTCCCCTTTCAAAAATGAGCAGATAAAAAGCAGCCACCACCATTTCATGAAGAGCTCTGATATAACTGCTGAGGCCTAGAGTTAGGTTTTCAGGTCCCATAGGACAGCAAAGAGGTTTTAGGGATCTGCATTTAGACAGAAGCATCTCAAACTGACATTAGGTACCTGAATTGTTCTGGAAAAGTGCCCTTTGTCTACCACCGTAGTCTCACCTGTTTCCCCCAGGTAAGGCAGGCGCTGCTACAGTAGGGCCTGAATAAAAACCAAAACATTTTAATTTCCTTGATTTGATTTTTAGAAAGCAAAGATGGAGAGAACCTGTGTTGCTTTCATTAAACAGCTTCTTTTTAAAAACATTCTGCATTCAGCAGCATCCTGTGCTCCATTTAGTGAACTTCTATTTTTCAATTTTGCAGATAGCAATTGCTTGAATTGCCAGAAAATGCACTTTAATGGATGGCTCCAAGACAAAGGCTGTGCTGTGCCCACCTGGGTTGCTAGGGAGCAGCAAGAGGGTGCCAAGTGCATGACAGGAGCAGTGACTTTGCTGGCAGAAATGTAAACCCAGCAGGCAAGACTCTGCACAGTGGGCTACTCTTTGATAGTTAAAAAAAAAAACCCCAAAACCCCCAAAAAACCCCAAGCACTTTTAATATTACTTTTAACGAAAAAAGTAACAGTGGGAGTTGACAGGGAACAGACTGGCTGCCCAAACACTTCAGCAGCGTCAAAGGAGAAGAAAACCAGAAACTGGAAAAACACCCGGCCTGCATCTGACATGGCTAATGACAACTATTCATTGTATATCAAAGTTGGACATCTGGGTTCTTGCTCACTTTGCCACCATCTCAGGAACTTCTCTGTGAAGCTTTGGTGGCTTATCAGAGCTGCTAGGACAGCACAAGGATGCAGGGGTGACAGGACCATGGTGTCTGCCTCCAGGGACTGTGAATGAATGTGCCACGTCTGCTGCAGTGCTCACCGCTCTGGTGAGCGTGCAGTTACTCACCTGCTCTTATTTTGAGACCAAAGGCCACTGTCTTGAGTACTCAGCCCATTCCTGGCAGGTGTTACCTTGGTGTTTGCTGTTGGAGGAGACCTGGGGGAAAAGGATAGGGGTGAAAGTGGGGCTTAAGAACTTGAAAGTAATTTGGAGAGAAAAAAAAAACAAAACAAAACCAAAAGGACTTGCTCCATGTGAGTTTAGCTCTGATATTTGTCAGTTTACATAAATGGAAACAATAAAATTGAAATAATTTACTTACAAGTATAGTGCAGTCATTTGCTATTACAAAAATCAAGTATTTTAGACATCACTTTATAAAAATAGCCCATGACATCAGCTCTGTTTTTCATCAGCTCCAGAAAAAGCTGGGGGCTATGAGGGATATGTGTGGGTTTTGAGGTTTTTTTAGGTTGCGTAGCAAGGACTGTTGGGAATCAAATTGGTACTAAGTCTGGCTCATTCATTCAGGGAAGAAAATTTACTACAAGGGAAGGGAGAAAGCAGAAGCAGCTAATTTCTCTCACACCACCATGCTTTATACACTTTCCCTGCATTGCCAAACAGAGAGAGAGAAGTGGCAGCTCCCTCTGGAAGAGCCAATTCATGTTTTCTCTCAACTGACCTTTAAGGGAGCTCAGAAAGACTAAACAAGGCTGGAAGAATTCAGACTCAGAGGCTAAACAGAGAAAACTTTCCAAAGAGCCCCAAGAACCACAGGGTGCCAGCAGCCCCACTGACAGCAGTGTTAGCTGCAAATATCCCTTGTCAGCTTTTTTATCTCCTCCTCCTCATCTTCTCCGCTCCCACAAAAACAAACTGTGTGTGACCTTTTGGGGGCTATTTTCTGTCATGTTCCTGAGCTTTAAGAGATTCAGATTTTCGAGTCTATCTACAATGGCAGTAAGTAGGGACTTGGACAATAAATTCTGAAGCCATGAAATAACCAGGCTGAATAAAACTTAGAGCAACATTTTCTTAAAAAAAAAAAAAAAGTACCAAGTCATTACATTGTATGACTTGTAATGTAACGGATAGCACACAGCACAAGCCCATTTCATTAGTGAGAAAACAACAACAGTAATAAAAAGACACCTTATTGGATCACTAATCTCCCATTAAGGGACAGCTGTATGTTTTCACGGAATACATCAGTCTGAGCACCAGTTGAGATCACAGTGTGTCCACATACTAAGTTTTAAATTAATTTATGAGAAAGCGTGAGCAGGTTGTAACCGCATCTTTGTTCCCTGCAGGAGGCTTCAAAATAACAAGACACTTTTTTCAGAATATGGAATAGGAATATTCTTAAAATAGGAGCTATAGAAGAAAGGAAAGTTGCTAAAGGAAAGAGCTGTCACAGTTTGCAGATTGTTTTATCAAGGAAGTAACCATGAACAAAACACGCCTGGTATACTTCTATTACAGTTACCTTTTGCGTGCAGTGCTTAGCTCATGATTTTACGTGCCAAGTACCCTGTCTGCACACCAGATAACAAATCCTCTTTGTCCTCAGGTGCTATCAAGCCTCTGACCTGCCAGAAGTCCCACAGCTGCCTGCTCAGCCAGCTGTGAGTCACACACCGACAGAGTCCAGACACAGGGAAGTGGAGCTCCCACCCCGCCAACTCCACCCCGCCATGACAAGCTGTAGGTTGTGCTCAAGGCTGGGTTTTTGCTTCCGCCTACCTTATCTTAATTGCCACACCCTAGTGTAAGACCCGATGGTGTGTGACTCAGTCCCACAGAGGGGTAAGGGATGTCAGGTGTAGCAAACAGCCTCAGAACAGCCCATTTAAGTAAACTAGTCAGCAAATACCTACAAATAAGGGAAGAGCTTAAAGAAGTCAGGAATTCCCTGTGAATGAATCACAAACACTAAAATCTGTCCAAATTTTGCAGCTAATATTTTCCAAGCTGAAGTAGCGTACCAACGTGAAACATTCAAAGCCTGCAAAGGCAACTCACGCCCAGCACTTTTTCACAGAGAGATCTCAAAGCACTTTGCCAAATAGGTCGATATCATTACACTCCCTTTTTAAGTGGGGCGAGAGAGGCTGGTCTGAAGATGGTCAGCCTGTGAGTAAGAAGTGTGGCCAAGAGCAGAACAAAGGCCTCCGTTGTCGCCCACGAGTAACCTTCTAGTTTAAAAATCCAGATACTCTCTTTTGTTGGGGTGGGGAGAGAAGGCAGTTGTTTCAACTTCAGATTTGTGCTTTGAATTTAATATGCTTTGAACTTAATTTAATTATTCAAATGTTAAAGTTTTTTTCTCTTATCAAATATATATTAAAAAAACTTCATAAGAGAATCTGTTTGTTTAAACCAAAACCAATCGCACCTGCTGTAATTAGTCCTAAGGTCCATCAGGCAGGTAGCCAACAGTTAACATTTAAATGGCCCCATCCTCCCTCTTATCAGAATTATGAAAACCGACCACAAATAAATTCATATGATCCTACTGCTGAATGCCACAACAGAGTTGTCATAGGACACAGAGACCTTGCAGAGGCCAGAGGAGGCACTGGAAGAGTCCATCTGTTACCATTCCCCAGTGAAAGGCTGGTTTGTGAGCTTACAGGGCAATGGAAGTACAACAACGTACAGCAGAGCCACAGGGGAGAAGGCAGGAGCCGGGACAGGGCAAATTACCACAGTCTTGGCTTCAGAGAACAACCCACGCAGTGCATCGCAACAGTGACTCCTCTCACCCAGACCTCTTCTCTGGGGCAGACTCCTCCAAGACCACTGTCACCAGGGAAAAGGGAGGAAAGTGCAATCAGGCAAAATGCTTGAGAGGTGAAGGAGAGAGGTGAAGAGGAGAAGGATGGGTCTACTGTATTTGTCCTCCTCAGCTGCTGAAAGCAAGAACACAAAATGCTTAAAGTAACTCCATGAGATCTGCCAGCAAAATTTTTAACAGTGACTGCTTTGTTTCACTGAGTACATATTACAGAAGCTTATGGTGGTGATGGTGAAGGATTGTAGTACACGAGCAAGATACTCCATTTCTCCATGTTCCTTTTAAATAAGTCTTTCCCAGGAGCTTCACTGGTACTGCAACAGGTGTTACTTCATGTGATGCCCAAAGTTGCCTATTTTAGTTTACTGTTTCCATCTCTTCCAGTCCAGATTCTTACCACACTAGACAAATTGCCCATCAAGCATTGATAATACAAATGGAAAAATCCCACTCTTCTGCCTCCAGCAGAGCTTCTGACTTGGCCATCAGCCTTATGAATGGTTTTACTTTGAGTTTCCTGAGAAGCAGTATCACCAATGTCCAATCCAGCATTAGCTACATTATGGGATTCCTTCCATTATAAAAAGAGAAACAGGTTGTGGTTTTTTTTTTAATGGAAAACGGAAGTCCCTGACTCCCTCTGAATAAAAGCCATCAAAAAGAGCGAATGAAACTTGCTTTTCTAAACCACACTGGTGTGAACAGCACCGCAGTGTGAAAACATGCTCTTCTACAACATCAAGTCCATCTTCCTCACAAGCAAGGGAAGGGGGGAAGGGCCTTGGGGACTCTGTATGTTTTGTGCACCCATAACTAGCCAAGAACTGCCTGCAAAATAACAAGTAAAATCCTTGCTTCAACCAGCTTCAAAGGGGTTAGCATATTTGTCCAGTATACAAATGAGCGGTCTTATACACAGTTTAATACACAAAGTAGGAGGGGCACAAGTTTTATACAGTGACAGTCACATTTCTGCTTTTAGAAAGTCTGGCTGTTCTGCCAGGAAAAGTTGTCAGCATCAGAAAAAAGCAACACTTCCTCCTCTAAAAGACAAGCACCATCCTAGCAACCAACAACTGTTGGTTTTTTTTTTACTCCTGGCCATTATCAGTTTTCTCAGCAGTATTTATCTAACCTCTGTTTACAATCAGAGGTTTATAATATATTGCCACAACACCAATATAAGTAGATGCAAGAGTCGGACCCCAGCCAACGTAGAGTTCAAGGACTTCACCTTCGTCTGTTGCTTTTATTGATAGTTGCGGTAACTACACCAGTCAGAAGCAGAAACTTTAACCTTCCACTAGGAATGGAAAACCACCAGCACGGCAATCCTTACGCTAGCAATCATCAGCTTTTGGGGTAAGAGTGTACCAAAAGGATGCAAAACAGCCCAGGGAAGAGCCACCACTGCTTTTCTCTAATGCTTTCACTCTGCTCTCCAAACACTGTAAGAGAGGGAGCCTCTGAGCTTACAGACTGGCTGGCCTTGTGCCTGGCTCACTTTCAGATGGGGAAGCACATGAATATAGCAGCTAGAGACGTGAGAAGACTCTGGACAAAGAAAAGAGGTTAACTCCTTTTTTTACAGCTTGAAGCAATCCCTTGCTCAGGGCCTGAAACCAGGGACTGCAAAACTTCCAAGGACTCCTTTTTTACAATTCTCAGCCCAGAATATTTATCCTCTGTCTTTGTCACAGAACACAGGAGGGAGAGGATTTTGCTGCTAGATTGACAAGGAACCTTACCACTCCACTAATTTCCAAAGGTTCTGCTGAGATTCAGACAAATTCCTCCTTTAGGCCATCCCAGGGCGGTGCTATTCTCAACAACATCTGCAGGTAACATACAAAGCTGCCTCCCTGCCAGCTGTTTTGCTTTGCTGCTCCCTGCACAGCTGCAGGAGGAGCTGTGCGGCGCTGCCAGCATGTGGAAACGATGTCTCTCTTCTCAGTGCCTACTGGAGGGGTTTTTCTTGAAAATCATGGTCATAATCATTATTTGGTAGTTTAGAAAAAACACACTAAACATTTCCCTTAAAGTCAGGAATTTCCTTACTACTCTCTGATAAATACCTGTCAACCATTAATAACTGTGTTTTGCAATAACCTAGGGCAAGGAAGTAACATTTCCCTGTCCTTAAGGGCTTAGAAGTACAGGCATGCCCAACCCAACCCAACACTAAGCAAACTCTGAGTGTCTTGCCCATGTTGGAGGGTCTAACGATATGTGCATTTCTGATGGGGCTCCCCCCGCTGCTCCACAAGCTAGTGGCTGTTACGGATGAGGCTAACACAGGACAAGGGTGCAGCATGACATGGCTTTGAGGTGTTTATGAAGCCCCCTCCCCAGCCCCACTCAGGAAACTGCCTTAAAAAACTATAGGCAAGCTATAGGAGTCCAGTGTTTGGTGCAGCACCCAAAGACATACCTAGGAGCTCAGCCTGCTGTATTTCTCTGTCATTTTGCAAAGAGAATGGCATCTCTCTGTTTTTTCAAGCCTCACACCTCCTACAGGGCCAGTTCCCCTCTGTGACTGTTCACTCAGGAAAGCAGCAGGGCAGGTCAGGTTCAGCTGATCTCCCCCAGGCTGTGAGGACAGGGAGCAATGCACCGTTTTAGACGTGCATCCGAGCTTTTGGCCACCAAAGTCCTCCAAACCCCCATCCAAAACAAAACCAGGTAACAAAAAAAAAAAGTATCCCTGAGCACATTAAAGCAAATTGAAAAGGATAACATCTAAGTTAGTGTCAAGCTGTTATGAAATCAAATGTGGGGAGCAGTGGCTCGCTGTGAGCAAAGCAAATGAATTGGCTCTTGGGGGTTTGTCCCATGTGCAGAGTCAGAAGATCTGATTTCCCTTTCTACGCTGTTATGAACACACTGGAATCTAAAAAAACAATAACTTTAAATGTTATCAGAAATACCTTCTCTTCATGTCCCTGTGTAAGGCCTGATAAGAAACACTGTATGTGAAATTTGCTGTTGGTGCTTTTGTACAAGTCATTTAGCAAGGACAATGACAGGAGGAGGAAGTCAAAATCCTGTCCACTTTGCTTAGATTTGGCTTAATAATTGCTACAATTTCATGCAATGCAGTCCACAAACTTACTCTCTCACTGAGTTTGTAGATTGTCTGTAAACAGCTGAAAAAATAATAAATGTGTATTCATTATTCAGAATTATTTCCCTAAAAATTTCTAACAAGAATGCTTGAGCTGTATTATCCTTTGTAATCACATTGCCATGAATAGTCAGTATTGAAAGTACAAGGCAGACTGGTTAAATCTGAATGGTCTGATGGATCACATGAATTTGTTTCTGAATAATTTTTGTTTATACATCTGAGCTGCATGTTGCAAAGGAAAGCCCCATTAAGAATAGAAGGTCATAATAGCTATATAAAAATTACAAGGGTGAAAAAATAATAAAATAGTCATAGAACACTTTTTCAGTTAAAAAAATACTGCTGACTTGACTGATTATAGACATCAAATCAATATATGCTATGACAGAAATCAGTACCAATGGATTACCTCCCAGGAAAGTTCTGCATGCATCAGCAGTCCCAGCAACTAACATATTTTCCAGTGCCTAAGACACCCTGGTGTAGAAAACATGTCCCTCCTCAAAAAAGAAAATTAGAGAAACTTGGTACCAACTGCATCCCCTGCTGCTGGGGTGAAATAGCTCCTACCGCTGCATCTGACATTGCTTCTCTGCTGTGGCAGGGACAGGAGCAGTGGTGAGAGCAGACCATGGAGCAGAAGTAGTAGCAGGGGTTCATAACATCAGTGTATAAAATACATCTGAATCTGAAGTCCCTGTTAGCCTTTCCATTTCAGGGAGAAAAAAAATGCACCCATTGTATCAATAAATCTGTAATCTGAATGATAACTGGTGATGTCAGCACTTCAAGGCATTTTATTGCATGTCTAAAAGCAAATCTATGCTAATAGGACATTATTAACTTACAAAGCTGAGGACTTAAAAGTTAAGAAATGCCAATAGGAAGACTGCCTTTGCAATTTGCAACAGCTCGTCTTATGTATGCAGGCATGTACACACATCAGTATGAGACTGCTTGCAACTCAGGTTCTCCGAGGCTTATTGTAGATACAGGATATCTCACATGTTGCATCTAAACTTCAACATTCAAGGCCAGCAGTGAGAACTGCACTTTGCTATCTGCTGGGAAAGGGATGGAGGAAGTCCTAGCCAAGATAAAGCCTACAGGTAGAAGAAATATATTTTTCATTAGCACAATTAGTATATTTAGAAAAAGGAGAAAATCTTCCAGGCAGACAAGACCTTTTATGGGTCAGAAACAGAAAGAGCAAATTCCCAAATAAAGTTGCAGGCATTTGCTCTGAAAAAAGAAAAAAAACAAAACAAACAAGCAAACAAAACCCTCTACAACCCTGGGATCTGAGCTCCATGGAGGTGATGAGTTCTCCTCAGCAGTTGACGCAAATATCTGTAGATGGCTGCTTGCCTGCTGTGGGGGCAGACCTTGCTGAGACCTGCCTTTCCCCCCTGAGCTATGCTATGTAGCTCAGAGAGGCCCTTGCTCCATGGCAATCACTGACTGCAGCTGCAGAGGTAGCAGAAGAGCAAAACCAGGCTCCCCAGCTGCTCTGAGTAGAACAGTTATGGCATGAGCCACAGGAGAATGGGGGAAGCACAAGGCAGGAACTAATCTCTCTGCACCCATGACAAGTCAGGGCAGCTCCACAACCCAGCCCAAAAACAGGAGACCCCACAAGGCAGGTTATCTCCACCTGGGTCTGGGTCCTGAGCTCCCTCTCCACCTAAGTCACCTGCAGCCAGCCTGAGGGATCGCTGTGCTCCAGCTGCCCATCAGCATTTTGGCACTTGCTCTTGCAGACCTGTCTTCTGAGAAAAGTTATTTTTCTTGTGTATTTCCTCACGATGATGGCCAAAAGGTCTAAGGATTGCCAGTGCTGCATTAAGGAAAAAAAAAAACCCAGGTAAGTGGAATGGATAAATGAAAACATTACCAAGGTGGCAGGCCATGTGCACCAGATCACAAGCGAGGTCTGTCAGCAGTTTGGGCTGCCTTTCTAGTTTAGGAAAGCTGGTCCCAAAAGCTTCAGATCTGCAGGTGAATTAGCAGGGATTTACTGGAGGGCAAGTGGGGGCAGTGGCTGGCCTGCCTGCCTCATTGACTTTGTTGCTGAAGTTGCAGTATCCAAATAGTAATTCTTTTCACCTTATCTCTTCCTCTAAACTTCTTATAACTATGCATGCTTGCAAGTCACCTCAGGTTAGCTTTGTCAGAATAACAACAGATCATTCCACGTACCCAGGTTTTGGCTTTTCCGAATTCCCCTGAATGTTGAAAGCTATTAAGTTGACATGTTTTTCTCCATGTGATTCTCCTGGTATGGCTTTGCGGTGGCCTGATGTCATACCTAACCACAAAAGACCATGATCTAATATACCATAACTGTTAAAAAATATAGTGTCCGACACATTGGTTTCCTAACCTCACAGGGAAAATATTTATGCCATAAAACTTCTTAACTTTTAAAAAAGAAGGGCCCTGAAAGATAGTATTTAAAATACCATAGGGTATATATATGAGGAATAGGAACATTAAATGGGTGAGTTTGCTTCCTTTTTTTTTTTTTGTTTTGAGAAAACAGAAGTACCTGGTACTTCTGTAGAGAAAATATTCTAGACATTAAAGGATTTTTTTTTAATGTCCAGGTCTCATTTATACCATGCTGGCAGTTCAGCAGTTTGGCATTGCTGGAGTGGTATAAAGCAGCCTCTGGGTGCGAATTCAGTTCAGGCAGTATGGAATTGTAATTTAAAAAGTCAATCGTTTGCAGGCTTGAACCGAAGAGAAGACTTATATGAAAGTACACATGAAAATGCAATTCATCTGCTGCAAAATGCTGTCAGTGAGGGTAAGGCAGCAGAAGGCATTTTTAGGACATTGTGTACAGGCAAGAGACTGTGAAGGGACAAAAGTATAAAAAAAACCTGAACCCTTCAAGACACAGACTTCATTCAGCATCGCTGCTAATCACTGTTTTGTTTTCAGGAACTGAGATTCTGCACCCTTTTACAAACATGCCATTTGTGTTTAGACCTAAATGGATTTAACTTGAAATGCAGCCCTTTTCCTGAGGGCTTGTGGCCTGTGAAGCTTTCTGCCTTTTTTTAAATTTATTTTTATTTTTATTTTTTTCCCCTTTGCCTGGCAATGGCTGTGTTCCCACATATAACTAAGGTGGAAGCTGGCAGGCCCCAGAGGCAGGGGAAGGGCTGGAATTTCCCAGGTCATGCTCAGGAATCCAGCCTTCTGTGAGGCATGGGACACTACCTCTGAGCAGGAAAGATGCTTACAGCTGCTTTCTGTTCTCAGAGACAAGTTTAATAATGTCACCATCTCAATTAATTCATTCTCTGCAGACAAAGAAATGCAATCACTACTACCACTGGTGATCTTTCATGCACGCATTGCCATATCCCCCTCCCCGCAACAAGGCAAGGAAGGGGTGCTGTTCATTTCTTTCCTCACTGACATCTCACAGGCTTCACCAGCATGATGGTCCTGCAGCTGGTTGTAGCATCTCAATGACCCCAAACCCAGACGTGAAGGCGTGGGGGCACCAGAGGGGTTTCTGGATGCAGCTCAGGCTTGGCCGAAGCTTCATGGGGTGCAGGCGTTCCAAGCGATTCCTCACCCTGGTCCGACCCCAGGCTGCACACCTGGGCTGATGCAAATGCAGATTTGGACCTGAGCCATCTGCTTCAGGGCAGCTCTAGCTGCAGTGCCCTTGTGGGGGGACAAGGCTCTGCCTCAGATCTGACAGGCAGAGTCTGGGGCTGCAAAAGCTAGGAAATCAGTCTAAAAATAGGTGTTTCAGTAAAAGTTTGTTTTTCAGCTCTGTTTTGCTGCCTTACAGTGCATCACGCTAGAAATGTGGGCAAGTGGTTTTTGGTACCAAGAGCCGCCTTTTCATTTTAAAAGAATGTCCCCACCAACCACATCCCCATGTAAGGAAAAAGCAGCAACTTACTGGTAAAGCTGTTAAGTGGAAAGGCAGAATTACACTCTCCGTTAAACCCTACTGTCATTTAAGTGAGGCTTCGATGGTTTCAATAGCTCCTTACCAGGAGTGACGTGCGCATGGAGGTCAGCAGGCACCCCACCCACCCATCTTTGGGCTGCTAAAAAGCAGGAGCCTTGCAAGGCTGCCAGGCAGAGTCTCTGTACTCCCTGGTGTGTTGTGGTTGTTTAGGTCTGTGTGTTTACCTAAATCAAGAGAAAGCGTGGGATGAAGTACTTCTTCATTAAGGCATGATGTGCTGCAGCTGGGGTCTTGCCTTCCAATTTATTGGATAATCTGGCCTAACTAATGTTTTGCATTTATTATTTTTTGACTGAAGGAGAGATGTCCCCCTGACAAACTGGAATGCATGGAGAGCATTACAGAAAAAGGTAAAAAGAAAAGTTTCTCTTGCCTTGTACGGAAAGTGTGCCGTATGCAGCTTGATACGTCAGCCAATGGAAGAGATACACTCATAAGCTGTTACCAAACTTAAAGGTTCAGGAGCACAAGGCAGTCACTGCTGGGTATTTGGATGAATAAAATATTGATTGTTATCTAAGCATGACCCTGAAAATAAGAAAAAGGTGGAATAGTTTTTATTCTGATTTTGTAGACAAAATCAGTTTTATAATGGAACAATCTCAAATTCCAGAATACAGGGAAACAAAAAAAACAAAAGGAAAATTTTGGAAGATACAAAATCTGGGAACAGGATGACATTTTGGAACACTGATTCATCTACTGTTAAAAATGAAACCAAATGCTGAACTCTTTAACCCAACCATAGCATCCCGCTGATTCAAGACGACCCTCCATTTAAAGAATGTAAACTCTGCTATGACAGGAGCCAAGAGCTTTTTACAGAGAGCAGGAAACTTTTCTAAAGGGACAGTTTATGACCTGGCTGGAGAGCTGGAAATAATTAGGTGTTCTTGTCAAAGGTCAAAGTCATAGGGTTAAAATCCTAGGAACTCAAAACAACCCTCAGTGACTGCACCAAGACTGATCATTTGGCCTTTTTCTGCCCACGGTGGGAAGGCAGCGAGCAGCCTGGGACAGGAGTGAGCCATGCCTCATTTATCTGCTCTTTCCAATTCCATGTCTGACATTTTGAGACTCATCACACACTCTTAGCCTAAACAAGCATAGCTGGGGTTAAAAAAAAATCTGGAAATAAGAATTGCAGCCAAATTACCTATTTATAGCAACACCAAATATGAACTAAACACCAAATGACAAATGAAGATCTTGATTCCTATTCTACTTCTGATGTAACCCCACCGAATTCAATGGAGCATTAGACTCTGCAGCAGGAATCTTGCCTCCAGATGAAAACAGCAGCACCAGCCTGGTCCTTGGGGAGCTGTTGTGCTCTGTTGTATACATGAAAGCTGCAAAACAGTCTATGTCTGTAGGGAACTTGGTGCTTAAATTTGAAGCCGTGCATGGTGTTATTACTGAGCAGCGCTCAAAACTGTAATGAGGCGGAAGGGGGAATTCACTCGTTTGGTGTTTTTTTACCTAATGATGACAGCTTCTCAGAGAAGCCATAGTCTGTCTCCCTTTGTGAAACTTAGCTTAAACATGATGCAATGACAAGTAGCGTGAGTTAGCCAATGTCCCCAATACAAGCTGTAAGCGCTTCCTGGTGAGACGTATGGAGTGCTGCTCCATTTGATGCGCTCACCAGCCTGAAAGCAGAAGGGCAAGCCGAGGGCAGAGGTGGAGAGGACCAATACCTCCTCCACACACTTGTGTGCTGGGGGGAGACATGCACTGCCTTCTTGCCCTGAGAGTTGCTTTCCCCACTGCCTTTCATTCAAAGTCTTTTGCCTTGGCCCCTTCAAAAAGCACTGACTCTTGCTAATGTCTTTTTGGGGAAAACGAGCATCATTATAAGGCAAAGAATCCCTCCCAAAACCACTTGGAGAGTGTTTCTCTGATCTAATTTCCCATGGGGTCAAATTGTCTGTAACAGGCCAAGGAGGTTTTCCTGCTACACCAGGAGAGCAGTGTTTTAAGCACAAAAGCATCTCTATTCATCCTTGTGCAAGGAATCAGGTCATTCTCTGTTTTTCCAGGTCCCTTCATTGATTCAAAGCAAACTATCTGGTATCAAACTTCTCCATAAAATAAAGTAAGTCTCCAGTCGGATCTGAAATCCAAACTTGGTGAACATCCTGCTTCACAATGGGATGAACTGAGGCCAAAGTGCCACTACGGGTGAGATTTTGGGATAGTCCAGGTCCTTGTACAGTGGGATGGGCCAACCTCTTCTGCAGATGGCCCTTCTGCCTATGCCTCTTCTCATGCTCTTGTTCTGCCAGTCTGCAAGCAATCCTGCTCCATCAATTCATCCTTGTTCATCCCCCTCTTTCCTCCCAGTTCAAATTTCTAAACCCAAAGAGCAACTGAGACCATGGAGCACTGACTGCTCTGTCTTTTGTGAATCTAAATTGATTTTCCTTGCATGGGAACATCCAGCATCTACCCTTTGACCTTCAGCCTGAGGTTGTGTATTAGGAGTAAGAGAGAATGTGAAAGCCGCATTTGACTGTCAGCATTAGCAAGAAATATGAGCCACCCTCTACTAGAAAACAGTCTGCTTCTGTCCAGTGCCTGGAAATATGGGAATTGCCAGACTTGCTTAGACATAAGGGTCAATATCCTGTCTCTGATGCTAGCCAGCACCAGATGCTTCAGAGAAAGGTCTGAGAAGCCTGTAGCTGGCAGATACAGGATAATCCTATTCTTATCTCCCTGCTTCGGAGAACAGTATAGCCAGCACGCACACAAATACAGGCATATACGTACACATTGGAAACCAACTGCCTCAGAGAACTCTCTTCCTGGAAATATTGCAGTATTCTCCGTCATGTCAAGTATTGTTAAATACCCATTGCAATAGCATGCAACTGACCCCAAGGACTCAGCTCTGTTAAGGAAGGGAATGACTAAAGCAAGGGATGCTGAGGGTTCAGAGGGGTCAGCAACTGTATTTAGCACTTGGGTTTCTACAATCAGTGTGCAGCTAACAATTCAACTGAAAATGGCTGGTAAACACAACCCTGTTCCCCAGCCCAGAGCCATCAGTCCAGACAGGAGCTAAAATATAGTTTTGACAAAAGAACAACGTTGTTGGAAGAAATTTCCAACCCTTCACCCATACTTCTATAATCTTGGCATATTCTTGATCATGTTTTAGTGTCTCTTTTCCACCCTTCCAGGTCAACTGTTAGGCTTCCTGATGACTTTAGGCAAGCAGTCAGTGATTGTTAAGTCTCTAAGGTGTGCTCAGCTTGCACTAATGCTCCTCCCAGCACTCACCTACTGGAAGGAAGATGAAGTGGGACCAGGCTGAGCTTGGATATGTTTCTACGCTGCCCTGAACAGACCACCCTTTCTACCTATGATTTAATAATGTTTTTTCATAACAATGATGATCCACAAGGAAAAATGGGCTTTCTTCATGTAAAGGTGCAGCTGGGGATTTGATGTGAGGTTTGTCAGGGATTCTGGAAAGCTACTGGACTGGCCACTGTGGATTTCCTGGCCCAACTTCCTTCTGTGTTTTGAGTTCTGCTGCTGTTACATAGAAGGGGAGGAGGAATTTTGTGTTGACCTGTTAGAGAATTTTGTTATTGATGCAGTTCAGGAAAACAGATCTCAGCACACTTTGCTTGTTTAATTAGTGCCTGTTTCTAAGCCTCAGATGCCCCACAGAACTCCTTCTGTACAAGTAATTAAAATGCACAAAACTGTAGACAGCTATAAGATGATAATCCTCATTATCCGATACTGCTGCTATGTGATAGCTCTTCAAACAAAGTACAAAGCAACCTTGATCTTCCTAATGCTCTTTACTCAGAAAGGGGCCCAACACAAAGGGACTTATAAGTCTGTTTTCTAAAATCAGTGGGCATAAAAAATAGGATTGCAACTTCTTGGCAAAAAAGTGTTTCCTTGGTATTAATGGAGTAAGCTATTTTTAGTTTTGTTCTGAAGTCTTTGTGAGGGGCCTCTCTGAAACAGTTGAAAACACAGAAAGTTCTCTTCCCTAATCTGGAGAATATCGTACTCCCTCTCTCTTGCAACGTATGTTATTGAACAGTGAAAGAATAATCTCACAGGCAGCTTCTTCTGGAAAGGTTCCTTAAAAAAAAACTCTCCCTGCCCTCCCCCATCCTTTACAGAGACACTTACATCCAGGGGTTACTAGCCCCTCTTCAAGCAAAGCAGAGCCCTGTAGGAAGACAGAGTTGGGCTCCATGATTAACTCTCTCCTAGGACCACTGCGTGCATGTCCTCAGTCCCCAGCAGGCAAACATCCTCTTGTTCTCTCCCTCCTGCTCCCCATCCTTTCTGCAAGTACAGATGATCAGCAGAGCTGCTTTTTTTCAGGCAGGGCATAGTTTAGGAGAAACAGTACATTCAGATACTGCTAGTCCCATATGTGAAACCACGTGACCACGTGATGCAAAAGCTGATCTGATATAAATTAATTCTGCTGGCTCAAGTTGGTTAAAAAGCGTTGATGGTTACTCTTGCATTAGCAAGATTCATGCTGGAACAGACCTTGCCATCAGTAGAAAGCCACCATAAGAGCATGAAATCAGGACAAACCCTGTACCGCAGGTTCTGGCTGACTTAGCAGGGCCTGGCCTGCCCATCACATCCGAATGTCACTGTGTGTCCCTCTCCTGGTGGGGATCAAATACACACTGATGAGTGACCACTCCACATAGTCTTGCAACAACAAACCATGGTGTTGGGCAGTCCAGGGCCTCGGCAGGTTTAGCAGTGCTGTCCACCATGGCACGCTGCACCTCTGTGCAGTGATTATGGGAGGGGAAAGCATGATGCCCGCTCATCAGATGTTTGCTGGCCCACTGAGCGGAAAACCCTTCCTCACACCAAGCCTGACGTGTATTGCCCTGCAATACTGGTACTTGATACAAAACCTCAGCTTACAACCAAGAAACCTCTCCTTATGTCTCAGTCCATCTTGCCCTCCTGGGGGGCACAGCCCAGCGCCAGTCTCTCACCACTCCTCTGCTAGAAAAGCCGAGGCTCGCTGGTTCAGAGACTATTTCCTGAGCAGCCCCACGAAGCTGTTTAGCAGCGGCTGCCCTGTAACCGATCCCACCGAGCTCAGTGGGGCAGGCCTGGGCTTTCCAAAGAGAGCAACCTCAGAATGTAACAGGAGAAATTAGGGGGCCTCACAGGCTCAGAGCCAGAGCAATGCCGGCTCCGAGGATGCTGTTCCATGTGGTCAACCCCTGTAGCTATTAAGGAATAAATTGCTATATAAAGCCATCCCACAGCCAAGCGGAGCCTCAGGAACATGATGGTCACCAGAGAGCTGTTTGAGTCCTGGTAGCTACTTGCTTGCTGTTAGAAACACTACCAAGGTTATAAAAGCTTATGAGGAAAACATATCCCCCCGTAAGCCCTGCCACTGGGACTGAGGCTGCGTTAAGTACCTGGTTCTCCTGCTGCATGGCCTGTTGCCTGCTCTTTGAGCTGAAACAAAACCTTTTTCCACTGCAAATGGTTTCCTATGGAAAAATCAGCGTTTTGGTTAAATGAAATTATCCATCATGTACATCTAATAGAGAGTAAAATGTTACCATTTGGGCAAAAAAAACCCCAAATGCTCCCAAACTCAAAAAAGTTCAGCCAAAATAGTGCAGGTTTTGATACACTGCCAAACTCAGTGTTTTCCATGAAAAATGTTTAAAAAAAAAAAAGTAGCGTCTGTTCTAGAGGGACCCTCCACTTCTCATCAAATGGTCAGGATCATATCACTGTTTTACTGTTAGCAGGGGAAAAAAAGGTTATGTAGGCTGTTCAGAACCAGCCTTTTTTCTGCTTGTACATTCATGATAAATTATACTTTGAAGAAGGAGGAAGATATACGATTGTGGAATCTGGGGGTTTTTACCTGGAAGAAAATAGAGATAATTGCTTTCTTCTGATCTTGAAATAAGCCTTTTTCCCTGGAGAGTGCAGAAAGAATTTCCTGTATTTTTCCACTAGCGATGCCCCACGCTGCTCAATGCTTTTCCTTGATGCCCCCTTTGCCTCTGTGCCAAAGCCCTGCCTTCTGGTTTCCTCACTAACTTCACAGAGATGCAGAAATTAGCTGGCATAACTGAGAAAGGAGGTTTGGTCCTTAGTCCTGTAAAGTTTTCTATTAGCAAGTTTAATATCTTTCATGCTGGAGAGCTAAGGTGAAATGGTTCTCTTAAATTCAGATGATGTCTCCCAAAGAACATCGTTCCATCTGTGCTCCCCATCCATCTCTTTTTTTTTTTTCCCCCCTCATCCTTCTCCCTATCACTGAGTCCTGCCCCAAGGATAGTAATAACTTCAGGTTGTTTTAAGAAATAACTGTTCCTTTTGTTAGCCATGCTGTTTCCAGACTCTCAGTTGATTTCTAACTTTCACCTAGCCTGGAAGTTCTTAAATTACAGAAATGAGAACATATATGAAAACTGCAGTGCTCTGTTCTAAACAAAGCCCAAACACATATTCCTCATTTCTTTATAGCACCATAGTGATAATATTGAAGCTATTGCCAAAGTATTACTTGACACTGAAGAATGATCATTATTAGCAGTACCCCACTGTGTTTTTTGGGAACAGGAGGTATGAACATCCTTCACACGAACATAAAATGTGAATAATGAAGATACTTGCAGGTATGCACTCTCAAAAGAAAAGCACGGGTCCAAAAGCACTGCATGTAACTTCTCTGAAAGTGATTAAATGCAGATGGCTACCAGGAAAGCTGGGTTTCACAACAGCAGTCATATAGGACCCTTCAGACTATTTGGCTAGTAATTTAAGTTAGGAAAGCTATTCACAGAATGTGACCTCTGGAATGTAGTTATTCCAGGAAGATGTAACATATTATAGGGAGTGAATTCCAGGACTGAGTTATTTCTGGTAACAATTGAACTATGACAAAAATATTTACAACTAACTTCTTAAACAAAAACATTCAAATATTTGTCAAGGAACAATTTCTGCAGATCTCATTAGTTTCTACTTAGAAGAGAAATAAATGGATAGAGACTTTGGAAATGATCCTATATGTTCATTTACAAGATACATACAACTCCCATTAATTTTAAACAAAGGAGTAATAAACAGCAAAGACTAACAAGACACGCAACCCACAGAACTGCTGCAAGTGCCTTTGCACATGCTTCAGCCCTTCACAAAAGCTCTCCATTTCTTCACAGCTGGTCTCCATATGAACCAATAGCTCAGTCTCGATGCAGGCTTTCACCCTTGTCCAAATAAACCCAAAGTGAAGGTAAGTCAGAACAGTGTCACTCAGCTCTCTGCACAGGAGCCCAAAATTGTGCAAGCACAAGGCACTAGAAACGTGAGGGACAATCTCAAATACTTCCCATGCTAAACTGCCCACCAACTAAAAGGTTTCTGTTCTTACCACCAGGTATTGTAAACCCTGCTGCAAATGGGGACATAAGATTGGAAAAGACTTCCCTGTCCTTAGTCATAGAATACTTTTCCATCTGCACCTTCAAATGCGGTTTGTTTTTATCACACTAATACTCCCTTCTTGCTTCTCTCAAGGGTAGAGGTCTCCTTTCAGGGCTGGGGGTGAGCACTTGAGGTTTATTTGTTCTTGTGTCAGAGCTCTCCTTTGGCTTAACAGCTCTCTTCTTTTTCTGTTGTGTATTTGCTGAAGTATAGACAGCAATTGTATCCCCTTGAAGCTTTTGTTTTGCTAGAATAAACAAACCAGCAGGCTTTTTAATACATTTCCCTAACAAAAAAACAACCCCTAATCAGTTAATTAATTAATCTAATGACCTGTCTCTGCATCTGTCCCAGAATGAATCGATTTTTCTTGGAAGTAGGTGACTAGACTTCTAGATGACATCTTGGTGCTTTACGAAAGAGCATTGATATTTCTGTGTCCCTCCTGGCAATTCATGTTGAGATCCCATTTCCCTTTCTTTAAGGGCAGATCATGCAGGTGACTCGGGGTGATTTTGTGATCAACTAGTATGCAGCTAGTGTACTCACATCTTTCCTTCGCCTGTGTACGAAAACCAAGCACAGAGACTGCACAAGTCATGTTCAGGCTGCCCACCAATTCCTTCCTCTAGGGCTCCCCTTACCCTCTATGCCAGCTTTGGCCCAGAAATGCAGCTCTGGAGGGATGTAAGATATTCCACCCAAAACAAATATTTGCCTACGAGCAATTCCCAGTTGTCAAAAACCCACAGACCTTAATGCATGCCACATCTACATCTTTCCCACTTTCTCTTCCACGCACACTACCATCTGACGCTTCCCCCAAAACAGGCCTCCCACTCATCCCGCTCACCCCTGTCTTTTCAGAACAACATACACATGTCAGCCTCTGCACTCAGTCATCCGTGGAGTCAGGTTTGCTACTGCCTCAGGGCCAGCCCTGGCTGCTTTTCCTAGTACCAAGAAAAAGGACAAGTGCTTTACTCCCAGATATTCTCTACTGCTCTGCCCTCTTCCTACTACACTAAAAAATACTGAAACAATATAATAAACTCTTGCACAAGCAATGCCAGTTACGCACTTCATTATTTTAGGGAAACATTTTGCAGTAGCTAAAGATAGTCCTTGGGTTTTATGGTATTTACTTAAGTGCATGTTGAGCAATCTAACCTTAGCACAGATAAACAAAGTATCCCAGAGAAATTTTAGTGCAATAATCTATCTGTCCTGAGATAAAGTCGTGCTTCAGAAGCTTTCAGTTAGAAAGCAATAAAAAAGGAATTTAAAGCGCAGCTGACTATAAATTATGAAACTGATCCCAGTCTCCCATTTTACAGTAACTTATTTCTCTTATTTCTTTTGACTGCAAGCATCCCAAAGGCAGGGAGGTGAATCAGAACTCTGAGCATAACTGAAATGGATCTATCAGGCCAGTTGCAACAGTTTGGCTTGTGCTATACCTTCTCTCCCCACTGGTCCCAGCCCCGTCTCATTTGCTAAGCATGGCAGCAGCCCCATCAAGCTAAGACTGCTCTGCACTGTTTGCACTGTTTCATGCAAACTGCTCCTGTGTTTAATTCACCCTGGCACCAATATGCATCAGAAAGGACCCTGCTTACCTTCTATAACCCAGCAGCATGTCATTCAACACGACTGCTTAGACCATGCCCAGAACACGCCCCTTGGACATGTATTTTCAGTTTTGTAAAAAACACCCAGAAGCCACTGTTGTCTTTCCTCTCAGAGCTACCACTTTAGTCAGCATCCAAGCCAACAGAAGTCTGAGCTATTCTGTTTCCACGGGGTGAAAAACATACCAAGTGCTTTGTGCTACAGCCTTCCTGGCAAGACACGAAACTCTTTAAATTGTACCCATTTTCAGACTGCAGTGTCAAACCAGATGTGGGACCAGATTTACTGTAAAAGGCTCCTTCTGGGCCATGAATCTTCCAGCAAATCTCTAATGCCCTGAGCACAATTTGGAGCAATTATTATAGCTTAGCTTGAAAGCCCAGTGAGACTTATCATTTCACATCATTTTGACAGGAGCCCAGTTGAAACTCAGTGGATGGTTTTACTTTTTGGTATCTGCTGATGTTTCAAGGCTGCTTCGTTCCCTCAGCACAGAAATTAACTCAGTACATGGAAATGAGAGGGAGACTCAAGGCAGACAGTTTGTACCTGCTTTCAATATCTCTACAGTTGGGACTCTCTTAATGTAGATTTTTGTTCCGATGAAAAAGAAAAGGGCTTTTTGGAGCGTTTGGTGGGGTCAGACCCACACCTCTGAAACAGAGATTTGTCCAAAACAGAAGTTTTTCAGGAAAACCAAAGGAAGCTATCCCCAAGAGCTCACTGATGCACACTAATGCGAATGCAGACACCCATGAAGTGTAATTTGTGTTTCTTAGGTCCAAGTCTCTCTAGTTCATTTATCTTTATTGCTGTCATTATTCAAGGTTTGTACTGGTGATCACTTTAAATGTTTTTATCTAATGTACAGGCCAGGGGGACAGGCAACAGTTTTTAATGGCGCTGAAAAAAAAATACCAGCCAAAAATCAATCCTGACGCAAAGGGCCTCTGCAGTTGATATTGCCAAGGAGAAGAGGAGAAAGAAGGTATTAACAGGGTGCCAGAATATCTTATCAGAGACCACACTCCATTGTAGAGCTGGGAAAAGAGCCTCAAGCCTTTTGGCTTTCAGTCCACTGCCTTAACCATCTTGGTGGGGTGGCACATCCACCTCTCCCTGAGTATTTGTCCTACTTTCAAGCTTCATCACGGGTGAATTTATGGCAAAGCAACTCCTGGAGGGGGAAGAAAAAAAAAAAAAAAAAGAAAAAGACACAAATGAGCCACAACCAGAGGCTTGCTCTCTTAAGCTTAATTAGCTAAAAAGCACTCCAGGAGCAGCTCAGGGTCTGCAGACCCTGGCTCAGAGGGGCTAAACAGGACTACCTGCCATGATGGCTGCATGCCAGAGGCAGCGAAAGTGGAAAAGGAGCAAGATGCAAAAGTTCTTGAGCCTGCTGTGTCATTTTGTGCAATGTTTGTTTCATGTCACATTTCATGCAATAACTGCGCTATGTAAAAGTGATTTATGTAAAGCATCCTTTTCCTGAGGAACTGGGCACAGATGCATAGACAGCTCTGGGGGCTGAAGCTCAGACAAAACTTGAGTCTAAACATTACGAGGCACTAATTACCTCAAAGGGGGCTATAAACATATGGATTCATGTGGCTGTTGGAAGATGATTTGGCGAGAGAAGTATCTTTAGAAAAATAGAAAGAGATGGCCACTGGACTTAGGGAAAATGATTACAGATGACTATAGCAGGGGTACAAGCTTCTATTCAGGAGAATAAATTGACCCGTTGGACCAGCATTGAATAGGGAAAGGATTTCTTCTAAAGATGGAATACCTCTGGAAACAACTTTTGCCAAGCAGCACTGTAGGCTGTAAGAGAGTAAAAGAATTAATAGACAGCAAATCGTTCGAAAGTGAACCCACTGGTGTTTATACCAGGAATCTCTCTGGGAGGAGAAGGTTCTGCAAGCCAAAACACGGCAGTAGCTGATGTTTGTAATGTGGATGCAGTCTGAAATGCGCTGAAGCTGCCTGAAAGGAGGAGTTTGTTTTCTTTTGGTGTTTCAGCAACACTTTGTTGGCATTTTTCACCAATTTGGCAACCATCAGGAAGGACTGCTAAATTTCTTTTTGGGACAAGTAAACCTGGAACTATTATCCAACCAAAAATTTTGGAGAATAATGGATTTCACATATGGAAGGACAAACTGATTTACATGCCCATTCCAAATAACAAAACACACAGCTGTCATACCCAAAAAAGGAGGAGCACCAACCTGGACACACAGCATCAGTCTGTCCAGCTGGGGAAAATGAGAAGCTGGGAATGAAGACCTTGACTTGAAAGAGATGGGAAAACCCAAATTATTATTTTGATGTGCTCAACACACTGCAACAAAAGCGTTTGGTTCTTCCCTTTCATCTAAAGTTAACCTTTCATTTCTGGATGAAGAAGGGTCCTCAGATATGTTTCCTTGGGTTTACTGTAAGATATCCAGTATTTGACTTCACCAGGAGCATTTATCCACATCCTAGCTTGGATTTCCTATTTGAAATTACCACACATTGTTTAAAAACCTATGATGAGGCTTCTGAGGACCAGGCAAATGCTTCACCTCTCCAAAGACACAGAAGGCAGCAATCTTCCCAGTGCAGCAGAAATTAATATGAAAAGGCTCATACATGCATACACAAAGGTGACTGGTTTTCACCAGTAAGAGACATCTTCTGTCAATATAGTTACAGTTTGCCCTGAGGACTGTGCGGGTTAAGAAAATAATATTCATACCTCATCAGAATAACAACTCCAGTCTGTTCAGGTCTGATGTAGTCTAACTAGTTGGATTTTCTAGTGTTTCCAAATGTCTGAGGACACTTTCTGCCTTCTATCTGCCTTGTTCTTTTGGAGGTAACATGAACTCACAGTGCTAACACATAGCTGCAACTCCTGTCTGTGTTAAGGAAGGTTTGTTTCTGCAGGAAGCAGGTTTTCTGAACACGGTCCACAGAGGCACTGAGGTGCCTGCAGGTTCCAGTTCACTGTCCAAGGAGCTGAAGCTGCAAAAGCTGGAGGAGTCCTTGCTGCTAGAGCTTGGCGCCCACCCCTGCTTCAGCCACAGCAGGGATCACAACCCCACTAATATGTTTTGTGGCCAGGTTGAAGCTGATACAAGTCACTTTGATACACTGGGTTATACCTAGAAACGTAGGAGCAGATATGTTAGCCAGGCTGCTGCACCTGCAGAGGTGATAACCTCTGGACCAGGGCAAGGCAGATAATCCATTTTTGTGGACCTTAACCTGAAGTCCTGGTCTTGCCACCTTGAAATAAATTAGCAGATAGTAGCACCCATGGAGCTAGGAGCTGCAGCCAGCTTGGCTCATGAAGCACAAGGGAAATGCAACTTCAGGGAGGAGATGGGCATGACCGGCTGCCAGCTATTAGTGAGCACAGAGCTTCCTCTGGGTCCTCCTATCTCAGATGCGAGTACCAGTCTTCAGCAAAATGTTCCACAAGCAATTTATCAACTGTGTTTATGTAGGCGAGCAGCTGATTAGTGTGGAGATTGAAAATATTTGACAATGTTAAAAACATGTTATGGGCCAAAAAAGCTGGGACTAACGAACAGCCAGTTTAGATAAAGATAAAAATGTAAACAGCGCTTGCGTTGTAAGGTACTTGATCAATCAGCTTTAGTTGCTTATCTCTTTTGGAGCAGAATAGATCTGGGAACAGATTGAGAGGGTTCTTCGTAGTTGTGGAGCAAACAGAAATTAATACATTTATGTTCTGTGGTCCCTTCCCCCAGGAAGGACTCCAGCAAGTACCCCACTCTGAAGTCATGCACACTGAGACTAAGAAGCTGAAGTGCAACAAAATAGCCTTTCCCTCTTTCTTCCTCACCTCTCTGTCTTTTGCTAACTCTGGCTTTCTTGCTAGCGGCCCATCAGTGCTTCCCACTCCCACTCTGCCCCCGGCTTTTGACCTCAGAGCTCTGGCTCAATTTTCCCACTCATTGACAGAGATTTTTGGATCTTGTCTTGGCTAACAAATTTCTCAGATTTCCATTTGACTCACACCATCTCTTTATCTCTTTCTACCCATACCACCCTCTTCTCCCCTTCATCCATACTTCATCATGGAATGAGGGGAGTTTAGAGACTCCTCAGTACTGACCAACATGAAGAGATCAGTTACTCGGTATTGTTTGCATGATAGCCATTAGCGCCTTTCTCCTGAGTTAATTGGATTTTCCCCTGCCTGCTTGGTGAGGCTGGCAGAAGGGCAGCATGGTTGAACAGCCTCTGCTTGACAGCTTGTTCCCTTCAGACCCTGCAAACAGCCACTGAAAAGCCTCCTATCAGCATTGTACTACATCTGTTGTTTCTCTAGAAATTACTAGCACCTGCGGTCAGGACAATCAAAACACCTGCAGTGATGTCCCAGAGGACGCAGGAGCTTCCCTCATCCTCCCTCCTCCATCAGATGTTCTCTGCTTTATGACGAACAGCAATTTTGCCATTGAAGAAAGAGGTTGTTCACCTAATTGTACTTTCCCACTTTGTGGGTTTAGATGAGTGGCCAGGCCCTGTCCCAGCTCCACGCCAATGAAGGGCTGCACGCTAAACCTCCATCACTCCTAATCCCTACCTGCATGGGAAGGAAACCTCTGTCTGCAGCAACCCCAGTGTCCCTGAACTCCATTTTTATTAAAGCAACTCAGGCTCTTACTTTCTTAATTGCTTGTGATAACAAGAGCGAGGATCGTGAAACACCGAGGCACTTATTACCCATGACCATAATCCATGGAGGTGCTGACCTGTGGAAGTCCGCAGCCCTCTCACAATGCGTGGCACCGCTGGGCTGTGATGTGGAAAGCTCAAAGCCCACGATCTGACTTTCCAAAGCTACAAAGCTCTTTTTTAGCACCAAAGTAAGGTTAGAATTATCCTCAGGAACTGGGGCTGCCAAGTAAATCATCATAATAAAATGAAATTATTACTCAGGATAGCTCCCCTGAATCCTGTGCCTAAAAGACAGCCACAAACCACCACTGAGCTCTCCCCACGGCTCTCTTATTCAAGGAGCACTCAGCTTGAATATCTGAGAGATCCTGTCAAAAAACAGAGTTTGCCAAGCGGAGAGGAAATTACTGAAACCGGAAGAAAAGCATTTGTGGTTTCTCCCTTTTACAAGAGGGGAGACGGAGTAAAAATGTGCTCCTACAACCAAGCCTTCCCTAACGAACCAATGGGCAGATGTGGTTTCCTTGGGCTACATTAACCTTACGGAGGATACAAGAAACACGATGAGAAGAGTTGGCAGAGAGCATTAGGAGCAGCGTCCCTGGCAAGGTAAGTGCTGCCCGGCGAAAATCCTCCGCTGGCATTTTGAAGTGATGCTGCTGTCCAATAGCTGAGCCTGAACCTGCAAGTCTAGAAGCAGTCTGGTCCCTCTTCATTTAGATACACAGCAACCTTCTTGATTTTTTTAACAATCCTACCAATTAATTTGAACTCTGCTTTTTAAAGGCTAAGTTATTTGCTGTTTCATTCT
This sequence comes from Morus bassanus, assembly GCA_031468815.1. Lineage (NCBI taxonomy): Eukaryota > Metazoa > Chordata > Aves > Suliformes > Sulidae > Morus > Morus bassanus. Next base: position 71,842,899 of record CM062567.1, read on the forward strand.
CATGGGCTTTTTTTTGTTGAAATAATATTTTCTGGGTGACTACTGACCATTGCAATTTGCCTCCTCCAACTATTTGGATGCTGGTAAGTTCTTTAATGAAGACACATTTCATGAGAAATCAGGAGTCCTGCCTCATTTCCAAAGGCAAATCAGTAAGTCAGCTAGCAGCAGCAAGCTTATTTGCAGAGTTGCCACTCCTGTTCAAGAAAGGGCCAGTACTCATGTACCTGCTGTTTGCCAAAAGGAACCACATTATAAACTCCTCTGGAGAAAGCCCATCCTTACTCTGAGTTATACATTACCAAACAGATCATCAGCTCTTAATTATATCATTGATTGTATTTATTGGACAGGAATGTTTCTCATTTCCTTTCTAGTGTTGAATACACAGTAAAATCTGCTTCAGTCAGTCTTGGATGCATCAGGACATACTGGTAGCTCTCTAAACAGAGGTTTAAGATGTGAGAAAGCTCAAAGATTATTTTAAAATAGTTTTAAAGACAAAAGAGATCATTCTTTGCAAGTGCAGATTTCACCATAGGTGTGCCTAGCTCATTCCTATTCATTCCGAGCCTGTAGATTTTCACATGGTTCAATTTTAATCACAATTTTTTTCCTTTATTTAGGCAACTCATAGTGACTGAGGAACATAATATGATTGCTGCTTTGCTAGTCTGTGGTGTTGGGCAAGGTGTTTTCTAATGTTAGTGGCATTTAAGAAGAAAAAAAAATGGAAGAAGAAACCATCTGTGAACATTATTTGAATAACGACCACAAAGCTGTGTCAGTGGTACACGCCCCTCTCACTTTCTGCAGCTGTTCACAACTGATCTGTGATTGTACAGAGACCAAGTACAAATACTCAGGAAATATTACATGGTGACCTGCACCAGGCAGTCTAGCCTCTTTGAGACACACCATTCAGGGTGTGATAGGATATGACAATAGGATATGATTTGAGTCACATTGTGTATTGTAAGCAGAAAATTATTCTTTCTGTCCTCTTTTGGCCTAGTTGAAGGAATCATTTCCTGGGCTAAAAAATGTGCTCGGATAAAACTAAAACGCTTGTAGAGTAAATTCAGCTAAGTAATTTGCAACATCCTGTGAATTTTTAAAGAGGGACTACTGCTGCACTGAACAGTTCCTTTGTACTTCTTTTTTTGAGAGCTGGCATATGCACCCAGGAGGAAAAGGAAAGACTGGAGACACCTGTACAGTGGCCAAACCTCACTAAAAGCAACCATCAGCAACCTCACTGTAGGTTGCTGAAGTCCGTATCTACCAGCTGCAGATACGACAGCCAGGAAATAACAGGGAAAATCCAGCTCAGTGCTGAGGCTTCCTCTGAAGCAACATTGCTTCACAGGGTCAGTTAAAAAAGTAATCATGCTGGTAAAAGCATAGCTTGACTAAGGATGGGCATGGGAATGTTGTGCTGAGGCTAAGTGTCTGGAACACGAAAGTTTTTGTCTGCTTCTCAGGAAAACAAAACAAGGCTGATAATAGCAACTTGTGCTTCATCAGACAAGACACACTGCCTCTTGGAAAGAGCTCTGACTCTCCTTCAGAGCCAGAGGCCCACTGTGGCTTAAGAGGGCTAGCCTGCACCTGATAGCAGAGATAAAAGAACATGTTGGGACCAAGCTGTGAAGGTTGGTGAGACACAATGCATTGCAGCAGGAACATTCAAGTCAGGCCTGTGACAGAGGAGGTGAGGGGAGTGCAAACAGAGGAGGAGGAATCTGGTGTTTCAAGGGGGAAGGGGGATGAGGAAGCGTGAAGTAGCTTGGGGAAGGTATGGCATTCTTCATCACCCTCTTAACAATCCCCATGAACTCCTCCTGCCAGTCGTCCTGCCTACCCTTTCCCCAAAAGTTAATTTTCTTCTTACCACTACACCATACATTTTGATCTGCATGGTTTCCCACAGAGAAGCACAATCTTGAAGGGGCTATTACATAAAAATGTAACTGATTACGGCACTAGTACCCCCTAAAGCAGTAAACTATGTATCTAGCCTATCCTCCTAAGTCCAAACTTATGGACTTCCTCCACTCCTGGAGAGTTTGCCCCCAGTAATCAAGGTGTGCTAATTGATAATGATAATTAAGATGATTTCATAACTACTCAGAATATCTTTGATTGTAGGTGACACGTTTTTTTAAAAACAAAATAGGTTTTATTAGCTTTCATCTAAATCTGCTCTTTCAGAGCAAAGCATTCTCCAAGTGCTCTACCATAAAGCTTAGTAGCAGGCATTTTATCAGAAACAGCATATTTTAAGCAAACATTGGTATTTTAAAGAAATTTTAAAGTGGTACTTTCAAGAACTGAAACTGGAAACTAGTGTTCTTGCACACTCAGTGGAAAAATAATTTGAATTAATCAAATACTAATACTAACCAAAGAGTATATCATGAATACCAAATACTCAAAACACTCCCAACAGTGTCTGGGGAACAGCCTGAAAAGCAGAGGCTGTCCTCTGTAAGTGGTACAACAAGTTGTATAATATATGCCAATACTTGGTTTGAAGCATGTAGTCGACTGTGGTCAGGCCCTCTGGTGTCCCATCTAACACCAAATCAACAGTCCTCCGCTGTCTGCAGTAAAAAAAGATCTAAACGAACAGGTTCCCAGAAGATTTAGGCAGGCCAGTATACTACAGGGCAAAAATTAACAATCTTCAATTAACGTTTGCAATCCCTCTGATTTAAAACTCAGTGTTTGAGTCTACATGGCAGGCCAGGAAAAAAGCTGTAAATGCAACATACCCCATAACTGATCCACCTTGTATTCTTGTTGGAGAGACTCTCAGGATGCTACATACACATTTTCCCTGAGGTAAGAAGTAAGTAGGGATCAGACCCAGATGTTTATTTGTGTTCTTCCCTCTGTCCAATTACTGATCAAGATCCTGCTGTCCTGTGCCTGAACTGCACTGGGCTCCCTGCCCGAAAGGGCATCCAAACAAGTACTCATTGCTGCATCTTCTACTTATCTTTCATACAAAGCCTAATCTTGGTTTCTGGACCTTACTTGTTGTTATGGAAATGACTGCAATATCCGTGCATTCAGCATGAGCAGCGAAAGCTCCAAAGCATTGTGTGGCTCTTAGGGATGCTTAAACCAGAGCTGGTCTAAGCTCTGTGACACCTTCCCCTTCTCTAACATGGCTTCTAAACCTGTTGGCTTCCTCCCGCTGTTCATCTGCTACTAGAGAGGGACCGAAGGGCTCTTCTAGAGGGTGGCAAGGAGTACTAGCGACTGAAACATCTGAGGAGAGGGTATTTGTTCATATGTTCATGTAAAGAATTAAAGAAGGGAAAAGGAATCTTATTTTATAAAATCATATGAACTGCAAGAAATGGCCTCTGTTACCGTGATTCATAGGTTGAGGGAGGCTGCCTTGGCTAGCTGGGCACCAGTGTGTCATTTCTTCACAAGTTTCACATGATGTGTTGAAACACACAATGGCCTGGTGCAGGAACTTGGCCTTAGGGGAGTAGGTGGCCATGAAGGACCCACATCCCTATCCCTGCCTTTGCCCCTTCCACTAACACTTCACCTCCCTCCGAGTAATGCTTTCTTCCACCAGTGCCATTTCTATCTGAGTGGATGAACTCTTGTTTGCCAATACAGCATCTCTAAATGTCTCATGCAGGACACCTCAGCAGGACTTTATTTTGCCTTGTATTACTCTTTTCTGGCTTTCTAAAAATAAGACACCCTTGTGTAATGATAGCACTGATTGTTTCTATTCACCTTTCTAATGGAAAGCAGTACAAAAAAGATTTTCTTTTTCTAAGCTGCAACCAAACAGACCATTGCTGAAGGAAAGAAAATGCCTAAGCAGATTTTCTACCACAATAATTGGTGAGTTTTGACCCCTGCAGCTTGGTTCAAATATCAGACAAGCGATCTTGTGAGCTGCACACCCTCAATGCTGTGCTGAACTCGTCTTTTGAGCATAAATACTCAGGGTAAGAAGCATCACTGACGATGAACTATCCCACATGTATTTCCTAGGAGGAGCCATGCTTCGAAAGCCCCCCTGAGAATCAAACTTTCTCATTCCTCTAGCATCAGCAGTTTGATGTTAATAGACATGAGTAGCAAATTACGCTGTTCCCACACTAACTAAACAGCAAATTAAAGGTGGCACAGAGCTAGGACTCCTGTCACTTTCTGCCCAGGCCCCACAAAAACATCCCTCTTAATCCAGGACACCTTGATCTGTGGTGAGGGCAGAAGAGGTGGAGGAGATTTTATGGTCATTTAAGACCCCGGCAGGTACACAGTTCACTTTGCAGCCCAGCTAGGGATGTGGCCCACTTCAATGGAGATGAGAAAAGGGCTCCTTTTTTGCCTTTAACGAGACAGACATTCTTCAATTTATTTTATGGCTACAGATGACATAGCTGTCTAGAGGCACTCTGGTGAGGAGAAGCAAGGAGGAAAAGAGCCAGCATGGGGGTGGAGAGCTGCAGCTCTGCCCCTCCATTTGATGTGGTCTCTTCTAAAGGTCACCCACTGGGACCCGACATCAGTCAAACTATTTTTGTAAAAACAACAGTGATCCCAATGAAGATTTATATAACACATTTGTGCTATAGCTCTTGGTTCCTTTTTCTTAAATTACTTAAAGCAATATAATAACTTTTGCAGGCATATCGTAGGAGACTGCCAACATTTCAAACATTTCCTTGATGTAGGATGATCACAATTGAAAGGAATGTGAATTTTATCCAGCCGTCGGTAAGGTTTTGTTTTCCTTAATCCCTGAGACTAAATCATTGGATAGCTTTTAGCCTCCAAACTAAATCTTAATTGAGACTTGCTGTCATTTAGGTTACCGTGTGACTCTTCCAACCAAAGCACCAAGGGGCCTTTGGGGAAGGACTGGGACAGGGACCCGTAGCACTTCTCATTGCTGCGAGCTGGTTGTGCAAGAGAGCCCTTCAAAACTTAGGAAAAAGCAATCAAAGTTTCTTTTCAGTATTAAAATTTCTTTGTTTGAAGTGCTCTCCTAGTCAAACCTGTGAACAGTGTAACCCAGCCAGGATTCCCACAGACTGGAAATAAAACTGGTGGGTTTTGTCCCAGGGTGCTGTAATTCTCCTTTGCGCTGCACACGCATGGCTGATTTTCCCACCCCCCTCAACATAGAATTCAGCTTATCTCAAGAACTGTACAAAACAAAAACAAAAACCCTCCATCCCCCAGAAAAACTCGCTAGCAGCTGGGTTTCATCTAGGTGTCTGTGGAAGTGTTGAAAAAAACCAAGCTGTTCAGCTGTGAAGGCTGTGTCACTGAAATTAATAGTAGAGATCCTGACATGGTGGAGAAAATTAAAGATATTTTAGTGCCATTTCGACTGAACTAATTTGGGATACCTCCAAGCACTCTGGCAGCTAAACTGCAACATTCTACCCAGAAAAATAGGTTAGGTCCCTTTTCAAGGGGAGCAGAGGGCAGTTTCTGTCCCCATTGCCAGGATCAGCCACAGAAACAAGGAGACAGGAGTGGAAATATCAAGAACAACCCCCTGTTCGCCTCCCCAGAGGTGAACCTACGCCAACACCAACAGTGCAAACATGCTGCCAAAGGTGGGAGCGAGGGAGGACAGAGAGAATAGCCTGTTCACCATCTCCCTCAGCCCCCCTACATCTCCATGACATCCCTCAGGCAACATGAGGGATGGTCTGGAGGCTTTGTTTAATTTGGAGGAAAAACCTAGAAGTACTCACAGTTCTCTCCGACTAGTCTGGGGGAGAAGCACTTAAACAGTAATGCCAAGGCTTAGCTTTAACTAGGATTTTAGCCCTGAGTCTCAGGTAAAGGCTAATAATTTAGACTGACTGTTCAGTTTCTGCCAGTGTCGGTGAAGACAGACAGGCCATTTTTCACCCCGAAACAAGCAGGGAAAAGATGAAATCCAGGAACCTCTGGAGGGACCTGTTTCTCCCTTTGTAGAAGAACTGTGGATTGCTAGCCTGGGACTGCATGTCTCACTTTCTGACAATTAAAATTAGGTCAGAGGTATCTGGGTTTCTGCACCACAGCTTCTCCCTTTTAAGCAGCAAGTGACTTCGCAATGGAGTCACAAGGTTGAATGCAATAGTGGGTGCACATTGTGCACACAGTGCACTACCAAACGCCAAAAAGAAAATTAAAAAGCCTGTATGCAACCAGCCTGAGCACCCCTCCGCTTCAGAGCTTTCATTCCAAACAGCACCAGCATCCCCCAAAAATATAATTAACCGTTCTTTTTATTTGAGATGTTCAGAGTACCCACATCATATTCTTACTTCTATTTTGTATCAGGACTCGGCTAAATAATGAATCCCAGTAAGCATTTTGCTTTAGGGAAGTATTCCCAATAAATACCAATGGACTTTTGATTTCTGGAAGCTATTCTAAATGCATGGCTTAACAACAATTAATAATAAGAGTGATGGCTACTTCTTAGCACAGCTCTCAATCACTACAAAACTTCTGCCAAAATCCTACTAATTGAATAGTACAGGTTGGGGAGCAACTGACTCCTGCAAGGGATGTGGGTGCCCTGGCAGATAGTCAGCTACATGTGTGCCAGCAGCACACACTGGCAGCAATGAAACCTAGCAGAGCACTGGGCTGCACGAGCAGGAGCCTGGCCAGCAGACACAGGGAAGTGGTTATTCACCTTTGCTCTGTGCTCATTAGAGTGTATCTAGACACTGTGTCCAGTTTCACAACCCCCAATACAGGAAAGACACCCATAGCCTAGAGAGAGTTCAGTGTAGGGCCACCACGATGGTCATGGCTGGAGCACCTAACCTGTGAAGAGAGACTGAGGGACCAGGGCTCATTCAGCCTGGAGAAGTGATGGCTTTGGGGTGATCTATCAGCAGCCCCAGAGTACCTACGAGAAGGTTATCATGAAGACTGAGCTAGGCTCTTCAGAGGTGCATGGTGGGAGGAGAAGACACAAAGGTTGTACATCAAAACAGGGGAGTTTCTGACAATGTGAGGAAAGTAATTTTCTCCATGAGGACAGCCAAGCAACAGAGCAGGTTGCCCAGAGAGACCATGAAGTCTCTATCCTTGGAGGTTTTCAAGACCAACTGGACAAAGACCTGAGTGATATGGGCTGATCCCATAGCCGGCCCTGCTTTGAGCAGAAGGTTGGGCTAGGTGAGCTCAAGAGGTCCCCTTCCTACCGGAATTATTCTGAGATTCTCATACTGTAAACTGTCATTTGTCATTAAAGGTATAGAAACATTGTCAGTCATCACTGGCTAGCTTTTGAGAGCACACAGGGAAATTAAACTATAATAACCTGTGGGCCTTCTCTCCAATAACATCACATCCATTTCGTTAAAGATCATCTGAGGCAAGAACTCAAAGGTTGTTGTCATCATATCTACATGAGTGGTCATGACTAAATGCTGATCTGCCAAGACCTGGTCTGGAGCCAAGTGAAGTAACTAGAAGGTTTGAGGGTACACATCAGCTGACTTAAGATGTAGATATCCAAACCTGAACTCATTACTGGCAACTGAATTACTCTCCACAAAAAGACATAAGTCCACATCTTTAGGCAGAAAGCTAAAATAAGTCAGACTGATTAGTGCCAAAACGCATTTACTCTCCCCTGACTACAAAGGGAGTCTGACTACTCCAGTATAGCTGCGTATAGCGCACACCTGTAAAGTTAGATGAGATGGATCCTACCCCTATTGACTTCAGTGGGGGACTGGATTATGCTTGGAGCCTATTGAGGTCAGCACAGTGAGACCCAGAAGTAAAATATACAAACTCCATGCAGAAATACACTTCTAGTGCATTTTCCAATTTAGAGTTTTATTCCCACAACTTTGCGATTGTAATGGTTATTTATTGGGGAAATGTTTTCCTTTTTGACTATCATGGGTGGAACAGTCTTGAGGACTATAAGAAGAGACTGCGTGAAATTTCATAGTGAAGAACATGAGGAAAGCACAGGAGAAAAATACCCAACTCTACTAGCACATCTTACAAATCATGAATGTACTGTGGTATCCAATAACTTTTCACTGAAGCCTACATATATTGTGCTGGGCTTCTTCCCAAGTCCACAACACAGGCAATATGAGCCTGTCCTCATGTGCCGAAACAGTGGAGAGGCTGGTGCTGTCTTCCACATTACCAGGGGAGATGCTTCCAGTAGATGGGGATGAGCTGCTCAGGGTGAGAAGGGCTGTGGGGAGCCTGAAAAATCTGGGGTTAACTCTGTAGTTTCACAGCCTGTTTCTGTTGGCAGAAGCAGGAGGCCACAGGGTGAAGTGAATTGAGACACCGATCTGGGTTAAAAATAACGACATGGGAGGAGAGAGAGGTTGGAGGGTGAGGAGAGGAGAGCAGCGGCCAGCTCTGCTCCCAGCTGGGTGAATGCCCAGGAGGCAGTGGCGAACCTAATGGTAGCGGGATGAAGGGTGGGACCACTGCTCTCAGCAACCACCAGCTCATGCTGGCTGGGACCTGCTCCGGTGGAAAGCCAGTGAGCTGATCCTGGGTGAGAGAAGGTGGAGGAGGGTCCAACTGCTGCCTGAAAACACATCCAGTGGGGAAACATGGCAGAAAAGAGTGAGGGACCAAAGATGAAAAACAGTGTTGTTCCTACACCCTGAAAATGTGTTTATCCTGGTCAGTAATATGCTTACGCTGAAAATTAGAATGAGGTTTCATTTCCTCTTCATTTGACTTATTTCCTTCAGTCTTCAGCATTTTTGCCTCACAAATAAAACAATGCCCAAACGAGAATCCCTTCGGCATCCACCCAGCATTAGTGCTCCCCGCAAAACTTCTCTGTCAGCATCCTGGTGACAGGCAGAGCCACAGTATAAGGATGCAAAATGACAAACAGGTCTCAGAGAGAAGCAATAGCTTGCATTAGGCAAACTGAAATTAAGAAACCAACAGACAAACTTTCAAAGTACACAGGTCTGAAGAAATGCTGCATGCCCAAATCTTACTTGTTTTCTCTTAGCCAGAATATGCCATCCTACTAGAAATTGTCAACTACTCCTATCAGCCTTCCCTCTCTTTTCAGTGATGTTTAGTTTCCAGCCCCCCGTCCATGTTTCCATTTTATTTTACTTAGGTTTATAGTGGCTGATCACTCCACTCTTCCTATGTTTACTAAGCCACCTCCAGGCACCCACCACCTCTGTACCTACATAATGGAGCTTATGAGAGAAAGCATTAAAACGGGAGAGAGACGATCAGGAGGGACAGCATGAGCCACAAAGATCCTCTGTGCAGCCAAGACACTTGTTTCTGTGTACTTCAGAAATCCTTCAATACAGATCGGTCCCTCAGTATTCAGGTCTGATCTTTAGCTTTCTTCCCGCATGTTTTCCCCCTCTCCTCTTTCTGGTACGAGAGCAGACTCCCGGCACTTGCTCCCTAAGTAGCTGGCAGCAGCCACACAAGAAACTGTGGCTTGTGCTGCAGACATAGCCACAGAAAAACACACACAGACAAGCCACACATCTAGAAACACCCCCCACCCAAAGGAAAGTATTACAATTACCATCATTAGCCACTGCCTAATGTGGCTCAACTCCCAAACATCCAGCAGAAAATTCAGATCCATTTCAGACCCTCTCTTCCCACTTTTAGAAAGTAGCTTTGCAATTCTTGTGTAATTACTCAAAAAAAACCAAACCAAACCAAACAAAACAAACAAACAAAAAAAAACCTAAACAAAAAAAAAAAAAAAAAAAAAAAAAAAACACCACAAAAAAGACTTCTTGAATCATGCCACTTGCTGGCTGAGCACTGCCAAGTAGCAGGCTGAATTCCCCAACCGACCCAAACGAGACTGCTCTGTGGAAAGCTGACACGGTGTTTGGGAATGCCAAGCCAAGCAAGCAAACAGTTTATCAAAACAAGCTTTTCTAAATCTGTCCCATGAAGTGGAACAAACATGTGGGCAACGCCATTGCTATGAAAGGAAGATATGCAGGACCCCAGTCCTTAAACCTACTCTATGCTTTGGCTCTAGCATAGCTGTGAAAATGAATACATTAAAAAAATCACCCCATCAAAAATTTTGACCATACCAAAGGCCCCAGTGTAGACACAATCATGCTAACATCAGAAATCCTTCTTCTGCTGGTAAAGTTTGTTTCATTTGGGAAATTAATCTGAGCTACAAATGGGTGTAATGTCAAGGTTCTTCCAGCCTCCCAAGAAGTCAAAGTACAAGAGATGCATTACTCACTGCCTGTGCAAAAAGCCTTGCTCTGCAGTGTTTATGCTAGAAGTAAGAAGAATGCCTTACAGAAGGAATCAAGAGGCTTTTTGAGTGTATTTGTACTGCAGGTACTTATTCCTGGCCCATGGCACCTTAAGCAGGGTTGTTCAGGTACAAGGCACTCACATACAGGATGGATACTTGCACACATATTTTACTGCACCACTGCAGCTCACACATGCCAGGCAAGCTTTATAAATTGCCCACGCTGACCTCTATGGTGGTAGAGGCAGATCATTTATGAGAAAGCCAGTTATCTCTACACTGAGTAATGACCCTCTATGCCTCTCTCATTCAACTCCCGCCTCCCTCTCTGAGAGATTTGTGAACACCAGCCCCTCACTCCTACTTTACCCCCACCACACATCACACTCTCCAGAGTACAATTACTTCACATAAACCATATCATGAAGATAGGTGTGCCTGCTAGCCTGCTCCTTTCAGTCCCCTAAGTTAGCAAGGAATACATCTCAGGCTACATATGCTACCTAACATAAAATACCTCCTCTTGCATCAAAGTGCAGCCAAATGTCTAACATTTCTGTTCCTACTGCACCTACAGAGGAAGTTTGGTGATAGTGGTTCTTACTTCACATGCGTACATGACAGTACTTTCAGTCACTGCCAGGTTCCTGCTGTCCCAAAACTAGGATTCAGATCCCACAGTAGACCAAGAAGTTCATCCTGATCTAGACCTTCCTACGTATACACATACAGTACATCTATTACCTCTCAGTCTTTAATGTATTTATGCACAGTTTGCCTAATACTGTGTTCTACATGATTTATATTCTGATGATATACCAAATTCAAAAACCAGTTGTAAGTTGACATAAATATTCAGTGCCTCATGGACCCACAAAAGAGCCTCCCTGATATTTTCCTTTGTATTAAGAACTTTGTCCTTTCACTGCCCTCTTGAAAGGCTGTCTTTAGCTTAAAAACTACAGTGAAAAAGCTTCACCTTTACTGGGTATTTGCAGTGTTCAGAAGTACAACAAATCCAATAGTAACATGCTGTCTGTGGGACCATAAAAATAATTGGCAGCCATGAGGTGAAAGGGATTATTAGATCTGGATTTCATCCTTGTTTGTGTTTGAACAGATTTGAGATGCTGACCCAAAGTCTGGCTTACCCTCTCTCCAGGGAGTTTAATCACTGTAATAGCGTAAAGCATCCATAGGGCCAGACTTTACTCCCTTAAGGCTCCCACATTGCTACACAGAACCACCCCAGCAACCCTTCGGCTGCTTCTCACATGTTACACCTCCCAAGCACAGGATGCCCTTCCTTCAGGGACCAAGGGAAAGCAGCACTAAGTTAAGGGGACAGGGGGGTACCCAGTCTGCTTTAACGCATGCCAGGAACAGTGCTGAGTTAGCAGGTGAACTAAGCTAAACATAGCGTACCGTACAGCTCGCTGGTGGTTAGCGACAGTGTCCCCAAGGAGCTTTGCACTTGGCTGGCAAGCTGAAAGATGATACTGCTGCCTGCTCTGCCATTTCCACCTGAGATGCTCAGATCAAACCAAGTTTCCCTACACCACTGCCCGCAACAATCAAACATTTGACCGTTTCCAGACATTCCGTGTTTTTACTCCAGATTGCTAAAATTATGTGGGAGAAATCAGTTCTGACTAGAGCCACTGACACCAGTAAATTCATTTAGCCTGACCTGACTATATCAGCCACAGTATTTTTATCACACCACTTGTGTCTCAACACCACCTCTTTTTTAGCAGCATCCCATCTTTTTGAAAAAGATTCATTGCTTACTTACAGACGTCACGTAACAGGCGAGGCCCACATCCTGAGTTAAGTGGTTGCTGACATTGAAAGCAGAAGACATATTTATTTGCCTGTTTTCTAATCTGAATTTGTCCACCTTCAGCACCTAACCATTAGATCTTGCTATATCCAGAGACAGTTTTCAAAAATTATCTCTTTGCTTTCAGGTGTTAGTGCAAGAATATAAAATCTCTTTGACAAAATAAATTGGTTTAGCTTCTCTTGCTTCTCTTTAGATGGAACAGTTCAACCTATGCTCGTGCTGCTCAGCCATTCTCTGTTCTCTGCCCATCTGTCAACAACCTTTTAAAAGCGTAAACACCAGGAGTGGACGCAGTATTTCAGTAATGGTCTCATTAATGCTGTACACATGGAAATATCACCTCCTCGACCTTTACTCAGCACTCTGCTCTAATCCGAGACAGTAACATTTGCTTTCAGATATACTGTATCACACAGGGAGCGTGTGTTTAGCTGATTATCCATTATAACAATGAGTCTGACTGAGTCACTATTTTCCAAAATACAGTCTCCCAGTGAAATGGCATGGCTCTAAAAGTACATTTTTGGTCTGTAAGTACCTTGAATTTGACTGAAGATTTAAATACACATTTTTGTGTATGAGATTAGTTTACCAGACAATCCAGAAGACCCTGAAGAACAGTTCTGTCCTTGACATTGCCCTTTATTACTTCATCAATGGTTGCATCATCATCATCATTGCCTTTGACTAATGAAATACAACATGTGTTCTCATGTCAAAAACGAAGTGACTGAATAGCTCTGAGCCTAAGAATGAGCCTTTTGGTATATGTCATGAACATCCATTCTGAATGCTTCCTCATTTATAATTACTTTAGAAAGTGTGACTATTAGCCAGATTGCAATTCATTTAGTGTCTTTAATTAGTCTTACATATTTATAGTTTTGGTTTTTACTCAGAACATCATGTGGAACAAAGTCATACGCCTTATAGAAATTTCGATAGAGGTACGTTTAAGTAGATATCAAAACCATTACCTCTACCAGCCAAACAGGTGGCATCTTACAAAAATTACATTGCAATTATTTGACAAGACAGTTTTCATAAAACTGCATTGATTACCTTGAATTTTATTACCTCCTTCTAAGCACTTCCTAACTTCAACTCCATATCAGCTTCCTGCAATTTGCCCCAGAACTTATCAGATTACCACCTGCTCTTCAACTATTTGAGTCATCCCTCCCATCTTTTCCTTATTTGTCTCAGCTGGGGGGTTTTGGCTTCAATGTCTTGACACCTGACTTCATTACTTTCCAATTCTTGGTGCTGAACTATGATGGAGGCACAGGTGCAGTAAATGAGAACACATCTCCTCAGACGGCGGTAGAGAGAATTGTGATTTTGTCTTGGCCATTCTGACTTCCTCTACTCATTTTCCCCTCTGCTGGGTTAGAAATGACATTTCTACACACAAGCACAAACACAGTTGCTTAAAAAAAAAAAGGTAGAAAACTTGGTTAAAACTCTCAAAACTTTCACCTTTGCCCTTCTTTTGGTCAGGGGAAGGAACCTGCTGTAAGAGGTGCAGGTGGAATCTATCCCTTCTTGCATCAACATCTTACTGAGTTTACCTGAAGTGATGCAACTCCATCACTTCAAACCACATCATTTGTTAAGATTTGTGCAGCGCATAAGTCAAACAAAGCCCAGTCTGACAGATCCCTTCATGAGCGCTGCAGTACACATGACCAGTAACGAGAGGATAACCCTACTGCCTTCCTTCAGCACCTTCTTTCCCTGAGAGGAACAATGGGTTTACTCAGGGCAAGGAAAGGTGGCAGAAGCATGATGGAAAGAAAAGCTCCCCTCTCTAAGCATCTTAGCTCTTGATTCCTCTGGTTCATTCAGGATAACCTCTCTGTTGCACGCAAAGGCAGCCACCAAAGGTGGAAGGAAGGAACGAATGACCTTCAGGAGATGTCCATTTGTGCTTGGTGCATCTCTGTCATTACTCTAGGTCTGCCCAGCTTGTGCTACTTAAGGAAGGGATACAGCTGTGATCATTTGAGATTGGCTGCCTGTGTAAAAGGATAGCAAGTGAGAGGAATGTCCCAGCCTGGGCCCAGTAAGATGGACTAATAAAGACCAGTATCCCAAATTCCAGGCTGGAGTCTGCTGCTGTTTCTAGTTACATAAATGGTAATGCAATGCTATCTATCAACTCACATACCCATTGGCACTGCTACCTCACACTAACTCGCTTCTAAATGCCTGCAACAGGAGCTCAGGTGACCTTCTAAATCCAGGTGGAAGGTTTTAAGAACTGAATTATTACTTACATACCATGGGAAAGTAACTGATACCCTGAAGTGTCTTTGACTAATGTATTTTGTCTAACATTTCATCTGCTTCAAAATTGTGTCCGATTTATCGCTTCTGGCAAGAAATAGGATCACTTGTGTGGCAAGCTTTACTGATTAAGGTTGAAAACAATTTGTACAATGTTATTGCCACCTGTATTGAAGAAGGAACAGCTGCTACCCCTCACACCAACTTTAAAGGGTAAAAGATGGATTGCTAGAAAGCTGCATGCATACTTCTGTGGGAAGCATGAGGAAGGGAAAATGCTGGCAAAATCCGTGCTATAAGCACATCTGGGCTCAGAGAACAGATATCCACTATTTAAGGAATGGCTCCCTGATGCTCAGCTTTGAGAGTGGAACAAATATTTAGTGCTGGCTCTGAATTTTCCAGCTTTTGAGTTTATAACAACATGAAACAGCCTTTGCAGCACAGAGCCATTCCATGCCGATTTGCTCATTGGGTTTAGCTCATGGGGCTATTTCTGGGGATGGCCAACCTTCAAGAGGTGATCCACTATGCCTTGGCTGGCTCCAGAGTCAAGCTAGCAAAGATCACCTCAAGGTTTCTGGAGGCCCCAGTAAAACTTCGTTTAAACACCATTTTCTTACTGATGGCAATACTTAGTAAACTAGGTAAGAGTTAAGGACTTCCTGGATTAAACAGGAGGCGCTGGTGGTGTGACAGAAGATGATTAAGGGGCTTTTGGGAGGGGGTCTTGTGCAAAGTCTTGGTCTCCACCTTCTTCCTCTTCATCAGGGATATGCTTCCCCTCCCACAACCTGCCCTGGTGTTTTCCCCTTGATGAACATGCTCACTCCCAGCAGGAAGGGCAGCAACAGCTATCGCAACAGGAGAGCGGCTCAGGAGCAGGGAAAACTCGCACTGAGCTAAGTTGTTTGACATAAAGCATGTTTATCAAGAAGCAGCAGGCACACTGACCTGCTGGAAAGAACTCTTTGGTCAGCCTTTTTTAATTCAGGAAAGGGTGAGGACCACTCATCTGAAGTGTCAGGGGAAGCTGGCGAGAGCATTATTACATAAAGCCTCTTTCAACCCAATCCATGCTGTCTTCTCAGAGCAAGTCCGCCGGGACTTCCCCAGCAGCTCTAATGCCATCCTCCCACCTTTGAGATACTCCTCCAAAACTTTAAGTTGGAAATTTAAAAACTTCAATACAGAACAAACTAATAATAAAAAAGCCCATGATTGCAGCGGTGGATGGATTTGCTCAGGCTCTGTTCATAGCAAGTCCTAGGCTACGACTGTCCTCATAATTGGCTCTCAAAACAAAAAAGCAGCAGGAAGCAGGGGAATAAAAATGGTAAGAATAAAACCCTGAAGGAGGGAAACAGAGGGGACTAAAGCACCAAAGCAAAGGGATAGAGAGGAGGGGTCTTGAAGTAAAGTCCTACAGGAGGTGGGAGAGCAGAGGAGTAGGTCAACCTCCACCACTTTCCTCCCCATCAGCAAACAAATCATCACTGCCAGTATCTTGTCAGGATTATTCAGGAGCCCATCTCCCAGTGATGCCAGCAGCCCAACAGACTATGTAGCGTTACAGCTGGCTGTGTGACAAGCAGCAGACAGGGAGGGTGAATTATTTCAGTCCCACTTGGTGATCCTGGATTGATGGAAAACCCTTAAATGTGGGACACTGCTGCCACTACAGCCTACTTGAAAAGCCTTACATCCATCACAAGAGATCTCAAAGATGCTCCACCCTACCCATGTGCATCTTTTGTGGTGTGTGTGGGAAACACCTCCAGTTGTTTCACCCCACTCCTCAGCATGGCACAAGAGGGTCTGGGCACAGCAATCTTGGCTGGACCCCCAGTTCCTCCCTCTCTTCTCCTGTCCTGTAGGGTGAGGATTTCTCAAGTGGCTGGAGGGGGAAAAAGCCACTAGAAGAGAGCAGTGGAGGTAGGATCGGGGTGGAGCTCAACAGAACTCAGTTTTCATTTTTTCCAGCCTTTGGGTACATGCTCACACGTTCAACAGCACTCCACCACACAGCCCTCACTTCTCCATACCCCTCTGTTCAGAGAAACCATGCCTTTTTCTTTATGAGGGCTGTCTGGAAAGCACCAGAGAGAAAGCAGGTACCTACAATATCATGTAGGAACAGCCTCGGGTTTGAGTAATTCTACTAAAAGGCTGACTGAGTCAGACTTCCTTTCCTCTTCAAAAGATATTTGTAAGTTTATCTATTGTGGAATATGCAGCTTTACTACTGAATCCATAATAAACTGGACTAGAAACAATCCTCCTATGTGGAGAAAAATATTTCAGGCTTTGAGAGAATTATTCTAAAGAAAAATCCAGATTTACAAAAAATTAAATTCTGAAAAAACTTATCCATTCTTTCCACCACTGTGTTTTTCTTACATCTTTGAGGACTTCAAAATGTTGACTTTCTTGTTTCAGGGTTCTTATAATTACATCAAGTGTTACGAATGTACAATAAAGGTAATTTTGAGCTAGATATTTTAGTTCCGAGTTAGAGTTTTTCTACTCAAAAAATACCAAAATAAGGCCTTTTAAATAAAAAAAAAAATCTGAAATTTTTACAGCTAAGTCTCTTAAAATCATTAATTCTCATCAAAAATGCTCATTTTAGACAAAGTAGGATTTTTTTTTTTCCGTTACAAAAAGTGATCTGGAGAAAAACATTCCCAAACAACTTATCTCTAACAAGGTTGTCAAATGCCTTGTGTTCGTGTCCCAGGGAAACTGTTTTGTAAACTGAAACTTACTGCTATTGCAAAAGCAGGAAGAAACTCCTCTGACCTCCACAGCTTCCACGCTTAGAAAAGCACGTTCCAGTGCCACCAAAAAAATGACCTGTTCTAATACTCCTTTGAATGCACAATCTCCTCCTCTGTCATCGACCAACAAAAAAAAAAATGCTTATACGCAACTGTGGGTTTGTGACTGCTGGCAAACTGAAGCAGATATATTGAAACTGCTTTCTGATTGCCCCTGCATGCATCTCAGAGCACTACCAGGGCCACCAGAAGGTTAGAGATCCCAGTCTTGTCCAGTGTTAATCACTTAGGACATTTGGAAGATGTGCCATCTGATGAATGGTAAATCCATGTCCTCTCTCTCAAGGTTTAAATCCGCTTCCAGATTTGACAGAGATGGCACAAGCCATGGGATTCACTCTTCTTAAGGCAGATGGTCCCTATGGAACCAGGGGATCAATTCAGGAAAAAATTGGGAAGTGGTGTTTTAGACCCACTTCCCATTTGTTGCATATAAGGGCTATCACACATTTATACAGGTGCAGCCAGGGCAGCTGAGAAAAGCAAACTCATTACCACCTTTTCTTTTCATTTGCTACTGACATTTTTCCTTTGAGATCAGTCTCAGCTGCAACTGAACACACAGCTTCCAGAGGCAGATCTCTGGAAGAGGGAAACCACAACTGTCCACAGTGCTCCAATAGGTGACTTTTTCCTCCATTGAACTATTTGCAATGAAGACATGACATCCTGCTTGAGGTCTGCCCAGATTTGTTCTTGGCAACTATACTGCAATGAACTGAAGTGATCAATTATCAGATTTATCTGTAGCCATGAGCCACAGTGCACGAAATAACACTTCCAAACACAAAATACTGTTGTAATCGAGCCCAAATGGCCCAGAGATCAGAGCAACACATACAACAGCTCCTATTCCCATTCTTGAAATAAGGTGGCTGTGTGTGGTCCTGAACACACCAGGTGAAAGGGACAGTCCTTCCTCACAAGACAAGCAGAGGGTAACCAGCTCCTGGTTAGAGCTATGTGGCATACCACTGGACTAAGCCCTTAAGACCATTTTCTGCCATGCACCAAAGTAAACATGAAGTAGGCTTATCAACCTGGCAAGGGAAATACTCTGTTTTGATTATTGGACTCTGTGAGTGATTCCAGATTTGCATCGCTGTGGGCGAGAGCCGTCCCAACTCCACGCTGCACCGTGGCCAGGGCTCTCATGAGCTGAATTCCCCTGGAGCAGGCCCAAGTCAAGGTTGGGCATTAGTTCCTCATACCATCTCCTAGAGGTGGTACACTCCGCAGCCGAGCTGCTGGAGCATGACAGTCTCAAGAGTTGCTTTTGTACGTGAGAAAACTGTGAATACCAGGGTTATTTGCCCACGCTGCTCAGCCACCTAACACGCCATGTTTCCTTGCAGAGCGGGCAGCCCCGCTTGCCTGCTGGTGGGTGTTCGGCCTGCGTGCCGCCTTTTGCTCATTTACCCATCTATGCCGTGAGCTCATCTGACCCCCGAGCCAGCACATTCCAGGCGAGCCTCAAATGCAACAGTGCAGACATTGCTACAAACAAGTGTTTTTCATTATTGTTGGAGTTTAAGGAAAATAGTTTCCAGAACTTTGGAAAAAAAAAAAAAACAACCCACACCTTATATATATAAAAATTTATGTCAGAGGCTTGCTGAACTTTGAAAAGTGTTTGCTGCCAAGTGGTATGCCCTTCTTTTTGTCAGCAAACCCAACATATACATTTGGGCTTGGATGACTGTCTAACTGGTATGCTAGTGAGATGTTTATCTAGGGATTGGTAGAAGAAAAAAAAAAACCACAAAAACAAACACACAAAACAAAAATGAATGGCTTAAAATGTCACAAGTGGTGTTTTCATATTTATCCCAATGCTGAAAACAATCACTCTTTGGCAAATTTTCAAGTTCTGATTATCTGATAGTGCTGCAAGTAAGCCAGGGGAAAATAAGCATGAAAGGGAATGAACTGATATTCCTGAAGCAGAACTGGATTGGCGCTAAGAGGAAAGCATACCCAAGATAACTTCCAACTATCATATGCACATCTCATAACGCAGAAATGGATGAGGCACTATTTATAGGGCTCCAAATGAGTAGTTAACAAGTCTCAGGTAACTCCCGCCTTTCACATAAACACATTTGGTTTCGTATGCTTGGGATTTTTTTTTTTTTTTTGAACACATGAGAATCCAAACTAGTCCTTTTGTCTGTAATTACCATCCTGACAGCTCAAACCATGATTTATTTCATTAGAAGTCATTCATCTCATGAGACATGTCACTAATGAACTACTGTCACCTTGGATGCAAGTCCCTTCCACTAATGTTATCATTCTTTAGATAGTCCAACAAATCTCAACCTCATATGGAAAATCATTCATAGCAGCTGAGGGAACCAGAATATTTCTGCCAGCCTGCAGGTATAGGAGCACTCAGTCAAAGGCAGCTACTTCACAGTAACACACGGTGTTTAGAAGATGGACTTTGCTGGCCAAGACCCTTGTCCACCTTTGATATCATATTCTGTCACTATGGCAGGTGTTTTTGTGCAAAGCAGGGGTGGCAAACATCTTGTCTAACAAAGTTACAGCTGAAAAACCAGCTGGCTTGCTCAAGTTCAGATTTAGAGGGGATCCACAGATTAAGACTTCATTTGCCTACTTTGTCCAAGAGGCCCAGTTTAGTAGAGAACTAGAGCTAATACTCACAGGTTTGCATAAAACAAAACTGGAGGAGGTTGGGGTTCTCCTTGTACCATATAGCTCAGCTGCAATGCAAGGAAATTAATGTTTAATTCTGTTCCTTTGTCTCACTTGATCACCCCTGCCTCAACTCTTGTGAGCATACTTAAACCACCTAGTTGTAAAGTCTTGCAGGAAAAGGAGGAGGGATTACTCATCTGATCTGCTTTCAGTTCTTCAATATTAACTGTCTGCAAGTCTAGCCTCTTGATCCACCAGTGCCCTAGCGCTCAGGCCAGAGTCACAGAGCAAGTCATCACTGACACAGTACAAAACCAGGAGAGCCATGCTGAGGTTCCCAGCTCACCTCACATGGTGGAAGGAACGTAGGCACCAAATTTTAAAAACTGTCAGTTAGCCAAACGATGAGATTAATCATTATCCTGCCAACTATGGCAGTTTCTACGTTTCTTTATAGTTCTAATTTCATGCTCCTTCCCGTAGAAAGTTCGTATTAGACTAGACAACTAATCAGCCCAGCATCTTACAACCAAACTATTTAACTAGATTATTTGACCTCCTCCTGTCAAGTCCAAGTGACATTTACAACTACTAATTCAATGAGCTGATGCGTCATTGCTGAAAAAGAAATGAGTTGCAATGAGCTTTCAACGACAATTGTAAAAATAGTTCTCAAAGCAATGCAATTGCTAATTACTCATCCAAAGCATGTGACAAATTTTAAACTTGGATGCTCTGCTGTGGTTTTGCTCATTTTTCTTACATGCTTTGTTTAGAGTATGGACTTAGACAGCCAAGAAATGCCAAGAAAGTGGGAAAAGACAATTAAAAACAGGAACTGGGAAGAGATGAAGTCATAATATGGGAAGTAAATGGACCAGAAGGTCCACAGGACTTTAAGAACATAAAACTTCTAAGGCAGGATGACAGGCTGGATCTAAGTGATATCTCCTAACACATGACTTCTGAGCAGGATGACAAAGTGGGTGCCTCACAGCTGTGGAAGAGGTCTGTGTAGCAATTATTTTACCTCCCATAATATAAAACTGGTGAGGTAAACCAGGCAAGGTCAGAAGCAATTTGCAATCCCTCCAGACTGAAAGCTTCTTCCTGACTTTCCGGGGCTGTGTAAGCTTCAGCTACCACTGCTGCAACAGAAATATTTGAGGCATGGCTCTCAGTCGCACACATCAGAGCCCAGCATCCCCCCTCACACAGGCACTGACCTCAGCTGGTGCTCACGTGCAAGGCTGCAAACTGCCCTGGGGAGAGGGGAGCGTGCTGCTTCTCGTCATCTCTGCCACAGTGGCAGTAGCTTCTGGCAGAGGGGTTGGGCACAGCAGCACAGGTGGCAACATCATCAGCTGCTGCTGCTGCAACTAGACTTGAGCGGAATTGCAAGTCATGCCTCAAACTCTGAGTGGGGTAAATTTAAGTGTTTGATGTTTGTCTTGCCTTAACTCAAAATGGCTTGTTCATAATGCTTAACTCAAGGAGGGGGGTGGGTGGAAAAAGTCACTTCTCTGTGGCATCTATTTTGAAGCCAAACAGAGCTACTGACCTATAACCTTCTCTCCCAACTTTGGCATAGCACAGAGCAAGTGTGCAGTAGCGTACAGCCAGGTAGAAGATCACAGCTTCAGTTCTGGGTTATGCTTATGTAGGCAACAGCAGTTTGTGACAACAACTTCCTCAAGGATACTGCCTGTATGCCACAGGTGCCAGTCAGAGTGTTCCCATCCCCCTTACAAATGCGTGGGCCTGCACAGGGTGAAACATCATCCTCCCAACAGCTGCCAAGTGCCTGCAGCTCCTCTCCGCTGCTACGTCAACCTTTATTGCTCATTTATTGCCCAGATCCAAGTTGGTCCCTGATAAATTGAGCTTGTGAGACAGAGACTGCAGAAGGATACAGGCTGATGCCTGTCTGCTCATTGGCAGACACGAGGGGGGCTCCTGGCGTGCTCATGAGAAGAGTGGGGCTCTGGGAGGCAGCTATGGATGTTGTTCCACCTCCCCAAGACTCTGCTTTGCCACCTGTGATTAATTCTTCACTTAAATTAGAACACAGGACTCCTGCTGATACATGTACTTCCAACAGGACAGCCAAAGCTTTATTCTCTTTTAGCTTTGTACTACACTATGTACTCTGCTTTTATATTAACTCATGTCTGCTTTGCCTGCTGTTCATTAGGCTCTTTATTACCTCCTGTTTCATATGACTTACCTCCTCCTACCCCCATGCACAGTTAAAGATTTGGTGGGTGGTAAACATCATGCTTACAGCACCGTGGGTGAGATAACACGAGCCTGTAGATTTACCCAGGAGCAAGTACGTGTATAGGTGTAATAATCTTCCCTAGGCAACTCCTTCAGCAAGGGTACAGGTTTGAACCCTAGTGATGAGGCACGCCTCCAGCTTTTCTGCCGCCAGGTTGTACCTCCCAAAGTGTGATGTACCTGAACAGAGAAAGTGGCATGGCCTGGTGTACACTGAGCACTTACTGCTGCAGTATTTGATCCCTATCAATCTCTTTAACATTGCTCCCTCCCCATTTGCAAATATGTTGAGAGAGGCCCAAAGCAACAGCTTATACCTGAAAGTTCAGGAAACTGCAAAGTACCGAAGTGTATTTCAGAGCTTGCATCCATCTGTTGTAACTGTCCATGCTGAATTTCCCAATGTTTCCCTATCTCTCTGCAACAGAAGGGGGAAAAAAGCTGCCAAACACTCCCAGGACAGCCCAGCTTGTTTTTTCTGAGCACTGAACTAGTGTTACTTAACAACAGGCCCAGCATGGTTTGCTCAGGGAGCAGACAGAGCTCAGCCTGGGAGCCACAGAGCACGCTGTTTACAGAGCATCAGTAGCGTTTGCTGTGCCACAGGGCACGCAGAGCGAGGCTGCAATGTCCATGCTCATCTGACATGGAAACACAAATTTCATCCACCTCCAGGAGCAAAGCGCTACAAAAAAAAAAATAATCTTTGGTTTCATTTCCTTCCTGTTGCTCACCTCAGGCAAGGCAGTTACCATCCAGGTGCAACCTGTCACCAGAACCAAGCACCTTGCATCAGCAGCATACGTGCTGCCCACTGGTTTTTTTTGTGAATTAATGAGGCTAAATAACACAGGCAGCCACCAGACCTGCTCTTCTCCCTTGTCCAAGTGAAGCTCCACTGCAAGGGGAATCCTATTGACCCAAGTAGCTTGTCTGCCATCATGCATGCCACATGCAGCTGGTACTGCAGGGCTCTGCATCAGCCTGCTTGCTTGTACCTCCCAGGAAAGCTGAGAAAGTCCAGGACCCCACACCCTCAATTCTCTCCACACTGACAGAATACAGGTTGGAAGAGCAACTGAGCATAGGTTTTAGACCAATATATGTTTAAAATATGCATATTATACATATATGCAATATATATATGCACACACACAAACCTCCCTGCCACATCGCAGTCCAGCACTCCTAGCATCAAAAATTATTACAGATTAAAAGAATACTATAGCTACAAATCAAGTACTCTGAATCCAGACTGCGCAAATAACCTTTATATCTGCATTTCTTAGCTTTAGTCTTCACCCATATGCATTTTATCACATACTATTTTCCCATAAATCCCCTACCTCATTCAGTGCCAATACTTTAAGTGTTAGTCAGGGGCTGTGCCCTAGTGAGTATCCCATCTAGAAGGCTCCTGCTTTATTTGTTTTAAAGTCATAACATGCTGCTGAAGTAGTGAACACAGTCTGTTGAAAGAAAAATCATGGTCTCTTGCACAAAAAAAATTTTCCATAGTTTCAGATTGCATCCATAACATTTGCACAGTTCCTACAAAATGCCTATTACCTTATTTAACCCCAGGCTTTGAAAACAGATACGTCATGTTCATCTACTTCCAATTAATTACACTGAAACATTTTTGGCCTGCTTTGCTGGAATGATAAGCATGCACAACAGCGACCAAAAGCAGAGGGCTATACTTAAATTAATCAAGTAGCATAAGAAAAATGTAATGTACAAGCAAGAAGGGTTAGGTATTTTGTCCTCTCAATTTCACAGTTTGTTTTGACCTAAAAACAAACCTAGTTTTCACTTAAGTGAGCCTGTGAGCAAAGTTGGGTCAAAGTCAGAAAAGAGTTGTCAGCAAGTATTATCAGAAATTCAAACATTTGGCTTTATTGTTTTCCAAAACAAAACTGTTCAAGAACACAGGTATCTAAATTTTTATATTAAAAACATGTTTTTAAATGCAAATTTAAATATTTAAATATTTCTCCCCCCCCCCAATAATTATGAGAGAAGTAGACTTCAGCTGAAAAGAAGTTTTAGAAATGTCTTTCTCCATCCATTGAGAAGCAGCTCAGATGAGATGCGGGATGGCAGGTGCAGCACATCCTGCCCTGGATAATGCTGAATTAACTTTCTGTTCTTCTCTGCTCCTTCCAAAATATCACCTCTCATCCCTAGGCAGATAAACATCTACAACAGCAGCACTACCTGACAGCCAAACATAAAAATAACTCTGTATTTCAGGGCTGAGAAGGACATACAGTACATACCAGATAATGTGTGCAGCAACACAGCATGAAAAGGAAACAGAAAGTGAGTGATAAGAAGAAAAGTTTTATGCTTTAAGCAACTTAGGTTCAAGTAAAGGTCATACAGATGACCTTGACTTTGGCATTGATTCATTTTTAAAAGTACCAGTAGTATCATCAAAAACCACCAATCAAACAACATTAATAGGATGCTACTAACCACAGATCTTCTGCCTGCCTCTTGTACAAGTCACTTCAGCCCCTTATACCCATGCTTGCTCTCTTACTGTTACCTGCTCAGGTTGCAAGGACTGCCTGTGTAGCCTGTCCCTCATGCTGTTCTCCTAATTAGAAACTAATAACTTCCTGTAGCACTTCATTCAGCACAGAGGGGCATTTTTCAGTGCTAGAAAAGCAGATACCTGAAAGAGCAACTTTTGAAATACACTGGTGAAAATAATATAGGAAATAAAAGGGAAATTCAGTGGCAAGCAATAAATAATCTGTTTGTGAAGCAAAGGCACAGAGCATTTGTTCATTATGAAGCAAGAGGGAGGAAAAATGCCTTATGGCAAATCTGGAAAGCATGTGGGTTGTACCTTATTTTCTTTCCTCAGTGCTATGAAAGGGTACAAAATAAAATCATGCAGTATATAGAGCAGCAGTTAGCCCATTCAGTACAATGTTGTCCTTCTTTAGAGGAGAGGGGCTTAAGATTTTATGTTTGCCTTTCTTCCTTGAACACAGCCGACAAGGATTTCTTTAGTGTTTTTATTTAAAAAAGGATTTTAATTGGATCTTTCCATCATTTTTTTAGTACTATGATTTACACTGGTAAACCACATGGATCGTAGAAGGGCAATTTTGCTCTTGGTACCATTTGGCAGAACAAACGTTTTCTATATGCCTCAGACTGTGCTACAGGAATGAACGTATTAATTGAAATGTAAGGGTAATAATCCCAAAGCACTCATTTTAGAAACCCTGTTTTACTTCTGGAGCACTATTTGGTTGCCTAAGCTTTGAAGTCAAGAGCTGGCTGAACGCTCAGGTATCCTGCAGCCTTTGGTTCATGGAATTTAGCATGAGGTTACCACTGCCTAACATGAAAGTAAGTAACACAACTTCCTTTGAGATTCTCTTAAGTAAGCAAGAGGGACGAATGCTGTAGGCACTTCATAGGCAGGTTTCATGCCTCACTCTTGGGCAGTGGAAAAAACCTCATACCAACAGTTGAAATAACATGCCAACAGACTTCAGACTCTCACTTGATGCCCTTAGCAAATGGCGAACCTGCTTTACTCTGTTGTACAGATCCCTCAGCTAGTGACTCCCCACCAGCTATATGGTCCTTCCTGGGCTGAGTACTAACCAGCAGGTCAGTAATGCATCTCAGGAAAGCAGAGGCATTGCTTGGATCAAACACCTTGCCTGTCCTGCCATACTTGAGAGTTATCACTTCAGAAATAGCCCAAACAGCATCAACTACACTCTTGATCCACAGGCAAAGGAATTGACACTGGCGTTACTGCAATGGCATGACTGCACCCTACAGCTATGCATGTAAGATTCTCCACATCTAGACAAATCCCAGCAGTGTCAGCACATCTCCCAGGCCACAGGAGAGACGCACATTCAGCAGGAACAAGAAATCCTGCATGAGCTGTTTGACCCCATCAGTCCCTTTATGGGAGACAAGGCAGGCACAGACTGCTCTTCCTCAAGGTCACATCTTGCAGAAGAAAAGTTAGCCTGGCAGGAAGACAGAGAGGAAAATAACATTCCTGCTTTCCACTCTGAGAGGCAGGACCACAAGCAGTGCATGGCTCACACCGCAGCAGCTGGAGAGGAGGAAAAGGAGAGCAAAAACGATTACTAAAGCTTCTACATAACAGAGTCCAGAGAGATGAACTAAGTAAGGCCAACACCGGTGGTCCTGCAGAGAGGCAGCACATCCTGCTTTCATGAAGAGTCCCCCTGAAGTTGTCTCCTACCTGGCCAAACTCTTTGGCCCAATGTCTGATCACAGTTCTGGATGCATATTGAGTTAATATATGGGGCTTGGTGCAACAAGTTGGCCCCTTCATCCATCAGGACACTTGCTGTATTTGACATACAGGCAAGTTTTTGATCCTGTTCTTTAAATCCTTTGCAGGCTGGATGAGGGGTAAGAAATGGGGTTCAACATGTTGAACACATTTTAGAAGTCAGGGGGTGGGGGGAATAAACAGCAAAAACCACAACCAACAGCTGGCTGCTATTTGCACACAAAAATATAATTTCTTTTTCTTCCCTGGGAAGTCCTGCTTCTGTGCTTAAGACCCAGACAGACAGGAAAAGTCCTTGCCAGGACATCAGTTTTCCTCATCTGTTGGGAGTAGAGAAAGGAGACTGCTGTGCAACCTTTACCAGAAATCTCACTGTCAGCTGAAGGACCCTACAGCTTACTCAGTGCCTTTGTTACAAATCTATTTTGGTTGGGAGCAGGGGCAGACATTAGTGCCATGATGTGAGCCTATTTTAAGACAGCAGTCCTTTCTGCCTTGTTTTGTGCAGTTGTGTCCTCCATAATTTTTGGACAAGGCATTAATGTTGCCTAGAAGACTTCGGGGGCCGGGGGGGAAGTCATGCCTCCTGGGTTCTCTGCATGATACCAAGAGGATAGCGAAAGCATTTTGTAGTTCAAGAGCCACTGTCGTACCTCAGAGACCCTCCTGATCAGTCAAGAGAAACTGAGTCATTTGTGACAACAACTCTTCTGGATTTGGAAGTACAAATGGCGAAAGTTACTGAGCTCTTCAAACAAAGTAAGTGTGCTCTGTGTCTAAAGTTTCCTTCAGATGGACTCTCCTGGCAAAGGGAAAAGATCCCAAAGCCAAGTAACTCTACTCAACCTCTAGCTCATCCTGCACGTCGCATGCTAGAAGGATTACGTTATGGCTTACTGCAGCCATACCCTGAGCCCATCTAAGACTTCACACCCTCCATTCGTAGCATAAACTCTTTGCATATTCCTTTAACTCACAATTTTCTCACAAGCTTGCTCAACTATTGCCTGACAACTCCCACGGGTTGCTTGGTTTGGTTTTTTTTTTCACGCAGTTCAGGTCCTTCTTTGAAACATGAAGTGTCTCAGAAAATTCACACAGAGGAACTGGAATGCTCAGGAGGCAAATTCTATGCACAATAGCAGTTCTTGTGTCCCTTATCAGAATAAGGGCGGGGCCTCAGCAATGTTATGTTTGGGTTACTCGAGACAACAAGCAGGTTTAAAAAACAAACCAAAATGACCTCTGAAAGCATGACTGGTCATTTTAAAGCTAGATTAATGATCTCCAGTATAGAGATCAACCCTTTGTTTTATGTTTGCATAATCCATATGGTGATCTGGCTCTGGGCACTGTACCAATATGAAGAACAACAAAAATATTTTAAAAAAGGCTAAGCAATTCAAACTCATAAAATATAATATTTTCAATCCACAATTGTGAATTGGTTGTGCTTTGGTTTACCAGCTGCATTTCTCTCAAAGCTTGTTCAGTGAAGCCCACAAAGTAGCTGATTTTACCCCAGATGAGGTCTGTTTGACCTTTTGGTTCTCCAGCACAAAGCTGCAACATTAGGCTGCAGACCTACAGATGAAGGAACTGCTGGAATAAGCATTCCAGAGCTATTGAACAACTCTGGATATCAGCCTTGCTGATAAATGCATTGGGAGCAGTAAAGTAAGGCCATGCAGCATGCATCAGTTTATGATACCTGCCAAAATTCCTTAGCCCTTAACAGGGATATAAAAAAGGTCATGCTGCTGATTAAAACCACATATCGTTGACAGTGGCAAAGTTATTTAAATATATTTTAGAGAGAATCAGAGTTTTTGCCCTGAGGTCACTCTTGTGCATCATCAGGAGAGGCGTGCAGGGAAACCCTGTGCAGCACAGAACTGTTTGAATTGGCAGGACGGTAACTAAATGGAAAGACATTTTCCTCCCTTGTTCATCTCTGTTTCATTGACCTTTTCTTTCAGAGGAGGAAAAAAAAAGCACTTGGGTCTATGAAGAAATATTTGGAACAAGGAAATCCTGCAAGTGAAAAGAAGTCCTACAATTGAGAAAGGCAAAAAAGCAGCCGGTGTAACCACAATGCTGGATTTCCTATGGAGATAACCATTGCCGGTGCACAAAGCTCCTGTGTTCCTTCAATTAACATACTGTAGGTGGAAGCCAAAAACACTGGGTAATGGTAAGTTTCACTTTCTACAAAGTCAAAAGCTGTTTTAATAGAAGCATAACTGCCTTTCCTTTCAGTTCAGCAAGAAAATACTCTCTTTCTCAGAGGCTGACCGAACACCCACGTTGTTCAGAGGTCAGGCAGAGCGCTCCTTGTTAGGCTTGGTCACAACCAGTCTTCGTGCCAAAGCTAGCAAGAGCTGGTATCCTGGGTAGGGATAACACTGCAGATCTTGGTAGTAAATGTATCTTTACTGAACATATTGCCAGGACAATTTTCTCCAGTGAAGAGTGGGGAGGCTTGTCTCTAGTAAACGATGTCTCAGGGGATTGGTACAGCCCACTGGCGTACAACATCTAAGCACGAAGACATGAGCGACTTTGTCCGTCTCTCCATTAGAGGAGAACTTTTGAAGATTCCACTGATCACTTCTCATATTTAAGGGAAATTTCTAGATGTCAACAGGAAAAATTCAGCATCTCCTATGGACAGCCTAAGACATTTTAGGAGGCCTCGTACTCCCCCACTCTGAAACCTTCACAAGTTCCCAACTTCACACTCCCTGCTTGCTGGTCCACAGCACCACAGCAGCTGAGTTCCCAGGCACAGGGCACCACCACAGGTAATGTAAGCAGGCTCAGGGCTGAGACAGTGAAAGACAAGAAGATAAGGATGCTGCTGACCTACATATTTATGAAGTATTTCTTCTATCATCCTGACTAATATGTAAATATATAGGCATGTCTGTGCATTACCACACACCTTCTCTCCAGCGTTTGAAGTCTAGATGGCCCTTGAGGGAAAAGTCACATCATGCAGAACAAAGCATACGTCAACACTAACTCCATGCCACAATAAACATTTTATCAGTAATGAGACCAAATTGGAGCTGAACAACAAGCTTAACTTTCCTCCTTAGCTTTCACCCCCAAAGAAAAGTCTTAGACGCTACATCTTTACACAGGCGATAGAAAAGATAAGGAAGCACATTTGTGATGTAACTAAGTAAATCATGCTGGCCTCCCAGTAATGAACCCATTTCTAATTATCCTGGAGTCTTCCTGTCTTGCATGTGCCACTTCAACAGTTGTTTAAGGTGCTGCCAGGGTGCCTGTCATCAGTAAGACAAGGCTGCCAGTAGAAACCTTGTAGCAGAAACCTGAAGACAGGCTTGCATACCTGTCTCTTGGTCTCTAGTATCATATTCACCCTTGAGAAAACTATTTAAAAAGAAAACCACAGTGCAATTTTGAAAGGGGTCTGGGTGAAAGAAATCGAACAAGAACTCAGAATCAATGATTTCATAAGCAACGTCTTCACTTGTCACTGCTTTGAGAAAAGAAAGGTTTTTGAACTTTTAAAATCAAACAGCTCCAATGTAAGGTTGTTTTCTGACTTGGTTTGATAGGGGACGGGAGGACTCTCAATGTTTTTCTTGGAAGTCCTTAAGATCCCAAATCCAACCTGCATCCCTTCATATTTTTCAGTGATTCTTTAACAGAGGTCCTTTTCCAGAAGCCATACTAGTTTGAGGTTTACTCCTTGTCCTTCACCGCATTTATTTCCCTCACCTTTTACTGTTCCCACGGTAAATGAAAGTCATGGGTCTTTATACCCCTTTTAAAGAAGATAAGTGCATAAGTAACCACCAAAAAACGTGCCCTGCATAAGTCATGTCAGTTATACAATTAAACATTTTCTCCTTCTCATGATGTGTTTTATTGAGGTATAAATCAGGACTAAAAGGCAATTTAGCACAGACAGGAATTTTATGGAGGGGGGTGCAGATCCCCTGGGCTCGTCTGGAAAATGAGAAACATACTCATAGATGATACATCTCACCGGGTGCAGGATTCACAGGAGCCAGAGAGCACTCCGTCTAGACTGAGATTTAACTTTCTCATTTAAATCAAGTAAAATAGGACTGTGTTGGATGCAATTGCATAAAACCTTTCTGTGTTAGATTAAGGAGGTTTTTGCAAAGTCCAGTCACACTGAAGAAATTGTGCCGGCAGAATGGAGTGTTGCCAAATCACAGGGAATAAGCAGGAGCTGAAAGGTAGCAAGTGACTCCCTACATTTAGCAAGGTTTTAGCTGCGCTCACTTTCTTTCTTTCACTAATGCAGAAACTTTCTTTCTCTTCTGTTACTAAGGCAGGTAGATAGATGCTTGTGGCAGACTTTGCTTTCTTCCAGTCAGGACTCTCAGTTGCAGACCCTCCTCATTTCTCTCTAGGAAAGTATAAACTGAGGTCAAATAAGAAACCTCGGCTTGCTTGCATCCAGATTATGCCTGGGACAGCAGGATTCAGATATAGCTTTTTTCTTACACTCAGGAACTGACCAAAACTACCGCCCTGCACTCAGGCCAAAGTGCCCAGATAGAAGAGAGAAGGGAAGTCTCTGCCTTGCAACATTGCCCAGCAGAGGTGAAGTACATGTCTCACAGCCCACCAAAGAGAGCAACAGGATCACTCCATCCTCAATTAGTCAATGGAAAGGGAGCAGTCACATTTGTCTCAGTGTCCGCCCATGCAGACATCCCCTCCCACTATATCCCCCAACTCCATATTCAGGATTTGCAGAAGGAAGCGTTGGTCCTTGGCTATCTTGCTAGCACCACAGTGTTCTATTTCTCCAGCCAGCCCTGCACCCAAGGATCTGGGTCATTAGCATCCACCTCACGTAACAAAGACAACTAGCCTAGCTTGTTCTCTCCACAGTCAGTAGAAACTGGTATTAGACTGAATAAGCCCTGGAGATACCTAGCTCTCAGCATCTCAGCTAGGCAGGATAAATTTCAGCCTTCCTGCCCTGAGAAATATGATTTGTACCTAACACTAGCACCTTCCAAACAACAGCTGACTAAACTCTGCCCGTGCATCTTAGTGCTTGCATGGTAATGGGGCAAGGGCAACATTTTGCCCTCTGTGCACAACCCAACCCATTTGGCAAAGCCATGCCATGCCATGCCCATGCTTGGATTCAGGGGAGCTGTGTAACTACATTAAACTGGCCTCTTTGCTGCTCATTTGGAGGTAGATGGCAGAAACAAGGCACAGCAGTTAGTAACAAGCTGAAGCAAGTCTGCAGGCTCAGAAGGCCCCCAAGCAAGTTATATCTGAATCAAGTACCTCCCTCTTGACATGCAGCACCTTAAAGCACACAGCATTAATATTTTATCCTTATAAGCCTTCCACTGTCCATCACTGCCAGCTCACGACACATTTTCTGGAGCACAAAACTCAAAATATATGCTGGTTTCTACAGCGCCCTGCCAGCTCCCAGATTTTGCATGAATCCCTGCATTCAATTATTTTTGTTTAGAGAAAGTTATATTTTTTAAAAAAAAGTTTTTTAGCCCTCGGTGCTTTATCTGCTTCTGCAATTCAGCCAAAGCCAACCCACCTGGTTTGTGCAGGCAGCTGCATCACAACACACCCTTCCTGAGGATGTCCTCATCCCAATGTGTCATCAGGGATTTTCACTGCACATCCCCTGATGCTTTGCACTACAGTAAACTGAACTGCTCTGTGACACTTGTCCAGTGAATTGTCCCCATCCCCTGACCTCCTGCACAAGATCGTTGGCTTCCAGCTGAACACATACACCCTGCCTAATTATTAGGGTTTCCAAACAATAGCTAATCACAAGTTTGGCATCATCAGCAGGTTCTGAATCAGGCTTCAGTAGTATTGCCTGACCAAAGACTAGCAAGGGGAAAGGCCCCTTGCCAAGGGGAGGAGGGAAACTGGGATAAATAACTGTATTAAAACCCACAAAGACCAACCGTGAGGGCTGGAAGAAGTGAGAGGGTGAGAGCTGACAAGAGAGCAGAGTACCTTTCAACCATCTGTTTTGTTTTGTACTTTAAAGCTGCAGTAAAATGTATTTATACCCAATTCCTTAGCTTACAAGGGAAGCAAGCTGCCTCATAGGTTTTAAAAGTGGCCTCAGCTGAGCAGCAGTTCTCCCAGACTGTATTTTGGGGATTACATGTCACTCCATGAATAATACTTTCATTCATGGAGCCATAGTTTTCCATCTATAACCTCTACCTCCAGTTAATATTGATTGTTTATTTTGCTCTCCACTGACCTACAGGAAGATGAAGGCCTGAAGTAGCAACTGCTTGAAATATATCCAATTACAGAAATGTTGTGTACAGAGCTTTAGGTCATTAAAAGTCACCATGGAGAAATTCAGGTTTAGTGTCCAGTGAAGCAGCAAAGAAAAACAGAGTATCTCATAATGGATCTTGAAGAAAAATACCAAGTGCTTGGATTTTTTATTTATTTATTCAAAGGAAAAAAAAAAGCTTTAGACAGGATTAGAAGTGGAGGCAGAAAATATACAAATTTGTAATGTGGATAGAGGGGTTTGTATGCTTTCCATTTGCTTCCCATCTGCTATGCTAGTTTATCAACACACATTGGCTACGGTTTATCTAAAGGTATCCTTCAAGGCAGCCTAGCCTTGGGAGCAGCTCCTTCATTTGCCGTTGTGCAATGCAGGAGTAAGGCCCCAGGGATGGCTCATAAGCAGGAAGTCCATCCCCTAACAATCCCCACGTGATACAGTAGTCCTTAGGAGATGCTGGCAGACAAAACAAAGTGTGGAAAAAAAGCCTAAGCCTGCTCTGTTTTATGCCTGCGTCCAACCCAGTACCTCCTACACTGCAGCCAGGTACAAGTTTAAAGCCAACTTTGTCATACTTGGAAAAGAGAGAGGACTAAGTGTAAGTGAGGCACATCTCAAGCTCTAGCCTACTGGAGAGTAACAAGAATCAGAAGTACAGCTAAAGGAGACATTTGGCTGAAGTTTGGATTACGGATTAATGCATCCTTGACCAAATAAGAGAAGGTATCACTGAGTTACAAGGATGCATGCAGAAGGGAAAGCCCAGGGACCCAGATGCCATGTTCATCAGCTGCTGAGTAACCAGGTAATTAAAGACTGGGCTGTTCCAGCTTCAGTGACTCCTCATACAAGTGTTTAATATTACCTTGCCCAATTAAAGACAGCCTCTAGTCATTATGTTTCACTGTTGAGTAGGGTTACCACAGCATTTTTGTGGATCACTAGGATTCACGTAAGAAGCAGCTGAAGTAAACACTCTTTGTAGCAATATATAGCATTTTTTGGGTGGCCATTTTACATAAATCCGTATTGCATGATCACCACTACTATTCTGTTGGAGAAGCAAGGATCCAGAACAGCAAACTAAATACAGATATATACGAAAGGGCTAGAATGGATCAGTGCTAACATTTAATGCTTGGAACCAACTTTTTCAGGGCCAGCAGCAGTTAGACATGGGCAGGAAGTCAGGGAGAAATCCCTTTTGCTTCCCTTTTTGCTTTTCTCTATTTTGATCTGGCTGAAGTCATTAGTGCTGAAGAGCACAAAAGGAAAACCAGAACGAAACAAAACCCGTTCCTTTCACAGTTTCTCTAACCTAATCCAAGCCAGAAATACTCAGATTTTCACAAGAAAGACCAATCTATAACATGCCCAGCAAAGAAAGAAGCTAAGTGCAGTGAGGGAGGCCACCCGGAAAGCCTCCTGTGTGTGTGAGCAGGCCCATGCAGGTTAATAGGGCCAGCCACAACACCTGCAGGCTAGGCTCAGGGTGAACACTTGCCTTTCAAAACAAAAACAAATGAAAGGCTTCAGGTTGCCCCAAATGAATACAAATATTTTCCTCTAGGAATTCTTCTGTTTTGGTTTTTGTTTTGTTTTGGGTTTTTTGTTGTTTAGTTTTTTAAACTAACAAAGAGCTACAAGTGAAGGGGCTCTCTGAAAATACATTAAAGTTTTATTTGCTTTAATCCTAAAGCAAGAGGATCTAGCATCTACTTAAGACTCATGAATACATGCATTTCTTATCAGCAGCATTAGAATGCCACTGAAGAACATAGATTCACCAGTCTGCCTACAAATAACATCTTTACTTGCTCATAATATCTGCTGCTTTCCCCAAATATTTTTAAGGAGCCTTATTTAATTTTATTCTTTTTCTCCCTTCCCTCATTCATGACATTTCCTTATGCTCATGATCATTTATTTGGCATGGCATTTTGTTTTAAGAGAACAGCCAAGCCCTGTGTGCATATGTAGTACAGAATTTCCACTTTAAGAAAGCCAGGTTTTGTAATTTATGGATGGCACAAAAATGATGGCTGCTGTTGGGCCTTGAAAAAGCATCTTGACTATATGCAGCTGGTCTGTGCAAGGGGACTGCAATGCCATCAGCAGTTGCACCCCAAGTCTGCTGAAACGAAGACAGGAAACACATAAAGTGGCTTATCTCAGGCTCTCTGCTTGAGAGCTCAGAGGCAGACCCAGCTCCATAATTTTCCCCCAGATGCCCAGAACTTCTCCCTGGTTGTCCTTTTTCATAGTTGAGCCCAAAGCCCTTTGCAAATAGCAGAAAGACTTACTCTTTT
Organism: Morus bassanus; assembly: GCA_031468815.1. Lineage (NCBI taxonomy): Eukaryota > Metazoa > Chordata > Aves > Suliformes > Sulidae > Morus > Morus bassanus. Next base: position 71,878,031 of record CM062567.1, read on the forward strand.
CACTGGGTTGCAGATCTTGCTTGGTGTTATGAACATGCCATACTTATCCAGGCCGCACAGCAAACAGGCACACTTCTCTTTGTCACACAAGCAAAGGACAACAGCAGTAACATGGGCTGTTCCTGCCTGCCCACAGCTATGCAAACCCCAGCAGCAGCTATTAACACCTGGAAAAGGAACTGCTGGCTGCTCCCCTCCCTGTTAACGAAATATTTGAGCTACAACTATTGTTTATTCAAGGACCTAATAAGAGATGTCTGTGGCTATTTTCTACTTAACATCATTAGTTAAGCAGAAATTGATTGCAGATGGAGAACAGCCATTGTGTTTTATTACCAATGATTTGGTTCCTGGCATTTAAGGGCAGATATAGATTGGCAGATCTGTTCCCTCAGGCTGTAGACACTGCAAGGTGTGGCCACACTCTGTTTACAAGATATTATCACAGTTCATGGTTGGCTTTTCAACTCCAGGCATGTCAGCAGACTTAAAGGCTCTGTGTGAGGCAACGTGAGAGGAGTCTGGTTTGTCTGCTATCAGCTAAAGATCATTGATGTGCTTTAACTATCTCGTAATAGAAAAGCTATCCACCACAGGCAATTGTTACTTGCTTTCAGCAGAAGACCTCAGCAGCCTTGAACAGAGATGAACAAAAAGGAACCTGAATGGTCTTTATATAAGTCTTGCAAGTGAAATGCAAAAGATAGCCCCTACCCACAAAGTTTAATTCGGCTGGGTCATGCTGCTGCCCCTACACTGCACCACACCAGACCCATGGAACTATGCCTGCATTAACTGGGATGCAAGCTTGAACTCTGTCAGGCCCATCCTTCTGCATTAATACTCAAATGCATGCAAGATCCCACTCAAAATTTCCAGCTGGTGCCTATTAAAAATGAGACCAAGCTAATTAAAACAAGCAGTGGGTGTTCTATCAAGCAAATATCTTCAGAAATCTTTACTGGCTCCCATAATGTAGTGGGAAACAGTACAAAATACCGCTGCTGAAAGTCCCTCAGATTTCCTTGCCATCCGATTTCCTAGTTTTCTGGCTTTCCCCTTTGCTCCTCAAATGACAGGTGCCCCAGGTTCCCATTCTGCAAGGTTCAGTGTACTTTTTCCTTACAAGGACTTTAGTAAATGACAGGACTGGTAGTGCCTTGTAGGACCTGATTCTCAGCATTTAACTACACTGTATATATACAGCTATTGTAAGAAGTTACTGGCAGATCTCTTTTACAGTGTGCTTTCACCATCTGACAGAGCTTCCCTACACAGACTGACAGCTGGAGTACACAGGAACCACCATATATGATACAACTAACCGTCCATCTAATCCATGTGCTGGTTTTGATGTAAAACCAGCTGCCTTGCTAAGACACAAATAACCTAGTGGTTTCACCAAAGGGGAAGCTTCTCCCTAACCTCCATTGGTTACAGGTCAGTTCAAGACTCAAGTCTGAAAATTTATACTCCTTCCAGTGGCTTCTAACCCACACCTACCAAAGAGCCATCAAATACCTGCCGGTACCCAGATGACCACTGGGACAGATAAACTCAAGTGAAGCAGATTGACAGATCCTCCTTCCAGGCTTCCCACGGTCCACGTGACCAATTGCTACCCTGAACTTTGCCATCCTCATTCCCTATGACCATCCACAACGTTATACCTTCATAAAGCCCAGAGATGGCAAAAGTGCACTTACTTATTTCTTTACCTTTTTTCCTCCAACAGAAAGTTTCAGGGAAATTGTTTTCGGAGGGTTACTGAGTCCAGTTGCAAAATGCTTTCCATAGTGCCATACAGAGCAGCTGATATAGGTAATGCCTGACACAGATTGTAATATTTTAAATACAAAGCTCCATGTTCTGCTGATCCTCCCTAATGTTATATGATATCTCAGTCTAACATCTGATTGATGACCCAAATTCAGATCAAATTTGCAGCAGGTGATATGCAGGACATGTTTTCCAGCAAATCCAGTTAGCCCAACTAAATTCCCCAGATTCTTCTTTCACATGGCTATTTTCTGTCCAGTACAATGGTGAATATCAAGTGCCATAACAGGAATTTTTTTCTCATGTGAACCATTTTGTATTATTTCTCAATAATAAGCAGCATAAATAAATTCTTATTTCTCAAGGCTAAAAAGTATATCTGATTTGGTACCATTAATGAATGTGTTAGCACTGCCTCCTGTGTGAGCTTGTACAATAGTATGGCATTTGTTAGCTTCTTCAATAGCATTACAATCAACTTGTAAATTCAGATTTCATGAGAGACAGTTTTTGTTCTTAAGCAGCAGGACTGCTGGCAGCATTGTGTATATTGTTGTGTGCAGTTGTGTGTGGTGTTTCGTGCAATATCATCTGCAAGACTTTATTTTAGATCATCCCCCCTCTGCCCTCCCCAGAATGTGACTAGACTCTCTAAGGGTGAGAATAGATTTTATAGTAGATGATCATGACCTAAAACTTAATGGGGCCTCAAAATAAAATTCCATCTGTTGAGAAAGAATAAAGAATCAGCTGCAAATACAGTAAGATTAATGTATTAATCATCCGCTGGCATGGCACACGCTGGGAAAGAGGCTAATTAAAAGGGATTTGTGGAAGGTCATCTAGGATGACCTTCTACTAAGAGCAGTGGCAAGACATCTGGGTTATCAGTGGGTTTTGAAAGTTCTAATTAAGGTTCTAGAAAACAGAAGTTGTACCAAGAAATTGAGTCCTCCAACTTCATCTACACTGGAAATGTGCTCTTCATATTAGTTCTGCAAGCATTTATGGCTTTAGGAAACCTGGACGAGCAAAGACTGGGGCTCTATTCTCTCTATAACCTAAATCCTCTTCCCATAAACTATCGGTGTAATGACTTCCATTTACATCAGTGACGGGTGGAACACAGCCTGATCAAGGAAGGTATGAAGTCCTGCTGATTTTATCAGCTGAAGCATGTGATACACAGGACTTGTTTCCCAGCAAATTAAACTATGAACCACATTAGGGAGCTGAAAGCTCAGCTCTGCCCTTCTGAGGGCAGCAGGTATGAATGTTGCCCAAAAGACATGGTCTCAAGTTTTTAAAAAGTAAACAAGAGAATGAGTCTGAGGGCATCTCCTTTTCCATCTCTTGTCCATTTGCAGACACTGGTGTGCACTTCAGAAACAGGTGTTTCATACGCCTGGTTTTACTTGCTACTAAGAAAAGCTAGCTCTTTCCTTGCATGCAGGAAGGGAAAGAGTTCACTTACAAAACATCTCTACACATGATCAAAATTACATCTAACAACAGAGACAGATGCAGATATACATGTTTTCAGAAGTAGGTGTCCTTCAGAATGCCATTCATAAGAGACACAGACTGTGTCACTGAGGGGGGAACCTCCTGTGAAAAGAGCTCGGGTGCTCCCTCGAGCCAGTTTCGGTCAATCACAAGTGACAATGTTGGCACAGGAAAGCTGCCCTCCCACTCTTTGGACCATCACTGGACCTCCCGCCTTGGCTTCAGAGCAAAAGAAGCTGCATTGTCAGGGCCACCGGAGCCCACGTTCCAGCTGAGGAGCAGCGAGGGGTGGTACAGAAGTGTAAATTCAACAGCTACCCTTACAGAAAACACAAACTGTCGTGATAGAGCCTCCTGTTTGGAAATGGAAGTGTCTTACATACCCGAGCCAGAAAGAGTAGAAAACCTTCCTTACAGAAGCAGCAAGAAACAAGACGAAGAACCCTTTTTCTTTGCTCAGTAACAGCCAGGAGGAGAGATACTTCATGGGTTTGTAATGCCCTGAGAGAGCAAAAGTAGCTTCATGCACAGATGTGGTTTGGTGGGATGAATGATGATGTGCATTTAATTTATATTTTGAATTACTGAAGGATGATGACTAGAGAGGGTCATCAGCCATGAAGTTCAGATCCAGGTCTGAAACGTTTCAGAGAACAGTGTCATGGGGATGGGACTTGGCTTTTGCTTCAGGTCATTGGAGAGAAAATGGTCAGCTACACAATTTAGCTCTGGAACCATCCCCGAATTTGTCTAGATTCATAGCCTTGGCTTGGACCCATTAGCAGTAACAACTGTGAGAGAAAGCGTGAGGGAGGAAGAAAAGATAAAATAATGGCATAAATTCCAGTAGCTCCTGGAAAAAATACATTTGACCTTTATTATCTACGAACTTCTAACTCTGAGGCTTAGCTCTGGTTTTTGCTTTTAAAATATCATCCTTGGCAGAATGGAGTCCAAAGAGAAAATAGACTGGAAAAAGTGTGAGACTCTGGGGAGACGGTTATTTACTGGCAGTTTCACAACCGCCCCTGCACTTCTAATGAAATTTCATTTGTCAAATTCAGCACAACTTGGTGACAAGCCAAGCTTATTCTGCCTGCCTTTTAGCTTAGAAACATCCTTTTGGTCTCCTGCTCCCAAGCATGCCTTTATTTCATTTGAGAAAAAAAGAGTTGCAGCTTGTAGTTAAAAAGCCCGTCTCATGCTCTCATGGACACGATTTCTTATTTTAATATGAAAAAGGAGTTAAAATTTTGAACTGGTGTTAACACCATGCATAATAAAACATGCTCCTCACCAACAGTACTTCAAAGGGAAATATATTCAGCTTTGGCAAAAAAAACCGCACAACTGGTTGTGATTTTATACGGACTCACCACTGTCTGGGACGAGGCCACCTAACAGGAGTCTGGACTCAGCATCCTTCCAACATAGGATGAAATCTGTAGCTTCTAAAGGAGGGAGTGGATTTTATTTCTTATTGATGTTTTTTAATATGCGAGGCCTGGCTTGTGCACATAGCTTGCATTACATTCCAGCGGTGGGTAAAACAGCTAAGCAATTGTGATTTCTCCTGGTTAAAATACTACTTTAAGCCCGTTGAAAGTTTTTGCATGTTTAGGTCTTAGGGTAGAGTTGTCAACAGAAACAGTCACAGGTTTTGTTTGGTTTTATGGAAAAGAAGAATTAAAAAAAAGAGTTAGCACAAACAAACTGATCAGACTTCCTCCATTGTACAGGGGAAAAAAAAAAAAAGAAGAAAAAAAAGACAGTGATTTATTTTAGACAGCCTGAATAGCTAGAGACAGAGAGCTGAAATATGGCAAGGAAATTGCCACCCTAAACAAGTTCCTTTGAGCAATTTGATGATTTTTTTTTTTTCTTTCTGCCTGAGTTATGAGTCCTTGGAATGCACATACCATTGATTTGCTTGGTAATTTGCACAAACAGCTCTTCCTGAGGTCCTAAAGCCACTGTATATCCCAGAGTAGAAATACTAACACGATACAGAGAAACAGAGTCTGATTGTTTGCCTAAGTCAGGCTACCTAACCTTGTAAATGCACACAAGCAACTCTGCCTTTTCCCATGATCAAAAAGCATATCCATCCTGCGACTAAAATACACATGCACACAACGGTAAACATGAGGATATATAAGCTCACCTGCCCTTTGCTGAAGCTTGAAACTTCTGTTCTAAACTACCCAAATTCTCATGGAAGTATCATCACTGTGGTATCAAACACCTCCTGGTTGCACATCAGGTGGTGTGACCATCCCCTATCACATGGGGCCCCTTCTTCCTCCTGACAGAAATGTTGTTTGTGCAATGAACTATTTTCTTTTGGTAAGGAGGTTTGTTCACATTTCCCTCTATGTAATATATAATAATTATATAATAGAAACAAAACCAAACGTAAGTAGTCAACCACCACAGTTTGATGGGATGAGATTTGCGTGGGTGTTTTAGGTGCCTAATTGCCATGTTCTGCACAAAGCCTGTGGTTTGCACCCTGAGAACCCAGACCTCAGCCTGGAGACACTGAACCCCATTTTCTCTTTCATTCAGCTCCAACCTGCTTTGTGACTAATGCATGTTAAATACTGGTCCTACAGCAGGCTTGCTCATGACAACCACCCAAAACCCATGCCCAAGAGGAGGCTACAAGGATTATGCCTCTCTCTTATCAAGACGCCCATTGGCTAAAGCTTATTTCTGAGATACCAGGAGCGAGAGCTCAAAGGTTTCTTGATGTGAAGCAGGCACTTAATGCTGGTTTCCCAAACTCCTAGGAAGCCACCTTAGCCACTATGTTACATGCTGTCCTGGCATGGTCCTCCCACTATCTCTAGATGGGCTTGTTTCACTTTGCTCCCACACCTACACTGGGACAGAGATAATGCAATGCAGAAAGTGAGAGGGTAGATCGGTAACCCAGCAAGCTGGATGCTCACCTGGGATGTGGAAGCTGGGCATCAAGCTGCCTTCCAGCAAACATTCAGTTACATCAGAGATGGCCACCAAGTCTCAGCAGGGAGTCAGAGACCCAAACCTTAGGAGCCCTCTTCTTTCAGCCAGTTCTTTGCCTGAAGAGTGGCCCAACTCCCTTCGAACTCTTTCTCTAACACCTTGCCAGTCTGAGAGGCCACTGTGATTGGCGTTGCTCACAGCCTCCATCCTGGAGATTTACTGCCAGCATCCTCCCATCTCCATGTCTACCTCCTCCTACAGTGGCACAGTTCTCAAACAGAGGGTCTGCTCTTACCTTTTGGGACACACGGTGGGCACCCTGATTTCTAGCAGTAGTGGATTAAGTTCAGCTCAGCCTCCTGTCTAATTTGAATTTAATCTTAGAAAACTAGGGCTCAAAGAGACCTGATAAGATCATCTAATACCATTTTTTGCCCAGAGGCAGGGTCTGATATCCCTAGGCTAACCCCAACATGTGTTTATCTAACATGGTCTGGAAAGCATATGAGAAAGGAAAGCCCATAACCTCATTCAGATACCTGCTTCAGTACTTCATACTCCCAGAATTTATCTTTTTTGTCTTATAGTCAACTAACTAATCTTTGCTTCAAATTTGTTTTCTTCCTCTCCCAACATGTATGAAAGAAAATACTAACTTGGTCTAGAAATACTGAAATTGAATTTCAAAGTTAAATATTCCCATTGAAGCTAGTAGCTAGTAGACAATTTTGCAAAGCAAAATAAAGGGGAATTGCTAAAAAAAAAAAGTCATCTCTTGATGCTGTGTCACTGTGTATGGGGCCTCCTTTTGGAGCTTTGCTGTGGATGTGGCAGCTCTTTGTTTATTTTGAAGGGATAAGTTAAGCAGTCACTCAAGGATGGGTAGGAAAAGCCTGAGGCTGGAGATTACCATGTAGCTTTCTAATTAGACTGGAATGAAAATAGGTCTAGATCCATTGAGTACACAAGATATGTTTGCGTACTCAGTAATTGATAATAATTATGGTTCCCTATAACAGCAGTAAATGCCTAGTTGTTATTTTGTAACCTAAGGCAAATGAGTAGGGTATTTGTTTTACTTAAGCTGACAAAACTTGTAAGAGGCCAGCACAATGACATTCCAGAGCACAGGGAGAGCTGTCATTTTATCTGCTGGCTGGTAAAAAAAATACATCATTTCATAATGTTATCCTACTGAATAGCTGATGACTCACGCATCTCACTTGCTGGAAGGATCCAAGGAACTAAACATTAGCCAAACAGTCTAACTCAGTCCTACCTCAGCACAGTATAAACAGTCATGTACACCAGCAGCAACAGAAGAACGAGTTTGTTCTTGAGAAACCCATGGAAAAGTCTGACCCTCGTTTCCTTACACAGAAGAAATCACATAAAAGCAATCAAACTGAGATTCAAAATACTTGAATACAGACACAAACTATACAATGAACATGTGTTAACTGTCAGCCAAAAAGTACCTAAAACTCCATCTAGTTATCTAGGGAGGGAATAGGAAACAACATGTGGACATTTTTTATAATGGATGATTGTTAAATGCTGACCTTTTTTGTTGGGCTCTGATTTTAATGGTCAGAACTCGATTATGCAGGAAGAGGAGAGATTTTCAGCTGCACGAATAGAATTTATGCAAAAGCGCTACCAAACCTATAAGTCCAGTTAACATGTAGAGAAGTAGAGAGTTGCAATAACATGCATGTTGAAAGAATTACAGCAACCACACATATTCCCTCGAGTTTAGTTCTGAAAGTTAGCTACCAATGCAGCCTATGTAAATGTGCAACAGGACAAAATAGCACTTTGGGGACCAGTACGGTTTGGTAAACTTGTGAAACTCATTCTTAAATAGATCTACAAAATGTCTATCTGTGTGTGTGTGCACCTGGGGTGGGTGTGTGGGGGTGTGTGTGTGGTTTCCTAAGGAAGTGAAAGCTTAAGGGATAACACTCTGTGTGTGTGCATGTATGCATGTATTAGAAACTTCACAATGTGCGTGGATGACCATTTATCTGAACTTAAGAAACTCACGACTCTTGACTTCCAGGAAGCCAAGGCTCCCTGATCCACAGTCTAGCCCAGTGAGATGAAATTCCAAATTGCCTGTGAAGTCCTTGATGTACATAAAGCAGTACCACCAAGAAAACCATCCCTTTACAATGCAGAAATCCCCTTTGTAGCAGTTATGCAGCTGCAAGTTGATTTTGCATATTGAAAATGTTGGGGATTTGTTGGGGACTTTGCAAAGGGAGGTGATCTATCTGCTCATAGGAGTACCCCTGCACACTTTATAAACCAGCTTCGTTCTGCACTTTTAGTATTTGGGATTAAACTTTGGCAACAGATGTGGTTTGCAGGTCTGGGAGATATTTAATTTATGGGCATTCTCAAAGCAAACTGCTCAGATTTCCAAAGATTTGGAAGATTCATATGTATTTAGAAACACTTTATTGCATTTCTGTGGATGAGTTCCAGATATCATGGTGTCCTGCAAATGCTTCTAGCTACCTCCTTTATGACAGCCTGGATTTTAGATGAGGTCTTATTCACAACAGGCAAAGGTCCTTTACAGCACTATCTGAGAGAGCAAGAAATGTTTTGCTAGGTAGTGGGACACAGCCTTAATCTTGTTTTGGTAATGTGAATTAATAAGCTGATTCAGCTGTAACCAAAGCTATAATAAGTAATAAACACGAAGTTTTAGTCTTCCAGTGGATGGTGTTTTACAGTGATGGACACTCATAAAAGATTTGTCTATAGGAATGAGTGGTGCTAGCGGGCCAAGTGCTCCCTGGAAGAAGTAGTAGATCAAGAGCTTACATTTCTGAAAGGGTGTAGAACATTTAAAAAAGGAAAAAAGGAAAAAAGAAAAAAAAAAAAAGAAGAGGAAAACCTCCAGATATTACAGAGGTTTTATTCTCTCTCATTTAAAAATGCAGGAAAATATTTTTAAAACTTAGAAGGAAAAGGGAATAAAACAGTCTTTCACACATCTATACTTTTTTCACAGCTGGGAATGGGGTACTTCTTCAGACTTAGAAAACCCACAGTTTCATCCTCCTTTTATGCATGAGAGAAAAATGAGAGAAATCAGGTAGAAATACCCCAAAATACAAGCATGTTGTTTCTCTTCCCAGAAACCAAATAATTGCATTGAAATAAAGGTCATCTGGTTTTGTTTTAAAATCTCTGCCAGCAAAACTTAAACAATTTCATGTAGAAAAGCATGGGTTTTTTTTTCAATCTGCCTCAGTATTGTTACCTGCAGTACACACATCATTTTGAATACACAGAACTGATTTGCCATCGTGTCACTATCCTCAGGATACTTATTTTCATTTGATTTCATATACCAAAAATCTAATATACTGCAGTCACTAGCTAGGCTGTCATAAGGAGCAATGTGAATGCCATTTCCCATACTATCTGTGTGCATTTTCAATATAAGGGAACAACATTAGTAGGAAATACAATATTCATAGATATTGCATGGAGCAGAAGGAAAAGAAGAAGTATTCTTCCTCACTGTCTTAAAGGCTTCCTCCGATAGTATAGTAGGAAATGGATAATTTCTGTAAGGTTAATTTAGCTCATAGAAAAATATCTTAAGATATACAAGGTTAAACAGTTTTGTGTCCTAAAGTAGCAGCCATTTATAAATCTGCATAGAGGAACAACACAATATAGATATATTCCCAAAACTATGTACTAGTTGGATGTGAGTGGTTCATATTCCAGGAGAAATGAAGGCTTGCTATTCTAAAAACACCTGCAGAGGCAAGGGGAAATTGCCAAGTTCCTTAATACTTGGGTTTTGCTAGGTCAATCACAATTCTAAAACACTTCTTGAAGAAGCATGAGATGGTAGTGAACAATGACTTTCAGCAAACAAATCCTCAGCTTTAAAGAAAACCTACAGAGAGAAAATGGTAACCATCTTGACATTTCCAGATCTTCCTTTGTTCTATCACCCAGACGGGTGATTTCTCCACATGCATTTACTGCTTTTTAAATGCTGAACTAGAATGATTGAAAGATTCATAGGTGCAACTTTCAGAAAGAGGGCAAGGGGGATAATTTTTTCTCACTAGCCACCCAGAAGCCCATCCCATCAAGGACAACTAGAGACAACTTCTGACAAGAAACAGCTGTGTAAACTCCATCTGATTTTAGTTCTTCTGCAGAGGACTAACAACTGCAGAAGCCGAAGTTCTAAATGGAAGTAGAAGGGAAAAGAAAGAGAAGGTTTTTGCTTGAATCTCTACGTAGAGGCAATTGAAAGGTGGGAAGTAGGGTACACTAGAGGTCGGGTATCTTATCTATTGAAATCTAGTAGAAAGACACTGGACCTTAATGCAATTCAAATGAACAGAAGAGTTAGTCATGGATACTGTGAAAGTAGAGGCCATTTCACACAGCCTTTTCTAAAGGCCAGATCCTTGGTTAACAAAGATGTGTCTCAGTTTATTCAAATCAGTGGAACTAGGATGATTTGCACTAAACCAAAGGACAAGCCTCGAATTTTTATGCTCAGCCTTCAGTCTGTACTTAACACCCAAGAATTTTTAGCCATTTCTTTTCCTTACTCAGAAAGATACCTTTTAAGTTGGAATCTCCAACTCAGCCTTTCAATAATCAATGCAATATGGCATAAAATAGGAAATAATTGTGTCAAATTGATTTCACATCCTTTTTATTTGAGGTGCTTGCTGCAAAATTACATACCATATTAATCAACACAGGTGCTTGAGTCAGACTTGGTTACTCTTTCTCAACCAGAATATTGACTTCTCACATAAAGACTAATGGAAGAAGATAGACAATTTAAGATGAATGATTATTACCCAACATGAGTAAAGAAAGGAAATACCAGTGCTTTGAATGAAGCATGCAGTCAGTACTTACTGACTGTGTCAAGGTACATTTATTGTATTTAAAAAGTTGGGGGATGTCTTACTCTATTAGTTGTAAACAGGATAAACTGAAAAATTAGTATCTTTACGTGTGGATATAATTTCCCCAAGTGCAGACATTTTAATATTCATTATCAATTAGAAACTAGATTACTGAAAGCAGGAACGCTTTTTAGAAGGTACAGAATCCAGTATTTTGTTATTCTGACTGAAAACACCTCAGCTGATGAGTAGCATCATTGAAATCAGTTATGATATTTCACAAATAAAGCAGAATACCCCCTAGGGAGAGTTTTAATTATCTGGCCTAGGTAAGACTTCTATAAGAGCTGATGCACGCATCACCACTTTTATATTTACATGCCAGACTGGTAGGAACAAATTGAAATTAAGCCTTCAGAAAATATTCAGAGACAAGAATGACCTGGGAGCAGATCCTGAGAGTGCTATTCAAGGGGAAGAGCATCCAGGTTCCCTGGCAGCCTTTGTTTCACGTGAAATAAATTACACTATTAGCAGAACAAAACGTTGCTAACTGTACGCAGAATCAGGTCGGCTTCAAACTGTTAGAGCCACTTACTAGAGTGCAACGATGGAACAACACTGCTGGCTTGGTGGAAAGGTCAGGGACATTTTCATCTGTATTTGGTATTTTTTGAACTTAGAAAATTACATTAGAGAGAAAAGAGACGCTCACATGCTAGCACATCCAACTGCCTTGCTGCTAAACTGGGGGCCTAGCACATTAACCACAAGATCCACCCATGACTGGGAGTCCCCTTGAAGCTCTTTCACTGTTCCAGGAAGAAGCTTCACACTTGCAGAATGGGGCTGTAAATACTAGATTAAATATAACTATTGCATACTGTCATGGGTAGTTTTGGAAGATGCACTGTGAAAATTCAACTAATGCAAGCTTTTAGAAACTTTCCATTGTTGAATGTTATTGACAGTTCAGCAGACCTGAGGCTATGTTTGAATAAAAAAAATGAGCTGGAGAATGTATCCAGTTCCTCTGAGTTAGCGCAACCATACCCTGAGTTAGCCTTTTGCTTTTGCAGTCCCCACACTACCATGTCTGTCTTGACTCAACTTTACTTTTTTTCCATATGGGCTGAAATTTTGCAATAACATCTTCTCTATGTAAAATGTTACCTTCTGTTAGAAGGGTGAGAAGATACCTGAGATCCACAGCAATTACTGTCTCTTAAGTCATCACATGCAGTCTCCAGCCCTACCTGGAGAACAATGAGCTATTTAGGTCAGAAGCCACTTTGACATCATTATGCATCCCAATATAAAAGCCAGATGACATCAAGACCAAAAGCAAATCGTTGTGAAGCCTGTGTTTCACACACAAACCAGATTCATGGGAAAAAGAACCCAACCTATGTATGATGATTATGCTCTAAACATCTTCTTTTGAGAAAAAGAGAAGCCATTTCAGCATAAATGTGATAGTCTAGAAGACTATTAGAATGTAATGCATGTAATTGGTCCAGCTATTTTAATATCAACCTTTCCTTGAAATTAAATAACGATCTGTAGTCAGGTGGTGGTTTTAGGCAAGGGTCACTCTTTTTTTCATTATGGGTTAGAGATCAGGAATTATGCAATAATTTCAAGAGCTTGTCCTTAAAGATCAGTTTACTCATTGGTTGGCCAAATATTTCCTTAAAACTTCTTTTTGGTAGCAGTTTAAAACTACGATTTTGAGGGATTTTTGATTATAAAACTAATTTTTTTGTTCTCTAAAGAAGAAGAAAGAGAGACATGATTTCAGTGCTAGCAGTAAAGAATTCAGTGCTGAGTATGTTCAGCAGTTCCAGTTAAGTCAAATGTGGTGCAGCTGCAGATTTACCAAGGAGCATTAGCAGGCATTGACCCTCCAGCCAACAGCAGGGAGTAAGGCGAATGCCCCCAGGATGTGGGTGGATATTTTAATTGCACAGCTGTGCACATCTCCTAGTCACATCAGGGCTATCCTCAGCACCTAGCACAAGAGGTGTCCACTGCTTGCCAGTGAGTAGAGGAATATGATTAATGTGGTGAACCCTTTTTCTTCTCAATTTATTAGCAATTCTATGAGGAAGGGGGACAGAATCTTTGGTCCTCATGCATAAAGACCCACGGACTGCTGATCTCCCAGCAAAGAAGAGTGTATCCCTCCCAGAAGATGTAAATGCACTCATGATGAACCATGACTGCCTGCCAGCAAAAAGGAAAGATAATCTTCCCTTCTGTGTTACGACATTTAGCAGGACTGGGTTCAGTGAATGAATAAAGCTTCTTCAGCAATATAGCTAGTCCCTGCCCAGTGAGCCCTGTGTTCCTAGAAATGTGTAGAAGTGTTTGGCAGAAGCTTCAGAGGAACCATGGCATCTGCTTATTCTCCTCAGTCGGTTTGAGGAGCAGATGCCCCCACCTATATTTCTTCCATACACCTGGGAATTCTGCTAAGCCTCTCATAACTGAATGAGAAATGGTTGCACAAACTAGCTCCTGTGAGTACAGTGAGGTACTTTGCAGACTCCAAAGCCAGAGGGCTCAGACTAGACCTCCTAAGCACTGACAAGGACTTAGCAGATGTTTGGCAAGCAAAAAGGTGGCATATAAGGATTCCTTGTATAGTGCAGCTTTGTGGGTATGGAGTCAAGCCAGGATGCAAACTCTAGTTAGGTACCTGCCATGGAGGATGAAAGAGTCGAGATTTATTTTGGTGGCACCTTCAATATGAGCAGAAGCCAAAGCAAAGCGTAAGTAAGGGCTGGTTTTACTAAGCACTTGGGTCAGAATTGTTGTGCTGCGTGTCTCCATTTGTCCCTCTGTCCTTTTAGTTATTGTCCTATTGTCCTACTGTGCCCAGCGTGCAACTTAAACCTGAGTCTAGCCTTCCTAGCAGGCTAGCTGCAGTTCAGAAGACTAAAACAGTGGGTTTCACCCTTTTGTGAAGAATCATGGTGAAGCATTTGTCACAGCTGGCACTACACAACAAGCTTTCTCAAAGTCCATTTTGGTGCAGCTCTGCATTGCAACCTATAGAACAGGAAAACCACATCCTTTCTCAGTGTGAGCATATGACCTAGAAACTCCCAGTGTGAGGTGTGATTTCACCCTAAAAAAATAGAAAGACACATTTTGTAGCTGCAGCTAGCAAGGTAGTTAGATTACTGGTGCAGAGAGTAGAATATTGATGCAGAGGTTACTGAACCAGTAATGGATTTAGGGGTCTTTTGTTTTTAAGTACAGCACAAATTAGTAGAAACAGAAAGCAACTGAAAAGAGTCATTTCCCTCTACTGTATCTTTGCCTTCTGTGTGCATTCCATCAAATGAACAGGCTTTTCAGAAGTCCTGGGAAAAACTTACTGGCTACTTTGAGCACTGAGATGCTTGACTGCAGTAAATCATTTTCTGTTCCTTGCTGGACCAGGGAAGAGGCCACTTTGTATTTACAGGATAAAAGTGGCAGAGGTCATGGCTGCCTAAGCAAGCAGGCTGTGACAATTTCACAATGGATGAATTTTCACTTGGCTGAAGCTTAGGGACCGGAAACTGGCCCGGATTTTTCTACTACTATTACTCTGACTACCAAATCTCTCCTGCTCCCAGAATTCCTGGACCAAAATTTTACCTGGAAACAGCTCAAACATATTTTGAAGATCTGATGATGATTATTTTATGTGTTTTCTCCTCTGCATGTCTGGTTTCTGCCAGAAGAAATGCATTTGTGGACAGGGGAGATTCAGGTCCTAAAATCCAGCTCAGCTTTTCTGACCCAGGATGCTCATGTATCTTGGCCATGATCCCAGCAAACATTCAGGGGTTGGATTCAAAAGGCTCAGGCACCCAACTCTCAGCCGTCTATGCAAGGGTGGCCATAATGCAATAGGACCTACTGGATATCCCTGCCTTCCTGGAGTAGCAGCTATATGTCAGCTGGGATACCCTAAGATACCTGTCCATCGACTCCACGCTTAGGCAACCCAGACCCATCCCTAGCAGCCCCACATTTACTTTTGAAAATCTAGCCCTCAAACATTCACACACCTCAGTGAACTGAACGTCCAAACCATTTTAATTTTTGAGGAGAAGGATGACACAGACCCAAGAGCAAGGGAAATCCAGCGAGGTACTATTTGTAGCATTACAACACAGCCAAGGATATAATGGGGGAGATTCAGTGAAAATACTGCAGCCCCGTCAAGCAATGTCTGTGCTCCCCTATTAAGCAATGTTGTCACAGCCGAGTAGCCAGTTCTCCCTGCCGTTCAGCTCATGGCTGCCTGTACCTCAGCTATTTTGCACTTCGTTTGTGATCATGACCAAATCACCAAGTGCCTCAGTTTTCCTTCTTGCAAAATACTGATGATACTACTACTCTATCTCAAAGAACAGCCAGCAGTTCAGAGATCACTGACCTACCACGTACATGAGGGAAAAAACCTGTAGTAGAGGATGCAGTAAATTTTTTTAAATTGCAAGGCATTACGTGATCAAATAGGGGTATAACATCTCTGCCATATATAGTTGGAGGTCAATAGGTATTAAAACACTGGAAGATGTTCTTTTAACCAAAATTTAATCACAGTGTGGTCAATAAACCACTGACAGACCATAACATATGTAATCCTTCCCTTATTTTCCTCTGCTAAAGAACACAGCTAAATGAACCAACTTCTTCTCCAGTACTCCTTTTCTCACATCAGTCATGGTTGTGATCTAGAGATGGGTTCATATTAGCATCTCAGCAGTTGTTTTCTAGCCTCTTCTGTTTCAAAAGCGTCACTCCCTGCCATCAATTCATTTTTGAAACCTTGAAGGGGAATGGATCATAGAGTCATGACTAGCAGGAAAAAAATTCAAGAGATGATTTTTCTAATAAAATGGAGCCATGATACAAGCAAAAAAAAACCCCAAATTATTTTGAAAATAAATTGGCCAACCTGAGAAATAGCACAAATTGTAATGGAGAGAGAAGGAGAGAGAGAGAGAGAGAAGGATCCAAAATTCATCCAGCTCAGATTAGCCATCTGACTCTGAACTTTGGAACTTAATACTGCTATAAAAAGACATGTCCTTGATTAGAGAGAAAGTAGTTGCTACTTTGAAGGCTGGACTCACTCTTAAGCTAAATCTCCTCGTATCCCGACAGATTTTTCTCTAACTACATCATTTATAGTGAGCATTTAGAATTCATCTATATGAATTCATCTATATGTAGTAAGTCAGAATTATTACCCTACACCTACGAATGCAACTGTCACCTACTTCAACGTAAGCTTTATCAGCCGGACCGGTCCCAAGAGACAGTAATCACTCATAAAACTGAGCAGCTTCAGTATAGCTTGCGGATTCTCAACACCACCAAGATCTTGCACAAATCAAAGCCAGATGCAGTCTTTAGGATGTATGGCTAGTTTAATTAAGTGGCTATATCATATATGGCTATAAAAATGGCACACCTGATATATTTTAGATTATCCGGGGACACCTGCTTACATAAAATACATCCAAAGTCTAGAACCATGACTATATAAACATGTTACATGCATGTTTGTTTTTGTTTTCTGAAATGCAGAACAAACCCTGCAAGAGAAAACAACATGACAAACATTAAAGCAGAGCTGAAAGCAGTCCAGAGCTGCAGGTGTCTGCATCAGGTGTCTTTCATTGTATCACTGTGCAAAGAAAAGGCTGAAAGATACAGATGCACTTTTTACTTACCCATATTTTTAGTGAAGGGGTGATAAATAGCAAGAAGGGATATAAATTCACAAGTTTTTAAGGAACTCTCTTATTTGCCTAAAGAGTGAAATAATGAAATAACCACTGCCAACCTCAAAGAACAGAACTGAGGTCAGCAAACAGAGCAGCCTCAAAGCCTGAGGGAATGGGGCGGGAGGAGCACTTGCTACTCACCATATGAATGGCAAGCAAAGAGAAAAGCAGACCTGACCTTTCAGGGAGACCTGGAAACAGCCCCAAGAGCACTGGTCATTAAAACAAAACAAAACACACAAAAAGGCATTAAGAAAACCTCACTCCAATGGGAAGAGGAAGTGGTTTAAGGGGATTAGCTCCTGAAAAACAAAGCTCCACTCTTCCTCAGACTGCTGAGGAGTCCCAGAAATATTCTTCTACAACACTGATGGGGCTGTAAAAACGGACAAATGTTGGCAGCTACTCAACAAATGATAGTAATGGGACGTGACATCTCTGGATCTCAACCAGCTAGCACACAATTGTCTGATTTTCATGGTGCATCAAATTAAATTTAGACTTTAGCGCTTTGCTTGTCTTTTGCCGTTATCTCCTTCCCAGAGCAGAACAGAGAAGAACATTTACAACTTTACACTGACTTTGACCTGCAAACACAAATGCCAGCCAGCAAAAACTAGTGCTGAATCACTTCTTTTCCCAGCTGCGACCTTCTCACCCTCTTTCCCTTTCATGTCGGTCCATTTCTTCATGAGTGGGTCTCATGCAACTATATCACAGAAGCATTTGAGAAGACTGGGTGGATTTGTACTTGATGAGCTGCAGGCAAATTTTCTCAGCCAGGAGCCTTTCATGGTGGGCAACACACATAATTCCCCTTTTCTGACAGTCCTTCTCCAACAACCATAACAGCAACTACAAAAACCACAACAGCCTAGTCCCCTGTTTCACAAAACTGAAATGCTCTAAAATCTCGGGATGTTACAAGCAGACACAGTGGCAAGGCATTCATGGATACAAAATAGACATCTGGTTTGCCTTGGCACTGTAAGACTGGGATAGCTGACTAAGTCTTCTCTAGCTTGAGACTAAACAGATGATACTGTGGAGCCACAGCCACACTTGAGACAGCTGTGCTACGACTGGGATTACACCCTCTCATTCTTTTACTGAAGTAACAGCCTCTTCAGCTGTGCAAATGCAACTCATCTGGAAGTACTGCTATTGAGACCAGACCCTTTAAAAGCACTAATGCTTTTTTGAAGCTGGCATCAAGAGTCTGATGTCTTGCTGCATCAAGGCAAAAAATATCAATCCCTCGAACTTAAAAATTATTCAGAGATTTGGGCTTTAAAATGGGAGAGAGTTTAGGGACTCAAAACAGGGCTGAAGTTAAAGTCCCTGAAGCTGGTTAGTTGGTTGTGTGACTTCAAGAGACTCTGAATTTGAATCTAAGACTCAACAGAGAGAGAGCAGTTTTAGAGCTAGACGAGGAAACAAGAGGTATCAAAATGAAAGCAGGCAATACAAGTTCCAGGTAACTGCATGGGGACTTTTGGAGAAGAGGTATTGGTACAACTAGGTGCTAGATCAGATCTGAATTAGTCTGAGTTTACCACAGAAGAAGAAGGGGTGTCTAATACCACCTACTTCTGCTCAAGCTGGAAATAGGAGAAAAATTCCCTCTGCTTGTGGCATTTTGGCACTTCTGGGTTCCAAAGAGCAGTATACAGAGATGAATAAAAACAAGGGAAAGGCCTGAACCAGAGCTCCACCCAATATCCATAAATTTGAGAACTCACTGCAGACGGTGCAAACTTTGTGGGTAATTTCAATGGGAGACAGATGCAGGAGAAAAAAAAGCTACGATGACTTCTCAAAATCTTGAAAAACATGACTCTTTTGGAACACAGTTTTGTCGCACAAGCACACAAAGACTCATCAAGGACCCAGTTCAGTGAAGCACACACATACAGATGAATAAGGAAGGACTTGAGCACATGCGTGAAGTTAAGCATGCGTTCAATCACTCTGCTGAACACAGGGCATAGGTTCTACTCCCTAGCAGTCATTTCCCATTTGGAAACCCTTGTCAGGGGGAGAAAGGGAAGAAGGAGTGTTGTTTAGCATGATATTTTTAGACAGATTATTAACGGAATATTTGTTAAGCTTTCTTCCACCCTGACTCCCCCCCGCCTGCTGTCTGGGTTTTTTGTGTGTTTTTTTAATGGTTAGCAATGCATCACAGTATGGCTGCTGTTTAAATATTTGCCTGAAAAAAATGTAGTCTGTGCTTAAGAAAAGTGGTTTGGCACAAACCGGACATTTTCAAACATCCATATACCAGATGGATCACTTTGTTCAATTACCAAGAAGAAAAAAGATGGTGAAGGAATTGAAAATCGAGTGGAATGTTCCTAAGCACACAGCCTTGTTTACTATCTGCATGTCTCCTGGCATCCTGTGAGAAACTATCAATAAGCTCTTCAAAAATGTTCCTCTCCTTTAAAGAAGTCTGCATTTTTAACAATAATAAAAAGGCAGTAAATATACTCTACAATAGCCTGATGGAAAAATGTGCTAAAGTATTTCTATAAATCAAATGTAGCAGTTTGGCATTAGCTCTGAGGCAGTAAATTTAGTAAATTAGGACCAGATGATTTTAAAATAGAATCTTACATAACTTTCTACTGTGATATATATATTTTTTAATTTAACACAAGTTTGTCTGTCTTCATAAAGTTATCTTGGCTGCTACCAGAATGTGGTTCGGTCTTTAAGAACCATATTTTTTGTTATTTATCAAATAATGTTTTGTGCAGAATGTTTTAAATATCAAAGTAAGGAGGGGAACAGATTTCTCAGAAGACAGAAAAGGCTATAATCTGTACTGATCCACATAAGGTGTGGAGTGCTTTGTATCCCTAATGCCCCTGACTATTTCTCTCTCATTATTTTGATTAATAATAGTCTATTTCTCTATCCATCTTCCTTTCCTTGCCCTCTTTGCCTTTTCCCACAAATTCAAAGAAATGTCTTCCTCCATTCCTCCCCACAGTGGCTACAGCTCCTACAAATGCAACTTGGTCCGACAGGCTTTTCTTTTGCCCGTGTGCTTAGGTCAGGAGTCACTATTTGGAACCTTGCATTTCTTATGCTTTCCCACTTTTGATCTCTGCACCAGAAGATCCATCTCTGAGAAATAAGGAAAATGAAATTATAAGACCAGTCTAAGGAGCCTATTCCACCAGATTTAGTCCAAATCTTTTTACTCTATCTACACATATATACCTGAAACCTGCTCTCCCACACATCTTTGACTTTCATGTTTCTGAGCCAGTGTTTATACCACTGGACAGTCATGTCAGACCACTGCTTATGTTCTGGGGAGAGGGGATTGCACATGTACGGCCTTCATGACCTTCTTTTTGGGCAAACACTCATCCATACCACGGTCTTTCATTGCAAGCAACATCTTCTAGAATAGCTACTGTGGACCAATCCCACAGCAGCTGTGCTCACTACGGCACGCTACAGTGCCTTACTTTTGAAAGCGTGACTAAGGTCCTTTTACAATGCCTACTTACTCTCTCGAGAGCCAGAGCCAACACACTCTATCTCAAAACTTTAAAGTTAAAGGAGAGCCTCGCTAGTACCCTGACACTCCCAGGGATTTTTAGCAATGGCTTCCAGACATACATTCTCCCGGACCTTACGGCACAACAAATGAGCTAAGCCCCTCCTCAAAAGCCATGAGCACACATGGAGACAGATGTTTACAGCTCCCAGACAGGGCTGAACTCTGAGGTGAGCTTGACTCGTGTCAACCCTTATGACTCAAGCCCTCATCAGACTTCAGGATAAAACACCATGAGTCAATTGGGATGTGAGGGAAAGGGCAGAGAAGGGAACGTAGGTGTTGAAGGAGAGACGAGCAAACAGTTGTCTGCAGCCTTCCTTTCATGTGATCCCAAGACTGGTGCTTCTATCAGCTGTGCAAGTGTAAGTATCCAGACTGAATCAAGCAGAAGAATAACTGTGGTGGATACTCGTGAAAGCCGAGTTATCTGCAAGCACTGCCTCCCTCAGCAGAGACAGTCTATGATGAGGAGCCAATTAAGTCAAAGCCAAGGCTCACGATGCTATGCAGCGTGGGCCAAATCCTGGTCCCAGTGAAGTCGAGGGAAGCTTTGCCAATGGGAACATGCTCTGTCCTTTTCACCCCATCTTTGGCTACCCCATTGCTGGAAGCATTCAGAGTTTGCAAACGATAGCAATGGAAAAGAGAGGGAACGGAGTTCCCACGTTCCTTCTAGTATTGTTTCCTGAGAGTCCTGCAACATGCAGTAATGCAATGATCTTTTCTTTAAACAACATCAGACTGGATTGCTTGTTAAAAATAACAGAAGAGGAGGAGGGGTTTGGAAATCAGTCATTTTCCTTTAAAGAATGATTTTGGAAGAGTAGACCATAAACAGATTTAGATGGCAGCAAAGATAACCATTTTTGGCAGTTTTGTGGAGATGCAAATTTACACTGAGTATGAGATGAGAGCTTAAATACCAACACCCAAAGAAGAGAAAAATAAGTCAGACAGTGGGAGACACTTCACGTGCCATTCTCTGTTGTTATGGACATCAACTGACCTCCACAGATCTGGTTGAGGCGAAAGACAGAAAAGATCATTGCTTTCCTATCATATATCCTCCCTCCAAACACCGCCAAAAGAAGCAAACTTCCCCGAAATTCCTCAAGCCTCAAAACACCTCCAGGCTGAGACTTCATGGGAAGCTTGGTGGTAAAGGCAAAACAGGAGTTTCCTCCTTGGATTAATTTTTTTTTTTTTTTTTTAAATCCCTAATTTGCATTTTATTAAATTTTCTTTTTTGCTTCCCCTCCTCCCAGTGGAAAGAACTGGTTGCTGGCTAGTGGACAACAACTGAGATGCTGGCCCTACCGGGGAGAAATGCTTTTGGTGCTATGAAAGAGCTGCTGGTGAGAGATGGAAAACATGAGGATATAAAATATAACCACAGCAGATTACCTTTGCTAAAAGAAGTGTGCGAGATATGCAACTAAAGGTTCCTAAAACCAGAGAGAACAAAAATCATAGAATCAGAGAATCATAGAATCATTAAGGTTGGAAAAGACCTCTAGGATCATCAAGTCCAACCAATAACAGGCTTTGCAAGCAAAATGGACACAGGTGGCTAGTCCAGTCACAGGGCGATTCCTTGGACGATATATAAAACTGACAGACAATTTACAGTCAGGAGAGACTGTATTTTAGGGTCAGTTTTGAGTTTTTGCCAAGTTAAAGTATCATGCATTTTGCAAATCAGGGGGAAGGGGAGAGTATTTAGACAAGGGTTTCTTTGGTCCTGGCTTGCTGAAATGGGGACAAGATGCAGAAAAGCTCTGCACAGAGGATTTATGGGATTTCAAGGACTTTGATACAGTATTTTACATCTAATAGATGTGTAAGGACTTCAACACCCACCCTCTTTATACACCATTTTGTAGCTTCATGTTCCTGTAGAACCTCCTTCCACACAAGTTCAGAGGAAAGTGCTGGCACGTGTGTTTGGAAGTGGGGCTCTCCACCCTGTTGACTGCAGGACTGGGAAGGCAGGAGGAGGGGAAGGAGAGGCAGGCAGGAGGAGAAGGCAGAAGCAAGGCACCAGAGACTGGAAAGAGCAGAGCCGTGCGCTAACACGTTCAATACAGCTTCTGGGGACGGGAATTGCTGCATATTACTCTGTGTGTGCGTGTGTGGAGGCAAGAGAGATTGCACCTGCTGAGAAGAAACTTACTGATGCTAGTCTACAAAACCTTATCTTTCTAGACATTGAACGGGTTGTCACAGG
The DNA here is from genome assembly GCA_031468815.1 of Morus bassanus. Classification (NCBI taxonomy): domain Eukaryota; kingdom Metazoa; phylum Chordata; class Aves; order Suliformes; family Sulidae; genus Morus; species Morus bassanus. Next base: position 71,900,801 of record CM062567.1, read on the forward strand.
AAAGTGAACCTTTTTACTCCAGATCACTGTTTCCTACTTAATTGTCCACACTCACACTCCTGCTTTCTCGAAGGAACTCCTTTGCACGTGGGCTATGTGCTATTTGAGTCAGGACTTCATTCCCATAAACCCAGTATGCCGGACGCAGGTATTCAAAGAGCCTGGGGTGTTTCCAAACTGGGATCATAGTGCTGTGGTGGGCTGGTTGGCCTGCACAAAAAAAAAAAAACAACCCACCACCAACCCAAAAACAAAAAGAAAAAAAAATCTTACTCAATTCACTCCAATTTTAACCATTCTAATACCTGGTGGAATAACGTTAACATGATCCACATTGATAAAATCTCAGCTCCAGAGTTTCACCCAAAATGGGGAAAGTTCAAGTAGAAAGTTCAGGTAAAGATCTGAGCTTTTGGATGCCAGCACTATGACTTCTTACGACGGGATGAATATCTTAACATGCCTAAGTTTGTGCCTAAGTTTCTCGTCTGAGGCAATTCCGGTTCCAATTCTGGATTGCTTTCATCTTAAACGAGCTGTGATGTCTAAACATACATTTCCTCTTGAGCAACTTCCCTGTATTACATTTATCATATTTCATCCACACAACTGTGAACCAGAGAGAACAGAAACCTTTTACAGTCTCCATAGTTGTGCTACTTCTCAGCTTTTCTTAAGAAAAAAACAAAAAAACCCTCTTTTGGCATCAGTAGGTTGAATGGCATCCACGCCACACGCCTGGAAGCAAGCCTGTATTTTTTAACCCATGTATTAAAAAGATTCAGTGCCGGAGGGGAAAATAAAGGAGTGTATTCTGCAAGCACGACAGTTAGACTGGTTTGTTTGTTTGGGAAATGAATAAGCCTTTGACAGTATCTCTGGAAGGAATAGGCCAGTGCGTGCTCCATCCTGACATTCTTTTCCCTCTCCAGTCTTCCCCACATACCTTACATTCTTCTTGCCCTCCCAGCACCACCGGTTCGTGGGCAGGCAAGCACTGGGGACCCAGTCTGCCACAGCCCTGCACCCATCCTGAAGCCACCGGCTTCTGCCATCTCTCCCACCCAATGCCCCAACGTTATCTCCGCCTGTGCACGTATCAAGGTTCACAGAGCTCTTACTTGCCTTGGCTTCGCAAAGTGCGCGTAGCAGCTCAGCTACGATCGCTGCTGTCTTCCATGAATTCCTTCCAGCGCTGCTGAGAACATGAAGTCCCCCTGACCCATGTGCTCTGCAGCAGCCGGATGGCTGGGGAGCTGCTCTGCTGCACGGACCTGGAAAAGCTATTGTTTTCCATCCTCATCTGCAGTTAGTACTCAGCGTTGGACCAGAGATAAATTTACTTCATTTCAATTTTACATTCTCTCCTTTCCTTTCTGCAGGGTGAGATGGGTCCCTCATGCTGTTTTAATAGTGATTGTACTCGTTTCCCTTTCCCATGTTCATTTTCCCCTGAGAAAGTGACTGCCTGCTTCTCACAACAAGTGAAAATTGTAGTGATATTTACTTTTCGGTTTTTATTCACTGGGTCAGGCTGGTGGTTTAGCAATAGCCAGTGCCAGAATATCTAAACTCCAACTGCCTTCCATGATTTCTCAGGCTAACAAAGGCTGGATTCACTTTCAAAACCTTTTGGGTGGGAGGACACCAGTATGTTTCTTTCTGGCTGGCATTTGAAGCAAAAGAGAGAGGACAGAGGGAGCTGCATTTATTCCCTTTATCTGGAGGAGGGTCACTAAACAGGGCCTTGACGGTTGCCTTACAAAGTTAAATGAGCAATTCCTGAAGAAACACTGCATAAAATGCCCTTCTTGAGAATGTGAACAGCTTTTGTGCTTTATTGTGAAAGGAGGTGGGATGCCGGTAAGATTCATATATATTAAAGGAAACGTAGAATTCTAGAGCAAGGCAAGTGAACTAGGTCTGTGGATAAAAGGCATCCTAGGTAGAATGGCAAAGAACAGTCAAATTTAAAAAGATCCTTCTATTAGCAATTTTTATTCTCACAATTTGACCCTTGCATTTAAACCTGGCCACTACAGCAATCGCTAAGCATCCCTCTGTCTGCCAGGACAGACTTTGGTTACTGTTAAATGGAACAGACGGCTTGCTTGAAAAGATTTCCATCACTGGTCAAAGAAAAACAGAGCAGACTTTGTTTTGGTTTGCTGAAATGCAAAATATTCCCTTCTTTGGGTGAAAATGAAATCTTTTTCTCATTATCTCCTAGTGAGGTGGGAGAGGGGGCCTTTCTGTGCAGACAGACACAGAAGCCTACCCACATCAGTGGTGAATTTTTGTTAACGTTCTTTTCAGGAAACAGCAGCGTTTCATCTTTTTTAACAGATTTGTCCATGCAAGCAAATTCCACCACTCTGAGTGTGTATAAAACCATTTTATACCGAAGAAATTCCATCCACCGCGAACCCACTGAACCAGTCTGGGTAGCGTTATAGAGGCAGCAGGACCAAGGCTAATTAATTACCACGACTCCTTTGCTCGTAAAGTGCAGTGGCACTGTAACTACATTAACTTTAATCCCAATCCCCTGGCCAAATATCACAGCAAGAAGTGATACAGATGCCGCACAACATTATCCAAAGGATAGTTAGGGCTTTGTGCAGGAAAAAAAAAAGATAGCTCAGTGTTTCCCAAACGCAGAGCTCAGAGACCCTTCCTGAAAAGACTCTTTCAACTGTGAGGGAGACGCTCTGCTGTGTCTCTCTTTTCTCAGGTTGTGTCATGGGGAAATAGGAACAAGGGATTTTTGTTCGAGTAACCTCTCAGAGCAGGATATCTGTCTCGTGTTCTTCTCCTATCAGTTGTCACAGGGCGATAGCTGGCTGATTTGCTTCAATGGGTATTCCCTTCCCAGCCCAGCTGACAGCTCCGTTTTCACGTTGTGTGCTGAGGGTTGTGGCGGGTGAGCCACAGAGCCTGGCTGACGAGCAGTCCCTGTGGCTGCCCTACCATTTCACCTGCTGCCGTCCCCCACATACCCCAGAACCCCAGCTGGCAATCACGAGGGCACTGGGAAGACAGAGACCAGAGGTGCAGTGAGAAATAAAGCAAGCAATAAGCTCACCAGGATGGTGTATGGTAGTAGGAGACAAGCAATAGCTCACCCAAATGAGCAGAAAGTAATATTAATTGCCCTCAGCAAAACCAAAGAAACAAACAAAAGCCATTGATGCAGGCACAAGACGAAGTCACAGAACCCATTTGCTACTCCACTAGAATTGCAGCGGCATAAAATATGAGGCGGTGAATCAAGCCATTGCTGTGCTGTGAAGCAAAATGACACATTACACGAATTACCCTCCTGAGAACTTCAATAGGGCCCTGTAGTTATAAATCCTGGCGATATAGCTCAAGTTGCCTCTACAACACAGACATCAGTAATGCCAGGTCTTGGCTTCCTCATCAGCATGTTCCATTGTATAATTGAGCTGATTATCCAAGGCAACCAACTCAAACCTTCCTAGGCTACGCCTGAAATACAATATTACATAGTAAAGGCACAGCAGTCAACAAGGTCATCAAGAAAAGCAAAGTGCTTGCACTAACCACAAACGTGTGCTTGCCACAATCCTGACTCCTTCTAGTAATGCGTCAAGGTTAGGGGATCATATTTACAAATCTCTCTTTCAAGTTATATCTAATTCCTGATATTCGTGATAGATCAGGGAGCTCTGCCACGCTGCTAGCTCTGCGAGAAGTGTTGCACTAAGCGGGAGTATTTCACCCCTGGGGAAATTAAAACCCCCCTCAAAGAAAACCTAAGTGCAAAGAAAACCTAAGACAGCAAATGGAGTAGGTGAGAGAGGGGGACAGAGGGTGCGTGAATAAAATGGGCACTGGAACTTATCTGAGGAGGTGGCGTGCGACGGCAGTCTCTTTTTCTCCCTGTAAAATACCAATTCTTGTACCTGCTTCTTCAGAATTGTAAAATATAGCTATCAACACTGACGGAGTTTGTGTTTTCGTGCCCAAAGTGCCATGCCAGTGGCATCTAATTGAAAGTTTTTAATATGAGTTATGGAGAGCGATAAAGGCAAAAATTATATATACAAGGGAACAACCCAACTAGAATTTGACATTAACACATCTGTTACCTGACATTAAGATCAGTCAGGAACGTTTTACATGCATTAAAAGCAATACAAACTAAAACAAAAGCAGGAGGCACAGCTTTTCAAATGTGCTTAGGTTTCACAATGTGATTGCAAAGCATTCTGAAAAAGGAAACTCACCAATTACATGAAAAGTATCGCTATCGGCGGGATGACTGGAAACCAGATGCACTCTGCATTTAAATATAGGTGAAGTCAGAAATATAATTCTACTTTTCTTATTTTTGTCTCTGATACTTATCCAGTTCTTATTAATGTGGTTTTATAGTCTTTAATGCATTTATCTTCATTACAACGGTGCCACATAAAGAGATTATACAGAGCTTACTCAGGGAAAGGGATTTGGATGCTAGTCCAACACCATGCTAACGCCTTAGCCATTGCGTCCTCTGTATTTAGGAGAAATTTTCTCTTCCTGACAGAAATTTTTATCCTTGAAGGGCAAAAACATGCAAAAAGAAAATCAAAAGGTCAAACTCTACAGCTGAGAAACTCTCCAAAGAGGTTTGCACTCTCCCTAATAGTAAGCAGGTTATGCATAATTGCTGGAAGACTTCTCTTCTTAAATAAAGTGTGTAAGGACACAGCATACAAATGAACTGTATTCTCTTGAAACTATCCAAATTTATTTTGATGCTACACTTAAAACAACGCTGCCCCAAACTCATATAAAATCTTATCTATTTCAAGTATCTTCTTGGAAAAGCAGAAGAATCAACACCAACAACAGAAACAGAAAGAAAAACCCAGAGAAAAACCCCTACGAGGGGTGATAGCCAGTGAAGCTATAGCGCTGCATAGGGAGCCCAGTCACAGCAGCATGCTCTGCACTGCAGAAAGCAGCAGCTCACTTTTCTCACTAATAACCAAGACATCCTTTGTACTGACAGGGACTCATACCGATGAACTATTAGGGCACGTACAGTCAAGAAGAAGGTACAGAAAAAAAATTTTGCATTCATTTAGCAAATTTGTACAGTACAACCACATATTTTATGCTGGAACTAGAGAACAGAGAAGATTGCAGATAAAAGTATGACATTGTCTAGAAGCCATGATGCCATTTTAGCAATAGGATCCCTCTCTAGAGGATTAGTCACATGAGAATTTAAGGGTATCACTGTACTATGGAATGAAGCTATGTTTGTAATCTGGTAGTACAAGATTATTCTTTGCTGTTTTTCCTTAGGCCACTAGAAATAGTCTTGAGTCCATCTGTGACCTTGAAACGTTGGGTAAGATCCAACTTGGGCAAAAAGGAGAGAATTTATTTCCTCTTCATCTAAACAGGCTGGAGTATGTCCTGTACACAAAGATTCCTATTATGTGCACCATATTAATCACGCCTGATTAAGGGGTCTGACTTAAAAAGCATGGAGGATCACCACACGTTTATTTTCCCCGCTTTCTCCTACCCCCAAGATACCGGAGTTAATTATTACTCTCTTCCAAATAATCCTTATTTGCCACAGTCACCCTTTATCACAGACATCACTAAAGCCATCTTAGTCTCTGGTGTCGAATCAGCGTTTGAACTGCAGGCTTTCCCGGGCAAAGCGAACACTTGCTGTTTTGATTGGAGAAGGCAGCAGCTGAAGGACCATCTTTTGGGGACAAACGAGAACAGAAACTGATCGGAAGGAGGGAACGGAGCAGCACAGAGCGTTCAACCCCTCCAAGAGCCGCACAGGGAAAAGGCGGCGACCGACGGCGCTCGGCAGCAGCGGTCGGAGGGCAGCACGCAGGCCCCAGGCCAGGCCAGGCTTCGTGGGGCTTTTTTGGTGCCTCGCCGCTTTTGTCGCTTGAGAGCCACTCTTCCCACGGCTGCCTTCACCGACAGCCCGGGCGCTTTGAAGCTTGACAAGCCCAGAACCCCCCCAGCAGAGGAGGCAGCAGCCCCGGGGGGGGGAGGGGGGGGGGGGCGGCACACAGAAAGCCTTTTGTTCCGAGGGTCCGTTTCGTGCCGAGAACTCGAGGTGAGCGGCTGTGACACGGCACGGGCGGAGCCGCTGGGTCAGAGGAAGGCGGGCCGGCCGCCCTCGCTGTGTGGGGGCGGCTTTCCCTGCCTCCACACGGCACGGCACAGCCCCGCCGCGCCGCGCCGCGCCGCTCCCCTCAGCGGGCCCGCCCTAACGGCCCCGGCAGCACGCACCGCCGGCGGGGGCGGGGCCGGGGCGGCCCCACCCTCTCTCCCGAGCATGGCCAATGAGAGGCGCGCTATGCAAATGAGCGGTGTAGCCTGGCGGCGGGGCGCGGGGAGGCGGCGGCGGTGCGGCGGGAGGCGGCGTAGCTGCCCCGCGGGCCCCCTCAGCGCTCCGCAGCCATGAAGCACAAGGTGAGAGCCGGGGCCGGGGCCGGGCTTCGGGTTCAGAGTGACGGGCCCGTCAGCGGCAGCCGGGCGGCCGTGGCTGAGGGGCCGGCGGCCGCCTCGGGGCTCCCCTCGGCACCCCCGCGCTTCCCAGGGCAGGCGGGTACAGGCGTTGGCCCGGCCAAGGCTCCCCCGCCCGCCCCGGCGCCGGGTGTGCGGGGCCGGAGCCCCCAGGGGAGGTGCCCGGGGGGGTGAGCGAGGGGGACATGGAGCCGCCGGGTGCTCCGGGGGTGCCCGCCGTGGTGAGGCGGGGGGGGGGGGAGAAGGGGGTTTGCCCCGGGGCGGGTGCCCGGCTCCCGCCTGGCGCCGGGTGATGGTGCGAGGCCGGTGACTCGGGGGAGGCGGGTTTGGACGTGGTGATGCCCGGCATCGGGTTTGGGACAGGTACGGCTGACTTCTCCCCGAGGTGTAACGCGCCCGTTTGCCAGCCCTTTGTGAACGCCTCCTTAGCACGGCGCAGTTTTTCAGAGCGGTCTGATGGGTCACCAGCAAGGGGAAAGAAAAAAAATTCTTATATATTTATGTATACATACACATATATATATACCCGCGCACCCATATATTTAAGAAAAAATAGGTAGCCTATCCCTCTTTCCCATGTTAAATAAGTGATTTTTAGCTTAACTTTTTACCAGAGCGGTTTTTTTTTTTTCAGAAGACACAAACGTGGAGGCTTTCATCCTAATGTTACTCTACTTAAAAACATCTAGGCAAGGTACTGAATTGCCCACAGGGCAGCGGAGTACCGTACAGACATACCGTAATCTTGTGTGATTGGAAAACAAAAAAAAAAAAAAAAAAAGGAAGGAAAAACTTGCCTTCCCCTGCCAAAAAAAACTTCAACATCAATAAAAAGGTGATTTCCAAATGTCACACGTTGTATACTTACTTGGAGACTAACTTGCTTTGGAAGTGAAGTCGTCTTCTGACTGAATTTAGGCAGTGTAGCGTAAAAGAGCCCTGATGCTATAACACTGTATAAGGCTTAAACGTGGGCAGAATGAGATGTGCGAGTGGTACCTCGGTAACTATACACAGATTTTCATGCTTTTCCATATATCTCTGAGTTCAGCCCAAGCTTTTAGGATCTCTGGTAATTCTGAACTTTCCCAAAGTTTGGTTAAGTTTTCAAAGCTGCTGCCAGTTTCTCCATCTCATGGTGGTTAAGAATTACCAAGAAAAATAAATTGTGTAAGATATAGTTAGACAAAGATACTCCATAACTTTGAAAATTTTGCTCTGGATCTTATGGCTTTTTTTTTTTTTTTTTTTTTGTTCTCTCTCAAACAACTGACTGATTTGAAGTCTGAGATCAAATTCATCTCTTGTCTCTTTCTACTCCCCCTCAAATCAGCTCAGGTAGACTTTATACCTGCTTAGAAAAGCTGTGACTCTTACCACAAAACGTTAGGTGCTTGGGGGTAGAAGAGCAGCGTCACTGTTAGTCCAGAGCTCATGAACTGCTTTCCAGCTGCCCATGGCTAAGCAACACTCATATCCCACTGGCAAAATAATGGTCCTGCGTAGTTACACAGCTTCCTGACTGCTTGTGTCACCATCTATCCTTCCTCTGCTGCAAGGAGATCATGCTTCATATGTCACCCAGTGGCACTGCAAGAATAGGGACCTATGATAAGGTGGCTCAGAAGGGGGAAGGCTTCCCTGGTCTGTAACGTTTCCTTTGCCCTGTGTGGTTGGAATGAGCATTTTGGTTTGGGTTTGTGATTACGTAATTCTAGACAGAGAAAGCTAGACAAAGAAGGAACAAGACATTTAAACAAAAAAAAAGACAGAGTTTTGGCCTCAAAAACCTTCTTGTTGGACTAGGGTGTTTACTTTCCCTGGGAAATGTGAGGTGGTTACTTAACACTGTTTAACTAGGGCAAACATCCTTAGATCTATTTCTTATTCCTGGAGTACCATATAAAGAAAATACCTGCTCGTTTCAGTCTCTGTTATTTTCTTTCTTTTTTGTATTTTCTTTCTTTTGTTTGTTTTCCTATAGAAAAAGTCCTGTAGTTTCTTTTGTATACATAAACATGCTCATGGCCTGCCTGGGGACATACCATCACTTCAGAGGTGGCTTATCTTCCAGGTGCAGAATTGGGTCTATTTAACTTCTCCTGATCTTATATTGGGGCCTGTCATTCTTTACTTTGATTGTGATAGTCCATAATAATTTCAGTAAACGAGGCCTGATCTTAAGATGCTTGTTAAAGTTTAATTAGAGCATTAACAGTTGGACAGAACAGGAACTGACTCGTGTGAGACCCTGAGTACATTTCTCTATCACTCCTGGCTTCACTTTCAGTGTGACTAAACCCAAGGTAATTTCTGATCTAGAAACCCTTTCTGCTGCTCAGTCTGCCCTTTTTTTGCTCGTAAAGGTTTTGAAGACTTGTTTCATCTCTTCTTTCACCTAAGCTTTTTTCATTGCCCATCCCACTCTTTAAACATTCTTCCAACCTAATACTCAAGTCCAAGTCCTCTGAAAGCCAGTGGGAAAAATCCCTGTGTATTTCAGCAAGTTCAGAATTTTACCTTATACATGTCTCCACACTTCTATCTTTTGCGCACTGTGTGCAGTTCGGCAAGGATGTGACTTGTTTAAAGCAAAGACAAATTTGACCCCACGTTAGGTCCTGTTCTACCATTCACGTACTAATTAGATTTTGGAGAACACAAAAGTTATTCTAACTGAGCGACAGGAAACGTTAAGCATAACAAACGCTTGTATGCTGGTTGTGAGCATTTCTTAGTCCTACTTGTCTAAAAGCCATTTTCAGAAACTAATTCCTGTAGAGGGCGGTTGTATTATGGCAATAACCCCATTCTTCATGGGATGACAACAGCATCCTTTTGACTAAATCTCCACGTACCACAGAATGCATCCCATCAAGTTCTCACAGGATGCCATTCCAGTATTCTGTAATCCGGAAGGTAGGCTCAACCCTTTCTGAAACCAAACCCAGACTGTGATTCCAAGGATGAAGCAGTTACAGCTAAAGTGTACTATGTAGGAACAGAAATACCAGTGGGTTACCATGATCCGAGAAGGAACATGGATAGGAGGGGATGTATCTGGCCAGCAATTCCAATGCCTTTATCTCAGGCAATAGAAGTGTGACAGAAGCAAAAGAGAGAAGGCATTATCATAACAAGGCTTTTGTACCTTGTTGGCTGTTCACAAGCAAGACAAGACAGAGGGGGAAGGAGAAAGGGGACTTATCCCTTTACTAAAAGATCCAAACAGTTAGTGAAAGAGGAGAGAAAAAGAAAACTACATTCCTTACCTCGTTTAAGCCAAAAGGAATGACGTAGATGTAAAGTACGAGGTCTTGATTATCTATTTTTAGACAATTTGTTGGGGAAGGAAGAAACCTAAGTAAACAGGGTTTGAAATGCCTGCCATTTGTGCTAAGGCAAAGTCCTGAAATATATAGACTTGATACAATGCCTGCATGCCAAAACAAACAAAATAGTGCCACTAGGAAGAAATACTATATCCCCAACCAGAAATACTTGTGAAAAGCTGCTTGTAACCCTGGCAATGACAGGCTTTAAGTGTCAGGCCATGTCAAGGGAAAAGAACTGCCTGTACTTTACTACCCAAATCCTCTCTGTTTCGTTTATTCCTCACACTCCTCTTTGTTTTCCTTTTTTTTTTTTTTCGTATCTCAGCAATCACAGGGTAACAATCAAACTTAGACATAAATAGGGACTGTAAAACCTTGTAAAAGGTAATACTAGAGGAACAAACTGACAAAGGGAAAAACTGTCCAAGTTTGTGCCGTCTCTCTTACTGTCGTGAATTTGCAATGGAAGTTTTGTGATTTTTTCCCTCCTCTGCGCGTGTGTGGAGGGAGGTGGCAGAAGTCTAGCAGGGTCAGGCCTAAATCAGCAGCAGCACTAGTGAGATGTAGCAGTAGGACTGGCTCCTTCCCAAAGCTTGGAGGGCCACTGTCATTTTCAGATTCCCGCTCTTCCCCACTGTAGCCTCTGTGTATATCCCCCTCCTCCCTGGCCCTGTAGACTTATATACTGCTTATAAGCCTCCAATTTTGGGTCAAGTATGTATTTGTGTACTTAATAGAGGTAACTGCCTCAGTACCTCAGGGTATTTGAGAAACTCCCACGATAGAATTTGTTTGTCCTCCCAAAGACTTGGTAGGATAGGAAGGTGCTGTTAATTCTGTTTTACGGATGGAGGTGCTGAGGCTTAGGGATGTTACAGGACTTATAGCAGAGGAAGAAGAGCCATCACAAAGCATTACAGTTAATAGCATGCAGGGTTTTTGCATGATTTCTAAGATTCTGTGTTATTATGCTAACAGCTGCTCATGAGTAATGTAGCTGGAAGTCTATTTCATCAAGAAACTGATCTGTGTCTGGTGGTTCCTAGTATATGATGGGGAAGCAGAACTGCCACATGAACAGTCTTCCTTATATTTTTGATAGCTGCAATTCAGTTTGGCCCTAGATAGTACAAGAGGCATTGGATACTAATATAAATCTGGGTGTTTTGCTTTTAAGATCCTGACAGAAGTTGCAGTCACATTAAACTATTAGTTTGCCTTGAGGTACCTTGATCCAACATCAGTCATTCCAAACAGTGCCATACTATCAAAAGACCCGATCAGAGGGGGTGCTACCAAATCAGAGAGCAGGAGAACTGCCTAATAGTAAGACTTTATGGAAACATCTTCTGCAAAGGAAAAATTAAAGTACATTTCAGGAGAGTTCTGCACCCTTCTAAGCCGATAGCCACCATTTTGCAGAATACAGGCTAGCCTTTGGAGAAGTCTCACGAAGCGTTATCGTGAGCTTGTTAAATGTTGGACCACAGTTCATTAGACCACGTACCAGCTCACCTTTGGAATCTTATGATCTCTAGCACAGCAATAAGCAGGGTTAGAAAACATCATACTTGCACTGATATCTTATCACTGAACATTGAACTCATACGTGTGGTGGTTCAGGAGAGGTTTATATTATTGAACTGCCTGTGCTCCATTACAAATACCAGAGTAATTGCATCAAGGCCAGGTTTGTCTAGTGATCCGAGTAAAAGTTCGAATGAGGCAATTCTCCTGAGTCACACACACCTTCATGCACCGCTACTGGAATGGGCATACCTACTGGCCTCTTTGGCCAACTTTAGAAAGGGTAGGGAGCAAGAAACCTATTTGTCTTCTCGCAAAGAGCTTGCAGTCATGGTAGTCCTTGGCTAAGCACAAGGTCCTGCTCTTGCACAGAAGTGTAGGAGAAGAGGATGTTTCCTCAGTATCTGGAAACAGCAAACAGCCTTGTGCCTCTGCGCATACAAAGAGTAGAAAATCATGACTGGAGCAGAGGGCTTCCTCCTTGTCATACTGCTGTTATCAAAGATGTTAGGGGCATGAGAATGACTTGCATACAATAGATGGGCTTAGGTCGCTTAGGGGCCTAGGTAAAGTCACTTTTGTTTTGCTTATTTCCTTTGGACTGGCTTATCGCAGACATTGAAGTACTTAAATCCCATTCATACCAGCAGCAGTTAGGAACCTGCCTGCCTCTAAGGTCTAGAGTTTAATTTCATTTTTAAAGCAACATCAGCACTTAAGAGGAACATGCTCAGGTGTCAGCGATGGCGGAGAACCCTTACCTCCTACTGTTCCCATTTCTGGCTGCACTTGATGGAGAGAAATAGCTAAACTTCCTGAGACATTGAGTCCCTACACCTCTGTAGGAGCCCACATTCACTGATGTTTGGAATCGTAAATGTGCAAGTCACTTTTCAAGATGATGCTTTGTGTAATGCATTCTCTCTGAGCATCCGTGAAAGCAATGGACATTACGTGCTACAACATTACTCTGACTGCTGAAAGATGTTTTATGCTAGGTCTTCGGTAGGATTGATCAGACAGTCCTCTGGGACTGTCCTATAAAAGAATATTTGTAGCATGTGTTTGGCAGTATTTGTTAAGTCGGGCTACTGCTGAGTAAAGCTGCAATTAGAAGTACTCCTTGCTACCTGTAAATGGCTGCAACTCTCTGTATCAGTGAGGCTGGGTCACTTTATGGCAGCTAAGAGTATAGCTCTTGAATATTGCTGCCTGTCTATCACGGGCTGCTCTTGGCAAGTGACCTTTTTCTTCTGCTTTTTGGTCTAGACATTACAGTAGTGGAAACTGTCTTAATTTTAAGGAGTTCATTTTTCCACAGCAGATTTGGACGTAGCTTGCATTTGACAAGAAACAGGGCTGCTACAGCTATAGTTTGCGGTCCTAGAAACACATATGCATAGCATGACAAAAATCGTGTATTTTTTTTCTCAATAGGGATGAGAGGCCCATTCTCGCCTTTCTGTTTTTGTGTTTGTTTTTAAAACACTTCATTCACAGTCAGAGTGGATTAACCTGCCCGGAAAAGGAAGAGTAATAAGAATGGATTTACTCTACAGGAATGCAGTCAGCGCATCAGAAGCCCTTTCTTAAGCAGGCCTCATTCACAGCAAGGTTGAAATCTTTAGCAGGAGCAATACTGTGAATCATTTGGTGACAACAAATCTTAGAAAATGCTGAAGGATCCTAAAACTAAATTCCTCCAATGAATGTCCTGCTTATTTGAAGGCAGGGGGAGGAAAACACAGACCATGAAAATTCAGTGATTCTCTTTCAAAGGAATTTTTTGATCCAAAGGGTTAAGTACAGAACACCTGGAAGTGTGCACTCTGTTTAACTTACAGCTTGCAGTAGGTAGGGTCACAAATGCCCTTGTCCTGTGGACTTTACATCCAGTTAAAATGCTTAGGGTAATAAACCAATTTTTATTGTTACAGAAGGGCCTAGTTTACAAGCAGATATCTTTTTCTTTTTCCTCTCTCCCTGCTTATACTGCTTTATCTTGTTCACAGCCCAGAAACTGCACAAACCACTCTCTCACGTGATCAAGAATACAGTTAAAGCTGTATTTCAATCTGAGACTAAAGCGTAGTAACTATAGCTGGCTAAAACACACCCACATACCCTCCCTCTCCCTTCTCCAGGGCTATGCATCCCTAGAAAATGTCAGCTTGCCAAAATCGAGCTGTTCTGAGAGGCTTGTTGACTTTTGGCCAGTGCCCTGTGGTATGGAGAAGACTCTGATGGAACCTGGCAAGCCTCATCTGCTCCCCTGGAAGTGTGTCTGATTCACGGGCAGCTTGCTGCCTGTCCCCCCACCACCCTGCTGAGGGCTGGCAGGAGCCTGGAAACATGAGTTCCCAAGCTTGTTTTTCTTCAGTAAGCTGGACTCTCAGGGCATCCCAAGTTGCGGCTGCTGTGTAGTATCCCAGATGGTGACACTAAAATGACAGAGAAGGGTGGCTTTCCCTTCTATGGAGAATTTTTGGAGAGACTTGGGGGAACAAGAGCATGTCTCAGTTCAGCTAAGTTCTAGATTTAAAAAAATAAAATAAAATCATACTTTCCAAAGCTGAAGACATCAGGCAGAAATAAGTTGGTGACAATGCTGAGGTCCTATGTCTACACAGCTATGGTGTCTTGACATTTGAGTTATGATTGCTTCCCCAGAGCTGCACAGACAAGGGTTAAATTTGAGGAGGGTTTTTTTGGGGGTTTTTTGGTTGGTTTTTTTTTTTTCTTAGGAAACCTTGTCTGGGAGAAGACAGCTTGCAAATGCCAGAAAATGGAAAACTGAGAACTCAAAACACACGTTTCAGGGTTCTTTCTTTCTTTCTTTCCATCCTTTTTTTTTTCCTTCTGCTCTGTTCCTTCAATTCTTAAGCATTCAACATCCGATCTCCTTTCATTAAGTTTTTAATTGCTTGCCTGAGGGAAAGAGGTTAGGTTTTCCATCTGCTTTTTGATTTTGATGCACTGTGGTTTAATCACAGTGAGATCATATTTACTCTAAGGCTATTGTTTGCATGCTTCCCCCCTCCAATGTCACAGAAGGCACAAAACCCCCAGACAGATTTGAAAAGGCCTTTTGAAGTCATGGAACTAGATCACACCCTTCCTCGCGTGGGGGGAAAGGAAACTGGTTATGAGGGTTAAACATACACAGAAAACTCTGCAAGATAGGTGTGGTGGAATTTCCCAAAATATTAATAGGTCTTGAAGGTAAGTCAGGGGATGTGGTTTGCCTTCCTGGAAGGAGCAAAGAAAATGGTATTTCAGCACTCCTGTAAAACCCCAGAAACTCAGAGGGCAGGGGAATAACATCAGCATACGTCATCAGTGGATCCTTGCTCTGCTTCACTGTAGATGTTACTGTCGCTAACTGTATCTGCCTTCTATGATAGCTCCAAAGCGGGGTGGGTGGTCTAACACCACAGGAGCAGCTTGCATTAATCTCAGGGGTGTTCCCCAGGGCTGAGTGAGAGAGTATGACCTCAGATATGTCCTTTTTTAGCATAGCTATGACCTGTTGTGTCTCACTGCACAGACTTCAAACAGAAGGTTGCTATGTAGTAAAAGGGAGTTGCCACTTCTGTTAAACTCCCCCTACATGCTCGCTGAGCACCTCAGAGGTTTTGTGCAATTCAGATGGTGTTTTTGACACAATACATCCATCTTTCACTGCATCAGAAACAGAAGGGGTAAATCAACTCTTTATTTAACATCTAACCTAAAATTATATTTCTCCGATTACCTTTGTAATGCCCAGGAAAGCAGAGCAGCACCCCCACACCTCACATCCCTTCTAATTAAAATAAAACCATCCAAGCCAAAAATCAAAGCCCAATCAAGAGATAAAAGAATATCATCCAAACAAACAAACAAAGCCTGGCTTATTGTCCTTCTAGCTAATGTAGCATTATCATTTTGTTGCTCTTAATAGATACAGAGCCAGAAAACTTTCTTGTCAACTCACTTGTCCAGTCTGAAATGTCAGGCACAGCAGTAAGCAGATGCACTCAGTGCGGAACAATGAAGTATTTTATTCGCATAGGCCCCGGCTTTAGTTAGGATCTCTTGCTCTAACCTTCTTTTTCAAGTTTTTCCTTTTTTTACTTCCCCTCTCTGACCTTTTCTACCCTCCTAATTCCTTTTGGATTCACACATTTCGATTCCTTCCCAAGTTGCAGGTTCACTGCTGTGCCTCAGTTTTGCAAAGTACTTTGCCAACTGCCTACAAAAAACTGGATATACAAATATCTCCTCTTCGCTTAAAATAGAACAGCTACACCGAAACAAAAGTGTTCTCAGACCAGAGAGCACTCGATCTCTCACGTTTATGTTACATTTCAGTCCCAGCCTTGAGTGACTGATGGACCACATCAGCATCTTCAGCAGGAGCACAAAGTGCCTGGGCTCTAGTCGGCCTGCTCACTGCCTGCCTGCCTGCCACCCCTGCTGGGTACAGCATTCTGCCTGCAAAAACTGACAGTGAATATATCCAGAACATGATGCCTACTTTGGCTTACCCAAGTGTGAACCAGTAAGGGGGGAACAGTCCCTTTTTTCATCCTTACTTTCTCTGTAACTGGCCACACTACAAAAAAAAAAGGGGGGGGGGGGGGGGACGGGGGGACCCAAAACCCATCCAGAACAAACTTTGAAATTCAGGCTTCTCAGGCCAGAGAGAGGGTCTGGGACAGCTTGGTGGAACACTGAAATAAGACACTTGCCTTTCTCCCCGGCAGACCCAAGGTTTTCCACATCACAGCCTCCAGGCAGCTTGGCGTACTTTAGCATGACTGACAGCCTCTGTTCCAGGGATGCATGGGACTAGACCACAAGGATACTTAGTGTGGATGAAGATATGTCCTCCTTAAGGCTCTGCTCAGGCTGTTAACCTCACAGCTTACTCTCTCATTTAGCTGTAAAATCAGGCTTCCAAATCTGTGCGTGGAAAACTGCCTTAATTTCCATCCAGCCAGACTTGCAATTATTTGGGCTAGCAATACTTCACCAGAAAAGGATCTGCACTAAAACAAAACTTGTTTTTTGGTGGAAGAAAGCAAGAGAGTGCCTAAAAAGTGGAATTGTGGGCTTTGCCTGTAAGAGTCAACAGAAGCATTACTATGCTGAGCATCTGCAACCAGGCTCCCTCTTTTGTCATTAGCTGTGAGCCAAGGAAGCTCACAGTTCCCAGAGCCAGTGGGCAGATCTGGAGTCTGAACTAGATGCTGAGGGCCTTTCAGAGTCCTCTTGCTGAAGTTGTGGTGACTGCAACACCCTGGTAATGCAGCGAGCTCTTTCATAACATGTTGTGGTAGCACTTCCTGCCTCCTCTATGTAGCTATCGACTAAAAATAAAAAGTAAATTTGCCAGCTTGCTGCTGACAATTAGCTGTTACAGGTCTGCACACATGTGGGGGTTCTTATGGCCAAGCAGCAAGGCACCATTTTGCAGTCCATTCCCCATGTCGGTGCCCACAGGGACATGTCTAAGAACATGCCAGTGCAGCTTTGCGTGTACTAGATACTGCCTTTGCTGTTTGCACTGCCTTCTTCCAGGTTTGAGGAGACCAGAAACAGTCATTTTTCGAGGGTCAATGTCTTATTCAGTGACCTCTGTCAACTTGTATTAAGTAGCCTTCATGAAAAGTTGCTTATTATGGATAGACCTGTTACCTACTATGCCTCAATAGTTTCTTCCCTTGCAAACACAGCACAATAAATTATTTATTTCAGGGGCAGTGACAGTGAGGAACAGAAAAGGAGATGGAAGTTAAAAAGCACCAATGTTAAACTGTCCAGTGACTTCTTGCACTGGACCCCTTCTGTCAGAAGGCACAACTTTCCTCTCTTCTACCAGTACTGCTTGTAGCCAAACTATTTCTCTCCAAATAAAACTCAACTTTTTACTGGATTTTCAGATTGGTTCTTCAGTCTCACAGGCAAATCATTACTATTAGGCCTGTTACAACCACAAGGGTACTAAAATGCTTAAGCTTACTTTGGAATGGCAGTGATTCCTTTGGAAGAAACCTGAAGCAGAAACAAGGTGGTAATGAAAACCAAAAGGAGAGGGGGGAGTCTCTATTAAAAATATTATGTGATGGATAATTAAAAGAAATCCAGCCAAAATGAAGCTACTGGTTTGTGCATAGACATTCTTTGGGGTGTCTCCCCTCACCTCTCCTTCCTTTGTTCCTCCCTCCCTTCCTTCCTTCCCCTAAGCTAGCTAAACATAGGAGAGAAGCCATTTTGCATTTTAAGAAACAATTTATCCAATAACAGAAAAAAAAGGGGTCCCACCCTTTTTCAGTTTAAGGGCAGAGGTGATTTCCCTGGTTCTATTTTCACATAAACTCTACACATAGGAAGCAGTATTTAAAAACAAGACAACGCAGAACAAAACAACATGCCCCACCAGCCAAGCACAGAACAGGGATCAGTTTCCACAAGCCTGTGTGCTCTGGAACATCTTCATGTTGCACCTCTGAGGGAAACAACTGAAATTCTTCGAGCTTATGGTTGGTTGAACCTTTTCCTCGAGCATTCATTCATTACAGAGCTGGCTGAGGCGTCAAGTCGGCAAGCCCTGCACTCGGAGCTTGGCACCGCAACACTCAGCCCTTAAAGAGTCCATTGTATTTAATCTCATAGCGTGTCATTTATTATTCCTGTGTTTGCTTCCATGGCTGTGGGCACCTCACACACTCTTGTTACCCACGTCACTGAATGTGTTTACTCTAACAGAAAGAGTAGACGTTTCCACCACTCTCTAACTCTTGCCTCTTCCCTCTTCTGCCACTCAGCCTCATCAACAAACAGCTTTTTCATTCTCCAAGCCACAAATTACAGAATTCTATCAGTTCCCTTCGCTGCAGGGAAGGCCAACCAAAACAGATCGTATTTTTCAAAGTATTTTCATGCATCTTTATTCAGCTGCAGGCATGTTAACCATCAATTGCAGTCAGTTAAGGAGAGAGGAGACACCTTTGACTTTCTATAATAGACCTCATTTATGGATCTGAATCTGGCCTGTAATTCTTTCAGCATCTGAGAAGAAAAATAGTTTGCAGAGCTTTTTGTTGTTGGGTTTTGGTTTTTTGTCTTCAGGTTCTCCAAGTAGACCAGCTGACAGCTTTCAGGGCAGCATCTTTTGCTCTCAGTCAGATTTTACTGGGACATGCATCCTGTACACAAAAGACAAAAATCTAAGGTGTGCAGAGAATATGAATTACACCTTTCTGGGGTTATCTAATGGACTTGGAGCTGGCATTAATGGAAAATTCCGATAGAAGCTTCAAATCCCGGGTTCGCTTTACCTAGAGAGAGCTTGAAAGCTTTACTTTTGTCTCAGCCAACATAGAAAGTTGAGACCATGGGCACTGTAATCTGCATTTAGTCTAGAGAGTATCTGTTTCAGTTTTAGTTCTTTTAGACAGAGTTTCTGACACAAGGCATCAACAAAGTCTACTGAGCCTTTTCCTGCAGCATGTTCCAGCTGAAATCCCCAGGCAGCAGTCATTAGGGTCAGGCTCCCTTTTGCTTTGACCTGCTGATGACTGGGATAGCACTTTATTGAACGGAAGACTGAAAAACTTCCTCTTTCTCAGTGATTTTACAGAATATGCTTTCTGCTGCACTCAAGAGTGCAAGGTTAAGAGGAATTTAAGCTTCCTGAGAAAAAATTTTTTTGTCTTGTTTTGCCTCTACAGAGTATTAACACAGTGGGGGCCTGACCCTGACTTTGACTTCCAAACATCCCAGTATCACTAGCAAGGCTTGAGGATACAAAAGCTGAACTGAATCTTTCCAGTCAATGATCAGTTGTGGAGAAGCACTCATTAATTGTAGTATGGCTCCTGTAACACAGAGGGCTCAGGAGAATGGAGCTGTATATAGACCACAGGTACTTTCAGTGAGGAGAGCACCACTGCCTGTATCACGCAGCTAATTTAATTGGACCAAGAAAGAGCAAGAGACTTCCATCCTTATCTTATTAAAAGAAGGTAGTAGCTGCCAGTGTGTTCATTTTATGAGGCACAGCTGATTTTGATGGCAAACCAAAATTTTTTCCCTATCTAGGATCAGATCATTTACCCCCCTGCCATTACAGAATTTGAATTTGTAGTTCTGAATCTGTTGCCCTCCTGTTTTTTCCTCTTCGTATTAGAAATATAAAGGGACTTTTGACATTTACCTGTTGCCAAAATAAGCTCCAAGAGAAGTTTCTCATCAGCCCTTTCTCTATTGCCAATTTGTTTAAGAAACGGACGAGGGGTTTTTTAGTCCTCAGTTATACAAAAAGGTCACTGCTGTGCCTTTGCCTTCTCATACCAGATGTTAGTGCTTCTTTGGTGCCTATTTCACAGACAGATGAGTGACAGATCCACAGCTCCTAGAGCAAGTCAAATTAATTCCAGAAAAGCCTCCCCAGCCGACGAGACCAATGAGAGGGAGTGTTGTGACATGAGAGCTGTGATGCCCACAGTATCCAAAAGTTATTGGAATTTGTCAAATCAATCCAGTAAAGACCACAAGTGTTGAGGGGTGTCTTCGATCAGGACTTCTTTTCCTGTGTGGGGAAGTAGAGAATACTGTTTTGACCACCACAGCAGGTTAAAGGTACATCTATGGTTTTTGAAAGCTTTCCTGATGACCTTCTGTGGTGACAATTTCATTTTTCTCAAGACTGATTCACCTGACTAATGAAAGCAATAGTGCCACCGTTCCTGAAGCACACATTAACAAATCCTGTGAAGGAGGAATGAAGTCAGGGAAATACTCAAGACACAGAAGGTTTGCTTAGCAGGAACAGTGCCTATGTTGCTGGCAACAAGCAACAGGCTTAGTGTTTCTGGTCCCAGTGCTTATTCGCTTATTTGGAGGAATATTTTGCCTGCTTCACTGCTCCCATCAGTGGCTGATGCTGGTGGCACGGCTCTGGGCTATTTAAAAGGCATTGGGGAAATTGCTGCGAAACAAGTGGCAACCAATTAGTGTAATTCGCATGGTGGTGCCTGAGTTAACACTGACAACAAGAATCTGAAGCTGTTTGCAGCAAAGTAGTTCTTGAAGCACATCCAGAAAGTATTAACATGCTGCAAGCCAGGTGGTGAGAAGGTCACTGGGACAGCGATAATGAGAAACTGGGGAAAAAAAAAATTCACATGGGAACTTTTATTTGCTCTAATTCTACCACCATTCCAGTTTTGTTCCAAGAATTGCTTTGCTGGAGAAGCTAATCAGGCTTTTCAAATACCTTTAATCACCAAAGTATAGAAGAATAAGCATTTATCACTGATTTAGCCTGCTTGTTTTGTGCCCCCCTGTAATCTTCCTCCTTCTTTGAATAACATCCTCTGCAAAAGTCTCATTTAAATAGTCAGTTGCACAGGCTGACATTAGAAAGAAATGTAAAAAAATTAAGAGAGTAACTCAAATATTCAGAGTAAACAGGAGCTTTTTTTTCCTGAGCTCCTTGGACTCAGCTGAGCAGCCAGGTCAACATGGAAGGGCGTAGATGTAGTGTTCAAGAAGAGACCACTGGTTCTGACCATGCTAAAGAATAGTTTTACAGTTCTGCCAGGGCATGGACAAAATTGCTCCCCGCTTTATCTCTATTCGCATTTCTTAGTGTTGTTGACTGATGAGCTGAGCAGACATACATCAGAGAGAATGGTGGGCCCCAGTGCTGCTGTTTACATGGGAGTTCAAAATAGCAGTCCTGGTTTTCCAAGCCAAAAGCTTAATTTATACTGACCTCACTAATGATGCTGATGAAAGGCAAAGCCAGTGTTTCTCATACATTTGAAAGCTGATCCCCCATTCAGAGAAGAGAAAACCAATCTCATGCACCCTGTTTCAACACCATGTCTTGGGAAAAGCATATTCATCTACCTTTTATGTGACATCTGAGCTTCCCCTTTCTCCATCCACCAGTCAGCCCTTCATACAACCTCCTGGCTGTATGCTTCACTGAAGAAAAGTTGAACCAAGCAAGGTCAAATGGAAGTCTGCTGTCTTGATGAAGCACAGAGATGATGGAAAAACATCAGCGTGTGTCAATGGGAAAAGATATAATACGTGGGGGATAAAAAATTTGTTTTCTATGTCCAAGAAGGAGGATAAATGACAGATAAAACCACTAAACTGTACTTGATACTGTCCCTTTAACGGGGGAAGATATATCTTCAAGGCAGCTGCATATCCTATCTTATGATGGATTAGCACCATTTCAGTTTGTGTACTGCATCCAAATACTTTAGCTAGAACACTGCAGATCCAGGGCTCCCTGTGTCTTTTCAGGTGCTTACAATTACTTTATAACTATGCTGACTGCCTTCACCGAAAAGCAGGCAGGCATGGAACAGTCATTGCCACTACATTTGGAAACATCACCAGAGCCAAGACATTAAGTGTTCACGGCCTTTGTGGGGCGTCCAAGAATGCCAGTACAGACAGCCTGCCTACTTTCCACTGAATACCTAAGCTTGGCCGATTATTCAGAACTGGATGTGCCATACAGGCCTGCAAAGAAAGAAGGAAGGGAGCTGATTCAATCTGTGAGAGATAACACTTGTTAGTAACACATCTGTATCTCACAGACCACAATCTTACATCAGCTTGGAGTTGGCTTAAAACTTCTTAGCAAAGGTGCTGCCAGTAGCATAGCCACAACAAAACGGAGGTCAGGGCAAGCTGCAAACCCTGCCTGAAACACTAGGCAAACGCTCGGGAGTAGACCTCTCTGAAGTTCCCTGTATTAATGTTACGGCTCCGCTTGGCACGATCAAGCAAAATGCATACAAGAATGCTTAACCTACATTGACACAGGTCAAAGACACTCCTTGGCTGCCCTTAGACTCCTCCCAAGTTACATATAGACACACTCTATGGTAACGTTTGGTGCCTAAATTCTTATGCTCTTTGACATAAGGACAGGCCCACGTAGATTGGTACAGCTTTCTCAATGGCAAAGGCATGACTTCAGCTGGGGTCACTGGGCACATTATTTTTTAAATAATGTTCTCTTCAAGATCTTACTACAGAGAATGGGACTCTGAGGGACCTTGTCCTTTGAGGTTGGGCTTTTTTGGTGGCGGTGGTTTTGAGGCAGCAGGGGGAGGAAGTTTTTACCTACTTGAGTGCTATGCTGCGCTGTGCCACCAAGGAAGTTTACAGAAGGAATTTGAAGGCACAGAGCTACATACCAATGTGAGCATCATAGTTCAAAAACTGTGACATTTTGTCAATTTGTATTTTAGGCCAGTTTTTCTCACCAGGTGGTCTCCAGATCCCTGGCTCTAAGGAGCCTGCATGTGGCAGCCAAGAAAAGCTAGCCCACTGTCTGTACATTAATGAGATCTGCACCTCTAGTGGAACGTCTTTTGGGACGCTGCAAATGTAAAAATGTTTGGAAACAACTGCTCTGGATTATGTCCCTGAACGTCTTGTTCAAGTTTTATTTAAAATATCAGCTAGCTAGCTGTAGCAGTACGCAGAGCACGTTAATGGGGAAGTCAGTGTCAGGAGATGAAGGTACAAGGCCCCAGTCACAGGAGGAGCATCTCAATGCCAAGAGTAGAACTCTCCTGACTTCTGTCCAGGTGAATAGACCATATAAAAAGCTTCTATCTGACCTAGTATTACTGGAAAAGTTCTCACTAGCCGTGTTGCTAATGCATAAGAATCTCATTTCTCCAAACTGGGACAGAGGAATCCTGTGCTGCATTATTTTCTCTGTTATTTTGATTTCCCGCACACTTTTTCAAATTCAGTTCTTATTTTTCTCCACCTAGAATGTGCTTGAAGATTTAGAAAAATTCTAGCTTGTTTGTTCATTTGGTTTTCTTGCCCTTTTTTCTCCACAGAATCTTATGGCAAGAGCCCTGTATGATAACATCCCTGAATGTGCAGAAGAGTTGGCCTTCCGCAAAGGAGACATTTTGACGGTGATAGAACAGAACACCGAAGGTCTTGAAGGATGGTGGCTCTGCTCCTTACACGGCCGGCAGGGCATCGTTCCAGGCAACCGTGTGAAACTCCTGATAGGTCCAGTGGTACAGGACAGTCCTTCCAGCCAGGATATGTCCAATTCAGGATTGATGCATCAATCCTTCAACCAGCAAAAGATCTACCAAGTGCCAAGCTCACACGCCTCAGCACGGGACCCTGTCTACCAAGTGCCACCTTCCCATCTGAATCAGGGAATTTACCAAATACCCACTGGTCACGGTCTAGTGGGACAAGATACTTACCAGGTGCCACCCTCCATGCAGAGATGTATTGACGGTCCAGCTTTGACTAACAAGGTGCGTGCATTTACTTTCATGTCATAGCTCCAAAGCAGGTCACTTGTGCTGAAGTGAAGTGGTTAATATCTAGTGATAGTCTGTGGACTTTATATATGTATATCTTAACTGTATAAAGTTATAGCAGTAACTTCACTGCTGTGGGAGGAAAAGAAAGGCCCAGTTCTTAAGAGCTTGCTTAATTTGCAACTGAGATACACAGCAGAGCATTCTGGAGCTGAGCTGCTACAGGTGTGGGGAAGTAGGTGATCTTGTGTCCTCACAGGCTCCCCAGGGAGGCTGAAGCACATCTGGCCTATGGCACTTTTGTATTATATGCTCGAAAGAGAGCTGCTGTGGTGGGAGAGTTAAACTCACAAATTAATGAACAGTTACATCATTTGCCCAAGTAATTTTTGTTTAATTAAAAATGATGTACTGCCTTGCTGCGGAAGACCCAATGGGTCTAAACTACAAAGAGAAAGCAATGAATAATGAGACAAGGGCCATGCTTGGAAGAGTGAGGGAGTAAGAGAATGATGATAATGAGGGATGTTTTAATACCAAACCTAAAGTTTATAAGAGTGCACTTGATGTTTATCTACAGCTAAATTTCTCGACTGAAAGTGGGAGCTTCAGCAACTCCGTGGTGCAGCCATTGTTGCAGCAGTGGAGAGCTCCCAAAGCTTCAGTGAGATGCGTTGCATTATGTGGGTCCCCTCCTTATTCCTGCTGTCCCTCTCAGGCTCTCCCCATCTCCTGTCACTCCCATATTTTACCTGCACAGGGTACTTGCCAGGTACCCTGGTGGCACACAGTGCCTCAGTGGCTGAAAAGGGTTAGGGAAGGGACCTGAGGGAGAAAGGCGATTCTCCTGGCCTTCCAGACCCTTTATTGTCAAGCCAAAAAGAAGTTTCTACAGTCCCTCCATTCCCAGCTCCACTTATTAGCATCCTCCTTACCTTTAGAGCTTAAAGCATAGTATTTATTTTAAAGTTATGTGAGCAGATGATGTCTCTGGCAGGAAGTTCCTGACTGGTTTAAACTTTCATCTCCTAATTGAGATTGGCAACACACCCAACTCAGCCTTTTTTGTATCAGGCCTTTGGAAGACGTCTTCTAATGCTTTTATTTCCTTGTTATAATTTCATTTTCCCTGATAAGAATAAATGGATTTTCTTCCTTCTGAGCAAGAGAAAAAAGATCCGTGAAATCATTCCAAGTCAAGTTATACAGAGGTTTGTTTGCTCAGCTTTTCCACAATTATGCTTTGTAGGGCGTGCAGGAAGATAAAATGAGAAAATTGTACTTGCTGCACAGGTAGAGATAGGATCTTTGTTGGAGCAATTATATGGGTTTTCTTTAGAAGTCTCACATCTTTTCTCTCCTTTCCCTATAGACTAGATATAGTGAAATCTTTTTGAGGGGCAGTACAGTTTACCCACCCACAGCAGCATTTAGATACCCTCCAAGGTAGTTAGTAAACACCTGGTAGATAGCCTGTTGACATGACAGCACAGAAGAGATCACGTTTTAGTGTATGTCTGCATGAAACATCGCAGCACTGTGCAGAGATGCCTCAGCTAGCCGGCTTGGGCCACAGGAGATGCACCATACTGCAGAGCTGCACTGAAGTCTGTTGGGAAGCGCAAGGTATTAGCTTGGAATAAGTGCTATGAACTTTAATTTTAGGACCTGACCTGCCAAAATGACCATTAGCATAGTTTACCTAGCATAATGCAAGTGTGTGAGTGTATTCTGTGTAGTGTAAGCCTGCAAGGAAAAAATTCTCCAACTGCATGCTAAGTCTCTTCTCCCTCCCCCCACCTTCTCCAGCACTAGTGAAATTAAGAGGACATTCTGCATAAACCCGGTTGCTACAGGGACTGTGTTAAAACCCTAGATATGCTGAGAAAATTAAAACAAGTATTTCAGCTGAGTGCAAACTTCTTGATGAGATACAAAAATTAGAGGCACTAAAGCACACATTGTCTCTTAAGTTTCTGCTAAGTTTCTCTACTAGTTTTCTAGTTCTCTAGTTTTTGTCTAAGTTTCTGCCTAGAAATTTTTCAGTAAGTTTGAATATGCATTCAAGTCACCTTCTCTCGAAAATTAAGACCATTTATTTGGCTGACATCACTAGTTTCTTTTAATTCCTTGTAACCTATGAAAGATCAGCTATGCTGCATGAAAACAAATGGCTGTGCTGCCAACTGTAGAATAAACTAAACACGCACATTTATAAAGCATTTTACCCTCAAAGTAGCTACCAACCTGCTTAGCACTAACCAATTCTTGTTACTTAGGGATAGGATTGCTTTAATCCTGACTTTAAATTTAATTTAGCCTAAGAGCCCTGAGACTCAGTATTCACTGTGCATTGCGGCTGCCTTGCTGGATGGCAAACCTCATGGCAGTGTCCTGCTTTGATCAGAGGCAGACATGTCTCTGGTCCCTTGGAATTCCCCAGTTCTACTCTAAAAAGAGCCCGTTGGGATTGAAACCATGATAGACAAGAGAGAACAGTAGGGTTATTAGTAACAGAAGAGTCAGGTAAAACCTACTCCATTCTTTATCATCCTGACCTTGCAAAAACTGATTCTTGCTGCTACAGCTGCAACTATCTGCCAATGCCTTTGTGAAAGAAAAGCCTAATTAAGGGGAAGCACATTAGCACTTGTCTCCTTTGTCTGAGGAAACAGTCTCTCCTCCAAATCCTCCTCCTCTAGCGATCAGTAAAAACAATCCTTAGTATTAAGGAGAGCTGGAAATCTTGAAGATTTGATTTTGGGAATCTTTGCTTTTACTTCCAAATGATGAATCTCTTTTCTCAGACTTGTGACACCTGCTGCAGTGGCTTAAGTGAGCCACTCTGCCTTCTTCCATCAGCAGAAACAGCTGGTTAGCAAGCTGTGCATTTGGACAGTTTTAAGGACTTTGAAGGGTTTTGCTATGCAGTCATCCTATATGTAAGCCTTCTCCCTTCCCATAGCAGTAGCTGGAGAAGACCATGTCCTCTAGACACCGTTCTAAGTAGGACCATCAGCAGTTTCTATCCTATCCATCTCTGTGCACGTTTGCCTGTTTTCTTTGTGCAAATGTGTGGTTTGGCTGCCATACAAGTTTTACAGGCAAAGCTTAGGAACTGCTGTCAGGCAGGAATTGTCTAGCCTCAAGCAACAGTAAATCAACAGCAGGCATGTTAAGAA
This sequence comes from Morus bassanus, assembly GCA_031468815.1. Lineage (NCBI taxonomy): Eukaryota > Metazoa > Chordata > Aves > Suliformes > Sulidae > Morus > Morus bassanus. The sequence goes on from CM062567.1 coordinate 71,927,690, forward strand.
GCTGTGCTGAGGTAATGCATCTTGTTAGCCAGAAAGGCAAAGCAAGTCAAAAAGGAGTCCTGAGGCAGGTAATTATAATGGTGAATTGATTCTGCCAAGCTGTTTGTTGACAACAGCGCTGTATCGGCTCCTTCTATCAAATAAAAATACCACCTTCTAAAACTCACCCTACAAATGACAGAGATAATGAGGAACGATTTAAAAAAACCCTTGGTTAGCCCCAAGCTTTTATAGCTGTGCTAGCAAGTTTAGCCACAAAATGGTCACACCCCTGAGTGTGAAGAGTGTCTGAGGAGCATAAAGATACAAAAGCTGTATGTTAGAATTTATGCCTTCTTTCTGCCTTCAAACTTACTCTCTTTTGCTGCAGCCAGCAAAGAGGAGGAACCTTCAGACAAATCTGACATTCAGGAAACCTGGATTTATCCTTGCCACAGATTTCGGCATACTTTTTAGTAGTGTTTTTGCTCCTCAGCAATCTCATCTGCAAAATATGTGTGGGGTAATTATGAGGGAACTCATTCTGTACAGACTGCTTTGAGAACATCCTTCAGGAAAGGTGCTGTCAAAGCACAAAGTCTCTTTTGCATCTGTGATTAATCACTAGTTCACACTCGGGCTTTAAACTAGGGAAACCTACATGTAAAAAAAAGTTACCACTCTAATTTAAACACTTTCCGGTTCAGTTGTAACTGATCTGTTGTGCTGTCCCTGCCATCCTGAAAATAGCATTGGCCAAAAAATTTAAGGGAAACATTTCCTTGTTGGAAAACAGTTTTGACACATTCTGAAAGCTTTCTGTAGGAACCGGTAGCTTTCAGGTGAACTTTTGATCAAGGGAAATCAGCACAAAACAGAATATGAGGCTGATGCACCCCAGCTGTTTGACCAGGGAAGAGGCTGCATTGCAGGGGTTACCAGCCCTGAACTACAGCTCGCACAAGACATGGACTAACTCAGGCAAATAGAGTTTAATGCCGACTTGGAACACATCAGCTTTTTTGTTTGTTGGTCCGTTTGAACTAGAATTTTACAGTTCAGGAAACACTCAGATTTATTCACCTTTTAAAAGTGGATAAAGCAGGATAGGGAAGGAAATCATATTCACACATGAGCATCCCTGGCCTATTTCCAAGTATAAACATGCCCTTGACAGATCAAGGGTTTCACACCCCGTCACCTTTGTGGTCTCCACCTTTTCCAAGGGTTCACTGCCTTCAGCAGGAGGTTTGGGTAAACCACGGCTAAGGGAATGGACCTTGTTCCCTGGTCTTTATTTATGTTAGAGTCATGTTGGTTGAATCCATGAGAAAGTGGAAACACCACCCCACAAGCAGCACCACCCTGACAGTTCTGGCACAGGCTTCAGTAGCAGAAGCCAGTTAGCCATGTTATGACGTTTTTCCTTCCAATTAAACAAGTACTGTCTTAGCTGGGAGGAAACAAATGGCTGCATATAGCTTTTGTTCCAGAAATAAGCCTGCCTTTACATTATTATCTTTTTTTCTTGCCTGTTTTCACATTTATGAAGTAAAAAGAGGCATACATTAAGCATAGTAAAGAGTTGCATGGCAGATATATTTTGTCATGAAAAAGAACGGGAGCATATCTAGTATTTTTTAGTTTGTTGGCAAAATGTATTTACATTCCAAGACAGAATAATGTCCCCATTTACCCTCAAGTCTGAAATACCACAGCTTCCTGTGATACGGTTTACTTAAATGGCCCAAACAGCCATCTTATAGTCCCTCTTTTCTTCTGCTTTCACATTACAAATTCTACTTCAGGGATTTGTATCCCTCGTAACAAAATATTGCTTCAGTGTTAAAAGTGCTAAACACACAGCAAATTTGCTGAGTGCAGCAGGAATGGTAACACATACCTCAACAGTCAGTGCTCTGTTTCACAAAGGGCACTTTTAGAGGATGAAATTCTCTCAAATTAAATGCAAACTCAATGGTAAAAACAGCACACAGCCTTTTCCTTAGACTTGGGAGTTTCACTTGTAACTTTCCATGTGACATTAATAGGAGAAAAGCCATTTTACTAATAAAAAGCCTGTGCAGTTAATCTATTCTCAGTGGTCTCCATGAAAACCACTGAGTGAAGAAACCCTCATCCACAAGTCAGAGTAAGCAGTAGTTAGTCAGTGATGTGATTTGTAGAGAAGTATTTTAGGAAAAAGACTGCATTTTATTAGGCTGAGCAAACATATGAGCTCAACATTACTCCCTGTTTCTCCCTAAGCGCAGGGCTCTTTTTAATCAGTTCTATTTGTAGACCAGAGGCATGCATTTTTTCCCTGTAGTATCAGAAAAAAGGCCAGTCCTGCAATCTCATCCAACAACTGAGGTCGCTAGGGACACAAATCTGCCTGCACAGGCACAAGTGCAGGATCAAACCTTAGCTAAAAAAAGAACAATAATAAAAAGAAAAATGCAAGCTTATGGGCTCTTTCTTAGTGGTTAGAAACCTAACTGGACTTCAGTTATATCTGAAAATACACTAACCAAACACTAAGTTTGGGTAATCTAAATTTCCCTGTAGGTACTAAAACCCAAGCACAGCAGCAGAGCATGTTACAAAAACATGAGTGGAAACCCAGTTATTCAGAAAGTGAATCTCATCATAAGGAGGAAATGTGGTTTCTGGAAATAGGAAATGGACAGAAAAAGATGGGTTGCTGATGGTCGGAAGACGTAGTTCTGTTGAAATCTAAAGGCTTTGCAGGCATTCGATGATTTTTGTAGATGTTTTGTTTTGGAGGAAGACTAAGTAGCATCAGAATATCATCATTCCGCATGTCTGGCATGAAACGTTTCCACTTTTTCTTTTTTAAATAGCAGTGGTAATATTGCATCAGTTTTTTAAAAAAAAAATTTAATCTAAATTAAGCTTTTTCCCAAAACAGATCATTAGAATAGAATCAAAGTGAAATTAATGTAGTTAAGCTCTTAGGAGACAGAAACCTTCCATAAGACAGTCCATCCCTAATCCTTAAAAAGCACTAACATATTCCCATTGGGTCTTATCATCACATCTTTTTTATATGCACAATCAGTCTGGTATAATTATTAGAGAGATGCAACAGGCAATTAAGGATGGAATTTATATCTGTTTAAAAGGTGTCTATACCTTCCATAAACTTGCCAAAGCAAGCTATGCTAATCTAAACACCAGTTATAGGAGCTCGTGTCTGTACAGCTGCCTTAAGAAACCCATACAGAAATGGAGCCAGAGTATAGCTTGTGAGCCAGAGAACCTCTACAAATCAAATTAAATTGAGCTCCTTCCTGATGGAAGGTTTTCTTTGCCTACTTCTCTCAGAGCAACATAGTTCCCAACCTAAATTATTTAGGGACACTTCATTGTTTCTGCCCAAGTGTACCTCTGAGAGCACTCTTGTGGAATTGAAACTCTTTGGCAATGCTTCATCTCAACCATCTTTTTGCCCACTGGGAAATGCCCGTTCACCACAACTGCAACTGGTGACAGGGAACGATCTGTTCTGAGAAATGTCTTAAAGAAAGAAGATATTTGAAGGGAAATAAGAAGTCATGGAAATACCCTACTTCAATAATTCCCAAATGAAGCTTCCCCCCAACTTTCCAACTAGAAATTCAATATAGGAGGGAAGAATTAACAGAAGTAAGATGAAGCTCCTCAAAAGAATTAAAACGAATTGTTTGGACTGAACCAAACTGGTTTATTGTTTGAAAGCCTTTAGGATTTCATGTTATTCACAACAGGAAGACCAGTCTCTGCCCTACGTGTCCCAGCACCTCATCCTCTCATCCTTTTTCATTTCCTCTCCTCCTCCAAACCTGCCCTAAATTTAGGCTTCTGTCTTTGAGATGAGACAGTCATAGTATTACCAGCATAGAAGACAAGTGCATGGTTGCCAACTGGTTCTTCATGTGACAGCCTTTTTAAAATGAGAAGACTAGACAGACTCGGATGGCCAAAGCAAGATGCAGCTTTAAGTATTCATCACGGGCACGGTACCAAAACGCTGAGGTGCTGAGTTTCGCCACACATTTCTCATTAATCAAAAGTCTAGCTCAAATTTAATCACAGGTTTCCAGAGCGTGCTTTATCAGATAAGTGTATTTCTCCACTAGAAGAACTTATCACACAATAATTTGGGGATTTTGTTTCTCTGTAAGACCCATCCACAGACATTTATTTGGGAGTGCGTGCCTGTTCTGTCACCAGTACTGTAACGCGTCAGCTCATTAGCCCTCTTGGCCAACACGTGCAGAAATGGTGATGTCACTGTCTGTGTAAAAATGAGTAATTGTCACAGGGATGGCACTGGTAAAACTCTTAGTAAGAGTACTGGACAAGTGTCCTCTTTCACACTTCTCTTAAAAAGGCTGATAATTTAATAGTAACAGTTATGTTTTGTTTGTCTGTCTTGCTCTCTTCCTCTCAAAAAATGGGACATCCTCCGAAGTGTTGCTTTAACTCTCTTTAATCACATTTTGTAAGCAAGAATGACTCCACCAGAAGCTAGGAGAAATACCCCTTCCCAGTCAGCCTTGCAATTCAAGACCAGCCACCATGAAGCCTGTTCCACTGAAACAAGCAGAAATGTTGCTCATAACGCAACTGGCAGAAAGCCCTAGAGTTGATGTGAGGGAGAGCAGGATCAGGTCACGAAAGCATCGTTAAAAAGAAAGAAAAAAAAGTAGTAAAATCTTGTCAGTGACAAAATTGTTGAGCTTTTTTGTGCCTTGTACAGCTTATTCAGTAAGGTCTGAAGACAGGTGGATGTTTGTAACTGCATTTAGTTTGTGATCATGCACACCAGCAGCAAACAAAAATTCAACACCGTAATCCAAAGCTACAGCTGATGCAAGTCAGCACCATTCCACTACACTTAATACAGCCCTGTCATTTTATGCTAATTGGAGCTTAGGTCACTTATGTAACTCCATAGATTTAAAAAAAAAAAACCAAACAACCAAACACACAAAAAAACCTGTACTTCAGATTTAGGAAAAATACAAAAGTGAAAAATAGTGTCGTGAAAAATAGTGTCATGAACCTGCTTTTTTGTGCTGGTTAATGGAAAAGGTCACACCAGAAGTTGAAAAGTGAGGATTAGGCTAGTTGCAAAGCAGTGGGCTATACCTGTGTCACCAGCAGTTGAGGGTTTGAATCAAGACCAGCTCATGGTTTCCCATTTTTTATTTTAAATCAGTTTCACAGCTTCTGCTCTATGTCTTCAAGACTCACAACCCAAAACTTGCATAAATCTGATTGAAATAATACAACCTCAGAAGGAGAAAAGTGTAATACCCATTTTCATTACGTCTTGTTATTTGCATTACAGTACCATGGGGGCATTTTTTAAGACTGGTGAGGCACTTCATAGCCACATTTAAAAGTTACAGTTTAAATCCCTGAACCTGCAAAGTTAAGCATTTTTAATTTAACGCACCATGAATCAGTGAAATGTGGACGTCCGTTAGCCCTGAGAGCACGTACAGTTACAGCACAAAAGCAGTTCTTCATAGGTATAGGTCTTGGACAACAAATGGACATAAAGCATAGGAGAAAATAAGCAGGTATTTTGAAGACAGAAACAACATCAAGAACTATAAAATACGACCCTGATACAGAAGTGCTTATCACGTATCCTTATCTTCACACATCTTGAATCATACTTCTCAGAAAACTCACTGGGGAACACCTGATCAAAGACAAGCAGCCGTGTCACTATGCGTGTTAATACTGTGTTTCTTTCCACCGCACAGTAGAGCTGATAACAGAAATGACTGTATTTTATTTCCTGGGCTGAGTGAGTTGATTTCCTCTCGCCTTGCAGAAACATTTGGGCTCATAGCACTAGAAGCAGCTCATAGTTGCAGCTACAAGCCTGGTGCATTAGGAGAAATACCTCTCTCTATAGGCTTCCTCCCCTCTCTTTCAGCTTGTCAGCCTTGATCAAAAGCTCTCCAATGGTTCAGTCTTGGCAGAAAATAAATACTCTGCTAAAGCATTTTATAGTGGCCCAATGTTCATACATTATTTAGGTTAAAATAAAGTGTTATGATTTGATAATCCTAAGACCTATAGCAACGTACAAAACCAAACATTTATAAGAGCAAGTATCCTTAGCACATATGAGAATGAAACCCCAACCTTTACTCATTGACAGCTGGGAAGCACGTTGTACGTCATCGTATATAGCAAATAAATAAGTCAGGGCTACTGCTTCATAAAAACATTTTTGCTCTTTATTTTACAGCAGACAATACTGAGTGATACAGTAGGTATTACCATCAGAAAATTAATTATCAGTCACTAGAAATCTTGATGCAGCTTGCAAGAGACAGGAGAGGAAACACTATGTGCCTTCTGTAAAAAGGACAGAGTTTTAGCCAGCTAGCCAGGTTCTTTCAAATACCGAGATTACCTTAGAGACTCTTTTCTTTAACACAGCCTTCTTGCAGTTCAACTTAGCCAGAGAACCCTTCCCAAGAAAAACCATTTAAGGAGAAACATCTAGCTTCCTAAGTACATGCAGCAAAACAGAAAGAAGGGCCAAGAGGTGGCTTGCTGCCTGATCCAGCATCGTTCAATAGCTCCTGCCACTGCCTTCCAAAGGACTAGGAGTTCAGGAGAGTAGGGATTAGGTTTTTTTCCCCCCTAGTTTTCTCTCTCATAATTTCTCCATATTCTCTTCAGGTATTTCATTCTCCTTACAAGCCTAAGAGAGCCCAGGTAGCTGTTACATATCCACCTAAGAGGCTTAGGAACAGCATTCCGACAACTAGAGTTTTGTATTAAATTTACAGAAATACTTCAAAACAGAAAACAAACATGTTCTTTTTCCTTTACTTACATTTTGATTCATTTTTCCCATGTCCAGGTTTCATAACAGCCCCATTTTATGCACCACCACTTGGTCTCCTCCAGGGCAGGACTCTTCCTAGGCTAAGCTACAGCTGATTTTAATAGATACAGAACTGACAGCTAAGGTTAGCAGCAGTTGATGGCAGTAGCTCATCAACTGCTGAGAACTACCCATGGGGTGAAGAGGAGAGAGAGCATCATGGGAGGAAATATATTTTAATATAATTCTGCATCCAGATTTAAAATAAATATATAAAATTTACCTCACATGCCTCTTCTTTTCTACCTCCAAAAATCACTGATCTATTTTAAAAGCAGTCAGCAGGCATCAGTAGGTTCTTGGGGTTAAGAGGCCATACTGGGAAACAGCAAGCTACCCTTTTCAGTTCCCATCTGCCTGTGGTTTGGGTGGGCAAGGTGTTGCAGAGGCACAACATCCATCTGCTTCAGTTCTCTCACCTGTAAAACTCAGCAAAGCTTGTTTCCCGTCATTTTGCATATCAGGCATTGCTGTTCATAGGAACAAGCCAAATTCTCCCCTCCACAGTGCTGCTATAAATTCAGAGTAATTCTGTTGGCTTCAGTAGGTTTATTTGCTCTTTGTTCTTGTTAAACAATGTAAACTAGCGTTGTGCATCTGCCGTGAGGACAAGAACTGTCCTGTTGCTGCCTCAGTTAGGAGTGTTCTCTGTTGCAGCCTAACATCCATTTTAATCCTAGAAGAAATAGAATGGGGTTTTCTCCCTTATATTTAAGGAAGAGGGATTTAATGAACCACAGGACTGGGTATTTTGCAAAGTACATGCACATTCAGCTCTTTTTCTTGCTTAGGAACATGCCATTGGCATGGAAAAGACCCAGGTAATTGCTTTTGGAAGAGCATGGTCTTCAGCAAGAACAGAACAAACTTTCTGCTCAGTTGTTTGTTTTGCAGTACTAAAAGTTTGAAGTAGGCTCCCTACATGTTTCACCAGAACCAAACCTGGTCCCTGTTAGTTGCTCTGCATGGATTAAGTGGTTAACGATGTTTTGAGAATGTTGGGCTAGATAGTTTGTGGCAACACCATCTGTTTCCTTTAATGCGTAAACAAAGAAAATTGCTGGTTTGAAAGGCAGGATTATTTAAACTCAGATGACCACAGGCATTCTTAAAAGAGAAGTAGTAAAAGGAAAAATCCTCATGAGGTCTGAAGTTCAGTGGCATTTGTTAGGAAATAAATTCCTAAGCACCAGAGGGGGCTGCTATCGCTGTTCCAGAGGTGGGAAAAGGGGAACTTATCTTTTGCAGCCTCCTCCTTCCTTCTGAAGTCCATCTTCAAGACTAAACTGCCATCACACATACAAAACCATAAAAAAATGGTTCAACAATGCATTGAAAAGGCTGAGCATCACATTCAGAAGCAGCAAGTTCATAAAATATACTTGTGGGTGAACACCTGAAATCAAAAGTTCTAAAACTATTGGGTTTGGTAGCTTTCATTCTTGACCTACCCAGCTACCTCCCTCTTCCCCACACAGAAGCAGCAGTGCAACCGCATGTCCTGGCTTCCCGTGTGAGGTACTAGTGTCCTGGGGACATGAAAGTCAGAACAAATGTTCCACATTTTCACTTCCTCAAGTAGAATGGGTATTCTTTTAATCACTGTTACAAAATGTTCGCTCCAGATATGTTTTGGTGATGAGCAGCTTCTCTTCTGAATTGACTAGGAACAAGCAGTCCAGAGGGATGTTTAACCTAATGAAAAATGCTGGAAGGGAAGAGGAGCGGAGGTGCCACAGGTGCTGTATATCTACTCCGTGGGCAGGACTGTAGGGAGCATCACGCACCTGAGGCCTGGAGGAGATTTGTTCAAATTAGACTCCTGATCTGGGTTTAGGATAGAGCTCAGCTTCCGGAGTAGACCACAACTGAGCAAGGGTTTATAAAAATTTCAGACTGAGGGACCAATACCCATCTTTTTGGAGCCTGACACGGCCTGACTCCCAGCCTTGGGAGGCTTTAGCTTACAATCAGCAGGTAAAGCGGAGCCGAACTGCAGCAGTGCACCAGTCCTTCCCCTGGCATGGGCCCTCTGGTTGCCTGCCATGAACAGTCTGGGGTTTGTTTGGTTTTTTTTTCACTCTGGGATGTTCAAGCAGTTGCCCAGCATATTAGCAAGCAGCCTAATGCCACAGCGTCCACAGCAGCAAAAGGGTTTGTGGAGATGGGCTACCCAGGAGACTGCCCTTTGTTTTTACTGTGCATTGTCTGTTCTCCCGGAGGATCATTTTTAAACACCCAGTGACTCATTACTGAAGCAAAGCCATGGTTGTAATTTTGGAGCCCCTGGAAGGAACCTCTGAATAAACACTGCTTAAAACCAAATCCTTCTGTTCCTGACTTGGGTGGAAAGCATTTGACTGGCAGCACCCAACTGAAAAAAGAAAAAAAAAGATGCAAAAAATATACAGCAAACTATGCTAGTCTGATCACTAGCCCTCACTGACAAAAAAAGCGTGAGGAAGCGATGTTGGTACAAGTTAGAAGTTTCTCAAACAACGTTTAATCCCGGTATTACATGAGAACGGCCTGGGAGGGGTGATGTCTGGAGTGATCCATTATGGGAACTTCCAGTAACTTAAGGGAGAACTTTCATAAAAGTTTTGTCTGTCAATGTCTTTTACAATGCAGTAGCTGACTGTGGGAGAGGAACGGTCTGTCATAAATTCAATAAATTTTTAGATACTTTTTAAAAAAAACTTTTATGTATGTAAGCCCTGTTAACCCCACACCCACTTCAGCAGGAGTTCTGTCACAGGCAGCAAATTGACCCAGCGCTCTGGAGACCGTATCGCTTCCAGTTCCTGTCTTCCCTGTCCTCTGATGCTAATTCAAGGAAAAGCAGCTGCAAAAACCACTGTCTTCCCCCACCTACTAGGCGTGGGTGTTCCTCCCTCGCCTCAGGCACACACAGTCAGTGCAGTAGCTGGCACTACCAGGCGCGCTGCCTTGGGCTGCCCATGTTGAATGAGACCTGTACTGTAAACTGATATGGCAGTCACCTCGGGGAAAATCCAGTGATCGTTTCATGGTACAGGGCCAGAGATTACACAGCAATATTTGGGCAGCAAGTAAAAAGAAGAAAAGCCTGTGTTGTTAATATAGCAGAGAGGAGCTAGCAGGTTAGCATCAGGGACTTGCCCTGCAGACCTCAGTCAAGCAAAATTCAGTGTGAAATCTGGCCAGGATGCTAGGATTCCTTACGGCAAAAACTGTTACAGGATCTTCACTGAGCATTTGGGCAGAAAGTCTGTTCTATGTCTTGCATACATTTCTAAAGACAGTTAGGTAGCTCTGGTATAGAATTCTCCCCAGCTGAGCACAAAGCCACGTCTTGTATGGGCATATGTAATTTTATGCCTTTGATGTACAGTATTTATATTTTTTTGTTAGAGCTAAGTAACACCAGCAGAGGTTAAGATGTCAGCGTTCCCACTATAAACCCAGCTTTTTCTGAGGGTTAGATAACATTTCATTTATACCACACTGTACTGAAATTCTGCCATGCAGATGCTGTCCAAGACATAAGGCATTTATTTTTCACCAAATTTTATTTTAAGTCATTATGGTAGTTAATGGTTTAGAAAAATGTCAAAAAATATAAATTCTAAGGGTTTTTTTTTTTTCAGAGGCTGTTCCTGCATTACGTACTTCAAGAATGGCTTAACATTTCCTATCTCTTAGCCACTAATATAGACAAACCAAATGGAGACAGCATAATTGAATGTCCTGCTTTGGAAGGTTTAAGCACAGCCTTTCTATGTAAAGAATTTCCAAAGCCACAGCTCACACTCAGTCATCCAGGACGTTGTGCTATGGAGCACAGTAACACAAGATGTCGTGCTGGAGTAGGTGGGAAATACCTCCGCAAGCAAAGGGGGAAGACTCCCAGAGCCTGAACGTAATATTTTAAGCCTCTGTCAGTAAGTGAGGACACTCAGCACCTCGGTGGGAGGAGCAGAAGGTACATAGCTCTGATCTCAGCTGGTGGGTGGTGTAACCATCCCATCATGTGGTCCGTGCTAATGGGCAGTCAATGGGAAGAAGGGACCAAGCTCTATTAGACCTGCTGGAGAACCTGTGCTTGACAAATAGAAGATACTGTAGCACTAGCGAGTAGCTGTGTCAGGACTGGTCTGGAAGGGAAAGGTGCTGCATTTGTAGCTACTAATAGCACTTTTGCAATGTTCAACCGCGAGAAGTATATGTAGACTTGTGTTACTAATATTGCCACATAAAGCGTGAATGTTAATCATACTGGATTGTTTATACCCTGCGCAGTTACAGAGAGAACATGCCAAGATCCTCAAAGGCTTATGTTTCCTCTTTCTTTTATCCCACAGGTAATAACTCCAGTCAGGTCAGGACAAGGTTATGTTTATGAATTCCCTTCCAAATACCAGAAGGATACCTACGATATCCCCCCTGTTCGCCCTCTCCAAGGGGTAGGTACCAATAAAACTGCCAACAGCACTGACAGGGCACAAAAGGTGATTAATTTCTACCAGAAGTTTATGAGCAAAGCAAGTTCTCTCATTTCAGAGAAAAAATATGTTTTAATTAGATGCAGTGGCTTATTCACAGAGCACAGAAGTATTTCAAAGTTGTATTTGATGTTGACTAAGATTTGGCAGCACACCAGACGCAAAAGTCCCATTTGTTTTCTGTGTTTTGATCAAAGAGTATATCTAAACAGAATAAACTTGCTGCCTGGGAACAATTTTTTTCCCCTTACTTTGTTGTCGCATAATTGACAGTAATTCATTCAGTAAGGGCAAAATTATCACCTAGATGAACACCTACTATGCAGGGAATTGTTTTCACCACATATCTACCAAACCATGTCACTGAACTTGAAATATGTCTTTGTTCTGGGGAACACCCTTAGCATTCAATCCCCAAGACCACGGACATCTAGAGTAGTTGCTTGCAGGACCTGTAACTCAGCAACCCTGCATCTCTCCATGGCTCTTTGACAGAGCAGCTCCTCTAGGGAACAACACTGAAGCCCAATAGTACATAACACAGTCTGACACCAAATGGCTGGAACTGTTGGGAAGTCTGGGTTAAGAGACATTCAGACAGTGGCCTTAGACCACGTGCAGAACCCTCTGTAACCTAAGACGTGCCACCAAGTGGGACACTTGAAACATCTGATAGCTGTACTTTCTGCTAGTAAGACAGCAGACTGCACCCAATAAAGCAGATAGGTGATGCTGATGGGGCAGCCTTAGTTTCAGAGAGTTTAGTGTGTGCTAGTAAAGCTTATTCCTCAGTCCCTCTAATCTCTATCAGTAAGGATGTGATCAGTTCTGGTCACATGAATATACTGCTCCCTGTTCACCCCAACAGGTCTCTGTAATAGGCTGGCCTTGATTTAACTCTTGGGATGGAAGTCCACCGTGACTTCATCTTTCCAGCCTGCTGTCCACACAATTGCCCAGAGGGGACCTAGCAAAGTGCACTTCCTCCTAACTGTCCAAAATACCAGGCAAATCCAAGCAGCTCTCCCATATGAAACAAAGCTGAAGAGCTCAGGTCATCTTCAGGCTGCTTGAGAGGAAACACGGAAACCAAGAAAACTCATCTGAGATCAGAGCTTTCCTGAGGTGACTTGTTTCTGTAACCAATTTATTCTTTCTTTAGATATATGACATTCCCCCCACATCGGTTAAGGGGTCTGCATTTCCAGTTCCCGTGGGAGAAGCAAAAGCTTTAGCAGTTTATGACATACCATCTGCCAAAGGGGTGAGTATTACACTGTTTCCACAAGATCCTGTATTTTCATGTCCGACCAAAGACATGTTTAAAAAAGAGTTCCTGTACGATGCTGAAGGGAAAGGAGATGCAGTACTTTAAAGATTTCCTTAGGTTTTTAAACTGTTAAAACTGGTAAAGTGAAGCACTGCATCAAAATTATTAACGTTATGGAGCGTGAATTGATAATTAGACCTACATTATCTTTGTGGCGGCATGCTGCCTTTTTGGATTTTGCCGCTTATGAGAGTTTGCATCAAGATGAATGTTAAAAAGCGAGACATTAAACTCACGCTTGGTCAAACTCAGGATAAGTAGCTGACTCCATGGAAGTCAATAGCAGATCTTCCATCCCAGCATTTTATAGGCCATATGGAAGATGTAAAATATTTTGCTATTCTAGCCAAAGGTTTCATGGTGTCCTTTCTGTGATTCAGATCTATGCTACACCTCCATCTGCGTGCCGAAATGATACAGGCCTGAGGGAAAATCTGCAGGATTTTTCGTCTCCAGCGGGCCACAGTGTAAGACCAGAAGGACTATATGATATTCCTCCTTCCATCACCAAAGCAACTGGGAAAGAACTTAATAAATTTTCTCCTGAGAGCCTTTTATTGCCAGATGGAGTGCCACAGAAACAGAATGTTTATGACATCCCTATGAACCATCAAAACCATTTTCTTGGACAGCAAATTGCACCTCAAAAAGATGTTTATGATACCCCAAGGGGAATTGCATTCCCAGGACAACAAACAGGACTGGGTGAAAGTCTCATCCCAGAAGGAAGAGAAGGTATATATAATGTACCACCACCAATCCTCCAAGACACTAAAGGCTTACAGGATGTGACTGATGGGATAAAAAGGTTGTCTTTCTCCAGCACAGGAAGCACAAGGAGTAACATGTCGACATCTTCAACAACATCAAAAGACTCTTCTTTCTCAGCATCAACTGCACAGGACAAAAGACTAATCCTTGATCCAGACACTGCTATAGAGAGGCTTTATTGCCTCCAGCACATGGTGGAGACAGCTGTCAATAATCTCATGGCCTTCATTACAGCAGACTGGCGGTCTTATGGATATATGGAGAAACACATCAATGAAATTCATACTGCTGTGGATAAGGTAGAGCAGTCGCTGTTGGAGTACCTTCAGTTTGCGAAAGGATCAGCAGCCAACGCTTCCTGCCTATCTGAGTTCAGCCTCCTTAACAAAATGAGGAGGGAGGTGCAAAGGCTGGAGGACTCTCACCAGATCCTTACCCAAACGAGTCACGACTTGAACAGCTACAACTGGTCTTTGAATGTTCTAGCTGTCAACAGACCACAGAACAAGTGTGATGACCTGGATCGGTTTGTTATGGTGGCAAGGACAGTCCCGGATGATGCCAAGCAACTGACCACGACCATCAGCGTCAATGCAGAGGTGCTCTTCAAACAGGCGTTGAGCAGCTCACGTTTCAAAAACATACCAGAGAATATCATGAACACTCCTGACTATGTATATGACAATCCTCATATGCAGCATCATGGAGAAAAAGCACAGAACCACTGCAGTTCCCTTCCTCCGCTCCTGAGTAAAGGTCAGCACCCTCACAATACCACCAGTGAGAGCTCGGAAAAGAGCTGGATGGATGACTATGATTATGTTCACCTGCAGGTGGGTAAACCCAACACCTTTGTCTGCACAAGGCCAAGTAGGAGTTGTTGATGCTTCTGTTTGCAGAAGCTGTTCACAGGAAGGTAGCAATCAGATTGTCACACAAACACATATTCAAGAGTATTTTCACCAGGGCGATTACTTGCTTTCAAATAGGACCGTTTCGTACGTAATAGCAATAGCCTTTTGCTCTGCCACACTATCCTTTCCTTCTCCATACTCCTAGTGGTGTACTACCAGTGAAAAAGCCAATATAAAGAAGCCTGTTATTTGACCTATGAGTTGTTGTTTAGCTCAGGAACAGTTTTGATTTAACACAGAGTCTTCTTATATTATGCAAAACAGGGGAAAGAAGAGTTTGAAAGGCAACAGAAGGAGCTGCTGGAAAAAGAAAATATCATCAAGCAGAGCAGAACAGAGCTAGAGCACCATCAGGTATGTTCACTCAGATGCAATAATCACATTGAAATGCAGTGATCCTTGCACATAAGGAGTACTGGTCAAATAAAGCAGGAGGTGCCCTTCCCTTAGCAGTGTGCAGCTGCTAGCACCGTGGCTGTGAGGTGTGCGTGAGTGCCAGCACATGCAGTTGGAAGGTCCCAGGCGCTAGATGGTGAAGACAGCAGGTATTAGGTCTTGGCTAAACAGTGGCTCCAGGTTAGTTTCTTTCCAAGTGGGATTTGTGCCAGTCAGGCTCCATCAACGCAAAGGACAAGGACACGCACTGTCATGCTCCAAATGGGAAATGGTGAGCATTAAGATTTTAGCACCTTCCTGACCCTGTGCATCTATGTCAGCGATTGCTTATGACAGAGACAGCTTAAGTATTTACTGCAGAGTAGCTATTCTGAAGATCAGCATCTCTGCCCTGTTCATTTCTTTGTTGCCACTTGGTAACTGAGTGGAACAGCCACAGCTCTCAGTGTTTGGAGTGGCATCACTTGTGGCAGGAATGAGCCTTTCCCTTCAAAACAGTTTCCAACCATCTCAATTTAAGAGACTAATTGACTAATTTTTTTTTTTATACAATACACCATTGTGATGGGCCGAGTGCATATGCATAATGAGCAGTCTCTGTCTCCAGGAGTTTACCACAGAGAAGAAACAGACTTCTGCAGTGTCTCACAGTGGATCAGTCACGAAGCCAGCTTGAGAACTTGGCCTTCCTGACATGCAATCCAGTGTTCCTTAATCACTGGACCACACTGAATACACATGCCACCTGCACATCTTCAGTGAACATCAATACTATCAATTAAATACTTCTAATGCTAGAAAAGCAGGTTATGTAAGACTGAGGGCTGTCACTTTGCCCTCATTAATTCTTCAGTATGTTGTTGCCATATTGTATGGCAGAAAATTGTACAAGCAGTGTGGAGGTGAGAGTTAAAGGTTTGTCATCTCAAAATCCCATAGAGATAGCAGCTTTTTAAAGATTGCGTAGGAGTCATTGCCACTTGGATCCATCTCTCTTCGCCTGTGATTTCAGAATATTCCAAATGAGCAACAGCCTGTAAATTCAGGAGGTTGTTGGTTTTTTTTTTAAATGCAAATAAAGTATTTTAGATGTTTTTCTCTTCTGAATTCTGTGTATTTGGATTTATGGTAACCAAAGCACTTGATTACCCCCTCACTCTCCAAAATAAAAGATCTGAGAAAACACATACACTAGTTTTTATTTAGCATAAGGCCAGTGTAAGATACCCAAGGTTATCCTGAGGCATAAGGTGAAATTGTAATACATAACAGCATCTTACGAGACTATTTGTTGAAGAGAGCCTTTTTATTTGCCTTTCAGATTAATCAGTTTCAGCGTCTGGAGCAAGAGATCACAAAGCCAGTAGAGAACGACATCTCAAAATGGAAGCCGCCTCATGCTCTCCAGACTGCAAACAGCACTGCCACCTCCCATGACAGCCAGCTGCTTTTATTCTATTCTGACCAATGTGAGACTCATTTCAACTCCCTCCTAAATGCCATTGACGCCTTTTTCAGTTGCGTCAACGCTTCTCAGCCCCCCCGAATCTTCGTGGCTCACAGCAAATTTGTCATTCTGAGCGCTCACAAACTTGTGTTCATTGGGGACATGCTCACGAGGCAAGTGACGACTCAGGACATACGCAACAAAGTGATGAACTCCAGCAACCAGTTGTGCGAACTGCTGAAGAGTGTTGTTCTGGCTACCAAGATGGCTGCCTTGAACTACCCCAACACAGCAGCCCTTCAGAAGATGGTGGACCGAGTAACAGAGCTGTCTCATTACGCACAGTTGTTCAAACTCTCGCTGGTCCAAATGGCATCCTTATGGAACCCAGCGAAATCCAATCCATGAGCGGCAAAACAGAAGCAAAAAAAACTGGAGCTATTTTTATGTAAATGTTATCTTTTTTTTTTTGTAAGATATTTTTAATGAAATATTTCAAACACATTCTTATGTGTTAGAGAATCTAATGAAATCAGGGATCTGGGAATACATCTGGTTCTGTATTATGTTTCTACTACACATTTAGATATGTATACACTGCATGTATGTATATGTTGCTACATTCCCTAAAACATCAATTAAGCACCTTAAAAATTATGCGTCGGGTAAGCAGTGCGTACGTTTTGTATATACTGCCTGTTTCCTCAGTATATTTGTTAACTGGATGCTGCACTCTTCGTGTTTCATTCCATCTTGATTTTGGCACATGGACTTGGTTGTAAAACCTGCTTGTAGCAATCCATGAAGCAAGTGTAATGGTTCTCATAGAACTCCATTCCCTTCTTAGAAATTACTTTCTATACGTTAATTCCATGAAATTTAACTCTCCTCTTGATGTTCCTTGGTTATGTACAGCATTCAGTCATTCTGAGTAGCATATATGCACAACTGGAACAAGCAACACATCAAGCAAGGCATACAGCATTTGGGAGAAAAGCATTTTTAGGCCATATAAGAAACAGAGCCTTCAAAGGAGGAAGGCAGAATCGGATATATTAAATATCTTGTGGCATTCAAATTTCGCTGTTTCTAATAACTGTACAACACGGGATTTCAAAACGTGGATGGATTCCCAGCAATGTAAATTCAAACACGTTTACCTTGTATGACCTTGCATTGGTAATTAAATTTAACAGTCAGGCTTGAAAGCCTTGTTGTTCATGGACTCAGAATTATCCTGAGAGCATCCCAGATCAACTGGGCTCATCTTTGAGGCTGCAGATGAGCAATGTCTCAAAGTGCCAGTCCCTTCCAGAGGGATTAATGTACAAATTGTAATTCACATAGAAAGAAAATAGCTTAATTTGAAATAACGAATATTTAAACATCTCTATAGCATATATACAATTTAATGAAGAAATAGCACTTACTTTTCTAAGACATATTCTTGGGAATTAATTGCATCTATTGCAATTCTGACTTCCATATTGGGCTTTTTTCCAAATTCTGTTGCATAGGTGCTGGTCCTTCTGCACTACACTGTTGCCAAAAATGACCTCACATTTTAATGGGGCCATTCCATCAGTAAGTACACACAATCTCACCCAGTAATTTTCAATTTAGACCCTTAAAAATTGTTAGCAGAGTGGTAGACTGCTTCAGAAATTCCACATATGCAGGCTGCTCAAAATTACGTATAAACTTACTCGTCTTTGTTACCTTTTGTCAACCCCCTAAAAATAAGGCACAGAACACCAGTTGCCTGTGGTCCTCAGACTAGAACCCATGCTTCAAAGTGGGCAATAGCTCAGGTAAATTCCAGGTGAGTCTGGTGTTTTTAAAGCAGAAACACTACTGTCCTTGCATAATTCAAGGGAGTCCCACATTGAGGTGTTCTTAGTATTTGCATCAGCGAGCAGATCACTGATAAGTGCACATTCATGAGATCAGTAGCAGCTAGAAAACAGGCACTCCTGCCTAACTTCTTGCTTTCCCAGTTTGTATCCAAACACGTGCCTTACTGAAATGGGATTTGTTGTCTTAGATAACAAAACCGTTTCAAGAGTGCATGAAATCTTGTAGCCTTTATGTACTGTCTCAGAGTGAAGCTACCATAGTGTAACTTCCAGAGCCTGCAGAACGTTCCGAGAAAGGCCAGCGGGAGCCAGCACAACCTCAGCGGGCCCAGAATCGGCTCCAGGGGTTTGCTCTGGCACAACATCCAGAAAGGGTCATTATCCTATTGTAGGCTATCCTAACTGATAGCCAGTAGCCAAAAAGCAATCCACGTGAACCTGTTCTGTAATCATGTTGTTTGGGATTCGTTTGGATTTCCTTGTCCATTTTTTTTCACTGTATATTCTTAAAGTGAGAAAATGTTTTAAAGCTTAGTGGTTTTGTTGATAGCTTGTGCTTTCAAAAGGAGAACCTTTATTGCAAGCCGGTATTACAGTTTGTTATTTTGTAGACAGTCATTTTAAAATAATTAAATTACTAGCTTTTTTATATAAAAAAAAGACAATGCTTGGTCTTTTTTTTTTTTTTCTTGTTTTCAGAGTCCTCCAAGTGTATTAAAAGGAAATATTGCTGCTTGCTAATATTCATAGAATTATTAAGGTTGGTTGGAAAGACCTCTAGGATCGTCAAGTCCAACTGTCAACCCAACACCACCATCCCTCGTAAACCATGCCCTGAAGTGCCACGTCTACACGTTTTTGAACCCCTCCAGGGATGGTGACTCCACCACCTCTCTGGGCAGCCTCTTCCAGTGCCTGACCACTCTTTCAGTAAAGAAATTTTTCCCAATATCCAATCTAAACCTCCCCTGGCGCAGCTTGAGGCCATTTCCTCGTGTCCTGTCGCTAGTGACTTGGGAGAAGAGACCAACACCCGCCTCACGACAACCTCCTGTCAGGTAGTTGTAGAGAGCAATAAGGTCTCCCGTCAGCCTCGTCCAGGCTAAACACCCCCAGCTCCCTCAACCTCTCCTCACAAGACCTGCTCTCCAGAACCTTCACCAGCTTCGTTGCCCTTCTCTGGACATGCTCCAGCACCTCAATGTCCTTCTTGTACTGACGGACCCAAAGCTGAACACAGTATTCGAGGTGCAGCCTCACCAGTGCCGAGTACAGGGGGACGATCACTTCCCTGCTCCTGCTGGCCACACTATTCCTGGTACAAGCCTGGATGCTGTTGGCCTTCTTGGCCACCTGGGCACACTGCTGGCTCATGTTCAGCCGGCTGTCGACCAGCACCCCCAGGTCCTTCTCAGCCAGGCAGCTTTCCAGCCACTCTTCCCCAAGCCGGTAGTGTTGCATGGGGTTGTTGTGACCCAAGTGCAAGAGCCAACACTTAGCCTTGTTAAACCTCATACAGTTGACCTTGGCCCATCAATCCAGCCTGTCCAGATCCCTCTGCAGAGCCTTCCTACCCTCAAGCAGATCAACACTCCTGCCCAATTTGGTGTCGTCTGCAAACTTACTGAGGGCGCACTCGATCCCCTCATCCAGATCATTGTAAAGATACCAAACAAGACTGGCCCCAACACTGAGCCCTGCGGAACACCGCTCGTGACTGGCCACCAACTGGATTTGGCTCCATTCACCACAACTCTCTGGGCTCGGCCATCCAGCCAGTTTTTTACCCAGCCAAGAGTACACCTGGCTAAGCCATGAGCTCCCAGCTTCTCTAGGAGGATGCTGTGGGAGACTGTGTCAAAGGCCTTGCTGAAGTCCAGGCAGACAACATCCACAGCCTTTCCCTCATCCACTAGGTGGGTCACCTGGCCATAGAAGGAGATCAGGTTGGTCAGGCAGGACCTGCCTTTCATGAAGCCATCCTGGCTGGGCCTCATCCCCTGGTTGTCCTGCATGTGCCCGGTGAGCTCACTCAAGATGTATTGCTCCATAAACTTCCCCAGTACCGAGGTCAGGCTGACAGGCCTGTAGTTCCCCGGATCCTCCTTCCGGCCCTTCTTGTAGATGGGCGTCACATTGGCAAGCCTCCAGTCGTCTGGGACCTCCCCTGTTAACCAGGACTGCAGATAAATGGTGGAGAGTGGCTTGGCGAGCTCCTCCGCCAGCTCCCTCAGTACTCTCAGGTGGATCCCATCTGGCCCCATAGACTTGTGGGTGTCCAGGTGGCTCAGCAGGTCATAAACTGCTTCCTCCTGGATTATGGGGGGTTTGTTCTGCTCCCCATCCCTGTCTTCAGCTCAGGGGGCTGAATACCCTGGGGATAACTGGTCTGACGGTTAAAGACTGAAGCAAAGAAGGCATTAAGTACCTCAGCCTTTTCCTCATCCTCGGTGGCAATGTTCCCCTCCGCATCCAATAGAGGATGGAGATTCTCTTTGGTTCTCTTTTTGTTGTTAATGTATTAGTAAAATACATTAACATTAATTATCAATAACAATCATATTAATTATATAATTTTAATTGTATTTTAATTATATCAAATGACATAATTATGTTATTAATATAATATTATCAAAGCTATTATAAAATGAGGAGTTTGCATTCCATCTTTTCACTGATCAGTGCTTACAGTGGGAAGTAAGAACTTGAGGGGATAAGAGAAAGGGACAGACAGTTTCTCTGCCTGTCCAGAAGAAGCAGGTAAAGCATTTATCCAACTCAGCTACACAAGGCTTCAAGTGCAAAACACAACCATCAGGGTCTACAGTACACCAGGCCACGCTCCTGTGTCCCATTCCCGGTGTCCATCCCTGCTGCATGAGCTGCATCCCAAACCCCCTCATCATAGCACTGGTCCCTGTGGTGAGCGGGGCAGTTCCTCTCAACACTATAGCATGATAAGGTGGAGTGGCAGGACACAGATGTGACTGTCTGCCCATTCCAGCCTGCTCCCCCTTCTCCAGCATTTACTGGTGAAGCCACGATCCACGCAGGAACGGGAAGAGCAACTTTGCTCAGTGTAGCCATCCTTCCCCCCCCCAACCCAACAGTAAGAGCATCCCTCTTCCACCACGTGCCAAGTTGAGCATTATCTGGGCGTGAGTTCCATCTGAAACAACCACGTGGCTTTAAGGATCATGCAGTCTTTCCCAAAAGTTACTTTCCCATTTCACTGTTGCTGAGGCACCGCTCTACCTCCTGTCAAACACCCTGGGCGTGCAAGGA
This sequence comes from Morus bassanus, assembly GCA_031468815.1. NCBI lineage: Eukaryota > Metazoa > Chordata > Aves > Suliformes > Sulidae > Morus > Morus bassanus. The sequence goes on from CM062567.1 coordinate 71,949,077, forward strand.
GGAGAGAAAAAGCCTGGGACTGGCTCTGTGCTTACGCCAGTTCTCAGCTGCCAACGAAAGACATTCCTGCTGGGGAGCGTAGGTGCAATAAAAGCCTTAAGAGCAAAGTGCCTGGTCTGGCTCGTTGTGTCCTCGCAAGGGGACAGCCGGTGATGCGGGGCTGCTTCCCGAAAGTGCTCCATTTTGTTCCTCTGCTAAATTTAAAAAGGTCAACTAACAACAAAGGAGGGACTAGACAACCAAAATGGTTCAGAATAGAAACTAGAGCCTCTTTGCTCTCCTCCCTGAGCCACAGTGTCCCCACACAGTTGCCAAGAAACTGCTGCTGCTTGGCAACCAAGTTGATGGCCAGTGTGAAATGCCTGTCTGATGTCCATTGTGGAAAAAAAAGTCTGCCGCTCACTAGTGGCAAATGCAGAACGCACTTGGCTCCTTACTCCAAACATTAAGTAAATACTAATTCATATTCATTTAAAAAATACTTCCTTTCTCTTCCAGGATGAAGAGCGAGGGAGAAAGAGGAGAGACAAAAGCCACCCTTGAAATGGGCAGGTTTTAGAGAAATCATCAGTTCATACTGATATGTGACACAGGACGTAGTTCATTGCGTCCCATACTGCACAACCCCCTGCTGCTACCTCTACCATTTCTTGCAAGCCAGGGCTGTGCAGCTTCTACATTTTCACTAGCTGTGCATTGCTGCAACCTTGGCAAACCCACCATCTGCTGTTCCAGCAAAGGCAAAATGGGTGAAGGAAACCAAGTTCCCACACCATCACCTGATGCTAGATTACACCCCAGCATCTTCACATTCCCCGTAACCTCTAGACCCTAGAGCTTTTGGCACTCTCCGACATGTACATCTGGGCTACATTTCAGAAGTGTCCCTCCCACATCTACTGCCAGCAGTCTTCAGAGCATTGCTACGCCAGTAACACCTTCCCTCTGCCCATGAGCCAAGCATCTGTAGCTGTTCTGCTCCAAATCCAGCTTTTCCCTGTTGAACCCCACTTCCAGGCTGCCTGTTCCGTCTTAATATGCCTTGGTCTCAGTCGAAAGGCTTTAGAAACTCATAGGATTTGCTCCGAAGGTAGTTCTTAACCCTCCCTTGCCCCTTTCTCCACTCAGTGTTCACAGCATTAGACCACGTTTAGACAGGAACATTCCTAGGGCAAAGACGGGGTCTTGCCAGTCTCGGAGGACAACACAGAACATTCCTCCCAACCCTGAAACATGCCTATTCATTTCATCGTACCATTAAGATGGCAGTTTCAAAAGCAACATATACACATCACTCTTAAATCAGTGGAGCCCTTTTTCTGCTAGAAGATTTTTCCATCTCAGAGATGGATTGTCCAGATAATGCAGATTTTTTTTTTTTTAATAATTTCTTTTTGCTAATTGCACCCGAATTCCACCCAAGACAGCAGCTTTCTCTGTCCGAGGAGCCCTGGAAATAGCTGTGTGGCTTTTCAACATCAGAGTTAATCTACAGTTATATCTAGCGCTGCGAAGTCCTCCCAGAAGTTCTTCCAACTCAAAGAGGTCATTGAATCCGGGCTTGAAAGTACCTGGATACAGTGAATGGCAGCAGGAGCAACATCTAATCCAGCCTCATCATAAACCTGCTGACTTCAAAGAGAACAGGAGTGACATGACACTTAACCTCCTGGGAGCTAGCAAGAGGGCTAGCACAGACTCTTAGTAATTCGTACCACCTCAGTTTCCCTCCAATGAACTGCCCAGAGGCAATTTTACTTTGATTAAATTAGAGCTAAATCTGGAGTGCAGTTCACATCATTAGCTAGGCCTGATCATGCTGGACATGCTGCTGGACATTGGAATCACCTAGGAAACGCAAGTACATCGTTCTCCATTGAAAAAGCCAAATATTTGCCTTTGGTGCCTGTGGGTTATGCAGGGCATGAAACAGTCAGCAGCTTGACCTCGGAGGAAACATCTTCCCAGGGCACTGCTTTGTGCCTCTGGGGAGCTGCTGGATTCAGAGTGGGGTGCTCTTCTTCCCAGCACCTTCCAGGTCAGTGGCTAGGACCACTTAGGGATGGCCTCCCAGAGCAAAGGGCCAACAAGGACAGCTTCAAGTCGAAACATCAGGGCACGACTGGGCATGTATGCTGCTAGCTGTTGCCGAGCCCTCCTCTTCAGCCTTGCAGGGCAGCAGAAAATCAGGAGTTGGCAGTTCCATGGCAAGAAGCAAGGAGACAAAAGCTTCTTGTGCCTCCCGATAAACCCATGTCTCTCCAGCATCATGTTCTTGGCTTGCAGTTACCATGGATTTCTGAGCAGGAGAAGCTGAAATGCTCTGAGAAAGAGGCCATGCTGAGCAGAACATAACTTTCCCACCTCTCCTGGGGTTTAATTTGCAATAGTAGCCTCCTCACAGGGGTTTGTGCTTCAATTCTGTCTTTTCAGCAGACAGCATCGGGCTAGGCTCAACCCAGAATGGATCTGCAGTTTGCTTTCTTCTTTCTGCACCTCTCTGGGTTTAACCTCTGGCCCTGCACCCCCACAAGCAAAGTCCATCAAGTCATTGTTCCTCATAGGAGCCCGCCTTGTTGCTGTTGACCTCTCCATCTCCACGAGTGCTCCGAGTCCCTGCTGAGGGTAAAGCCCAGCGCCTGGGAAACCGGCACCCAGGGAGCACTGCTGCAGCTGCAATGGACTCAGCATACGTAGTGCCCCCCGGCAGGGGTTTCTTTTTCTCTACTGAACACCAAGAGACAGGATATCTTTTTCTGTACAAGCAGCAACTCAATACATCAGGCTGACCACAGCAAAAACAGAACGGAGTATCGGGTTTACAGGAGATATATAAAGCTCATCTCATCTGCAACGCACTGCCTCAGCTTTGCTGCGCAAGCAGCAGCAGCCACCTCCGCACGCAGCGGGCTCCCAGAAGGTTACACATACCGTAAGCACAAACAAAAAAAAAAAAAAAATCACGATTCCCTAGTTCCATGCACACTAACACCCACAGGGTAACAGCTTCTGTCGGCCAAGTGAGGGATGTAAAAATTTTGCTCTGGGTGGGGGGGTTGTCCCCTGAGATCAGGGGGATTTTTTTTCTCCTTTCCTGTAATTTCTCTTCATTACAGGAAAAATTATCAGAGCTCTTTCCTTGATGCAAAGCTGCAGGAAACCAAATCCAGGAGGCCCTTCGTAGCTTCCTACTTAGTTAGCTTTATCTTGCTCAACACTGCAGCCAGGGCTACCCAAACCATTGCCAACCAGGAAGGCGCAATAACAATGTCCCAGAAGCATCTGCTATTTATATGAAAGCAGACTTAAGTGTGGTTAAATGAAGGTTACAGTGAAGGACAAGCAGAAAAATCTGAAAGCAGAGAGCTGAGGGGAAGGAAGGAAAAAAAAAAAAAAAAAGCCTGTTCTGGCTTTAGATTGTCTTGCAGAAAGGAATCCAGGTATATCTTAAAGCTTTTTGGACAGGTAGAAGGCTCCAGTTCATTTCTCTGTGCAGTGATTCAAATCTGCCTTTATTCCCTGCTGAGCTCAAAGAGAAAAAGCCACAAGGGTGAGTGGCCATGAACAGGAAAAAGAAAAAATGGACTTCTACTGTTTTTTCACCTTGTACTTTGTTTTTTTATGAAGGATGGTAGAAGCAGCCCGCCCAAAAGCCTTTTATCTCAGGAGGTGATTTGAGCTGGAAACAGGTACCTGTAATTAAATTGCATTCCAGAAGGGGAGAAGTTAACTTGGCTTTTCTTCATAGTGCATTTCAAAGAGAAATTAATTTTTGATAAATGAGAATGAGCACGTGCATTCTGCAGTGCGTGACCTGCAGCTATTTTCAGGCCTCGCTGCTCAAGACACGGCTTTTGGTTGTCCACTTGCAGATTTACTTAGGGAATAAGCACATCCCTGCTGGCAACGAGTATCACTTCCATAGAAATTGCTACGATGACCAAAAGGACGTTCCTAGAGCAGGGCTGCACTGCACAGGACACCTCATTCACCCATGTACATATGCAGAAGTAGGTGGATGTGGAATCCACCATATATCCATCCCGCAGCAGGCGGAGCTGCCTCTGCACACTGAAAAGTTAAGGTGGAAATCCACATGTCCCACTGACACCGGCAGTACACAGAACCACCAGCTCCATCCAAGGAGTAAAGCTGCTGAAGACACAGAGATACACAAACGAGGAAGCCTCTTTCTTGCTCCCTCCTTTCTTCTCTGTGGGGATGGTGATGCTCAGAAGTGCCCCGATTTGGATTAGCACTTCTCTGGTCCCAGTGTGAGACACCCTGGATGCAATTCATCTCGCCTACCTGAAGGCATTTGCATGTGAGATATCATCAGGGTCCCCTTTAAACTGAATAGGGAGAAACAGGCTCAGTAAAGACCAAGCCACATGATTAAATCTACTTTAGGATGAGACAAACCCTCCCCAGGCCCCAATGATTAGGTCTCCGTAGGTCTTCAAGGAGAAGTGACACAAGTAGCTGCAAATGACTGTATCATGGCTCCTGAACTTTGAACGTGATGAATCCTACCCACAGACCCTACCTCTGCCTCCTGAAGCAGCCACATACACAGGTCAAGTCACAAACTGAACACTAAAATGCCTTAGAAACTTGTAGATGCCTCCTGGCTCATCAAGCCTGAAGCTGGTATCGGTACCATCAAAGCGTTGGTCCTGCGGGTTCAGCAAGTCAGAGCAGTGCTGGAGCCTGGGCCTGCAAATGTCACAACCCACATCGGAGCTGAATCCCCCCAGTCCTGCCACCTCCCCCTGCGCTCAGGCAGCCTCCAGGCTTTGGCATCAGACCTGACCCGAAAGTCCTACCAACTAAAACGTGCTCTGTGCTAGACGTGGCAAAAGCCAGACACGCAGGTAGCTCACACCTCTGTGCCTCCACTCTCCCAACAGTTTTCTTGCCAGCTCTGGGCTTGCAACAGCACAGAGTCCAGCTAGTTACGGAGGGCTTGCTTAGGAGCTCACAGCTCCCAGCCTACAGGCACTGCTCAGTTAGTTTGCTTTTTCTCATACCGGGGCAGGGAGACACAGGGGACTGGACAGGAAAAATCAGGCTGATGTTCTTAGTGTCACAGAGACGGTTGTTTAGGTGATGTTTAATTCCCCTTCAATAAGCAATCCTGCATACATCCCTGCCTTGCTGAAAAAGCATAATGCATAGCTTCAGCCACTCATTTCCAGGGAGAACGTGTGCCAGTTGCAGAGCTCAGTTGCTGTGCATCTGGAGTGGGTGTCCTTTGGCACGGGAAGGGCCGAATTGCCAAGGAAGGCTAAAGGAGCTTCATGCAATTGAACAGCATTTAAATTTTGAAGTGTGGGTTTCAAAATTATTTTCTGACAAAGTGAGCTTGCTTTCTTTTACTAGTTAGAAACATTTTGTGAAAGACCTTTTTCATTTACTCTGAGTACTTCTCCACTACCAGCACATACGCTCCATCCCATTTTTGACTTTCTTCTTCTCATATGGGGACGAGGATGACACAGCTGCAAACAATATGTACCTGACACAGTAAGTGCGTACATCCAGCTGAATGAGTTTTCACTTCTGCAGTGTTTGCACATTTTTGGTTTTCTCTTCACAATATTTAGGAAGAACCTCTCAAAGAGCTTATTCTTAATGCTTTAATCTAATGACACAAGCAAAGCCTTACATCAGGAAGGAATTTGCAATGAACTGCAGGGGTAGCTGGCACCACAGGAATAAACAGCCAGGTATTTGGCCACTGTGCTCAGTAGCAGGTAACCAGACAGGGAAGTGTCAAGATAATCACAAGCTGCTCCTGTACCACAAACCAACACTACTACTGGGGGAGGAAACAAAAGCACCCACTTGGAGACCAGCATGAGATACCAGACCATCACCATGCATCCCAGGCTCCTGCAGTTTACTGGTTTTCCAGCAGATGAATCTGCCTCAGGCTGTGCTAGCACAGAGGGGAATCCCACAGTTCACATGGACTGGTTACATCTCATCAGCTACTTGTCAGAGGGTCCCTGCTACAGGTAGCTTTGTCTGCTCAGGGTCCCACACCAGGGCAGTAGCACAGGGCCCTGTGGCATCTCTTCCACAGCAAACCAAGATCTTTGGAGCAACCCACCCAACCCATTTTACATAGAATAACTTCAGTAGAAAATGCCAACCTCTGCTTCCAGGCAAGGCAACAGAGAATAAAATCTCCATGTGCTGTGAACATTGCTCCATTTCTCATCTTGTAGAAGAACAGTCAAGTAGAAAAGTGAAATAAGGGTTTTGTACCTGAAAATATCCATAGCTTCCCAAGAGAGCACTTCAGCAGGCTCTCCATCCCCTTCCTCAGCAATGCTGCTTTTCCACAGACACAAAGATGAAGGCACAAGCCTTATGCACAGAAAAGCCACAGCTGTGGCCCCATCACCAGCTGAGATGCATCTGTTTTTCAAGTTCGTTCCATGCGCACAGCAGCAAGTCCTCCAGGCCTGATTTGTCTCTAGCACTTGCACTTTAGGTAAAGAACACAAACTTTAAAAAAAAAAGGCTTTATAAATCCTTCTTTTTGTACAAATAGGAACTAATAAGCTTTCCAACAGCTTCCTTGCACAGAGGGTAGGACAGTCTGACACCTGCTGAGTGCAGCACAAAGCCCAAAAGCAGAGCCCAGCATCCCAGACCGCGGGCACAGGTAGGTAGGGAATGCTGGTCTCTTGCTTGTCATTTGTAGCAGTAAATGCAACAGCTATTTGTAAAACAAAGGAATTTTTTTTTCATTCTGGACTTTGAAGACTTTTTTAGTTGGGGGGATGTGTGCATGCAATATTCCATTGGTTTTGTTCTCTGAGCATTTCTAGCTATCAGCCTGCCAACATTTAAGAAGGTAAGAACTGTCCTCTTGGATCAGGCTGTGGCGCACATAGCCCCATATTCTATTTCTAACAGGGGCAGATGGGTATGTTCAGGGTAAACTCACAAACCTGATGCTCCCTAGTGCTCGCAATCATTGGACCGGGGTGTTAGGAAATACAGCCCTGCCTATACCTCTCATTATCCTATGAACTTGGGATTTGCCCGTGAAAGCCTCTGTTAGCCTGTATCTGTGGGTTCACAAACATATCTTTGCAACATCCTGTGGCAGCAGTTGCAGGCTTTCATTACTTGCCAAATGAAGTACATTTGTTTATCTATATGTGGGACTTCTCAAGAAACCTGTTGCTGCAGCCACCACTGAAGTACTTGGCATTCCTAGAAAAAACATTGCTCCTGTCACGTACCTGCACCTTGAAACAGTGTCCTCAGACTGTTGTGTCCTCTTCCCAGAGCAGGAAGCACACACCAAACCCCGCCAGCCCCACGCTCTCCTCCTCTCAGCACACTTTCTTCCTTTCCCTAGGACAGTCTCATCCTGCTGTCCCTCACAACTGCTTTTGAAGCATCCTCCAGTCCTGGTTAAAGTGTGGATGGTGGGCACATCTCACTTAACATAAACTGAGAGGAAGGATATTGGAGAGGGAAGAAAAACTGGTGTGACTGTTGTATTCCCTGATGTGATGGATGGATCCTGGCTAGTCAACCTCTGGTAGAATCCAGACAATAAAAAACCAGAAGCCCTGTCTGGTTTAGAACGTAAATAACACACACACAGGAGGCTGCCTTCAGCCATTCCTCCTGCTGGCCATAGGGCCGAGGCTTCTTCCTCCTGCCTGAGCCCCCGCAGGGCAGGCAGGCGGCCACAGCTGCAGTAGTCCAGCGCATGGGCAAGCAAGTCCTTTCCAGCAGTGGTCCCATGCCCCCAGCAGTGCTCCTGCTCCCCGTGGAGCCACCTGTCACCAGGCAGAGCTGCAGTGTAAGAGCCAGTGTCAGCCCCAGTCCTGCTAGGTGATTACAGCCAGCCAGTTTTTAATCCCAACGCATTTATTCTAAGTCGTGCATTAGACAGTCTCGCCAAGCACGAAGAATCGTCAACACAAGAGCAGCAGCCCTCCAGACCCAAAGAGCAGACGGACTCTTCAGGCACACACCTGCACAACTGGGATAAGCCTTCTTTTCCTGGCAAGCTACACAGACTGAAAAAAAGAATTACATTTAAAAAAAAAAAAAATATGCCAGCAGCTCTCTACGTGTAAATGTTAAATCTGCTAATAGGGACTTGCTGTTACTCCTAGGTAATAAATGAGGGGCTCGGTAAAGGGAAAACAGGTTTCTCCAAAGCCTTGTGCAACAAAGCACTCCCTCCTTCTCCTTTAGCCTGAATACAGAGATTTATCAGGAGGATAACAACAGGGCTCCAGATGTATCTCTGTCTCATTGCTTTTCTCAAGGATTTGTCTTTACTGCAAAGAAAATGTGACACAGGCTCTCTGTCCCCCAGTCTAATATTAATATTAGATTATTAACATTGTATTTTTAACATCAATATTAGACTACTATTGGTCTAATATTAATATTAGACTTGGGGAAAAGATTTTAAAGTGAGCTGATCGTGAGCCTTTGTTTTACCTGCTCGGTAACCAGCAAGATTTAGACCAGCTCCGGTGGGGTGACATTTCACTTCACATCTCTGCAGCAAAACTATGAGAGGTGTGAATTGGTTTTGAAAAGATCTGGACGCAGGCAGCTTGCCCTTGTGATTAGACCAGGGGAAAAAACCCACAAAACCAACCCATTTTTTAAGCTGCTGTCTCACAATGTTACAGTATATTTGTAACCCTAAGGCCTGAAGAAGTGCTGCTGTGGTGTGTTTTGGTGGGTTTTTTTCTTAAGCACAGTGAGAGGTAAGAAAAGCAGATCCCTCTTGGCGCTTTTGAGACCCCCCTTCTTAGGGCAGATCGTTTTTGAGGGCGCTTTCCTTTACAAAGAAAAGTCCAGTGATCCTCCTATGCCGCAGAGCAAGCTGCCAGCCCCCCTAGTCATGCAACTCCACGCATCCCACAGCTTTTTTCAGCATGAAGCATACGGCCGAACAAGAACCAGGCTCGGCCCCTGCAAGGAGCTGCCCTTGTACTTCCCAACCCCGCTAAACCCCAACGGAATTACAGAAAACAGCGACAGCAAACCCAAAGGAGCTCAACAGCGTTGGCCCTGATGGACCCTCAATGTTTCTCCTGCGAGGTGGACCTCTACCGGCAAATCTTGAAGGCCCGTGCCATCTAGTGGTGAAAAACCAGCCCCAGTGCTCCCTTTCTACCCATCTTTGATACTAAAAGCCTCTGGGGTTTCAGACTAGATCTGCACTGCAAGCAATTCACCAGTTTAAGCAGCCAGTCCAGGGATAAGCACTTTCCCTTATCCATGCCATCACTCCAGGATTCAGGAGAAATGTGAGGACATCCTGGAAATCAGGACAAGGAAAAGCAAAATCAAGCCTGCCCTCAGTATCGAAGTCATTCGGAAAGTGTAAAAACTAAGACTGCAGTAAGTATCCTCGGTAACACTTAAACCCTGCAACCGTTAAAGAAACTTCTTAATTTTGGAAAATAAAGAGGCTAACACAGAAAGTCAATAGAAGACCTGCAAATCAGAGCCACGGAGTGAAATTCCCAGCTCCCTGCCTTCTGCCTTGGCATGCCCCCACCACTGCTCTGGGGGAAGGATAAGCATTTTCCGCTACGGAAGTACCTGTGCTGGTTGTTTGTGAACGTGCCCCCACCCCGCCCTGGCACCAGAGGTCGATCAGACCAGTTCTGTTCCTGGAGAGACAAAGGTCAAGTCGTGCCAGCATCAGAAGTCACAGCAGATGTGTTGCCGTCTAGCCACAAAACCAAGCAGGCTTCAGGGGGTTTATCGGTGTCGGAGAACACAGTCGATGCTGCGTACCTGGTGTGCCTGACCTACCCGGGTCGTCTCTTAGGGCTGCCTGTTTGTGCCTTACAGACACCAGGGCCCTGCACCAAGCTCAGCCCTCTCAACTGCTCAGATCCCCAGGCAGCATCTCCTGTTTCGCCTAGGACGTCCTCAACACAGGGTCTTACAGGACTCAAGGGTAACAACTCTTTACATTCTTAAAAGCCGAAACCACTCACATCAGAAACAACTGGTGTGCAAGAGATTTATTTTGACATGTTCTACCGCAGCAAGGATGTTGCCTGTTTAAAAACAGAGAGAAGGATAACACCTGATCAGCTGGCATTGAAGGGATGATACAAGACACAGGAACTGGAATAGCTCAAAACAAGCAAGCTCTCAGAATGACAGAAGGCTCCTGATCAGGTCCTTAAACGAAGAGCCGGGCACTGTGCTAGGAAGTTCAAGACTGACTGTAATAAAAACGTAGCTCCAGTGGTCCAACCTAGCACAGATTAGTAGCAAAACTTCTTCAAGCCAAAGCTAGCATTACTTGTGAGCAAATGCATTTATTGATAGGAGGCTTTCAACTCCCCAAGAGACGTCCAAATCCTCTAGCACAGAGAGGAGGAAATTGATATTGCATTCAGCAAGCTATCCCCCGCTGCAGCAGTTCCGAGGAGGGCATAAGGTACACGTACCTTCCGGTTCCGAAACTCTGCAGTCATGGGTTGCACAGCACAGCTGCCTGCATAGAAAGCTAGAGGTTTTAATGGGGGTAGAAATTAGCCACCTGAATTGCACAGGGCACAGACCTAGGCATGAGGGATTCATGGATAAGTACCTCTCAGGCCACAGCTCACCGATACAGGACGTACGCCGTCTTATCCTTCCTAGTTCAAGTACACCGCCCGCATTCAGGAGGAGTCCCTGCGGCGGCACACACCAAGCACGCTCGCAGAGGGAGGTACGTCACAAACGGAATGCGTGCAATACTTCGACAATGACCCCAAAGTGACCACATGATGCCCTCTCCCATCTCCCCCTAGATATCAAGGGTCTCTCTGCTACCAAAGTTAAAGGAGCATTTGTGTTACCCGTTTGCCCTAGTGGAAGCTGAAAAGCTCTGTGAATAGAAATACAGGAAAATAAAGCATAAGATGTATTTCATCTCAGTGCTCCCATTTGTGAAAAACCACAACATTTGCCTTCTGAACAGTCTGAGCTCTACTGGTGAGAGGGCTCCTGCCCCAGCCTTCCACAGCCATACCTCCTCTAAAGGTGACTTCACATCCCAAGAGCTCTCAAACGTCAGTGCTGGTTAGTCCTGCTGTTCGCTCCACAGTGCTGCTCTGCCCACCTGCAGGTCCAGCTTGCCCTTCCTGTGGCCTGAAGCAGAGTCCAACATTGCTACACATCACCACAAGCCCTAGACCAGATATGAACCCATCTCCTCCTTTCCAGGCAGGCAATGTGAAAAAGCCTCCGTTCTATCCCGCTTTCGGAGACAATGCTTTATTGATTATGAACACCCACAGGGATAACGGAGACGCTCAAAACGTAAGAGCTTCTGATCTACATGAAGAGCACAGCTAATATACATGCCTTTCAGGTTTCATATAAAACCCAGCATATTTACACTGCCAACTCCCAGTCTAATCCCACGTAAAAAAAGTCTTCATGTAAGTATTACCCAAAGCAAGGTGAAACACCGCTTGTGTTTTACAAAGATTGTCTGTTTTCATTGTCTTAGCATCAAGGCTACAGGAGCACCCCGAGGACAGCACACAAGCGCCCATGGGGAGAGAGCAGCAGCAGTCACGACAGTCTTTGGTGGCACTTGGGGCAGGGCAGAGTTGTACAACGGCACCTTTATTCATTCCACTGGACCAGATCATGAAGCATTTCCTTGGGATCAGTACCAAAGGAGAAAAGCAAGCATGTGTTTTACATGCATCTGACACCAGCAGCCTATCACCCATCGTTCCCACTTATATTAAACCCCCCCCAAATACACCCCCTCCCCCCCCGATGAACTTCCTGAAGTCAAAAGACCCAAGTGTTCAAGTTACATAATGCCATGGCAGTTTACTGCACTCCGTTTTTACAAGTGAGAAGAGTAGGACAATAGCAAAACAGCTCAATCTCTCAAGATTAAAGCGATTTTTTTTTCCAAAATCTTCTTTTAATCTCTTATTTTTCAATAAAAGAACCCCAGATTCAATTTATGCATTTTACTTAACAGAAGCAATCAGGGATGAAGCACATTCTCATTTCCTTCTCTTCATTTCCAAACTAGAACTTCCTACTTTACCACCACACTTACTTTTAGACAAACCACAAAGTCTACAGCCAATCTTAAAAGTATCAAGAAAGGAGGGAGGAGGTGGTTTGATTTTTGTTGGGTTTGTTTTGTTGGTTTTCGGGGGGGTTTTTGTGGTTTTTTTTTTTTTTTAATTGCTAAAATGCAATTACAACTCTCAAGGATAAGGCAGAAAAACCACCTTTAATAACTACGGCTCTACAAGATACACACTAACCTGGGTCTTTAAGATGAAGTCATCCGTAGGTATTACGGCAGCTAGAATGTGACCTTTGACAAGTCTTCCTTTGTAGTGCTGCACACTCAAACAAGAAGTCTTATTCTTCAGGCAAAATCCCATTTAAAAAAAAGCTAGAAAACCACTCGGATCAAATATTCATATCAAGTCTGGTTACTTTATTTTTCATCTGTGCAGTCAGTTAGAAGAACTGTTAACGATGAAAACAGACGACCACAGAAGCTTTAGGTACAGTATCGTTAACACTGAAGAAGCCAATGACCGCACTGAACACATTCTTTACGCCGGTCATTCCCAAACAAAACAGAAGTACACACACAGGTCTAGTTCAGTGTAAAACCTGATATTAAGCAGCAAGTTGCTCACAGACTGCAGCACAGTATACGGCATTTACTGCAAACAGCTACAGCAGCAGTGCTTAGTGGATAAACTGCATAGAATTAGCCTCATGGGCAAACATTAAATCACCACGATAATAACCTTAGTGGCTCCCCAACAGGTCTGAATTACACAATTCAGCATGAACAAAATGGTTTACACTCCTCACATTTTAGCAACAGCTTTTGTATTTTTTTTTTCCACTGGTCTACACTGTGTTCATTCCAGCCTTCATTGCAGTAACTGTCTTCAATTAACCGTCACATACAACATCGGTAATTACTGCTTATCCCGAGTTACAGAGTCCCTGCAAAGTGATATGACTGTGTTTAAAATAAGAACCCAAAGAACCTAAAATACATTCAAGAGAATGGCTGCAACAAAAAGGCAATAAACAGTTTTAAAAATAGTTCCTACTAAACAAAACAAGCCAACTGTGTAACCTGTTGCCTTCGTAAGGTTTCAGACTTGAACGGGTCAATTTAAAGTTAAGTGCTTACCCACCGGTAACATTTCAGAACCACACTGGTGAAATATTCAAAGACATGAGTGTATTGGACTGCCAGCAATCACAACCCAGGTCTTATCACAAGTACACTTTCACACATATAGCTTCGCTTTTACAGGTTTGCATGAAGTGCCCTGTACAAAGATTTTACTACAGACTCCTTCAGGAAAAATTATGCATTGACAGAAGACACCAGCATTCCAAAATTCTTCCAAACCACAGAATATAAACCTTTGGCCTGCTACTAATAAGATCATTAAAGTTATACACTAGGCAGACAGCATTATTGGCAGCTATGTCACAGCAACATTAAAAAAATAGCATCAGCTGTTTAAAAAAAAAAGAGCCTGAAAATAACTTTGGGGAGTGAAATGTACACCTACATACAGCAAGGAAGGGAGAAGGAGGTTGTTTGGCTAGAGCAGATGAGCTACACAAGAGGTTCCACGTCCATCTTATTGCATATTTGATCAGTGTCAGCGTTCAAACCCGTATGGATTTTTCCTTCATTAATGTGCTCCAGAGTCTCGATTCTTGCACCTTTAGAGCTATACTGACTAGCTACGTATATTGCTGTAACTTCACGTTTCTTCACAGCTACTAGAAGCAGAGACTGAGTGAACTGTTACTTATCTCAGCCGGGGATACCGTAAGCCTCAGCCTTGTGCCATCTTCTGTGCACTCAGTATACGCAAAAGTGAAATGCAGTGGAGTGTCAATATCCTATGTCAGTACAATAAAAAAAAAAATCTTTATTTGTAAGCCTATATTGCAAAGCTCAAGACAAAGATACTAAAGATGTTTCTTAAGGAAAATGTACCAGTACTTGGTTAGCTCTGCTAAACTGAAAGTCTCATCATGTGAAAAGATACACAGACATAAGAATAGTGTGACATTAAGTTGTGCAAGGCAAATGACAAAGCAGCAAGGAACAGAATCTGATTGCTTTTGCTCGGTTTGAATAAATGGGAATTTTACTAATTTAAAAAAAACCACATTAGGCGATCCCTTGCCAGAAATCAGGACAGAGGAAGGAGACTATCAGTATTTCTACAGGTGTTTAAAGGATATGTGCACAGCACTGCCTAATCATGCTTGAAAATGTAACCCTGTAATACAAAGCATGCTTATACATACATGCTAGTAAACAAAACAAAGACTTTTAAACTCCAAAGGAAGGTCGGAGCTGATCTTATGTATGTTAATACTGAAATATCCAAATCATTTTATGAAGTGAATGCTCTCATTAACTTTTGAACAGCATTCACAGATGACAAATTAAAACATAAAGGCACTAAAAGAGTGCTGTTTTCCCAGATGTAGGCCTGCTTGATGAAAAAGCTAAATGTTGTTGCTTTTAGCCACACGAATGAACCAAACCACAAGTTTGGAAGTCATAGGTTTAAACTTCTTAACAGCTCAAAGAACAAGACCAATTTTGTGGTCCTGTTTAACAGTTTTTATACAGGGAACAACGATCCAAACACCACCACATATCCAAGCTTTGAGAGAAAACTGAAGCTGTTCATGATAAGATATGTTGGTAGCTCTCTCTCATACACACATCAGAGGTGGTACATGCATGTTCCTCCTCTTCCCAAAGGTCTCATGCATCAGTCTTCAGAGTTGCTAGATAAACAGAAGCAGAGCTCTTCATTCTGAAGTGCAATGTCAAAACAGCTGTATAAGTTATTCTCAAAGAAAACAGGATCAATTGCTTGTTACCAGTAAAAAAAAAAATCAGTAAGTCCTCCACCAAACATGAGGTACCAAATTAATTGCTATAACACTATCAAAGTGTTACAGTGACGTCTACCAAATTGGTCAGAATGCCTGAACTGGTTCCAGGAAAAAAGTTACGTCAGGTACCATATACCTGATGTAAAGGTGTACAGAAAGTGAACTAGAGAAGTGCTTAGCATCCAAAACCCAAAGATGAGACTTCAGAATACTGAACAGTGAGTACATAACCTAGGCACCCTCCCCTCTCCAACACAAGTTGGACTTGGAGTAAAAGGTTCAGAAGAAACATACAGAAACCTAGCAGGACTGTTTAACCTGTAACCCTTCTTACGTCAAAACCGAGAAAACAGGTCTTAGCACCCAATTCCTTTTTTTGCCCTTTTTTTTTTAAAAAAGAAGATTAATAAAAACCTCCAAATCATGTGCATCTAATATTGATTTTTCATATTTCACTTATACTTTTTATATATACAAGAATGTAACTAAAATCTCACTTTAGAATACTTTCTAAAGCAGGATATTCTTTCAACCATTTTTCAAGTTCACATGCATTCTCAAGGTTGAAGAAAAAATATATATTCATATATACCTAAGGAAATAAAACCCAATTTCACTACATATAGTTACAGTGCTGTAAAGAAAAAATAATTTAGAAACCATTTCAAGTCTGAAATGTTTACTATGTTCAGACTAATGCAAAGGCTAAGCCTATGGTCCAGGACCTGGTTTTAATCTGTGTACAGAGATAGGAGCTACAGCAGCCCAGCATTTTTCTGATGGGGATTTCTCTCCACCTCTCCTTTCTTCCAGTATTCTATGACTTGCTGCTGAAGCCTTCCCTGAACCCCTACCGAAGTAGCATACATTGGTAGTTCAGAAGTAAAGGTCCACAGGTGTTAATATTACCTCTTAAAGTCAGTTTTTCAGTAAGATCAAACCACTGAACGACACAGTGCAGAGGTGCTTAACCATTCATAGTTAGTCAGAAGTTCAATGGAGTACTTTAAGTTGTGTCTTCTGTAGGTGCCCTTCGCTGTCGAGCGGATTTCTGCCTGCCTCTCTGAGGTGAGGGTGGAGTCTCCTGTTCAGCTTCAGTCTCTGAAGGCTCGTTGTCTCCCTGTTGGGACCCTGTATCACCTATCAATTCCCTCAGGAATTTGAATTTAGACAAAAACAATTGCCAGACCACGTACCAGCCTGCAGGAGAAAGAAAAAAGGTACTGCTTAGTTACTTCATACAAATTGATACTCAGCTCTCAGGCAAAGTACACCAGAAAAGTGAGAAAAATTTTCATCGTCTCCCATCCTCCAGTTGCCAACTCTCAACCCCAACACCCCTCCGCAACACACCCACTCCTTTCTACAGTCCTGTAATACCAATTCAACTTGATAAAGTTTGTCCTCATCCAGAAACAAACATTTAAGCTCCAGGCAAGGACCTACACATTCCAAATTGTACTGCCACAGCAAGCAGGAGGTGAGTGATTAGCATTGCACAGACAAAGGCCCTAACTGTCAGGAGAAAAGTGTTTTCTATGGTTATACCTCAAACAAGGAGTCAGGATTCACTACACAGACACTGTAAAAAGGTAGCACTCGGGTTTGTAGCCTCACTCCGCAAACACATCGTTCTGAAAAATCACATTTTAAAAGCTGCATTACATAACCGCTCTTAAGAACACTTATGGAGATCCTGAAATTAATACCATGTTTTATAATAAATCCTATTCTGAAATGCACAGACAAGGTCTTCCTTATCATGTTCACTAAAAGACCACATCCCCCAAATTCAAGGTGTTCTCTCACCATGCCCAAATCCCGTTAAAGTAAAAATAACATTCTCTGGTAAATTTGTGTTCTGCTCTGCTGCTAAAATGCTCCAGGTCCCAAAACTATGCAAGTAAAGAGTTGAGATGCTCACATTTCTAGAATATCTCTTGAAAAAATATTTAAGATCCAGCTCCTCAAGGGTTTCTATAACAGCTAGCCAAGGAACTTAAAAACGCAGATATAAATCTATCTAAACCTAAACCAGAATCTTCCTTTTAAAACGTCTCCCTTTCCTAAGCATTTAGGTCAGAGACTGGAGTTTTACCCAGCTGAGAACAAGCGATATCCCTTTCCCCTCTAGCTAACCAGTCAAATTTCATCATCCATAAAGTAGGAATGTAACTTGTCTGTGAAATATGCAGTTAAGCAGCATAAAATTTAAACAGCCATTTGAAAACATACGCTAGATAAGCATCATTTGCAACACCAGAAACCATCTGTCTTCCGTAGAGCTATAAAGTAATACTCCCATTCTCTGTTCAGAAGGTCCTGCTAGCTATTCAAGCCTATACTGCCGACCTATGCAAATATTAAGAGCCTGATTTTACATAGTTAGGGAAACCCATCCTCCCAATTACACAGCTGTCAGCAGAAACAGACTTCTGAGCGGGGACAACAGGGGCATATTGGGAAGGGGTAAGAAACACTAACAAGTGGCACTCGTGTAACCACAGCACTACTATTTTTCTTCCTCTTCTGTAGTCAGTCATGCCAATACGAGCAGGCCATTGCTCAGGAGGGAACAAGACCCCACCCTTCCCCTCCCTCCTGGAATACTTTTCACATCCTGCAGGCTTTTAATTTCCATAACTTCTCTGCTGCTGAGGACAGTTGGAGGAAGGCTTTTATATGACAACTTTCTACGATCTAAATTAATTCCTAAAGTCTACACCAAGTATTTCCTTTTTCGATTAATACCTAAACCTTTAAATGACTTGTGATTAAATTGAATCTGATCTCCCACAAATGCCTGAAATCCCCCTGCAGCTAGGAAAAAAAACACCTCAATGGCAGACGTCTGGTTTTGGCATCCTTTTTTTCCTTCAGCTCTAGAAGCAAAAACTGAAGTAGCAACTCTTTGAAAGTTGTTTCCATTGAGGGGTAGGTATTTCAGGCCTCTGGAAGCGTCAATGCTTTGTGCATTCTGAAGACCATATATCAATCCATTCTTCTAATGGGTCTACACATCACTAGAAGTAATCAAATTTCCAAAAGCCAAAAGCTCATTTCTAGTCTACATGGTAAAGAAAATGCATAAAATATTCCAAGTAAATATAAGAAACTTACAAGAAACTGAGACCTAGGCAGAATATTACAAGCCATTTAAAAATGTCTTCAACTCCCCAATTTGTTGACAGCCAAAATTTGAGACACTAGACTTAGAAGTGCATGAAAAGCATGTGGTACATTCTGCTAAATCCACTTAAGCATCTGGGGTCAGGGGGGGACGGGACATGACTCTCAGCCATAAATTGTTTGGTTGGGTTTGTTTGTTTAAAACCCTACCTAAAACACCTGCCTAAGTGAATTACTGTGAAACAGACATATTACTTCCAGAGAACACTGGGGCAGTAGGGGCAGAACTGGGCCAAGGGAAGCCAAAAATATTCTTTCCAAAAAAGAGTTATAGGGCACTTTATAGAAGCATGACTTGAATATATTTGGTATAAAAAAATACATACCCCATTAAGGGAGGTATTTTAACTTAGGCTAGATAAAGCAGACCACATGCTTCCTCTATCACTGCAAACAGGCCACTTAACACACAGAATTACTACTTGGGGAGGGGAAGAAATACTAAAGAAAATTCACTCTTCATTCTCAGACACTCTCAAGAAAAGCAGCATTGATTTTTTTTTCAATGTTTGGCTTGAGTTAGAGCACAATGGTCTGAGTATCCCAAATACCGAGTGTCATAAACAGACTTCAGAGCTCTCTAGCTCAAGGCAACAAACAAGACAGTGTAAATAATCAGCCAACAAGACTGGTTATAGTCGACAAACAACCAGACCAATGATAATAGACAGGTGAAATGAACCACGATGCAGTGTGCTGAAAAGAAAATTACAACAAGCTCAGCCAATGAAAATAGCAGGAGGGTAATCAGGCTTGGAAACTAGAGTTTCAAAACCTCATATCATCTCCCATCTTGTACCAGAGACATTTAGGTATAAGGTAATCAAAGTAGAAAGATTTCTTTCTTTCGCTTGCTGTAATTACAGTGCCAGCTTGGACGGAAAGTTAAAAAAAAAACAAAAATCCCCAAAACACACTTGCCTGAAGCAAGTTAAGACCACCTCTTCAGCTGAGACTCCCTGTCACCTCACTGTTACTGAACACTTAAATAAGAATTTCCTTGGAAATAATCAGACTACTAAAAAGAACAAGTTATTCTGGCTAGGAGAAACTCTCACCAGCAACAGTATCAACTAAATACACCATTAAACAAAACCACAAGCACAGACAAAGCCTGTCACTGAGTTACTTCTGATTCAGAAGACGATGCATTTTCTATTAATTTCGCAGCCTCTTAAGAACACTACAAAATGGTAACACCCGACATCACGCCATACTGAAGAACTCTAAGTTACACAATAGTGTATTTTTAAAAATAATTGTAATTGTAAAGTAATTTAAAACACAGAAAAACGGAAAAATGGGCATTTCCATGCATTCTTGTCTTTGCGGCTCAGTTTAGCTTCACAACCATTTTGCTGTAGAGCTCTTCCTGGACAGGTAACTGACACCACCGGTTTGCATCTCAAATGCTTCCACTTTGTTCCGGCAAACTGCTCTCAAAGAAGTCCTACTGGTTTAACTTCACCACACACAAAATATTTGATTCAATTTGCATCAGTCTTCCGTTCCTTACTTTATTTTCTTTAGCCATTTGATTTACCTTTTCACATCTATCCTTAGCTTGACTGAACCTGTGGAAGTCAAACAGCACAATACATCTGCAGCAAACAAGCAGTGATGACGTGCAGACTATAATATAAAATATTTCTGCATTAATTGGTGAAGGAAGTTGCCTCTCAAAGAAGTAAGCCAGGTCCAACAGCACATCGTCACAGTGCAAAGCAGGGGCTCCAGCTCTTGGTGTAGCAGATACCCGAATCCAGACAGAGTAGGGAGATGCTGTCTGCCACAGACAGAGGGTATTTTGCATTTAGGCAAAAGAGCAGCTCCCAGCCTCTGCATTTAGTACTCACTAAAAGCTGGGAGCCACTGTCTCCCTCACAATGCCACAGCCAGGTGCCATCCAAAGACATTTAAGCCGCATCTGGCATTTGCGCAACCAGTATGTCAACCCCTCTTACAAAACATGATGCAACTGCATTTGTGAAGATGGGACCATGAGTCAAAACTTCTTCTACCGACTCATACACAGAAGTATGCAACATCTATGTAATATCAGGATGTTAAACAGTTTTTAGGATTTGACTATGTTTCATTGAAGCTACCTTTCTGTCATTTCCCACACCAGCGCTTCGTTCTTCGTAAAGTGGAAAGAAACAAAGTGCTCTGACTACAACGTTACTCCCCCTCAAAAGGTGAGGGGTACAAGTCTCAGGTCCATGTATTTCAATCACCTAATACTGGCTTGTACGCAAAAGCTAACAGAGGGTTTTCTTTATTGGAGCATGTTTTCCTCTTCCATTTGAATCAGCAAGAACAAACAAAACAAAAAAAACCTGGGGCTAATATGGAGTGCTAGGGTAAAGCAACCTGATTTTTCTTACGTGAAATACAAATGAAACCAAGGAAAGAAGGTGATGCAGTAACGGCACAAGACAGAGTCTGAAGATTTGGCTTCTATTTCTGACCCTACTGTAGGCTTTCTGTGCAGTCTTCAGTCTTGCAAGATCACTTTACCTCTGTGTCCCTGCTGATCTGAAAATAGGATGCTACTACTGCAGCGCACGAAGACTAATTTAGAACTGGGTTATTACCAAGGTGAATGTTCCCTGTATTCAAATGCTGAAGTGTCTATCACAGAAAGTCTTAAGCAGCTGTAGCTGGGGGGGGGGGGAGTGGACAGAGCTCTAGATGCTAACCTGAGATTTGGAAGAACAGGGTTCTATGCTGAGCTCTGTGTCCGATTTCTTCTGTGACCACTGACAAGTCACTTTAATGCTGCACCACTTTTAAGAAGTAGATAATATACTGCCCTAGCGGATACCTTTGCTATGGAGAAGATCAGACTGAAGGAAGCGTACATTGCTCTGATACCGGAATAACAGAAGGTGACAGTGCTTGGTTCTGCACGGCTCCTTAAACCTGGTCCCATTTAATGCAATACTCTACCACATGCTGCCTGCTGATCGCAAGGAAACTCACTCTCTTCCCATCTCCCATTTAAAAGTTTCAAAATGCAACTTCAAACTAAAGGGTATTTTCTCTTTATTGCTGGTCGAATCAAGCATGACTTTCCTCATCTTTTGAGGTATTTTACAAGATTCACTCATTTAAAGATAGTTACAAAACTGTTTAAATAAAGAGCTCAAATGTTTTCCCGTCTTTAACTGAATTCAGATTTGGGAACCAAACCACACACTTGTTTCAGCACTTTGAGTTACATGATTTTTGTTTTAAGGTCATGTCTCTCAAACCACATCTCATTAGCCTCTCTTGCCAAATGAGATGAATGCTTCCATCTGTTCCACTGAAGGCCCTTCTGCAATTTCACATGGCTCCATGCATTACTACACTGGGAAAAAACAAAACAAATACACAGCAGTAAGAAGTATTAGAGTTCACCTTAGCTGGTATTTTATCTTATCCTATATCCTCAACTATGCATGAATTCCTCCCATCTGCAGAGGAACATGGAATACACAAAAGCAGCAATGAGACCACCAGAGAGAAACCAGAGAAAGGAAATCAGAAAAGGTGGGAATAAGAAAGTGGAAGCAAATTACCTTAGTCCCACTTTTAAAAGAGCAACTGAAAAATTGCTGTTTACAGTCTGTCAATGGTTTCTATGTCAGATGTGATCAGTTTACAAATAGAGGTGTTGCTAGCTGCAAGCCTTCTGCGCTTCCTAACAAATTCAGATTAACATTGAAAGTAGCAGTTGCAATCATCCAGAAATGTTTAAAAGAAAAAGAAATCAGGTCATTTATTCAAAATACTTTTATAGACACAAATGCCTAATTCAGGCATAAACATTTGCTTTTCACACGGCTGAAGAACCAGTCCAAACAACTTCTGATAGTTTGTGCTTTGATTTTTGTCTTTTCACTTTAGAAAAAAATGATAAAATGAATTTTTTCCCATTATTTAAGTTCTGATATCACTTATCATAGTTGCGATAAGCTGCAGAAACCCATGTGATCCTAGGATGTCTCCTGGATATTTAAGTTTATTGTTCTCTGCAAGCATTCACACCACAAGTCCTTTTATAAGCCACTCAAAATCCAAGTTACCGCTCTTGACCCTGTAAGTCCTTTTCATAAGGCTGTTTCAATACCTCTCATCAGATGGCTGTAAAATATTCTTATCAGATTAAGCTTACTCAAGTTTACATCCAACCATTGTGTCAGGTTTGTCCATTAATTTGTATGTCTCACTGGCTGGTATTTACTCATATCCTGTCATGCACAGCACTCAGTTTCCCCGGGAGTCTAACAAGCTGTGAAGAATAGGTAAGAAGGTGGATAAGGAACTGCCTATCACTGGCACAGATAAACAATTAAACTGGAATTAGCTTATACTCAGTTTTTTCTAGTAGTTTCTTGACACCGATTTCCTTGAATATTTTCCACTAATAATCATGGCACGAGAACTAGAAGTGTACCAATATTAATTAAGAAATGCTGTATGATGGAAAAAATCATTACCAATACTGTAAATCATTATCAAATCCTATTGAGTCACTTCTAACAGGATAACAGTTCAACTCCCCCCCAGCAAAAACAACGAACACATCAGATTCCTGTGCTCGGTACTTTTGAAATCTAGGTGACTTCTAGCAATCATTTTATAAGCTCTGATACTTTTGAAAGTAAAATATAATGAAGGATTCAAAGCAAAGTATTCAATGAATCCAAACTGAATGTACAATATGGAGCTCCAAACTGGTAAGTATCTATAAACCACTTAAAAATACAGTCATTTATTAATTACTTGTGCTCTCTTTAAGCAAGAAAGCACTAGAAAGATGTTTAAGTTCACAGGCAAAGTTAGAGACATCCTTAGTGTTTCAATTTCATTTGTCACATACAGGCAAAACCAGAAAGGCCTGGAGAAAATGATCCTGGTTTCCGATTTTGAACAGCATGCTGCAAAATCAGAATTATCCCCGTGTTGGGTGTTGGTGCAGCCTCACCTTGAGCGCTGTGTGCAGTTCTGGGCCCCACAATTTAAGAAGGATGTGAAGGTCCTTGAATGTGCCAGAGGAGGGCAACAAAGCTGGTGACAGGGCTGGAAGGAATGTCCTATGAGGAGCAGCTACGGATTTTGGGCTTGTCTAGCTTGGAGAGAAGGAGGCTGAGGGGCGACCTGGTTGCTCTCTCCAGCTTCCTGAGGAGAAGTGGAGAGGGAGGTGCTGATCTCTGCTCCCAGGTATCCAGCGATAGGACATGTGGGAATGGTTCAAAGCGGCGCCAGGGGAGGTTTAAACTGGACATTAGGAAGCATTTCTTTACCTCCTGAGGGTGGTCAAACACTGGAACAGGCTTCCTAGAGCAGTGGACGATGCCCCAAGCCCATCAGTTTAAGAGGCATCTGGACAATGCCCTTAATGCCATGCTTTAACTTTGTCAGCCATTAATTGGTCAGGCAGTTGGACTGGATAATCATTGTAGGTCCCTTTCAACTGTAACAGTCTATTCTAAAGTCATTTTAATCTTTCTGCAAGACAGTCAGTAAAGATCTGATATGCATACTCTGAAAACATAAAAACCCTACTAGAGTACCATGTTATATCTTGTAAAAGATGAAAAGTGGCCACACAACACCTAATGAGCATATAGAAACTTGAATAAAAAGAACCCACTCAGAATAAATACCCACTTAAGTCACAGGTCAGTCTGTAACAACAGACAGGACAGGACGCAGAGGAAGAGAGCACAAGACCAGGGAAAGTATACAAGGTGCACCCTCACATACTCTTGCAGCCCCAGTTATCTGTATTTCAGACATTTCCTTACATGCGTATTAATACTGTGGCTTAAAGATAGTGACCTTTCTTCCATGGACTTTAAATGATAAAAGTTTCAGCATCCAAAATATTCTTTGTTAATGAGCTTGCAGTTTATTTCCCCATTGTGTAAAAGAAAACTTTTTGGTTTAAGCCTGTTGCTTGATCATTTAACTTTATGTACACCAATTCCTCCGTAATGATGAAGTTTCACAACCACTCCCATTTCACCTTTTGCATTCTACTCAATTTTACAACCATCACCCTTCCTCCAGTCATCTGTTTCCCAGGCTAGACAGACCTAACCTATTTAGATTTTCTTTATGCAGAAATCATTACATAGCTCTCATCATCCTACCTTTTTAAAAATAAACTAGGATTTATTTTTTTTTTAAATAAGGTAATACACTGTTTGAGACACAGGCGCATGGTAGATTCCTGTAGCAATATATGACATCTGCTATTTTGTTGTAAGCTTCTAATGTTTGATTTGCTTATTTGCTTGCTACAAAGCATTAAACAGATATTTTGGAGAAAACCTTACAATTACTTCAGCTAATCTTTTCTTTGGAAAACTAACAGCTCAGTCTGAAGCCATTATATTTCCCCACATAAGTTATGCATGCACATATTTCACACTTTGTATGTGCGTTACTCCATACATGTTAATACTGGATTTCACCTCCGATTATCCAGTCCCTTGATATTGCAAAATCTTTTCACAACGCTTTGCCATTTTGACCACAATTAACAACTTTTTTTTAGTATTAAAGTCAGCTGACTCTTCACTTAGCTCCTTAGTTTTCAAAAATCACTTATAAACCCACCTGGCATTTGCTTTTTATCTCACAAGCCTTTCACCACAGGCTATGGCATTGTTCGAGTTTGGCGGTGGTGATTTTTGGGGTGGGTTGTGGTTTGTTTTTTTTTTTTTTTAGAGCTCCAAGTTCAGGATATTGATCACAACATCCACACCCACGACACTGCTGATTCCTTCCAAGTACTCCGACAGACCTGCAAGTCCTGCCTCCCATTGAAATAACCCTTCTCTCTGCACTGAAAAACAATGCAAGTCTTGGATCCACATAAGAAAGAAGCCTCCCAAGAGCTGCTCTCAATCTACTCTAGCGAACAGGCGTCAAAAGCTGAGGAGGATCAGTAGGAAGGTACCTACTTCTGTTCACTGGCATATCAGACCCACGTACAAGCCGCACAGAGTGACTGCTCAGTAGCCCGTCCACTAAAAAGGCTGTTAGCTACAGATTCGTCACCGAATTAACCTCTGGAAGCATTTCAAGGTTTAAAATTATTTGAAAACAAGGAGAAGGGGGCGCTGTGAACCCCACAAGCTCCCCCACACCCCGAGGCACCGTGCTCTTTCGCTTCCTTCAGTCAATCCGAGCAAAGAGGAACTACCAGAGATTAGGAAAACGGGTGTGTGCGTGTGTGTGTGTGTGTGTGTGACACGGGCACTGCACCCCGAAGCCAGGCCAGCCCTCCCGCACCTCCTGCCCCCCCCCCACCCCCCCCCGCGGGGAGCGGGCGGGACTCACCGCACAGCATGAAGAGCAGCACGCAAGCCAGGGTCGCCACGATCACCAGCAAGGTCAGCCCGATGCTCTGCCACATGGCGCCGGCCGCCCGCCTTCCCCCACCCCGGCCGGCGGCGGGGGCCCCTCCTCGGAGACGCCTCCCCGCCCCGGCAGCCGCTCAGGCCGGGCCGGGCCGGACCGAGCCCCGCCTGCGACCGTCGAGGCCCTCTCAGCCCCGCGGGAGGGACACCGGGGGCGGTCTGGGCCCGGCCGGCCCCGCGGCGGGCCGCCTCAGGGCTGAGGTGAGAGCAAAAGCCCGCCGGTGGCTACGGGGAGGAGGCCGCGCCCCGCACCGCCACCCCCCGGGGAAGAGGCAGCTCCGCGGCCCGGCCGGGGGGGGGCGGGGCGAGAGGAGCCGAGAGGACCCGCGCCGAGCCGGCGGCGGCGGCACCAGCACCGGCCCCGGCCCCGGCCCCTCCCGCCGCCTCACAACCCGGCGTGAGGAACGGCGGCGGTGGAGAGACGGGGCGGGCCTTGAGGCGCGCCGCGGTGAGGCGAGGTGGGGCGGGGCGGGGCGCGGTGCACGCTGGGAGCTGTAGTTCGCCCACCCCCGCCCCAGCGGCCGGAGCGGGTCGGCGACCCCGCCAGCGGGGACAACAATTCCCGGCGTGCCCCGCGCCGCCCCCTCCCGGCGCCGCACGGCGGCCGGGGCGGGCCTTGCCGCTCGGCCGGGCGGCTGCCGGGGCTCCGGGGGCAGGACGGGCAGGGCGGGTGGGTGCCCGGCAGGGGGCCGCGGCCTGTAAGGGCTGGGTGAGGC
This sequence comes from Morus bassanus, assembly GCA_031468815.1. Classification (NCBI taxonomy): domain Eukaryota; kingdom Metazoa; phylum Chordata; class Aves; order Suliformes; family Sulidae; genus Morus; species Morus bassanus. The sequence goes on from CM062567.1 coordinate 71,975,361, forward strand.
AGAGGGGGAGAAGAGAGGGGCGGCCCCTGTGGTGAAACACGAGTGGGGCCGTGGCTGAAGCCCTGAGGAGAAGGGAAGCTCCGCAGGACAGATTGCTTCCTGTGCGGGGCTTCAGGTCACTCAGGATGAGGCAACCCGACCTCCGGTTCCTCTTTCTCCCTCCTGTCACTGCTGCCCTTGCTTCCCCTAGGTAAGGGGATGGCAGGGCCACCAGGCCTTGGCCAAGGCACCCTTTTTACATCTGCGCCGCCCCAGCGTGGTTCAGATTCCGCCTGACCTTGGCTCTTGCCCTCTGTTGACGCTGTAGCGATACATCAAAGCTGGTCTCTTCCCCTCAAGAGAAATCTGAGGAAATAATATCTTCCAGGAATCGTGAGATAAGTGCGAGATAATCTTGATTCTGATACGGACTTTGCCTTTAGCACTGGAATAATGTTATACATTTCCTTTGTTGCGTAGGAGACGCTGGTCAATGTTTCTAAAACTACTGAAAATGTGTGTTTAAATCCACTACTACAGAAGCCTAGTTTCCCATGAAGATGTCACCATTGCAGCAGGACGTTGGAGAAAGCTAATCCAGTTCTCCTTTGTGTTTCTTTTATGGGTTATTTAGCTTCACTTAAAAGGGGAGATTTTTAAAATTCTTAGTTTTTCCTTCTCACTGAGCATGCCACATGCCTCCTCCTTTCAAGATAACCCCTAAAACAAAATTGCCTGCACATGCAGTCCCCCATTCACAGCCTTACATTTGCTGTCACTTCACCAAGTCAAACCAGAGTTCTCTCTTTCCATTCCTAGCCTTCTCTCCCAACATTCCCAGCGCTGTTTAATACTCTGCCCAGCTTGGGTAATTTGCAAGTATCGTTTCACTTGAAACATCTTTTCTGTCATTTCTCAATAACTTTGACATGCCTCCTGATCTTTAACTTTCACTCTAATTCTAGCCTAAGCAGTTGTTACACATACTTAAGCAAGGTTTCCTCTGTATTGCAAACAAACAAAAAACCAGTAACATTTACTACCATACTAACTTTTGAAATATATTTAAGCTCGCTCCTAGCTACGCTGTTCTGTTTCTCTGATTTTTTTGCTTATCATCTATAGTTTGAGTAAGTTCTCTGGGTATGGGACCATCACTTTCTCTTTCCTGTAAAAGTGCTGTTGCATTTTAAGGCTATTAAAATATTTCATATACATCATTCTGTGGTTCCAAACTGTTTTACTAAGAGTAGCTAATTAATTCACATCACATCCCCAAGCATTGCAGAACCACCCAGCATCCATAATTGAAGAAAAAAATTATCTTGGACTGAAGTTGTTTTGGAGTGATAAATATACATGATCAAATATACACGATACCATCCAAGGCAATATACTCAGAAATAAAGATGAAAACAGGTAGCAATTGGATTTCTGATATTATACTGCACCGGCAGAGGGCCTTTTAATCAATGTATGTTCAGTTTGGAAAAATCTTAATTTTGTTTATTTAAGTGTCCTTTTCTCTAGGACGTAGAGAAAGTGTCCCTTTCTCTAGCTCATCCAACAAGCTACTCACCTTGTTGCAGAAGACCATCGGGTCAGTTAGGCATGATTTCCCATTCATAAATCTATGTTGACCACTCACAATCACCTTCTTGTCCTTCATCTGTTCAGAGACACTTTCCAGGAGGATTTTCTCCATCACCAGGATTGAGGTGAGGCTGACTGGCCTGTACTTCTCCAGATCTTCCTTCTTGCCCTTCTTGAAGATGGGAGTGATGCTTGCTCTCGTCGAGTCTTCAGGAACATCTCCCAGTCACCACTGTGTTTCAAAGATAATTGCTACGACATCAGCCAGCTCCCTCAGCGCTCGTGGGCACAACCTGTCAGGCCCCAGGGATTTACGTATTTCCAGTTTGTTTAAGCGCTCCCTAACCTGGTCCTCCTCCACCAAGGGTAACTCATCCTTGCTCCAGACTTTCCCTCTGGTCTTGGTGGCCTGAGACCGCTGAAGGCCAGTATGGATGAACTACTGAAATTGTCCTCAGGACAGACAACAAGCAAGTAAAAAAGACTTTCTAGCATAGTGGCTGGAGCACTTAAATAGCGGGTAGAAGTTCAAACCCCGCAAGCATAGGCAAGGGGTAGCTGCAGGTGTTACACTCTAACCAAGCCATGAGATAATAGGAGAAACACTTCCTCCTCCAACCATTTGGTGAATACAATCTTTGTTATCCTATTTGTCCTAGTACATGAAATAAACCCTTTTATTTGGGCCACTTGGAACACGTCGTGTCAAATGAAACATATATACAGATTTCCATCTGAATGAAAAATGCCAAATATAATATTATATGCATTTTATCTAAGACTTTTCTTCAGACCAAAGTTAAATTATGTGAACATATACACATCCATCCCGCTAGATACCATTTCATGTGCTGATGTACCAGAAATCTGTACCAACACCTGTGATGATGCATTTGGCATAAGTGAGCTACAATGTGGGTACTGTTCTTTTTCAAAAGCCTGTGAAATCCCCCAGAAGAAAAAAAGATTAGTGTTGGACAGATGAGGTTTCCTAATCACTGAAGTTCAGAAATAAGATTGTTTATACAAATCTAAGCTTGTTTTATCCAGTTCCTTATGTGTATATATGCAATGTGGTTACAGAATTGAATATAGCTCATCCGTCCCTGAAGAGGATGGAAAAACCCACTGATGATGTCGTTATGGCCTTTTTCCATTATCTTGCAACACTTGCTCACTGCGTACTATCAATATTCTACGTTTAATACTTTTTCCCGTGATGCTCAACACCGATCAAACTTTTCACATCTTTTCTCTCAGCGTGTACGACCACCCGTGCATTGAGATATTTTGGGGGTGGAGGAGAGAGGATGGTTAGGTCATCAAGCAACAAAGGGACAGCAGCGCAAGACTGGTGAGCCGGCATTGAGAGGGCCTCTGCCATACAGTGCACCAGGCCACAGGTCAGGTCAAAGCAGGAGCATTTGACATGCTCCCACAGAGCAGCAAGGCCACGCAATGCTGTGAATTGGCAAGCTAAAGACTAGTGACAAGAAGAGAGATGCAGATGCTGAGGGCACAAGCCTCATTTTCAGGGTGTGAGAGCCGATGCGTCTAGACTAACCAGTTGTTTCACAGCAGTCAGTTAACTAGCGTTTGTGTTCATGTAGCAAGACAAGGCGAGGGATGTTATTATCCCTCCTTCACCAAGGAGAGGACTGAGGCTGAAATATACATTTGAAGGAACAACTGCTTTTGGATGTGCTCCTTTTGGCCTCCTTTTTAGCTGGTATATGGGGAAAATCTCATATTTCCCTTGCATTTGATTTATTTGTAGCACAGCTTTCGCCGATGTCAGGTGCAGCTGTAAGTGCTCAGCACTTTGACAAATCTACATTCAGTTACCCTGAGGCAGACAGCAGAAGGAAGAATAAAATCATTGACTAGCTGCAGAAAAAAGATATTTAAATGATCTCCCTGTAAGCACATGGAAATTATGTTATATAAACTCTGTATTCTAGTCCTGAAAAGGAATTTCAGCCACTTTAACAAGATTATCTTTTCTCCTTCTCCAGACCCTTGCATCATTCATGGCCTCCTGTTTGTTTACAATCATCCGCACCGGGCATTGATGAAACAAGAGTCTTGCCAAAAGGCTCGTGTTGTAAATAAGGCTTATTAAAATGAATATGCAAAAGAAGGGCAAGTTAAAGTAATCCAGGCAGATTTTGTTCTATGGTGTCCTCATTTTTTGATCACTCTCTGGGCACATACAATACTTTGAAGGTAACTGGCAACCATACCAACTACTGGAGCCAAAACAACGTGTAGGAGCTTGACTGCCTATCACGTGTACCCCATAAGCTAGCCAGGTAGTGATAGTTCACATGGAAGGTGCAAAGTGTAGCCCTTTCTTCTATTCAGCGTCCACTTGGTGACTCCCTCCCACTACCTTTCTTTCGGCATTAATACACAACTGTTTCCCAGGGCAGGAGTTAGGAGAAGAGCTTCCTTCCACCCCTTCCCTGTGTGTTACACCTTTATGCATCACACTGTGAGCTCTTTGGGGACGGACTCTGGTGTAGGTCTCAACACAGCAAGAGCATGATCCCAGGGTAGGACCTCTGTATGCTACCCGAACGCTAAATACTAGTGGGTATGAGAGAGATCGTTCAGGTCCATCCACAACTCACAGCAAGTTAACACCACCAGACTCCTCAGAGGACACATGCAGATAGTGAGGAACAGCACGTCTAAATGTGGTCTTTTGTAACAACTCAGCTTCAGTTTTTGGTTTGGAGTCATCAATTTTTTCCCAGGTCTTGGCTGACTTAAATGAACAATAAGGACTATTTATACAAAGATGATAAGCATAAGAGGGATGAGAAAATTCCAAACTACACAACTAAACTGTATCTGTGACTGCAGCCAAGGACTTTTCCTGGACACGTTGCAATTGTATTCCAGCTTTAGCAAAGCCTTGAAGAGTATTTACTGGCAGTATTACTTTGTTCCAAAAGAGGGAGCTAAAGCATAATATTTATTACAAAAACTGCAAAGCTGCGCAATTGTTCAACTCGATACTTCCTCCAGTGTAAGTTTATTGTGGCTTAGTTTTTATTTTACGTGCTCGCAGCTGGCAATTTAATACAAGTTTTAGCTTTAGCTGTATAGACATATTACACTAGCTATAGTTAGAAAACTGAAAAGCATAGAAAAAATGACAGTATAGAAAGACCTAACCACACCAGACAAAAACAAGAGGACAAACTTTCAAATCTGTTTTGATAAATTACAAAATCTTTTCACTTTAGCCTGATTACTCGGATTTGATTCAACGCAGTTTTATTACTGACAGTTCTTAAGCACTCACTGAGAGTTAAAAAAATTCTGTCACATTAACCTCATAACTCCCCGTGATGTCACTAGCAGAACTGAGATCTTTAGGTACACAACCATTGTTCTGTGCCAGTAACATTAGAAAATGAATGGATAACAGAGGAAAGATAACCTCTTTCATCTGAGCTAGCTGCTCAGGGAAAGAAGAGACATTTTGCCAGTGAGTTGGACAGATGGTACTGACACAACAGTTTAGAGAAACAGGCAGGTTCTGAGTTTAAATGCCAAGTTTTGGAGGAGATCGTGATCAAGAGCAGTGATTGGTAATGGGAGACATGGCTGATTTCACTCTTCTTTCCCAGACTAAAATTTTATCCTGATTAAAACTTAGCAGGAGCCGAAAGTTGCCAGTAGTTGGATGATCAGTGGTACCTTGTCCAGCCTGTTTCCTGCTGAGCTGCAAACCCAGCGGGACCTGGCAGCTCCGAGATCATTGCAACTCAAAGGTGCTTTTCCTAAGATGGAGAGATATTCAAAACCTGACTGGACACAGCCTTGGGCAATTGGCTGTAGGTGGCCCTGCTTGAGCTGGTCGGTTGGACCAGATGACCTCCAGAGGTCCCTGCCAACCTCAAGCAGTCCGTGATTCTGTAAGTTAGGTAGCTTGTGATGAGGTCCAACCTACAACAACCCCTACGCCAGCAGGGCTGGAGCTTACTCCCTGTGGTATTTCACCATGAACAGTAGTTGTTGTGTAACAGCATCGCCCCAGAATGAAGTCCTGTTTTAATTGCTTCCATTTACTCTCCTTGTTTCCAGGGTATTTCAGCTGGAACTAAGCAATTCCATTCTTCCACATGTTGACTTATTTTTCTGCCTTTCCTCTCAGCAGAACGTGCTGTTCAGCAATCACTCAAAGCCAACGTGCATGGCAGAGTTCTGCTGTGATCAGTGCCCGGGATCCAGCTAAATACATGGCATCACCCTCTGTACAAAACAGATGAATCCAAATCCTGCCACAGGCCTTAAATCTCCAAATTCAGGTCATTAGATAGGTGTTAAAAATATCCATAATACAGCTTCTTTTAGATGGGACCACAATCCTATTTGCTTTATATGTGTGACTTTGTTGGAGACATTATTGTTTCGATAAAAACCAAAATTGCTACTATAGAAGGAAACTACACTAATTAGTATTAATATGATGTGTCAGGTACAAGGAAATGAAGAAATGTTACATATGTTTCCTTTCTGTTTTAAACAAAGAAAAGCAAGCATAAAGAAAAAAATGTTTTGCATTACCATGTTCTTAGGTCTGTATTTGGCTTGACACGCTAACTCCAGCCTGTTTGGACTAGAAAGAAATTGGAATAAAAATTGTGAGGCTGAAGCATTCCAATGCACTGAGCCACCACCATGATTCTCTGTCAGTCAGCTTCCAAACTGCTTCTTGCTCTACAGCACGTAAAGAGTAATCTCTTGGACAAAGAGGACAATTTTCTGCTTGGGGAACAACTTCTCTGGGGACAGAGTGGGTAACAAAAAGTATTTCTCTTCAATATTTCAAGATGGTCTGTAGTAACACAGAATGAATTAAATGAATAATCTACCAAAAAGATGAATTAGAGGAAAGGCTGGCAGGTCAGCTTCAGGAATTACAGCAGTTCAGGGTATAACACACCAGAACTGGGAAGCTCAAGCAAACAAGGCTGTGTCTATAAAAGTGGGCTATAAGTTACATGAGGACACGCTTTCACGTGAAGCTTCTGGCAGGATGATTTCTGGGCAGGCAGGCGGCCCTGGGAAGGTGGCCATTCTCACAGCCTTTGGAGTATCTCTGCGTCCAGATCCAAGAGAAAGCAAGGGATGAAGTAGTACATGGACAAAGAGCCTACCAGGAAGGAAGACCTGAGGTTTAGAACATCAGCGCTACATTTTGGACAGATATAGCCCATCTATACACCAAGTACGCTTTAGTTAGTGAAGGTGTTACCTGTCCTGCACCACATGTGGTCCCCTTAGCTTATTTCCACTGCTTGTGCCACTGAAACCGGGAAGGACTGAGCTCTGGTCAACAAAACTATGAACAGGCAGAACTGAGAGGGCAGCAGCGGGAATGCATGTATGAAGATGTCCTTTCTGACAAGTTTTTATTTAGAAAATAGAATAAAAATGAAGAATTTTAATATTTTGAGAAAAGTTATTTTGATTTCACATGCCAAAGACTGCTTTATTAAAAACAGGGGAAAAGAAGCAGGACATTTTCAATGAGCTTTGATAGGTTCAATAGATGTTTTGTAGGAGGTATGAGGCTTTGTCAGCATTTAGAACAAAAATTGGTTCTGAAGGCATGAAATTTTGTGCTTTTTCCATCAGGCACAAAGCCTCTCTTCTTCCCTGACCTTTTTCTGTCTTATATCAGCGGCAGAGTTGTGACGGGGTCAGCAGCTCCCGCTGCGTGTAATTTTTGCCTCTTCCCTAGCCAACCTAAATAAACATTTGCTTGTCAATTCCTCCCAAATAGATCTCCAGGGAGATGCCACAGTTAGGTGGCAGGGCAACACTGATCTCGCTTTGGCATGCCGCATGGAAGATTCAGGGCTTCATGTCAGAGAACTTCAGCTGCAAATACGAGTGCTGGGCTACTGACTCAACCCTCTGTTAGATACAGCAGAGACACATCAGGGTCATGGTAGCCAGCCAGCGGTCCCATCTAGTCCCAAGCTGCCCTGTAAATGGAGACCCCTCTGAACTGCATCTTCCCAATGGTTTTGCCAAAGGCTGATGGCCACTCTCCACAGCGAGGCCTGGGTTGGGGAACATGAGTCTGGCAGCTGAACATGAGCCAGCAGTGTGCCCAGGTGGCCAAGAAGGCCAACAGCATCCTGGCTTGCACCAGGAAAAGTGTGGCCAGCAGGAGCAGGGCAGTGATCATCCCCCTGTACTCGGCACTGGTGAGGCCGCACCTTGAATACTGTGTTCAGTTTTGGGCCCCTCACTACAAGAAGGACATTGAGGTGCTGGAGCGTGTCCAGAGAAGGGCAATGAAGCTGGTGAAGGGTCTGGAGAGCAGGTCTTGTGAGGAGCGGCTGAGGGAGCTGGGGTTGTTCAGCCTGGAGAAGAGGAGGCTGAGGGGAGACCTTCTCACTCTCTACAACTACCTGACAGGAGGTTGTCGTGAGGTGGCTGTTGGTCTCTTCTCCCAAGTCACTAGTGACAGGACACGAGGAAATGGCCTCAAGCTGCACCAGGGGAGGTTTAGATTGGATATTGGGAAAAATTTCTTCACTGAAAGAGCGGTCAGGCACTGGAACAGGCTGCCCAGAGAGGTGGTGGAGTCACCATCCCTGGAGGGGTTCAGAAAACGCGTAGACGTGGCACTTCAGGGCATGGTTTAGGAGGCACGGGGGTGCTGGGTTGACGGTTGGACTTGATGATCCTAGAGGTCTTTTCCAGCCTTAATGGTTCTATGACCATTAACCTCTTCCCCGCCGGGCTGCGGCTTTCCCGCCTCCCCGCCGCTGCCCACCACCACCCGCCGACCCTCTCTGCGCTCCCGGAGGCGCCCAGCGCACGCCGGGGCCCGCCGCAGCCCCGCCGCAGCCCCGCCGCCGGCACCCGGCCCTCCCTTCGGCCCTCCCGGCCCTCCGTCCCGGCCCGCTGGCTGCCGGCAGCCGGCGGGGCCGGGCCGAGGAGGAGGAGGAGGAGGAGGCGGAGGCGGAGGCGGCGCCTGACGGGGCGGGCGCGGCGGGAAGGGCCGGCGGAGCCCAGCCGGCCGATACCCTGGACAGCGCCTCGCCGCCGCCCCGCCGCCATGGTGAGTGTCCCCCGGCCGCCACCGGGGACCCTCCCCTCCGCTCCCGGGGCCGATCGCAGCCCTGCGGCCCCCTCCCGGGGCCGACCGCCGCTGCTCTGCCCGCCTCCCTCAGCCCCGCTCCTCCGGGGCCGGCTGCCAGCGCGGGGCGGGGGGCCCGCTGCCCTCCCTCCTCCCTCTCGGGCATTGCTCCCCCCCCGCTCTTACGGGTCACATTTGGGGCGCCCTTCATTTTCGGGGGGTGGGCTGGGGGCATGCCTTCCGCTGCCCCCCGCACCCCACGGCGAGGCACCCGTCGGGGTGGCGGCGGGAGCCCCGTGCAGCCCCGTGGAAGGCGGGGGGCCCGCGGGGAAGGGGTTCCTGGGTGGAGGGGGTAAGTGGTGTGCAGCCCCCGTGCCCAGGGCCCCCATGCGGGGCACCCCCGGCCCCCGGCCCTTCCCCGCTCCGAGCAGGTGCGTTTTTCCTCTATTTCGAGGCGCGCTTGAACACGTTACATAAACAGATTATTCCCAGCGGTATGTTAATAGAAGCTCTTGTGTTAGGCACACAATCCGTAGCGGAACGCTTTCTCTTTTTCCATGTAATGAATGAACAATAGAGTTTTAGATTCCAGTTTAGCATTTAAGTGGAACAAGGCAGTCACCTATTTAGCGACCAGGACTGTTTCCCCATAGCTCATCGTGTCTTTGCAGTCATAGTAACTTCCCCAAAGGAGCTCATCCTGTTTATAAACAGTAACGTATTAAGTGTGATGCTGACCTTACAAAGTAGGACAATATCACAGACGTATTTTGCAGCCTTAAAGACTGAGGTACAGCGGGGCTGAATAACTTCTCCAAGCTTGTCATATCAGAAGCTTGGGACATGATTAACAACAGAACCTTGTTTTTCTTTCATACAATTTAACAAGAAGAATACTTTTTTCCAAATGTCTTTGCCCCATGTATAGTAAATTCTGCCTTCCTTGCATAAAAGTCAATTTGAAATCCTCCTGCCCCAAATCAGACATGAATAATATTAAGACAGTCTTTCCATGAATTAACTTGAGTCCTCTTCCTAACAGTCATGTATCCATCTGTTGTCAGTTTGAAGCTATTTCTCCTATTTAATGAGTTTGCAATCAACTCCGACTTGGGATGATAAATAAGAAAAGACCCCATTGAAAAAGACCAGAAATGGTGCAGCAGTTTATGCTGTCGGGGACCCCCAGAATGACTTTCCACTACATTACTGAATTCCTATCTCTTATCATGTAGGGTGGGACATAAATACAAAATATATGACTAAATTACCATAACTGCACAAAGCCTAAGTTAATACCAGCTGTTGATAAAGTCTTCCTTATGATATAGTGAAGGCAGTTACAAAGACACCAGCTGTTACAGAAGGCGATGTGCATTATTTATCAATTACTGGTACAGCTAACATCAAGGTGCTCAGAAGTGCTGAATCAATTGGAAAGAAAGTTAAAATTGCCTGAACCAGTTAAAATATTTCATTTTGACACCTTTTAGGACTGAGATGAAGTCAATTATACTGGTGCAAATCAAGGAAAAATTTCATTGGTAACATAAGCATTGGCAACTCTGTATTTGTACTAATGGAAATGATAGCTGAGACCTATCCTTAACCTATTATTTCTGGTTCTTAGAACTGTTTAAGTAACCTGAAATAATTCTTGAAACAGCTGGCAGCAATATCCAGAACTCACCATTCAGAGCTACGCATGGGTTTCTATTAGCAAGTTTCGCTCTTCTGTCTCTCCAGTAACCTTAGTGTTGAAAAGTTGCTGAGATTTCACAAGCCTTGTTACTCACACGTACAGGCATTCTTGGGGGAGAGAATGGCTGATTTGGGAAAATCCTTAAAGTGGTATAAAGGCTGAAGTTTGCTTTGGCTCTGAAAGTTTTAAAGAGTGTCCTTGGAGCATTAGCTACTGAAAATAAAATTGAACTTGTGATGAAAACCGCTGCAATGACACTAATACAGGGTTAAAAGTTACAGCACATCAATGTCTAGGTGGACCTGGAGCTTGGGGGCAGGGGGACACGTGGACACGGGAGGATACTATGAAAGGTATCAGGAGCAAATGAATGAGAAACATAGACTTTTGGGCCAAGTAGTGGGAACAGTATTTTAGCGCTCCCTTCTCTAGTGGCATACAAATAAGCAGATGCATGTTGCTAGTGTCCCTTCAACTCAGCTGAGAGAGTTTCCTCAGCATCCTGGGCATTAAAACACTATTATTTGTAGAAAGTAGCATAAAGGAAACATGTTTTTTGAAACTTCATTTTGCTGAAGCAGCAAACCGTGGCCTTCATCAGGCTTTAAACATTTCCTTATCATATGCCACTATATGAGGGCAACCACAGCAGGACTGTTCTGTTTATGGAGCGCATTGCAGCTCTACTTACTTCACTGAATCTAGGTCAAATTACACTGGCTCAGGATTTGGCTGCACTCTTGAATTTTAAACCGATTATAAATTTTGATTTGTCAGTGTATTTTCCATGGGGTCAAATCCCACTTTTATGGAGTAAGAGAGTGTATAACCTTGCATAGTGCTTGGCAACTAATGCTTACAAAGAGGCTAGGTAACACTAAAGTAAGCATAAACATGAGGATGGTGCGAAGCTGTATTTAATAGGTTCAAGTATCTGTACCTCTACAATAATCCAGTTGCAGAGGGGTTATATAGACAGGAGCTAGAATATTTTTTAAATTCCCTAAGAGACTTTGATAACCAATGTAATCTGAAATCAGTGAAGAAAGACACCTAACTCTTCTAAGCATTCATAAGCGTCATGGCCACCATATCAGGGTAAGATGCTTGATGTGGGCATACCTTTATTGCAAGACATACAGAAAGGGCCCTTGACAGCAACAAATCTCTCTTCTTTGTTGGCAGTAACAAAAGAAAACCCTGAATTATTATCCATTAGTATTTGTTAATTGCCCTGGGCACATTCTGAAAAAGAATATTACACAGACAACGTTCCAGCCCCTTCCTTCGGAGTCTCTGGACACTGACACACAAACTGGAAGAGAAGATTTTCTGTAGGCAGAGATCAAATCCAGCACAAATCTATGACTGGCACAGGAGCCAGTGCTACAGCACCCCCTGCCAACAAGTTCTCTCTCTCCAGCTCCATCAGAGTGAAAAGGTAGCGGACTTCAGCAGCCCTGCCATCCAGAACCACGGCAGCAAGCCAGGGTTGTGCCAGCTGATACAGAATTAATAAACTATGAGAAAACATGCTCAGAAACTGCATATAGAACAGAAAAAGGGACATAAGTACTTGCATAGAAACTCAAGAAGATGCGCTGTAGTTATTTGCACATGATGCAGTGACAAGGGATTGGTTAGAAAAAACCTCCAGGACCTGAAGTAAGAGTCCAGTGTTTCATTTGCATACTTATGGATACCTGCTTATAAAAACTGGTGTGCTGGCCTTGCTGTTGATTGCTTTCATCTCTACAAAAATTCTTTGATTCTTTAAGACTGATCATTATATCTTCATTGCAGGCACTCTGACCTGTACAAAGAAACAGACTCCTGTTGTTCATTAGGCACTTGATTTTACGTTCATTTAGTTTAATAGCATCTCTTGATTTTATTAAAGGAAAAAGGTAATCAGATACAAACACTTCAAAATTGAACCTCTGACTTGGCTAAAAGTTGGGTGAGAAAAAACCCCTGAAAACTTGCAGTAGTATTTTCTTCAGGTATTACTAAACTCCAGATTAATGTAAATATAAAGGGCTGGTTTATTCCCTGATTTAAGCCAGCTTCAAGTGTAAATCAACAGAATCACATCAGGAAGGAATTTTGCCTGATGTTTGCATGCCATGGCTATATGAGAACTTTTGTTAATCGCTGCCTGTAAAACTGATTTAGAAGCTGAGGCATTGACAGACATTTAGAAACAAACCTCATACAAATTGAGTCTGAAGTCCATATTCAATGATAAAGTAATACGTCACAAGTGCAGCCTGACTTGTAATTAAAGAAAGTAAATGAGAAGGGAGGGAAATCAGGAGGATGAAACTAAGAGTACCACTGGTTATTCAGAGCCAGAACGCTGTTAGGATGAGTCTGCCTTGTGAGGGAATCATGGACAGGCACAAGAAGGATTGCGCAGCTACAACAGAGAAGAAACACCTTGCGAGACTGGGGCCTGCAGCTCTGCCGCATTATAAATGCCACGCTTCAGACTTCAAGCATATCAAATTTATTAGCCAATTTATAAGCACCTGGCAACAGCTGAGCTTACAAATCCATTATCTGCATACACCCCCCATGGCTTGCCTTATCATATGCTAAATACATGGGCCACAATATCTGAGTGACTGCATCTTTACCCACAGGACTGCTGCACAGCTGACAAGTAGAGATCAATATGAAATAAATGAATACCTATGTCTTTTGTGGGGCTTCTTATCTACCTAAGTAACAGCAGAAACCACTTTAGTCTTTGAGGGCTAGTTATGCTCAGATCTAGGAGGGTAAGAGGGAAGACTTTACATCCTACATCTTCAAGAATATGGTCATTAACGTTATATTGACGTTAATCTTGAAAGTACTCTCATTAGATGTCAATTTAACAACAACTGAGTGGTTTTTTAAAAATATTCTGTTCTTCCAGCTAATGACTTTAAACTGCATTGCATTTCCTCTTCCTCAGTCAAAACTGACCATGATAAAATAGTAAAGGTCAGATATCCCCAACTGAAGGAAATCAAGCTCCACATGGCAGAAATTGCTACATGAAGATGTGTAGTTAGAGAATAAAAAATTAAGATTGTTTTCATCACTGTTGTGAGACATTTTGATTTTTTCCCCTAAGAAGGACAGATATGAAAATGAAACAGGAAGTACTTCATGTTCTGTGTCAGTTTTTGAAAGCCGAACACAGTAAGAAGTGGAAGTGGGAAGCAGGGTGGCCAAGTTTTAAATAAATATCCTAAAACCAAGCATAAGGAAGCTCAGCAGAACCATTCTTTCCCTAGTTCTTAAAAGCCCTCTAAAGTATGCTAGTCAGTAATTAGCATTCATGACACTTTGCAGCTAGCAGAGACAATGTGGCACAGCAACCTAATGGGGGGAGTAACTTCCACATGTGAAGAAAACTTTACAGTTGTTTTTATTTCCCCTATGTGACAATAACTGATGCAGTTTATAGACATTTTTGTGTCATTAGGGCCTTACCATGCAGCACAATCATTAACATCTTTATTTTGGTTTGAGAAAAGCGTCAGTCTGGGTGTTTCCATGGTATAATGGGTTTAAGAGTTTTGGGCTTTCAAATTCCAGTTATATGTGGATTAAACTCTAGGTTACCTACTACGGGGGTTAACGGAGGAAGGGAACTAATTAGCTTGTGCACCCTCTTATCCTGTGCGAGTGGACTGTGCTTTATTATTTGGGTTCCATATACTTTTAAGAAGAGGTGACCTTGGAGTTCATTAGCCTGATTTAAGGTTTTAAAAGAGGCAAATTTAGAACTGTTTTGGAGGAGGAGACATAAAAGAACTTCCATACTCTCTTTTTGTTTTCCTTATTAAACTTGAAAACCAACTGTCATTCCCTTTCCTCTCCTCACCTAGTATTCTTTAATCATGATTGAAGTCCAAAACATGAATTAGCATTTGAAATCCAGGTTTTTGCCCTCAAGGATTTAAGGGAGAAATGGAAGAAAAGAAAATAAAGACCAGTTAACAGAACAAGAAGATATTTTCCTCTTCAAATGTTGTTTTGTGTTCTCAAGTGACACTTTGGAAAACATGCATCAGATTCTGTTTCTTCATTTTCCTAAACTACAGATGCAATTTCACAGCCAGCTTGAAGTAAAAAAATACTTTGTTTCTTGCATTTTGCTGTGAGCATGGACAAAACCATTCCAAAAAGCAATGTGCCTTCAAACTGGCAAGGAATAAATGGTTGGCAAAGATGTGGAGGGTGATTTCCGTGTCAGGGAATTGGCACATCTTTTGGTAAGGCGGTTCTGAATAGTACCATCCACACACACTTTCTCTCCGATTGCTGGCTGCAGCCAGCCAAGTTACTTCTACTGCGGTTTAAGAGGTCAGGTGTGAGGCTGTGCGAGTTCTGCATCTGCTAGAAGTTGGTATTTGTGGCAGAAGAGTGTTTTACTATGCACACAGTTTAATTTTTTCAGTGTTTGTCAATAGTGCATGCAATTCCAGGGGGAAAACCATGAAGGCTATTTTCATATTTACGTGCTTGTCAATCCATTATTCAAATATCCTTATGTACAAAGTAGTTTGATCAGTTTGCACTATTGACTGGCTACTCAAAATTACCCTACTCTCCAAATCCAGGAGATTTTCTAGTATAAAAAAAAATTCTGTGCAATGCTTATAGGAAAAGCTGCATCTCTCCTCTCAGCTGTTAGGATTATGCACTTTCCTGGAGCAGCATTACAGAGTCACTTTGCTGTTACATCATAGAATGAACTGTGGCTTAAAATCTTAAAATCAGCCCTTCTTATCTAGGAGTCTTGAGAGACTTCTTTCTGAGATGTAGCTTTTAATATTGACAGAAAGCTATGCATGAAGCCAGGCAAAAGCCTCATCATTTCAAATTTATGGAGCAAAAAGAAATATCAAAGACATCAGAAAACAAGTATATAAAAAATTGGTTCAGATTAGCAAAGTGTTTATAAATTCCTTTGTTCTTCCCACTTTCTACTGCTGCTGAAAGCAGAAATGAGAGATGTCTTCCAGCCTGCCAGTATGCAGGTGGCTTCAATTTCAGCAGTTATCATCACTCTCCAAATAGTAGACACCTTATTTTATACGAGTTACTTAGGAAATCCAAATCTGCCCCCAAAAATCAGGTCCTTCCATTGAAAAAGGTATTAGAAGACAATGGATCCACCTTCAAAAGCACTCTTGGATATTTTGCCTCTTCAAATACTGGAGTTATTGGCTTTATCTGGAGCTTGATGATTAAGAGCCATGAGAAGATAGCACTGAATCAATCCATCCCCAAAACCAGACAAGTCAAAGTATACCATGTCTCTAGTTTTATGGCACTTTCTTCCATTTCCAGAGCTCTCTTTTCTGGCAAAAGGTTAGTTACATATCCTCTCTAAGATTTTTTCTTTTATTTTTCTGGTATGTGTCAAAAACATCAGAGGATGTTCATGCTCCCCTTTGAAAGCTGTGAGACAGCTTGTGATTTCTTGGTGCTGAAACACGTTTGAAGCTTGGCTCAAAAACAGACAATTTGTACAGAGAGATAGAAAAGGTAGCATTTAGCTTTATTCCTCTGCAAAATACCAGTAGCTTTCCATTTCAGTGAAAAGTGATATTGAGAACCTTTTGGTTTTAATGCAGTTATTTCTTCCTTACTGCTGGAGACTTTGTAAGCCTGCATTATAATAGTATCTGCAAAAAGCCTTGAAAGATAAAAGACTAGATAGGAGTTATTTTGCTTATAATAACTAAAATAAAAACTCAGAAATATCCCCCATAGCCTACCCTGGAGGTAGGAAAAGCACCACTTTTTCCCTTTCTACATTTAGTAAATTACCAGCATAATTTTATTTCAAATTGGGTAGCTCTGAAATGTCCCCTTAGGACCACAGTTAATACAAATTTTTTCACAAAATAATTTATTTTTCATCAAACAGATGTCTGTTTGCCAGACAGCTTTGGGAGATGGCAGAATTCAGATCAGAAACTGTTTTGATGGAAAGGTGCAAAGTTGAAAGCCAAGCCAGAAAACAATGTCACGAGCAGAGGCGTAGAAGGGAGAAACAATACAGCACTATCCCGTTTTGCCTCCAGGTGTGTTTTCATGAGTTTAAAGGAGTGTTAATATTTCAAAATTCTGGCTCATTAAACCTTAGGTCTTGCTGAAACTCGGTATGTGTGCTGCAAGCACTCAAAAATACTCATCAACTCCTGAGCACTCATTAGGATAAGGAACACCCTGATCAGCTGAAAACAAGAAACCCATTGCAGTCTCCTAGTCTTCACCAAATTTGGGGGTTCATGCACTCTTGCTTCTTTTACAAAGTTGTCCCCTCACCCCTCACCATCAACGGCATTGATAGATGCTGATGCAAATATGATTCTCAGCAGTTCTCACTGGATGCAGTAAGGTGGTTTTCTGAGTGAAGAATATATAATATTGTTGAAATAAGGATATCGATTAGGTTAACAATGAAAGTATTCACTGCAACATGGGCATCTGTGTTCCAGAAAGCAAAGTGAGATGATTGAACAGCTATGATGAATTCATTCATCAATCCAGAATTAGAAGAGGTTTGAGAATTGACTTGACTCAATAAGCCACTTTGGGATATGTTTTGACCAACACTCAGTTGATCAGACCTGCAGGTTAATACAGCAGGTAACTGAATCTAAATTATGTAGGAGAAATGTGTACAGTCTGAATGAAGGAGGTGTTAAATTCAATTAGAGTCCTCAAATAACACAGTGCTTAGACCTAGCAGGGAAAAGTACCAAAGGACGTCTTCAGACATCTCCTTCCTAGTTTCTTAGCATCTTGCTAAAAGAAATCATTTCAACTAGATGGATTTTCTTGAAAACTAGGAATACTTGCATTGCTTTTATTTTACTTGCTTACTTAACTCTCATGACTATTGCACATTGGCTCCCTCACCACATTTAGAAATCACACAGACTTAAAGAGAGATGTATATTTCTTGCTACAGTCTGTTTTCTAATGGAAATGTAAATCTCATGTGGCTTTTTTCTGTACCCCTTAATCTTAATTCTCTATGATATTTAATAACTAGATTTACCATCATTACCTTTGCCACTTCTGTCAGACAACATCTTTTGCTGGCAAATAATTATTCTGTGTCTGCTACTTAGTTTTTCTTCCCTTTTTTTTTTTTTTTTCTGAGGAGAAGAACTTCCCATTTTATCCGTCTTTAAGGATATCTGTAGTGATCCTTAAATCAGCTGCAGGTGCCACCTGTGCTACTTCTAACTTGCCCTGTAAAACAAATGTATTTTTTACATTTATTTGTAAGAAATTGTCATCTCTTCAAATAGTTATTCCCAACAACAACACACATTTAACACAAATCATGATGTTTCTCCATCTTTGAAACAGTAGTAAAACTAAAGAGACCTGGAGCATCTGCTTCAGTTGTTGGAAACTTGAGCTCATGAGCATATTCATTTTCCTCAAAGAGGTACTTGATTGGTGCCTGTGATGTATACCAGGTCTCAGACAGTTCAAGGTGACCTTGCCAGCAACTCAGTTTTCCTCCTGTTCTCTATCTGTCCATTGATACTTAACCATCGAAGGAACCAAGATTTTTCCACGTGATATCTTTTTAATGGCTGTTTGCTCTAAGAATCAATTGACAATTAAATCAGTCCAGATGGGTGTGGTAGTCACTGCAGTGCAGCGTTCTCATGTAGATATTATGTCACATGGAAATTCCCAGCTTCGATGGCACTTGATTTTACAGGTCAGCTTAGGCTGATCCTATGAGATGATCTCCCCGAATGATGAAGAAAGCTGTGTGAAAAGCCTCTACTGAGAAAGCCGATCTTCTAATACTGGATGTAATCAAGAAAACACAAAACATATTAAAAGACCAGCATACCCACTGATGCAATGAATGTCTTCTAGTCATGTTTTCTTCCCATAATATTAGATATTGTGACATGCTCGTCCTTTAGAATTTTTCTGGCTTTACTTTTCTTCCCTAAATCAGCAGTTACTTGTAAGTAAAATCTAGCATTGAACCGATAAGTTAGAAGATAGATGTTTATTAAAACTCATAAGCTTGAAATCTGTTTGATTTTAAGTTTAATGCACAGATTTTAGATTTTATAAGCAGATATTTTGACCTAAAACCTCAGGTTTCTTTCCCAGAATGAATTATACTCATAACTAATTGAAAATCTTCCTGTACTGAGTTTTGTACCTGCATTCCTCACACAGCAGTTAGACCATTTTGTGTGTGGGTAATGACCTCAAAGTGAAATTGAAAGGCTTTGCATGTGTTGGAAATTAAGGCTGAAACCTTAGAAGCTGGGATCTGGACTCTTTAATCCACAGCAGCATACTACAAACATCTCCTCCTCTTCCATTCTTTTCCTTCCCCTTTTTCCACTTCTATCCCTACAAATAGTTCAGGAAAAGGTCTATTTGTTTGGGCAGCAACTAGGCAAGAAATGGTGGAGCAAATGACTGCAAAACAAGAGCAACCCATTTGTCTAATAGGCAAATAAACACAAGTGGATTTCCTTCACCCAAACTGTAAAAACAAGACCAAATCTGTAAATTTGAGTGTCATTACTTTTAAGGCTGTGGCTAAAGCAGGCTACAATGAGACCTGTCTTACCAGTCTCTGAATGGAGAACAATGGAAAGAAAACACGCACACATGTACGGTAACCTGCAGTGCTATGCTACTTTGCCAGATTCCTTCTGTCCAAGTTTTGAAGAGAAATTAAAATACAAAGGCTCCACTCCTGGCAGTGGGTGCAGGAGTCTGGCCAAGTGGACCATTTCATCTGTGTGGAGCTTTGCTGGTCTCTTCAGCGGCCAGCTCAGCATTTACCCATATGTGTTGGGTTATAATTAAGCAATGAACACTCCCCCTCATAAATCTCCTGCTTCTTCCAGGTCCATTCTCAGGAGGCAAGGGAATGGGAATATGTCCTGGTTTATACCTTGTATAATTCAATAACTTGAGCAGGTTACACAAGGTATGTATCAGGGAAGATTTTGATGCATTATGCCTTTGGGAAGGTAGTTAACCCGGTTCGACTATATGTTTATAAGTACTATTTTCCACATAGCTGGAAATACAGCTGGGCAGAATTCATCTGAGTAGTTTTACGTGAGGATTAAATAAGACATTCAGTGGAGGATTTGGGAAACAAAGCAAACATATAGGCATTATTATAGATATGTTTTTTGTCATTTTTAATCCCACTTTATTCCTTTCTGGGTTTTCTGACTTTGCAGAGGTCAGTAATAAACTTAACTTACAGGTATTCCTTTTAAATATAATTCTAGTTTTACTGTGGCAGTGAAAAACTTGAAAGTGTGACTGCAACCTCTAGAGCATGTAAATTTATGAAAACAAGAAGTTAGTGTTTTAGCTCAGTAAAAATGCAAGATGGAGGGAGTTTGGTTTGGGGGATCTATACTAAAGAGGTTACTACAAAAGCCAACCAAGAATGTGAACATCTGTCTGCCCCGGTTCCAGCTGTGCCAGTAGATGAGTTTACAGCCCCCAGTCACACAGAGCCGTCCCTTTGCTGCGGGTCACTGTCCTGCACAGCTCCTCACATGAACTTCGCATTACGTATTTTAAGAGCACCTATGTGGATAGTTTCAGTTAACCAGAATCACTTCAACAGAAATATGTAGCAGCCATGCAACCAGCACTGCCAAGAGGTCTGAGATGGTGTTCCCAGCCCAAAGGAAGCACAGCTGAGTAGCTGGTGCACAGGAACCCAGCTCTGCAGTCAGCACAGTGACTCTCATGGTGCCTAAAACACAACAGCTCTCTAGCTCTGATTTGGGTTCTATTTATGTTTAATAAGGAGCTCAGTGCAGTTTAATAACCGCATCAACTGGAGATGGTTTTGCTCCTGAGGGTGAAAATATTTACAGGACCGTTATTTTTTCTGAAAAACTAAGGTACCCTATGCTATAATTGTTTGTTTGCTCCCAGAAGTTTTTATACTAAAATAGTCTTCTGTACACATTCAGTTGCTATGGCAATTTTAAAATACTTTAGAAGCATGAAATTATTAGTAGTGAACTTCAGAAATTCATAATACATTGACTGTATATACAGTACAAAGATGATGCAAAAAATATGTGCCACATTTAAATAATTTTCTTATGTACAGTACCTTTAGCATTATATATATTAGAACCCTATTTTATCCCCTACATCCTGACTAGGTGAATCGGTTATTGCTTTGGTATGAAAACAGGTGTTAATTACACATATGTATATAGCTGTCAGT
The DNA here is from genome assembly GCA_031468815.1 of Morus bassanus. Classification (NCBI taxonomy): domain Eukaryota; kingdom Metazoa; phylum Chordata; class Aves; order Suliformes; family Sulidae; genus Morus; species Morus bassanus. The sequence goes on from CM062567.1 coordinate 71,996,031, forward strand.
TTTGCCAACAACGTCTTTCATTTTTGTTACATCCTTCACAGGCTGTGAATTTTCTACCACTATTATCCTTAGCAAAAGTGTGTCTATAAAGGGAATTACCATTGCAGGAAAAAGTCTTAATTAAGTAATTAATTGGTTAATATTTTACAAGTTGAGTTTCTGACTTACAGTTTTCTGAAGGGCTGATTACAATTGTCTGTCAAAGAGTATAAGATATAAAGAAAATCCTAAGGCTTTCTTTTGTTTTTTATACATTTATGGTTCTATATTTTATTTTAATTTATTGTATTTTAAAGAGAGAGCCCCACAGCCCTGCTTTTATGTCTGCCTGGAGGAACTAGAAATGATACCCACGTGCATTTTCAAGTACTCCTGCCTTGTCAACCCCCAGCAGGCAAGTGCCCTGCAGCACTAGTATGAGCTGTTTAAGAAAGTCAGGCAAAACTGTTCAGCTGGGGAGAGGTCTGGTCAGGGAATACATTTCAGAAAATCCTTTTTGATCCTCCCTGCCTGTAACAGGAAGGGCAGGCAGTCCCTTGCACATTAATCCCGGCTGTGGGGACACAGTGTTACGCTGCAGACATCTGGGACGGCAACCAAGAAACCTACTTCTCCAGCATAGAGTGCCTTTTGTCTTACTGCGTTGCCAGGATTGTGGGAAAACCAGAGCTCTTGCTTTTGGGGTTGGTTTTTTTTTTTTTAAAGTTCATTGTCCAACAAGCCATGAGATCCTGTGCAGAGGCTTAGGATCTTCTATTCATCTTAGAACTTGAAGTTTGTTACAGTAGAAAATTAAGAGATTTTCACGGTACTAGAAAGGATATGTTGTCTGTTTGTCTCTTGCTTTCTCCAGAAAAATGGCCAAACATGTACATAAGTACAAAATAAAGCCCTGCATCCATTATACTAACTTACAAAATCAGCTTCTCAGCAGCAACAAAATCTGTCTGCGAATAGTGAGGAAAACAAATTATCAAGATACGGCACACTGAGAAAACTGAGCTGCCTTGTTGTTGTGGTTTAACCCCAGCTGGCAACCAAGCCCCTCACAGTCGCTCACTCACTCCCCCCCAGTGGGATGGGGGAGAAAATCAGAAGAGTAAAAGTGAGAAAACTCGTGGGTTGAGATAAAGACAGTTTAATAGGTAAAGTAAAACCTGTGCACGCAAGCAAAGCAAAACAAGGAATTCATTCACTCCTTCCTATCGGCAGGCCGGTGTTCAGCCATCCCCAGGAAAGCAGGGCTCCATCACATGTAACAGTTACTTGGGAAGACAAACAGCATCACTCTGTAGGTCCTCCCTTTCCTCCTCCTTCCCCCAGCTTTATATGCTGGGCATGTCATCATATGGTATGGGATATCCCTCTGGTCAGTTGGGGTCAGCTGTCCCAGCCATGTCCCCTCCCAGCTTCTTGTGCACCCCCAGCCTGCTCGCTGGTGGGGTGGGGTGAGCAGCAGCAAAGGCCTTGACTCTGTGTAAGCACTGCTCAGCAATAACAAAAGCATCCCAGTGTTACCAACACTGGTTCCAGCATACATCCAAAACACAGCCCCATGCTAGCTACTATGAAGAAAATTAACTCTACCCCAGCCAAAACCAGCACACTTGTAAACTTGTTGCTGTAATTCTCCCCTATGATGTCATTTGCTCCTTGTCCCCATCTTGTTTATTCGTTGTATGGATCTAAATTTATGGTGCAAGCTTTTTGCTGCAAAAACTGTAGTTACGTACATGTTGGGCAGATGCTGTATACCCAGGTACATCTTTGGGGAATAGTCTGTTCAAAAAGGAATCATCTGGTAAATCCAAAGCATTAAAAGGGTATTTACCCTCCTTTGACCTGGTAGAATTATTTTCCCATGATTCTCAAAGTGCAGCTGGCTGTCTTGCTCTTTATATAATGAGAAGTGATACACTGCTTCTTCATTACGTAGTTTGATTAGGCATCCTTTACCAAGTCTAGTTGTTTGGAAGCATGCATGTTAGGCTGTGCAGGCTTTCATACTGCTGATGTAAAATTAATTCTGATATTGATCTGTCTTCCCATTCCTTTGTAAAGTCAACAAGAACTGAACAGACCATTAAGGAAGCAACCATAACAGAATTAACCTCCCTGTAGAAAACTCCCTTTGCTTGTAAGTTAAGGACCTTCCTACTCCAAAAGAAACTTTCTCTTATTCAAGACAGGACCTGTTCCCAAGGATTGTTGCTTTGAGAAAGTGATTTATTCACTCAGGCTATTAGAAGGAGGCAGAATTTTTATCTACCCTTTCATTTTTTGACTCATTTCCTTTTTGTTTATTCCCTTGCAGTCATACGGTCTTGTCACACCGTCACTGACAGGAATTATGCTCTGTCTCAGGTCATACTGTCATTTTAAATCTGATTGTTAGAGCAAACGAAAAACAAGGTCAATAATTGCTACCATTTTCTTGGGAACTGACAGGGCACATCTAAGTTCTCCCTAGAGAAATCTTCTTTAATTACAAGTTAAGCTGATGTTCCCCTGTGTAGCAAGTAGAGTTGAGCAGGATTACTTTTAAAAGGATTGCACTGATCTGCTTTGGTGACAGTTTCATCTTGAAATTCTGATAACAAGCAAGAGGATGGATTATAAAGATACAGTTCTCAGGAGTGTACATGACTGACACATACTGCAAATTAGGCCACAGCAGCCACCCTTCCTTTCCACTCCTCTTTTAAGGCCAGATGAGTTCTATTTTGAGTGCTGCCATTGCCGTATTTTATTTTAGTGGTTACTTAATATGATTATAAAGAACAGAGAGAAAAAAAAAGCTTGGAAATTGTAGAAGGAAAATCCTGCAAGCAGTGATTCTAGAAAGGGAATTTTTCATCCTGGAGACAATGCAAACACTCAGCCTTTTACAAGATAAAACAATGAAAAACTATGCATTGGCTGAATGCTTTCAAGTACTTAAATTATTAATAGATTTTTGGAAATCAAGTAAATATTAATTGATTCTTAAATCACTTCCATACTATCCCATGCAATTGCAGTGCAAAAAACCTTCCAAATTCCTTTTCCTCATACTTCAAAAAAATAAATAGCTGATTAATTTTGTAAGAACAATTTACAATTTATCTCACAATGATATATGGAATGATATATGGTCTGACAGTACCATGGCTGGTGAAATAAGGCTTACCTTATTTTATGTGAGAAATTAATATTTTCTATGACTCCTAGCCAGTTGAATAGTCCAGAAAAAAGGACTGATTCTGAAATAGCTCAATTACTTACAATGTTTTCTGAAAAATTGTTTTGCCTCTTAGGGCTTACTTACCTTTGGCATTGATAGTGCTTCAGCCTGATTTGAGTCCTGACAGAAACCGTAAAGCAGATATTTCTCCACATAGGTCCTTATTCCCATGTGTGGGATGAGCATGCATAGCACTGAGCAGGACTCAAAAAAAAAAACAAGTGAAAAGAGACCTCTTGTTAAATGAAACTAAAAATCCCAAAGGAGAAGGAGCCTAAATATTAGTGCCATTTCTCTAGAAGTGAAAAGCCTGGAGTATGTTGGCTCTTCAGCTGAAAATAGCTCAAACTCCCATTTCCTATGGGAGCAAACCAACCATCAACTGACAAAGCTTGAGAGAAGAGTGCTTCTCCGGAGCCTTCTGGCTGTGAGGCCTGTCATGCAGAACTGAGGTGGTCACAAAAATGCCCACTTCTGATGGCCCCCCCCACACACACACAGCCAGGCAATCTGGTTTCAGGAGTTTTATACTGAGTAAAATGCTGCATAACTCACCCTGCAAATACAATCGCACTAAAACAGTACATGCTGGTTTTGGTTTTTCTTCATGTATTATTATAAATTTAGCAGTACCAGGCAGATCTTGCTATTCTACTTCACTACAGCTAGAACCTAGCATTTTCAGAGAGAGATAAGAACTCTGATAGTTTGTGAAGCTTTATAGTATCAAGAGTTAAAATCCAGTCTTTTGGAGGGGGAAGAAAAAAAAAATCAGGGTATTTTTTGTTAGTTAGGAAGAGAGAATGAAAACACACACACAAAGCTTTTACAGTTTGATCTTCATTTTATATGACATTCTTTTAGAAAGGTGAATGTTAAGAAAGCCCAAAAGTAAATTTAATTTTTTTTCCTTTCATTGCATTGGGTTATCAATATATATTGGGTTATCCTGTTCAATATATTCATCAGTGACCTGGATGAAGGGACAAAATGTAACCTCAGCAAGTTCGCTGATGATACAAAACTGGGAGGAGCGCCTGATACGCCAGAATGCTGTGCTGCCATCCAGCGAGACCTGGGCAGGCTGGAGAGCTGGACTGAGGGGAACCTCATGAAATTCAACAAGAGGAAGTGTAAGGTCCTGCACCTGGGGAGGAACAACCCCATGCACCAGTACAGGTTGGGGGTTGACCTGTGGGAAAGTCACTCTGTTGAGAAGGACCTTGGAGTGCTGGTGGACAGCAGGCTGATCATGAGCCAGCAATGCGCCGTCATGGCCAAGAAGGCCAACGGTAACCTGGGGTGCATTAAAAAGATTGTGGCCAGCAGGTTGAGGGAGGTGATCCTCCCCCTCTACTCCACCCTAATGAGGCCACATCTGGAGTACTGTGTCCTGTTCTGGGCTCCCCAGTTCAAGAAGGGCGGGGAACTGCTCGAGCAAGTCCAGCGGAGAGCTACCAAGATGATCAGGGGACTGGAGCATCTGCCTTATGAGGAAAGGCTGAGAGACCTGGGTTTGTTCAGTCTGGAGAAGAGAAGACTGAGGGGGATCTTATGCTTACAAATACCTGAAGGGCGGGTGTCAAGAGTATGGGACCGCACTCTTTTCAGTGGTGCCCAGTGACAGGACAAGGGGCAATGGGCACACGTTGGAACACAGCAAGTTCCACTTAAACATGAGGGAAGTCTTAAAGGCGCAGGAGCAGGCTGTTCTCATGTGCCACAAGACGACCGGCGGGGAAGATGACTGGCCTGGTTGAACTGGGAGCTTTTGCTGGCACTCAGGAAAAAAAGGAGAGTTGAAGAGTTTATCACTTTTGGAGGAAGGGGCAGGCATCTCAAGAAGAGTACAGAGACCTCCTTAGGTCTTGCAGAGAGAAAATTAGAAGGGCAAAAGCCCAGCTAGAACTCAACCTGGCAACTGTTGTAAGGGACAACAAAAAATGTTTTTACAAATACATTAACAACAAAAAGAGAACCAAAGAGAATCTCCATCCTCTATTGGATGCGGAGGGGAACATTGCCATGGAGGATGAGAAGGCTGAGGTACTTAATGCCTTCTTTGCTTCAGTCTTTAACCGTCAGACCAGTTATCCCCAGGGTATTCAGCCCCCTGAGCTGGAAGGCAGGGACGGGGAGCAGAACAAACCCCCCATAATCCAGGAGGAAGCAGTTTACGACCTGCTGAGCCACCTGGACACCCACAAGTCTATGGGGCCAGATGGGATCCACCCGAGAGTACTGAGGGAGCTGGCGGAGGAGCTCGCCAAGCCACTCTCCACCATTTATCTGCAGTCCTGGTTAACAGGGGAGGTCCCAGACGACTGGAGGCTTGCCGATGTGACGCCCATCTACAAGAAGGGCCGGAAGGAGGATCTGGGGAACTACAGGCCTGTCAGCCTGACCTCGGTACTGGGGAAGTTTATGGAGCAATACATCTTGAGTGAGCTCACCGGGCACATGCAGGACAACCAGGGGATGAGGCCCAGCCAGGATGGCTTCATGAAAGGCAGGTCCTGCCTGACCAACCTGATCTCCTTCTATGGCCAGGTGACCCACCTAGTGGATGAGGGAAAGGCTGTGGATGTTGTCTGCCTGGACTTCAGCAAGGCCTTTGACACAGTCTCCCACAGCATCCTCCTAGAGAAGCTGGCAGCTCATGGCTTAGCCAGGTGTACTCTTCGCTGGGTAAAAAACTGGCTGGATGGCCGAGCCCAGAGAGTTGTGGTGAATGGAGCCAAATCCAGTTGGTGGCCAGTCACGAGCGGTGTTCCGCAGGGCTCAGTGTTGGGGCCAGTCTTGTTTAGTATCTTTATCAACGATCTGGACAAGGGGATCGAGTGCGCCCTCAGTAAGTTTGCAGACGACACCAAATTGGGTGGGAGTGTTGATCTGCTTGAGGGTAGGAAGGCTCTGCAGAGGGATCTGGACAGGCTGGATCGATGGCCTGAGGTCAATTTTGTGAAGTTTAACAATGCCAAGTGCTGGGTCCTGCACTTGGGTCACAACAACCCCATGCAGGCTTGGGGAAGAGTGGCTGGAAAGCTGCCCAGCTGAAAAGGACCTGGGGGTGTTGGCTGACAGCTGGCTGAACATGAGCCAGCAGTGTGCCCAGGTGGCCAAGAAGGCCAACAGCATCCTGGCTTGTATCAGGAATAGTGTGGCCAGCAGGAGCAGGGAAGTGATCGTGCCCCTGTACTCGGCACTGGTGAGGCCGCACCTTGAATATTGTGTTCAGCTTTGGGCCCCTCACTACAAGAAGGACATTGAGGTGCTGGAGCATGTCCAAAGAAGGGCAAAGAAGCTGGTGAAGGTTCTGGAGAGCAGGTCTTGTGAGGAGGGGTTGAGGGAGCTGGGGGTGTTTAGCCTGGAGAAGAGGAGGCTGAGGGGAGACCTTATCGCTCTCTACAACTACCTGACAGGAAGTTGTCGTGAGGTGGGTGTTGGTCTCTTCTCCCAAGTCACTAGTGATAGGACACGAGGAAATGGCCTCAAGCTGTGCCAGGGGAGGTTTAGATTGGATATTGGAAAAAATTTCTTTACTGAAAGAGTGGTCAGGCACTGGAACAGGCTGCCCAGAGAGGTGGTGGAGTCACCATCCCTGGAGGAGGTCAAAAAATGTGTAGACGTGGCACTTCAGGGCATGGTTTAGGAGACATGCTAGTGTTGGGTTGACAGTTGGACTCAATGATCCTAGAGGTCTTTTCCAGCCTTAATGATTCTATGATTTTATGAGAAGTTCTTTACTGTGAGGGTGACAGAGCAGTGGAACAGGCTGCCCAGAGAGGTTGTGGAGTCTTCTTCTCTGAGACATTCAAAACCCACCTGGACGCAGTCCTGTGCACCCTGCTCTAGGTGTACCTGCTCAAGCAGGAGGGTTGGACAAGATGATCTACTGAGGTCCCTTCCAACCCCTACCATTCTCTGATCCTGTGATCATCCACTGCGTTTCCCAAAACCATCCCATGAATAGGAAAATTTTACCATTTCATAAGCTTTTGTTTTAGAAAAGCATTGCAGCAGCAGCAAGGGTTGCCTATAGATTCATGCCTGTAAAAACCAAGAACAGTCAGCAATGAGGGTGGATATTGTAGCTATAGGTAAGAATGAGATGGATTACAGCTGATGCGGGATGTGCATCTGCATTGTGGTTATGACTGTGAGCAGGATGGAGTGCAGGCATGTTGTGTGAAAGACTAAGTATAGTTGGTCTCCTTGGGTTGGTCTCCCATCCTGAGGTGACCAGCTGAAGACTTGCCTGGAGCTCAGAATCCTGAAGCAGGTGTGTGCCTCGTTTTGCTCCAGGACCAACCGCTGCAGGCAGGGAAGCCAAGCCTAAGAGGTGTCTCCTTCCTGCTCCATTAGAGGCAATTCCCAGAAAGGGCAGGTTCACTGATAAACATCAGTAACAACAGGTCTCAGCGCAGAAGTCAAAGGTGTTGAACCTCTGAGAGAAATGTGCACTCAACTTGTTTTTGATATGTTCTGCTAGCTTTCTGGTAGCATTCAGCACATTAACCCAGAGTTTGTGGTTGTTGCTGTATTTCAAACACCGTCGCCTAGCTGCACAGCTCTGCATGGGTATTTTTTCACTATGACTGACTTAAGCGTGGCTGGAAACTGGGCCAAGATGCAGAAGGGAGATGGGGAAACACATTGCTTCTCCCATCACTAAGCCCTCTTCTGCTTCTAGTAGCCCCATCCACTCATTTGTGTTAAACTCTGATGAAGTTGCATCACTATTAATAGCAAATTGCATCAGGCACCCATATCAGTCTACATGAAGAGAGAGAGCCCCTTGCACATCACATGCTGATTTGGGGGTCAATGAGCAAGCTCACCAAAGGGCTCTGCTTCCTCAGTGTGAGGTGGTATGAGTGCCACGTGGGCAGCACAGGAAAGGCTCTGCCTTTAGTAGGACACCATTTTTCTTGATGCTCTCTGTGAATAATATCCTGAGAGCCATAAGATGCCTAAGCAGGGGGTTGTTAAGAGAGCCGTGTCCTCTGACCTTTATGTAGGCCACCCAAACTCACATTCCACAGAGGAGGACATGAAAGTTTCTCAACCTTCAAGCCTCAAAGTCATCTGCTTCCCTTTCACCTGAAGGAAAGCACTTTTATTTAAAATACTGAAGATAACACAGGAACAGATACTGAAGGATGGGGTTGGCTTTCTGCTGCTAGTTGATTTAGCAGAAAGTGGGAATTAACTCAGGGCAGGTTAAGTCCCTCCTGGCCTTACTCTTCTCTGCGGAAGCCTCTAAACCTGCCCACGGGAGCTGTTGGTGTAAGACTTTGCTGTTTCTCCACCCTGGGCAATAAGGAGGGATGTTTTCTGGGTCCACAGTTCCTATTGCTTTAATATTCCGGTCTTGTGTGCCAGGTAAACACCCACAAAACGTACCATCAGCACAAGTGGAACTGCATAAAGGTGGCATTATTCACCAGAGGTACACAGAGACCACAGGGAAACTTGGTTTAGGTGTACATTAGCCAAAAGACCAGTTTCTAACTCCCTAAAGAACAGACGTATATAATCATGAGGAAAGATTTCTGCTGAACTGTTACAATCAACTCTGGCAGGCAGAGACTATTTTAATATTGAATATGAGCTTGGGATTATGTGAAATAATGAAGAAAACTGATGCAGAAGACCCCAAATAAGCCCTTTCCCTTCAGAGAGACGTGCAGATACGTTCCACAGACCTCAGCATACTGGGACTCACAGACACGCTATGGGAGGCAGCACATAGAACTCTATTCTCCCCGCTATCAGGCAGCATGATAAGAGGAGATCTGAGAGCAAATTGCTTTTCCCTATAAAATTAGCCTGACAATCAGTAGCCTACTTAGTGTCACTGAAGATACTATGCAGGGTGTGTTTGGAACCCAGCAATACCACCACCACCCCCAAAAAAAAATAGTGGGAGAAAAGAAGGGGTAGGAGGGGTTCCCTGTACAGCAGATCCCTAACACCAGTCTTTGCACTCTGCTGCACAGCACAGGCTGGCTGAGGATGCAATTTTACAGTATGGGACCACATACTATTGTCCTTATTTTCAAATGCTAACCACCACAAATGCTGCAGTCCTCAATCCAAACTGGAGCAAGGAATATTTTTTCTGAATCCTCTTCAGCAGTCTCACAGAAGGATTGCTGTTCATATTAAGATTTTTCTACAAGGCCAGGCCTAATGAAGACAGCTTGCAGTAAGGGTAATTAATGAACAAAATACAAACTAGTTTGGGGTTTGGTTTTGGGTTTTTTTTGTTTTTGGTTTGGGTTTTGGTTTTTTTTTTAACTGACTGTAACTGCAAGATGGAAGCAGCAGTTTGAGTGATGCTTTTGTTTCTAGAGGTAAAGCAGAATGGCTTTGAAAATAAAAATTACAGCAAATGGCTAACATTAAGTTAAAGCAAATCAAGAAAAAACCCAACAAGCTAGCATTTATGCTTTGAAGTGCCATTTTTCTGGATTCCTTTTCAGAACTGCAGTTTAAATCTGACACATATCAGCATCATGATACTAGATTTTTGCTTGGATGAAGCACATATGCTAGGAAACTACTGAGCTCTACAAAAATGCTGGCAAAGCAGGGGTGGATGTGAAGGGAGAACTAGATGCTGCACAGGGCTGTTTGTTGGCTTTATTCCTTCAGTCATTGAACTTCTTTTTCAAGGTACCTATACCCAAAATTTAGAACCCAGCTGCCACATGATGTTGGAAGCTCCTAAATTCTCTAGTTGTTCACGTTTCCAGTAGCAGCAACACCTGTATTTCTGCATATAACTGTAGTGGTCTGAGCTCCTAAACCCTGGGAGTATTCTTGAGCCATGCCTTCCTTGCTTCCCCTGCCCTGTGGGACATGCTTTTCTAAGCCTGGATTTGAGATTGCCACATACAGACCAAAACTAGGTACTTGTGATGCCACCAAGCCCACTACTTTATCATTCCCGTTACTTCAAAGTGTACAGCTCTCACCTGCTGTATGAGAGACCAGGCTTCAAACTGCTCTTCTACCTAACTTGAACTCGCATCTCACATCTTTTTATGACTTCCCTAACCACTTGGGCTGGCACATCCACCTACATTTCTGAACATTGTCAGCCATCACTACCATCAAAGAAAGGGGAAAAATTGGAACTGAAGACACTCATCTCAACATCTGGATTCTAGTCCCTGCTCAGACATATACTGAAGCATTTCTTAGTGAGACAAGAGCTGCAGTAAAAGAAATGAAGAAAAATAAATTCCAGGGTTAACTGCTAGTCTAAGGCTCAGGGCAGATGGAGAATACAACCAGAAAGCCCACTGACAGATTAGGCAGGGGGCAGGCATCAACACCAGTATCACAGGAGCACGTGGCACCCTGGCTTCTGCTTGTACACAGGTACCACTTTCTTATCTTGGCTGTATTTGCAAGGGGAAAGACTTGTGTAGGTACCCAGCTCCAGAAACAGTCCCTGGCTGTAAGTTGCAAGAAGGGGCAGGCAGCCAGCTGCTTAGGTACCACCCTCCAGAAAGGGAGCTCCCGTACCCTCTCCAAGCCCATCTGTCTGCACAGCACAAGGAGCCAGGTACCCAGGTCTTATGCCTTGCATAGGGAGCTTGGACATCTCACTTGGGACCGTGGAGCTCATCAAGACACCTCAGTGTCACGCACCACAACATTACACCCCAGACCTCTTTGAAGATTCAACTCTTCCTTGCAAGATATGTTCAAGTAGAGAGAATGCAGAATTAAAAATCAAAATGAAATTGAAGAAATTCAGTTTGCCTATGTAAGCAACATCTTTTAGCATGTTCCTGGTAACTTAGGCAAGTCAAATGTTCTCCTTCAGGCTTGATGCAGATATTGCTGGCAGCCTACACCTTTCCTGCAGACATTGCTAAACCACACAGTGAATTTCTCTGAATAGCAATAAAATAAGAGAACCTTTAGACAAAAGAGCCCTCACTTCAAAATTACAAGAACAGAGGAGAAACTATATGTTTCAGGAAAAAAAAAATAATCTTCTCTATTATTCAAAGTAAAGCCACCTAGACAGCCCAAATGCAGTAACTGCTGAAGATAAAACCTCTGGCTACATTTAGCTGCATCTTTCCATGCTAACCAAACTTTACATCCTTCCATTAAGCTTTCATATCAGAAATTACTAGCTGGTCTTCTTATTGAGGAAGCCACTGAAAATATAGAATTTTCTTGCAGGTGGTGTAACCTGAGAAGCTACAGAGGCAAAAATCTGTGAGCCTCCCTTCCCTTTGCAGCCACCTTCCCCTTATCTTTTTCACCCTCAGTAACACCATCTTCAACTCAGCTTTCTCTGCAGTGACTAAATCAGCACAGGAGAAACTGTTCAGCACTTTTGGCTGTAATCACTGTTCAAACAGCTGTTCTCAATCCCCTCTAGAGAAAACCAGCCTATTTGATGAATCAGCTCCCCCACTGACTTACTCCGTTAGATAACAGGCAGGCCTGCAAGCTACCAGCCTTGCACAGGATGCCAACCTGCAGTCAGTAATTTCCAAATACATGTAAAAATAACCCTCAGCTGCAAAGATATTGCCCTTTTTGTCACAAAAAGTGCTGAATTTGGTAATATCACCTGGAAAATGTCCAGACATTTGCACATATGCATGCAGGCTTTAACAATGGAATGGAGCATATATTGCATAGTATGAGAAAGTAATAGGAATAAAATGTAATCTGGTTGAAAAATATTGAAAATCAAATAAATTGTTTTCAGGCCAGACATAGCCCTTACTGAAATCTTTTAGAAATACTATGTGTTTCTCAAGTATAAACAGTGCTATTCTTTGTTATCTTCAAAGCTGTTCTTGAAGTCTTTTAAATAATTTACTGACCAGAATAACATCTTTGTCTCCTGGACTGCTTACAGTTTATTGTGAAAGTTTTTAGAAGAAAGGAAATAGGAGTAGAAATATATGAAGATGATTCATTTTTTTACTTTCTGTGCTAAAGCTGTAACAGCCTTTTGTTTTTTCTTCACCATACTGTATTTTTCAAAGAGAGATTTTTGCATTAAATGAAAATGTGTTATACAACTTGCATTTCCAAAACAAAGATACAGATCTCTCTTCTCTTTGAACTCATAATAACTACATCTTTAGATGGAGTCATCAGCGTTCTTTCTATTAGCTATTCTTGGTTATCTTCCACAAAAAATGGAGCATTACCATTGTTCACATATTATATGGGCACCTCACTGGACCCAGACCACTAGCAGAACTTCCCTTGTTGCAATACTGCTTAGCTCCTGTCGCTTCTGTCACACCAAATCACATACCTTCGTAGGACAGATCCAGTTACAAAAGTCTGCCAGCTTCGCAATGCCGCTCATTAGGAAGAAATCGGGCAGTGAGATTGCTATGCCAGCAAAAACATCCCAAGTGGACGCATCTGACATTGGCAAAAGAGCCCTTTAGCCAGCCCAGTTTACCACAGTCAGAGGGCTGTGCGTCTACTGGGAGCTCTGGCAATATAGCTGTGCTGATTAAGGCTTTGTAATGTAGCTAGCTCCTAATCTTGGTCAGCCATCAGAGTTGAAAGAATGTCCCAGAACATGGGACACAGAAATTACCATATCAGATAAGGAGTCCAGTTTCTGTTTCTTGAAATGATTGATCTGAAACGCTAAAAAAAAAAGGATCTGAGATAACATCCCTTCTAGCTAATTTTTTTCCTTCCCTCCCTCCCTCCCTGTGCATCCATGGGACGTAGGGACAATCTCATCACCCAGCTGGTTGTCTGTTTCTCTCATGAGCTCACTTCAGCTTGTTCCTACTCTCAGTGAGATTATCTAGCAGTAAGTTCCATATATCAATTATAAATTACATAAAGCAACAGTTTATTATCAACTTTTGGATGTCCTGTCTCCCAATTTCATTGACTATCCCCCTTGTTACAGTGACACTATACATAGCAACCTCTGGCTCACCTTTCTGCCTTCAGTTTCATCTTCCTCTGCTGTTTGTGTATAATAATCCCTAAAGAAGTGCTTTCCCCTATAGATATAACACACAAATCATAGAAAATAAAGATGACAAAAACCTAAAAGGTGGTCTGAAACAACCTGTTGATGAAAAATTGTGCCCCATCGTACATCTTTGTTCCAGATGAAATTTAAATGCTCTGAGCAATAAAAAGCTGAAAAATTAATTTTATGAGCAGTTCCACAGTCCTGGGATTTAACTTTGACTTCCCTTTGCTTCATTTCATCCCCTGTTTCAGCTATTCTGGAGCCAACACTATAGTTTTCCAATACTTCCTTAATATTTGTATAATCAAATGTGTCCAGGCATCTAAAATTAAACATTCTGATAAATTCAGATTAATTCCAGTACTGCTTCGTAACTGACTATTTATGGAGCAGAAATCTTCAGGGAATTAAGGAAAAGTTGCCATCTAAATAACAAAAATAACTATACAGTTAACATATATTTTTTCTCTCATTGTTGTTTCAAGTATCACATTTACTTCCAGGAGCTGTATTGGAGAGCAGAGGCTGGCACCTATTTCTGGTTTTTGTTTGAAGCCTGAAATGAGATCTCTTTGTATACAGAGTATAGTAATTCCTGGATGGCTGTGTAAGAGCAAGCACCAAATTATCTTGGATTTTTGAGATACTGAAAGACATTCAAGTCTTTTGCATGGAAAAAACCCCACTAATGCAGAAGGTTTCCAGATAGCATAAGTAAGATTGAATGCAGTTTACTTATCTGTAGGAAGTTTATTTCAGAAAGCTGTTTAAAATCCACATGATCAAACAAAAAGCCTCACAAACATACCTTAGCATGTATGCCTATATTTAATAATTGCCTTTTATTTGTCTTTTAATCACAGCTATTGTCTGTAACAGTACTTTATGCACGTGAAGAACATTTTGAATATGAGCTCCTCATCCCAGCTCAGAAAAGCCTGGTAGCACTGTCTCTGAATTTCAAGGAGCCTTTAATTTTAGAATAACCATCCTCAGACTAACACGGGTTATGGAGCCCCCATGCCTGTGGACAAATTCTCCTCTGAAGGGTTTGTGACTGCAGCCACTAGGATCTAGGACTTTCAGCGGGCTCCCTAGCCCATTGGTGGTCATTCCTGGTCCCAAAAGACAAATGTATTGTCTTTCACAACCTTGTAAATCTATATCTTGTAAATCTCTATTTTTGTTCCTGTAAACTGAGATAAGCTGTAAAAAAAGCTAAAAGGGAGGCAAATGCTGGGACATTCTTAAGTATATTTGTCTCTTCTGCTGCACCTCATAGAAAAATTTCTACCTGCAAATTACCAATGAAAGTAAACCAGGCACCGAATGGATTTAGTGCTAATTAAGATAGACTGGAGCAGGGTTGGGAGCTGGTACAAGTCACCACTGTGTCATTTAAGTACATTCATAAGGAGGTAGATTTAACTTTAGACTGGCTCATCTACTCAGCATGCTGTCTGCTCATCCTAACCAGGTGTAAGAGGTCAACTGTCATAAGTTGGATTAACGAAAATAGTAGCCTATGCAAAAAGAAATCTTGGTATATTTTGCAGATGACACCAAGTTGGGCAGGAGTGTCGATCTGCTTGAGGGTAGGAAGGCTCTGCAGAGGGATCTGGACAGGCTGGATCGATGGCCCAAGGTCAATTGTATGGGGTTTAACAAGGCCAGTTGCTGGGTCCTGCACTTGGGTCACAATAACCCCATGCAACGCTACAGGCTTGGGGAAGAGTGGCTGGAAAACTGCCTGGTGGAAATGGACCTGGGCGTGCTGGTGGACAGCCAGCTGAACATGAGCCAGCAGTGTGCCCAGGTGGCCAAGAAGGCCAACAGCATCCTGGCTTGTGTCAGGAATAGTGTGGCCAACAGGAGTAGGGCAGTGATCGTTCCCCTGTACTCGGCACTGGTGAGGCCACACCGTGAATACTGTGTTGAGTTTTGGGCCCCTCACTACAAGAAAGACATTGAGGTGCTGGAGCGTGGAGCAAAGAACCTGGCTGACCTCAGGCTTGTGGCAGAGTTGTTCTGGTGCTGGCATGCAGGAAGCCATTGCCCAGAACTGGAGTCTGGGAAGAAGTATTTTGGAGAAGCCACCACCTCTGACTGGAAGGACTGTGTTGGTCATGTTGATCATGGCTTAGCTCCCAACTCGGTCACAAACAGAGAGAAACTTGCTAAGCCTACCAGCTCAGCAGCTTCATTGAATTAGACCTCAAAACACAGTTTCTTTGTAACATAGCCCTCCCTTTCCTGCCTCCTCTTCCTCCCTCGCTACATCGCCTGAACTTCATTACTGGAGGTCTGGGTTCTCCTGCAGACTTTTTTTTAGGAACTCCGTGCCTGATTTAGAGAAATGTCAGTTGACTCACCCCAAAGGTGTCCTTCTTTAAAAATAAAGCATAGAGATATTCAGCTGATGTGCTGTCATTAGGCTGTTTGCAACCAGGCAGCTTTGTGAAGCTTACCAAAGGAATCGCCAGCTCCTCTCTACAAAAAAAAAACTATTTCAGTTGAGGAAACATAACAAAAACAAATGAAAAAGCATGTTTATTGGAGTGAAAACAACATCCATCACATATGGGTTTGCTGTGATACTTGTTCTTTTTCATTTTTAAAACCTTAATTTCCTCTTCCTAAAGAGTTCTGGTTTGGGCAGTTTCCAGTAACAAGGCCTCTATTGCTATCCAGACCACAATCTCTCCTAAATTAATTTTTAAAGAGGTTTGGTGTTTTTCAGTACACATGATGTTTCATACTTTCGAAATACTTGAGCATGACGTGTTCTTCACCGGTTTGTTGGTTTTTTTTTCTAATTGTATTTGCTGTTGTGGTTTTTTTTTTTTTAATTGTATTCTCTATGTGAGCCATCAGATAATGTCACATATCCTTTTTATATTTTTTAGGAGCACCTGAAAGCTTTTGACAGGGAAGTAAATGCATTTGTGGACTATATGTTTGGACCTCGAGGTAAGCTGCTCTACCCATAGCCCTTTTAGGAAATAATGCCTATCCAGATTGCCACTCAAAAATATTATAATAAATAGAAGCAGCCAAAATTTTCTATCTGAATAATTTCTCATTGAAAAATGTGGACTAGGCAGAGTCACAGTATTTGCAGGAACACACCAGTATTGTAGGAAATCTATCAGTGCACTGCATTTATAGAAAGCCAATAGATTTTTGTTTTGACATAATGTTATCTGTAATACAAATTAAAACCAATCACAGATTATACTGAGAAGAAATGAAACTGAATTTTTTTTTTTTTGAAACTTAAAAAAATCACTAGATTTGGGAGGCCTTTGTTTCTGAGAATATCAAAGGATTTCAGTATTACATCCTAATGTAGATTAAAAAAATTGAAAGCCTGGATTTTTCTGAAAGGGGAAGATCTGTCTTAGGACTGATTCTCATTCATAATCCAGTTATTGTTTGGTCCAGCTACCTGTCAAATAGCCTAATTCAGAAGGATGTTCAGAGCAAAAGCAAGAAAGGGCTTTTAGCACCCTACAGGATCACATCCAAAATTTCAGTAAACCAATAGACAGGGTGGGAGAACAGATGCATTCTTCTACTTCCTATTCGTGCTTTCTAAAACAGTTTGAACAAGAATAACTTGAATAACTGTACCTTGGAGGTGCCTCATGCTTTTTTAGGACTGAAACAAGTAATAGTAAAAAAAACCCTCAAAACCCTGAAGTAGGACTGCAGAAAGAAAGAGAAAGGCTGCAGCAAAGTGAGGACACAGCATCAAAGTCAGGGCTAAGAGAGCCAAGTAGCTAGAGGAAAGGGGTAAGACAGGAGCTTAGGCAGCAGACAGTTTTCAGAGAAGGTCCCTGTAAGGCCACCTTGCTGCTGATAGGACTGGGATTAAACATTCAACTTCAGGAATAGCCTTACAAACTTTTCCCAGTGGTTAAATCCAGAATTGTTGCCCTCTTGGATGGACATATGCTTATGTATTCTCATTTTGTTGCAACAATATCCTCCAGGTCCCAGAAACAGTTCTTGCTTAATTAGGAGGACAAGGGAAAGAAAGCTGTAGCATTCTTAAAACCAAGAAATTATCATCGTTCTTAGCTGGCTGGCTACAAAATGTTTTCCATCATCTCTGCAGTAGATGTGAAGCTTGAAAGACAGATTTCAGGTGAAGAAACACTGAACAGCTTGGAAACTGCAGCAGAAGTGATTAAAACAGAATAAGTTTTATTAATGGCTTCTACAATACTGCATTTTAATGTTAACAAAGAAATATGATCACAAGCATAAAGGTGCTATTTTTTTTTTCAAATGGACATGTTCTCCTTCATTCCTCTTTCCTCTTTGGTCCAGAACAAACTGTTTGAAGGAATGAACTGCAGTTAATCCGATGCAGAATACCACACAGATCCCTTTGGGCTTTTAGAAAGCACTTTAGTTAAATAAGTATTATTTGTATTACTTGCCAAGTATATCACCATCCCTCTCCAGACATCAATGCTGAAGATAACATTTGTTTGTCCATGCCTCTTCACTATGATCTTTAGTTTAACTGGTGGTATGATGACACAGTATCATACATCTGCAGAGCATTGTTTGGTGTTACACAAGATTAAGGAATATTGAATTGCAAGAGCTGAATGTAGTTAATTGGTTGCTTGTTTTATCTGTGAAAGGAACAGAGGCAGTCAAGAATAAATATATTTTAATAAAGTTATGATAAAGTACCACTCCTTTTCTCAATTGAGTATGAACAGTAGCAAGGCGTTGGTGCAAAACTGTCTACCCTCTGCACCTAAAAAGGTCTGAATCCACCTAGACACCAACTGGCCAAAGCTATACAGAAACCTGAAACAAAACACTTCTAAACCTTACCGATAAAAGCCTCGTACCTTTAAAGGGCCTGGGAGGCCTGCCACTCATTTCAAAGGAGCCAAGATTTCACCCCAAGGGTCTGGCACATTGTGGCCAGTGATCATGAATGAGCTTATTCACAGAGTGATCAGAGCTTGTGGGCGCCTGCTCCTTTCCCTGCTGTAGTCCAGTGCTTTCCCACTGTGGCTTTATTCACTGCCTTGGTCTCAAATTCAGATGCTGTGTGGGTTCAACATTGTAAAAATAATCCTTTCTCCTATTGACAGCGTACCTTTATAGTACTTGAACATGGAGATCAAACCATCAGTCAACAGGAATACTTCTGATCTCTCCTTCTTCTGATACCTTTTTTTGAAATACACTTCCTTTCTTCTCCCTTCCTGCCACATTAAAACCTCCCTTTTCTTGTCATTCAGGGATAAGTGTAAGTGGAAACAAAGTAGTCACATTCCTTGGCTGCTTTTTATAAACCACTTTCTGCCAATAACTGCCTTACCATTCAAGGTACCAAGGTTGAGGTAGAAATTAATCATTAAGGGTACATGTTTTAATAATTTCTCTTGAAATGGAAATAGTATAGATCTTAAAAATACTTGACATGCTGACCTGAACAAGCACACATGTTCTGCTTTTGTATGGATCAGTCCACATTCTTGTGGGCACTCACAACAGAGTGAAAGCTTTCTGAAGGCATGCTGGGGCAGCATTTAATGCTGTTTAGTTTAATTTGTATTCTCATCTTTTCCAATTACTTTTCGTCTTTGAGAAAACATGATGTTTCATTATCTACTGATGCCAGTTGGCCTTTGTGCAAGTAACCTTCATGTACCAAGTGTTGCAATCCTCGGATGAGGAGACCCTTCTTTACGTATCAGCCTTGCTGACATGACTGCTTTCTACATCTTCATTTAGGATACCAATCAAATAAATTAAATCCTTATGCTCCTAAAACATACACTAGATCAACACTTACACACCCAATCTTTACCTGTCCTATGACTCCTGTGTCCTCTTTAGAGCCCGTATGGGAGGAGAACCTGTTTGGAGCCCACAAGGGAGCAGAATCCCCTCAAAAACATCCCTTCCAGAGCTTCACACGTGGCTTGTGAACTTTAAGAGGGCTGTTGGAAGCGTTTTACTTTCACACTGAGATGATCTTAAATAGACATTGAGATCTGAAGGCAAAAAACAGGTGTTCTAGCTTGGTAATGCACGGCAAAGCAAGGCCACCCTAAAGGAAGGATGGTGCTTTGTCATAGATGGTTGTGCTGTTGTGACTGCTTTAATACTACACCTTTCCTCTCCTGGAGGTTTTTGGGAGTCCAGAAGGGAGAGTCATAACCAGGAGAGCACTGGACTTCCACAGTAACTTAGGTCTAGTTGAAAGTCTCTCCTGCAAAAGAGCTAACATCCCATGCGGAGCCCAAATCCAACAGCTGAGTGTTACAGCCACTGCAATGGAAGCAAGGTGGGAAGCAGAGGGAGACTGTAATAAGAAAGAAAGCTAATGTTCATAGCCCTGTTCATAAAGAGGTTACTCTAACTCACTTAAAAATCTCACTTTACATATACGTGTCTGCATATATTTCTGAGGAAAGAATAGTGGAAAAGAATACAGTAGAGCAAAACTGCAGTCAGCAACTGTTTGTTAAATGCTTGGGCACATTTGGTTTGTGCATCATCCGTTGCCTAGTCCCTTCCAAATTCAACACTGATGGAAAAATGGTAAAATGTTTTCTTATGCACTGTAAATACCTTTTCTTCTTTTACTATTTTTAACATGATCTTGGTCTTTGTAAAAAATAAACTAACTAATTAAAAACAGTTTCTAAGAGCAGAAAGAACTACTGTGACCTGCATAATAGTTTCTCATTGGCTTATTTCTTCACTTACTCCATAAATCCTAACAAATTTAGAAAAACTAGCCATGATACCCTTTGTTCTTTCCATAGATAAATGTCTCAAGATTGTTGCTGTGGGAAATTAACTCTAAATTTTGCTCCATCTTAACAAACAAACAAACAAACAAACACCACACTACTTTTGCTCATGACATCCAGTTGCTCATAAGACAATGAAGTTGCTTCCAGATAGGCATATAGGATTAAGCTTTGCTCGTATACACTGAACTATCTGATTACTGCCAATGGGATTACTTGTGTGAATAAGGCAAGCAGGATTTAACCTTAATATTTCATTTCAGAACCAAGCAAATGGGACAGAAACTGTGAAAAAGCAAGCCCTGGCCTTGCCAAATATCTTTGTTAACCATCAAAGTAAACATTTGCCACTTGTGTTTCATATTTAATGTTTTTGAAAAATCCTCCCTCTGTATAAATGTTTTCTAGCAAATGCTGTATACCTTCATGCTTATATAGCAAATGCAGAATTAAAATAATATATGAGTTGACTATTTTATATGCATACTTTTTATTTAATACTATCTGCAAACTGTTCATTGAGCAGATTAAGATATGATTTAATTAAATACTAAGTTAAAACATTAAATTAAATTTTAAAATGCATATAGGAAAGTTCTCTTCATTTTCTCTTTCCTGTTAAAATTAGGAGATTTAAGTGACCTTAAATTATTAGGAAATTCCATGTATTTTTTAGCACACATTCTCTGGATTAGTATGCAGTTTTGGGGAGGTAAAAAGCAATGGATAACTCTTGCGAGCAAGGCATGGCAGATTCCCTCTCACACTTTTAGCAGACTTATTTCACTATGTGATCTGTCTTGTTTTAGCAGTACTTTTACCATAGCCTTCTTAATTGCCTGCTGCATGTGTTTCTTTTCAGATGCCAGGGTTAGAGGATGGTTCCTTTTGGACTCTTACCTTCCCACATTTTTCCTCACTGGAGCATACCTACTCTGCATATGGCTGGGCAACAAGTTCATGAAGGACAGGCATCCTTTCTCTCTCAGGGCTCACCTCATTGTATATAACCTTGGGATTACACTGCTCTCCTTATACATGCTTATAGAGGTAAGTATTCTTCCACGCAGCATGGCTGAGAAAGATGAGCAACGTACAGTTTTTAGCAGAAACATCTTAGCAACAGATAGTTCTGCTACCAAATGTATCATCAACAGCAAAGTAAATTTAAGATCAAGAAAAGTCCCTTAGTAATTGGACAGCGGGTTGTACAGTACCTTCTCAGCTTAGATCTCGGCATGTTTTAACTACCCTTCCTGAGCTACAGTCCACACCTGGGGACAGCCAGCTGCTACCAGGACAGTGTCTACAAGCATGAATTTGAATCTGCAGCAGTCGCTCAGCTCAAACGTGCCTACACCTCATTCTTCAGCACCCATAAGTATGCTCATGGATTGGGTTTTATTCGTATGACTGTCTATGGAATGATTTTTCTATGTACAAATGCCCATGCTTAAACGTGAATGGACTTACAGATGAGAGTAAGTACTGATTTATTTATGGTATTGGCAATTCAGTGTTATTTTTCTGCTCTCCTGACTAAGAAGCTTTCCTCATAAAGTCAGACATTAAGAGCCAGATGTTAAAAACCTGCCACTTCAGCCAAAAGCAAATGCTGTGGGACTTGGAGGCTGAACATGGTCACAGAAATTATTTCCCAAGTACTTATCAGGAAGGAACATGCTCACAGAAATCAGGATCCATTCAGAACCAGCAGAGAGATTTTAATGCATCTGATGATTTTGCAACAGCAGAGGACTCAGTGTTCCTCAGCAAAGACATGTGTTTTCACCTCCCCAGTGGGAACCAGAAGCCAAAAGTCACTCTTTTGATACTATCTGGGAGCTCCCCATTCTCAGCCTTGTGATAATTGAGGTACTTTCAATATTAAGGTGTTAACATCCATCACTTGCTGCCCTAAAAAAAACAAACACTAAAAGACAAAAACCACAAAACATTTTCTGACTTGGCTTAAAAAGGGACCCCAGGCATGAGAAGCCCTGGCTAAAGGATGTGCTTGATTTCATGGTGTGACCTGCAGAGGTGTGAGCTGACATCGCTGCCTTGACTACACAGCCTCACAGCACTGCTTGCCCCCTGGGCTCCCAGCCACAACAGCAGTTTCCACAAGAAGAACAAGGACTGACTGTTCTATCAGCTGGACAAGAAACGTTGTAGAAGCCAAACAGGACCCCAAAGATTTCAAGTTTTAAATTAATTTGAGCTGAACACCAGGTGACTGGCCTGGTCAAAAGGCGGAACAGCAATTTAAGTTTGTGCCTTGTGCAAAAGACCAATTGTGCTACACAGAGCTTCACTCTGGTCAATGCTCCAGCTGGCTTCAGCGGTTGCTGTGGGTGTTTGAGAATGCAGGATCAGGCCCGGAGCAAAGGAGAAACCAGCACAATTGCTGGAAGGTTTGATGACTCCATACTGATTGTCCTTCAGAATTTAAATTAGCACTTTGATGTTTAAGTACCCATTTGCTTGAAGGTATATAGATAGCTGTCTTCAGTAGCAGGACTCAGCAAAAAGGATTAACTGAATAGAAAACAAAAATACTGCTCCCTTCCCCTTGTAGGCTGATTGGGCCTGCCACAAGTAAATGAATCAACAAAGAGAATTTTAGCAGGTCTCACTTCAATGAAGCAAGCTTTGTTTTTGCCACCTTCACGTCCTTGTAGGAATTGTGTTGAGCCAGCTCCTGTTCAGCCGCCTCACTGCCCTGTCCTTCCTGAGGCTAACTTTGCTGCAAACGATCACTGAGTTGCATTAGTCCTCAGATTAGTCCCTTTAGAGCTTGATTCTGTAGCTGGAGGCTGATTTGTGCCTCCCAGACTGCAGCTGGGCATGGCTGGCAGCGGCTCATAGCTCCACATTCTGCATTTTTTGGGAACCCGGGGTACATCACAGCTGATCTGTGCTGCCAGCTGTTTTACTGCAGATTTCACTCTCAGCTTTAGACTGTCAGCCAGGCTGGTTTTACACTGTACAAAACACTCTTCCATAATAGTAGCTCTGTATTTTTTCGTAGTCTACTTGCCTGGTTCTTACCGCAGCTTCTCCTGTGAAGGAGCAGAACAGAAGTTAAGACTTGCAGATCTGCCTGAACTAGCTTGCACATCCCTGCTGAAGGAGGACAGGCAAATGGGAGAGCAGAAGTCGTCATCAGTACTGAATAAAGTTATGGTAACTCAACGTTTCAAAAGATCTCATTTCTGAAGCTTCTCTCTGGCCCTTATTCTCTCTGTCTTTTATCGACAGTAAGCTCTTTAATGCAAGAGTTACCTATATTTAGAGCATTCTGCACAGTGGTTTCTTACGTAAACACAGCTGATCCCTCCAGTGAGTATGATTCAGGATTAATTCCTAGTTAGAGACATCTGTAACAGTTGTCTTATTCCTCCATCCTCCCACTGCACCTGAACCCCTCTGGTCTCTGTAACAGAGATAAATCACAAAAAAATAAACACTATAATAGACATAAACCACCAAAAAAAAAAAAAACCACCGATCCCAATTGGCATTGTTCTTCTTATCTGTTCTTGGTTTTGTTTATAAGGTGCCATACACGTTTTCTTGTGATAGCTCCAGAACGAAACGGGTGCTTCTTAGATATTCAAAAGAAAGGGTGTATCTCCAAATGCAGACTGTCCCACATGATGGCTTTAATGAGAAACATGGTAAACCAGCTGATGGGGGTACCCACGCTGCAATTCTTCATCTCCTCACCTTCATCTCCTGACCTCGTTTAGCTGTCCCTTAACTACAGTTGATTCATACAAGCTCAAGGCAAGACAACAAAGGTTATAGCAAGGAGTCATAACAAAAAGGCTGGGTTTAAATCTCCAAGGGCAGATTCCTCTTTTGAGCCAGAGCTCCATGCACTGCACCATGGGCCTGAAGTATCTGGGAGCCAATTTTAGCTCCATGAGTTTTGAGGTCAACCAATCCCTAAAGTACTTGAAGGGACAGCTCCGGGACAACTCTAAGATGTGCCATTAGCATAAGGTCAGATACCCCTAGTATCCCCAGAGGACAAGGTCTACAGAAAAACAGCTCTGCCCAGCTGCCCGTGTCCTACTGAGATGTCTCAAATTTTTTGTGTCAAGAAAGTTAGGTGCCTTTGAAAGCCTCCCAGAGGGGCAGTTTTTTAGACCTTAATTTAGACTTCTGAGTTAGTGTCCTGACCCAATGTTGGGCGGGGGGGGAGGAGGTTTGATATGATCCCAGGAGTGAGATTATGACACAAACGAGATCAAATGCCATATGCCCAAAACAACTTTTATTACCAGAAAGCAAACAGAAATAATAGTGATAGGATAGGATAAAATAACAGGGCAGAAATCAAGCAAGCAGTCAGAATAGAGTTGCAAGAATAGTCACCACCACGGATCCACAGCGTCCCGGGGGTCCAAGCCTCTCGGTGTTTCGGTGGTAGGCGATCATGCCAGGGTCTGTCTTAACAGTCTTTTTATCTCTGCTCAAGGGCTTCAGTTTCTGACAATGGTGGTTGCTTCCAGGGCAACGGCGCACCTCCGCATTCCTGATCTCTGTGGCCTTGCAACTGCTTAGCAAAAAGTTACAAATTTTCGCCTAGACAAACAATCCACAGGTCCATTTCTCGCACAAGCAATCTTCTGAGAAAAAAGCTCCACAGTCCAGTCTCTTACAGTTAGGCAAATGGATTTTCTTGAAGTTGTCAAAGGCACTTTCCTCTTCCCATTGAATATAATGGCAAAGTGAGGCACTTTTAGTTTTGGAGCATGGCTTTTTCAAGTACCTGAAGCTTAGACACAAGTCCTGTGCTTAAATTAGGCTGGCTGCAGGTGCACTGCCAAGGGGCTAGAAGACAATTCCCTCCACCCTTGCTGCTACAAGTGAAACCTCCATCAGAGCTTGTGTACTCTTCTGTACCATTAAGTATTCTTAGACTTGATCAAGTCTATTGATCCAACGATTTCTAGTAGCATTACCAAAAATCTGCATAAAGAAAAACAACCACCACCTTTTTATTTTAATAAAAGTCAAACTTTTAGCAATTTCACTGAAGAAAAATATGCCTTTCCTCTACACAAATCTCTGCCTAAGATCCTAAAAGTACCAACTATGAGCAGAAAACCAGCTTGCTGTGAAAAGCAATCAGGTCTTGGCATATTTTAAAATTATTTCATGTGCAAGTCAACTCACAAACCACACTCCAGGGATGCAGTCTGAGACACGGACCAGGATAAGGTTTTGAAGTTCACCACAGGATAAAACTGTCACAACTCCAATGATAAATTAAAACTGGAAACAAAGACGACCAATGCTGATTTCCAAATTGTGAAATTACTCAGGTGAGGATACTCTCTGTCATTAATAGGAAAAGACATAATCTCTACCATGGTCTTAGGCTGCTTTTCCCAGCAGTAAGTATCACATCTGCCCTATTTAAATTAAATCTCAGCTAGTCTTCAAGCTCTCACCCAAGTCCTTTTGTTGATCAGGCACTGAGAAAACCAGGACACTGGTACCACCTGGGTCAGATTAAAAAGGAGATCTAGAGATATGTGTCATTAGCATAGGGGTGGCGTGATGTCTTAAGCTGCCTGTATCCCCAGGTAGTTTCACAGACTTATTACAAATCCATAGGATTTGTAAGCAAGCAACAACATCCATGTGGGGAAGCAGGACTTGCATGTGAGGACCCCTCGATTCAGAGCAAAGAGGAAAGAGCAGAACTGCACAAGTATTGCAAGCCCAGTGCATTAAGCTTTTCAGTGAAGCCAGAAGAAAAATCTTTTCCCATAGAGGATTAAAAAAAAAGAGGGGGGTAGTAAATTACTTTCACTTCACCTGTTTCTAGGAGCTGAAAATTTACCCCACAGTAAGTCCAACTTCTGAATTATAGTCATGACTTGCAGATCCATAGGTGCCAAGATGATGTGAGGATTCCCAGGAGTACCAGAATTGCCTTGTCTGTATTCTCTGATAGCAGGGAAAGGTCAGAAGCACAATGCTGGCACAATCGGGGCCACCAGCCACTGTTTCTAGCCCTACACATTACAATTAGGATTACATCTCACAACTTACTAGAAAGCCTGGTATAATGCCTGGATTTGAGATAACTGGGCGAAACGAAAGGAACAAAACAAAAATAAAAGGAGCACTTGAACTCTGTTTTATTCCATCATTATAATGGTTGCCATCAGAAAGATTTGCTTCCCAACCGTTCAAGTGTTAAAAAGATAGAGCTTGAGTAGCAGAAGTCTAAGTAAAGATTTAACAGTGCGGGTGATGAGGAAAGGCAAAAAAAGACATAGATCCTAGCTGATTTGAACTGTCCTGAAATTTTACTATAGATATCCAACTTCAAGATAATGATTTTTTTTTTTAAGGTTGTAATAAATGATTGTTTACCCCTTCATTAATTGTTCAGAAGTAAGCAAATGTAAATTTAGCAGAGAAGTAAGGAATGATTCTAGATCCATAATGACTGGTGCTTGAGGTGAAGGCTTCCTTTGAAGTAATTCTTTAATTGGGGCAGAAACACTGTCTTAACCTTAGGGGAGCAAGAGGAAAACAACAAAGTGAGAAACCAGAAGACCACTGAGAGTGCAGTGAAAAGCAGAAAAATCTAAGAACAAAAGCAAACAGTTCTTTTGAGCAAGAACTTTTTCTGACTAGAATCCCAGGTGTTCTATCTTAATCAACTAATTTGTTTGGAGAGCTGAGGAGCTGACTTTGCTGTCCTTGCCTGCAGTTATTCTAGCTGGACATGTCGTCCTCACATCTCAGTTTTCATCCTCCAAGTTCTCCGTGTCTTTCCTACTGACCTTTCTGAGCTCCGCATTTAGGTAGAACGTTTAGCCTCTTCATCAAAAAGGCAGTGCGCCTGCACATTCAAATAGAATTCAGTAGAACTTTACTGGAAATCAAGAGTAAAAATTCATATGATGAGATTTTTCACATGTGCAAAGCTTAGGATACCATCACTGGTATCACAAAATAACATACGGGAGCTACTCAGAATAGGAGATGTAATCAAAGATTCATGGAAAATAAGCCTAGAAGGGATTTCTTTTAGCCTATTCCACTATCCCAGACAACAGCAACACACAGAGAAATTATCATTTATAACTAAGTTCAAGTCATTTGGAAGTCATTAGTTTACTAATCTTCACCCATGTACTTAAGAGGAATTAAATGGAACTGGCTCGGAGTTTCTCAGCAACATGACTTTACATATGAAAAAGTTGACAAAAAAAATTCAGACATTTATCAAAACTTCATTTGGGAAGGGTCTTTTATTTTTGTCACAGTAATATGAACTTTCTGATCTCAAAATAAGAAGAAAGCATGGGACCACTTACTTCCTCTGCTCTAGAATAACCAGTATCCTTCTAGTTAGGATGCTCCAGCAGGATAAGATATCCAACATGGATCCTCTCAGTGCCTTCTTTTTGCACTCTCATGGATGACTCAGTCACCTCTTATTTAGAGAGAAAATCCAAGGCAGGAGAGCGCAAAAAGGCAGCACTGAAAGGAGCTATCCAGAAAAGCAACCATGCAGTAACATCCCCCCCATCCCTCATGAAGCTGCTACCTGTTGCCAGCTACAGCACAGGCACAGATCTGGGGACCAAGGACATGCCACAGGGGGGACAGCTAGGGAACTGCATAACCTCTGCCTCCTATTCAGAGAACAGAAATGACCCCTTTTCCACTCAGCTGCTTTTTGAAAGATAATAGGGAAATGACATGGCATAATTTGCTTTTCTCAAGGAGTTTTAACTCCCTTCTTTTCAGCACCTCTGCAGGTTAAGTTTGTTGGAGAGGTGTGACCCATGCCCCCCCTTCCCATCCGCCTGCCACAGCAGGGAAAGGAGAGGACCCCATATAATCCAGCCCTGCATGCTTGCAGGCACAACACCCAAGCAGAGGCCAGCTTGGCAAGACAACTTGTGATGTCAGCTGCACTGAGCGTTTGTATGAGGATGTCTAGCTGGGTTTTTGTTGTTTCCCCTGTTTTTAGACTCTAGTCCCATTCTGTTTGGTTTGGTGACCTCTGGCACATGCTGTAGGCAAATCCACCAAAACACAAGCCGTTCTAAAAAGCAGTGGGTTTGTTTCGGTTGTTATATAGCAGTTATCTGCAAAACACTCGTTGTCTTTTCATATCTCTCTCTGCAATCTCTATGGGTTATCTTGGCCACATACACCAGCTACGTTAGAATTACAGGGACAACAACAGAATTGCAATTCAGAGGAAAAAATAACAGAAGACCCTGGCTCTCCAGGTTTTATTGCTTTTTAATGTGAATTTATAATAAGCACTCTGGGCTATTTACTAATTCTCCAGATAATATTAGCAATAACAGCTTTTGTTACTCTAGGAATTAATTCAGTTTGGTCACTGAGAATACCTCTGCTTCACTTTTGTACAGACTGTCACACATTCAACACAAGAGACTACTTTTCAGTTTGAAGCAAAGGGAAAAAGTCTGTACAGACACTAATACACACCTTCCCTGTGTAACCCACTTCTCACAGCATCTTGCAATTCTGCTTACAGCATAACACTTCAATGTATTTCTCCCACCATCACTCACTGCATCCTCTGTAAGGAAGGAGACAGACCCCAGAACATTAATTGCTCAGTTTAGCCCCATAAACCACGTTTCACACATTCAAGAATAAGCAAGACCTTTTTTCAAAATCAACGGACTCTACATAGCATTTATAGGCAACAGATTATGCTCCCTATTCCAAAAGGGCTGCTGAATGCTTTAGGTGGTCATTACTATAAAATTATTCCACATCAAAACCTAACATATGGCTTTCTGTAAACCTTCTGCTCCATCACAGTGTGGTAGCCTCACATTTCATTGCTTTGTCTGCTTCTCAGTATGACATGCGCTAAATCTAAGAAATTGCTTGTATGTCTATTCATGTCTCCATTCAGCACTATGCCTGCTCTCCTCTACTCCCTCCTGCATTTAACAGTGTAGGATAAAGAGGCATGTGTATGGCATGAGGAAATATTTCTCCCATTACACTACTTCAGACTTGCCTTCTGTTTGCTTTCTTGGCATCAGAGAATTTTTCTAAAGGATGATTTTGCACAATTAGCTGTGTTAAACTCTGTTTATACAGCTTCAGGACAGAGATACAATATTCAAGCATGAGCTTTAGAGTGAGGATCACTGCACTAAGTAATGAGAGATTTTAATGGATGCCTCGAAGGCTCTAAAGCTAGAAAAATGTAAAAGGTATACCATTTCAGCACATACCTCCAACACAACCTGATTCCTTTTCCATTTCAAAACAGAAGATATTAGCAAGCTGTCTGGTTTAGGAGCATCAGTTCATGGAAGGAGTGGGAACCTACTATACTTCCATGCCGATTTTTTCAATAAGCACAGAACAACTGCATGGGTAAAAAGCAAACTGCTATGTCCGTTCATAAGCATAATTGCTGTGTTTTCTGTTCCAGCTCATCCTTGCCACATGGGAAGGAGGCTACAATTTGCAGTGCCAGAACCTTCACAGCGCAGGGGAGGCCGACATCCGGGTGAGAGACAGCAGCAGCTCAGTCCCCAGCATCCGCGGCAGTCCTTCCCTCCGCGTCTGTGGTGCAACACTTCCGCATTCACAGCAGTTATAAGAATGTTACTGGGGACATCTTTAACATGAGAGTTTTAATCAAGTTGCCTAACAGCTGGTAGCAAACAGGAAGTGTTATCTTTGAGTCAATACAGATGCATGTTTGCTGTAGAAAACATGACAGGGAGTATTTTGAAAAGCCATATATCAAGTTTTGTGATCAAAACAGCATTGCCTGACTATTAAAACAGAGAACAGGGATCATTTAAAAGCTTGGAACAAAAATCAGTCATCTAAAATGTAAAACTTGTTGGGCTGTAGCTGGAAATGGATTTAAGCCCAACTCTAAACTCTGGAAAACTGCAGAGACCTTTTGCTGGCTTGGCTCATCTCTAGTTTCAACCCTTATTTTTGCATCACAGCAATTCCATGTATTAACCCTCTGTCATTCCCCACGTCAGGCTTACTTTCCAGATAACATTAGAGCTCAAGGACAGAAAGATTGGTTAACTTATATAATTTTCCCCAACCCTCAAAATTTGTCTGTGTTATGACAAGGAAAACATCAGTTAAATATCTTTTCCCATCAACAAGATGTTATCCCCCCTTCTGTTTTAACTAACTGCCTTTAACTGTCCTGGGACATATCCTAAGCTCTGATAAAATGTCTCAACTCTAGAGGAGTTGAGTTGTGTTGAGTGTCAAATTGGATTATTTAAAAAGAAGAAGCTGCCAGCAGAATCTGTTCAGTGCCAAGAAAGAATAAATGGTAACACACTAAAAAAAAAAAACCCCACACAAAAAAACCCTACACAGCTTTATATTTGATGAAAAAAAAAACCAGAAAAATTAGAAAACCCTTCCTCAAAGTATGCATTTTTTCTAAGCTGCTTCATTCAAAAGGGAAATAAAAATGAAGCCAGAGCTTGTGCTTCTTCTTCAATAGGACATTAATGCCTTTTGAGAAGTTGCATACCTAGGGACTGATGAAGTACAATAATATTTTGCTCTTTTATGGACAGATATTGATCTCCTCTCTTCTTGTTTGCACAGGTAGCCAAGGTGCTATGGTGGTATTATTTTTCCAAAGTAATTGAATTCATGGACACTATCTTCTTTGTACTGAGAAAGAAAAGCAGCCAGATCACCTTCCTTCATGTGTATCACCATGCCACTATGTTTAACATTTGGTGGTGTGTTCTGAACTGGATACCTTGTGGGCAAAGTAAGTCTGTGTTTGCTTCATCACCTGGGGTATAAGTCACCTGTTGCTGGAGGAGAATCACATCACCATGCAAAGCAAGTGTATTACTGACAGCACCATTAACATTCATAGCCTTTCAGAACTGATGAACACCTGCAGACTGCAGTAAAATAAAAAGCATTGTTAAAAGTTCACGACAAAAAATAAATATCTGAGTGTTATGCCCCAGATTTTCCACTAGATTGCCACAACCCCTCATATTTACTTCTTTTCAAACCACTTCCAGACAGGATAACACTGCTGAGTAGTACACAAAAGTGATCACATACAAGACCTACTCCAAAAGCAGATGTAGGAGGAAATCATGACCCTAGTAAAGTCAGTGTCAGTCACAACAAATGAACTCAACAGCATTTGTACAAGTTTGACTCCTGTATGCATCAATCTAACATCCTGCTTTAGCAAGATACTTTACTTACATAATCACTAATTAAAATACCAGTTTAGGTTTGTTTAGTCTGAAGTGAGAATACATGTCATTCAAGTAGTAGAACTACTGGACAGCCAGAACTGATCGATACCATCGTATGTATCATATTGAAATAGCAGAAGTAGCAGCATCCTTTGCCTTGTTATATTTTGGGTTCAGTATATTTCAAAACAGCAGTCTCTAAATGACTTGGCTCTTAGGAGGATATTGCAATTGTCATCATCTCCCCTCTTGAGGTGGGGAAGATGTACAGTGCCACAGGCTGGTCACTTGGCATTTGTATACTAAGTCCAAACAGCAGAGAACTACTTCAGGTGTCTCACAACATGTACACTTTTCCAGGGCTTCATACATCCAGAGGCTTCCTGTGGCATTGCTATCGGAGTTGAGAAGACAAGCAATTTTCTTACTTTGAGCTATTAAAGGGAGTCACCTCAGACCACTGTAATATTTTGTAAAGCCACTTGTTGCAAGTATTTTTCAGAACAAAAAGCAGAATTCACATTTGTTGGCAGTTATTATGGACAGCACAATATCAAAATAAATCACTGTTATAGGCAGAAGCAGAGATCAAGGATTTCATAGCAATCATGAGCTCTTTCTACAGAAGTGTAAAACTAGTGGGGGGTTGTGCTTTCTATTGTGTCTGAACATATTCGCCACATTTTGTACTAGCTTTGCACTACTAAAATTAAGAGTGGAAAAATCAGTAGCTAAGTAATTAATCAGTAATTATTAAGTAATTAATCAGTGGGAAAATCAAAACAATTGGTGAGACTATCTTGTATTTGTCAAGCACTGCCATCAAACACATAAGCATACAGCAGATAGAGTAGTGCTGCTACTTCACAGAGGGTAATTCATTTGCTCTAGAATTAGTATTTACTAAGCATAGCTAATTAGAGTGGCGAGGTATTATCTGGGGTGAAATTCTGGAAATCTGCATCTAGCAGAAGAGCCACTGAAGAAAAGGAGAGCAGTGCTCAAACACAGCCACAGAAGGCTAATTTAATCCCGAGTAAAGCCCTTACTACTGTATCAGGGAACAGGAGAATGGGTGCCTCCCAGGGCACTAAGCTGCAGTACCAGCAGCACAGTCACCCACAGTAGTGTCTAAAGCTTACAGTGATAATGGAGAGACTCGTGCAAATAATGTTTGGGAGGGGAACAAAAGCAATAGCCTGTAAGCTACAGAATAGAAAAGGGAAGTGGAGAAAATGACAAATACAGGATGAAAATACAATATTCAGCATGAGAAAAACCATATAGGAAGTATCATTCGGTTTGTCAGTTGTCCCTAGGACAGCATCTCTTCACATCAGGAATGTCTTGCAAAGGATAAGCACAGAGGGAAGAATTACCATATGCAGGAGACATTGCTAACAATAATATCTTCGCTCACTTCTTAGCAGTTAGCATATAAATGTTTCCCTTTTTGGATTTTTATAGGTTTCTTTGGACCCACTTTGAATAGCTTTATCCACGTGCTCATGTATTCTTATTACGGACTGTCAGTCATCCCTTCTATGCGCAAGTATCTGTGGTGGAAGAAATACCTCACTCAGGCTCAACTGGTATATACCTATTTTAATCTCATTTTTAACGACCAGAAATCCTTCAAAATACCAGAGTCGAATGATAGATAAATATTGTCATTTGCAGAATTAAGCCAGTTCGAATTCAAATATAAAAAAGCTATCATACAGAATAAGTCAGTAGTACAGCTTGTATAACTTAATAAAGGAAATGATGCTCAGAAATGTTTTCTACAATACAGTAGAAATTCTACAGTCCATAAAATTCCATTTTTTTTTATCTCGTGTGGAAAATGGACATTGCTTAATCATGGCAAATAGACTGATTAGAAAGTTATAAAAACTGTCTGACAGAGCCAGCTCCAGCTGGCTCCAAGATGGACCCACCACTGGCCAAGGCTGAGCCTGTCAGCAAAGCTGGGGGCACCTCTGTGATATTGTATTTAATAAAGGGTAAAAAATGCTGCACAGCAGCTGAGAGAGAGGAGAGACAATATGTGAGAGAAATAGCTTTGCAGATAACCCAGGTCATAGCAGACGGAGGGGAGGAGGGGCAGAGATTCCCCTGCAGCCCGTGGTGAGGACCGTGGTGAGGCAGGCTGTCCCCCTGCAGCCCACGGAGTTTAATGGTGGAACAGATATCCACCCGCAGCCCGTGGAGGACCCCACGCTGCAGCAAGTAGACATGTGCTGAAGGAAGCTACAGCCCGTGGAGGACCCCACACAGAAGCAGGCTCCTGGCAGGAGCTGTGGCCTGTGGAGAAGAGCCCATGCAGGAGCAGGTTTTCTGGCAGAACCCATGGCCTGTGAGGGACCCACACTGGAGAAGTCCATTCCTGAAGGACTGCACCCCATGGAAAGGGCCCACACTGGAGCAGTTCTTCAAGAACTGCAGCCCATAGGAAAGGCCCATGTTGGAGAATTTTGTGCAGGGCTGTCTCCTGTGGGAGGGACCCCACGCTGGAGCAGGGGAAGAGCATGAGGAGGAAGGAACAGCAGAGCCAAAGCAATATGGACTGACTGCAACCCCCATTCCCCATCCCACTGTACCACTTGGGGGAAGGAAATAGAAGAGTCAGAAGTGAAGTTGAGCCTGGGGAGAGACAGGGGCTTAGGAGAAGGTGACTTTAGTTTTGTTTTATTTCTTACTATCCTTCTCTGTTATTAATTGACAATAAATTAAATTAATCTTCCTGAAGTCGAGCCTGGTATGCCTGTAACAGTAATTGGTAAGTTTTACCTTATCTCAACCCATGAGGTTTTTTTTATCTTATTTTCTCCCCCTACTCTACTGAGGAGATGAAGTGAGAGAGCAGCTGGGTGGGCATCTGGCAGCCAACCAAGGTTAACCCACTACACCATGGTACAACTACAAAATGGTGTAAATGAACTCTTAGACAAGACAGAAGTGGTCTGACTTCTACAAGTTTACTCCAGCAGTTGCTGTACCCAAAAGGCTGAGCCCCATCAAAAGCTTCTATCAACAACATATAACGCGTGAAGTTCCTCTCACTTTTTTGTCTTAGGCCCTGTTCATATTATTTGGGAATTCAGATGTTTGCAGTGAGCTTAAAAATGCCTGTGTAGAAATGTGTTTAGCAAATGCTTCTTCTGTGAGCTGAGACCATCCCTGCAGTTGAAACACGCTGCCCTCTTCGAAATGCACCTCAGCATGCTGGATTGACTGCATGCTCAGCTGGCTGGGGAGAATCAGATGCATCAGTGTGGGCTGTGGTTCAGAGTCCTAAATACAGGCAGCCTTCTGCAGTTTCTCCTCAATCTCATTTTTGCTGCATTTTCCCCCATCTTAACTCTGTTAATGTAAAAGCCAGCCTACCTGAACTTCTCCTTAGACCTGGGATTTCCATTTTCTGTTCAGACTTTTAAAGCTATTGCTTGGCTTCTTCAGAGCTTTCTCCAGTAACAGAGACAATGTTGTACCTGACACGACAGAGTCTGGAAGACAGAACAACCCCTACTTGGGGAAAAAAAAAAACAAACAGCTTTCATTTTGCCAACTAGACCTATAAACTCATTTTTAGAAATCTCTGACCCCGATGGCTTTTTTTAATTTCATAAGAGCACCATTTCAACTTAACCCTCACAATACATTCACAGGTTCAGTGATGGATAGTTTTTAAGAGTACTCAAATTTTCAAAGAGCAGGACTAGGTGATATTGTTATATCTGATTTAGCTAGCACCAACCCTTTCTCAGCAAATACTCGTGTATGATCTTTCCTCCACAGATCCAGTTTCTGCTCACTATTGTGCACACACTCAGTGCAGCTGTGAAGCCATGTGGATTCCCATTTGGCTGCCTCATGTTTCAGTCCTCCTACATGGCCACACTGGTCATTCTCTTCATAAACTTCTACATTAAGGTAAGCAGTCTTCCAAGAGCTCTCTGATAAGGGTGGGGGAAAAGAGAGCCTTTTGGATAGCAGTCTTGATGAACTCACATGTAGAATGAGCATCAGCACTTAAAATATGTTTGTATTAAAATATATATGTCAGTTAAGAATGATACATACAGTAACATCTTCAAGAGACAGTTATTCAGTAGGGATGACCTCCCCATTGCAGCTTAGCTCTTCTGCACTTGTATAGCAAGTCAGGACCACATTCAGGACTTAGGAGGTCTGAATTTGCTCTGTTGGGCAACTTTGACTCTTCCTCTCTCCTTGGAAAAAGGAAACAATCAGCTCTGTCTTTGCATTGTTTATTTCAACCTTTTTTAGCAGGGACTGCTGCAGCCTGCCTGCATACATAGAGCTTCTAGTGAAAAGGGCTTAAATATCTCTTTTGACATCAGAAATATTACAGTAATACTAGTAAGGTAATATCACCCACAGCAGTGAAAATAATAGTTTCCTTAATGCAGTCTGAAGCAAATATATACATCTGCATCAACAAACACAAGACAGCTCCATTTTACAGTTAACCATAAGTAGTGTTTGGAGGGCACTAAATAAATCCAAGTATTTACTATGGATTTTGCTTTTATAGACATACCGGAAAGCGCCTTCAAGAATGGCTATAAACGAACCCCCTGTCACAACAGAAATCAAGAACGGTTTCCATAAGGACTACTTTGCTGCTGCCAATGGATTCCTGAACAATAAGAAAGCACAATAAGTATAGTATTTCCTATGATTTTTTTTCTAAAAAAAAAAAAAGAAGAAAAAGACTGAATCACAAGCTTTAGCTTAAAACCCATTTGATTACATTCATCAGTTCTTTGTACCAGACACTTGTTAATGTACTGCTATTTAGGTTTTAACAAAATGAGTAGAATTACTTGTCCTGTCAGAGATCACCATCGGAACAAAGAGGGCCAAGATCCTCCTCATATGAAAAAGAAAACCTTTCCAATCTCTCATGCTGACACAAAAACGCCTTATAAAACACTTGATGGATAAATCCATCAACACCTTCAAAAGGTTAGGACTCTGTTCAGACTAACACAGTGAGCACTTTCTGTGCACGTGCGAGGTCTTGAGGCAAGGCTTCGTGGTGCACCCAACACATTCAGCTAAACTGTAGCCAAGGTCAGGAAAAGGAAGGGGGGAAGGAAAAAAAAAGGGGGGTGGGTGTGAGAATTATAGCTTTTGCATCACCATACCCCGCTCTGCTTCTGCCTAGCCATTCTCCAAAGCACACTCCGTCCCATGGACACCAGCGAGGTGCAGCAGTCCCTTTGGTCCTGTGAGAGCCCTGGGAAAAGACAAAACAGAGGACAGAGCCCAGGTGCACCATCCCATAGTTTACAGACAGACATGCATGGTGCTCATTTGTTTTATGTATGTGCAACCTGACTCAAGCACCATGAAGGCTGGCAAGAGCTTGCTATTTCAGGGGGCTGCACTAGTAGCACCCAGTATGGTATTTTGCACACATAATATCACATGGTGATATGGGGGTTTTGAGCTCTAGTCAGAGCAAAACAAGTCACTCTGGACATGCTAAATCAATAGGAATTCTGAGTAAATGGATATTGAAAGAAATAGGAGCCCAACAACTTAATGAAGATAAATCCTTTGAGTGTAAATGTGCACAAAGTTAATCCTATACAAACACTGCTAATTTGAAGCAAACTGACGTGCCACATATTAATAGACTGGACGACACAGAAAATATTAAAAGTGAATTCAGCAATGAGCAAATCACATTATATAGGAATTTCTGTGCTAGTTGGGCCTTACTCAGATTGGTCTCTGGCTAGAGAAACAGATGGGACTGAGACACAACCCTCCGTAGGAAAAGCAAGGAGATATTTGCTGTCTGCAGCTGTAACAGGGCATCTCTCACAATAGCCAGTCACCATCTTCTCCGCTTCAGTTAGCTGCATTTATCTCCCACTTAGAAATGAAGAATACCCAAGGTGAGCTTTGGGGATCT
The DNA here is from genome assembly GCA_031468815.1 of Morus bassanus. Classification (NCBI taxonomy): domain Eukaryota; kingdom Metazoa; phylum Chordata; class Aves; order Suliformes; family Sulidae; genus Morus; species Morus bassanus. Next base: position 72,033,271 of record CM062567.1, read on the forward strand.
GCCCTCGCCCTTTCCTCATCTCGCCCACTTCAAAATTTCTACTAAAAGTGGACACGGCCTTTTTCCTCTCCCTTTTTCCAGTGAAGTAGTTCTGATCTCTTCCAGTCTGGTGTGTATAAATTCCCTTAACAAAAATACCTTTCGGAGTCTTCCCAGCCCAGCAAGCCCCCAGACCAAAGCAGTTCTGTAAAGGGACCATGTCCTCTCCCTCCTGTCACCCCACGGGGTCCCAGAGCAGGAAGAGGACAAACCACATGCACCGCCAGCACAGAGGGCCCAAGCAGCTGCAGAGGGCCCACACAGACAGGAGGCTGTCCCAAATCCTTCTCCTCCAACTCTTCTCCACCTCCTGCGTCAGTTATCCCCTCTAGATGATCTGTCATCAGGGGGTCTTGGAGACTGCAGGTGCAAAGGCAGGAAAGTTTGTCCCAGGGAGCGGTGCGGGTGCAGGGCAGCCAGCCTGGCCGGGAGCAGCCCAAGAGACTGCAGCCAGGAGGGTTCATGGATAGGAAAGGAAAGGGCTGAGTAAGTGGTACAGGATGGAGGAAGAACAGACTGGTTTGTCCAGCAAAAGGAAGAGGAGGAAGTGGCACAGAGAACGGTGTCTCAGGTCGGAGTTCAGTTTAAATTTGTGCTTGAAAGTCCCATTGGATCCCACCTGTCTCCAGCCAGTTCCTGCTCTGTTAAAATGTGGACAAAACCTTCCTGCTCCAGCAGAAAACTGAAATCCCCACAATGCTGCAGCACAGGCAGTACATTTGGGGAGCCTGACTTCTAAACTGCATCATCATGCTCTGAGCAACCTGATCTAGTTAAAGATGTCCCTGCCCATGGCAGGGGGGTTGGACTAGATGACCTCTAAAGGTCCCTTCCAACCCAAACCATTCTATGATTCAATGACCATGAACTGGGTAACAAAAGTAACTGCAATATCCAAACACTTTTAACAAGATCACACAGAAGGCAGTTAGCTGAACCGCTCGTCTAAGGCAGGCAATAAAACGGTCATGTGGCCCTGTGTGGATTTTAGGCTGAGCAGAGTCCATAACCTTTTGATGGCAAAGCATGCATTTGACTATCAAGGTGGACAACGTCAGCATGTTAAGTGTTAAAGTTTACTATAGCAACCAAACCCACAGATATTGTCTTTTGTTTTGTTGAAACCTCATTCAAAAGAAGAAAAAATAAATAAATGCCTTACTTGAAACTCAAAGGGCTGGGGGAAAAAAAATTAAAAAGAAAAAAAAAAAGGAAAAAACCAAGATGGTCTCACCTTGTGGACCCAGAGTGGCCAGGAAGGCTAGAATCAGGTGTGGTTTAAATTCTTCAGATCTGTCTTAACATCTTCAAAATGCTGCAACTTTGAAGAAAGAGAAGCGTTGGCTTTTTAAACTGATTTTCCTGTAATACATAACACTGTAAATAAACAAATTTTACTATCAGGCTGCCTCAACTCCCCTTTATTTAAGGCATCACATTGCTGGGAAGCGGCTGTGTAAGACCACTTTTTTTGTGAAGCTTTTTCGGAAAGATCTCAGGGCATTTACCTCAGACCGAGAAACACCTTTACACACCAACTCCACGCACACTGATGTAAAAGCTCCGCTGTGTTTCTTGTACAACTGTTGGCTGCACTCTGCCCTCCTCATTGACTGGGCAGGTGGTATTTCTGCACATCATGCTCACACACATAGACACACTCATTAGATTGATAGAAAACAGTTTTCTACAGTGTGCAGACACAGCATGTTGACACTTTCTGCTTGAGATACCTTTCTTTGGTAGACTGAACATCCCTGTTCCTCCCACACAGTCCTGCTTCTTAGCAGTGGCTCTACAGGCAACATAGGCTCCCGCTTTTGCTCCTGGGTTTTATTTCAGATGCATGAAGTAGATGATGTGAATACCTCATACTGAGTTTGCCTTTTCCAGTGGAGAGAACACACACTTTCAGCGTAAACTTCAGCCCAAACAGACTTGTTAAAATTATCCTCTGTGGTTCTGCTGCCTCCCTATCCCAGGCTCTCTTGCCTTGCAGATTTAGGCTGGTGATATCCTTAAGTCACCTATTATAAACGGGTTAAAAGGGTGGTCTTGACTTTGATGGAGGAAAGTTTCCAAATACTGCACAGCAGGAACACCATCACATCCCACTCATTAGTTTAACAGAGTTTGACTCCCAGTTTTTACTCACATTAAATTAAATGCACTCTGTAGTGCCCCACACACAACACCAAAAACAACTCTAGATTTTGCTGTGCACGACAGTGTGACAGCACAGTGAAGCATAACTAGAGCACCACAGCTGAGACATGGTGGAGATACTATTTACAGAACATCAGCACCCAAAACATACCTAGCTGGGGTGAGTGACCTGGTTTACCTGTTATTTGCCAAGATGCGGAATCCTCAGTCAGTCCAGACTTCCTTACTGGCAACACAGTTTCTTGTGCCTGCTGTTTCTGCTATATAAAGGCTTTAAAATATCTCATTTGGGAGTTCTACCTAACAAAAATAAGTTAATAAATCAGCAGTCAACACAGCCTAGAAGGAAGCATGTGAATTTACAGCACAACCTGTGCAGACTTTGCAGCTATGAGATGCTTTTAATTGACACATATCTTCTGAAACATGAGATATAGGGTTTAGTTTGTTTCACTAAAGAGAATGGAAATCAGGTTTCTCCACATGCCACGGGTGATTTAGTCACTTGGGCAGCAAGAAAAATAAAAGCATCATACAGCAACCTTCCCCTTCATGAAGAGAATCCCACTGAAAAAGTGCTTCTGGATTGAGCTGTTCAGCTTGCCAATAGTTTCCAGTCCCCCAAATGCAGAAACCACATGCAAAGGAATCCTTGACAGCTTGCTCCAGCCACTGAGGGAAACGTGGAAAATGTTAAGATATTGAGATGGACAGTGTTAAAGCAGAGATGCTCCATGGTTACCATGCTCATTCTCAAATGGGCAGTGAGTCAGTTGCTTCTCTCATGGTCAAACCCTCATAAAAAACAATCTCAAACTTAGCTAGAGCAGTTCCAACTGCTGCTGTAAAGCCCTGTACTGGATATTACCACACAGAGATGGTGTCTAGCACCATGGATAGAAAAAGTCAGTGTTATTCTTGGAACAAGATAAGAGCTGTAACAGCTGATAGTGGCAAAGAGGATCCAGTCCAAAAGCTGCTCCTACCAATATATAGGCTGAGAAGGGATTTTGGCAACTACATGTTCATGGGGCACTTCAAGCTGTATCCATGGCAAGCAGCAGTCTCTCTATATTTGACTTCTTTGCAGGGACTGCTAGTCCTTAAATGGTTTAGAAGGAAATTCCACATTTTATCAGCTGAAAATGAAGTTTGTCAGGCATATTTTCACTTGGTAGCATGCTTGGACCACTCCAGGGGAATGGGAGAGGAGGAATCCAGCCCAACAGGCAAAATCACAACTGAACAATGCCTGCCCTCACTAAGAAACATTTGTTGTATGGAAAAAAACCCACATTGTGTTTTACCAAGCTCATCCTCTGGCAATACTCCAAACATGAGGGCCTTTCTAATATGCTTTCAGGGCATTGACTTTCCTCTGAATGAACGCAACAAGAGCTTTATGATGCCAGCAGCACCTCTGTCCTACAGAGCGCCCAAGCCTAGGAAAGGCACTCACACCCACGGCAAGCCTGAAGACTCTCAGATAAGTAAGTCCCTTGGTTAGGTGTCAGCATGGGCCAAGCAGAGGTCACAAATCGGTGAAGGGTCTAGATACTGCACTGAGGTGCCTTGCAGCACTTCTAATGTCACTCATCTCCCTAACAATTTACTAGAATTGTTTTCCTAAATTTCTGTTTGTGAACTGCATTGGCAACAAGTACTGAAATCTACTCTAGTCCAAAACAAGCCAGTCAGTAAAATCAGTATTTTTTCCTACAAATACTTTAAAAAAGCTTAGATACCTATACAAGCTACATAAGCAACTTTCCCATTTGCAAAAGAGTTTCCCTGAATTTGGCCAAGCCCATCTTTCATCTGAATTTCTGGAGGAAAATCAAAGTAAGCAGAAGGGAACAGCTATATTCACCCACAAGACATCAAGTCCCATTGGTGCTTTAAGCTTCCTTCAGCCACAAATATCCAGCATGAAAGAAGTCCAGCAGCACTTCCTACCTTTGCAAACAAAGGCTGAAGCAGCCAAATATGCACCAGAACAAGATTCAAAAATACTTCCAGTTCATTTACTGTGAAATAAGACACTCATCGCAAAATATCTCTGCCACTGTAGCTGGTTCCAAGGTAAGATTACTCCTCCAGGTGAGTCAGGCTGATAGCTAGCAGCTTTGTAAAGACTGCAATATCAGAAGCAGAGGCAAGAAGGACAGCTCCACAGTCTAAAGCCTAACTAGTTATTGCTACAAGGAGTCACGATTGTCAAGAACAAGGGGTATTCTCCAATAAGATACCAGAGTTTGGGGAGTTATGTTTAACTAACACTCCCACCTCTGACTGATTTGCAGTTTCTAGACTTAGATATGATGCCCACTGAAATGCCATACACATAGCATCTCTTCTGACAATTTTAAACCAGCCCAAACTACCAAGCCAATTTGCACTTTTTTCCTATAACACAGTACTGTAGCTGGGAACTCCTAACCCTTCACACACAGCCCCACTAGCTGTGAAACTTGGGTTTTTTGAACAAAGCGAAGGTTGCAATAACTTGCTTGTTCAAAGCTCGTATTTACCTATCAGGTCATCCTTTGATTCTTAGACTGATTCCTCCATTGTCTCTCCTCTCAGTTTTCTACCATCAGGTCCCAACTGAAAATAATCTCAAAAATATAATCTCTTTCATATTGAAAATACAAACAGGGGGAGATGTGAAAACACTCAACCCTGCTGTTTTGGGCTCACCAAAGAGTTTGTGTGGGAGGACAGGGAAGTAAAGCAGAAGAAAGCTATTGAGTTTAATTCACAGGTTTTGGATATTAGTAGCCTCCCAAGGAATGAAGAGGAAGGAATGAGCTTCACTAAGGCCCTTCCAGGAACACTGAAATTAAAAGAGAGAAATCAGGCTGCTGATGCATGCCAAGGCTCAGCTTTACAGGTCTTCTCTCACAGTATGGCTACAAATAATGCTTTCTCAACTTTTGCTCATGATAAACAAAAATGACCCTGCAATACACAACCAGGAAAGGCTCTGTTACTGTGTTTGTTTCCAACATACAACAGCTCTCAGCTGTTCCTGGAAATGCATCTATTTTCCAGTACACCATTCTTTTAGACACAGTCCTACCGCTTGCAGAAGCGGGACCTGTCCCAGAGCACTCCAGCCCACATCAGCACACCTTACTGAGAGCAGGGCGAGCCAACCCCAGGCCAGGGCAAACAAACACACAGTTCCTCTGGTCACTTTGCCTGTGTCCAGCCACAGAGGACATCCCTTTTGCTGGCATTGATACAGCCTTCACATAGCCTTGCCACTAGGTAACAGTAGCCCTCTAGACCTTGGATGGACCATTGCATAGATACAGAATGTGTAGGTAAACAAGCACTTAGCACAGCATTATCCCCTGAAAGAGAGATAGCGTAAAGACAGCAGGGGTTATAGCAGGGTTTAATATTAAACTGAATAAGAGCTTAAAATGCATGAACCAGTCGTCCTTAACCTCACTTTGTGTTTCCCATTTCTTTTTCTGGGTACTAACGCATGGGTTTTGCACTTAGGCACCCACACCATCTTTGTCTTTCTGGCTCAGAAGAGCAGGTTGAAAACTGAGCTTTATCCATTTACACTGAAAAGAAGAAAATAAAAGAAATAGCTGGATAAGAAACATTTAAAAGAGCACAAGTGAGCAGCCAAAGGAAACCTGCCACAGTCAACTACTTACCTTCCAAAAGGAAATGTTAGGGTAACCCAGTTACATGTCTGTGTTGCCAAAATATCATCTGCAGAAACCAAATGGACTTAAGACCTTCAGGGGGTTTCAGTTCAAACATGCTGAACTGACCCAACAGTGCAGGAATCAGTATGAGATGGGCTGTCCAAGATCAGAAAAAGTTAATTCCTAGCCCAGATGCTGTCTCCGAACACAACTACTACTGACTACAGATGGGAAGACCGTTAAGAAAGACCAAAACTTCCAGCATGTCCTCCCAGCTTGGGCAGTTCACGGGTCACCAAGCTAGAATTCACTGAGTTTCTCAACAGGTAAAATGTTTTATATGAGGGATAGAAACATCTAAGCTGTATGGCATCCCTTTCTGCTCTCCCATACCTATCACTAAAAGCAGCCTTTTCTCATTCAGACTTTTCCAATAGAACAGTTAAAAGCAAGTCTAGGTGCATACAACATTACGATCATTTTTAACAAGTAAGAAATCCTCATTTCTCCTTTATCCATGCCCTCTGAAGTGCTCAACACCCATCTTCCAGGCTTTGTAGTGACAGCTTACACAGGGATTCAACAGTAAGACATACAGTGTGCATCAGTCTTGTTTCTGTAAATTATCTAGCAAAGATACTTGGATGAAAAATGTTCCTAAATTTTTTAGTCACAGTAGACATCAAGAGAGCATTCTACCAGCACACATGAAGGGTGGGGAAATGTGGCGAAAGAAGACTTGCTACACATCTACTCCATTGTGCTGACAAAGCTTAAATGCTTAGCAGCTCTAACTTCGAGAGCAATAAAGCCATCAAACAACATCTCAGAAATGAAAGACCAACCATTATTGTGGTAGTTTAAAAAGAAAATTTAAAAAGTAATAAAAAAAATCCTTAAACCAGAGACAGCCATCACATCTCACCCTCTTCCTATTTCAAACCTTCCCTTTGGGCAGTAAGCTCCTCGGAGATGCAGGTGAGCAAGGCTAAACCTGCCAAGGCAACATCCACCCTGAAGGAGATGACACACGCCCCAAGGATGCAGGTTATCAATGCTGTTTCTGTGGCTTTACAGAATTCAGTGTACAAGAGCAGCTGCAGTGTAGAAGTCTCCTCTCAGTTCTTAGGTCTGCTTCACATCACAAGCACCTTGTTGGGCCTGGTTGCACCCATCATGTTTGACCAGGTCATGGGGAATAAAACCATGGGATGTAGACATTTATCCAGGAACTACTAGAAGGCTCACCTTGGTACTTAGGACTGGGAGCAACATCACACAAAGCATCCCTTTACATTCACTAGCGTGAACTCTGGGTTATGATAACAAGCAACAGGGCAGTTCAAGCCCTTACCACACTCCTAGGCCCAGGAAGTTGGCATTACTACTCAGGTAGTAAAAGCCCCAAATGGTTTTCTATTTTGGACCTGGTACGGCCAGGCAATAGGAAGAGATGCTCAGATAAGGCGGGCTGATATCTTAAAACCTGTTTTGGTTAATGACACTGCTAGCGCGACCACCGCATACCACCACACCAGTGGGACACAAAGCATGCCAAAAACTCTGTTACTGGGCTACAAAACTAAACAGCTTTACCAGGCACAAGCAGATCTCTTCAGAGGTTACAGCTTCATCTCCCAAAAGACACAGCAACTTTGGCCAAGTGCTTTGAGAGATTGGATTCAAACAACAGCTGGAAAGACACTGAAGAGCAGCAGGAGGATGCAGTGTAGTCAGATCACTAGAGCCAGCCCTCAAAGAATAAGTGCAAGGTAGTGGATGCAGAATTGCAGCCTCAGCCCTTCACATTGTGAATAGGAGAAAGCAGACTAGTGGATCTGGAGCTTTGGGAAGGGAAGTCTTTTCTTTTAAACCAGCCCAGAAGAAAAGAGCCAACCACCCTCTGACATGGGTGAAGGTGGAGTCCTGACTCATGCCAACTCCAGATGCCTTAACTCCGGGACTGCTTAAGCTCAAGGAATAAACATAATCCCCAGAAAGTGACTACGTGATGGCAACAGCAGCTTACTGTTGTTGTGCTACCCTGCACACTCTTCTCAAGAAGGAACAGTTTCAGCCCCCAAAATATGTTCAGTGGTGAAACAAACCCTGTCAGAAGAGGGCTTTTGTCATGAACGTACATTGTGTGCAGGGAATGATTCCCTCCACTCCAACCCACACAGCAATCTGAGGTCAGTTTTGTACGATAAATAGATAGAAAAACAGAGCTTGGAGACATGCCATATTCCCACAAATTCATTAAGATGCACTAGCACGTGTGAAGTATGCCACAGCATTAAAGGCAGTTTGTGAAGAGTGGCCGTGATTTAGGGAACTCTGACAAAGCATATGATGATGTTAAATAGCATGGTTTATCTGCTACTTGCTTTCAAGAGACCTTTGATGCTATTTTATCTAATCCTAATGTTGTTCATTGTACTTTGAACTCTCCTAGAAACCAATAATTACTGGTTTTAAAAATAACTTCTAGCTTCACTTGCCATTTTCTCTGCAATGCTGTAAGTTTCTTGCCCTCCACAGTCTCCAGTTTGCCATCAGGCATCTGGCCAATATCCAGTATATCCCTCTGTGCTTTTATCTCTGCAATCCAGAATTAGAGCAGGTCTGGTTTCACGCCAGGAGTTCCCACAGTGCTGGATGCACACGAGAAAGGCTACCCCTAACACACCCCAGGCAGGGTATACAGGACTCTAGAGTACCTTTCTGCAGGCACGCACGGTGCATCAACTCAAAAGAAATGAGGAGATCGTTGTCCTATGCAAACAATATTTTACTTAGAATCAATCATTAAATGCTTTTCCATTTAATAAAGGTATTAGCAGAATACTCAAAGAAAGCCAGTATATGCATCAGTTTGGTGGCTAAAAATGATATTCAGTTCATTTTCTATTTCTTTGATATTTAATGGACCTATCTTGCAATTTTGCAGAAAATCTTGATGTTATTAACATAGGAGTCAAAGCCAGACCACTCAGTGTATATTCTTTTTAAGCAAAAAAAAAAAAAGGCTCAATATAAATGTTATTTTCCTCCCCTTTTTTTCCTTTCCATTTAAAATAAATTAACATCCTTCACAGGACCGTCTTCTCTACGCTGCATAAGGTGCTCAAATATTAAGAGATCTAATGAATTCAGGGGTTTACTAGTCAGAAGGAACAACGAACACATTTTCTACTGCCTTCTTCGTTGGGCGTTCATACTGCAGGGAAGGAAAAAAAAGATAATTAAAAACATTTCAAAAGTTTACACAAACTTTTGTATTGCATAAGAAAAGAAACTGTAGAGATCTTAGAAGCACATTTAGATCCAGCTTTTAATTCTCAAGCACCCACCCTGGAACAAGATGCTGCAGGAACGAGCAGCTCCCATGATACGATTGCTCCTTCCTCAGCCCTGCCCCTCTTTAAAGGTGTCCTTCATCAGGAGCACCTCTGGTAAGGGAAAAGCCTGTGTCCCTAAGCAACTCAGTGCTTGTAATAGAAACTTTTCCCTAGGGAAAGGCTCAGGATTCCAGCTTTAATAGCTAAAAGATACAAGCCCTCTGTTTTCAGCATCTTTTCTAAAATCCCAGGCCCAGTCTACTGGACTGACCACAGGCATGGTTGTTCCTTCAACACAGGGAGCTTTCTTCAGCTCTGTGCAGTGCAGGCACATGGCATCGCACACATCATAGTAATCCATCAGTCTTATTGCAGGAATGCTAAACCCCAAAGCCATCAGGTCTGTGCATAAAAGCTGGAACAGCAGCAGTAGCAAAAATACATGCGCACATGATGGGGTGGACAAGTCGGAAACTAAGTGTTGTATCAAAATTAACAAAGTATTCAGCTTAATCTACAAATTAAAACAAGGGCATAAGTTAGTGATTAGACCCTGAAGAGTTTAAGAACTTAAACAGAATATTTAACTGGGTTACAAGGTAAATGAATAAATTTGGTTTTTAGAAATTAAACTTGGAGGTATCAAGGCTAGATGTTGCCAGACCCAAAAAGCAGATGAGAGAAAGCATGCAAGGTGTTGTTAGGCTGCAGAGCTCCTAGCCACAGGATGTCATGGATGCACAACTCCAAGGGCAAGTGGGACAAAGTGACAGAAGAGACCTGCATTAAGGGTGACTAATTACATAGAAACTAGCCTCAGGATGAAGGAAACCCTGAGATATGAACCCAGGAGAAGTATCACTGCCTAATGGTCCTTGTCCTTTCCTTCTCCCTTAGGCAAGTGCTTTTTGACCACTTTCCCTAGTCCCTAGCAGGGCAAACACTGCTTTCTCAATGCTTTTCATGCATCAGGACTGAGGGTCCCACAAAAAACCAGCCCCACAAATCAGCTAACCAAAGGTTTCCCCTCCCAGGACACCAGCTTCATTTTCTCACTTCCAACATTTATCAGTCAGGCCATAGCTTGGCATCCACCAGTGCAGAGCTGCTTGTGTACTGTACATACCGTTGTATTCTGGATAGCGTCAGCAAAACTCTTTACTGTTTCACCCAGGGCTGAGTCAACAGACTGAATTCTGGAAGAAAAGTTAGCTTGGCTAGTTTGTCTGTGAAGCATTAGTACTTACTGATGAAACTTGAACAGAGATATTAACCAATAAAAATGAACCTGAGGATTCCCCCTTTTGCAGCTTTTTGCCCAGTGTTTGCACCAATAGTATCTTTTATATAGGAAATATTTTCCTCCTTCCACCTCCTCTGACCCATAGATACAGATGTGATCAAAAGGGTGCACACCTTATTCCAGATCCTAGTACAGGTGTCTTGAGGTATGTGCCTTGTCCTGCACAACTTCCCGTGCAGAAAGTCCCTCATTGCACCCTAGTCCCAATTCAAAACCCTCACAAGGCTGCAAAGGCTCCATCAATGGACACCAAGTGAAGATGCCAGACTGGGTTCAGAATACTTCCCAATATATCAGCAGGGCTACCACCAGCCTAACTAGTCCCCTCTTTGACCATCAGGGGACTTGTGAGCATGCAGGACAGCCCGTAGAGACATACCTTTGCTTTTGCTGGTTGCAGAAAGAATTCAGTTTGAGCAACTGCGTGTTCCAGAAGTCCTAAAAATAGCCCCAAAGAAAACCCCCATTACCTGGGAAGGGGTACCTCCGCAGGCTGGCACACAAGAAATTGTACACACCACTGCATCCTTCTCCATGTTTGCCAAGACTTGGGTTTCCTTCTCAAGACTGGCAAGCTCTTCAGTAACAATCTTCTGGAAGGTCTCCAGCTTACTCAGCCTAGTGATGAAGAACAGAAACAAGTTTGACACTTTAATTTGCAGTAGCACAAGGCAGGTGACAACTCCTTCAGCACCACACCTGTCTTTAGGCAGAAGTAAACGTCCTTGCTGAACTACATAGGGCAGTTTTGTTCTCAGGTATGTCACAGAGCACATGAATAGCTGTACCAGGTCAAAGTGAACAGGAGTTTAGCTAGATAGCCTGTCTCGAATAGCAGCCAAAAATGGAGGCCCAGGACAGAGCGTACAACAGGGTTCCCAGTGCAATACTTGCCCTGCATACTCTCCCAGCCTCCAGGGATTTCAGCAGAGATTTCCCAAGCTGAAGACAGCTTCTTGGCACATATAACCTCTGATGGGTTTTCCTACCATGGTTTTGATACGCTCATATGATGTTGCCACAGGATGCCAGTGATTTCTAAACCTTAACCAGCAACACCCTTATTCACTTGGGTTTGTCACCTTTCCCCTGGCAGTGGGATGCCAAGCCATCATCTGATAGTGACCTTAGAAACTACCCTTCTGGGGTAGCACAGATTTAGCACAGCTCTGTCCCCACTACCCTATGGCTCTGGTTGGCTCCAGGTTACTAAGTTAATAACATCAAAGCATGGCAGCAGCTCACCGCCATCAACTCTTCCACCCCAAAATGCTCCCTGGTTTTGTTTTTGGAACACAAACTCTCCATGTACCTTAATGACAAGCAAATTCTGCTCATAGACATCATATTGATACCAGGGATTTTGCACTTTAAAGGCTATTGTTTCATACTATGTTTGAAAATCCTACAAACTGAATGTGTATTAGATACGGAATGCTGACAGACTTACTCACATCTCAGGCTGTGCTTATATTTAGCTTATAACAAATCTATTTAATTGATTTTTTTATTTAACTCCTATCTGAGAAATTTGACAACCTGTGAAGCAAAATGACCTGCTTAAAGCCCTATCTGGTGCTTGTAAAGTCCACTAGTTGGCATTTGTTTCATGCACATGGAAACAATCTACAGAAATGGGTCTAAAACAGACCCCTTACTTTTCTTCTCCCCCACTTCATTAAGTAAATCAGAGTCTGGGTTCTTTCTTAAAACATGTAGAAACAGGACCTACTAAGTGTAACAAGAGGGTTGTGTCACACAGATTTGTGAATGCTGATGACAATCAGAAGACAGTCTAAGGACTGCTCCATCAACTTTTCCTAACTCAAGCTTGCTTGGCATTAATTAATCCATCCACTCTACCCTTTCAGGAAAAGCAGGGAAAATCACACTGAAACTCTTCTTATGGAAAAGGAAAGAGAGACTCAGACAAGCTATTTTGCCTTCCAAACCGTAATGAGCACAGTAGCTTACTGTCAGGTTCACTTACAAAGAGGCATTTCTTTTCATATCAAAATTTACACAAAGCTGAAGTTGTTTTCAGCCAGCAGCAGACAGCTTACCTGCACTCATGTATCTGGTTCAGCAGGGCAGACACGTTCTTCTCTGAAGTCCTCAGGGTGTTCTGCGCACTGGTCTCCATCCTTTTGTACCGGGACTAACCACAAGACATGCCATTAGGGATGGGCAACAACCCAAGCCAAAACCAGAAGTCTAGTTTGCAAAACTCTTCCCTGGAAGGCAAACCCCTCCATGGGCTGCCTTGCAGCTTAGCAGAAACCATCTTAAGTCAAATTTAAACTGAAGCGAGATGACACGTTGGTAGGGTACTGCAAATATGAACTGATTTCGTTCAACCACACTAGTTACACCAACAGACCTCTATGTAACCCGTGTGACTTCAGGTCAAGGTCATGCTCTCCAGCCAGCAAAGAAGCAAAAAATTCACCTATACTCCACACATTTAACTGCACAAAACCAGGTCTTTGTTAGCACCACTTCAGACCAGCATTAACGCAAACTGTGTATTATGCAAATTAATGCAAACATTTTAATCATAACTGATTTGTAAATGCAACCACCTCCAGCCTTGATTCAAGGACTAGTGCTAAAAATTTAGTGTGAACACCTAACACGAACTCAAAAAGAAAAAAAAGAAAAAATCATGGTTGCGCAATACGAAGTTCTGATCCAGTACAAATCTGCTCTCAGGCACAAAACATAGATGGGATATTTACACCAACTGCCCTGGTGATCAAAAGGTAATTTCATTTACTAAGACAAAATGCCACACATGGCATATGTTAAGAGAGTGCACATTACCCGGAACAATTTCTTTAGTTGGCTGATAAAGCTTCCAAATGCAGTAATCACCCCATAATCACTGAAGTCTTCAGGCAGCATCTTGGAAAAAAACACATCATCCACATCATCATCCATTTCCTGACCTAAGAGAAAGCGTATGCCCAGTTAGTACCATGCTGGAGGGATTATTAGAATATAAACCCTCGTGCTACTAAAGGGTTCATTGTTCATGCGAACAGCAACATTTGTCAGAGAGCCCGAATTTCAGTCTTGCTCTTCTAGAGCTCACAAACAGGAGGGAAACTGCCTCAAAATGCATTGAGAAAGACTGCTTAGAAAGCAACATGGAAGAAGAGGCACGATACTAACCAAACACAAAGAGCAACATATTTGCATATAGCGAGGCAAAAGCACAGCACAATGAGAAAGTCAGGCCACTGTTTTCCTGTCTTCTGCTTATTCATTTTGAGGGAAGCCTAACCCCTTCTGCTCGGAGTTAGCAGTGTTTTGCAGTTACTTTGTCCATTATCTGCATACTTTTTTCAGTTTGTTTTGGTTTTTTTTTTTTTTGTTTGTTTGTTTGGTTTGTTGTTTTTTTTTTTTTTTTTTTTTTTAATACCCCTGGACATTCACTATTCAGAAAGACTAGAAAGTGCTGGCATTGCTGAGTGGCTTCCCAAGTGGACTGTGGTTAGGGAACCCAAATTTCCTTATTCACAGCTCTACATATGTGGTATCCAATGGCATTGCTGCAACATATGCCTTCTGCTACATTCTAACTTTTGGAGATGATATCCTCCCTACAGATACCTCTCTAAGCTTCCACGTGACTACAATTTCTACCATCAAAAAAGAAAAGCTGTAAGAATTTAAACACTTCACCTTAATTGCCAACCTGACTTTACCTGTTTGGATCTCTGCTTCCTTCTCTACTGAATCCAAAAGTTTCCCTGGTTTATACGAAGTGTCATAGGACAAATGAGTTGTTTCCCAACTGGAAAATTTAGGCTTTTTTATGACAGTGCTGCTTAATATATCTAGAAAGAGAATAGAAGACATTTCAGAACAGATCCGTTCTTTTGCACGAGATACATGGCAGCACCTACCAGCTACTCAAGCAAAAAGCACCACTGGAATTACCAATCCTGCAGAAACGCAGGCATTTTGGGGTCTGGCATCACACTTACAAGACAGGACAAGACTTCACCAGCAAGTCTCTTCCCTCGCAAAAACGGGCAACTAGACTACCTAGTGCTATGCAGGTAACTGGAAAGCTACCACATCTCCATCTTAGAGACAACTTCATTTCTTGGCCCAATATTCTAACTAGAAAGACGACTCTTGCCCAGCTTCTTCCCCTTCTCTTTTCCAGCCCAAGCTCACAATCTGCTTATGCTCATTTGCTCCTGAGCTAATTTCAGCTACTGCTTAAAAAAAAAAAGTTGCATAAATACATAGGAGAGAGAAAAACTATTCACACCCATAACAGCCTTCTTTTCTGCAGCTTCACTAGAGTTGCCATACAATTACTTTTAACCCAGGAAAACCCTTAGGAACACGGTGAGGGAGGCTGCAACCTGTATTTTAAGAAAAACTTGCAAAAAATAAAACCATCCTTTTGTCTCACTGTCCGCTTTTCTGAGCTCAGTGAGATGTCTATCTTTGACCAACCACCTCTCTGGAGCCTCCATAGGGTAGAAAGCAGGAAGGTGGTGGAGCCCAGGACAAAGGGGACAGTTGGACCACCACAAGGAGCACACTGAAGTAGATTTAGGGTTCACAGAGCGAGTGTTCAAATGCAGTTGCAGACCATACCTGAAATTTCTGAACATAACCCTAACTTCTGCCTTCACGTGGTATCAAGTCCTCTCCCACGTAAGACTGTACAGTAAACAGTGATAAAAATTAAGTCCTCAGCACTTATCTTCCCCCAAAATTAAGCAGATATGTTGGTGCAGCAAAGGTATATTCTGCAAATGCTGAACGGGTAAGAGACATATTGGGAACACAAACACAGCCAGCTCATGAGAATGCTTTTGTCCACGATCAAAGCTTCGGTGACTTGGTTCATAGTCATAACAATAACTCTAAGACAGTCTCTCTCAGAACTACAACAGCACTGGGAATATTAGGATAAAGACAGCCCACTGCTGCTTGACCTTTCTTGAGGTTCGGTTGTTTCCAATCACAAAGAGACTGTGCTGCAGTCTTGAATTAGTTCATCCAAGTTCTGTTTCATTAAAGAAAGGTCCTTAAATGTCACTTACCTAAAAAAAATGTTACAGCAGTAATACAAGTCACCATTTACCAAATGCTTATAATGATGGTCTCCATCTACATCCTCAGGTACAAAGAAAATCAACAACTTTCAGAGATGCTTTTTTTAAAAATGAAACTGCACTGCACTTTCAAATAATTAAAAATTAGGTTTTGGGCTTCTTTTATTTATTTCACATATTTTCTCTTGGGTTTGTAAATCCCCAGTTCTCAATAGCTACACTAGTAGTTCCCCTGTAATCAAGGACAGGATTTAAGAGTTAGTAATGAACTCAGGAACGTATATAAAGCATCTTGCCGTAGCCTGTCATGATATACAAAAGAGAGAAATAGTAAATATTTCTTATGAAAAACATATCCTTCAACTATCAAAGAGCTCAGTGCCTACTTGTCTTTGAAAGAAGGTGAAGACTCCATTAACACCCCTTTCTACTTTTTAAACAGCTCTTCCACATTATCGAGACTTACAAACCTGAGTCCTTCCGCTTAAAAGTTTCTTCTCCTCTTGACAATTTGCCAGATGCATCATGAAACTTCTAAGGAGAGAAGGACAACAAAATAAGAAGGTACCCATCCTGCACTGCAGACAAGCTGCCAGGGACTTGCCTAGTTATAGGAAGCAAAGCAACATGATGCATTGGTTTTAGGTGAGAAGTAGGCCGACAGCAGATTAGGAGTTTAAGCACTGCATACTGCACCTGCGTGGGCTTCTCCTCATCACTGGAATAGCCCTTGGCAGACCCATCAAATAATAGTGGACTCCCTTCGAGCTCCTCTGAGGACGTTTCATCTGCACGAGAGATCAGCCAAATAACACAGGCAACAGAGGTTGAATCCTGTATTGACTAGAAACCTCAATTTAATGACATGGGCGGGGGGGGAGGGAGGAGCACGAAGAAGAGAAACCACCACTCCTCTTCATACAGGGAAGAGACAGTGGCTCAAACACAGTCCAAAGGCTGTTTTATTTCTGGCTGCCAGTTAAGTTCATTCCTTCACCTCTCATTAGCCCCAGCTAATGTTTTCCCTGCTCAGGAGACTTTATCTACAAACAATATCTGGCCCTCACAGCCATTACAAGAAATATCACAAGGCAGAATGTTTGTGAAGAGAACATGAAGGAAAAAGGCAAAATTAAAAACCAACCAAACAAAAAAAACCCCAAACCAAAACCACCACACACCCAAAAATCACACACCCACACACATCAAAACAACTTTTTTAATGCATTGAAGAAGATTAATAGAGAAATACCAGCAATATCCACTGCAGGTAAATTGTCTCCCTTGGAATTGGATGTGCTTTTTTTCCTCAGCATCTCCTTTTGAGCTCTTTGCCTTGATATTCCCTGCTAAAACAAAACCAAGTCTAAGCATGTATTTTATTTAAACTTTAACTACAGAAGTAGGGGTTTGGGTTGTTTTCTGCGGGGGGGTGGGGGGTGGGTGGGTTTGGTTTGGTTTTTTTAAACTCACTAAGAGCAGAGATACACTTGAAATATGCCTGACATACTGATAGCTCTCTCCAACAGTGAAGGAGATCTGTACCCTGAAGTTCAATGCATGCATAAGTTCTCCCTTTAGTCATTAGACTTGTACAGTGGATGAAGTTTTTCATAAGCAGAATCAAAGCATTTTAGTCAAGAGAGAAAAGAAAAGGTTTCCAGGGGGAAATAAAAGCTTTTAATGCAACTACCAGTTCTGGAGAGTTTTTTCCCCAAACTTTCTGTATTTACATGGGGACCTTTCCGAATTGATACACAGCGCTTAACGGCTGGGCACTGGAAAAGTCTGACATTGCTAAACTGTATTTTATTTTGCTTGCTTATGTCTAGTCCACTAATTCCCCCATCAGTATAATCCATGGTTCGTTTTCCCAGAGCTATAGCTGAAAGCGGAGAAGGACAGTGCATGGACCAGGATGCAGCATGAGCACAGGACTTGGAATAAAACCCCTGAAAATTGCCAGCAAAACGCAGAGGAGAACATGAGCTTTCCCAAGGCACCAGCTGGCAGGACAGGGCAGAGGACAGCCCGGGGACACAGCCTGGTAGGACCCAACTGGGATTTCTGCAGGTGTTTGGACAGGCAGCTCTAGCTCTTGTGGCATGCCCTTAGAGTCAAATTCGTTCCTGTCAAATTGACACCTGCATCAGCTTGGTGCCACACCAAGCTTGTGAATTCCTGCCCAATTTTCCACCTATGGCAGGCAAATATTATACTTTGGCCTCATGCACAGTTGTTTCTATGAAGTTTCACATGTTTTCCTAAGACCTCCTTGTTTCAACACAGTCCCAGCAACACTTAGTAGGAAAATTTGTCCGTCAGAACGATATCCTGAAGAAAATAGAATTTTCTTCTAAGTAATAACAATGAACCATGTAAGCCTGGCAAAACAGAATTTGGCAGCCAGAAAAGAGAGCTAAGAGATAGGGAAGCATTTGTTCTACAACTATATCCTTGAAGAGAGCTGAGAGACTGATAGGAGGGAACATCCTGCCTCAGAAGATGCTGAGAACTGGGTGATAAAGTGTATAGTCAAAGAGAACAACTAATTGGGATGCTGATAAGAACTAAATCTAAGTGTCCTTTAGCTGAACTATCCTTATTTTAATGCTAAAAATTACGCCTATAGGCCAGGAACCCCCACCACTCAAATAAGCCCCTTACTCTCTGAGCATGCATGGTAAATTTAAAGGGAGCTGTACCTTTAAGTTTAAATGAGAAAGAAATTAACCAATTATTAGCTGAGGGGTGTGAATATTAGCTGTGATTGACAAATTTAACTGTATAAATGCCTTGTAGTTTCTCAGTGCAGTGTGCTAGCTTTGCGGAGTTACCACCTAGCACCCATCTTTGCGCAAAACTGAATTAAATAAAATACCTCCGCTTTGTGCGCAGTTTGGCATTTTTGCACACCAGGCAAATGAACCCGCTTTTCGGGATAACAAGAACATTTGAGACAAAAAATAACACTGGTTTATTTAATTGCCACTCATTTGTACAAGTTTTGCATATGTAATGTTTTTAAATCTGAGGCACCTAGGCACGGCACCTCCTTACCTCCTTTGTCTGATGGTCACTGCCACTACTTGCAGAAGACACCGGAAGCACTGCAAGAAGAGATTACTTGGTTACTGACAGCATAATTTCATGCCTTACCCAGTTAAGGTTTGCATCGCAGCTAAATAATAATCTAGTTTTGCATTTGGTTTTCCAGGCATTTACAACAGAAAACTTCACAACACTTGCATTAACCTTCAAAATCCCTTTCTAACAAAGCTTCTAAATGATGCAAAAATACACAACTTGCTGCCAAAAAAGGGGCAGGCTCAGCAGCTTGTCTGATGGTCCTCAAGTCCCAGCCAGGGCGCGTGGGCTGGCACTGGAATGAGAACAACAACTCCCACAGAAACACAGCGTAAAGCGTAATTTCTCCCTCAACATTCTTTTGCTTTTTCATCCCTACAGAAACCAACAGCTACCTGAGCAAGGCTCATCCTCCATGAGAGGGACAGAGGCATTCCAACTCTTTCAGGGCAATTCAGTTTCAATTTGGAGGTCCCAGCAGCTGACGCAGCCATAGGGCACCGCCACAGGGGAGGTTTTCTCTTGGTCAGGCCTGAGCAGAGGATGCTCTCAGAGATTATCATATCCGATTTCATAAATCACTTAGAGGACAATTGGCCTGTTAGCATATAAATAGGGAAACAGCATGCCATCATCTGAAACTGTGTGGTTTTTCAAGGTTTATTCCCCAAGTCAGCTATATTTCTGGAGGGAAAGTTGCAGGGAGGAGGTATGGCAGATCCAGAGAGATCTTCCTCCTGTTGTGTTCAAGAGCACAAACACAGCCACCAGCTCAGCACCCATGGGCTCTTCAGCCCCATTATACAGAGAACTGCACCCACGCAGACATTTAGGTGCCCAATTTCAAAATGGACATTTGAACACCAGTACATTCACTGGAGCAAAGGTGACAGAAGCTCAGTTTTTCGAGCACAAGAATGCACGATGCACCTCCTCCATGGGGCACCCCTCGCTGCCAGCCTCGGGCTTGCTCTCTTGTACTCAGTTCAGGACTCAGGCAAATCCTCCTCAAACCATCATCAGCCATTTCCTTTTCTGCAGTACACTACATCGTGCATAGCTAAGTGTTAACAACGGACCAAGCTTACCTTTTAATTTACTTCTCACTCTGGGTCTTTTTCGGGTATAGTCAAGAGATTTTGTCAGTGACCGTTGCTGAGAATCAAGGATCCAGCTTTTTTCACTCTGACCAGTGCTTGTATTTTCATTGTTGCTTTCAGAGAAAAGATGTTTCCTATAACTGGACTAAAGACACTATTAAGAGTGAGTTCTGCTCAGCCAGCTCCCGCCATCCACTCAGAAGCCCCCCAGCCGTTCCCCTTCATTTACTACCAAATTATTATATTTCTTCTTCCCCACATAAGTATTTTAAGTTGTGAAATCTGCCAGAACAGCAACAGTTAACTATAAAACCAGCAGTATAGAACCACTGAAAGGCAGGTTCTTGCCCTTTGCCTTGTGGGGTTTGCAGCACCCTCTGTCCTCATCTCTCCCCCCTCCTGTGTCCACATAAAAAGCTCTCACAAGGAGGAAAGCCTCAGCATGCCTGAGCTGCAGCCAAGAGCGCAGCAAGAAAAAATGAACAGAGACATTTGCTCGCTGGTCTGGCAGTACTGGTACACCCTGAGCACTGCTTTCAGTAGCAACAAGCAGACTATTTTGAGGCTCCCAGGCTCACATTTCTCCACGCTGGGTAAGCCTTAAAACTTCAGCCTCTTTAAGGATGCAACGGATTTGTACAGGTGGATACATACAGTAATCAAAGGCTCTAGGGATGAAAAAGCACAGATGACCTACCAGCCTTCTCTCGAGCTTGTTTGATTCCTCGTTCTTGTTTCTTATTTCATAACTCCTGCCAAGTAACCCATAAAGACCAGAGTTAGACTAGCAGACGCTGCAATAGCGCATCACAGTAGTGCAGAAGGGGCACAGCCAAATAGCAATGGCAGGGGGCTCCTTAAGAGGTCAGCTGGAGAACCAAACTGTTAATGTGCAGCCGTTAGCCAAGTTTTTTCTTCTTTGGTTGGTTTCTGAAAGTAGCAATCTAGGGGTACCTGGAAATTAGCACCTTCTGAAAGAAAAAATAGGCTACATACTTAGAGGTGGCAAGTCCGTGGCAGCTTCCTATAACTGGAGGTAGCCAAAACAGAGGGTTTAAACATTTTTCAATAATTAAATCAGTAATTCAGGCATATGATCAGCAAAGAAGGATGTTTAAGAATTAAGTCTTATTATTGTCAAAGTGGACAGGAGTCATTATTCTCTCTCTCTCTGGTACTCTTTAAATATTAGTATTGATAACATCCACAGATACTGTGGCAGCTAAGCAAGGAACTATTTTATTAGAAATATCACACAGCCTTTTCAATCCCAACTTAAAACGGCTTAACTAAGGCAATGAACTCTTCTTTCACAGAGTAAAAGGTTCTTAAATGGTGGATACATAATCCTGTACCTCTGATTTTGTGAAGAAACTCTCTGGCCAAGAATCTTTCCTTTGGCTTCAGCAACCTAAAACAGAAGCAGGTATTTGTCTTAAAGCTCAATTACACTGTAAAATAATCTACCAAATTAAAATGTATCAAGACTCAAGAGGGCTTGAGGAGGAATGGATTACAAGTCCAGAATGGAAATTCAACTTTTTTAATGGAGGGGGATTTTTTGATTGAAACAGTGTCATAAATTATGATAGACAAACTTTTGTTGTCTTAAAATATATTCACATTCTCTTTTCCTTGCTTTGTGAATAACGCTCATTTTAAACAATAACGTCATTAAAAATGCCATTTTAAGCATTAACACCGCTAGTAGCGGTGTGCTGTACATGCAGCGCACAGCACCTGGACAGCCTTTGGACAGGGCTGCTGGGACACCCTGCAGGGTACCATGAAGCAGGGTTTTATGCTGACACCCAGTGGCAGTAGCAAGGACTGGATGGTGTCCAGTTTATAACAGAAATTTGGAGTGTCCCATTAAGCACCCATCACCTGTGATTTAACAGGCAGCAGTGACAGCACCCACACCAAGAAAGAGGCTGAAAGCCAAAGAGTTTGTACAGTGGAGCCACCTTGACAGAAGCCATCAGGAACAACTTTTCAGCTTTCTGAGAAAATCCGCACTGGTCAAAGTTTCAGAGTGATTCATTTTTATTCAATTTTTCTAAGTCTGCAACTATAAGTCATACTGAATTTACAACAAAAGTTTTGCAATGATTGGCTTTAGCCAGGGATTCCCAACATGCCCAGTGTGGCTCAAAATGGATTTCAGCCTATTCTAGTTTAGCCTAGGAGCACAAAGTGAAGGATGCTCAGCAATCTGCTTGCAATATTCGGTAAAATGCAGAGGTTGGCTTCAATTGCAAAGATATCCTACAGCCTCACTCATGCAACAGCTCCATTTCCTATTGCAGGTGGTTTTATCATACAGTACACACAAGATTCAAGAAGTGATGAGCACTCTTCCCACCCCAAAAAATATTTGCATGTATAGCACAATACAGAAATACAGGAATCTCAGATTCCCAGTTGTCTGTTTTGCTATAACAGCATGTCCATCCTTACTGCATTCCTGAAGTAAAAGATATTCCCTGCTTCAAGTTACTACTCTCTGTTAGGAGATGGGCTAAGGTCCCAGCTCAGCAGCTAACAGCTCTCTCAACTTTACCTTTTCATGACTTGCAGAGTCTGAGTTTTCAAAGTCATAGATTTCCTTCCTGCAAGACAACATATATGCAGCAGTGCCATACGATTGTGAAGAGTCACCCTATAGAACTTCACTAAGAATATGGGAGGGATAATGTGTTTTTTTCCCCGCCTCCCTCCCCTATGAACTCCGTTATACAATAAACACTTAGAAACTTTATATGCCTAAAAATGCTGTTTTCTCAGCTTCTAAAAAAAACACTTGTTCCTTTCCCACTTAGTCTCTATTATTGTCTGTCTTGATTCTCACTCTTTCAATTGTAGATTTTTAATTTTAAGAGAAATATTCAGAAGATAAGTTAGCCTATCCCTGTTTATTTAATGGACATTTTATTCCCACATCACCAATAATAGTATGTGGTAGGACTAAATCATGAATAGAAAGAATTTCAGAAGCATTTAAGAAAAAAAAATCCATGTAATTCCCTTTTGAAAATTTTAACATTTAATATTTATTCTCTAATCACTTCTCTGTATACATCTAGATTTTGTTTTCATGTCTTTCAACAGCTAAACATAACCGTACCTTTATTTGTTTTTCCAAGTCGTAACTATTTAAAAAAAATCCTACAATTATTGCTCAACATACAGTACACCCTCCCCTTCTTACTAGTGAAAGAATAGGAAGACTAAAGAACTGAGTTCTCGTTAAACCTTCCTGAAGGAAAGGAACGCTCATTTTCCTAAGAAACACTAGAGGGAGCAGAATGACCGAATTAAGATCTTCTTTTCCATCTCGAACTACAGTTCTACTCCCATTTTACCACCGATATTTGCTGCATCAAATTATTTGATCTTAAAACTCAGAACCTGTAGTAAAGATGAAGTTCTGCATCAGTTTTTCCCATTTTTATCTACAAGCAATCAAAAAAACCCCAATCATCTAAACATTTGGGGATCTTTTAAGCTAAGAGTCAGTAGATTGAAGCAGGACACCCAAGGAAGCCCCGGAACAGCCAGGACCACAGCAGGGATCCTCACGTATGGTTCATTTTGTTCTGCTGCCCAGCAGCAGACATTAACTTGCACTCAACACTTGGCAGAGAACACAGGAGGGAGCAACAAGACAGACTTCCAGTGCCACAGACTGCATACAGCCCTCAAACCCTGGAGTGCATCTGCCCTCAGTGCTACTAGCTTTGAACGTGAGCAGACGGATGTATACGGGTGAGGGAGGGGGACAAACTGAAAAAGAGCCCATCCTGAAACTCTAGGACATGAGACACCAAAAAACTGGGACAATATCAGAAAAAGCTTATGTATTTGTGAATGAAGCTGCCACTCACTGGGGGATAGGAGGATTACAGTCGGGCGAGGAAAAACAGAAAAGCCAACGTGACATAGTATCACAGAAGTGTGGGCATTTTTGACAGACTAGTTAGTTTCTGAAGTCTCTATTGCTTTGGGGACCCAAAGGTTCCCAGTGAGACAAACTACGACCCTTCATAGTCTCCTGCTTGTTTTGCTGTCTGTTCAGACAGCCCACCCATGGGCACTCCCTCCCCCCATTAGTGCTAGAAATGGTCTAAAATCACCTGGAACACCAGACCCTGCATGGGCACAAGGCTTGTGTGTCATACCTGCCTTCAGCCCTCTGCTTGGCCAAACTTGTTTTTCTATTTCTCTTTTCCCAGGTAGAATCCTTCTGAAAAGAAAAGAATTGCAGGATCTACAAACCACCATATGCCAAGTCTTGTTCTTATCCCACAGGCTGCTAAAAGCAGAGGTAAAGAGTGCCAGGAAACTTTGTTCCTCCTGTCACAACAACCATCCAGCCACAACTGTTTCCTGCCAGGTTCTTTCCTACCAGAAAGCATGAGATTTCTGGAGCTGAAACTGGGGGGCCAAGGGGGTGAGGATACAGAAAGAAGTAGTTCAAAAGCGTTACATTCATTGTGCAGCAGGCAAGTGTTAAAAACCCTTTGAACTGTCAGTTAAAAAGTAATTAAAAAAAAACCCACACTAAACCTGGTACCTGGAAATGTAAACCCAAGAACAAGCCTAAAATGTGCAATTCTTATATAACCTAAGTACCTACTCCAAATTAAAATTATTGCTTTAGGAATTTAATTTCTCTTGTTTAGTGCATAGATTATTATTTTTTTTTTAATACCTGGACACATCAATAGAAATTTCCAAGTGCTCACATTGTCTAAAGAAACACAACTACAGATGGCTCTCAGTTACTTGTTAATTTACCCAGATTGCAAGCTTCGATGCCAGGAGTACAGAGACAGATCTGATGTGGGAGGATCGTTAGAGCTCAAATACAGAACTGAATAAACACGTCTGTAGACTTCCAAGACTTGCTTCCCTTCAGGAAGCAAACCTTTGCTCTTGCAGACCACACATAACTCTTGTGACACGTGAGTGTCCCCCACACAGGTCCAGGCTGGTTGCCCACACACCGTGCTCCTGGACACAAGTACAGCACACGGCTGCCAGGGGGTATATACACTGAATAAACTCAGTTGAGCTTGAATTACTTGGTTGGGCCACACTAGAATGAGGTTGGCAGCTGTTGCCTCGGCAGCTCTCTCCTGGCACTAAATGGCACATTACATCAGGTATGACACTACGTGGGCTCAGGACACCACTCAAGGGCAGGAGTGGGTCAACCCATCCTAGCTTTCTTCTGCAGCTCCACCAGAGTATCTCTTCCCTGCCCCATGTCTCTTCACTCAAGTGGGCCCCAAGGCAAACATACCTTTGGTGTTGACTCCTCCATAGGTTCTTCTTCTAGGGGCTTCTCACTGGGGACAAGAGGACACATGAGGGGAATACAGTGCTGAGGGGCTGTTCATTTAAAGCCCAAAGAGTCAGTTTGTGAACTACTAAGAGGAAAAAAAACTTGCACCAATTAGCATCAAAGCAGTGGTTCAAAAGGTGTGTAGGGAAGAAAGCTAATCAGTAGCTCTGCAGAAGTCCAACTTCTTAACTATAAGAAATGCTGTCCTGCAAAGCTCTGGGAAAAAAGGTATTACTAATACCAAAGTGAACTCAAATTCACATGATCTTTCACAAAATTCATGGTCTTCATAATGAATAGCTACATATCTGGTGAACTCCAGTTACACAGCTGAAGTTAAACTCTCTGTAATACAGCTGTATGCTCCTCTTGTATTTGGATTAAATCCATGATAAGAAAGAAAAGTCACACCAAAGTAGCAGCCAAGCCAGTAACCAAACATCACCATTCTGCAACTCCAAAGTGCCGTAACTCTGGGCAACCAGCCTTGCTACCCGGGGTGGCAAAAAAGAGGCTTTTTTTCTGTTTAATAACTGATTAAATAAACCTCAAAATCACATGCATTAGAACTCCAGGGGAGGGAAAACAAAACAAAACCAAAAAAAAAAACCCAAAAAACCAGAAATAAAACCACCTTGCAGATTTTTGTCTGCAAGACACTTACCTAGGCTTAGCTTTTGTCCGGGGAGATGGAGTTTTGGACTTTTTTGCTAAAGAAGGCAAGGAAACTACAGCTTCACCCTCTGGAGCTACTATGAAACACTTCATCTGCTTTTGCTATAAGGCCCACAAAAGCAGAGCCTTCACCATGTCACTTGGGTGACAATTAACTGGGTCGGACTTAAGGAACTGAAGGGAGACATGCCTGACCTGAGCCTTGGTTAGCATCTTCTGCATCAGTCTGTTGGCTCACTGCAATCACGGTGACACCAGAGTTAACCATTTTCTGCTCGGAGACATGAAACCATGAACAGAGCATACATGAGACCAATAAAATAGGGGGAGTTTTTTTTAAGAACAGAGGTTTTCAGTGCTAGCCTGTGGCAACAGCTGGATGACAGGTTCATCATTAGCCACACATAAAAACATTTTAGGTTGTATGTAAGTGATACTATGAGCTTCTCACTAAGAGCATGCCGCCATCCCCTTATAAGATAGGGTAAAATTTCTTCGTTTTTAAAGCAATTTTGCCAAAATTGCAGCTCCAGAGGCAAGCGTTTGGGCTGACTTCCCACCCATATAAGACTGAGTTTGAAAACATTGTCAGATTTGAGTACAAACTAGTTTTCTTTGAAAGAAGGTTTTAACCACACCTGAAAAAAAAAAAGCAGACTGGGAGGGGGAAAAGGGGCACAAGGATAGTTTCACCATACATTGAACACTTACTGCTACGGTGCCTGTTAACTGCTGGCTGGGCCGAGAGGCTAAGTTGTCTGTTATCGTCTCCGCGTTTTCAGAGTTTGAAGGATCTTTCCTCCTCTGTGGATTAGTGGACTCAGGTATCACTACAGAACAGCAACTGGGGTGAGAATGTCGTTGCAGTAATTGAACACACGCACACCACTCCCCCTTTCCATTCTTACGCATATGCATAAAAGCATAGCAGTACAACTTATTAGGCACAAACATCTCAAGATCACGTTTCATTGAACAAAAAACATCTTCAAATTACCCAGTGCATAATTGCAATGCTAAATAAACAACATCTTGAGCCTACCCTTTCTAAGCTCCTCGTACGATATGAATACATATAAGTTGCCACCTTGACTCTTAGCTCTGGAAGACATGAAACAACCTTTTGTGTCTGGCTAAGGCAACAGACCAGTGGGATCTTCCACCATCTCTGTTTGCCTCCACTGAATCTCCACCAGGCACTGTAAAAGTTTTTTCACTACAGATGAACTACCTTCTGCCCTTTGTACTCTTTGATTGCTTCAAGTAATAGTGCCCACCTTGTACCTCTGTGTGTGCTTCATGGTGGGTACTGATGAAGGACCTTCTCCCTCACCTGCACCTCCAGAATCTGGAGAACTTCCATTCTAGCTCATTTTGGGTTGATAACTAGAGGAAAATGGGAAGGACTACTGAAGAAGTTACTGTCTCAGACATCTAGAGCTGGAAGTAGCTCTTTCGAGTATTCAGCTGGAGAAATCCAAAATGCACAGTAACTAAGAGGAAAGAATGCTACCTAACCTAAGGGCTCTCCAAACTTGTGATACGTTCCCGAGACAGTGGGTGGTAGCAGTAGAGAGCAAGCTGTGAGGTCTTAGTCTTAGAAGATGTGGAAATATTTGTTAAGCAAGTTACACCAAGGAATAATCTACAGAAAAAGTAATCCCTTTAAAAACTGAAATACAGCTGCCAGTTTTGCAGCAAGGACATAGCCTCCAAACAGAAAAGATCACTATACAGAAAAAAGCCACCTCTCAAATACTTCAATACTGAAATTGAGCCAAGGAAACATTTCCTGTTTAAGACCAATTTTGATCATGTGCACCTCTTTTGCTTTTGTGCTAAAAGCAGCTTTTCCTCAAACTGTGTCATGGCCTTGGTGGGGATTTACAGAACTTCAGATAAGGATAGAGCAAAAAAGGAGGAGCTGCTTTCTCTTCCCCTCGGACCATTACTGGGATTGGACCTTCATTTGGGTAAGGCACCCAGGCTAATGCCTGTGCTTCAGGCTGCACGTTCCCTCAACATCTATCATTTAGAACAAAATTAAACTCAGCCAAAAGATCCTGGAAAGGGACATCTTGCAGGGGATGTTCACTGGCAGCACAGGAAGTGACACCATTTGATCACAGAAAATTTAATGTGCTCAATTCAAAGAAATACAAAGCATTGGCTGTAGGCTGGTAAGAAGAAGGAAATAATGGCTATCCCAGGTCCAGCTAAGAACTTTTCCTACTGTAAGGCACACAGCTATGCTTGTAGTTGGGGCACACGCAAAGACAGCCCTGCAACACGAGGTATTTATGGCAGCGCCCGTGATGCCCCTGCATACAGCAGCAGGTCACCTCCTGCAGAGAGGAGCTGTGCTGCTGCTCATCTCTCTCTACAAACAGGGACTGCAGGTGAGCATTTCTGCTCCCCTGGCTGCATTTCCAGCACAGTCCCAGGCATCCCCAGGGCATCATCCACTCTGTGCAGGGTAAGAGGACTGGAGTGTACCATTCTCTATCACATCACCTTGTTGAGAAGGAACAGAAGTCACCTCCCTGCAGGAAGCCTCTGTAGAGACTGCCCCACCACACGCACCCCACTGCGTAGGGAGGAGTAAGTGCCAAGGTGCAAGCGCTGGTCCATCAGAAGAACTGTGCTTCCATGGGCACACAGATGCCACTGTCCCCTCCTGCAGGGAATCTCCCACAGACACCTGCATAGTGCAGCCAAACCAGGAACCCTGAGTGGGGCAAGCAAGTGAGGCTAGATGGGAGCATTCCACTGCACCACTCCTGCAGGTGGAGAAACACTACCACACACAGTCCGCATGTCAGAGGTCAGCCAGCAGCTGAGATGTGCCTTGCCAGGCTACCTGCCAGTGCACAGATCCTCTCTGTGAGCAATTTCCCTGCCCATGCAATCCCAGCTGCACACGGCCATGGTGTCCACCACAAACACCAGTTATCAAGCCCACAAGATATGAACAGTAGAAGATTGACCTTGGGGGCTGCTTTGTTTTGTTTTGGTTTTCTTCTTCTTTGTTTTTTTTTTTTATTGTGGTTAACTGCAAGCTGTGGATTGCAAGTGAAGATACTCATTTTAAAACTGAACAATTTAAATTTCATGAAATAAAATAATTTTTAAAAATCACCTGCTTCATTCTGCCTGGCTTGCATCCCAGCATGGACAGACTCTTCAGCCACATTTATCTGTTGGTGTGAATTAATCTCATGTGAAAGTGACCTTACAAAAAGTAGAGCCTTTATCTAGTAAAGTCAGCTACTTACCATCATTTTTTCATCTCCCAGAACTTTTCTAAGTATACTTAAGATTTCAAACTCAGCACTGAAAGATATTTTGATTTTTGTTGCTTCTGTTTTGTTAAGAGTAGCAGGATCCTTCATGTAAATTTTAACGATCTTTTCTCCATAATCCTCTAGGTAAAAAAAGCAGTTAAATCTGTTTTAGAGCAAGACATTCAGTCCATCACTCCAAAAACTTTTGAATAAGCATTTGTGGTTTTTTACAACAGTCTCTTTTACGACTTGCCCATGCATTTGCAATTACTCTGTTCACCCATTTCTCTCATTGATCTAGATAATTAAGCTATTCCCTAGCACATCTATAAACTGACCCCTCAACTTGTCCTGCTTGGGTAGGGAGGGTAGGTTATTGTGCAGAACAGGCCCTCAGACAGTCCAACAAACAGAGCTGGTGCAAGGTGATCATTAAAGCACAGGACAAGGAGCAGAGAAGACACAGGAACTCTCTTCAGTGATGGTGAGATTTTAGGTTTGCTCCCCATGTTTTGTGGGCCCACAGCCAAACAGAGGATAATGCTGGTCGGAAAACCTTACCCTTCAGGCTGTAACTGCTGACTGCTTCTTTCGACAGCCTCACAGAGTCCCAAAGAGCACCCTTTGAAAACCAAAGCCATCATATCAGAAGGGCTGAGTGAGCACCTGCTGCATTAGGCTAACCCAAGGTCACGTGGGCTTTGCTGTTACCTCATTACTGTCCACATAGAAAGTCACACTCTGGCTGCCAATATTGAAGTCGATCCAGAACTCCTCCAGCTTCTCATCTGACGGCTTCTTCACCTAGGGAAGCACAACAGCAGTGCTGCCATTCCCAGAAAAACCCTACAACTGCTGTCTCAGTCTCAGTTTTCTTTAACAATATGAAATTGGAAAAAGTTGTCCTACATATGTGTGTACACATATGCATACCTTACAGAAATAAGAGTTGGGATCAACCGGCAAGTTGCCAGCCTACCACTCACCCAACCATACCCAGAAAGTCAGATGTGGCTCTACATCAGCCAAGGGAAAGGCAATACACAAATGCTCGCAACATTTGTGGCAGGAAAGAGTCTGTGAGAGTTTTCTGTGTTTCCGAGCACTTGAAATAAGCAGAAGCAGTGGAACTGGCTCCCATCGACTTGGTTTTGATTCAATACAATGGTCAGGAATGGTGCCACAAACACATTTACTTAAAGACTAGTAAAGCAATCTGCAGGATCTCTAACTGAGACTATGACCTCTCCTACACGGGCATCATGCTAATCTTGTTTTCTGGCAGCCTGGGAGCAGCTCTGCCAGAAGAATCAGAGTTGTCCTGTCCTCCTGTTTCCTATTAGAGATCTCTCTTCTGTCATCACCATGAAAAGAAGCACTGCCTCTATCATTTGGCTGATACAAAAGCAAAGTCAGCAGCAGTAAATTGAGAGGTAAGTGACAAACAAGTGAACTTTCCAACTAGAACAGAAGGTTAGACTCTACACTCCAGAAAATTAAGCTCTTTAATGAAAACCAGGGACGGGGAAAAAAAAAAACCTGTACCACCAAAAGTAACATTTTAACAGCGGTAGCACTGTAGGGAAGGTGTCACGGTGTTAAGGACTATTACCTCGTTCGCATCAGCAAAAGCAGATATGCAAGGAAATGAATAGACTCTGGAAGAAAAGCAGACTTCACATGATACATTCAACATCAGAGTCCAACTTTATGAAAGATAAAATCATTAAGACTGGTTACTAATCTTACTGTTTAAAAAAAGAATTAATGAATTCCTAGAAGTAAATTAAGCTTGGAGAAGCTTAGAGAATACAGTTTTTAGTATTGATGCATTGTCTTCATTGATTTTACTTTCAAAAGAACCACCATTAAAATGAATAAAATCTCTGTCTTAAGAACTTAATTATTCATGTATGTGATGTAAATCCTTTGGGTTTTTTTTTTTATATAACCCAAGTCAGTTTACAATCCTAGTTTCTCCTCTCTGCAGTAATGATGGCACCACTTTATTCTGTTGGTTGACAGCTTACCTTCTTTCATCCCCAAGCCTTTCATTTAGCTGGTTAAGAAATTTTCTGCAGTCCTTCAAGACAAATGACATCTTATTAAATATCAGGCTACATTTCCTTTGCAAAGAGTTATTTTATTAGGCTGTGTAGCCTCTACTGTAGTTATAAGCTTTTAACTAGTCAGTGCAATGCCAAAGGCCACTGGGGAAGAAACACTCAAGTCGCTACAAATGGTTGGGCTCAACTTACAGCCAGCAAGCCTCCAAACCTAAACCACAAAAATTAACTTACTTATGCTTTATAGAAATAAGAGCTATTTTAACAATATGCCATTTTATATTTACCAGATTTAAAAAGAAAACACCATCCACAAATAACTAACTTTATGTATTTATAAAATCAGTTTTGTAGGAACTTCTTAACAAGGACATCCTGACTGAACTCAGCCAAAACCAGCCCCTATATAGACTTGTCAAGTATGTTGTTTTCAAAATAAGGACCCTCACCGTCTCAAATTCTCTATCCTTGATCTCTTTGAAAGATTCAGCAAGATAGTTATCTTCAAACCAGTGGTGAACAAGGTCATCCCTCCATTTTTTTGTCATTAACCTACAAAGTGCTTCTGAAAGGGCAACCTGAAGGTCATAATCTACATGGTAAACATAAGCACAGGATGAGTATCCCCCCCCCCGCAGCATAGCAGAGCTTTACAGCATTACTACTCTTGCACAAGTATACTATACAGTCATATTCATCAGCTAGCTTTAGTTTCACCTAGGAAAACAGCAGAGGGTAACAGCCAAGCATTAGCTCCAGGCCTCCTCAGCTCCCCCCAGCTCAGTGAGGTCAAAGTGCAGGACACTGCTAACCACAACACACATGTGTGCATTGGGAGATGTTCTTGGGGATCAGGGAGGGGATGAGAGCAAAGCCTCATCTCCAACTCACTACAATTAAGTTACATTTCACATACCACAGTAACACCCTAGAAAGAGTTACTGCTAGGAGAAATCAAACAAGATTTCACTTAAGACACTATAAACATTATTAACCGAAGTTTGTCCACATCGTGGCAAAGTAGTTAGAATTTATTTTTTAAAAGACTAACAGCAAGCACACTTTGTAAACACATCCATAAATCTGATCTAATTACTTCTCTACATACCTCAGTTTAGCTTTTCTCATTAGTTACTATGAGTAGCTAATACTAACCAGAAAGTACTAATACTTTGTTACATCTAACAATTTTTGATTAATATTTTCTTAAAGTACTATCTGATTTTCCTCCCCAAAAATCAACTATCTACAAAGAAATAATTTAAATTATAATTCATCTTTAATAAATAAGCAGATGAGGTAAAAGCGGACAACCCCGGCTTCATAAAAATAACCACTAAGTACTTCTTACCACCAACCTCCAGTATAGTTTTTGCAATGTCTTTCCTGAAACAACACAAAGCAATGAGTTAAAGTGGAAATAACTTTAATTCCTGTCACTAAACACCATCTTCCTGCAACAAGAACTGGAGGGAAAACCACTTACGTGAGCGAGCACATCTCTTCAGACAGAGGGAATTTCTTTCTCTCCTCCCGTGGGACACTGTCGAGTATAGAGTTGAGGGTCCTCAGAGCCTTTCCCCCCACAGAGGAAGGGGCAGAATAGGAAGGGAAAGAATTCAGTAATATATTTTTCACATTTATCATCTAAATTACACACACTTGTGTGTGCGCATATATCTGTATCTTCTTCTCCTAGTAGGAGTCTTACCTCCTGCCGCAGAGCACAGCAAATATTTGCTTCTGTCACTAGATGCCCTAATTCAGGTAAAAGTAAATTCACCAGCTCTTTCTTCCCTAGAAAAATCATTTGAAAGGTTACAGCTATCAATGAGCTGGTCTCCATATAAAAGATAGTTGAAGTAACTACTGTTTGTGGCATTGAAGGAGTAAAAGTATCCCAGCTGGGGATTCAGTTTTAAACAAAGCTTACAACTATCTAATCCTAGACAGAAAAGGGAACTTTTAGCTTCTCTGTAAAAAAAGCTCCAGATACTTTAACCTGGGTAATTATTTAAATAGGTACCAAAAGGAGAAGCTACTTACTAAGCTCAACAGATAAATCTGTAAAATACAGCTTTTGACAAAAATCAACAGAGCAAACCACTAGAGTATTAGCCAGAAGACACTCATGCCCACTCTGCTCCCACTAGAATAAGCTACAAGGATGGATAAGCTCAGGTTACCAGGCCCACAATCTAATGCTTTGTTTTTACATGACTTGTGAGCCTGGGTGCCTGGGCACACAGATACTTGCTCTTCCTGAAAGCACCTGCTCCCCTGCCCTAATGGAAAGCCAGCTGCAGCCACAGACAAAATCTTGCCACTGAAACAAATGAGACACACACAGACATCCATCTGCCTAGTTAGGATGGCTGAAGGAGTTACCATGTTATTCTGTGGAGGTGGTTGCCTTCAACTAGGGAATAACATCTGAAGCCACTAGGAATAAATGTGGAAGAGCAGACTGTCTAACCTTAAGTCCTTTCAGAAGCACCACTTATTTTTCAGCATATTCAAAACAAGCAAATAAAGAGAAACAATGAAAGGCTTTGTGCTCTTATATAAGTGTTAATGGAAGTTACCTGGAGGGAAATTAGCAGGAGGATTTCAAGAAAACACTACAGAGAGGAGGGTGAGGTAGGGAGTGGAGGGGAGAAGAGAATGGGGACAGAGTTCAAGCAGAATTAAGGAATGTGCTCCTGAGATTGAGATTCAGGATATCAAAGAATGGAAGGAAAAACAATACCGACCTTCATTACTACACCTGCAAATCACCTGATGGAAAAAGTAAAGGAAGCCTCCGTTAACACACCACAACCCAAGAACAGCAGTACTCAAAGTGCTGAGGCATTTATGCCCCCACTGTCACACCTTTCAGGGGCTAAAATAACATAAAACATTACTGTACCCACATCAGGAGAAGCAGTGCCACCTGATACAGGTATACCACGTATGGTCCCCACGATCATAAAGGTTGGCATTATGCAGGGAGGGTAAAGGGAGCGAAGCACCCACTTCCCCTGGGGATTTCGGCAGCAATCAAGAGTGCAGTGCCCTCAGGTTCCCTGGAAAACCCACATCATGGCACCACTTCGTTACTTTTATTGCACATATGGGCCTATGTAGAAACACATTTTATGTTTACACACTACAGTACTAGATATCATACCATATGATATCTGAAGAGTGTCAAAGACCACTGAGGAAAATTAAAAATAATAATTTAAAAAACCTACCACAACACAAATAAAACAACACTTCATCCTCCACAGTGAAAGCATATGGAAGAAATGGACGAGGAAGACAAAGAAATCAGATTTTGACAAATAAATTGAGTATTTAATTTTAATGTGGTTAGTAGAGAAAGAAGAAAATTTGATTTTGCTCAAATATCCTTTATCAAGTCTCCTAAAGAGAGTCCTAAATATTCAAATAAATTCTGATGCACAAAGTGACACAGTTCCAGTAAGCTACAGACAAGACTGGGGGAACAGCTTGGGGAAAGCAGCTAAAAGCATTCTTCCTACTGAAAATTTACATCACTAGTCCTCCAATACCTTTAAAGTTATGAATATTTAAAATAGAAACCTAAATGAGAATTGTAAGCAGTTCAGATTATTCTTTAGAAGTAAATCAGCTGTTTCAAACACTGCAGGAACAAATCACCAAGACCACCTTGGCAGACACATTTGCACATCAGATGCAGCTCAGTGGCAGTAACTTGGGTTTTTAAACACAGGCTTCAGCACAAAAGTTTTTGTTTACAAAATGCATCAGAACTTCTTGCACATTTTCCTGCAAAACCAAACACTTGGCTTCACATTAGAAAATGAGAAAACACTGCAGCCCTGTGCCACCCCACAGTAGCTTCTCCCAGGTGCATCAAACCTCAGCCTAATGCCAGCCCAGAGCAGGCGCCTGGGCACTGCCTGTCCCCACCACCTGAGCTGCATCCCCAGCTCAGTCCTAGAGCACAAGATCTGCATAACTGTTTATTTTTTAACAGAAAGCTGTTTGTGAACAATGGCTTTCTCACCCAATAAAGGCAACCCTTCTGCCCCTTTAATGCACGTACATACCAATGCAGAGTCAAAGAAGTCTTCAAGAAGTAACATCAAAAATTTATTCTCGTTTGGGTCGATGAGGGTCACAAATACTCTTGCTCTTTCAAACCAAGATACCAGGTAAAAGTTAAAAGAATCAGTTAAAACCTAGGAAAAAGAGTTAATAATCCTTAAACTAGAAATACCTGCAGGAAACCTTATGTACATAGACAGGGGTTTTTTAGTCCTTGAACTTCAGAGTTATGTACTGTGTCAAAAGCTACACAGCATTAAGAAGCTCTAATTTTGCTAGGAGGACATGAAAAAAGCCACCCTCACACGCACTCAGCTGGGCTTATCCTCCCCACTTCTCTCCCCAGCCCTTCTTTCATCCTCCTTTCTCATCTCGAGGCACCCACTCTTGGTGCTGAGGACCCCCTTGACACAACGCACAGTGCTAGTAGCATCGTAACTCCTATGGAAGTTTCTAGAGGACATCAGTTCACAGTGCAGTAACATTTTAAAAACCTGTCAAGCTTTTTCAAAGTCATTATTTTAATGCTTTATGTTATTAAACATATTGCATAGCATCACACACCTATGGCTAACTAAAAATCTATGCTTCACTGGAGGTATGGAGCACAGATTGGTGAAACTTCACTAATAATCTCTTCATACAGGAATTTTAAGCAACTGTATCCCTGAAAAGCATAATTACAAGGTAGGATTACAACGTTTTGGACCAAGGACTCCTTGGTACAACTCTGCTAACAGAGAGCAAGCATTAACTGTTCCCTCCCAACTGCATTAGATCCAGGTATTACTCCTCTTAGGCACAAGTGCATTTCTGCTGCTACCAGTATTAACAGCTGAAATCAGTATTGTGCCATTAGAAGATAAAATACAATTGCAGATTAAATGCATCTGGTTTGCTATGTATCTAAAAAGGGACCTTCATAAAGAGTATGTCCGTTTCTAAAAATATAAAAGCACAAACTTCTCATCAATTCTATTCCTAAAATTGTATTTTGCTGGAGCACTTAAGATGTATTTAGCAATTCTATATTGTTTCACAGATGGGACTCATCGAAACTCATCTTCTCCTTCCATTGTCAGCTTAAAAAAAAAAAAAACACAAACCCCTTAACTCACATAAGTGAAGCTATGATGTTAGCTGCTGTACTGAAAGAAATGCAATGAAAGTAAACATTTTTTCCCCACTCAGCTCATGCAACATATTAAAAAACATATTTGGTTTCTGCGCGGCCAACAAGCCATCCTCTAGGTCTCACTTCCCTGGAGTTCTTT
This sequence comes from Morus bassanus, assembly GCA_031468815.1. Lineage (NCBI taxonomy): Eukaryota > Metazoa > Chordata > Aves > Suliformes > Sulidae > Morus > Morus bassanus. The sequence continues at coordinate 72,069,791 of CM062567.1, forward strand.
TCCTGATGCAAGCAACCTTAAATCACATTAGTAACTTGTATATAGTATTATACTCATCTTTTCTACCAGTCCTTGCTCAATAAACAAACTCCTCCCTTCCTGAAGATCACTTTTAAAGTAGAGTTGAATACATTTCAGCAGCAGCGAAACATTCTGGAATTCATTCTTGTCCAGCTCCTACAGCAACACAGAGCACCATGCTTTATTAGTCTGATATACACAGAGCTGGGCGTTAAGATGGTTAAGATTATTTACGGTACTCACCTTTCTCAGTGCTTTGTCTAGCTGGCCAAAGAGAGATTCACTGTATTTCTGGAGAGGCTCTATTTCTCTCTCCTGAAGCACTTCGCTTATTTTCTGAAATCCCTTCCCCTTAAAAGCATCAGTGAGAAGTGATTCAAGCTGCAGAGGGAAAGGAAGCAAACAACTAGCAATTAAAACAAGGGGGCATTTCATTTGTTGGGGCACTGATTATAGGAAAATACTTGTAATGCTATTTTTAAAGTTGTAGGCTTTTTGTTTATTTGTTTTTACTTTGTTTCTCTATTTTCATTTTACTGTTACATCTGAAGATGAAACATTGGTCTTAATCTCCAACAGAGACAGGACCTTCAAAACTGAGTAATCTTAAAAGATACTGAATAAGAAAACAAGCAACTCCTTTAGTGCACTCAATTTGTAATTCTTGCCATGTCCCACAACTATTACAATCATTTCTTCCTGCTTACTAAAGAAAAGATTAAGGGGTCTGCTGCACTTCCCACATTACATTAAATTACTAAAAATTCTAGGTCATAACATACCCACTTCAGAATGCACCTTTAAGTATACATACAACTATTTGTAAGATAAAGCTAAGGATACATTTAAAAGATATTTACATAGTCTTCTCCTCTGGCTGCCATGTTGCTGTTCACCTCTCTATTCCATTCTTCAATTCTTTCTTCCTTTAAAAAGAGAAAGAAAAATACAGAAAAAAACACTTTTTCTGCCCAGAAGCTAAAAACCATTTACTTGCCCTTTCTCCCAAAAGGCTGTTTTTCCTTCCTTGTTTCCTAAGGAAAGTTTCAAAACCACCCCACACTTCTAAACTAGAGGTTTACTAAAGCCACGACCACGAGAAGCTGTAGCGAGGCCCCCGGGGGTGTCACCAAGGGGGATCACGTTGGGTGTCCCAGCCCCCTGGGCAGCCACTCTTACCTGGGCCATGGCACAGGGGGCTCCAATATGTGGCTCTTACAGCCCAGGAACCGGGCAGGGGAGAAGGCACTGAGGCTGCTTCACCTCCTTCCCCACGACCCTTGCACAATTACAGCCAGCTACCTTCGGATAAACCTGCGTTTGGGGTGGAAGAGAGATACTACCAAGCATTTCCCACAGCTCCAAGCACGGTCCTGTCCTCTCCTCAGCAAACCTAATAGAGGGGAGCAAAAAACAAAAAAAGCAGGGGGAGAAGCCGGTTTTCCCAACAGCACTAAAAAGCTGCACCTGTGTGGCAGCTCAGAAGGGCCCCTCTGCACGCAGCTGATGGGGTTTGACATGCCATCCCATCCCAGCAGATGGGTGGGAAAGAGGAGCCCAACACCCCAGTGGGGGCTGCTCTTTGTTGGGGGGGGGGGGGTCACAGCCGGCGTTTTCTGCTACAGGCTAGTTTTTATTTTGCAAAACTACAAGTAAAGTTCAGTAAATTTTTAGAGGTGGACCAGAGGGGATGGAAGCAAATGCAAAAACTGGTTAGAACAGGTGGGATCGTTTAAATGATTATAGCAGCACTAACCATTCAACGATTCAGTCTCCATAATATTATGCATACTTTTTTTTTCTTTCTGTTTATAAGAGCTAAAAGCAAACTCCCCCCCCCCAAAAAAAAAGAGAAAAAAAAGCCCCATTGGCTATTTTGTCCTAAAAGAAGAAAGTAAAGAATGCTACCTCTTACTTTCTATTAAGTTAAAATATACCCATCAATAAGATGGTACTGACCCTGGCTTTGCGTTTTAAACCTTGTGTCACAGAGCACATTTAAGGAAGAGCAGGTTAACTCTACAACCCCCTTTAATCCCCTCCGGGGGCTTTTCAAGCCGCGGGCAGCTCCCAGCCGATACCCAAGAGGAGCGGCGCCCCGGCGGGGCAGAGCTGCGCCTAGGGACCAGCCGGGTTAGGCTTACCAGAGCTCGCTCAAATTTGCGGGGGTCACAACCCCCAGTGCTTGCGGGGGGTGTCTGAGGAAGACCCCCCTCGGCTGCCCCCCACCTCCAGGTAGCCGCCGCGGAGCCCGCTTGGGGGGCGGAGGGGGAGCGGACCCTGCCCACCCCGGGGTTGGGGAGCGGGCGCTGCTGCCCCGCCTGCGGGGCCGGCCGGGACGACCCCCCCTTCCCGGGGATGCCACGACCGCATAAAAAAGCGGGAGTCGCCGCCCGCCGCCGCCCCCCGACATGAAGCTCACCTGGGACATCAACGACCCCAAACTGCCGCAGGTACCGGGCGAGGGGGGGTGGGACACAGCAGAAACCCCCCGGCCGGCTGTAACGCGGGGGCGGGCGGCGGGGTGCCAGGGGAGAAACCTCCCCTCTGGGCAAAGCTTCGTTTTATGGCTGGTTTACTTGTCCTGCACCTTTTCAAATATAGTTACGTGGGTGCAGGTGGGCTGCAGCAGTCCTTACAAAATGACTTGTAACAAAAATATGGATTTGATATGCAGACTTGGCCAGTTGTGTGTGAACTCCTAAAACAATCTTCAGCTCTGTTGTTGGCTAGTTTCCTTCTCCCTCATCCCCCACTTAAATATTGAAAAGAAGCTTGGATCAACTATTTTCCATTACCATAATTCAAGCTACCTAAATATTTCATCAGTTTGTTGATGTGGCATTTTATTGTCAATGAGCACTCTGCTTCTCTCCAGTTGTGAGCTCCAAATGCATTGTTAATTCACAACTTTTTTCATCTTAGAGTTTAATTTTACGGAGCCCGTACAATCATAGAATGGCTTAATGCTGTAAATGCTGGTGGTTTACCTGCATTCACTGGGATTGCTCACATGTGGTATGTATGTACATTAAGCTAGTGTTGCAGGACCTCTTTACTTGCATTGTAAATATTTAGAGTTTAAAGTCATAGTCGTTCTTTAATTGCCCTGGCAATTACATTTTGGTAAGGAACTCCAGAAAGCCAGCGACATCCCAAATTGAAATGTTCTTTCTCCAAACTACTATACATATATTGGAAGTACATTTGCAATGGCAATTTTCTTTATTTTGATTTTTTGGTAGAAGCCTTATTTAATTTATATTAGACGCACTTTAAGAAACCATTCCTTAGCTAAAACTTCTAGTTTCCAGCCTGCAGGTGCGCAATCCCACAATGAAGAGAACTTAATAGTGAGTATGATTGGGGCAGCTTCTGTCCTGTCTGGGCACATCAGTGGTAGACCACTCATTCAGTTCTGGTAACAAGGCTGACCTTTTGCGGCTGGGTAACCTCACTGCAAAGAGGCGTCTGTGACAGCAGACCATGTTATTACGGATCATGATGCAAAAGGGGAAGGATCCTGACTTTCTTTTGAAACATGGAAGCTCAGACTGCCTTTCCCCTTCTATAGAGGATTTCTGAATAAGCTATCTTTTCAATAACTTTTTTTCTGCTGCTTGGGTGGTCATAGAAAAAGGCCTTTTTTTCCCCATTGTGTATTTTGTAACAGGGCAAAGCCATCAGGTTGCTATATCCTGCTAATATTCTCTTGCTCTCCTCCTCGCTGCCTTGCTCTCTCAACCCCGCTTGCCCTGCCGCAGGAGCCCAAGCACTTCGATGCCTTCCAGGAATGGCCCGACGGCTACGTGCGGCTCATCTACTCCAGCGAGGAGAAGAACGCGCAGAGACACCTCAGCGGCTGGGCCATGCGCAACACCAACAACCACAACTGCCAGATCCTCAAGAAGTCCTGCCTGGGGGTGGTGGTGTGCGCCAGGAGCTGCGCGCTGCCCAGCGGAGCCAGGCTGCAGCTTCGCCCCGCCATATGCGACAAGGCTCGGCAGAAGCAGCAAAGTGAGAGGCGTCCGAAGGGAGGCGGGATGCCCGAGGGACCCTGCTTTTTTCAGCTGGGCTTGATTTCTAAACTGGGATCACCCATTACAAAGTGTGATGAATATATTTAGTTCTAAATTTCATCAACATCTGCCTGTCTGTAAATACTTTGGGGGAAATGGATCTACAATCCTTTCACCCATTAGCATTTATATCAAGTATACAGCGCTAGTCCATACCGTTCGGTTATGCTTGGCAGTCTACATTGCAGTGCCTTGAATACCACATTCTAATCTGAATTTCAGTGAAGGCCGCTCTTGAGCTCTGTTTACTCTCAGATGACACCCTCACCTTTAACCAGTGCCTTCAGCACTTTCTTTATTTCTATTGACAGAGAAAGCCTGCCCGAACTGTAACTCAGCCCTTGAGCTGATTCCTTGCCGAGGACACAGTGGCTATCCAGTCACTAACTTCTGGAGGCTTGATGGTAAAGCAATATTTTTCCAGGTAAAAAGCATGCATACACATGCATACACACACATATATAAAAATTATATCTATATCTATATATAAAAATTATACCTATACATATATATAGACAGAGATTTCTTTCCCCCTCCCCTTTTTTTCTCTCTCTCTTTTTTTTTTTTTTGGTGTGTGTAACACTGAGCATGGTGAGTACGGGGGAGTTCTGGTCCATGACTGAATTCCTCTGTAGTACAAACATGGCAAGAACAAATAAAATAATAACACTTGGGTGTCTTTTTAAAAGCAGTACTTTTGAGGGTCAACTATATTCAATTTTAATTATAACATCATTATAGATGTCTGAAATTCTCCTGTTTACAGTACACAAATACAAACACAAAGGTTGTCTTGCACCCTAGCATGTCTGGCAACTGAATCTCACCAAGGACCTAATATTTATTTCCTATTAAAATAAATAAATGAATTGGGAAAGGAAAGCCTTACTTAAATTGCACAAGCTGAAATGTGAAAATTCTACTTCGTGTGCCAATAACCATTGAATTTAAGAGAATTTAAAAACTTGCCAGAAAAAAAGAAAATTTAGAAAGCTAAAATTTGAAATTTCATGTTGATTTGTTCTTTTTTAGCAACATTAGGAGAAAAAAAATCACAGAAAGCTTCTGTTCTATGAGATTACATTCTCTGTTGGATTTTTTTTTTTTCCCCTGACCCACATTGCAGTGAATTCTGTTCTACAGTCAGTAAATGGAAACAAACTGGCCACATTCCCAAATTCTCACCTGGTCTTTTTTTATTAGTAGTAGTAGTAGCAGCAGTAGTAATATTCACATATCCTGTTACAGATATGCTAAAACTGAGGATTTTTACCATCAAAATAGTAAATAAATCCTCACTTAGAAGTTAATTTTTACTTGAGAAAGGACAGCATTTTAAAAGCAATTTTAAATTTCCTACTTTGTATTAGGGAGGTCTATTTAGGGAAATGTAATGTGTAGGGACATGTAGGACATATCATTTTATTATATATCAATATAGCTTTGGATACATAGATCTGCATATCCACAGATGTTTCAGTAGCAGGGCATCTTTGGATGGCTTTCCAGGGTATAATTTTCAGTCCTCTTCAAGAAGGTGTTTACTGTTTTTAGAGTAGAGAATATTTGTCATCTGGTGGCGTGAATCCTTTTTAAAGCCTATTTATGCTGTTTTAGTGATGGCTGTTATAAAGTAGAACCGAGAACCTGGTCTGCAGAAAATGAACCAAACTAAACTTATAATCTTTTTTCCCTTGGTTCTTATCAGCTACTCCTGAAAGTCACAAACATTGGTAACACCTTTGCTCCTTCATCATCCAGCCTTGCACCTCTGCAGTCCTCACTGACTTCTCCCTCACTTTTTTCTTCTAGCTACCTGAAAATCATGATTTATTTTATTTATTTTTAAATTTAATCCCTCATTGTTGTTTAGTTTCTCCTCCCCATTCTCTTGTGCCAAACCACAGATCATGCTGTGGCTACCTCTCATTCTACTCCTGAATTTTCTCTTCTCTTATCCTCTTCCGGTTCACATCTAATTCTCTGTTAAACCTAATTTAGGCTAAAGGAGTCCACGACCACCCCAGGCCAGAGAGCAAATTGGAGGCAGAGGCAAGACGAAGTGCAATTAAGAAGCAAATGTCCTTTTCTCACCACTCCCAGAAAAAGAGACCTCTAAACCCAGAGGTAAGTCAAGAATTTTTTAGTCAATTAAAAAGGTGTCATAAGCATGTACTAGGGATCCCAGGGCAAAACAAAGCTTGACACCACACTACACCTGAACAGGTGGGGCTGAAGTGAGCAATAGCGCAAGTGTTGAGACATATACATGTGTGCAGGCAGTATCGATTCCTGAATCTCAAAGATCTACTTGTCCTTGTCAGGCAGGAAGGTACCATGACAGCGGTGGTTATGCCAGTAATCTACAGAATCTGCCCTGCATGGATGGCCCAGAAAGGGTCGGTATCATCACAGACACCAATTTTTCGATTCCAGCCCAGTCTTACCCTTCACTGCAAAACGCTGACCTCTACAAAGGATCTTATGACTCAGCCAGCTTCCAAGAGGACCAGCTATCACCATACCCAAAGTGCCCCAATCCAAGGATCTACATGCCCAGGCCATGCAGCTATGAGTTTGGAGTTCCCACCTTTATAAGCTCCAACCCTTACCCAGCATTTTACAAAGATCTGACAAGTCCTGCCATTGATGCTGACCCCCTCGGTTTGAATGGATCTCACTACAATGCTGTGACCACCCATGATAAGAGCTTCGATAACCCTGGCAGACATTACGGACTGAAACCAGCTTGGGGGAAAACTGGCAGTGGAGACCGGAGTGACTATGGACAGATGCAAACAAGTGCTAACCACCCTTACTACGGTGGGGACTACCCCTGCAGGTATGGTCCTAGCCCATCTCCCATAGCCCCACCATTGCAAACCGTCATCACAACCACCACCAAGGTGTCCTACCAGGCCTACAAGCCGTCTGCGCTGAAATACAGTGACAACCTCTGCGATATGAAAAATCTTCAGAGCTACACCCACATGGCAGAAAATGTCTCAGGTGCTATCTATTCAGGAATGAAGATTCAGGAAGACTTTGGGATGATAAAGTCAGCGTTGCTCTACCAGCATGACCCGGTCCCCACAAAGTCGGAACCAGCTGAGAGCGTGGAGACCTATCGGTATGGGCCACCACTGGGGAACAGCTATGCTGAGCACGAAGGACAGACCTTAAGTTTTGAGAGTGCTGAATATTGACTAAATGTTGCCTAAATGGCAAATACATGCAAAGGGGAAAATACATTCTCGTGCTGCCCATGTGCATGCTAAGCCAAGTGGTTTGGGATTTGAGGAGAGGTGAGGAAGCAGTACATCACAACAGCTTATCCCCCAAAAGTGCCTTTCTGGAACTGTGCTGAGTAAAGCATATTTTGCTCAAAATTTCAAAACAGCCCCACCTAATCTCTAAAACAGCACAGGGAGCTGAGCGCAAACATGCCTGGGCAAAGACAGCATGGAGGCACAGCACCTCTGGAAGTCAATAGTCTCCTCTGACAGGGGATGGCAATCTGCCTGTAGCCACAACTCCTGTCAGACACCTCCAGCTTTGAGAGAAAATGCCCTATCTTTAAAAAAGAAAATGCTTACCAGGTAATGGAAAAAAAGATGAAGGAAGGTGGCTGTAGATTATGGTCAACTGAAAGAAATGACAGAAAATTAAAGCAATAAAAGAAATGAAAGCAAGACAATTTGTTGAATAATTCACATGAATGGCCTGTTCACCTGCCATGATCCATTTGATGAATGGAAGGACCAGCTAGGTTTCTCTGAAATGAGAAATGAAAAACCTACACGCTAACTTCATGTTTTTTTTTTGATCCCCTGCATCAAGAGTACAGACTGTCCAGCCTTTCTATGCAAAAGAAAAAACCTAGGCATAGCCCCACCACCACCAGGAACTAACACCCTGCAACACTCAACCTGGAGGCAAGAAGGCTGAGGTGACCCCCACCAAGCACGCCCAGCATCGTGTGGGTGTCAGGGTTGCATACATGGTCCTGAAAACCATTTGCAGTGAAACTGCTTTTTGTCTGAAGGGGTCTGGCAAGCTGGTTAGACCGATACTGTGCAGGTATTACTGCAGAAACTTGCTTTACCCACGAATACAACTCCTTCCTATCTAAAATTGCAACATCCTAGCTGCTTAGCAGTACAGGTCGTGTTGAATGCACCTTCTCTGGTTGCTTTTCTGCACTGCATCTCCATTATATCTTTCGCCTTCCTCCAAGGGACTTCTCCTAGTCACTTTTCTCTCTGCAATCATAACTCCCCATGACAACACTGTTCTCCTGGAAATGAAGCAACCAACAAAAAGGTCAGAAAACAATTTCCAGACACCCTGAGCTAAACAAAGAAAACATAAGGACTTGCATCCCCAAATTTTTAGCTAATTGAACTAATTCTCCAGTAGTCCAGGAAGAAGGAGAAACGGGGGAGCACTGCTGGTTTAAAACTTAGGTACTTTGAAAGCTGCATAGTATTGGGGAATGGAACTTGTACCCAAACTGTGCATGCTGAGCAAGGGACCTATGTAGGCATAGGGGATTGGTCAGGGTGACAGAATTTATTATTAAGTTACCAAGTATCTTTAACCTTTTTGGACATTCAAATATTTCAGAAAATCTGGGGTTTGTATATTTTTGCTATGCTTTGAGTAACAGTATGCTACTGTACCCTTTCAATAAACATGAAATGGTGGTTAAAAACAAAGCACCACGTAAACTAACACGAGCAGCTGGCTAGTTGGCTTTGACATACAGAACCTTGCAATGCTATCGTCAACCGCTAAACAAATCTTACTTGCAAAGCATGGTGTACAAATACCTGAGCTTTTAAAATCATTATTTCTGGTGTAGTTTATTTTCTTTCTTTTTGCATTTTTATGAAAACAATGTGTGCACTCTGATATGTGACATTAAGCCCCACAAGAACTTAGCTAATAGCATTGTGTTTCAGCAGTGGATTGTTCAGCATTTTAAAAATTCAACCCATGTGAAGCTGGAATTTACAACAAAACTAAATTAATTCATCTGCAGCAAGTTTAGCTTGTCTTTTAGGGTATTTGCTGTATACCTCACTTGACTCTTGTTAAACTCTCATGGCTAGTCTTCTACCAGGTGTTTTAAATTACTAACAAGAACTCAGGTGAACTAACAAGAACTAACAAGATTCAGGTGAGCAACATCAGTTTGATAATTAGCCCATATACTAACGTTTTTAAAAAAAAAAAAAAAAGTTACCACCCAGAAAGACTGATACAAAGTTTTAGAGTTTGGGAATATACAACACTACACCTGCTTACAGAACGGAGATTTCTCATCTGTACTCCAAATCATATTGAGACATCTTGCATGTAGAATAAAAATCAAGATTTACAGTCTTCTAAGTTTAAGAGAAACATATTGCAGAGGAATAAGGCCAAACAAAATGACTAAAAAAATCTGGAAAGATTCACAGCGGGTGCAAAAGTCAAAGAAAATTTTAAAGCTGTAAGTTTGTCCATTTTATATTGATTTTAGAAGAGTTAAACAACCACAACTCAAGCTTCAAGTGTATTAAAACATTAAGACAAGCTGTGGGGTTTTGTGCTATTAACTTTACTAGTATAAAACTTGTCATTGTAGCTGTATGCTTAAATCATTATGCCATGCTCTTAAACACAGCCTTGGAGGCAGAACTTTATGCATCAGTTAAGAAAATGCAGCCAATTGTGTTAAGATGCTACTTTTTGGGTGTGGACTTAATTCTAATAAACATGACAGCTGTTTAAGCACAGTTAAAATCTACGGTAGCAATTACCTCACTGCATCATCTGTAGCACTAGAACAAATAAAACCACTCTGAAGGTTATTGCAGTCTTTCTTTACTTTGCTTCCTTTCATGCACAAGTGCCTGGGACAAGATCTCTGTATGTTACCTTTTTCAGATAAAAGACCAGATGGATAAAGTCTAGTGCTGTACATAGTTTTCTCTCAAAAATATATAAATTTAAAGGCAATGCGAGCTTCTGTAACAGAAAAATGAAATTGAAAGCCTCTGCGTTGGTTTATATAGCTGCAGGATTGACTTTAAAAGCATGTTTCTCAAGCAAAGCAGCACCCTGAAGAAAGATGTGCTCCGTCTGGTCCCTGAATAAGCAGCTTCTTTTCCATTAATCGTCCCCTTCAAGCGCGGTTTCTGGTCCTGCCTCAAGCATATGAGAGGAGCCCCTCGCCAGCCCGCATCCTGTACTGCGGCAGACATCTTCATCTTACAAATTCCAGTTCTTATGGCAAAGCCACAAAGGGAGGGGGAAAAAGGTGCTTTCAAACCTTGGCCACCTGTGGCTCCGGCTTCATATGGACTACAAGGGCCCTACTGAGACAAAGTACCATCTGTCCCCACACTGAGGCTGCCCTTTATACCAAAACAGCAGCCTTTTAATGGCAAAGTTTAAAAGCCCGGGTGTTGAATGGATCCCTCCCAGAGACAAGAGGCCGCTTGACAATGTTTTTCAACTGAGTACCTGCCAGATGCAGCCTATGTCACACATCTGATGGGTGCACCTACACGTGGGCATCATTTCGTGGTCCCATCTCCTCCTGCTGGGACAACAGTGCCTGGCACACCAGTCCATGCCGTGGCCATCTGTGTCCAGCTGGTTCTGCCAGAGACCTCCGGTGAGAGTCTGAGCAATTTGTTCAGTGCTTGCTCCTCTTCCGAAAGCAGGTTACATCTGGGCTTTTCAAATACATTAAATGCTACAGACAAGGCATGCAGAAACTTGACTGTTTTGCACCTACTGAGCTTGAAGTAGTTGATGCCCTTGTTTGGGTACAGCCTACCATCTTTAAAGGCAGAGGCAAGCAAGCTTTCCTCCAAGTTCTAGGGTGGAAACCAGAGCTACTCCATAGACACTGATGGTGCAACAGAGCAGAATATGATTTCTGAGCCTGGGGATTTTTTTTCCGGGGATTTTTTTTTTTTTTTTCCTGGATTTCTAGGGGTTTTCTTTGTGTCTTTTGGGGGAAGCTATCTAATACAACTGAGCTACTCCCATTTACAAAAGTGGATTGCGCTTCTTGAGAGAGACCATTTAGCAGGATGCACAGTGCATTTCTAGAGATGCAGGAGGCCTTCTGAAAAGATGAATTACACACTTAGGAAAATTCATGTCATTCCCACCCTTATCAGTAGGAGTCACATGCAGATAAAAAGGTAAGAACGGGTACCTTCAATATTGGAGTAGTTCCTCCCAACATGCAGAGTGAAAAGTTAGTCCAGGCCGGTTAAAACCCCTCTGCCTGAGAGGTAATGAGACCAGTGAACGGTGGTGTCCCATGTCTGGATAACGGCCTTCAGTGTTCTAGCTGTGTAATGTAAATATCTGCCTGTCACTCACGAGCAAAGGGAGGGTGAACCAGTTACTCTTTGTGTAGCACTACAGTTGGGGTTGTGCAAAACAGAGCGCGAGACTCCGTATGCAGCACGAGGATCAGTGGGATGATACAGGTGCCAATAAGTATCACACAGAAACATCGCTTGTTTGGCTCAAACTCATTCAAACAAACAGAAGCCAAATGAAGTTTACCCAACCCCTATTAGCTTCAACATGCATGCTGTCACTTGTTGTGATGGTGTTTAGGAGAAGCCAGTTTCTGGTACTTAGGCTGGCATTTGAGCAAAGCATTGACACCTTTAAGGATCACAACCAAAGAGGGTTCTTTCAACAGAAAATTAGTGGTGGGTCTGCTCATGATGGTGTGTAAAACGAGCGGGGAAGCAGGTGCATGGTGATGTTCTTGGAGGTCCTTTTGCAAGGCTCACAAACATCGCTGCAGCTCCTGGGTCTCTTCGTTCCAGTCTGTTGCCTTTCCTATGGTTTCCTGGTTCATAGCAAGACCACAGCACAGCACCTATCTCACATCTTTATGACAAAATGAAGTGTTAAGTGATTGGGTTGCAGTGCTTGTCCTGCAACTCCGCACCATGTTGCAGTTTGACGTAAACACTGGCAAGTTCTGTCTACAGCCTTTCTGTCTTCACACGTGTGAAATGTCGAGGAGTGTTACAGAAAGTACCAACAATTGACAGACACAAAGACCCGGTAACAGAATTTAGACTTAAGTGCTGCACCTGTGCAAAAATAATATTGAAATTACTTAAACATCAGATCCCTTGCTCATGCCAGATCTCTTATACGTGACTGTAATTAGACTAGAACTGCCCCAGAAGCAACCAAGAAAATTGTTCTAGGGACTTCCCAGATAAGAGCATGAAAGCAGCGGTAGCCTCCTTCCCTTCAATGGTCTAATCTCTTTGGAGAAGGGATTAGGGTTTCACAAACCAGTCTTACAGGCCACGTAACAGTCAGGCACGCAAGCACAGCAAGAGCCCAGGAAACCTCAGGTTAGCCCCACGGCCCTGCAGGGGAAGGCAGCCGGAGGGATAGCTGTGGAAACTGGGTGGCAGCACCAGAGGAAGAGGAGGGAGCCCATCGCTGGGAAAGAAGAGCAGCCATGGGACAAGGTTAAGCTGAAGAGATGAGACAGGAAAGGACACGAGGGCAGGGAGGGGACATCACAGGGCAACTGCTGTACCGTTTCCACTGACGGTGGAGAGGTACTTCCATGCACGTAATGTATATGTGTAACAGTGTTCAAACACATCCCTACAGGTGAACGCATGGTTAAATGCTTTGCTATGTAAGACCAACACCTGTTGCATCTCTGCCTGAATTCTGCCCGTGTGGGTGATGTTACCTTCTCCCTTCTCACATCCACGTCTCACCTTTGAGCTTCATTTTATCTGGGAGGCACCTCTGATGTTTTATTTCAATAAAGGAAATGGGCATATTCTGTTTCAGAAAATATAATGTTGTTTTCTGGTACTTTCATTTCAGCAAACTATGTGTGAGTGGTTGAATCCTTTGGATTCCAGAAAACCGATTCCCATAGCCCCGTTCCACCCAGTTGACTTGAGGCAGAAGCAATTAATCTGTCAACGAGGCTTAAACCATCACAGAGTTACCACACCAGTTAATGAGGAAGGGGTGGGGGGAGGTGTAATTAAGACAGCTTCCCGTTTTTGCTCAGCAAGCCTGAGCTGCCAGCTTGGTGAAGCAGATGTGAACCTGAATTTCTAAAACAATTTTCTGCCTTTCCCTCCATGGTGCCGCTAGTAGTTACCATGTTGAAAAGATCCCCTCCTTTTCTTGCCCTTGCTCTCAAAAACATTAAAAACCAGGAAGTTCAAACTAATGTTGTGCATTAAAGCTTAAAAGGAGACTTTGCTGCCAAAATTACTCTCTGACTCAGACACTAAATATGCAGTTTTTATTAACCATGCCTTCTGTACACACTGGAGAAATGGGGGTTACAAAGGACCAAGAAGAAACTTCATGATTATTTTTAGAAGAGAAATATCTATATTTTAGGATACATATAGCATTCAAAGTTCCCCCCCACCCCGCGTCAATATTAGCAACGTGCATTTTAATAAATTGGTTGCGATAAACAATAAAAGAAAAACGCTAGAGGAAAAAAACCTTCAGACTTCATTACAGCTATGAATATTACAGATAGGATTTTCTGTACAAATCCTAAGGATGCGGTGGGTTAGCTGGTGCCTTTATTTAATATATAATTACCACTACAATTGGCAATGAGGGACACTCAGGATGATCTCGCGTACTGTGGTGCCACCTTCAGGAACCCTGTGCCACGGCTCACGCCTTCGGGCACAGATCCCGTTTCACAGCACTCCCTTTCTCACGGAGCTCCGGCTCGCCACCGCTTCCCACACTGCTGTTTACCCACCGCCTCCCAGCAGGGTCTGAGAACCCTCCTGAACACCGTTTGAACGCTGAGAGGTGTCCGTGTCCGTGTCCGTGTCCGTGTCCGTGTCCGTGTCCGTGTCCTCCGCGCGCGCACCCCTGCCACCCTGCAGGTGCACCCATGCACGTGCACGCCTGCACGTGCACCGGCGCCTCGCCGGGCCCTCGCGCCCACCCCACTGCCGCGGGAGGGGCGGGGCCAGCGGCAGCCCCCTCCCACCCCCGCGGCCCCGCACCGCCCCCCTGCGGCGGGAGGGGCGGGGCCAGCGGCAGGCCCCTCCCACCCCCGCGGCTCCGCACCGCCCGCCTGCCGTGGGAGGGGCGGGGTCAGCGGCAGGCCCCTCCCACCCCCGCGGCTCCGCACCGCCCCCCTGCGGCGGGAGGGACGGGGCCAGCGGCAGGCCCCTCCCACCCCCGCGGCTCCGCACCGCCCGCCTGCGGCGGGAGGGGCGGGGCCAGCGGCAGGCCCCTCCCACCCCCGCGGCCCCGCACCGCCCGCCTGCGGCGGGAGGGGCGGGGCCAGCGGCAGGCCCCTCCCACCCCCGCGGCTCCGCGCCGTCGCCCCGGCGACGCAGCGGAGCGGCCCGGCGGCGGTTGGCGGCCGTTGGGCGGGCGGGCCGGGGGGCTCGGCGGCGGGGGCGGCCGCCCGGCCGGCACGGCGGTGAGTGGGCGGCCGCGCTCGGTGTCGGTGGGGAGGGTGCCGGTTCCCCGCGGGGTCGGTGGGCGTCTCGCCTGCCCGCCGGCGGCGGCGGCTCCGGGGTCCCGGCGGGAGCTGCCGGGTTAGGCTGGTAGCCCCGGGGTCCGCCGTCCGGCCCCCGACAGGAGGGCTTCTCCCGGCCCCCGGGCTGGTTTCGGGTGGGCCGGGTGGCCGCTGGTGTCCTTTCCGCGCGTGTGCGAGGAGCTAGCCCGCTCCTCGGTGCTGGGCTCGGGAGCGAAAGGCTTGTTGGGGCGGGAGGTGCCGCGTGTGGAGGTGGGGACCCTGCCTGCGCTGGCTCCAGCGGGGCCGCTCCAGGCCTTGGCAGCCTGACGCGCTCAGAGTCACTGAGGGGAGGGTCTTTAGGAGAAGCAGGGTGAAACTTCTAGGCCAGGCGGTCCCGACTTTCACAGCCTGAGTAAGTGAGGGGAGGCTTGCCCTCCCCTTTCCACCAGGAGCATATATATTAAGGGAGAGGAGGTACCTGCACACTCTTGGGAGATAACTGAATGTCATCAGGTGAAACTAAAATTGTCATGGGAACAGGTGCAGGGATGTGAAAGATGAGTAGTCCGTGTTCCTTCTGGACACCACCCACGGCTGGACTCTTGCAAGTCCAGCAGCAGGTCTCACTGAAACCGTTACAGCCCTGAAACTCGCTGTACTGCTCATTGCGTTGCGGGAAGAGGTTTCACAGGGGTGGGAAGAGTAACCCTGCGGGCAAGGGGTGGCAGCATCCGGGCACTGCTGAAGCATCCTGAAAAAGTTAGTGCAGATCACTTTGGTTTGAAACCAAAGCTGGTTGGGAACAAAACGAGGGAAAAATATTTCCAGCAAACTGGACTTCCTGCTTTTTTATATGCCCTGTCCTGAATGCCCAGTACAAATAAGTGAAACAATATATTAGTCCTTTAAAGAGATTTTTTTAAAAAAAAATTATTCAAGTCGGTATATTTGAAGGTACAAATACTTACTGTCAATGTTATTAACTTCTTGCTTGCAGCTGAGCAGTTGTGCTTTTAAATAACTGCTGGTCTTTGATTAGAGTAATGGATTTGTAGTTAATCTCAGGAACTGGATCCACCTGTCATGGGACCTGATTACTGTCAGCTTTAGTAATATGCAGTCACTACAAAGAAGGTTCTTGTAGCAACAGTTTGTTTGTTGGTAGGGGATTTTTTTTTAACTTTTAAAATTTGTGTCAGCATACATTCTGTACTGTGCAACACTGCCGGTTTTGATCATTGAGAGTAGTATCACGCTCCGTGAATGGTTTTGGTGATTTCAGCAGTTACTGTAAACAGATTGGTGAAATCAGGTTGTAAGTGTTTTGCTTATGTGGGGGGGGTCTCTATCAGGTCATATATGCTAGTTTGTATTTTAATTTGAGAGCAGCCTGTTTAGCATGCAAGTGTAAAACTTTTGGTGATGCATAATACTTGTACAGCATAAGTGCAGATGATTTGCTATTATTCATTACATTTTGAAATGTAATTCAGACATCTAAAATAAAGTTGTTGCTAGTGCTTAAAATAAAACACCAGTAATATAGTGAACGTGAAAATTTGCTTAAACTTGTTTAGTACTTGTTCAGATTCTCCAAATTTACACAAATTATCAGATTCTTTCAAGCTATTGTATTTTGTCCTCTATTTGTCCCCTACTTTAATCCTTCCTTAATCCTGTGTGAAGAGATTACGGGCAGTATGTCATTAGGAGTATAAAACAAGCTGTTGTTTACAGTAGGATTTCTGTTTTCAGTTTGGTAGCTGACTATTATGACAATCTTGCATTATAGAGCTTCATATCACTGAGGAAATAATATCATATAAGCTTTAGGATGGGAAAGGCCACTTCAGAGGCTTGCGTTAACCAGAAAAGCTAGATTGAGCCCTTGCTTTTTCCCTGGGTTGATACAAAAGAGAAAACTGAACTGCAAATTTGAAAAAACATGGAGACCACAGAGAAAAAAAACTGCACACCTGAGCTGGGTATGTGTGGTGCAAAGTACAAAGCATGCAAAAGTATGTTTTAGTGAAATATGAATCTCTAGAGCGTTTATATTCTAACTCATCATGCTCTGTAATTCCAGTAAGAGTAAAAGAAGCCCCTGACCCCAATGTCTTACCAGGCTGATAAACACAAGTACCTGGCAGCCTCGTTTATTCTAATATTGGTGGACGATTGCGGTTAGAGTCTTGCAGGAACCGGTGCTGTTGTTCTTGGTCAGCAAACCTCTCTCACCCTCCAGCATTTCTTATGGACTATTGCATTCCAGAGCATTGCCATAAAATTGACTGTTTAGTTGTCCACGGAACTCTATCAATTTTTTTAGATACTCTAAAAAGTTGGAGAAGAGCTTAGAGTCAATTGTGACATCTGCAATCCTTCTTTTCACTGCATTTGGTTAGTTTTCAGTTGATGATGTCTCACTGTAAGAGTCCCCTCGTTTGCCTTTTTGTTAGCTGCAGGTGGCCAAGGCAACACTTTCATGAGACTTGTCAGTGGAATGGCCTAGGGTGCATCGGTGTGGTGGTGAATGTATGTGGTGTGTATGATGGTACATAAATACTGTTGTCAGGGTACGTAGTTTTCACACCTGGTTTTATGCATTTCTGTGGAGCAATTTTGACACTTCCATTTGACTACTGAAGGAATGTGCTGACATTTCTGTATTTTACTTGATTAAATGTTTTCATACCCTGAAAATTACAGTATACAGCAGAAAAGGAATAAGGCAATAAAATATATTACAGAACAGGCAAAATGCACAATTGTGTCTGTGATGTGTTACATTACATAGGACTTCTGGAGGGAAGAAACACTTGATGTCATGCTGTTGTAAGTGTACATGCCGAAATAATAGAATTGGACAAAAGGAATAATTGTAGAAGCATGTGATTAATTTATACTCCAAAAATTACTTGGAAAGCTGATAGGATTTAGGCACCAAAATTAGAGGACTCAATAGGTCAAAACTTGAGGTTTGTGTCTAGATCTGGGTCTGTTTATTGCAAATACAGAGGTTTGCATCTTGGTATTTTGGTTCACTTCGTTAGAGAGCGAAAGGTTGGGCATGAAATGCATGCGAGTTCTCCAAATTTTTATTGTATGTAACGCTAGGAGTCCAGGCGGGGGACATCTTTGGCAGATACTGCTGAATCCCCTCCGAAAACCAAGTCCTAAACAATGTACAATGATATTTGTTGAAACAGAGAAACGCAGGCACCCAAATCCTGTTATGTTTAACTTCATGTTATGTGCCTGTGTATAACTATACAGAAAATGCATATGCATTTTATCATTGCTGATGCTTTAGTTGCAGATGCTATGTTTTAAAATGTGTATTAGAATACTTTCAGAAAGGTTTGGTTTGATTTTTTTATATATATATATATAAAACAATTGATAACTTGCAAGATATGAGTAGTTAGTATATATCTTAACTTGGCATAAACACTTGATCGTCTGCTTATTACTGGAGTTAACAAATAGTTTGTGAAGAAATGGCATTATTCAAGGTATTAAAGACTAGAGTGCATGCGGGCACTTTGGGGAATGAGATATAAAGCTGAATTCTGAGAAAAACATTAGGCTTAAATATATCAAAGTCCAATTTAAAGCCCAGTCATAACTTGAAGTGTCTGTTTGAAGTGTCTATGATTGTTACTTTTTGTTAAATTTGGTTTTTAGCTTTGTTACAGAATATACTGTTAACCAGCTATCTTATTTTACTGTAGCAACGGCTTTTGGCAGCAGTGGATAAAAACTTCTTTATATCTTTCACTGCCAAACTGGTGGTTGTCTGGTGCAAAGATTATAAATTAAGATGTCCACTAGGTCACTTGTTACTGGCGTCTTGACAGCTGATCTAAGATTCCTCCCTGGTAACAGAAGCAACAGGGAGTAACAAGGTGCATGTTACGACTTCTCCAAGGAAGCAGCATTTCAAGTAATAACAGCTTAGAAACATCAGTGTATTGCCCAGGCAGATGTTTCCTTTACACAGCAGGCTAGTCCACTCAAGAATGCTGTGTTCACGCTCGTAAAAGGCCAGTTTTATTGTTGAATTTTGCCAGGCCTGTAAATCTCAGGCCTGAGGCTTGTTACCAGCTGAATTTGAGTTCCTTAATCTGTTTGGACAGCCTTACCAGCCTGTAGCTAATTCTGGCGTAAGGATAAGGACTACAGAGTTGCATGCTGAATTCTGCATCTCCTATAGAGGTAGGCTGACAGTGGATGGCAGTTGATTTGAGCTTTATTTTGCATTTTCAGACAGCAGAGGCAGAAGGTAGAGATAATGCTGGAATTCAGTTAGTAGTCAATGGTTTGTATTTAAGCATTTGGGGTACGGTAAGTAAATGATACAGTGACTGGTGGTTAGCTTTCCTAGGCCTGCATAAATAAGTAGATGACTACTGTGAGTTTGCGGAAGTACCTCAACATCAGTTTTTAGGATTGCATCTAGTAGGCAGCCAGTGCTAAGGTGAGAATTGGGATTTGTGTGTAGGACCTATGGGAACTGGCCTTCATCTGAAATGTTGGTGACATAGTATTGTGTATAATGAAAGCTAGGGTTCAAATT
Source organism: Morus bassanus (assembly GCA_031468815.1). NCBI lineage: Eukaryota > Metazoa > Chordata > Aves > Suliformes > Sulidae > Morus > Morus bassanus. The sequence continues at coordinate 72,088,992 of CM062567.1, forward strand.
CAAGTTTGGATCAGGATTCAAATTAGGGTTTACCTATATTAAAAGATGAAGACTGAACATTGTTTAATATGAATTCTTTTTCAAATGATAATTCGGATCTAGTCTTCTGTATCAATGCATGTGAACTCTATACTTCCCTCTGCAGGCCTTGTAAAACTGAACAATAAACTTATCTCTTCAGCCATTACTGTGCCTAATCCTAACCGTGGCTATAGACTAAGAATTCTGTGAACTTCAGAGCAAGATATCCAAGTACATTTATAACAACTCGATTTACCTTGGCGAAGAATGCATTTATCTTGCTTCTTCACCTCCCTCCCTCACTAACTTTAAGCATAGTGAGCCTGCTTGCACTACCAGTCCCAAACATGGCATTCAGACCCTACGTTTACCACAGCACCCTGTGCAAAATTTGGGTTCTCCTGTCTGTTTTCCCAAACTTCAGCCCTGCCTTTGTTACAGATCAGGAACTTGCCGCTGTCTGCAAATTAAGAATAAGGAGTTCCATCAGAGGATACCAGCCTTAAACACACTTCTCTGGTTCTAGGGAATTACGACAGTAATCTTGACTCTCCAGTCCCTGCTTACTCTAACCCTAATCCTAGACTAGGCACCTTCTGTAGCTTGAAGGATTTAAAGGAACTAGTTTATATTGAAGTATTCTATTTAAAGAACACATACAGATCTGGGGGTTTTTATTGTTAGATACAAATAGTAGAGTGTCTCTTTCCTAAAATACTATAAAATTACATATTTCCCTATTTTTTTATTTTAAGGATCTATGTGAGAATGACCATGTTCTTCTGTCTCTTAAACTTTATATCTGGATCTCAAAGTAGCTGTAATTTGGAGGAGACTAGTGAATGTCTTGCTCCGTTATGAGAAGACATTCACCAACATAAAAAAGTCTGGAAGAAGATTTCTCTGAGAAAATCGAAGAGCATAGAATCCTTTAATAAAAGAGAAGACATTTAGAATTTCATAAGCTTTGGCCTATCTGGGTCTTAAAAAAAAAAATGAACCGTTACACAATCATGAAACAACTAGGTGATGGCACCTATGGCAGTGTGTTGATGGGGAAGAGCAACGAGTCAGGAGAACTTGTGGCTATCAAAAGGTACGTAACATCTAAATTCAGTAAAGGTACTTGCAGAAGATTTACACTTTTAACTTTATTGTTGTCTGCCATCTGTGTAGAATAGAAAGAAATGTCCCCTTTCTTTTTAAGGAAATTAACATAACAAAATTAATTTTTTAATTAAGATGCTTAACAAGGTGATCGTGGGTCAGACTTCAGCTAACAGATCAATAGAGAGACACGTCAGTTTGTATAAGTTACTGATTTATCTTGGCTTATAAAACTGCATGTTGCTTTTGTTCAGTTTGAACATGCTTCCTTCTAAAAATGTTGTTAGGCTAGCACCAAAGGAAAAGCAAAAGTGAACGTGCAGTTGATTAATTAGGGAGTTTATTTATATGAATCGTAAGAATACCCATCTTAATGGGTAGATTTGAAATACCTTCCCATCCTCCAAATCTTATTAGGTACTGCATTAATTATCAGTTATTCCTACAACAGTAAATAGCAGGTAACAGTCTGGTCAGGTAAATAAAGACTTTCTCCTTGGATCTGATAAAGTTGTGTTGTGCATAATCATCAGCGTTGTCATACTTGCCTAAAAAGATTATTACAAAACAACAAAAATTGTACTAGAGGAGTGGGGAAGTTCCCCTTGTATTCCTGCAGAATTGCAAGCAGGATGTAAAGCGTAAGCTGAAATACCAGAAATCATATGTTGCTGAGATATTTTTTCTCCATTTGTGGATTTACTGCAGGAAGATAATTGTCATATAATTGACTGACTTTTGTTTTAAGAATTTCTGAGAATTTCAGGTTTCTCCATATACTGCTAGTACTGTTACCTAAGTTAATAATATTAATCTAAGCTAAAACAAAATCTGCAATTGATTATTTTCATTATTTTTAGGCAAAAGGAACAACATTTTGTGGGAAGTGTTTTTCGTTGCCATGATTTCAGGATTTGGAATTCTTTTGTGTGATTTTTAATTTTGGGATTTGAGGGAGGACAGTTTTGGTTGAAGATACATTTATTTTAAATTAAAATCTTGGGTTTGAATCTCTTCACTCTAGGCGCTAGAACTTTACAGAAACACAGGCCCCTCCCAAGATCTGAGCAACACTGAATATCCATGTTTGTATCTTTGCAAGACTTACAAATAAATTTATTACACCGTTATATATAACGATTAGTTTAGAGACTATTGTATGTATGTATGAGTATTGCTTGAAAAATGAAAGGATTTTAATTTGGTATTTAATACCTTGGAACAGGTTTGTAAAAATGACTGATCAAGTCAGATGCTTGATTATAATGTTAAGCAGTCAAGATACTTTGCAAATTTCAAAAATATAATCTTCTTGTTTTCCTAGAATGTGCAACTTGGGCACAAAGAGGTGATTTTTCTGGTTTGACATACCCATGTTTCATGTGCAGTGTCGCTGTTGCTTTCCTTGTTATTAAGAGCACAATTCAGGTGATACCAAGGGATTTTGTGTCCCTGATGTTTTTGTAAATACCTTGGAGTATCATGGTGTCTCTGGCTAACTACTCCTCTAAAAATATGTTTGCAGTGATTAATCAACAGACACTTAAATTTCTAGCAGTTCTAAGACCTGAGTTTGTTTTTAATTATGTTGCCGATGGCTATTCTAGAATGTTTTAAATTGAGCTCGAAATACAACTAACGCTGTACTTGAAAAATAACACGTTTAGATTTTTTGTTCTAAAAGCATTTTGCACTGTTCACTGAAAATACTTTATCTTGGACTTGTATTTCAGAATGAAAAGAAAGTTCTATTCGTGGGATGAATGTATGAATTTGAGAGAAGTCAAGGTAAAGTGGTGAACATACCATGTTCAAAAAAAAAAAAAGTGTCTGGTTAGGTTTGCATGAAGGAAAAAGGAATCTACATTGTCCAAGCATAAGACCAAACTCTGTGAACTCTTTTAATGGGGGTGACAGATGCCACAAAACCATGGGCTGCTGGCAGTCCTAGAGCTTGTCCTGCTTTGTGGAATATTCTGCTATTCTCAAGCAGTGGCCATGTCTCATAGCCAAGCCTCTTGTCTTCGAAAGAAGATAAAGAAATTGATTTGGGGGTGGGGGGTTGTGTTTCTGTGTTTTACTGTCCTGCTCTTTCATTTTACTGGCAGATTTCTAGGTGTATACCCAGCCCTTATATCTTGTATTTGGAGCATTTGTAGAAAGCACTGGGAGTTTTGGCTAGCCAAAAGATAGAATAACACTTGAAATCCCAGGCTTAAATTCCAAGTCATCCCACATTTCGGGCATCTGATTTTCTGTATGTACAAAACTCCCTAACAAAGGAGTTGGGTATCCATATTTAGGTTTAACTTACTGGAGATTGCATGTAATCAGTATCTCCAAAAAGAACACCTGTAAGAGAATCCTTGTTTCATAACAAAAAAATTGCTGGGTTTTCTTATTCAGTTCTGTGAGCAAGAGCTGTTACAGCTTCAGAACTGTCTTTCATTGTAGGGAATTAGGTTTTTGTGTTAATCTTCACCCCAGCTATGATGTAATCCCTAGAAATACAAGTTTTAAATAACTATTAATATTGTTGCTGCTTTTTATTTTCAAATTAATTTAAAATGTGTTTTCTTGTTCTTTGAAACAGATTGCAAGATAAATATGAACTATGACGGACATGTTTTGCAAATTCTGTGCTAGAAACTGTTACATGTTAAAAACTTAGTTCTGATAAGGAATCAAATTCACTGTCAAGTTATCTGAAGCCGTATTTTGCTCTATTGCAGTCTCTGAAGAAGCTAAATCATGCCAATGTAATAAAATTGAAAGAAGTCATACGAGAAAATGACCACCTTTACTTTGTATTTGAATACATGAAGGAAAATCTCTATCAGTTAATGAAGGACAGGTATGCCTCTTTCACAGAACAGATAGTGTGCTGTCATGCTTTATTTAATTATTCTTATGCTATCTTGAAGAATGCATTGGAATTTCTCTTCTTGGCTCTTCTTGCAGCCCCACTGATGTGAACAGGAGTTGTTGCACCTGCTTATCTGAGGGTAGAATTCTGCATTGCTCTGCATTACAATATTGCATATTGTAAATGCTTTTGGAAATAAGTTTGTTCAGTTGTTAACATGATAGTTTGCATGTCTTTCGTGTGTAGAGCCATGAGAGAAATTCCAAATACTTTTTTTTCTTTATTAGCCTTCACTTTAATATATGAAGGATTGGATAAACACTGTTCATTCTGCTTTTGCTCATGGATTTGGCTTAAGGTGGGGATGGTCATCTGCATGTACATGCATGCGTGCTCCTAAGAAAGACCTATATGTGGACTAACTGTGATGTTGCAATCTTGGGCAAACAGTTCAAGCCTGCAAGGTGGACTTTGAAATAGGACCTGCCTTTTCAATAACGTTTTTCTTTGCTGAATTCTTTTGCCTTTAATGCATGTTTCCTTCAGACGTTGTCAGGCACCTTTATCTCCTAATGTGCAAAGCTCTTAGGTTCACATCTCAAGAGAGCTGCTGGTGTATTAGCACAATGTTACCTTACAGCTGAGAAGCACTGCTGTCAATCAGGGTTCCCTTAAGGGTACCACTGGGTAACACACCTACCACAGTGCTGCGCTGTGTGATCTCTTCCTTGCTACTACTGTGGATTCCATGTTCATCTGGTCAAGCACACTACTGGCCAACCAGCTTCTACAGAGAGATAGGATCATGAACCTCTCTGCAGGGAATTCCCTCTGCAGCTCTTAAAGTGAGTGAAATTAAGGCCTGACAGCAAGCAAGTTTTGAGATGAGAGCCAGTTGCATCTGTCTTACTTTGTGCACAAGGCTTGATGGGTCTGGTTTCATCTGTTCATGATGTGTTGTGCAAAATGAAGAAATATGTATGTTCTGAAAATACATTATTTTTTTTAACTATGTGAAGTTGTCAATCTGTTCCTTCACAGAAACAAGTTGTTCCCGGAGTCAGTCATCAGAAACATGATGTATCAGATATTACAAGGGCTAGCTTTTATCCATAAACATGGTAGGTTTCATACTAGAGTTTAACTATGTAGCACTTTTTTAGAAAATAAGATAATGTGCAGTAATAACATGAATTAAAATATCTAGCTATTAATATCTAATAAAAATTATTCTTATCTGCTTCGAGTATGGTGCATTTTTAAATCATAGCTGAAGTTATACCTTGTTCTGTAATCAGATATTCCTCTTTGTTTTTGAAAGCATTGGATATTTTTCATACACTGTTCAGTACTTTTTTCCACCTTAGTTACAAGGCAAACTAAAGAAACCTGTATGCTGTGCGATACTATGCATTTCTGTTTCCTCAAAAATATCTATTTAAGGAGCATTGATACTTTACAGGTGGCAATTTCTGCTGTCTTGAGATATTACAATATGATATCCTACATCTAAAAAAATATTAAAATAACTTGTTCACTAAGATATTCAAACAGTCTCCTTATGAAATACAACCTGGAATAAATATTTTGAGAGAGGACTTTTCTAGCAATTATAAGCACAGTATAAATAAGAGATGCCGTGTGTTCACAACAAGTTTCACACATTTACAAAACTTTTAATTCTCATGTTTACTATCTGTCTGCAGACTGCATTCTGAAATACTGGCATTAAGCTCCTTTGCATTTAAAAAAGTAGTAATTTACTCTCTTACTCAACTCTTTTAGTTTGTACTTGTCCTTCACATCATAATCCCTAAAACTTTCCAAAGGCAATAAAATATTAGCTGAACATGAAAAAAGAAACAATGTTCCTGTGATCTCTGGCTTTTACGTACCCTGGCAAAGGCCTGTTGGTGAATTCAAATAAATTATTAGTTCTGTTCAGTATTATCAAATACCCAGAAATTGCCATTTTATGTCTTTCTGATCAAGATCATATACTGTTCTCTGATTATTAGCATCCTCTTTTACTTCCTTATTTCTACATGAAATAAATGAGAAAATTAGAATTTAAGAAAAACTGCCATTTCAAAGTCACAATATTAATATTTTACTTTGACCATAAGTGTTTGGGAATGACAAGTATGATAAATTTGAACATTTACATTTCACTAATAATTTCAGCCAATTTCTTACAGTGGTTGTCCACTTTTGCATGCAGAAATTGAATGCTTTATTGTAGCAAAGGAATTTCAATCAAATTGATTTATATTATAACGAATTGTGTATACCAATTAAACAGCAGAATTGATTTGCGTAGCGACTTAACCGCTGTCCAGGTATATAGGTGCTCAAGCCAACAGTAATCATTAAAGAAACTTTATGTGCCTGCATTTTACTAATATTAGCGTTCCTGAGCAGAATGTTGATGTCTTCTATATGCCTGTGTCTGCAAATTGTTATCACAATGATAAACTAGTTAAAAATTGTTCAAGGAATTTTATAAATCAAGTAAGTCTGTCAGATTCTCAATTTTCCATTATCCAAAACTGACAAAGCAGTTGTAGTTTTTGCAAAACGCTTTGCTCCGAAATTGGTTTGTTATTTGATATTGCTGCAATAGCCAATTCATTTTCCTTTGTGTATTAATGACAGTTTACATTTGTTAATTTAAGAACGCTTGGTGTAATCATCACTGGAGGGAAAATGTGTGCGCTTGTTGGGGGAAGGGTTACCATTCATTTATTTTGAATTTTTTTTTAAAAAAAAAAAAAGCTATATGCTTCCAAAACATCCTGAGGTAAATTTTGGATTACTCTGTTAGAGGTTGCTGTTTAAGAAGTGATGACGCAATAATTCACCATTCTTTTTTGTCTGGTCTTCTATAGGATTTTTTCATAGAGATATGAAGCCTGAAAACCTTCTCTGTATTGGACCAGAACTTGTGAAAATAGCAGATTTTGGTTTGGCTAGAGAACTAAGATCTCAGCCACCTTACACAGATTATGTTTCTACCAGGTGGTAAGTATGTTAAGAAATTAATGCATTATCTTAACGAATTACCTTTATCTGTTTAATTTATCTGTTATTTCTTTCCATCCTTACAGGTACCGAGCTCCTGAAGTTTTGCTAAGATCGTCTATTTATAGCTCACCTATTGATATGTGGGCAGTTGGCAGCATAATGGCTGAACTGTACACACTGAGACCTCTTTTCCCAGGCACAAGTGAAGTAGATGAAATCTTCAAAATTTGCCAAGTATTAGGGACTCCGAAGAAGGTAAGACTTTTAGAAAAATTCACACAGTCGTATTTTAAAAACAAATAAAATTATTATAAAATATTGAATGTTATCTCTCTTTCAGAACTTACATATAAATTATTGTTTTAGTAAGCTTCCTGCAGACTTCAGGTTTTCTCAACTGTATGTCTTTTAAGCTGCCATTAAGGCACGTAATGCTAGTCTTCTGTTGTATGTTAGCAACCGTTGTGTGTCATACCATTTCATAAATAAAACTGTAGCTTTGTTCTCCTCTGATGAAAGCCAGATAAAGTCATTTAATTTAGGTATTTAAGGCTATGCGTATTGGAAAGAAAATCAGAAGTCTCCTAGGATTTCATTTTGCCACAGCCAATTTGCTTTCCTTTCATGAAAGTGTAATCCTTCAAGGCTAGTACTCAGAATTTGGAGCTTATAGAAGATTTAATAAATAAGACCAATTATGCTTTTCTTATTTTGAAAGCATAAAGGAAACATTTGATCTCAAACACAGATCTCATAAAATATTATTAGCAGTAAAAGTAATGGAGGAAAAAGGTGCAGTGTTTTAGAGACGAAACCATTATTTTCAATTATTTTCTGGAAGGACTAAATACTATTTAAAATTACGAGGAAGGTTTAGGTAGTGCGTATAAAAACATAAGCGATTATATTTACTTCAGTTAAAAAGTTGTTTTAGCAAACGGATACATGAACATGTAAGAAAAGAATCAGTGTACCTTCAAAATTTTGAATAAACTGAAAAAAGACCATATAATATAAATATTTTTTGGAGAGTGAGAGAAGGCAGCTGTTTATCAGTTCTTTATAGTCACAAACAGAATTTTGTGAAATAACTGACTGAATACAGTCTCTAGATCTGGAAAACCTAAGGGTGGGAGAGAAAAATATAATTTCCATTGGTGTTCTACTGATATAAAATAAAGCATAATTCTTGTCCAGTAAAGGAGCTGTTATCAACAGAGAAGTGAGGAACAGAAAACTTAAAACAGAAACAGATTAAGCTTAGCTAGGAACATGCAGAGCTTGAAGTGGTGGGAAGACATCCAAGAGAACATATTGAGAAAGAGGTGCAAACTCATGACAGAGCAGAGAACAAAAGGTCAGAGGTGGAGAGTTATAGATGACATGTTGTGGAAGTGAAAATTGAGGCTAGAGGACTAAGTGAAACTTGCTATGATGTGTAAAACAATGCTTGATGTGACAATTATGCATTAGAAATAATGCATAAAATGAGGAGTATTTTAAGACTTGAGTTTTCAAGCATGGGTGTTAAGTTTCTTGAGCAGCTGACAAGTCTAGGGTAGTAAGAAGAACATTTTGATGTATATTAAGAACATCTGTGAAAGAGCAACATACTAGCTTCTGGAACACTTTCAATGTATAGCATAAGCAAGTTCTGGAAATGCAGGGAGATCAGAGAGAGATTTTTACTGTGTATAGTAGCAGAGCAGTGCTGAGCTGCCTGCTGTGGCTTTTCTCTAACCTTGTAATTAGTTGAACAGAAGGAAATCACGACTGTTTAGACTCTCTCGTTCCCTGACTAGCAAGCTGATTGCTTGGGAAAGCAGGGAGCTTTACTAGCTGAGTATTTCAGAGAAAACTATAGCCTCTTCCAAAGACCCTATGGGTTAGAGAGACTGTAAATGAGCCCTCTAGGATCAGGAAGCTGTAATTAGTGCCTTTGTGCCCCTGTGGTCTGCTGGGCAGACTTGGGAATTTTATCTCCTTATGACAATGCTAAGGCATTCTTCAGGGAGATCACCATGTAAGACTACTTAAATATTATGATAGGAATTATCACAACAGATGATGCATTTCTTACAAGTAAAGTACTGTTCTGCATTCTGAAAAACACCAGCAGTTATTTTAATAATCTGGTTTTGCAGATAGTTTTGCAAATATTATTTTTTGCAGACATACATTTTCAGCTATTCCATTATCCTGCAATAAGGAAGTACAGGAATTGTGCCCAGAAGCTATTTTCATTCCAATTTACCTTCCTTTGTTTAAGTCCATAATACCATACTAATGACTTCTGTGAGTTTGGGTTTTTTAAATAGTGACAGGCAACTATTTTGCTTTATTTTATAAATGGAGTTGCTTTATTTATAAAATGTTGGTTTATTTATTTTATAAATAAAGCAATAAGTTGCACCATTCAAGTACTGGAATGATGGTGCACTAGGAGTATGCCAATTTAATGAAAAAGCTGATGACGATGTGAAAATGAGAGATTAATGATGTGCATTTTCATTAGCTGAAGGTTGGCAATGGCACTTTAAATAATTCCAAATTAATTTTTTTATAAATTGAAATGTATTTTTCATTTTTGCACTTGTACTATTTTCACCCTATCCCTGTACTTCACCAGTTCAACACTCAGCCGTTGCTACTTTGTTCTAAATAGTTCCTTTATCACTACCTCTGGCAGACAGAATTTCACGGACTCCAGTAAAGGAGGGAGATGGAGTGGAAGACGAAAGAGTCTACCTACATTAATTTAAATTAACAAATTATTCTCTGAGGTGGAATAGGAAGTCACTTGAAGTCTTGAGACTTATTTTAACCAGACTTGGTTTATAATTATATTTGAGTTCTTTGATTACCGTAGACCGTGTTAACAGAGCTAAAACTCTAAGTTGTTGATGTACATAAAAAGATTGAGTAATAGCTAACATGGTATCTTAAGACCAAATTCTATCAAATCAATCCAGTTTACTCTTGTAACAAGCTTTGTGGATAGAGGAGAAGCACTAATATCATACATGGTCTTCAGTAAAGCTTCTGACAGTGTCCCTCATAACATTCTCATCAGCATATTTATATAAACAAACTACATGGTAAGTGCATACCTGTTTTGAAAGCATACCTGTTTAGAGAGTAAGCTTTACTGGTTCACGTTCAAAATGAAAGATAGATTGTATTGAAGGCCTTCTGATGGAATAGATTTTACTTCTTAAGTTGGTAGATAGTAGACTGGGACGGACTGAGTAGAAAGAAGTTGAGACAAGATTAGAATTCAGAGTTTCTTATCAAATTAGAGATGTAGCTTTAAAAAAAAAAACCCTTTAGCAGTATGTGGAGTGCTGTACTTAGGCAAGAATAATCAGCCACATAAATATCTGGGGATAACTATCCAGCTAACACATCTGTAGAAGAGGATGTAGGAGCTATATAGTGCATTGTATGTCAACAGTATTTTGTTGCAACAAAGACATATACCATACCAGTGTGTAGAGAAAGGAGTATTGTCCACAGACATATGAACTAATCTTTCTGTTCCACTTGCTATGTTATATCCAGTTATAAGTTTTGCTTTTCAGGAGAGAAAAATCAGAGTCCAGAGACAAAGAAAAAGTTAAAAAGCCTAGACCCAGGAATTTAATTGTTTAGGTTTCTTTAGCCTATAGAAAGGAAGACTGGAAGAAAAGAGAAGAAATACGTATTCTAATGTATAAAAAGGCTGTTCGAGAAAGAAGAAAGAAATAGTCTTTCTTGGTATCCATGGATGATAGATAGCACACTCGGCAACAGGTCTGTATTGTCACAAGAGAAACCTACATTTTTCTAATCTTGAGGAGAATTAAGCTCTAGAATAGACTGTTTATAGTGGTTGTGGAGTGCCAGAAACTGGAAGCTTTTTGAAATTAATGCTTGTCAGGAAGGGACAAGGGCATGGACTAGATGATCTCTTGAGTTCTTTGATAATCCTGTGATTCTGTACTCAAACAATGCAATTATGAAGCAACTAAGGACTTCAGGGTTTACGTTTGGGAAGTTAAACACTCAAAAAAAAATTCATCTGGTGGTCATGGCTATTTTCTGTTGCAATAGTGTCTAGTTGTAGTTTGTTCATTGACTATCTTAATGGTGGAATCAGTGGTATATTGTATAGGCTGCATCATGGTTACACAACCATGGTATGCTGGGTGGAAGAGCCTCACCTCTACTGTTTCCATAAAGAAGGTATGTTGAAGTCAGCTGTTTGAGCCCATTTCTCTAGTAAATGGGATGTTTGGTACTGCTCCTGGTACTGCTGCACTCTCTTCTCCTTCAGACAGACTATGTCCAAGTGTGGTATCTTATGTGGTATTCTATCTCCTTCAGATAGAATATGTCCAGTGATGGTTCCACCTTTACCTACAGGAGAGTTTGAGGAGGACTGCCGTTGGAGACTGATGCTGCGTTCGCTGCTGGTGTAACAATTGTAATGGAAAATAGGAGTGCCTGTTTTCCACTATGTAGAAAGGAGCTATGCAGAACAAGAGTGACTCAAACTGCATAAAATTAAATTTGACCTAATACCTCAAAGGTATATAGTCTTGGTTCTTTTTTGGTACTCATTTTTCTTTCTTTTGAAACAGAGTGACTGGCCAGAAGGATACCACCTTGCTTCTGCCATGAATTTCCGTTTCCCACAATGTGTCCCTATAAGCCTAAAAACTCTCATCCCAAATGCAAGCAATGAAGCAATACAGCTTATGAGTGATATGCTGAACTGGAATCCAAAGAAGAGACCTACAGCCAGTCAGGTCTGAGCACCTGAATTATTAAGTATAAGACTGAATTTTCTTGCATTGTTTAAAAAAATGTAGGTACAGAAACCAATTGACTGTCATAATACTGATGGCCAGAGAAACATCTCATTTTGCACACTTTGGTGGGAATGAGACTGAGTAGTGAGGAGAGGTTCTAAATCTGGCTCAGCAGACATCATAAACTCTTCAGTTATTTCTGCAGTGTTGTCTTCTGTATTGGCATATTCTAAAACTTCTTCTGTACAGGACAGAGAAAAATCTGAGCTGCAAGTCTCCTGAATTGTAACTGTAAGTCACTTCTGCCGCCACCTTTTTCCTCCCTGTCTGTACGAAGAGGGATATTGTAAATTAAGCTTTGCTTTTTGTGAAGCTGCAGATGGAATGCAGTGTGGAAGAGCTAAGGATTATTTTTACTTGGAGATGGGACATAACCTGTACTAAGTGATAAAGAAAGAACTTTGTGAAGAACATACCAATAGGTCACAAAAGTCACAGTTTTTCTCCAGGTTAATTTTAAAAAACATATTTCAAGTACCAAAGATGGTTACATTCTACTGATTTTTTTTTTTGACTATTCATACCTAATGCAATCCTATTTAGAAGGTATAAAGGGGGAATACAGCTGGGAAAGAAAACAGACATATTGCAAGTTATCCTAGGTGGATGTAAGTGATTCAGAAGTGGTTAAGCAGATGGTACCAAGTAGAGCAACCATTTCTCTCCACTTTATAAAGCATATATAATATATATACAGTACATATATACAGTCACTGAGATCTAACTGTAGTCCAGTGCTATATATCTCTACACAGAATGCTGCATGGTACTTTATGAAAGCAAATAACCAGCTTTTGCCCAAGTGAGTTGTCAAGGAAGCAGCTGCAGCAGTTGTGTAATCCACAGCCAAAAGCGAGAATTTAATGCACATACATGGAAATCTGTACAAAGACAGCAATTCTCAAGTGCAACTGAGGCAAAATATCCTTTGAGAACTAACAAAGAGTAGGATCCTACCCAGAAGGAGTAGCAGAGTGTGACATAGGAGGAGCTCTGTTAGTAAGGTATGTCTGTGCTGTGCATCTAGCAGTGGACATGAAAAGGTCAGAGAAAAAGAATGAAATACAGATCTGCCTGAAGACAGGCGCTGTAGTTTCCTAATAAACACCATGAAGGCACAGCAAGCACAGTGAATGTACTTCAAAGCAAAACAAAAACAGGGAAAGCTGGTGATAAGACAATGAAGGAGAAACTTTGTTTGTTAACATCCTCTAATTGTAAAATGCATACATTAATATTAAATGGTAATCATCACACTTCTGGGTTTTTTTTGGGTTTTTAAATTAAAAAAAAAAGCAAAACCAAAACCCAAAAAACCTGTTCATCAAGGTGCCAAAACATAGTTAGCAGTTAGAAATATGTAATAAAGCATGTGGTAAAGGTAGTGGAGACTGCCTAAGACTGAAATTTGTTACTGCATGAATATAGAATAGTGTTGAATGTAAAATGTACCTCAAAACAGCACAACTCCACAAAACCTAGCAGTAAGGAGGGAAAGAAAGGGCATGACTGCTATAACATGTACAAGTAGATCCCTCTTACTAAACTATATGATGGGAAGAGTTTAAAATACACAACTGACAGTTATCAGTACACACTGTTTACATATGATCTCATTATGCATCCATCTTGCATTTGTGCTGTAGAGCTTGCTTAAACGCTTCAGAAACCAGCTTAGGTCCTTGATGAGGTTACCAAAGTCAACTTTTTGAAGTAAAATTAGTATGTTATATCTTCTTCTCCAGGCTTTGAAGCAGCCTTACTTTCAAGTTGGCCAAGTTTTAGGACCTCCTCCACAGTATCTGGAGAAGCAGACTCCTATCAAACCAGTTCAGCCAACAGAGACAAAGCCAGCTTTACCTAAACTGGAAGCTATATCCAAGCCAGAACCTCTGTCTTCACCTGATGTACCTGACAAAGCACAGCCACAGCCCCCGTCAAAGGTTAACCACCAGCCTCTCCAGCAGATTCAGTTGCCTCAGAATACAGCTAACCAGCAAGTACCAAAACAGCAGCAGCCTCAGGCACAACCGTTTTTTCCAACTATCGTTAAAAACTCATCGCCAGTAAGTTGTCTTCAATAAATGCTTAGGTGGTTTTATTAAAAGTTCTTACTATAGTCAACCAGGCGGTCCCTTCAAAATTGTCATACTTTTTATTAGAGGCAATACAGATAGATAATTAGGGACTAATTAAGGATATAACTGGCTACTTACCCAAATTCTACAGCAAATCAGAAGAATAGATTGCTTGTAACAATGTGTGTTCATTTATAATAGCCTTTACTGATGTGCTTATGCAGTGATGTAGTTAAGACAACTATTGTTTATTGACCTTTGAGAAACAATTCACAAAAATATTGTTAGTCTACAATAGAGAAGTGGAAAGGGAGAACTTCGCTTGCCTCAAGCAGGGAAATACAAAGCTCAGTCTTGTTTATGACGGTAGTTCTCTGACTACCACCTGTTGGCTACTAGTAGATGGCTGCAAAGTGAGCAACACTTGTAATCACATGGAACTCAACACTTCAACTCCCAAGCTTGTAAGATTTTTAGCAAGATGAATATTAAACTTTTTGCTTTCCACTTATACCCACTGAACTTCAGTATAAGGTATGTTAAAAGTAGCAGGTATTCAGAAAATACTGGAAAGCAAACTACAGTCAGATGAAAGGACAGCTTTAAAATCTAATCATTTCTTTGGAAGAGGATGTTACGGGAAGTCCTGACTAACTTCTGTTATTTGCTGTATTTACTCTGGGGCCATGGCAATTTGCACTCATAAACCCTGAGCGTGGTTGCTGTGAATGTTCTGCCCGACTTCTTGACGGTTCATCTACCACTGTCGAGAGTATGGGTTCAGCAAGATACCAGCAGTAGAGGCTGAGTGCTGAACTGGGTCTGCAAATAGAACATTAACTTCACTACTTCAGGTAGATTTGAGCAATTTAAGGATGACAGTCCAAAAAAGCTCCACTGAAAATACCTGCCAGAATTATCGTTACGTTTTGTTCTTAAAATCATTCTAACACTATGACTAAAATAGGTACAACACAATGGGAAAAATTCCTTAAAAGTTCTTAAGTGATAGTAAGGAAGTGAACTAGATACAAAATATAAAATGTTAGAATTGAATTGAAGCTTTTTTTTTTTCCCTATTTAAAATAGAAACAAGCAGCTAGTGGCCCTCAGAATGGTGCAGCAGGTCCTAAAAGCTGCAGAAGGCGATGGGGTCAGACTTTGGTAAAGGCTGTGGATAGCTGGGATGACTTGGATGACACTGAATTTGGGATGTCATGTTCAAAGAAGCCTAGCATTGCACTGTTAAAAGAAAAGAAAACCAAGGAATGTCTTTTTAGGTAAGTCCTATAATTACAAAATCACAAGTTTTTTAGTAAAGTTTCCAGCAGATTTATAGATCAATTAAGGCAAATCTGCTAAAATTTAAGTCACCAAAAGTCTGCAAGAATGCAAAGAGCTGTATGAGCAGGCCAGCTTTGGGTGTGGTGTTGATACAGCACCAGTAATATGCAAACTGAATCAAATTTGTTTTCAGGCACTGTATGGTTTAGGTGTTTGTCGTGTTATTAAGAAACTGTGTTTTACAAAATCAGATACATTAACTTCATTTCCTTTGTCCGTTAAGTTAGGGAAAGTTCTGCTACAGTTATCCACATTTGCTTTTATTCAGTAGTGTTGGAAACAATTTTTTTTCTTTGAAGTCCTGGCTCAAACTCTAATGAGGTATGAGATTTGGCTATTACTTTCTGTGGGAATAAATTCTACTGATGAAGGCAGGATAAGAGAAGAGCACTGTACTCTTCAGGCTAGGGTCAGCCTGTAGTATTCTGAGCTGGAGTTGTTAGTCACATTGTTTGAACATTTTGATTTTTTTAGTGTGCCAGAACCAAAAGCTTCATGCTATATCCAGCCAGGAGTGGAAAATAAGGTTCTGATGAGAAATGATTCTGGAAGATCAAATACATCAGCAAAACAGTACTATCTAAGACAATCAAGATACCTACCTGGTAAGGGTAAAAGTCAATACATACAGAAAATACAAGCTGTGAACGAGCTATGTACAGTACATTTAAACTTTAGATTTCATACTGGATAATTTCACTTTTCATAACCAGGCTAGATTTAAGTTTTGGACTAAATACCTTTCCCAGAACATATCTCATCACAATTGATGTAGGAGGTCCTCACTATGTAAACACAGAAGGGAGCTCAACACCACTTGTACACCATAAAAGTTCACAGGCCCTCTTATGACCAGTAACATATAAAACCCTCAGTAATACAGATCCAAGATCTCTTGGATTCCTAGGAACATATCCTGACTGACCATAAGCAAATGTATCTGAGGACGAAAGAAACCACCTATATATATATAGGTTCTCAGTTTTGCAGTATCAGGAGGTTTGGGTGTTTTTTGAACTTAAAGTTCTAATAAGCACAGTTACCATTCTTGGTAGGAAGTGTTTAGAAATGTCAGCCACTTGCACTGGTAGGAATTCACCCGCTCACTTTCCTTCCCAAGGCAGTCATCCTCCTCAAAAATAAATAGATAGCTTAGTCTAAATCTGGGTGATTTTATCAGGAAAATAACATGAAATGATGTAATTGCTAGGAATAAGAATGGGACGGAGGAGAAAGAAAAGGGAATATGTCCTTCAGTTAGTATTCTGAATATATTCTATAATAAAATTATTGCCTTGGTGTGTCCCTTAGTATCTTTTCTTTATTGCCATGATGGTTTGCACAATTACAGTGCATGTATCTTGACTTCTGCTGTAATCCACATATGAGAATTGAGGTGGCTCACAGAGGAATTCCTGATTGTCTTGTTTTGTTACAATGTATCACTAATTTCTCAGGAATTCTTTAGGCCAGTGATGACTTCTGAATGTTAAATCACTCCTTGAATGTTAAATAGGATGCCCAGAGACTCAAGAGTTTAAGTCCAAAAGGAAAAAAAAAAAAAAGAGGGGGAGGCTTACCTATCTAAAGGTTACACAAATGGAAAGTTCATCTGTATTCCTTATCTTTTTTAATCTTTTTTTTTCTACTGTCTCTCTGATTTTAGTGGAGTTTTCAATGAGAAAGGCATAGATGTAAAAAATAATTAATATCAGCTCTTAAGAGAAAAATAGCTCCAAGAGTCGTACTTGTTATTTACCTGTATTACTTTAGTTCTGTTACCACTAGATCTGGGAGCTGCTTTCATGCTGTGTAATCCCATTAACTCTTGTAATGCTTGTAACATGAACCTCTTTGTGTCCTACTTTTAAACTTATCCCTTGAAGAAGTAGTTTATTTTCAGCCTCGAGAACTCTAGGTTTTGATAGATATTTTTAATTTGTGTTAATTGTTTCAGGGTCAAAAATATAAAAGAATGAGACTATGGTTTTATAGAAACCAAGTAACTGTACTAAAAAGGCTTTTAAAAGTTCTCTTGAAAGCATGAAGAGAATTGTTCTTAAGTCAGTGTCTCTAGTTTTCATGGTTTGGCTGAAAAATCTAACCTAATCAATGGACATTGTTCTTTTACATTAATGGTGTTTACATTATACCACAATTAATTCAGTGTTGTTTTACTGTTCTAGAAATGTCCGTTTTTCATTGGTTGAATTATGTTTGAAAATTGATTTTTATAACATTTTCCATCATTTGTTTTCTAAGGTGTAAACCCTAAGAGTGTCTCTTTAAGAGCGGTCAATAAAGAAGGATCACAGGGAACCTGGAACTACCAGTTGTTTTCTAAACCCCTGGCACATACTGGAGGAGTGACCTTCAACAGAAATACTACAGGTAAAAGTGTAATTAAAAGTGGTCACATTATATCTCATCACACTTTATTTAATTAATTTAGTTAAAACCATCTGTTTTAACTTCTGTTGTCAGGCTTAGCTTCTAGGCTAACATATTTTTTTTCCTTGTTTTAACAACAGACTCTTAAAATAACAACTTCTTCATACAGAAACTATGTATTTTGTTTTCAGAGCGTAAAGGAAGTATAGACCAGCCCCTGTTATAAAGTTCTGTCAAGATGAATTTTGTCCATAATCCTCCTAGGCCATTATTTTACTGTGTTAATTTAAGCAAATAGTTTTCCTTCATTACTGCTTGGTCAGTGTGCCATGGAACACTATCAACCAGCAGTCTCACATATGAAAACAAGATGGTGGGTGGTGTGCCTATGTAAAAGTACTGCCTGATATTCTAAACACGTCTTTTAACAATCTATTAGCCTTGTCCGAAATACTTTCCTGCATGAAAAGTCCCCTTATTTTCAGCAAGAAACTTGCGGTAAGGTGCCTTTTGATATTATGTTTTGTGAAGAACACTCTTATCATCATTTTATAGAGTGAAGACTAAGACTAGTTAAACGGCTTATCTAAGATTTCACTGAGGAAAGCATCAGACTCAAATCTACCTTCTGACCACCAAGCCCTATACTTTACGTACACAGTCCCATCACCCTGTTACAGGTTACCTTGTTAACAACTTCGCAGCCAGTGTCCAGCTACCATGAGTCACTCCCAAACACTTCAATGCCAATAAACCACCCAGCCTTACATGCTTGTACAGAAAGAACTTCAGAAGGTTTGTTTACATGCAGATGCTGCTCCCCTTTTTAATAGAACTTTCATAGCCATTCTGCAGCGTCAAGAAACCTGATCTTCCCTCTGAAAGTCGGGTGAGCTATTAAGTTGTTCATCTGAAATTATGTGAAAGATTTTACAAAGTGGAAAAATAACAGCACCTACCAGAATTTTGATGGAATAGAACAGATGTTTTTAAGCAATCATCATGTGTACCTTTTTATTTTCCAAAATACAGTATCTGGGTGCCTCAGAATTAATTAATATATTCATACAGTGGTCTTGCAAGGGAATTAGGCACGAAAAGGCAAAGAGCTGTTTCCAAAAGCATGCATCAATAAGCTAGACATCTACCTACTGAATTGCACTGAAAATAAAATTAAGATGAATGCTAATGATAAAAATCCTGCTTTTGTCTTACTGGCTTACTTTGGGTATCTACCAAAAGCTTAAAGAAAAAACCCTACAACTGAGTATTTTGTATGTTTGAAAATACTTTGTATTATTTCCATCAGTATCTTAAATTGCATGTGATATTTCATATACTGGGGAGGCAACAACATTTAAGACAGACACACATGAAATCAGGATAGCTGGAGCACTGATCACGGAAATACAACACATGTAAATTACGTGTTTTCTTTTTTCATATTGACAGGATTGAAAGTTGACACTGTGCTGTTTACTGTTTAAATAACTGTGTTTGGTTTATTTAAGTGCTTTTTTTTTCCCCTCATCCACAACATTGCCCTAAGGTGAAATAAGATAAGAGCAAATAGTTATAAATGCTTTATTTATGAAGAATTGTCAGGTTATGATCAGTCAACTTTGCAGGTATGCCCGAGTACTTAAACTTGTGATTTATGTGTTTGTGTGACTGGAATATGATTGCATTGTTGGTGAATCACGTTTTTATTCCACTATTAGAAAGGACCTTGTAAAGTAACTTGTTAGAGTAACATCTCCTGCTTGAGAAAACATAGGAATGAGACATAATAGTTACAAAAATGTCAGATATTTATTCTTTCTTGCTTTGTTTTCCCTCATTTCTTTTACATCACCTAGCCAGGTTGTTCATACACTTCTTCTAAAGTTTCCATCTTTTCCTTCCTTTCATTTTCCTTGTTTACAGATGAGAACTTAATTATACCTATTGAAAAGCTATCATGCAAAGAAAGGTTGAATGAAAAATTAGAGGATCCAAAAGGTAATTTATAGCAATTATAGCCTGGTTCTTTGCACATTTTGTATTTATGTTTTACATTTTCCTGTAAAAATTACACTTCAAATGCAGATTCCAGGTGATCATATACTTTATTTTCAGTTGTAATCTGTTTGGTCAAGCCTTACTGTCTTCATTGTGACTTCTTTTGGACTCTTGGCACTTATTGTGGTTTAAAAGACAGAGAATATTTTATTACCCTAATTATAATCCACAGCATGTCACTGCATTGTTGCTGGATAATGGCAAAGAGACGATCCTAAACACCACATGCATCTCTCCTGAAGTACTGCTTGTTCCTAACAGCACTTGAGACTTGCACCATTGACTGCGTTCTAGTTCTCTGTTACACTGATTTTTCAGCACTGTGGTTGCATAGATTTTGGTGGTTACCTTAGTGTAAGAGGGTGGAAACTGAGGTTTCCCAGCAGCCTAGTTTGTATCTAAACACACTGCTCACATTGTAAAGCTGCTGGAATGTTTCACCTCTCTCTCTCGGTTTCTGGCCCCTCTGGTATGTACTGCCTGTGTGCTATGTCTCATTGCAACTGTTCATAGGGGCTTTTGAAATCACTACACAGCTCAGATGGTTCAATTACTTTATGAAGGATCAGGTACATGTTGTCTGAGGTAGGGGGTACAGCCTGGGCCACGCTTACGCTTGCTGACATGGTTATGAGTGCTTGCCTATATACCTGCTGCCAGACCTCCTGGATGCCTGATGGATGAATACTTATGTAGCAAGAACCCACTCTTTTGTACAGCAGTGGTCAGAGGTAAGGAACTGTGCTTTTCAATAGGAATTTTTTTATTTGTAGTTATTCAGTGATTTTATATTGAACTTTTTTTTTTCTCCTTCACTTGTTCTCATCCAGCAAAAGATCCAGACCTCTCTGTTTCACCCAGACTGTTCCTCCTGGCTGCACTCTTCCATTTCCTGCAGAAGGGCTCAGAAAGAACACTGGACACTGAGAGGTAAGGAGAACCAAAAAATGGTTGAGCAATTTTTGACAGGTAGACAGCTTTGCTGAGTTGTAGATAAGAAGCAGACAGAAGGAGTCTTTCTGAGGTTATATTAATTGAGGCCTGTCATGTTCTTATTTTCAGACCTCAGAATTTTAAGGAATTCTACTGAGCTGTCAGAGCTATGAACCACTCCCAGTGAAATAATGAGGAACTGGGGGAATAAGAGAATGTGTGTGTATGTGCACAGGCAGGTGAACGAACCACTAAAACTGTGTTGCTTTTGTTTTTCAGGCACACTCCTGAAAAGAAAGAACAACATAAAGACTAGAAGAAATTTTATTAGAATACTTTAATAAAGTTGTATTTTTTGCACCAGGACTTCTGCGTCATTCTTTACTGTACTGGAGACTGGCATCAAATGGACACAGGGAAGCCACATGGAGACCCAACTATTTGCGGGACTGATAGAAGTGAGAGTTTGGGGCGACTGGCAAAACTGAGCTGACTGGTTTTTGTTAGTGCTCCTGAACAGGGAGATACGCAGTGACCCAACACAGCTGTGATTAGCTGAGGATACCTTTTCGAGTTTGTAGATGACCAATTTTGCAGCTTATAGATCCACTGCTCTGAGCTCTGAAATTATCACAGAGGACTGGGAGTGTTTGTGTGAAGGGGAACATTATGGGATTGCACTAAGGCCAGAGATTTAGGAGGCAGAAAAGCTGTCAAATCAGTTTTGCATGTTTTACCGCAACTACCATTGAAACCATGCTGAATATTAATATGATAAAAATGCTCACATTTTATTGATAAAGGTCAAATTAAAACTACTGTGTACGGCCTTGTAGTTCACAAATTTAATACTACTGAATACAGAATCACACCACTAGAGAAAAGCATTTCTCTCTGGACATTGTGCCAGCACAGTCTTAACACTGTTCCAAGTGATGACAGACACAGAGAAGGTAAGACATTTTCTTGGAGCAGGGAGTCTAAGTGTTGTAACAGATCCCTCTGCCATTGGACAATAATTTCAGTATTAATTTTGGGTGTAAATGTACCATGTTTCTCAGCTTCCAAATGAGGATGGTTATGTCAACCTTCCCAAGGTAGCACTCTGTTAAAGAAAGATCTGGACCAAAACTAGGCACAATAAAATCATAACTGGGGTTAAAGAAAGAGGGTAATTGGGTCTGACTTTTATAGCAGGCCTTTAACTGTGGAACCAGCAAAGTCAACTTCAAGTGGCGTACCACTTCCCGTGAGAAGTTTGGTTCCGTTATTTTAGATAGATTTGGGCTGAACATGTTGAGCACAAGACTACTGTAGAGCGCTAGTTTTCAAATACTGGTTAAACCAGCTTCCAGTAAAGCAAGTAGCTGTAAGCAAAAGGTAAGATCCTGCCTTTCTCTAAAACTCAGTGTAAACCTTTCTGTGTGGTCTAAGTTTAATGAAGGTACCAATGAAATGTTCATCCTGCTCTGTTGTCTTTATTCCTGCTGAACTGCACATCAGATGTACTGGATCTGCAACTTAGTGAGTCTGTTAGGTGCTGTAAAGGGTCCAAATAATGTACAAAGCAAAGAATGAATATATACTTTTTTTTCAACAAATAAGCACTAGGGAGTTTTTAAAGAACACTCATACTAACTCTTGTGGTACTGCAAATATATTTTGAAGTGACTATAAAAAGTAGGCAAGATTTTCTGAATGCAACTGAAAATACTAAAATTCTGTAATGTCAACAGGAAATCCTGGCTTTCTAAGTGGGGCTGCTTACAGCCCATCAGGAGTATATATCCCTTCCTTTCATAAAAAAGAAGTTGGATCAGCTGGACAACGGATACAGCTAGCTCCTCTTGGTGCACTTGCATCAGGTAAGAAACATCCTTTTACCGTACATATCTGAGACAAAGAGAAACGTTCATTTCCCGTGCTTCCTAAAAGATTCATTAGCCCTTAGTAAGGTTTTCCTCAAGTTTTGTAAATAAAATTCTGGGGCATAAATTCTTAAGCTCTTAACGTAAGTGAATTGAATGCAGGTGTCTAGAGGGAGTCCTGATACCCAGAGAAACTATTGCTACTATTATTTGTTAGGTAGAAGAGAAAATAAAGGTGCAAACATTTTGTAACTCTAGAAGGTTTGGGCCATTTGCTAAACTACTGTTCATTAGTGGTGAAGGGCTAAGCAGAACTGTAAAAATATGTAACTCCACAACTCTGTAGTAAATGGTCATGTAGATTGGACACAAATATAAATTCGTGATTTATGTAGCTAGTAGGAATTGGTAGTGTCACCAACTAGTAAGTATGCAAAATCAATAAATTCAAATTTTTAAAAAAGCCTTATGTTTGAGTGGATTTGGAGGAATTTTCTTGACCGTGACTTTCATGTAGCCTGGGGCTCTCTTGTGTGGGTCTTTCATAAGTTTAATGTCACTTAATGCAACTGAAGGATGCTGATCCATGCTTACAGTGGCCTCAACAATTTCAAAAAAGGCAAAGACCTTCATCAAGTGACTTCGTAAATTCACAAATAATGTTACAGATATGGTATAAGCAGTAGATTAAAATTATTTGCTCTCTTATTTACTGGCCCTATCTAGTTGGGCTGTGGTTTCTGCAGTGGTCACATACAGCAGGTTTTTACTGTGTGTTCATCTCACTACGCAAGTCTGTGGATACCAAGGTGACACTATACTGGTACCCGTGAAATATCACAAGGGTGCTTTGTGAAGTGAAACTTTCAATGTCACTGTATCATAGAAGGTAAAAGCCAAACGAGCATACAAATGACCAGTTCTTAATAATTATTATACAGTAATGATGTAGCTGTACATTACATTAACAATCAAAGAGTGTTCCATTCATCAGTTAAAAACAATGTGAAATCTGTTCTGAATGTAACTGTTACCTTGGATCCTCTGTGGTATGGATGACATTCTGAGCGCCGCCTTTGTTGGTATGTTTCTGAGGCAGAGAAGATGAACAGAAGTGCTCAGGATGCAGAAGAAACTGGTTTGTGAGTGAAGATTTAGAGATGTTGTCCAAAACTCAACAGCATGCTTCTCTAGTTACTTCAGAGGAAATAGTGAGGCCCTAAACTAATCGTGATTTGTTCAGCTAAAGGGCCTCCGGCAGACCAATCTGATATGGTCCTGCTTACTAATGTTGTCTTTTTGCTGACTTGCTCTTTTGAGTTACCTGTTCCCCTTAGGAACTTGCAAATGACTTCTGAGAAGGAGAAAGGGAGGGAAAGAGGGAGGGAAGGAAGGAGATGGCACGCAAATATTAAAATACACTTAGATATATGCATATTCTGAGTCAATCAGAAACCCACCAGGGAAGGCTGAAGCTGCACTTCATTATCTTATCAACTCACCGCTGAAACACAACGAGAGTTTTGATTTGTCACAGTGCGTGGATCAAGAAGTTCACAGGAGGACAAAATCTGCAACTATCTCTAGACTGCTGTGAATAGTGAGAATGAAAAGGAATTACTTATGGTGATCCAAAGGGAAATAAAGTCACTGTTAATCTGTAATTAGAAATGGAGACTGTGTAGTAAAAGTCAGAAAGGCTGGCAATTAAGAGACTCTTCCATGTCCTGGAGAAGAGCAAGAATCCTGTTGCTTAAACCCCTCACATTCAGCCTAAACTCTGCAGACTTGCATGTGAAGAGAGATAAGGATGAAGCAAATGGCAGTTTTTAATCTCTGATTTGTCAATAATTGAACATCAACATTTTTGCTGACCCTTTGCTTTTTATTATCCCAACTGAAGTAAGTTATGCTCTCAATTGTTTTTGCTCTCTTCATTTGCTCTGTTAAGTTTTTTAATGCCATAATTTAAATAATTTAACAGATCAGTTTCTCTGAGGAAAATGCAATGCCAAGACCTGAGAAAAGTGACCTTCATTGCTAAGAGAGGGTAGGCTGGAATCATACTTGCTGATGAAAGATAGGGAATGCCAGCCTACAATAAAAAGGAACAGTATTAGTTTTCAAAAAGGTGGAGACCTGACCCCCAGTTTCAGTTCCTTGAGATTCCTCCTTTTTAAATGTCTTGATCCTCACCTGTTCCTGAACGTGTTCAACCCACTGTTGAAAAATACCACCAAAAATAGATGGTTTTCCATAAGACACAGAATGATATGTAGGCACAAAAAAAAAGCTGTTTTTAGATTTAACATGTTATGGATAAAAGTATTGGTAATACCTAATAAAAGAAGGCTAAACTACAGAAGTAGGGATGCAAGGGGCAGGACATACAATAGGATTTCTTCTTATATGTAAGAGAGTTCCCAAATGACTGACTTCAAAGGCTTGGGAAGATGGCAGAATTGGTGATGAACATGAAGAAAACCACGAGCAGTCAGCCCCTGCTGCAGGGCAGTTACTTTAATCACATGAAGCTTGAGGAAGTAGTGACTGAAATGCAGAAAGGGGAAATCTGAGTAGGAAGGCTGGGAATATAGTAGTGCACTACTGCCACTGCCTGAGACCAGGTGGATGCCAATATAAGGGATAAAAAAAAACCCCAAGGACTTGGAACAGAGCCTAAGAAATTGATAGAGAAACAGGAAATGGAGATGAAAAGGACTCGCTACCAAGTACACCAGTCAGCTAAACAGGAGGGGAATAAAAGGCATAAAATCTCAAAAGGAACAAGAGGGTCTCCAGAAGCTGTCCTTCAGTCTAGGCTGTTTGGATTTTAATAAGTTTAGCAATGTTATAATTATATGCTTTTTCAAATATTTGAGAAAGAACACTTCCATTCTGTAGCCATTTTGTAATAGGAGATAGAGTTGTAGATACACACATCAGTTTTTCCACTGGATTTCAGTCTCAGTGTTTTCTCAAGGGATTGTTGCAAAACAAGTAGATGAGGATTACTATTAAGATACACAAACTAGAGGAAACAGTAACCTTATCTGAGGAGAAGCAGAGACAGCATGTCAGAGACCAAAGCATCCTGCTGCGTTAGCATCCTGGAGTACCACAAGTCATCTTTACGCTCTCATTCTTTTATCTGTGAAGAAGTGAAATACCTGTTGAGTCATAACTAATTCTGAGTTCTTGTTCCTTTCAGATTATTCCTGGAAAATCAAAGCTGCTCGTGCTCAGTTACCAGGTCCTACTTTCAATTCAGCAGCAAAAAACATGACTGTTTTAACTCACCCACCAACAATTCAGCCAGTACATGGAAGAACAGACTGGGTGGCCAAATACGGAGGAAACAGATAGAAAATGCCATCCTATATAGATAACATGTGAGCTACGCTCAGTTCTCCTGCACCGGAAACCTGAAATGCCTCTTTGCTCTCACTTTTCCTAAGACTATGCAATAGTAAAGAAGACCTTGTGCTTTATTACCTGTATAATACGCCATAAAATATATACTGGCTATAAAGTAGGATTTATTGAAGTATTGTATAACACATAATGCCAAAACTACTGAAAAGTAGATTTCGCTCAACATTTTTCTGTAGATGGATCTCCTATCCTCGTACTCTTAAAACAACCGTTACGGTTGTTCGCCCACAGCAACGTCCACTGATGTCTCAAGTACACAAGCAGCTAGAAGCAGGGCTAAACCAGAGCAGCACCAGGCTTTCAGGTCTTAGGCTGGTTCCTTACCAGAAAGATGAGAGTGAAAGCACAGATCAGGCTTTGTGAAGAACACCACGCTCTCATATGTGGACTTCAGAACTCACTTGTACCGAAGAGTTACTTAGGGTCTGTTATGTGCAAATATTCATAATAGCAATGAGAACTTAACTCCTTGTAGTGCTGATAAATACTAGACAAGGGAGGTCTAAAAACTGGGCCCGTATACAGCTATAGAATGATATAGCAGTAGTGGAAAATAAACAAGTACTGAAGCCTAGACTTACGTTGCCAAGCTGTAGTGAGGCCTAAAAATTAGGTTCTACTGTTACAATTAACTTATGACCATTTTTGGTCAAAGATCTGTGGAGATTTATATCTGACCTGTCAAGGGAGTGTCACAGTGACATTTTAAGGAACCCGAATCAATGCAGTCTGTCAGTCATATTAAGGGTGAATTAGCCAAAAAGGCATAAAGTA
Source organism: Morus bassanus (assembly GCA_031468815.1). Taxonomy (NCBI): domain Eukaryota; kingdom Metazoa; phylum Chordata; class Aves; order Suliformes; family Sulidae; genus Morus; species Morus bassanus. Next base: position 72,115,747 of record CM062567.1, read on the forward strand.
TCAGTAAACTTCTGTTTCCACATGTCTTTATTGGGTGATCAAAGTAAATTACAGAAGTTGAATAAGCCACATGAGGGAGGCTATTGGGCTGTTCTTCAAAGATGTTGCTTTCTGGTTTAGAGCTTAAAGGCCAACTTAGGTACCTGAAAACACACACAAACTTTATGTTTGCAACACCTCACTGTTTATGTGTTCATTCGGTACTTTCCCTGGCTTCTGTGCTAAGTTTTATAGTAATATCCCGCAAAGGACCTTGCAATGTACAATAAATTCTTTTTAGGATGTTGAGCTAGGCTGCTTCTGTTAACAACTGCATTTAGAATAGATGCTTTAGACTTAGTAGTTACATTAAACCTGCCATTTTAAAGTATGAAATGAGTATATTCTTTAAAGGTGTAAAGCTGTTAATGATTACTTTAAGCATCGTAAAAAAGAAATGTATTTGTATGGCTTTTATAACTGCATATAAAAATTTAAATTCCTGTTGTTGCCATAATATATGGGTTATGTTAACTTACTGGAAATCAATTTAATCTAAAACAGTTGTACCAAAAAGTCAAGTATTTTGTTATGAAAACTGCAAACCTAAAGAAAACGCTGCTTCAATACTGGAAGAGCTATATAGGGATATCTGGTTGGTAATGCACTAGAGACTTTAATTCAGTTGCCATTGGTCTAGGCTGAAGTATTTGTCATTCCCTTAGTGTTAACAGATGTCCCTCTGCTATTTAAATGCATCTTAATTGATCTGTAGAATATATCTGTAACTGGCTATGGCAATGAAAGACAACCTCAGACTTTCTATAACAGGCATAAATGCACTGGTTTTATAATTAAAAACAAGAGAAATTAATCACTCATCTCTCGTACAAGATGCCAGTGACTTAGCTAAAATCACAGTCTGGTCAAGGAGTTAACTAATAACGTGTCCCTAGCTCACATGTCCGTAAGTCACCTAGAGCAGAAAAATAAATAGGGACTATTTATGGCACTAAATATGGCAAGAAGAAACACGCCGTCCTTACCATATGCTAATGAACATTGAAACGGCTTTGACGTGACCATAACAGCCTTTACTTGTCCATAATCAAAGCATGACAAGTGTTAAGAAATTCTTGTAAACAGCAAGAAAAAACACAGTAGTAAGAGGCTAATAGGCTTTGTAGAGTCAGTTTAACTCTGATTCATTGATACACATTGAACTGTTAGTGCAGAAATGCCATCTAATGCTCAAGAAATTTAATAAAGTTCCAAGGGGGTAAAAAGTATCTAAGGCTCAAGCTTTTCTCCCCTCCCTCTCTCTGGATTACTACTGTTTCTCCTGAACATGAGAAGTAGTAACAAGAGTTCTACCAGCAGTTCTCATTTCAAGCTACTGCTTTCCAAAGTTCATGAAACAGCAGCAAGGCTTAACACTTTGGTCTAAGAGTTTAAAAGCGTATCAGTCCAAATCCCTGCTTTCTATTGTCTCTATTCCATTAAAGGACAACTGCAGCCCAAATTCGCAGTTATCTGATTTGGGACCAGCATTGTACAATTAGAAGACTGCTGGATCACGGCTGTTCAGTTTATTGCAGGAGATGCATTTATGTTTGCATATTACTTCCACAGAAGGTAACTGCTTCAAAAGCAATATGAAGAGGCAAATAACCCTTACGGTCCTTTAAAGAGAAGTGTCGTAAATGCTCATGTCTGGCTTATTAACCTTTTCAAGGTAGAACAAAGACAGTCAGACACCTGCCCGCCAACACTGGGTCTGTGGCCCAGGATCAGGCATTTAGAAGGATGATTTATAAACACACCATCTGCCGTCCTGGGCACCCCTGGTTTCTACGCAGGGAGGTAAGAGGGAAAAGTAAAGAGGGGTGAGTGCCTGAAGCTGAACTCTGCAGGTTGATGAATGAGGGCTCAAGGAAGGTGCCCTGAGTACAGCTCCCCGCCAAGAGCTCTCACTGCCTCTGCTCAAGCCAGCTCTGACCCAAACTGTGTGGCCTGGCACCAGGCTGCCGAGACCCCTGCCCTTGCCGGAGCCACGCAGCGGCTGCGCCCACGCCTGGCCACGTCCCTGCTGATCTGGGATCTGATCCGGAACGCAGCCTGCCGACTGGGCATCCTGGCTTGGCCCCAGCCCTGCCTCATCGCTGCGACTTGCCTGGCAAACCACTGCACTGCCGACAGAGCCTGGCTGTGCCAGCCGACCAGCTCCGTGCCTCCTGCTCAGGCAGCGCGGGGTCACTGCCCTGCCTGTTTTGCTGCAACAAGGAAGGAAGGAAGGGAGACCACCAGATGTCACCCTCCTGCTCAGGTGCTAGCCTTATACTTGGAGAACTCTGAGCAACTACAGAGTCTCACCAATCTAACAGATCAATCCCACTGCTTCCATCTCTCCCTGAACCAGCCACCAAAGAAGAAAGGTTGAGGAAACTGAAGCTCAGGATCTGCGCAGAAAGGGACAGAAGTTAAATGAGACCAGAAAAGGGATACGTTACCATCCATGTGTAGCTCCCAGGCTTACTTCTGTATGGCAGGTTTATATTTAGAATGATTTCAGGCATCAAGGGAATCAATTGAGGACAAAGACAGGTCAGCTGAGCCCTTCGGTCTTTAAATAAACTTTCATAGAGCATTTTTCAAATCTGAAATAGATGATTCCTCTCAAAAAAAACCCAAAAAGAGTAACACTTGTCTGAATATATGGTCTGTATGCTTTTGTTCTCTACACTTCCTCCCAGTTCATGGGATTTTTATATTTAAAAGTCACAAGATTCAGGGAATGGAATAGAGGTAATTTATACAATCCATGTTCACAGCTATATCCAGACACGCTGCGGGAAAGGCACCAAACTGTATCAATACAGATGAATAATTAAAAAAAAATAGTTGTGTGGAACACAAAAGTTTATAATAATAATTTGTTGGTTTATTTAGAATAACATTTTAATTCTCATGAAAAGCAAGAGCTATGCCTACAATTCAGCATTATTTAATAAAGCATATTTTTGATTCATGAATAATCTGTAAAAGTGAAGTGAATGACATTTAGCTGAGCACTTTTGCTTAGCAGTTATTGCAAGTAACAGGTTTACATTCATTGCATTACAGCAGAACCTTGACAGCCTGCTCTGTGATTGTGTTTTGTGGGACCAGGTTCTAACGCACAGCGCCAGGAGAACAAAGTCCCTGACTGACAAACATGATGACCGGATAAAGTGGCAGGGCAGCGGAAGGGGAGAGGTAAAGTAATACGCATGCTTGTTATGTTAATTACCAGTGACAAATTGGCAACCCCTCTCCCCTTGTTTTAGAGGTACAGATGATTTTAGAATGACAAGTCCAGATGTACATTTAAGCTTCAATCCTGCAACTGTCTGTATGCAAGTGCCAAGAGGTCTTTGCCTGCAGTAAGTTGCAGGACCAGAAGCTGAACTAATGCTATACTCTACTCTGTTGCTTCACAGTGCAGAAAATGTTAAGACAAATACCATTTTGGAAGACGTAACAAGGGCTCTCAGTGTCAGTCCTTTAAAAACACAACCCACGTGCGTTAGGATATGAAAAATACAATGCACAGACAGCAATGCCTTTCCCACTTTTGTGTAGCACATTTAGGCAGTTGCATTTTCAGGCTTCTCAATCACGTATCTTCAAGTGACTTGATGTAGACTTATGGCTTAAGAGGCTTCTCCATCATCTGCAATCCAAGCCGTCCAACCATCAGTAAACTGTTGAACAGAATAGTTGTTATAAAAAAGGAAGGGGGGGGTGGGGGAGGCAAAAATCCCATAACGAACGAGAAGGAAGAAAACATTGACACAATTTCATTTAGCCAAACTCTATCGTAAGGTTTCATTTTTCACAGAACTCGCTAGGTAACATTTTTAAAACAACATAATCCACAAATCAGTTACACAAAATGCCTCTTCAAAAATACAGACAAGAACAAAAGACAGGTGACTACCTGGCGCCAGCAATTATCCCAGGCATTGCTTTTCTGGAGTTGTAAAATCTCATTCCCATAACAGCAGACAAAGTTCCAGACGCCACTGTCAAAAAGAAGCCCGGTCAGATCTCTTTGAAATAGAAACACCAGCACAGCACTGTCACGCTTGGACATTCAGCAGTGCCAACCAAACAGGCCTATGGCCGCAGACAGGAACGCCTCCCTCCTCCCCGCGAGGAAGCATATGCAAACATTTTACTTATTTTTGTTAAACAGGAGAGCTGTTGCAAGCTTTGGCAGCTTTGGCAAGCATGCTCCGCTGCTCATTGGAAGCAAGGACATCACATCAGGGTTGAGACCGCTGTCCAGCCGCCCACAACCTCCAATCCTCTGGGCAGATCACTAACTCTCCCTCAGTTTCCTCTTACTTGCAGAAGAATGATTATTTCCTTGAACACAGATAGGCTCAGAACTGCCAAAAAGCTGGTATGGTGGCAAAGTTCACTACGTGGGAAGCGAATATCATTACAGCTCCCATTTCTCTGTGACATTCTGAATGTCACAATATGAAATTACTTAATCTCTTAAGTCTGGAAAAAAAATCCCATCAATATTCACGGAAAAGTTACAGGGCTGTGGTTTCTTCGAAGAAGAAAGGCAGGTGGAGGTGTTGCATACCTACCTGCCTCCAAAGCTTCACATTTGCTTGCATCAGGCAGGGCAAAAGGTATTCAAAAGATATTCTGTCAAGGTTCTTTTTCTGGATTTCTACCCTTGACGTACTGTGACCAACCTAAAGCTCAGCAGGAGCCGCAACTGCACATCGCAGCAGGGCTGAGGAAGAGTGGATGAATAAAGAGTTGCACTAGACTGGGACGCAACACCGCTTTCCAGAGGGCCACTTGAAAGCACTACATGCACTACATCAGGATATAAGGAAGCTGCTCATCTTTCTGTCGTGACACTGGCTAAAATCCCATGCCGCAGACGCGCAGCCACTCCCGCGGCATGCCAGAGTGGAAGAGAAAGTTCACAAGTGGAAACTTTGCTTCTTATTGAGCTGTGTTTTACATTTCACTCCTTACTGACAAGGCAGTTTGGTCCTGTGCAGTATCTACCAGGGGCTTCATAATGCCTTTCAGCACACTACGTGATCAAGTCCCATGGGTTTTAAGAAGTCTTAAATCACTGTAATGCTACAGTATCATAACATTAATACTACGGCACAGTTTCAGAACTAGAAGGAACCTCAGGAGGTCATGCAGGCTAACCTAGCACCCAAAGGCAAGATCAATTACTGACAGATACTGGTCTGACCAGTTATTAGAGTCCCGCAGTGATGGAAGTCCCTGAGGTTCACCTGATCTCTTCCAGTGCTTCATAATACCTTCCGCTGTCATTTTATCCTTCTCCTTCACCCAAAGGGTTAACTGCAAGCTAAGCCCACAACTTCTCGTCCCATCTACCATAAGCAAGAATAGATCATTCCCTCCTTTCTTTTATATACATCAGACTGTTTCTTCCATAGCATATGATGCATTAAAACATATACTGCTCTTCTTCTGAGATGCTTGTGCAAACCAATATTCTATAAAGCCACATACTGCTGGTCACAGTGCTTTCGCTATTGCTAAAATGCCTATTCCATAACCACAGACTAAAAGTGCTGCTTCAGAACCAAACATCTTTCACATACGTTTCCTGTGCCTACGTTAGTTTGACGTGGTATCTCGTCTGGCAGAGGACGTAGGTATTTCCCACCAACTCTGGCTTCCAGAAGGGCAACCGAGGTCTTAGAAGCAGGTAGCGCGCTGTTACACAAACACCTCCTGGCTCTGGGCGGGAGGTCCTGCCACCACTTACAACGTTCGTATAAATAAAAGGGCACAGATAGGCTGAAACGCGCCAGAAAAAAAGGTTACTATTCCCACTGCTACCAGTCACGCTTAGTACTTGGGTGTGGAGCAAACTTACCGAGGGAAAGCCACACATTCTTTGGATCTTTGGACTGCTGGTAGGCACCTAGTCCTGCTAAGCCACCGAAGAGAAGACCAGCTGCTAGAGAAGGGACGCTACCTTGAATAAAGTGAAAGATAAAGCAGTTATTTGAAAGAACGCATATAAAGGAAGACTGCAAACCAAACAAAAGCACCTGCGAGTTCACATTCACTAGTTTAAACAACCAAAAAACCACAAACCCAGTCTAAACCGAACAAAAGAGACTGGAGCGGGGGTGTTTTTGTTAGCAAGACGCTTTGCAGACCTCAGCCGAGCGCCGTTCCCACGCAACGAGGATCCGGCACGGCTCGCCGCAAGCGGAGCAGGACGGTGGGCCCGGCCTTCCCGCGGCGCCGGCTGAGGCGGCAGCCCCCGGGGCGGGACTGGAGAAGCCCCCGGGGCGGGACTGGAGAAGCCCCCGGGGCGGGACTGGAGAAGCCCCACAGCCCTCCCTCCCCCGCGGAGCGCTCGCACACCCGCCGCCGGGACACCCCCCCCCCCGACCCCCGCCGCCGCCGGCGGTACCGGTACCGGTACCCACCCGCCTTGGCGTAGCCGACGACGCCGCCCGCCGCCACCAGCGCCGCGTAGCCGAAGCCCAGCCAGTCGTACTCCATCTGCGGGCAGCGCCTGGCCTCGCCCCGCCGCCCCCGCTGCGACCTTGGGCCGTCCTCCCGCCCCGCCGCGCCGCTCTGCCCCGGAGGTCCCGCCCGCCGCCCGTGACGGGCAGCCGGGGAGAGGCCGCCCACCCGCGGCCGGGGCGGGCTCAGGCCTCAGGGAGCTTAATTTAATTTATTGCCAATTAATAACGAGCAGTGAGAAATAAAACGAAATAAAACCGCCTCCTCCCCTTCCTCCCAGGCCCAACATCGCTCAGACTCTCCGGGGAACGGGGAATGGGTGTGGTGGTCACTCCATAACGCCTCATGTCTGCAGCTCCTTCCTCCTCATGCTCTTCCCCTGCTCCAGCGTGGGGTCCCTCCCACGGGCTGCAGTCCTTCACGAACAGACTGCTCCAGCGTGGGTCCCCCGCAAGCCCTGCCAGCAAAGGGCTCCTCTTCATGGTCTGCAGCTTCCTTCAGGGCATGTCCACCTGCTCCCTCCACGGGCTTCGGGTGGATATCTGCTCCTCCGCTAACCTCCACGGGCTGCAGGTGGATATCTGCTCCTCCGCTAACCTCCATGGGCTGCAGGTGGATATCTGCTCCACCGCTAACCTCCATGGGCTGCAGGGGGACAGCCTGCCTCACCACGGTCCTCACCACGGGCTGCAGGGGAATCTCTGCTCCAGGGCCTGGAGGACCTCGTACCCCTCCTCCTTCACTGACCTTGGTGCCTGCAGGGTTGTTTCTCTCACATATTCTCTCTCCTCTCTCTCAGCTGCCGTGCAGCATTTTTTACCCTTTATTAAATACAATATCACAGAGGTGCCCCCAGCTTTGCTGACAGGCTGAGCTTTGGCCGGCAGTGGGTCCGTCTGGGAACCAGCTGGAGCTGGCTCTGCCCGACATGAGGGCAGCTCCTGGTGCCTTCTCACAGAAGGCACCCCTGCAGCTCCCCGCTACCACAACCTTACCGTGAAAGCCCAATGCGGATGTCAAAAGAAGGCATCTGGATTCCCCAGAAACTCTGCTGATGACAGCGTGCACATGTTCAGCAACAGCGGTGACGTGCTACAGGGTGCAATCGCCGGCACCACGCGGTGCCCCAGCACTGCACTGGACACAGTCCCAGCTACCGAGGGAGGGTGCAGCTCTCCCGGTCTGGGGCTGCAGAGGTGCCTGGGACTGGTCGGCTGGAGAGCAGCTTTGCAGGAAAGGCCTCGGGCATCCCAGGGAGTCACAAGAAGTTGCCTGTGAGGCAGAAACATGCCCTTGCAGCAAAGAAGGTGGACAGCATCCTGGGCTGCATTAGACAGGTTGATGGAGGTGATTCTTCCCCTCTGCTCTATGGTGAGACACGGCTGGTGTGCTGGGTCCAGTTCTAGGCTCCCTGGTGCAAGGCAGACATGGACATACTGAAGCAGGTCCAGCAAAGGGCTATGAAGACGATTAAGGGCTTGGAGCATTTTTCGTGCAAGAAGTGGCTGAGAGAGCTGGGACTGTTTAGCCTGGAGGAGAGGAGGCTCAGGGGCATCTTATCGATGCATATAAATATCTGGAAGCGATAGGATAAAACAGATGGAGCCAGGTTCTTCTCTGTGGTACCCAGTGACAGGACAAGGGGCAATGGGCCTAAGCTGAAATACAAGAAATTTCATTTAAACATCAGTAAAATCATTTTCATTATCAAGGTGGCCAAACACTGGAAGAAGTGCTCAGGCAGGCTGTGAAGTCTCCATCCATGGGGATATTCAACACCCAACTGGACACAGCCCTGAGCAAGTTGACTGTGCTTTGGTGCGAGTTTCCCGGCTGGTCTCTGCATCCTTCCCTCCCAGCTGTGCTTTGAGAACTGATCACTGAGGTTTGTGGTTGTGATGAGATCTTTCATGTGTTTTACAGAAAGGAAAATGTCATGAGGCCCACCTGACACAAGAAGCAAATTACCTTCTGACCCCTGGCAGAGCTTGTTCATTAATGTGTATCCAAAGGTTTACCAAACTTGGCAAGTTTCAAGGCCTGCCTGTAGGACAATAAAAATGACCTGTCGATCACGCTTTCTGGGTTGTTTTTTTTTCCCCAACTGCACTACTGATGGTAGCTATGCTTGGGCCTGGATATGTTTGCAAGGAAGAAAAATAGGAAGATCTGAAGCTTGCACGCTGGAAACTATGGTCAGACCAATATCTTCACAAGGCAATGAATTTTCCTCCACACTTGCTTCCATAAAAGACCCCAAAGAAGAGATGTGCAGGCTGCACCTTTGCTGTGTTGTATATGAACAGTTAAGGGACTAGCACAAACGTATTTAGACCAAAAGAAAGTTAATACAGTTGTCAGGCTTTCACTAAACAAACAAAACCAAACCAGAAAGGGCCACCTATTGTAGTGTTATGAGCTCTGTGGCAAACCAGCATTTTGCCTCAGGTTATCTGGAGGAGAAGGCTTACACTGAATGAAGGACACTTACCAAAACAGTACTTTTATCCTATTTAGCTTATCAGGTCTTCACATTCTCCGTTCATTCTCTCATGAGCTGTGTTTTCCTTTTCCCTTCTTTGTTTTCCTTCTCCTACCTCCTCCCCACTCTTGTCCTAAGGTTTTCTCTATCTCTTCAGTTGTCCTCCCCTTCCCCATCTTCTCTGGTCCACCTTGCTCTGAGCTCCATATATCCTCTAAAGACCTTCTCTACTGCCCTTAATAGTGGGTGCATGGAAAAGACTAAGACTACGGATCACATTTGCAGAAGCTTGCCATCTTTTGTGGAGACAACTTGATTTGCATGTTTGTGCCATTAGATGCACTGCAAATATTTGTGTTTTAGGCACACAGGCTTTGCAGTGGAGCTTGAAGCATCTAGCCAATGCTCATGACTGTCTGCAATGACTCGCTGATCAAAACCAGGCTGGCTCCTTTGTTTAAAGCAGGACCTTTGCTTTTGGTTTGACATACCTAACCAGATGAGATGGTAAGGTTTACCTATTACCTACTTGATGCCATCGTTTTGCCTTGAGTTCCTATTTCTAGGCCTATTTCTAGTGCCTATTTCCAGCCTTTTCAGGTGCCCCTCCCAAAAATGACATTCACACACCAGCCAGTTGTTTATCATGCTCACATTGCAAACCACCATGGTGCCACCTTAAAATTTCTGCTGGCAGTCACCAGCCATGAGCCAGCAGGATGTGCTAAGCAAGGACCTTTTCTTGGACAGTCCTCTGTTAGCAGAAGTCTGAATCATCCCTGGCTTCTCTGGTGTGGGGAGGGGAAGCAGATGACAAGCAAAACCATAGCTATAGGGTGGCACTGTGAATCTGGAGCAATGAAAATCCATCTTAGTTCAAATCCATTAAGAATGGATTTATTTGCAGAGGGTCAGCGAAAGTGCCTCTCTGGTGTGGAGCAATGCCAGTAAAATTTTTTTAAGCCTCATGTCAAGATGTTATGTTCATTAGATATTTGTATGTTAACAGGCTGGTTCCTGGTGGAAGCTGAGGATGTTATTGTATTCCTGCACGTCCCAGCGTAACACAGCATCCTGACCTCTGAATCAGTGTGTACTAATGGGCAGATCTTGGCACCATCCTCTGTGATATCTGCAGCACCTGCAGCTTTTACTTAATTTGTTGTTTGGTGTTGTTGATGTCACTGCTCACTTCGCAGCTCACAGAAGTCAGGTCCACCAGAGTCTTTGATGCTTTAACTGAATTAGAAGCCAGCGACTGACTCAGAAGCCAGTGAGAAGACAGTCCTACCGGCTACTTTAGTTTTAGGCCTCCTGTGGCTATGCGATGATTTATTCATCTGCATTAAGGCTTCAGTCTTGCAGTTGTGGGTGCCAAAGTGGTGGGTTTGTGGTAACTGTGGTGCCCACAAATTAAGTGAGACAAGGTTTGCAGGACAAGGCCGTGTACTTTAACAGAGGAATGGGATATTGCAAGAGAGCAAACCAAACCAGACCATAAGCCCATTAAAATGTTGTTGGCTTTTGCTCTGTTCTGCAACTTCAGTACCACCTCTTCTTTCTTTTTTACCATTTCTGTTACTCATTTGTGGGGAAGGTCCAATATTGGACCCGTATTAGTTGGCTACTATATGATCTCTAAGGTGGTGACTAGCAGTAGTGGTAAAACTGAAAACATTAATACATCCACATTACTTTCATTCCTTAAGTGAAGTTAAAAGAGTACCTTGGTAAGCCTCTCTTTTTCTCTTTTTCCTTTTTTTTTTTTCTTTTTTGTCACTAGACTCAACTTGAGCAGGCTCCTAGTCCTGGGATCATCTCTGCCACCCCTTCTTTTGGGATGGCACAAGTACTGCTTGGCCTCTTGGTAGAGGAGTTGATGCAGCTAGGATGTGGACAAATCTAGCAGGAGTGGGAACGGGAGGGCTGGGAGCCTGCTGGCTTAGGCTGGCTTTTGCAGCACTGCTGCCAGACATCAAGGCACGAGCTAGGCCTAAGACTTGCCCTCCATTCTCTTCAAAAAATCCTGCTTGTGGACCTGCTGCCAGGGAATTTAATTCAGGCCTCTAGACCAGAGCCCTAGAGCAGCATTTCTGCAGATACCCAGTTTGCAATAGCAGGCTTGAGCCGTGCAGTCAACACGATGGGGCACAGTGCTGTATCTTGCTGTTCCTGGACCCACTCTCACAACTGTGCTCCCAGGTACTCTTTCACAATTCCTGCAGCCTGGCACGCGCTGCCAGCTATTTTTGGCTGCTGCACACACCTCCAATGTTGCAGGCACACACAGAACATACATCTTCCTTGGGGTGGGGGATTTTTTTGAAGTATATGGATGTGTTCAGCTGAAAGGGAAATAGCGTGAAACCTGCGAGTTATTCACAACAGGGAACGGAAGACCTGGGGCCACGCACGTTGTGCAAGCCTGAAACTGCAGCTCCTGCTGATGTTGGCTGGCTTTAGGGAGTGCATGGCCACAGGGTCTCTGTCTGCAGCAGCCCTGCTCATCAGTCCACGCCGAGCACTGACTGCACCAGCTCAGCCTGATCTGCAGCCCTTTCTGCTGACTTGGATCAGGCCCTGGTTGCTAACTAGTGTCTCAGCTCATGTATTAACTTCACTGTGCTGCACTGTGGGATGGAAAACAAGCACCTGACAGTGCCTCCTGGACCTAAAGAAATATTGCATCTTAGGAAGATGAAAGCTTAGGAAGAAACTCCCAACTCTCACACACAACAGATACTTTAAAACCCTGTAGGAGAAAGTTCCACTTAATTTGAGACTTAGCAAGCACCAGGCCTGTCAACGCATACATCCCATTGCAAGCCCAACTACTGTGCACTACAGCCACATAGCTGAGTACTCCATGTCTTTCGCAACTACTTCTTTGCGTTAATAGGCCAGTTAAACAGATCCCGATGATGAGTCCAGGTTTTGTCCTAGGCTAAGACAACAGCAGGCAAAGGGTGAAGCAATGGTGACATCTCTTCCCTACCATTGACGGAAGGTGCAGAAGTGTTCCTCCAAATGTCCTCTCCTCCCTACCTCACGTATGGAGTGACAAGAGAGGAATGCGTGCACCTTCTTTCGCCCATTTTTAGTATTTTTGAACATCTGAGGTGCTAGAGAATGAAGGAAAAATGTTGCAGCATCTAGAACAGGCACAGAAGTTTCCAGGGTCATGGAGCTGGTCATACAGCATCATACAGTATGTAAAAATGTCCTTAATGTTAGGAACACACAAAGGTTGAGGAAAGGGGACTGATGATTTTCATTCATAGGCATGAATCCTAATCCCAAAGTGATGTACTTGTCATGACTTCAGAGCTTTGTTCAGTGCGATCCTGAGCCCCTCCAAGGACAGAGACTGCACAGCCTCACTGCGCAACCTGTTCCCATGCTCATTTCACTGTCCTCAGAGTCAAAAGTCTGCAGTTGCACATGTCTTAAATCTTACAGTGATATTTTAGCTCCTTGGGCGAGGCGTATAAAAGTGTTTAGGAGCTCAATAAGCAGAAAGGCATCCAGTGGGCTGTCTAAGCAAGTCAAACTGGCTTCGGTGGAAAGTCTGATCTGCTTGGAAATCCCGTTAGAGAAAGCAAGTTCTTTACATGCCTTATCCCAGTCAGCTTCTGAGTGAGCAACTGAACAGAATTGAAAACTTTGCTCCACTGTTCATACTGGTTTGGAAAGGCAGCTACAAGTTGCACTGGGAAAGAGTTTACTTTCCCCCCCACCCCCCCTTGCCATAACTAGAAAACAAGGAGGTACAGACGTGGGTTATTCAGAGAGCAAAGCTCCCTCTACGGAGGTGCACCGCAGTTACTGAACTGAATCACTGTTGTTACTGTTGTGCACAGGAGTCTAACCCTCCTTAACGTCCTTCCTGCCAGCCACCTCCTCCAGTTTTTCATCTCTCCCTGACTTTTACTGCTATTCCAAAGTACTGCTAATACTGTTAGGTCACATTTGTTCAGATGCATTTTTTGAGCTTGGCTGCAGAAGTTGTTCTATTTCCTCTTTTCTTTCCACATCAGTTTGCAAACAGTGATTAACTGTAATATTCTTTCTTAAAAAAAAAAAAAAAGATGAGGCAGATGTTGTGCCTCAAAGTCAGGCATACAATGAAAACAAATTAATTGACTTCCAGAAAAATGTAACATGGAGTAGCATTCATGAAAAAAATCAACCCTTTAAATCACGGCTGGACAGAAAGCTAGGTCTCTCAACAGACTAACCAGCTGTGATGTTTTTTTCTGCGTTCTTACTTAAACAGGTAATATGACCTAGTTTTAAAATACCTGTACTTGTTCAGGCTCAGAGTACAATACCCTTTTATATACATAGTTTTAAACTGCCAAGCTTACTGCTTCTGCTGTTGGGTGATTTACTAAGGGCTTGACCAACCTGACAGCCTTCTATGATGGCATGACTGACTGGGTAGATGAAGGGAGAGCTGTGGATGTTGTTTACCTCGACTTCAGCAAGGCTTTTGACACTGTCTCCCATAACACCCTCATAGGTAAGCTTAGGAAGTGTGGGTTAGAAGAGTGGACAGTGAGGTGGATTGAGAACTGGCTGAACAGAGCTTGGAGGGTTGTGATCAATGGTGCAGAATCTGGCTGGAGGCCCGTAACTAGCGGTGTTCCCCAGGGGTCTGTGCTGGCTCCAGTCCTGTTCAACATATTCATCAGTGACCTGGACAAAGGGACAGAGTGTACCCTCAGCAAGTTCGCTGATGATACGAAACTGGGAGGAGTGGCTGATACGCCAGAAGGCTGTGCTGCCATCCAGTGAGACCTGGGCAGGCTGGAGAGCTGGGCCGAGGGGAACCTCATGAAATTCAACAAGAGGAAGTGTAAGGTCCTGCACCTGGGGAGGAACAACCCCATGCACCAGTACAGGTTGGGGGTTGACCTGCTGGAAAGCAGCTCTGCTGAGAAGGACCTTGGAGTGCTGGTGGACAGCAGGCTGATCATGAGCCAGCAAAGTGCCCTTGTGGCCAAGAAAGCCAACAGTAACCTGGGGTGCATGAAAAGGAGTGTGGCCAGCAGGTCGAGGGGGGATTATCCCTCCATCCCTCTACTCTGCCCTACTGAGGCCACATTTGGAGTGCTGCGTCCAGTTCTGAGACCCAAGTTCAAGAAAGACAGGGAGCTACTGGAGAGAGCTACCAAGATGATCAGGGGACTGGAGTATCTCTCTTATGAGGAAAGGCTGAGAGACCTGGGTTTGTTCAGCCTGGAGAAGAGAAGACTGAGGGAGGATCTCATCAATACTTACAAATATCTAAAGGGAGGGTATCAAGAGGATGGGGCCAGACTCTTTTCAGTGGTGCCCAGTGACAGGACAAGGGGCAATGGGCACACGTTGGAACACAGGAAGTTCCACTTAAACATGAGGAAACACTTCTTTACTGTGAGGGTGACAGAGCACTGGAACAGGCTGCCCAGAAAGGTTGTGGAGTCTCCTTCCCTGGAGACATTCAAAACACGCCTGGACACAGTCCTGTGCACCCTGCTCTAGGTGTACCTGCTCAAGCAGGGGGGTTGGACGAGATGATCTCCAGAGGTCCCTTCCAACCCCTACCATTCTGTGATTCTGTGATATTTTGCCATTTGCCTGCAGAGTCTGAACAATGAAAAGTAATCTTGTTTGTACACTGTGCTACTTTAGATGTTCACATAAAATGGTGAGAATGCCTTTATTCTATTTGAGACATTTCAATCTGGGGAATATTCAACTTGATAAAAAAAAGCGGGGGCTGGTTCCAGACCTCTCAAGTTGGACACCCTAAAACTCCCTCTTTAAAAGAATGACTCTGAAATACTTCTCTCTTCAGCTGCCACCATGGCAGCAAGTTAGCAAAGTCCTCTTCTTCTCCCCTCCCCAAAAAACTGAACAGAATTTCCACCAAAGTTCTGCTCCGGAGGTAAACTCTCAGTGCCTTTCTGCAGGGATCTGCATTATTAGGTGTTGGCAGCTATAAATGCAGAATAAGCTGACTGAGGCAGATCCTGCCTGTTCAGAACCTTCCCTAGGGGTTACCAGCCATGCTTCAGGACATCTAAATATGATGTGTTGTCATTTCTGAACTGCTGCAGTTTGCAATCCAGTTTGTTAAAAGACCCTGAAATTAGCAATGGTTTAATAAATTTGGTGGTAAATTGCTTTTATTCAAGAGGTACTCTTTGAGCCATCATCACTTGTTCAGAAGAGAGACAGGAGAACAGCACACACTCTCCTTAGATTCAGGCATCCCGATTTATACTGCCTCTGTGCTGCTGACTAGGTCACTCAACAGTGCTGCTAAAATGCCATGTAAATACAACCATTATAGCTACAGGAAGAAGTATTCCTAGTTTTGCTTCCTTGCTTTAGTTTTTAGGACACAATGACCCATACCAGTAACTTTTACCTTCTGTTTGCCATACTAAAATATTCCCAAGCACTGATTTTTTTTTTTCCTCTGTGGCATGCCTAGTCTGTTGAGATTTTGTGTGCTTTAAAGGATTATGTAGACTTGGAAGAGAAAATCTGCTCAGATATTTTATGGCCTCCCTCTAGTGGCTGTTATTGGGGAATAAAAGTAGGGCTGTAATGAAGTGAATCCCAAGGTTAAATATGTGCATTAACCGTTATATGAAGATGAAAGGAAGCAAACTTGGGAAGAGGGCTTATGCCATATCAAAATATGACACAGAATTACTGAGTTACTGCCAAAGCTCAGTTACTACTCTTTCAGTCCCCCCACTTTCCATTTCTCCCTCTGTATCCTTACACACAATGATGTAAGGACACTGGTGGGCCAAAATCTGTGTGTAGAGAGTTTTTTTATTTTTTCCAGTTCTGTTAGTTGGCCAAGTAAGACAAATATGCAGGCCCCCATTTTTCAGACATGGAGAAAGGCTCCTGTGCTTGAAAGCCTGTCTGATTTTTCTAACTACACCCATTGATCTAGTAAAAGATGCTGTTTTCTCTTACAATCCTTATCCCGACAGATATTTAAAGAACAGGTAAGACCTGGGAAATGCAGCATCTTTATTCCATATCCAGTACTCTTCTGTCAGTTCTCTGTAGTAAATATCAGTATCTTTGACAGAACAGTATCTGTGTGTATAGCCAGCAGTTGTGTTCCTGCTTTTAAGATATTGCTGACTGTGACTCATTAACTTTTTGCTTACCAAATGTGCACGCTTGTCTTTTAGACACAAGAAGTGCCAAGGATGCATGACTGTTTATATTTGTATAGAAAAAGATAGCAATAACACTGTAGCAAGACAAAAGCTGGGGCTGGAAAACAGCCCATTAAAAATGGCAAAAGTGCAAAGCTCCTCCAACCACAAAAGGAGCTTTGCCCTGGTGTTTCTTTTTGGATCTCTTGTGCTTCGGCCTGCGGATGTTAAGTGGAAGGTGAGATTTTTTGGGCACTGTGAAGCAAGCCGATCTGAGCTGCATCTACAGAACATCCTAAAGAAACCCATCTTATGAGTTTAGGCTTCTGGCACAGCAGAAATTAAGATCGCTGCTGCTTCTATTCCCTTGACCGCTTTTATTGATGTAGTCTGGGGTTTTGCTAGCTAAAAATACCAGTTGGGTTCCACCTGAACCTCACTCTGGGACAAGGTTCTCTGCCGATGTCTCAGCTCCAGGCACTCCACAGTCAGGGGGTATGTTTTAAGCTCAAACTTATTTGCAAACATACAGGTGGAGTTAAAAAGCCACTTGAGGTCACCTGTTCCATATACACAAATGCCTCTGACATAATGACCTGCCAAAAGAAAAAGAAAAAAAGCAATGTCAGAATCAAGGATCCAAATCATTCTTTTTAAGAAGTTTTATCTGCAAAGCCACTATAAATAATCTCCTACACAACACACATGCTAAAAGGCCTACTGGACATGCAATGGGAATAAGTATGAACAATGGGATGAAATGAAGGAAGTTACTTCAGAATAAATAATGAGCAAAATAAGGACACAGCTCAGAAAAGAAGCGTTACTACTTGAGACTCTTTCTCAGACAAGGCTGAAACACAGCAAAGAGGAATTTCCTTCTGTCAGTGAAGAGAAACCCATACTTATACTCATACTAGACTTTCTGCTAACTAATTCTGGGTGATAACAGTGTAATTTCACTGATTTCAGTGTAGTTATGCCGATGTGAAACTGCTGTAATTGAAGCTGACTGAAGTTCTCAAAATTTTTCTCCTCAACACAAACAGCTATGTTATGGATTAAGAATTCTTGAAATAAAATCTGGATCACTAGCATTTTGGCATTCCCTTTCTCGTCCCACTTGGATATGTCAGAAGTAGTAGCAGTACGCTATGTACAAACCAGTGACTGAAAAGTTAAGTGTGCCATAGAGAAGATTATCTACTGCTAATGTCATGTCACGAAGTAACGTGACATGGGAAAACTCAAGGCTCAACCATCATCATCAGACCACAGCTCCTTAGGTTCCTTGTCAGCTGTGGCTCTGGCGGGCAGGCATTGGTGCCGAGCTGAGAGCTGGGATTTGTCCAAGTTCACACAGGACACCTGCCCTGCACACTGCTGCTGGCTCTGGTGCATCTGCCTCCCAGCGTGGGACATACATGTGGGCTACTCCCACCCACCTGTGAGAAAATTCCCCCAAGGCCTTCAAGAAAATAGTCAGCTAATTCATGGGAGCCCTAAGTGCTGCCAAATATCCCCCTTTCCAAGGCTGATATAGTCTATAAAATTCCTGATAAAGAAGGAACTGTTCCAGCTTTCTCACTCTTTGTGTGGCTACTATCATTCATGTACAGACTGTGAAGGAGATGACTCCTTTTTAATGTCTTCTCTCTGACGAAGTGCTGTCTAAAGACTGTCTCACATTATGATTAGAGGCTGTACGAGTACAGGAACAACAGTCGAGTGTTTTTCACTATATGAACAGGAAGAAGAAGTGAAGAAAAAATGTACACATTACCATGACAACCTCCATGGCTCTCTTCCATATCAATCCACTTCACCGCTTTCAGGTCACCTTCCCATGATGCGTTGGGCATGGAGCCTGGGACACCTGCAATTAGATAACAGAAAATCAAGTAATTAGTTCTTTTAACAGCTTCAGGTGTTCAGGTTTATGTCTACTCTCTGGGACCTTTACTTGCAGAACTGGGATGAAATACTTAGGAATATGCATCAACAGATGCCTGGCTGCTAACCTTGTTGTCAAGTTTCTTCACTGAAAGCAGCCTTCATGACATAAACAAGATGTCAATCCAAGACACGTAAACGTTTCACTTGAGAAAAAAAATCCATCTTTTGCAACAGCCTCAGTATGATATTGCATGCATGTACTCATGCCACCTTCCCAAGCAGCACTGCCCTCCAAGGGCTGTTTGAACAGTGGGCCACCGACACCTGGCACCTTCACATGAATTTAGTGGTAAATACTTTCTTTTTTTTTTTTTTTTTTAAGAAAAGAGGCTATCGGATTCAAGCATGATTTAACTGGATGGACTTGTTGAAACTCAATTATAGCCTATAACGTTATATAATAATGTATGGAAGTCCAGGCAGATCACAGGACTTACCTAGGAGAAAAACTGATAAGAGCCCCCTCTCTCCTCAGTAAATGATCAAGTCCTGCTGTAACCTGGCAAACATCCATTTTAAGTAATTAAGGGGGAAATGCTGAACACACAGTGTTTGGCATTTGCTGAAGAGTAAACAGGCGACATGTATGCAGTGTGTAGGCAGCTGCTGTGAGTCAAGGGAATTTCAGTATCTTCAGCGCAAGGCAGTAACTTTAACAGACCATCACCACAGGATGAAGCCTTTGCCTTTGAAAGCAAGAGCTGATCAGGTAGGTACAGCTAGGGGAACCTCTGTGCCTGATCTGTACTGCAGCATCATATTCAATTCAGTGAAAGAAGTTTTTTGAAGTACTTCCTAAAACTGTCTTCAGAATATGGAGGGGGTCGGGGCGGGGGGGGGGGAAGCAAAGCTATAAAATCATAAAAGCTTTCTGTGAACTCGTCCCTTTCAGCAAATTTTATCTTTCTTACTGGCTCAATCAGTTGTTGAAGTACAAAACAATGATACAGACTGTGTAACTGCCACCAATGTACAAACCACTTCGCTAAGAAAAGCTGGAAGAACCCCAGTTTCTCACTGTAGCACAAACACCTGTATATAACTTATTTGCCTGCTTGGAAAAAACTAACCATCTTTTATTCTTTCCTGCCCAGCAAGCAATGACCAATGCTGTACCTGAGCTATCAAAAGGCAGAACAGGCAGCGTGTGGGGAGCCAGCGTGCATGCCAGCAGGTACAAAAACGCAGATGTTGCTTCTGCTTTCTCCTAACGAAGCTGAAAACAAAGGAAAAGACTGACTTGCTCAAATGCAAAGAATTATTGCAGTGTTACTGCTGAAGTGTACCTGGGACTCAAGCTTTTTAACAAATGCAGCAGAAGCGCCAGCACTGACTGGTGGCAGTGGCCGGGGAGGAGAGGATTTGTACCAAGGCAGCCTCTCCCTGCGCACCCCGCCACAGCGGGAGGCTGGAGCCGAAGGGGTGACAAGGCAAACTGGGACATCGCTGCTCCGTGCTGCTCATGCACCACTGAAGCTCAGCCCCTACCCCAGAGGCCCCCGTAGCAGATAGCCCTCCTCACTAGCAAAACTGCGATTTTTGTCGATCTCTGTTGTACACACAGGGGGTAGGGAGTCCGATAGTGATAACAGTGTTAAGCATTATTGCTATTAATAAATACTAATAACCCCTGGTAATAGCCTAATCATAGCTGATGCAAAAGGTAAGCTGTTTTAACAGCTAAACATGTTCAAGTGTTTTTCTTCCAGATTTTTAATAGGGATATTTGAAGTCTGTTATTCCTACTTCCTCCTGTTTTCCTTTTAAAGAGAACACTTGTATGACTGGCAGGGAGGGAATCATGCAGCTTTTTATGAAAACATCTTCATAACTTAATAATAACTGATATTTGTATAATTGTATTATTATTATCTGTCATTTATGCTAACTAAAAGGTAGCCATTTTCCTCGATTTACAATGCGACGAGAACGGAGCCTTTTAGAGCTTGTATGAAATGCGTAATAGCACTGGTTTGGAGTTGTGGGACCTGTGCAAAGACAGGGAACCTAAGCCCTTCAAATATGATTTTAACTAAAATAAAATCGACATTTTAATCTCCAGTTCTGACCTCTCTCTTTCTTTAAGGCTAATTAGCCCATCTTCCTGATTTTCATAACTTCATTTAAAATGTGTATTAATGTGGGCTATTTAATTTGCTGGTTAACCACAATCCAAAATGGGGTGATTTGCCAGCAGTTCTGTAAAGCACAGTTTCAGCTGGTGACTGAAGCACATGCAAGAAGCCCTTGGTGCCAAAACGGTAGCTGAGAGTGTGTCATCATCCTAACCTTGGTGTTTTCTAAAAAATAAAAGTGAAAACAAAGTAAGATTTTTGTTACTATTTTGGTTTTTTATGCTCCTTTCCTAGGTGGCAACAAGTACAGTACCTCTGCAGTTACCATAACCCAACAGCTATTTTGCTTGTGAGCTTGAAGAGAAGCACAGTGAAGGACAAACGAGACCCTAAAGGCACTGCATAATGTCAGGGGCGGTTGGGTTTGGGGTGGGTTTTTTTTTGAGAAATTGGATGCAAGAAAGGTTAAACATCAGGGATTTTTTCTGTTTGCTTGCTTTGCTCTGTGTTTTTAAGGATAGCTTGTTCCTGGTAAGTAAGGATGGTTGTTTGCAAATACCAAGTCATGACTTTGATATCAGATGCAAAAAGACCATGTGATCCAACAGCAGAACCACCATAGCGCTTTGCCGTAAACAGAGATATGTGGCAGCTGTAACCAGAACTTCATGACTTTATTTCTCCCCCTCTGTATATTGGGCCGTTATCAAACAAAATCACTTGCCAAAAGTGTGGTTTTATCCTGGGTAAAATTCAGAAAATGTTACTCTTCCACGGAAAGCTTTAAGCTGAAGGTAACACTTTATAAAAGACAAAAAGAGGCAGCGATGGCAGGGGATAAACACTTTAAATGGCCTGGGACGTGTATTACCCTCCCAAATTAAAAACCTGTTCATAACAGATGGCAGTAAATGTGGTGTGCGGAAAGATTTGGAAAATGCTGACACAGTGGGAAAGCAGAAAGATGACTGGCAAAACAGGAACGACCCCAGGACATCCACAAAAACACTGGGAGGCACTGTCTTTCAGGAATACAAAACTACTGACTTCACATTATTCACCTTCTCCCAAATTGAGTAAACTAGGCATTTTTGTAAGTTAATTAAAGAGTGGGGAAAAGTATAGCTCAGCACCGGGGAAAAAAATGGATTTACTACATTTTCCTTTACATATTTGAGTGACTGATTTCAGATTCGGAAGCTGTTCTGGGATCCTGTTCTTATAAATACAATTCATCTGAAAAGTGGTGCTGATAGTGAAAGCTAATATAAACTTCAGTATGAGTTGCTCGCTCTACTTTTGCCCAGCTCTTACCTCCCACTCCACCAAGGTTAGCAGAGTTTTGTCCCCAAAAACAAGGACGGGAAGAGCTGCCTCGCAGGCAGCAGTACTGAGCATGAAACCTGGAAACGAGTTTGCCGCCACCAGGTCTTAGAAACAGCCATCGGCAGAACTGCTCATGTGTGAAGGGTGTGAAGACAGCCACAAGTGACTAGAAAGACAGGCCAGCCCCTCCGATGCCTTTAATTTCATGTCTTCCCTTGGTGGCAGAAGTTTGGAGGCAGGAAAAACACTGCTTCAGAGCCTGGACCTCATTCACAGGACAAAGGCAACACAGCCTGCTTCTCCACTAAGCTCTTCCTGGTTTTTTGCCATTGCAGTTCCAGTGAGAGCTGATCTGCATGCGTTGGCTCCAAGAGGCAGCTCACTCCCTTTCCTCCTTGCATCGCTACTGTGTATTAAGAGGACAAACATAGGCAGCTTACACAAAACGAGCCACTGCGTTGGCATTTCTGCAACACACACATAAACTGACATTGGGCTGGAAATCTTGCAGCATAAAAGGCTGCCTGATTTGCCTTGACCTTCCAAGTCCCGTACCCGTGATTCCAGGATCAAACCAACGGATCGGTTAAAACCTAGCTGCCAACAGGCTAGTCTCCACCAGTCACCTGAAGCAGCCTGTACTTCCTTGTCAGCATCTCTCTCTAGTGAAGAGGACAACTTCTTTACACTTCTGTGCCACCAACTGATCCGAGCTTTTCTCCTGCACTTTGTACACTGGTGCACAGGAGTCTGTACTTCAGAAATCTGCCTGAAATGGTGTACACATCACCCTTGGGAATATTATTCTGCAAGACCTGATTGAAGTCAACCATAACTTTTGCTGGACTTTCGGGCCATATGTTTATGTTTGGGAAACACGCAGGTCTTGGGGTGGGCCACATATAGGTAGGCAAGTGCATACCCTCTCCCCTACAAGTGAAGGTGTGCAGCCCACCAGTGTGTGAGGGGGACCTGGAAATTCACAACCCCCTTTGGTGGCTTTTGGAGAAGCAAGAAGGAACAAGGAAGTACACGCGGGACTAGTGAGACAGTATGGCCAAAGAGGGTGGAAGACAAGTAGATGCCAAGCTGCATCCCTGGGTCTTCATGGGGCAGGGCAGCTGCTGCTAAGCAGGAGGGCATGCAGCATTCCTGAACCCATCACACTGCAAAGCCCACCATGCCTGGGACCTCCTTTACTCAATCACAGGTGCTGTTCCCCACAGAAGACAACTCAGCCAAGTGAATAAACGTCCAGGACATCAAACTCAAGGAGACTCAGTACACCTTCCTCACTTGCCACTAGTGCTGCCAACATGGGCTGTCACCTGCGTTGGTGCTTCTCCATGTGAAACAACAGGAATGGTGACAACCTGCTGGTGGGCACCACCAAGAGCCAGAGCTAGAAACACCTTCATGGAGAGGTGAGCCATGGTGGCCACCACAAAGAGCTGGTACCATGCAACGTCCAAATGTCGGCAGGTACCAGGGCGGCAGGTGCTGGGGTGGGGACCCTCTTGCACTCCCTGGACCTGATGTCCTACCTGGAATCCTGTTGAGCGTCACCCAGAAGTGCTCGTCGGGGCTGTAGGTGTCCTCAGACCATGCCAGCAGATCGATGGCACGCTGGTCCCACAGCACAAACTCCACAAAGGGCCGGGTGACGGCAATGTACGCAGAGCCGAAGTAGATGGTCATGTTGTGGGGCGGGGGTGTCTTGCGCAGCCAGGGGGTGACCAGCCCTGAGGCGTTGTGCCCAGCCCCCTCCCTGTGCACATATTTGGTGCGGGCGGTGATGTGGGGGGGTGGCAGCACCCCAGGGGTGATGTTCTTCCCCCCAAAGCCCTTCAGCAGCTGGACGATCTCCCGGTTGGTCTTCAAGGGGAAGTCCTGGCCACAGGTGTTGAGCAGGTAGCGCCAGGGCACGGCCGAGGCCAGCAGGTCTCTCATGCAGTGAAGGTCGGCCCGCAGGCGGGAGGCACCGCCGTAGACCACCCGCTCCACCCGGGAGGCGAGGAAGGCGTTGGGGAAGCAGCCCACCAGGCGCCGCACCGCCTGCTGGAAGGAGGCCGGTGCCTTGGCGTCCACATGGATGCAGTAGACGTTTTGGGGCATGTACACCGCCCTGAAGAGCCGCTCGAAGGTCTCAAACTCCTTGTGCAGGGTCATGATGTAGGCGATGGGGAAGGCAGCCTCCTCGGCCGAGAGGGCACGGGTGATGTAGCGGCTGCGGGACACGTACATGCTGCAGGGAGCTGCCCCTGGCGCTGGTGGCAGCCGCCTGCCCCACAGGTGGGGGGCCCGCCCGGCCAGCAGTGTGCTGCACGCCTGCTCCAGCACCATGGCCTCTGGGGAGCTCCCGCCGCTCACCACCCACTGCCTGCCATGCCTCAGCAACACGGCAGCGCCCAGCAGCGCCACGGTGGCCACCAGCAGCCCCACCGACCGTCGCTGCCGCATGGCCCACACTGCCAGCCTTGGCCACCTGTGGCCTGGCCAGCACCTCCCGGGCGGTCCCACACCGAGAGGACACAAATGCGAAGCTGACCCGTGAAATGCGCTACCACAAGCTGCCTCCCACACTTGGGAAGGACAGTCTCGACACCGCCCACAGCTGGCCCAGAGCCCCAGGGTGCTCCCTGCACCTGCTGCCTGCATGGCGCATTTCCAGACTGAGCCCCCAGGCTGGTGATGGCAGTGCTGGGGGCAAGGAGACGCACGCCCCGCAGGCCAGCCCTGCCTTCTGGTGGCGGCCACCACACTTGCAACCCTTCTAGCTGCATGAGGAGTCCCACTCATGGACACAGGGCCTCACTCCCAGGTTCATCCAATCTATTTTAGTCCCTTCCAGGTTCTCCAACAGTAAAATAGGTTTGTTTGGGGGTTTTTCTCGACTTTTGTCATCTTATGGAACTCCAATAAGGAGAAATCAAGGACTTAAGCTGTCAATGTTAGGAGGATGGGGAAAAGCTGATGAGCAAATGTGGGTAGGATGGAAATGGTCACCTCTTAACCCTGTAGAGCAACAAGAATTTGTCTGACCAGGCTCATAAGACAGCACACAAGAATGATTTGCTCTGAAATCTTGGTTTGTATGTTTTCTTGTTTGTCCTGCGAGACAAGTTCTCCCACTTGTCCATGGGAGGCAGGTGGCTGGTAAAGATATGGGGGAGTCCTCAGAGGAAAAGATTTTCTTTCAAGATGAAATTGAAACAATGGAGAAAAAAACCCCACCACCCCTCCTTTAAAATGTACCAAGGCTCAATTTTGTATTTTGCCGCAATAAATTTTCATTTCAGTGGGGTATGTGAACGCAAAAAGGTGTGTGTGGAGGGGTGAGGCGTTAACTAAAATAAACTCAAGATTGTCAAGCTTTAAAGTAGACCTCAGAACCTGGAGAGAAGGAAATAAAACTTTGGAAAAAAAGAAGCTTATTTAAAACTACTTCTTTCAAGCCAGTGTTCTGAATTAAGGCAACGCATGCCTTGAGCCATCAGGCTGTTTACAGTCATAAGAGAGCACCTCCTGTGTTGAATCATCTGATGGATAATAAGGAAAGGCTCTCAGTTCTGGTAGCTTCATTTGATGATAAGTTTTGAAGGAGGTTTTTCTGAGCTGTTATTGTCCCATAAACTAACTCTAGTGTCTTTGGCAGGGTTGCAGTCCTGCATCAGAGGAGCTGAACTCTACAGGGCTATTCAGAAAACACCTGCTTCCTGGAGCGGGAGTGGGCTCGACCTGTGGGGACACACTGGGTGCTGAGGACAGCCAACAGGAGAGCCACTCCGCAGGAACTGCCGGTGCCCACGCTGGCACCCATTCAGGCATGGTTCTGCCAACTTCCACCCCAGCTGCCCAGGCAGGCACTGGCGTCCAGGTTTGTCTCTCAACATGTGTAATGCAGCTTTAGGTGTGGTCAGATGAATTTGCTCGTAGGTGAAAGGAGGGGCAGGTTCAGGTGGCCTGACTGGAGTTCCCCCCTAACAAAAACAAGGGCCGTTGGCAGCTCATCATCTGGGAATGTCAAGAAAAGTCTGTTACTGCAGCTGAACTGAAGTTTAGTTGGTTACGTGCATGGGTTGTGACAGACATTGCTGGATGCCAGAATTTAGAAAGAAAAACATTCTTCCTTAAATTACTCTAATCTGATTATGTTCTTCAAGGAGTTGTGCTGTTTGAAGCCTATTACACCAATGTCTGATAGTTGTGAAGATAAAGGAGAATCAAACAAAGGAGTGCAAGTCCATTTATTAGCTGTGGCTTTTCAGAAAGACTTCTTGAAGACATGACATACCCTTCCTCGTCCCATCATCACTAAGTAGTGTTTTAGTGAGAGACAAACAATTGGTTGTGAAGCAAAGTATTGCTCCTATTGAAAGCAGTACTTAAATTCCAATGACTGCAGATTGCACAGGCTAAACCCTATTTTAAATTATATCTTCTCAGATGAACTACAATATCTGAATGGTGGATAGAGGACAAGAGGAATTTTTGAGGAAATTCTGCCATGAAGAAGGTGTATTTGTGATTGCTGTGACTGTGTTGCCACACCTTCCCATAAGCAGGTTTTGCAAAAAGACGTTTTGATGATGAGATTATAACAGCTTTGTGGGCATGAGACTCAATAACAGTCACAGGAAAATCCCTATTTTTTTATATTGTATTCTTATGGGAAGTTCTTGCTCAATCAGGAAGTCTCATCAAAATAATGGAGAACAGAAACAAAAGAACAAGGATTAGTTATATGAGTAATAATGCAGACACAGGTACAAAATACTTCTTTTCTAGAACAAGGAAAAGGAACAATTTTAGCAGGCAGAACAGAAATGCAGCGGTGCATGTTGCAGAGGAGTTTGTTCCAAGACCCTGTCTACAAACAACAGTGGGATAGAGGGTTACCAAAGTAGTTATGAATTATTAAGTTGCCATAGCAAGAAGTTCAGTGCAGGCTAAAACATCTGGGGGAAAAAAAAAAAAAAAAAACCCAACCAAAAACCAGTCTGTTTGTACAAGCAAATGGCTATATAGAAACTTAAAAATAAGGAATTGGCTAATGTGATTGATTAATGTGCTAGCAATGCTACTCAGAATTTTCTGGTATTACTCTTGTATCTCACACCCACATCCAAGGCATGTGAATGAGATCTTCCTTGAGAGCCACCAGCTCTCATCTGGATGTGAAGCTACTGCTTCAGGTAAACTGCAGTGAAATTTTAAAAAGGACAGCTCCCATCTTGAGAGTGTACTAACTTGACTCACAGCATTATCCGCCACATGCCTGCCGTTACCTGAGCCATACTATATGTCAACTGTCTTGCTTATTTTTCTGTCTACCATTCAGCTCCCAACCCAGGAATTACCATCAGGACAGAGCAGATACACTTTCAAAGTTTGGGGGTGATTTAACACTCCACTTGCAAAAAAAACTACCCATCATTTTCATTCCTTCCCAATGATTGACAAAATTAACGAATATGTTAGCAACCTTCATCCTGCTCAGAGATTCATGAGGGGATTCTGAGTCTTTGCACTTAGACAGACACAATACACAACTGTGTCAAAAACACTTAAAATTGTGGTAGGCACGCAGCTGGGTGAATCCTTGGAAAAGCAGGCACAAGCTAGAATGCAAAATCATCTTCCATGGATGGGTTCCCAATTTCCGTTGTCAGATTAGCAGCCACAGGAGAAAGAACCTCACTCAAACAGGGTGAGGTTGCTGACATCCCCAGGTGCCTGGGCTCGACGGGAAGCTGCTGGAGGCCCTGTGGTTCTGTGATCTGTCCATTCAGATCAGAGAGTGGTCTGGCTTTCCAGGCTTGTACAGGACACTGTGGGCCACCCCTTCTGGTAATCAACTACCTTGTGTTCACACTGATGCAAAAGTTTGTCTAGTTTTGTAGCAGGCAGTGATGGCATGCTGTATACCCAATGTCCCTTTCAGGCTGGCACAAGAGCAAAAGTGACATTGTGCTCCCTTCCCTCCCATCACCTCTCTGGGACACATGGCCCACAGCTGGTCCCCATTCTGCAGGCTTCTTGCAGAAACCAGGAATAAAAGTGGTTCTGCCTTGGCACTTTCCCTGCAAACCCCCACCTTCCCTTACACCAAGTGACTGCCAAACACCATTCATGATCTCTGGAGGAATGTGCATGACCAAGTGTCCTGGTTACGGCTGGGATAGAGTTAATTTTCTTTCTAGTAGCTGGTATAGTGCTGTGCTTTGGATTTAGTATGAGAATAATGTTGATAACACACTGATGGTTTAGTTGTTGCTAAGTAGTGCTTACACTAGTCAAGGACTTTTCCAGCTTCCCGTGCTCTGCCGGGTGCACAAGAAGCCGGGAGGGGAGGGGGCACAGCCAAGACAGCTGATCCAAACTGGCCAAAGGGATATTGCATATCATATGACATCATGCCCAGTATATTAACAGTGGGGAGTTGGCCAGGGGAAGCAGCAATCACAGCTCAGGGACTGGTGGCATCGGTCAGTGGGTAGCGAGTAGTTGCGTCACTTGGGGTTTTTTTCCCCCCCGAGTTTTGCTTCTCTCTCTCTCTCTCATTGTTTTCCTTTTCATTACAATATTATTATTATCATCATCATCATTATTATTATTATTATATTTTAGTTATTAAATTGTTCTTATCTCAACCCACGAACTTTCTTACTTTTGCGCTTCTGATTCTCTCCCCCACCCCACTGGGGTGCAGGGAGTGAGCGAGCGGCTGTGGGGTGCTTAGTCGCTGGCTGGGATTAAACCATGACACCAAGGCACATCCCGGAGGCAGGACCATACTGTCTGCGGGTGGCCAGGTGAATTTCGTGCTGGCCAGAATGAGAACAAAGAAGAGAGTTGCATTACAGTGGCTGACGGCTGGCATGGCTGCTAACCACCTTGCTCTCTGTGTAAGGGCAAACCACCCCAGACTTGTTGCTGTTGCACTCTGCAGTGATGGGAACTGAAGAATTGCTGAGCATGGCACCGTTGCTACATCACCAGCATTTTGAGGGAGAGAAAGGAATCACAGGTTAGAGTCTTTTCATGGAATCTTAGAAAGGCTGCTCTAGCATGGCAGGATGCATCTGCAGCCTTGCTCAGTTGCCAGAAAGTAACTAGGCTCTCATACGGGGCAGGGAATGAGTGGGTAATTTCTGTAACAGCCAGTTGCTACCTGCAAACTTTCTCTTGCAGCTCATAGCCTGAGAGGATTGCTAAGGATTTAACAGCTCTTATCATGGGACTGGCAGTACTCATTGCATCTGTGCAAAACTGAGACCGATGTCCTGGACAAGTAATTCCACAGCAGCCTAGTGTGTTCCCACTCTTCCCTGCCATACATGCATTTGAGTTGGAGACATTGGTACAGGGGTTGCGGTGAGGTAGAAAAAGCAGTGTACCTGGATGTGAGTGTTCTCTTGCAGGGTATTTTTTGTGATACCCAGGAACAGGTCTCCTGGATGAGTGCCAGAACCTGAAATCTCCTGCACTTACCATGAAATAAGAAAAGCAATAGGAAAGGGGTACATTGTAAAACAAATGAGAGCTAAACAAAGAAGTTCAGCATAGGAGAAACGGCAAAAGATGGAGAACAAGGAAAGAATATTGAGGCAGGTGAAACGTGGTAGAGATAAGGAAGGACCAACCAGACTGGTGTGCTGGTGGGAGACAGCAACTGTGGAAGACCAGGCATCACCTAGGTACTTATGCAACATGAGCCCTTGGCATTTCAGTGTTCTACTGGCACATCCTTGCCAGTGTGCACTTTAAGACCAGCACTGTGCTTGGCAGTGGCGCAGGCCCAATTCAGACCCCTGTGTCCCCCTTTGTTGCTGCAGTGCACTAGATGTGCTGCTCATACACATGTTCTGGTTTGGTTCCACCAGAGAAGGAATCCAGCCCTCGTGTGTTAAGGTCATTATCTGAGTAATAAAACTAGTGTGCAGTAGGAGGGAAGAGCTGGAGGAAACAGTTGGAGGGAAAGCACTTCAGAAGCACACTTCTGCTCCCAACTAATATGTTCATTGTGTAACCACAATCAGCAAAGCAAACGTGTCTGTGCAAGGCCTGTGTCTAGAGTGCTGTGCTCTGTCTGTGCAGCAGCGCAGTGCCTTTTGGAGGCATGCTGGCGAGCTGTGTGACGGCGATTCCTCAACTGTTTCCCTCAGTGACAATGCCAGATGAAGCACATTCCTGAAGTTCTCGCTCCTTGCGTTCATGGCTCTGCACAGGCCTCTAGGTTGTGCTGATGCAATTTCCATGGAGTCACACAGTGAGTCCTGGGGCACAGCACCCTGCTAGGAATAATCGTTCCCCAAAAGCATCACAGTACAGGTGCAAAACCCAATTTTTTCTGGTGATAGCTGGGTTTCTTGTTATGCCTAGACCGCTTGTAGTATTTGGCCAGCATGGATCTTGCAAGGCAACACTCCACTGTGCCTTTCCAGTGTGCTCCCAGAAGAGTTGTTCCCAAACTTCTCTGCTTCTTCACCCAATTTCTTGAGTCTTGACTGCAGTTCACCTCTAAATCCAGCTGTAGCCATGGCCTCAGATGGAGCAACTCCTGCCCCAGGAACAGAGAGGTCCTTCATAGTCGCTAGTGAAAGGAATGAAGGACACATCAGGGCTGGCTCTGGTCAGAGGCCCTGTGGAGAAGCGGATGCTCTGCCAGCATCTGTTGATGACTAAATAGCTAAGACCTCATATGATTTTCACTGGTACAGCATCTCCATGCATGTTGGTTGAGTTCTAAAGCTAAAGAGGGCAACTTAAAACACTGCTGTCCCCATCACAAGGCAGCAGCTCTTGCACATACTCTGGTAAAGAAAGTCACCCCGAGTACAGCTGCCACCCAGCGTAGCTGGGCAGGGGAAGGATAAGAAGGGTAAAAGAGACAACGCCTCGGGTGGTTTTCCCAGACTGCAGTAACAGTTCTACTTGCTGTGTAACAGGGCAGAGAGGACAGAGGTCAACTTGCCAAGAGGCTGTTGAGAGGGACTGCAGGAAAGGGCTCACATAGTAAAAGCAGCATGATGAGCCCTCTGGTCTGGATAAAATAGGACCTTCTTGGCATGCCTGAATTAGGGAGAAATTTTCTAAAATGAAACCTGAACAAGAAACTTGGAAAACAGGTGCAGGGAAGTAGGAAAGAGACTTGCTTTGGAGGTGCACAAATGCATTTAGTCGCAGTGTTGAGAGAAGGAAGGAGAATGGTGGTTAAAGTGCTCTGGGAGATATATAGGGAGGTACCTAAATACATACTGCTGACCTCTGGAGATTTATTCCCTGTCTGTGAAACACCCTGGCTGTTCATTCCCATAACCACCAAGCCCCTTCAGTCCTGCCAGTGCAGGCATTTATAGGACTATGTAGTGATCCAGGGCAAGGACTGATTGCAAATAAACTCTGTTACGTTTTCCAGACTGGTGTTAACCCAGATCATTTAAGATAGAAGAGTTGTCTGTATAGATGAACCTGGTGCCAGCAGGTCAAAGTAGAAAACAGAAACCATTTTTACAGGATATTGCAGTAAACTACCTACGGCACACAGATGACATCTGTTCTTCAGATTATGGGCTAGCCCTTTTAACATATTTATTTTGGCTTTGAGTACATACTCTTGAATACTTCCTTATAGCTTACTTGTCAGTTGGAAGGTGTGCATGGTATACTCTTGAAGATTAAAGCAGACAAAGCTATGACTTGTTTCATTGTGATCAATGTGAGAGAACTTCCTACATGTAAAAGCTTTAGCACAAAGAACTGAGCACATGAGCTTCAGACAGGCAAAGTTTGTAAGAGTGATATAACCCATGGGACTTTAAAGTTAAAGTTTGTATCTCCGTGTCCTCATTTCCTATAAATATGTCTTCAATTCAATAACAAAAATATGTTCAACTAGCAGTGTTGGATTCCGCAAATATATCTCTTGTCTGTATTGGGATGAAAATTGTACAGAAACTCTTGACACTGATAAAACACAGGTAATGCCTTTAAATATTTCTGCCCTACCCTTCCAAGCTCAGATGTTAAACAAATGCCTATATGCAGGTGGCATTGTAGAAGGTGGCTTGAGCCAGGCTCATAGCTCACCATAACTGAAAGGGGAAGGTCTGGCTCCTGTTCCTGCTCTCCGTCCCATTTTCCTCTCCTTTTCACTGACATCTGCATGTTCATCCCCAGCTTTAATCCGTGCTGGCTTCAGTGCTGGCCAGATTCATCAGCAAGTCAATTCAATTCACAGACTCAGAAAAAAGTAGATTGTTTTTCTTCAGACCTAGTGAGTTGAATTTGTAAAGCTCCTGCCACAGGGCTGGTGGGCAGAAGGGAGTGGGAAGGAATGATCAGGAGACAATTTCTTATTTTGGCAACAATGAGCTTTTAGTGCTCAGCCATCTTGTGCACCCTTACCCTTAGTAAAGAAACAGAGCTGGTGCAGAAGCAACAGTGCAACCATGCTCTGTTATTCTGCAGGTGAGCCAATTCTGAAAAAGCAGTTTAATCCAGTGCATTAGACTGGGAGTCAGGTCTCAGTGCTCCAGTGCTGGCTTTGACCATGGTCTGGTTTAAGACATTGGGAATATAATTTTGCCCCTTTCTGCCTCCTGCTGTGAAAGGGAAATAATAGCACTGATCTCCCTTGTAAAGCATGTTGGTGTCTCTGAATGAGAAGTGCTGCTATTACTTTTCCTGACCTTTATTTTCCCATTTGAACAATGTGTAAATTACTAGTGGACCAACATATGTGTACATCAATGTACATACTGGTGTGTACCCTGAGGGATTATCACCTGAGACTGCCTGTATCCCAAGACATGCATATGCTGTGACCCTATTGCATGAAAGTGGGGACAGGATTTTGGCTTGGAAGAGGATTCAGTAAGGCTGCCCTGAATGACTCTGCAGCATGGGCTTTGGATGCACGCCTCTCCCACAGTGACCGTAACCTGCTTTCTGCTCTATGTGAGCAGAGAGGGGAAAGTGGCCCAGTGGTTACGCTGCTGGCCTGGGACGTGGCTGCTAACCTGCGCTGCGGTGGTGTGTCCTTCTTGTGCGACCCCAGGGGAAGTGATTTAGGGCCAGTCACTTCAAGCCTACATACTTTCCAAATGCTTTCCCTTCATTTCCCCAGCTTCTTTTCCTTATCTGAAAAGTGACTTTCAAGAATTTTCTGTCACACAGGAGTCATGTGGGAGATAAGCGGCCTGGGCCTGAGATAAATACCAAAGATAAGTTAAGACTGTTATTTGAAAACCAGCTGAATAGGAATTAAAATTCTCTAGCCTTTAGGGGGCTAAAAAAAAAATCTTGGTCTTCTTTGCGTGGGTCTGGGTAATAAGCATGCTATTTTAAGATTTGGGGACCAAACAGCCTTTTTTAATCTTTTATCTGAACTGAGATTATCATGGCTGTCTGAAACTACAAATATCTGTTTGTTCTAGTTCTTTCATGATATGCTGTACATCCAAACTGGTCCTTAAATTATCTCTCTGCTTGCCTGGAGGCCTCCAACTATTTGTTCTAACAGCTGGACCATTGCTCGACACTGTTATCTCCCTTTTAGCTTTTCATGCATACAAAGAAAGTGGCTTGGCCAAAGTTGGAAAAGAAGTTTTTATTAGAGCCAGGAACCAAGTTCCAGGCTAACACCCCTTGCACTGAAAGGGACTTCTCACCCCAGAGTTGCTCAGAGCTCTGGATCTGACTCAGATACCTTCAGATGAGACACTCCATGCTATGCTTACAAGTTTGGATTCAAAATCCTGGACAACAGCAGCCCTGAGTCCTGAGTACATCTGTCAGAGCGGCATGGCCACTTTTGTTCACCTTAAAGTGATGGCAGGGAATAAAGGAAGATGAAGGAAGTGTATGTGCTGTAGAAATGTTTCATCATTTTGGGATTCCTCTTTCGGATGCAAGGAAAACAAGCACAAAAAATGTTACGCCAATGTGCAACACTGGAAAGTGTACAGTGAGGATCATGGAAATAAACAACGAAATACGCAGCCTATGTAAGCTACACAGTGCAGTACAACAAATGGCAACCATCTAAAGCTTTCTGATTGTGGAGAGCATATCTGGTCCCAGGTTTACTGCTTCTGAGACAATGGACTACAATAAGATCACAGCAACCAGCTTCCTGGAAAAGTCAGCTAGCTACAAATAATATATGCTGATGATTATACCATAAATATCTGGATCAGTAATCATTTGTGCATCTTGTGCATGCCAGTCATAAAATATAGTTATCAGAAGAGCAAGCACTATTCACAGAGTTATGGGTTAATTTGAAAGCAGACTGACCTTGCAAAATAGACCCACAGTCTACTGCTTAGGTAAAAGTAGACATGCTCTGCCTCTCCGATACTGCTCCTTGTTTTCATTTCCCACAAGTTACAGTAGGGAGAGGGTGGAAAGAAAAAAAAAAAAAGGCAGGAGATGAAATTTATCCTTGCTTCTGTTCCTCATATCCCTGCTTTGGGCTGCTGTGAAGCCCTAGGGAGTTGGGAGCAGTAAAGTCCTACCAGGTGCTTCTAAAAGCAATGTGCATGGCGGAGGAGTCCTGTGCATCTTCTGACCCTTTCCCAGTTGTATGAACAAGGTAAAACTAACTAATGTGAATACATAAGTTAAAAATGAAAATACTGGCTCTGATTCTGTTTCTCTGAACAAATCCTTGACCTTGTACAATGGAGTTTAGGCAGTAGTTATGAGTCCATGGTTTTTTTGCAGGGGTTACATGAGACCTGGTGTGTGTGTGCATGTGTGTGTGTCCACAGAAAAGCACATGAAGACTAGAAGCAGACTTGAGCCTGAACTCAGATTTTCTCACTCTGGAGTGATAGACAGAGAGGTAGGAATTGACTTCTATTTGTGGAAAAATAAAATTCCCCCCAGAAAAATTAACATCTTGTAGAAAACACCTTCACTACAAAGCCTACATACCTTACATATTTTAATCTTTATTCCTTCTCTTTTCTTCATCTTAATTTTTACAGGTAAAAGGCTTAAATCACCTGAAATCAAGGATTTCAATTTGAACTTAGATCCCCTGGGCTTCTTCCTGCTCAG
The DNA here is from genome assembly GCA_031468815.1 of Morus bassanus. NCBI lineage: Eukaryota > Metazoa > Chordata > Aves > Suliformes > Sulidae > Morus > Morus bassanus. The sequence goes on from CM062567.1 coordinate 72,150,351, forward strand.
TTGGAGAACGGTAATGCATATCCTGCACGGCATAGTGATCTCTCCCTCAGTGGTCAAAAAGGGCAAGTAAGCTTATTTGATAGATCAGCCTTTTATATCAATTATGATCTGATTAAATTTTTCATCTAGGCTTTGTCAAAATCAGCCTCAGATATATGTCTGTGTATGTGTGCGCGTGCATGTGTGTATCTACAGAAAACAAAAGTGAAGGTGTACTTACCTGGGATCCTGTTAAGCGTCACCCAGAAGTGCTCATCAGGGCTGTAGGTGTCCTCAGACCATGCCAGCAGATCGATGGCACGCTGGTCCCGCAGCACAAACTCCACAAAGGGCCGGGTGACGGCAATGTACGCGGAGCCGAAGTAGATGGTCATGTTGTGGGGTGCGGGCGCTTTGCGCACAAACGTCCACAGCATGAAAGAAAAGAAAGAGTATAATTGCTCCCTGTGCACATATTTGGTGCGGGCGGTGATGTGGGGGGGTGGCAGCACCCCAGGGGTGATGTTCTTCCCCCCAAAGCCCTTCAGCAGCTGGACGATCTCCCGGTTGGTCTTCAAGGGGAAGTCCTGGCCACAGGTGTTGAGCAGGTAGCGCCAGGGCACGGCCGAGGCCAGCAGGTCTCTCATGCAGTGAAGGTCGGCCCGCAGGCGGGAGGCACCGCCATAGACCACCCGCTCCACCCGGGAGGCGAGGAAGGCGTTGGGGAAGCAGCCCACCAGGCGCCGCACCGCCTGCTGGAAGGAGGCCGGTGCCTTGGCGTCCACATGGATGCAGTAGACGTTTTGGGGCATGTACACCGCCCTGAAGAGCCGCTCGAAGGTCTCAAACTCCTTGTGCAGGGTCATGATGTAGGCGATGGGGAAGGCAGCCTCCTCGGCCGAGAGGGCACGGGTGATGTAGTGGTTCTGCGTGATGTACTCCATGCAACTGGATCCTCTGAATGGTGTTTTTAAAGTATTTTCCTTCAGAAAGGGCACCTTATCTTCAATAAGTGCTTTACAGGCTTCTGCTAAAGTAGAACTCACTGAGAAGTTCAGCCTCCTAAGAGATTTTTGTGCATGCAGATTAACAGCATAGAAAACAAAAGGAAGTGAGACACTGAGAATCAGGACAGCGAAGAAGCAATATCTGAGTGTTTTCATTGCTCCTCAGAGAAAGAGTCTCACTTGAAATACTGCGAAGAGGTCAGATCAGACACCACTAACAGCTTCTTTTGCTGGCTGCGCTTGCTTCCTGCTAGAGAACGCATGCACCCATCTGATGCATAGAATGCAGCTTCTGTCCTTACTTTCAATATTAATAGTTCCGTAGTCATCATTGATGTGGAAGCAGCATAAGTAGTGAACAACTTGCAGATGGAAGTTGCTCCACAGCTCCCTGAATATTAAACAGACACGTTGCGTAATTACTGGCTTGGCAACAAACAGGCGGCACTACATATTTCACAGTGTACCTGAATTCAATTTATGGGTGTGTTCTTAACTGCTCCCTCCCCACTCTCCCTGTATGTATCATATAGCTGTAAAACTTTCTATACATGCGCCCCGTAACAGGAAAACCTCATATTTACCTCTTGTATCATTCTATTTTATTACTTACAGGAACTTTTTTTTTAACTACCCACATGTATCTGTCATCACTGCTTCAGAATTACGAAAGACTTGTTCAGCGCACTGTGCTACCATGTAAGGCCACCAACACTCACATACAAGAAGCAGGAGAGTCTTTTTTCCTCTGTGTAGAGTTATATCAGAGCCATCAGGTTTTTGCAGCAATGTTTTCTTCATTTGTAAATTTGAAATCTGCCAGACAGTTTCTGCTAAGTGTCATGGATGAGTTATGACGAGCTCTTGGCTTATCTCCACTACAAGGAACTAGGTTAGCGACACTTTCTATTTAAACTACTTAAGGTAACCTTAGACTTTCTCATGAGACATTCTTTTTTCTAAGAGCCATGCATGCATTTGGTATAACAAAGTGTTTATGCAATGAGAGCTTCTGGCATGGCTCTGACTAAAGTGAAATATTTGGTAACTCTCCCTCTTTCAACTCTGAATCTATTCATGTGGATCTGCTGCCATGAGACAGCTGGTTTGGAGCATATAAATTTTTTCCAACATCATGTCATTTTGCTCCAACATGAAGTAATGCTGAGGCAATATCAGATGATCTGAGATTACACCAATAAATGTTTTGACTGGGCAGTCCAGCATGCTACGAAAGCAGAAATACCATCACCTACATTCCAGCTCATGCAGACAAGCCACCTCAGGCGCTGGCAGGTTCCTCCCAGAAGCTGCACTTTCCTCCCGTCCTGGCCCCAAACACTCTCTGGGAGGCTCTGTTCAAACAGATTGAAGGCTGCAAGCGGTGGCTTCAACCCATCAGGTACAGTCACAAGCTGTAATGAGGAGAGGAGCAGTGGAGAAACTATGTAAGGGCTTGTGGCCAGACGGTCCCCCAAGAGGGGCAGCGGAGCAGGACAGATTTGGCAGTCAAGCCTACCCAGTGATGGCAAGCAGAAGAGCAGCTTCTCACCAGGGTGGCAGCAGGGACAGGTGGGGACAGCTGTGGTCACACTGGAGATCCAGTGCAGCCTTCTTCGTGGACAGCAGTGCCTTCGGAGGGAGGATGGCTCTGGTGGAGCCAAGGGGCTGGAACAGAGGTGTGCAAAGTCCCAGGGAGTAACAGAGACTCGCCTGAGGTTGCTGAGAAGTCATCTGGAAAATGCTGCTGCAGCTCAACAGTACAGCTTGTTAAAAGGGGATTCAGAGAAATGAGCAGATGCTGAGCTGAGACCACTGTCCAATTTCAGCAAAGAAATACCCATCAAACACCACCGTGAAGGGAAAGCACATCTCAGCTCAGTGACTGGTGAATGCTGTCCTGAGGTGCACAGATCTGCCTGGAGTGCTTCAAACGACTGGTCCTTCCTAATTTGATTGTTACAGTGAATTATATCCAGGAGTAAACAACACTTAACCACCTGATACCTCAGTAACGCAAACTGCCATCTCCACAGATGATGATAAAGCCAACAGCCTCTTACTCTCCTCTGTGCACTCCATAGACCGTTTTGTTCAATGTCTTCCCACCTGCCCACTGGGCCAGCTGGCTGCAAGACCATTTCTTCCCCTGTGCCATGGTATTAACATGAGACCTCCATCCATGTGGAGTTAGGAAAATGTGGAAGGAGGAAAACTGGAGGCAGGTGCCAGCATTCCTGAAGGAGCCAAGATTTCCTTGGGGAAGTCTCAGCCGGGGCAGAGAACACAGGTAGCTTTCCGAAGTATCAAAGGCTGAGATCCTCCAAGGCATTTAGATGTCTTTGAAACTGTCTGCCCAGATGCTTTTAAAACTCTATTTTAGGCACTGTGTAACCTGCTACACAGCTAGGAAGATTTTTAAGAATTTAAAATATATATATTTATTTTGTATGTGTGTGTGTACGGAGACTGTTTTCTCTTAGGTGTTGGCAGTTTGCATTACTGCTATGGTCTGTAGCAAACAAGTAATCTACATGCAGAAAACAAGAGATAGGCCTGCTCATCATAGGAGTGAAATGCAAGATTTAACTTTTCCTTGGTATGTTTTGGTGGGTCTTTTTTCTTGCACAGATGTTGCTGTACCACCCTTGCAGCAAGCCAGACTAACCGTGATCTTTTGGTAATACTAGCCTTCAGGGAGAGAAGACTGCATGCTTGGTGCTACTTCTTAATCCTAGTGCCTAGATTCTCTGGCACAGTTAGTATTTAAAAACCTGAAGACATGCATTGAAATGATTGCTGTGGAAAACCAAGCTCTCAAACCCTTTGGTTTTCGGGGTCTTTTTTAATAGTTCTACCTTGTGCTGATCTTTGTGAAATGAGATCCATGCCTTGGACCGAAATCACAAACAAACAAACAAAACAAAAAAAAAAAAGCAGGGAAACAAAGAAATAGACTGTACAAATCACATGAGCCACCTCAATAGAAAAATTCTTTCTCAGGTATTGGTGAGCTGTAGATTTTACAGACTCATCTGAAGTTCACATGCAGGGAGAAGCCAAATCTAGATGTAAATCTGAACCATATTATGGCAAATGTCAGTGAAAAAGCAGCAAGCTGGCAGGAGACCTCATGATGCCCATGGTTCCCCCTGTCATGATTTGTACTGGATCTCAGCATATTTTGGGTACAAAACCAGAGTTACTGGACAAAAGATAAGAGAAGGTCAAATTTACCATGCTATTCAACATAGGCTGCGTAAGAGGGGTCTGTGCTGGTGGAACTAAAACTGCCGCTGCTGAGACTTGCAGTGCAGCTCCTTTTTATTGTTCCCTGGACCTGCATTGTAGCAATTCTCATTTTAGTATGAGAGGAGCTTTTGGTGTGGCTCCTGTAGTAGAAACACACTCCCCAGTAGGATTAGCAATTGAACTGGCTTCCCTGTGGATGAATAGGAACAGACCTTTCCAGACAATGAGGTTATTATCTTAGCAATATAGCTAGTACTCAGTAAACTGCTCCTGGCCTTAATCAATATAGGTAATTGGTTTCAGCTAATGGGTCAGCTAATTAAAAAGCAAGATGCACAGACTTTACACATCGTTTTTGAGTTCCTGTTTGGCTTCGGTCAGTAGTGACAAACGTTGTACATTTCATGTCTATTTGGAGTCGCTTGGCATTTTCTATTCTATTATTAGGACAAAACCATCTGTATCATGGCATTCCTTTTCATGACCCTTGCATGCAAAGCTGTCAGTTTGAATTGGCACCACTGTTAAAATAACAGCAAGGCCATCGCGAGTGAACAATTACTCCTCAGTGTAGTTTTTCTGGTGAGGAAATGCAGGTAGCAACAGTCCACTCTTTTGTGCCCAAGTAAAGGATCTCCTTCTCCCTCACACCTTCTTGCACTAAGATGAATGAATCTGCCTTGGTCTTGTGCTGCTCTGGGATGCCATGCAATGTGCACAGTCTCCCCAGAACTCTCCTCTTGGAGCAGCCCTGCCTGGAAGCAATCTTCTTTAACACCTGCCTTACTCACATGCCCTGCCCAAGCTGGAAGGTACATACATACTGTATAACACAGGGAAAGAGAAAGCAGTCTTAGCACAAGAGCAGTTAAAGTTTATTCCTATGTCTTCTCTTCTGCCCTCCCTTTTTTTCCTGTTCAGAGCAGCCCTTGGCATTCCTGCACTTCCCAGCCAGCCATAATCTGGCTATTCACAGAGAAGAAAATACAAGCCTACCTCAAACAGGAGCTCCCAGGCAGACACACAGACACCGGACAGTCACAATGCAGCAGCACTCGCAGCTAATGGGAGGAGAGATGAAATGACACATCGAGGCAAACGCTAGCTCAGCTCACATGGTCCAGTAAAATCATCGAGTAATCTAATCATACGCAGTCAGTGAGCACATCTGTCTGCACAAACAGCAAGGGCCAGACAATATACCATCCTATCCGTTTTTGTCTTGTCATGCTCCCAAGCTCCAGATGCAGAGCCTCTTACACTGTGGGAACTTCGCTGCTTGTCTGAATTTGCAGTGGACTTTTAGATATAAAGGTTTCAGGAATAGGTAAGCTGCCTAGACTCTAGCAGAGCTCATCTTGCAAATCAGACTTGCTACTAGTCCAAAGCAGAGCACTCCATTGCTTCCTTCTCCAATTAATTTCCAACAGGGACACGTACTCACCTCTGTGCAAACTACTCCTCATCAGCTGCTCAGGAGCAACAGCACAGCGTTCTCTTCCCTGCTCATTTATCCTCCTGCGCAGAGAAAGCAAGACGTAATTAAACATGTCCTAGCAGAGGACAGGCAGGCTGTGGTGGTGAAGTTGGTTTTCTTTTGTTAAATATGACTGGATTTTATAGGTGACACTGGTGTAGTCAAGGCATGGAGAGAGATCTGTTTTCTTACTGCAGATTAACGTACGCATTAGTGTACAGTTAAATATAAATGTACGCATGCAGCTATTACTTGCACTAGAGGAGTCTCCAAACGTAGTTTACACTGGATTTTGCAAGCATTTGAGCACTTGCTAACTTTGTGAACATGAACCCAAGGTGTTCCCCTCAGTGGGTGAAGCAGGGCAGCTGGCGTCAGGCCCTTAGGGAGGTGCCAGGTCAGGGCAGAGTTCCTGCAGCCCAGTCCCTGCGTGGCCCGAGGGCCCGTTCCCAGCTACAGGTGCCTTAGCAGCTAGAGGAGTAAAGCAACTCCATCTGCAGGTTGGGAGTGGCCTGCTTTGCCAAGCAAAGCTAACCACAGCCTTGCCTGCTTCTGCGGGTGTCTGGCTATGCCAGAAAGCGAGCAGCTATGTGGATGACTCCTTTTATTTCTAATGGCTCCACTAAATGTTTAGCATTACCATGCTCTTTATTCTGGCAATATTATGTGTTGCCAGGTATGAAATGAGCAGGGAGTACATGGGGATCTAGAAAACATCACCTGTCAGGAATGACTGAAAAATATATATGGTTATTTTCTCATTTTAAAAAAGGAAATAGGCAGAAAGTCTTCAAATATGCAAAAAAGGAAAACCAGAAGCAAAGCTTGATGCAAATAGGAAGGGAGTAGCTGATTCTCCATGTTCTCTGTGCATAGGACAAGAACTAATCATCTTAGATAGCATCAGGAGAGGTGAAGATCAGAGGTTAGGGAAGCTTTGTAGTGATAAACAGTTGAATGTGGATTAGATTGTCTGGAGAGGCTGGAATTTTCCTGCTGATGGTTTTCAGGTGCAGGTTAGGCATAGCTTTTTCAGCAGTTTTGCAGGTCGTACTGGTCCAGACCTGGTAATTCTCTAGGTCTTTTCCAGCTCTCTTTCCTAAGACTGTCTGCATTACAGTAACGCTTAGCTTGGCTGTAGCTGGGCTGGGGATCCTACTACATCTAGGAACTGTTAATAAAAGGAAGGGCTTTGTCATCACTTAGAAATATGCTTGTCATCTCTGCTACTTACCATTAGCACTGCAGTTTTGGTAAGCTCAGAATAGTCCTGGACCGCTCTAAGCATAAAGAAAAATCATTTAATAAATGAGAAATCTGTAACTGTTTACCTATTGATACATGTTTCACCTCTCATGTCTTTTCTCATCAGAACACAAATTAACTCAATCCTGTTTCATGTCTTTTCTTAGTTTTCTTTCAGGGAATTGTCAGAATCCTCATTCAGAGGGCTGTGGTGCATATCTGTTGTCCTTAAAGTCTTCCTGGCTGGGACAGACTTTTTATTAGGTTTAGGTAGAATCAAGCCAAGACTTGCCTTGAAAAAGCCTCTTTCCCACCTCACCAGGCTGTGAGCAGCGGTGAGGTGCCACCTGGTTTGTAGGGCTCCAGAGTCTCCCAAAGGGCTTTAGGATTGAAAGTGTCCCCATCACGCTGCACTCCAGGTCTGCTCAGGAGATAATATTAGACGTCCATGACCATTAGAGTCTGCCAGGTTCTTAGTGAGTAATGACAAGTAACTTGTGACTAGTGACAAACACTGGCTGCCAGTCTCGGGGAGAAGTTGGCCAGCGCTGTACAGCTGCAACTTTCTTCCCGCCAGCAGCACTGCTGCCTTTTGTAGCCCAAGGCACAATGTTTTTCTTAAGGTTTAGCCTAAGATTAGCGTCCATGGCCTCATTTTCCCTCCAGAGGCTTTACTGTATGCCAGGGTCTCCTCTTTGTATAATGAACGCTCTGGGCAAAGCAATCTGTGTTGGTGATCCATCTGCTTGATATGGTATAAGACCCAAACTTGCACTTAAAATCGCCCCTGTTTTGCTGTGAAGACAGTCTTTTCCCCCTGTCCTTGCCATCTACATGAATTAACCAGTGTCACCCTTTTCAGAACCAGCACTGCTTCAGTCTCTATTAAGTTTTCACATCCATCTCTATGTCTTTTTCCTGATTATCTTCTAGAGCTGCTGATGTGCACACACCCAAAGCAGTACTCAGTGAAAGCCCTGAACTCCACTCCAGGGTGTTTCCAATAGCGAAGCACCTTCCTGTTTGCTTTTGTTTTGTGTGGAGGCTCATGCTTATGTTTTGGTCCCTTGTTCTAGTGCTTACGCAAAAACTTCTTATGGCTCTCTTACGGGAAGGGCAGTGGCTGCAATCACCAGTCACCATGAGATTGAGGACAGACCCTGATGGCATTACTGAAGCTGGGACAATCTCGTCTCCCCATATTGGGTCACTGGAAGGTTGTAAAGAGGCTAGAAAACTACTTGAAATCATCTGCCTTGCACAACATCGCATTCCTCAGCTCCTGCAGCCAGCCTCATCTTGTCTGGTCCCTTCCTGCTCAATTGCCTCTCCCAGGCCAGGGTTTTCTTATTGGGTTCCCCAGTTACCATACATACCTGGCAGCTGGTACCCTGGTGTGGGTTTTCTGTCCCATGACGGGTTATTTCATGGTGTTTTCTGAGACCTTCCTTTTGCAGCATGCCTGGATCCTGCCTTGAACTGCAATTCCACCTTGCAGTCTCAAAATTCTGCAAGTGTCTGTTTCTTTGCTTCCAGTTCAGCTCATTTTCTCCGTTTGGGAACTGCTTACAGCTTCTTGCCTCTTGCTCACACTGATAGTGCTCCTTGGCCTGAACCCCAAGCCTATATTTAGGTTAGTTTTTGCTATATTCCTTTTCATTTGCAAAGAATGTGCCCAAAGGCCTTTTTTCCCCTATACCTACAGCAAGCAGAAGAAAACAGGCTGCTTTACTCCTAAACTTCTGCTCGCTCCATCTCTGTGTGGTCTGTGTTCAAGAAGTGGCTGGGTAAGTTCATAAGAGAGAGGACCGTTCTTGGATACACAGCAACCACGTCCATCTCGGGAAGACCCTGGTCTGCAAATGGTTGGAGGCTGGAAGGGTGTCAGGAGAAGTGCCACATTTGCTTGCCTTGCTCCTTTGTTCTTGCATAGGCCTCAGCTTCTGGCACCTGCTGGGGACACAATACTGTGCTGGGATGTTATGACCCTCCTACATTCCTGCTCCCTCTCAGAGGTGCACAGACAGTTGCTTTTCTCACTCTCAGATCCTTTTTCATATACATGCATATAGCTCCAGACAGCTGCAAATGCTGCTGGGCTCCAGGCCGTTGGCTGTCAGTGGGTACGGAGGTTTCTCCAAACTGGGTCTTGCTCAGGACATTACATGCAGTCAGTGTCTCGGACAGAGGCTTCTGTTGTTTCTGTGATGACTAAACAGTATGGGAGTTTGAGTTGCTCCTGGTGGTTAGCCTGAACAAACCACAGAGGCACACTGCATCCCTCAGCAGGCTCTGAGGTTTCTTACATACCCAGCATACCGTGTCCAGCAGGAGGCCACCGTGTCCTCTAATGAATGCAGCAGTTCTTGAGTGACTTGACTTCTCTGTCAGAAAATAGTGACTGAATTCATGTGCCTGTATCCAGACAGTCCCATCTTAAAAATTTCAGCCAGGCCATCTCATAGTGGAAGTAAGACTTTTTCCAGGGGCATTAGCTGTGGGATCTCCAGAGTTATAGCCACATTAATCATGAATTCCCCAAGAAACTGCCCTACCCCATTAAATACACTGGCATATTTTTTAATAAGGTCACCTGCCTTGTGTCGGCTGAGATGGAGTAATTCCCACTTTCATTACCAGTTTGATCAATTTAATATCCAGCCTGCTTAGGGACCGAGCTCTACTGATGCCGCTGTGTGTACAGCATGAAATTTGTGGTGTTTTACATCCTATCGAGTCTAAAAGCACACCATGCCTGTCAATGTCCCCCGCTTTACCTTTCTCTTGCAAAGGTGGGTGGGTTCTTGGTCTCTCTTCCTTCAGCCAGTCCTGCTATTGCCACACCAATGTGGAAAACTGTGTAGCCAGTCGGGGAGCTATGGCTGAAGCCTCTGCAGGTTCTCACTTTCTGCTGGGACCTGACCGCTTCCACGGGGACACCAGGAGGGTGGTCCTCTTCCCGTTGGCTGCCTGGTCCTAAGCATCCCATATTCCACCTTGGTTTCAGCTGCATAGACACTGGGGTTGTGTATCAGCTCTTTGTGGCAAAACTGTTGCAGGCCACCATACTGTCCCCAAGCAGTCTGTCCTTGGCATTCAGCAGCCAGCACCTTCTGTCCTGTGTTGATAACCTCCACTGTGGCAGCACAACCTGCTTCATAACGCGGGGCCAGCAGCTGTATTGGGGCTTACAGAGCAACCTCAGTGCTGTCCCGTCTACCCAGCTTTTGCAAAAAGAAAACAGTCTTTTTACTCTTCTCATGCAACCACTTAAATCCAAGCATTTGGTTTTTGGGTTCTTTCGTCCAATTAGTAGTGGAAAATGACTGTCATTGGCTCCTTTGGGTTGGGCTTTGGTCCTTTGTGACCCAGCTGATTCAGAGGGTTTCCCTCTGGGCAACAAGAAATGGCAGCATAGCCAAGCTATGGAGAGCAGGTGGGTGATATCTATGTTCTAAAGCCCAGACCAGATCAGTGTAAATACTGCAAGTTTTCTTGAGAAAAGAATGACCCTATATTTTTGCAGATTATTTTCACCAATAGTCTTCTGCACTGGTTGCTTAATGCTTGAGGTTTTGGGGAACATCCTGCCTAGCAGCATCTCAGAAAAAAATTCTATGGCCAGGTGAGTCCATTAGAGAAACCGTTTGTAATTTACCCAGCTCTGCAATCTGTAAAGCAATAATCAAGCAAACTTCTGCCTACTAAAGAACCGAAAACATATACCGGGCGGCGGAGGGTGGGGAACAAACCACAAAAAAACCCAACTCCACATACAATCAGGATTTAGGATCCACTGGCAGCCATTCTCTGAAATAGGCTGAGTACCCTTCAGTTAGCACACTATCCCCCGGTTACATTAAGTGTTCACCCCCTTCCCCGCAACATCCCGGTTAACAGCAAGCTGGTGCTAAACAGTGATGTTACAAGTTATTAATAAATGATGTATTATATCCAACCATGAGGTTGCTGCCCAAGTTTGGGTCAACCTGCCGAGCCGCATGATCACCGGGTACAGCGCTTCAACTGTGGCAGGTCCCCCCTCCTACCCGCAAGCCTCTCTACTGTCATTTGTCCCCTGTGCCACTGGATGGCAATGCTGACTAAAGTATCGCCGAGGTTTCGCGGTCGGTAGCAGAGGCCGGGGTGAGGGTGAGGGGGGGGGGGGAGGAGGAGGAGGAGGAGGAGGAGGAGGGTTGGCAGCCGGGCAGGGGCAAGGCAGGAGCGGGCACCGTCGTGCCGAGTCCGTGGGACATCACACACTTTGCTGTTACTTCCAAACTGACAAGAGATGCACGACTCACGGGGGGTGATTTCTCAGGACCCCCCACATTTGGAGGGCTTGAATCGTGGAAAACTAATATTTGGTGTCGAGGTTTTAAGCGCAGGAAGGGGTTGTCGGCAGGAGCGACTGAGAGTCACACATTGGCACGGCTTGCTAGAAATTGCCCAATTTTTATACTTAAAAACTGTACTTACACGTTGTAAAAACGACTTTGTAAGCGTGGCATTGCTGGGCTCAATGACTATTCAGTGAACTCATTTGAATGTGCATAGACAGGGCTTGCTTGAACTGCTGTATCAAAGAGAAATGCTGAAATGAGTCATTTGTGAATCACGGCTTATTTTCTGTTGTTAGCTCATCTGGAATCCCATGGTGATCAAACAGCCTTTTACAATGTGTTAATACATCGCTACTCCGTGTGTTTAGCAACAGCTCAGTTCCAATAAATTATAAGTAGTCACCCATTATAAAGAGGTAGTGTTTTCTGCTGTGTGTAAACCGGCTGGGACGAACTTGGAGATGAAAACACATGCGAAATTTCATGCTGTTCCAAACGCTCTTTTCCATGCTGCTTCCACTCTGATTTCATACTTGCTTTTCTGTCTCCTTCCTTGCAGAGCACAGTCCAGCCAGAAGAGGTTGCCTGCAAGGGCAAGCGCTCCTGTCCTCCAGGAGGGCTGCAGGCAGCCTCTCCAGCAGGAGCCAAACCGCTTTCCAGGCACAGGAATGGAAGGGAGGCAGGAGAAAAACACCCTCAGCAGCAGTTTAAGGTAAGGCCCTGGTTTCCAAATTGGTGGCCGTCCTCAGCAACACTGGCTGTCCCTATTATCTCACACCTTCAGCTCCATGGGCTAGAGAGCTTGGGCCAGACTATAATCAGGAACTGATCTGCTTAAATTTGGAGGAGAGGGTAATCCCCCTTCCCTCCTCCTCTTTTTTTTTTTTTCTTCTTTTTTCTTTAATGAACTGAATCAGACCAGCAGGTCTGCAAAAAGTTGATGGGAGGCTGAGGAAGAGGGTGTGAATCCCTTAAGGCTGCTATTGTCATTGAACTCTCCGAGGTGTGAAACCACAGCCTGAGGTGCTGAGCTTCTCTCCAGAGCAACTGAGGCTCAGGAACCAATTCCCTTCTGCCAGCTCTTTTATTGGAGCGAGCAGCTAGAGATGGAAACATCTTCAACCAGCACAGCAAGCTTCACCACAACCCGTCTGTCAGTGCCCTAAGCCCTGTCTGCTTGTGTATGAGTTACATGGCCGTAAAGGCCAAATACTCTCTGCCATCAGCTAGTTAGGCTTCTTCTGTCACATATAATTGTAGCTCAAAGGTCCTGAATAATTGCATTCATATTGGGCCTGATCCAGCCCCCAATAATAATCTTAATAATGCTGCTCTTAACCAGCCACATGAATCCCTTTCAATCCCCAATGCAGGCTCAGTCATGCTGTAATTCAGTAGAGGAGGCCATTCACTGTGGGGCTAATTTAGTTTAAAATGCAGACAGCCTATTTATGGGACAATTTTTTTGTTCCTGCTCTAAATTCTTATGCTCAATCAACAGCCTGTAAACCGGGTCAAGCCAATGCATGACCCATTAGCATAAGCAGTTGGGGCTTACAGCCCTTAGGAGCTATATTTGTGCTGTGCTTCCTCACAAGTGGGATAGATCCCCTATTTAGCTAATAGGCTCTGCTGTAAGGCAAAAATATAGAAACCCTTTTCCTTCAATTTCATACAATTGCAGAGTTAAGTTTGACCCCACGCTCACCCACTCGATTAGTCACCAGCTTTTGCAATCAACACTGGCCTTCCCAAAATGAAGAGGCACTACTTTCCCCCTGTGCAGGAAGAGCACAAAATGGAGGTAAGGAAAAGAGCTTCACCCCACTGAGATGAAGACCATCATCCCCTCGCTGGTGATGCTGGGAGCAGGATTCCCAGGAATATGGGGAAAGGCTTTCTTCCTGGGGAAGGCTCTACATGAACGCAGGACTAGTAATTAAGCTCAGGTTCCTTAATGGGTCTAAAGGAAGATTAAGAAGTAGGTTGTTCACAAGTTTTGAAACTCAACATGTTGCGAGACTGGGCAGGGGTTAAGACACGCCTGTATCCAGCAGGGAGGTGGGCAATAAGGCAGATGTCCCGGATAAGGACCCAAGGCAAGGCCCCTGATTTAAGCACCCCCCTCCCTTTTCTCTCCAAGGTTATTTTAAGCTGGCTGACCTCAGCAGTGTGCTTTGGTGGGGCAACCGGATACAGCATAAGGGGAGGGGAAGGGTGGAAACAGAACAAGAAATGAGGGAGAGGGAGGTGAGAGATGCCTTTTGGGACAGCTTCCCCTGGTATGGGGAGCTGTGGCCTTAGGGGCCAGATTTACCTGTGACAAAGGAGTCTGTCCTGAAAGAGCTGGTGAAAGAAGTAATAAGCACTCCAGGTGGGAAACAAAGGCAGGGCAACCACCCACCCATAAATATAGGCAGGGCAGGCCTACATCTACATTGCCTACAGCTGGGGCTCTCTGTCTACAGGCAGGGAAGGGTGTCAGGAGAGGAGGGCCTGTTCCAGGTTAGCGAGGTTAAGTGTGAAGCAGGTGATGCCGACTCTGGGGCAAGTGATAGCCTGTCTGAGTTTGCATGCCATATTTTTCTAGTGACACTTTGCAGAGTGTGCGTGTGTTTTCTGAATAGCCCCAAATAAACACCACACCCCTCAGACATGCACATCTCTTACATGTTTTGAAATAAGTACCGACAGCTGGAAGACAGGAAAGGGGGCAAAGACTTAAGAGATTCGCTTCTGCAGAGCCCGTTTATACCAGGACCACCAACAGACTAAATCTTGCCAGAACTCAGGCTGGCTGGGTTTCCTTCCTCTTTGTCCAGCTGTCTCACCCCATCCCTGTACCATTACACAACTCACTTCTTTCCTTTGTGTCCTGGTTATCTTGAAGATAGGGGATAAATAATGGCATCTACCTCACAGAAAAATATTTACGGTTCCTTTTAGGATTTTCCTAAGTTTTTATGCTGAATTTCCTCTGCTTCTGCCTTCACCTTTGAAGAACACAGGGGCTTATATTGCAATCCTGGTGCAGAGATACAGACATGTATTTCCCACAAGTACCGTATTGCCTGTTCAGTTTGTAAATCTGGCCGCTTGAGAGCCTAAAATACTTCAAATGCTTTATTTTTCCTTCTTATCTATAAGGCTTGTTCCAGTCTGCACCTGGTGCAGACTGGGAGATACAGGGATGTAGAAAAGATGACGATAAACATCACGACTCCAGGAAGTGGTGCTTTAAAAACATTAGTCACTTTGGATAAAGTTGCCAAAGAGGGCAACTCCGGCATCTAAAGGAGGATAGGTGAGGAGGGAAAATTGCACAGCTCAAATTAGGGTCAGGCTCTTGGTAGCATTGCCCAGGCTGCCCTTGCAGAGCTCTCCCACGTTCAAGCTCCGTGTTTCTGGTGCTGGGTTAAAGGAAGAAAAAGTCTGCGGTTGTTCTGCCACTGAATTTCCCAAAAACGAGACACACAGGGGCGCCAGAGACTTAGGAAAAGAAACTTAAGCCTGAGCCCTTTTCTGCATAGCTCCTTTCTGGGCAGGCTCCTCACCCGTGAAGTCAGGCGGTGTGAAGCGCTGCGCTCTGGAGCGGGTGGTGTTAAGGGAGCAGTTTATCAGCCCGGGCCTGATTAAATTTGCAATCGCTTAAACTCAGCTGGTGTAAACAGGGTAGGTGGCTGCTGGCTGCTCAGAGCCCTGAGCCTCTCCCCATGGGAGTCCTAAGGAGCTGCTGCCTAAGGAGGGATGGTGTGCGCTCAGGTGTGGGGGGCCTAACTCCCGTGGGAGGCTGATGCATCACTTTGTCCTTCTTGCACAGCGCTCGCAAGCGCGGCCCCAAACTTGCTCTGAACAAATTTCCCAGCTAAATTTGGAAAAGCTCTATTGTATCAGTAAGGTAGTACCACCCTTGGGAAAGTAAAAATTTTGCTGTCCAGTGTCTGAGTAACTGTTTGCTTTTCTAGGTATGATGACGATGGTCTGAATCTCTGCCCGGTCAGTTTGTCCTTACGAGCTGAATCTGGCGTGGTGGTGTCTGCAGCTGCTGTAATGGACACCAAGGTGAAAATCCCCGGGATGGCTGTAATGTGGGTGCGTGTCAGCCATAACCTCCATCTTCCAACTGCACCCTCGTTTCCCTTTGACATAGTGAGGAGGCTAGCGTAAGAGCAATTACATCAGCTCTTGACTGCCCTTAGATTATACATATAGCGGGTTGGTATTCCTTCAACAGCTGTTGGGAATGATTATACTGGATTATCCAGTGCATGGCCTGCTCTTTCACTCACTTCCAGAGGTTTTACTCCATAGTAGTCAGGGAGGTTGGCAGGACATGTTGGTATAAAACACAACTGAGCCAAGCAAACTAGACCCGTAGTATAGGCTGCCGTGGAAAAAAAGCCATGCTGTTCACTGTTTTGTTTTGTTTTGCTCTCCACCGAGCGATATATCTTAGTGACAAGTTTCTCTAGCCATACAGCATTGCTTTTAATACCATAAAGTGTCATGGGGTGTAGGCATGTGCTAGGACAATGGCTAGAGCTAATGTTAAAGGCTAAATGTATTGCAGCTGCGTGCAAGCTGGGCTAGATGAAAGACTGCAGCTTTGGAAGTTTCTTGTTAAGAAAAATCACTTAGAGTTTTTTGGTGCAGATTAATATTGTTTTGGACCTCAGAGCCTCCAACAGTCATTTTCCAGTAATACGGCTTTTTGTAATTATTCAACACTTTAAAATATATGCCTTGCAGACAGCAGTTCTAATGTTAGCACAGACATATCAAAGAAGGTCTTATTTAAACTCTGCTGTGGGTAATACCAGGCCTTGTTTTTTAAACATGTCTTGGAATTATTAGGGTGTTTTATTCAATGCACTAAAGAATGAAATTCCGCTTCAAATATATCATATCATGCTGGGATGGATGCAACACCAAAGTATCGTTAGAGAAGCTGAGAATTTCAAATATGGCTGCCCAATTTTAGCTATCAAAGACCACAGTTAGGCACCTGGCTGGAAGTGACCTGTTTTATAGAGGTCCTGATCACCTGCTGCTCCTCTTAATATCTCTTTCCTGGCTATGGGACACGTTGTCACCAGCAGTAGGAGGAGCAGATACTGGTGGGGTGCTTAGTTCAGTCCCAGTTCTTGGTTTCCTTTCCTTTCCTTGATCTCCAGCAAACCAGCTGCGAAACCTTCGGGAAATCCCTTATCTTCCCCTTGCATCAGTTTACTTATCTGTAAAGCAGATAAACTAATAACACTGCACCTCTCGAGGGTTTGTTGAAGCTCACTATACAGTAGCGAGTGCTTTAAGAGGGAAGTCATTAGAAGAACGACAGTGTTAATATGACACGAAGGTAACGCGAAGGAGCCCTGTTCTGCTCCACGCGAGTCAGCGGAGTTCTACCACTTGCTTTGGCAGAAGCAGGGATTTGGCCTATCCTTAAATGAGTTGTATTTGGTTCTCTTCTTGAATGTTAATATATAGTTAAGAGACAGCATTACAAGGAAAGCTCATTCCCGCCTATGTGTAAATATTTAGCAGCTGAATAGGCGTTATTTAGCAGGGCACAGTTTCTGCTTCTCCACAGTTTCTGAGGATGTTAGTACAGACTCATTCTAAGCTGCTACAGATCAGAAGATACACCAAAATTACCAGATCAAAATCCTTCCCATACAAGTGTACACATACAGAACTTATTTTACTGGGCAATTAAATGTGTAAGATAAATATCCCTGGGGGAGGAGGGTTGTTTGAGGTTTTATGGCATATCTTATTATGGGCTCAGTTTCGAAATCTTAATCCAAGCAAAACTCCCCATGTGGAGACTTAAGGCTAGAGCATAACTTTGTGTTTCGTACTCAAGATATGCGCAGTTGGGTGGATATGTGCAGTTGCATCAGTGGATTTTAGGGCAGGGGGGGAGTGAACTCAGGGAAGCTGTGCCTAAAGAAAAGCAGCCCTTCCTAGAGCGTGTATATTAGCAGTAACGCTTTGATCACCCAGGTCACGTTGAAAGACCTTAGGCAGCATACTCTTTTCGGATTTCATCTGACAATTTCATTGAAGAAAAATTAAAAATAAATGCAAAATAAAGCTTACTTGTAATTGGTTTTGGGTGGCATCGTCAGTAAAACTGCGATCTACTGCAGCTATGAGACTGTTGGCAAAATAGTTACCTGTGTTTCAAATGCAGAAGGTTTTTTTGGAGTACATGTGAGCAGTCAGAATTGCCCAGAAAATACTCCAGTTTTATGTCCGAGCTGCAAATGCAGCTATTTCTTTAAAACTGGGTGTGGTTTTTTCTGTTTAGGAAATGAAATGTACAACAGAAAAAGTGGCCAGGTTGGAGTAAACAAATAATCAGATCTTGACATGCTTATAGCGAATAGATTTTCTGAAGACAAAAGTGCTTGGTGGCTTTAGCATGGATTTATTGTGTTTAAAAAAAAAAAAAAAAAAAAAAAAGACAAATTCCTCGCAAGCATTTGTATTAGAGACCATACAACTGCTCCCTGAGTAACCCAAAACAGCTGAAGCAGAGTTTTACCCCAGCGATGCTTTATTCAGAGGGATGATCTTTTCAGGAGCTCGTTTTCTGGAGATGGCAATGACAGTACCTAGACATAAAGGGCCTGGGTTGAGAAAGAGGTATCTGGCGAAGCAGAATGTACCTGTTACATTGCCACAGGACGACTCCAGCATGGGAATTTGAACCATGTGGTTGCTCATGCAAACACCGACTAGTCCTC
Organism: Morus bassanus; assembly: GCA_031468815.1. Classification (NCBI taxonomy): domain Eukaryota; kingdom Metazoa; phylum Chordata; class Aves; order Suliformes; family Sulidae; genus Morus; species Morus bassanus. The sequence goes on from CM062567.1 coordinate 72,168,406, forward strand.
AGTAGCTGGACTGCATCGGTACCGCAGTGTGCGCTCAGTTTTAACTCTCAATTACTTCCCGGTTTTGCTTGTTTAGTTGCTTTAGAGTAGTTAGTTTCGCAAATAAATATTAAAGAAGCAGGCGAGACCCGCGTGCTCCTTGGGAAAACTTTGCTTTTTCTCCCCCCCCCCCCCCACAAAAAAAAGAAAAAAAAAAAAGTTTTCATCTCGGTTCCCAAAAGTTGCGCTGAGACACCCCTCCTGCCCCTTCATTTGGCATTGGGGGGAAAAAAAAAAAAAAAAAAAAAAAAAAAACCACCACAGAGCTATTTATATGCAGAGCTGATTTCCAAACTGATCACCCCCCTGACAACACTCTGGGGCTTCACTTCGCCGGGGAGGGGGTCCCGGGGCGGGGGGGGACGGGACGGGGCGGGGGGGACGGGGGACGGGCAGCAGGGGACGCGCGGAAAGGTACCGCAGTGCCGTACCCAGGGGCACAGCATCCTCATCCTCCTCCTCCTCCTCCTCCCGCTTCTCCGCGGGGGCGCCGGCCACGCCGTGTCCTGGCGCCGGCTCCGTGCCCGCTCCACGCGTGACACCCCGCAGCCCTCCTCTAAAGCGTCTCCCGGAGCAAAACCGCCACGGGGGGAGCGGGAGGGGAGGGAAGGGGCACTGGTTTGGTGGGGTGCCGGGAGCGGCTGAAGCGACCTGTCGCACTCGGTGAGCCTCTCTCCCGTGGGAAACGGGCTTGGTGGGAAACAAACACCGCTAAAACGAGTAGCGGGGAGACGGCACCGTGGGCCGGCCAGTCGCAGGTGGAAGCGTACGGATTTCTTCTCTTACCCTTTCTCTCCTCCCCAGCACACCATCCCAAGTCGCGCACGGAAAGGATTGCCATTTCGGATCCGCCGGGAAGAGGGCTGAGGCTGCTCCACCCCGGGAGCGGCAGGGCATCAAAACAAGACACAAACCCCCAAATCAACCGAGGAAAAAAACCTCTCCGCTAACACCCGAGACGCAGCACCCCACCCCTTTTCTCCGGCACCGGCCTCCCGAAACTAATTGAATCGTATCGGACCCCAAAGTGCGAGGAGAGGGAGGGCGGAGGGTGTCTATTTTCTCTTTTTTTTTTTTTCCTCCCCTTTTTGTCTTTGTTTTGGGGTGTTGCGGGGGTGGGGTTATGTCCTGCCGGGTTTGCCTCTTTTCTTCTGCTCAGAGGTGTGCCCGGGAAGACGCCTGGTCCCCAGGGTAGAGGCGACCCTCATCCCGGGGGCAGCCGCTGCCCCGCTCCCCCCCCCCCCCACCCCGCCCCGTAAAGCCGAGGCAGACCCACACCAACCTTCACCTCTCCTTTCTCCCTCCGAAAACACCGACTACAGCAGTTCAGCCTGGGGAGAGGACGGGGGGGGGGGGCGTCCCCCACCCACCCGCCGCCGGCCGCAGCCACGCGTCCCCCGTGGAGCGACAGCCCCGGGACGGCGGGGAGCTGCGCCCCTGCCGCCGGCGCTGGCTGGGCTGGCAGCGGCACCGCGGCCACTGCCAAAATAAGATTTTTTCCAAATAATAATAATAAAAAAAAAAATTTTTAAAAGGCGATTTATGTGGCAGCGAAGCGGTGGAAATCAGCCGCGCTGAGCCTCTCCCCAGCCGGGCGGCACTGAGGCGGGGAGAAGGGAAAAGCGACAGTGCGGGGAATAACCAACCCTAAACTCCCCGCGGAGCAGCGGGAGCCGGGTTTATCCCACCGCTCGCCCCGGGGGCGAGCAGCACAGGCAGGAAGGAGAAGGAAAGATCTGGCCTGCAGGTGGGGATACTCCCGGCTCAGGGGTGCAAGGTCCCGTCGGTAACTCAGACCGGCTGGGGAAAATCCCCCCCCCCTCCCCCGCCACCAAGAGCATCTCTTCTCCCCTTTCCTAGCTGGGAAGAGGTGCGTGGCGGGGTTTAGCCGGAAGGGTGCCGCGGGTGGAGGGGAAGGGGAGCGGGCAGGGCTTTGCCCCGTCTGCTGCCCACGCTGTGACACACGGGGAGGGACCCGGCGCGTCCATCAGAAATAAATCAGAGGGGACGGAGCTCCGTGGTGACTCTCTCCGATCCACCTGCCAAAATCACTGCCGAGCTGTGAACCAGCCGCTGTGAAAAAGAGGGGGGAGAAAGAGAAAAGAAAAGGGGGAAAAAAAAAAGGCTGCTACGTGTGTCTTTGCTTTAAAAAACTTTTTTTTTGTCTGGGGAGAGAAGTTTCCTCAGCCTCATTTTCCCTTCGCCCGGGGAGGAGGCAGGCGGCAGGGCAGGCAGGACGAGGAAGACACCCAGAGCTGGCACCTCAGGGATGACAGTAGCCCAGGGTGTGGTGGCTTTAGCCCCTTACACCTTTACGTGCCAGATTTACCCTCAAGGCTGCGAGGGAAAGGAGTCTTCTAAACGCCCGGGCCAGGGAAGGCGAATTAACCCCCGAAGTGCGGTCACCAAACGCCCCAGGGAGGGGAAAAGGAGCGCCCCACAACCCCGGGCTCTGCAGCACGCCCAGCCCATGCCCTCCTCCCCTGGGCTAAAAAAAGCGCAGGGATGAGCCCGGTGCGAGCCAGGGTTGCCCCGTAGCCCCAAAAGCCGGGCTCCCGCCCCGCAGGCGGGCTGTGCTGGGGCCGCCTCTCCGCCAAGTCCCGGGGGGCAGAGCCGGACTGCGGGAGCCGGGTCCTGCCCGGGGTGATTTATCCTTGCGTGGGCAGCGATGGAGGCAGGGGGAAGGGAAGGATCCCACCGGGAGGACAGCAGAAACGTGGCACTCAAGTTTACCGGGAAGCTTTCGCCGATGGCCAACTTCAAATCGGATTAATTCCCCACCTCTCCCCGCAAAATAATAATAATAATAATAATAAAGTAGCATTTTAAATAATCGTTACGGGGCCAAAATTACCGTCCCCCGCAGGGGCTCGGAGGGACAGGGCGGCCGGGAAGCGGGGAAAGGAGAGGCGGCCAAGTCCCAGAGCCACGGAATCTCCACGCATCTTCCCTAGCCCTCTCCCATTTTGCACGGGGCTGTCTTTGCTCCGCGTCTTCCCCGAGCAGAAGCCTCCCCGGGCCCGGGGAGGTGGGGAAGGGGCAGGGCTGGGTAATTAAATTCCGGTGCCCGGCTAATTGCTGTAATTTGACGCTAACTGTACACCGCGGGCAGGCGCTGGGAGCGGCGGTGTGAAGCGCGCCTCGCACAGCCCATTGACCCCCCACCACCACCACCACCACGACCAAGGGGGGACCGGACCCCGAACCCCGGTTCCTGCCGACCCCGGCTCGCTGGGGTGGGGGATGGGAAGCGGAGCCCCCCGGGAACCGAGGCTTCAGCTGCCCGCGGCCCTGGTGTCCCCCGGGGGGCCGAATGGCCGCGGGTGCCGGCTCTCGCCTTCCCCCTCCCCACCTGCCTGGAGACAGGGCCTGACCTCCCTTCTGCAAGGTCCTTGACCCCAGGCTCTCAGAGTGGGGCAAGGGGGTGCATCCCCCTTCCTTCTACTGGAGGCTAAGACCAGCTCGGGACCCCGGGACCCGACCCAGCACAGCCTCCTAAGTGGGGGTCAATGCGCCCTGGCTTTTAGGAGGCCTTCAAAGTGACTCACACCTGGGCCAGCGTGCCACATTCCTCTTGTCTCTGAGATGCAAAGGACTTGCTGTGCAAGTGCAAAGTGGAAATTAATTGCATCCCTCCCCAAAAATCCTGTAGCTGGAGTACTGCTTCCCCTCCCCACTCTCCCCGTGCCCAGCCCCTGGAGATGGGGCAGGGGCCGCGCTCCCTCTCTTTCCTGAAATCAGAGCTGCGCTACACCCTCGCAACTTCCCAGGGAGGGCGCTTAGGCACCTGAGTCCCCGAAAGAAAGAAAGAAAACAAACAAACAAACAAAAAAACCCCAAAAAAACAAAACAAAAAAAACCCCACGGGCGCGGACAAGGGGTGCGGACTGTCGCAGGCCGGCTTCCCCCCGCGGGACCGCAGCATCCCTCAGCCCACGCAGCCCAGATCCCAGCCCGCCGGCTGCTGCCACCCGGGGTGCTGCCACCCCCCCGGGCCGCTGCCCCCCCCCGCGCCTACCACGGACTGGGGAGAGGGTCTGCACTTTGCGGGGGGGGGGGGGGGGGGCTACTTGTTTCCCCCTGGACTGCCCCGGCTACTTGCAGCGCCTCCGTTACCCACTTGGGCTAGTTCAGCCCCCCCGGTGCTTTGTCTTTTGGGGCTGCTATTATTATTATTATTGTCATTATTATTATTATTGTTCTTATTATTGTTCTTCTTATTATTATTGCTACGAGCACGTACTTGCTAGCAACTCGCCCCCGAGGACACCTACCAGCTCCCCGGGGGAGGTGAGGACGGGGGGGGGGTTCGCCCGTCCCCACGCCACCCCTCCGCAGGCACCCGCGCGGGCAGAGCCGCCCCCCACCCGGGGTCGGGGGTGCAGCGAAGCGGGCCGGTGCCCGGCGGCTGCGGCGCCCCCCGGGACATGCCCGGGAGGGTCCCCGCGGGCTGTCGCCGGTGCACCCCCGTAGGGGGCCGGGCCGAGGATCCGTGGGAGTGGGGTGGCGGGGGGCAGCGCGCAGGCAGCGCGGAGGCAGCGCGCAGGCGCAGGTAGGGAGCACCCAGCTCTTTATGGCCAGGTGAGAGCGTCCCGACGCAGGTAAGGGGAGGATTTACCCACAGGCACCCCGGGCGGGTCGCTTGCCCATGACCAGCAGGGATTTGGGGATCCGGAGCCCGCAGCCAGGATGTCTATCCTTGCCAAAATGGGGGACTGGCAGGTAAGGCGACCCTCCTGCCCGGGGGGTGGGGTGGGGTGGGGGGTGTATTGTGATTTTGGGACGGGAGGCAGGGCTGGAGCGGGGAAGGTGGCGGGCTGGGAGGGAGCGGGGGCGAACGTGGCGCCGGGGTTGGCGACTTTTGCGGCTCCCTGTGCCGGGGGTGGCCAGTGGCCACCGGCGAGGCCCGGCTGCAACAGGTCGGGATCGGCGGGCCGGGGCCGGGAGGGGCGAGGGCTGCTCCGCCGCCGCCGTGGGGTGTCCCGGCCCGGGGGTGTCCCGGCCCGGGGGTGTCCCGGCCCGGGGGTGAGCTGCCCGGCAGCGTGGGCCGGTGAAAGGCGGCGTGTGCCCGCCGTCCCTCTGCCCGGGGCTGGCGGCCGCTGTCCCGCCGCGGAGCCCTGGGGCCGTCCCCGCAGCGTGACGGGTCCCCACGCGGGGCAGCGCTTGCCGGAGCGGGCCGGAGCCGCGCGGCGTGGGCCCGCCGCGCTTTGGAAACGGGCCGCGGAGCGGGCTGAAACGTCGCTGTGAACTCCCACCCGAGTCCGCCCCGTGGAAAAATAACGCTGCCGGGTGTCACCCGGCAGGAGACACGCCGGGAGGTCCGTGGAAAGCACTCCCGCGGGGATAAGCTGAAGGGAAAAGCAGTAGCCACCAGCGAAAGCGGCCAGGTGGGGAAAACGCGGCCCGCCGGGGCCTCGCCCAGCCCCGCGGACCCGGGGGGACCCACCCGCACCACGGGCGAACCGACACGTGTGGAGTTACGGCGACTCCCAAACCGGGAGGCACTTGGGAATCCCTCCAGCCTCCGACATCCCTCCGCTCGGGCCGGGAAGACGAACCGTCCTGTTCAAACACCCGGGCTTTTATTAGCCAAAACGACATTTTTATTTATTTTTTTTATTTCCTTTTTCCAGGACAGTCCAGTTTAAGATGGGAGCCTAGCTGCTTTTTCTGCTCCCAACTTTTCAAATCTCTCGACTAAGTCTTTCTCCGGACTGCCTTAGTTAATTATTTTTTTTTTAGGGTAGCAGTAAGTCGCCTGAAAAAAAAAAAAGGAATAAAATGCAGTAAACAACAATATCTTAACATCTTTTTAATTATTTTTACAGTTAGAACCGGCGTCTTTTTATCAGGTCGGTGGGGAGAAGCGATCAAAAGAGGATTTTTGAATTTTTTTTTTTTTTTTTTTTTTCCTCGCTGAAGTCAACTCTTATGTAATCGCGCTTACGGGCTATCTGCCTGGAAATCTATTCCCGACTTTTCCTTGCAGCACCCCGGCCCTCCTTGATCCCGCTCCCCGGCGCTGCGGCCCCCCCCCCCCCCCCAATCCCCACGCAGTGCCGAGTGGACCCGCCGCGGGGAGGGGGGGGGGGGAAAGGAGCCGCCTCCTGCTGCCCCGTGGGGGTCTCTTGGGGAAAGATGCCCCCTCCCCTCCTACCCCCGCACCCCAGCCGGCCCGGGGCTGGGGGGAAAAGAGGGACAAGGGCCGGACCTTTGGCCCACGGGAGGCCCGGCCGGCCGCGGGTGGGAGGCTGTCCCGGGTGGGAGGCTCTCCCGGCCGGCCCGGCTGCGCCAGGACGGCGCTAAGGGGCGATGGGCCCCTTCGTTACCCGCCTCCCCTCCTCTTTTTCTCATTCCCCCCCCCCGCCCCGGAGGCATTAACTAGGCTTAATCTGCCAGCTCCATTTGAACCTCGACGGGAGTAAAAACAACAATTTACTCTCCTGCCACTTGCAGACAAAAGCGCTGGTGAAAAAGAGCATCGGGGAGTGGTGGGGGAAGGGGAAGGAGGGGGGGGGGGGGGGGAAATCCATTTTGGGGATGTAGATGTGTATGTGAAGGAGCAGGCCCGGGAGCCTGGAGGCTTTGCCGCCCTTCCCGGCGTGGGGCCGCGTGGGCCGGGCCCCCCCCCCCCCCCCCCCGAGGGCCTACTGCGGGTCCCCCGCGGAGCGGAGGGGCCGTTCGCTCCCGGAGGCAGTACATTTTCCCCCGGCGCCGGGGGGTGGCCCCGGGTGGGTCTCCCAGGCCGACAGGGCAGGTTTTTGCGGTTGGCAGAGGGAAGTTTCGGGGAGCGGCAGGGCAGCCGGCTGCTCTCCCCCTTCCCCCCCCCCCCCCCCCGCGCCCCCACGCATCCCTCCCGCGCGGGGATGCCCGGCTCCGGGGGACGCCTGGGGGCCCGGCGGGCGTGGGGAGTCGCGCCAGGCCCGACACGCCGGCCCCACGGAGAGGAGGATGCCTCGGTGGTAGGAGCGGCGTGGGATCAGTGAGAGGGGAGGAAAAAAAAAAAAAAGAAAAAGAAGAAAATCAGGGAAAACGAAGCCTTTCGGTGGACGGATCAAGGCCGGGCACCCCGGGAAATAAAAGAGGAGTGGGGTGGAAAAGCAACCCCCGCGGAGGGCGGGCTGAGCCCTCGCTTAGCGGCACATTGTTAAGCAAACGAAGCGCTCCACCTAAGAAAGTACCGAAGTTTTATTACGGTCATTGTCTTGTCCCCCTGCTCAAGAGCTTGCAAAAGACTTTTTGGCTCCTGCTGCATTCCCATTACCGCTCGCCCACTTTTATCTGGGAGGTTATGTTGGGTTTGTTTGGGTCGGGTTTGTTTTTTTTTGTTTTTGTTTGTTTTTTGAAGACCAATAGCCAAAAGAGCCGAGAGGAACAAAATAGTTTACAGAAGAAGCTTTTCAAATATCCACCGAAAAAAGATCAAATCAAATCCAGAGGGCAACAGAAGCCTCCGCACACAATAACCTCGTTAGAGCGAGACCCGAGTCTCGTTTCTCCTCGCTTCGGTTTCTTTAAACCTCGTGGGGGGGAGAGGAAAAAAAAAAAAAAAAAAAAGGGGGGGTGGGTGGGGGGGCTGACTTCATGGCTAGCCCCAAACTCTGCAGGTGAAGGGACGATCGCCTTTTTGATTTCGCTGGCCACTTTCCTTCCCCGCTGGCAGGCAGAGGCGCGGGGGGAGCGGCGGCCGGCGAGCCCCGCAGGCAGGGAGGCAGGCAGGGAGGCAGGGAGAGAGGCAGGGAGGCAGGCAGGGCCCGCTGCCCCCCCCCCCCCCCCCCCGCCTGGGCTCGGTGGGTTGGAGAAAGCCTTTTTTTTTTGTTGTTGTTGCTGCTGTTGTTGTTGTTGCTCGCGGGTCCTTCTCTACCTGTGTCCATCGCTGCAGGTTGTTGTGCTGGCGAGCAATTGGGCTGTTGTTGATATGCTAATGAGGCGATTAGGCTGTGGGTAAAGAGCTGGAAAAGGGAAAAGTTTCCACCATTAGAGGGAGATCTCCGAGCGCGGACGGGAGCGCCGCAGAGGCTCCGCCAGCCGCGCTCCCCCACGCCGCCCCGGCACCGCCACCGTAGGGAAAGGCAGGGAGAACCAAATCCTCTCGCTCACGCCAATCCATGAAAATGCTTTGGAAACTGACGGATAATATCAAGTATGAGGAATGTGAGGTAAGCGCTTCCCCCCCGGGCGGGGCAGAGCCCCCGGCTTCGCAGCTGCGAGCGGGAGCCTGCAGCATCTCTCCGTCTCTCAATTTCGTTTAGGAAAACTTCTGCTCCTTCGCCAGGCTTCCTTGCTGTCCTGCAGCTGGAGAGGGGCTGGGGTCCTTCCCCAGGAACTTCGGGGCTTGTGGAACCCGGCTTTGTCGGAAGTGTGTGAGGAAAGGCAAAGAGGATCCAGCAGCAGTCTGGTCTATAGGTAGATGCTCCGTAGATAAGGCTCTGTAGGATGCTACGCTCTCATCCATATGGATGGATGGATGGATGGATGGATGGGTGGCTGAATGAACGGACGGATGAATGAGTGAATGAAAGGGCAAAGAGACAAAGGGAAGAGAATTATTCTCACACGCCAGGTACCCGAGGCATCCCAATAAATTGGCTCAGGACCGACGCTTAAATTCAGCCTTTTCGATGCAGCTGCGGGTTGATCGTACCGAGCTGCACAAATTTGCAGGGGCCAGCTGCCGAACTGAAACCACGGGGTTGGGAGTGGTGTTGCCCCAGCCTCCTAATTTGCAGGGCCAGACTCCCACGGCTTTGAGGAATATTTTAACTGCTTGAAAAAAAAAAAAAAAAAAAAAAAGAAATCAAAATCCACCTAATTCAGTTTTGGAGCACAGATCGTTGGGCGCGCATCTCTCTCTGTGTCTGTGTGTGCATCCATATTTTTAGAAAGAGGCGAGTGTCTTTTAATCTGACAAAAGGGAGAAGAGGAAAAAGAAGAGCGATGCCCAGGACCCATGCCTAGTCTCAAACCAACGAATACTATTGTCACCCGTTTCGCAAAAGTTGCCTGTGCAGTGCGTTTAAACCGCCCAATAAAGGACTCCGCTTTGCAAATGAACGCAGTTATTTGGTCGTGACCCACGCGTGGGGGTACCCCCAGCCCCGGCGGAACCTCGCCGACGTGCACGGCCGGGGCGAAGCAGGCGGGGGACACACGCTCCCATCCGACCCTGCCGCTGCTTTGGGCGATGCTGTAGCTTAGGAAAGGGACCGAGGACTCGCCAGACTCACCGCCGACTAAACGATTTGGTGGTTTAGCCCCGGATCGAGGAGTTTGGGATAAAGCTGCCTCCCGGTGCGGGAGCTGAGGTCTTAGATCCACTCGCTGGCGGATGCTTGATTGCTGGGAATGAGGTGTCAAGGGTGGTTTATTTTTTTTTTAAGCCGGAAAAAAAAATTTATACATATAGATATATATATATTCCTCAGCTGGATTTTGGGAGGAAAGCGTGTCTCTCCCCCTCCCCCCCCCCAGGACCGGTGTTCAAGCGTGCACACGTGCGGATTTCATCGCCAATGGCTTTTGTTGCCTTGTGCTAATGGGACTTTGCACCGAGGTGCTACCAAAGACGGTGGGAGCAGCGGCCGCCCCGCCGCAGCCCGCCGGCTCGTGTGCGTGCGTGTGCGTGGGGTTGGCTCTCCGTGTCTTCCTCGGAGGCGGATGCGAAGTGATTTGCAGAGAGGATGGAAAAGAGGGTGGCTGGACCCTGACCGGGGATAGGACCTGCCTTTAAAAAAGGGAAAAGAAAAGGGGAATAAAAGCCCGGCGAGCGGCGCTCAGCGCCCGGGGGGGGGGCGGCGCCCCCGGGGGGGGCCGGGAGCGGGCGGGGACCGGGGCCGGCGGCGCGGAGGCTGCGGCGGGGCAGCGGCGGAGAGCGGAGCGGTGCCTGTTTGAGGGAGTTGTTTGGGAGTTGCACAGCCAGTCCGACGGGTTGCGCCGGAGCCCCGGCTTGTCTGGGCCGGGAGAAGCGCTCGCCTTGCCTCTTTTCCCGGCTCCCTCTTCCACCCCCCCCTCCTCCGCGTCCTTCCCGCCCTCCTTCCCTCGCCGCCCCCCCCCCCCCCCCCGCCGTCTTTTCCCGGATCCTCCGAGAGGGGGGCAGCGGGGAGCCCTGCGGATGCTCCTCGGGCTCCCCAGCCCCCCGCCGACCTCGGCGTCGGGCTCGAACCGGAGGAGGGAGGAGGAGGAGGGCTGACACCCAGAAGGGGAGACACCCAAAAAAAAAAAAAAAAAAAAAAAAAAAACCAAAAACCAAAAAAAAACTTTCCCAGCCGGTTTCCGGGGCGCGGAGGCGAGCCGGCTCGGCGGCGCGGGGCGGCCGCCGCGGGGGCAGCGGCGCGGGGAGCCCCTCGGCGGGGCGCCGTCGAGGCATGGACGGGGCGGCGGCGGCGGGCGGCCCCGCGGAGCCCACCCCGCGCAAAGGCGGCGGCGGCGGCGCGGCCGAGGGCGGCAAGAGCCAAGCGGGGAGCCAGCAGCCGCTCTTCTCCCTGGGCTTTGAGGCCGGCTACGCGCAGCAGCCGCAGCCCGAGGTGCGCCCGCGAAGGACCGCGGGGCTGGGGGCAGGGGGAGGCGGCGGGCGGGGGGGGGGGGGATTGGGGGAGGAGGGAGGGGAAGGGAAGGGGAGGAAGGGGGGATCCCGCGCCCCCTCCCCTCTCTCCTTCTGCCCGTCTCTCCCCCCCCCCCCCGCACCGCACCCCCCTCCTGGCTCCCACCCTCTCCCTCTCTCCGGATCTCTTTCTCTTTCACTTTTGCATGCCCTGCAACCTTTTAAAATGTTGCCCCTTTCCTGTGATTCGTCAGACGCAGCAGCATGTCCCCCCTCTCTCTCTCCCGCTCCCTCTCTCTCCCTTTTTGTCTCTCTCTCCCTCTCCCTCTCCCCCATCTCTGATTAGATACACTGATTCTTCATTCAATGGACGTCATTTAGAACAGGCTCTGCCTTGAGTTGCCTTCTCGCTTCACGCTCGATTTCCAGCCATTCTTCCCTTATTAAGTATTCGTGTAATATTAATAGTCATGAATATCTGCTATTAGGAGTCTCCAGGAAGGCAGCAGATCTGTTATTAGGAGCTCAAGTGAAGCAGCAGCTAAGTCAAAGGAGAAAAAGAAAGAAAGAGACAGAGGAAAAAAAAAAAAAAGGATTAGAAACAAACACACACACGCTAAAAACCAAACCAAAAAAGGCAAAAAAAGCGCGCAAAACAAAAAAAAAAAAGGCAAAAAAAAAAAAAAGCAACCAACTTTGACTCCTCACACCACGCCAGGATAGAGAGCTCGCCTTGGCAACACCCGATGAAGGGCAGCAGAGATCGGTGCAAGTTCTGATGGATTATAGTGGCGCGCCCGCGGTGCAGGAGCAGCCCCGGCGCCCCGGTCCCGCCGCCCGCGCCTAGCGCCGGGCTCCGGCCGCGCTCCCTCCGCGCCGCGCCGCACCCGCGCCCGCGCCCGCACCCGCGGGGCTCCGCCGGGGCCGCCCGCTCCGCCCGTCCCTTTCCTCTGCCTGCTTGGGGTTTTTTGGTGGTTTTTGGGGTTTTTTTTGGTGTGTTGGTTTTTTTGGTGTGTTTTTTTTTTTTTTTTTTTTTTTTTCCTTCTTCTTCTTCTACCTTGACTCGTAACCCCCGACTCTTCGCAGATGTTAGTACACAGTTTTTCGGCTATGGTGAGTTGCTTCACGTTTCTCTCGGAGGGGGTTTGGTGTGTGCTGGGTGTTGCTATTGTTGTCGGCGGTGGCGGTGGCGGTCGGGGTTTCTCACCCAGCTTTCCGGAGAGGGCTTTTTTTTCCTTTCCTTTCCTTCCTTTTCATAAATTCGGTGGTTTACCTTCCCCCCCCTTTTTTCCTCCCCCCCCTCTTTTTTTTTTTTTTTTTTTTGGTCTTCTTCGAGCGATCGGCAGAAGGCTTTACTTGGACCCTACCGCTTCGATTTCTTCACCTTGCCACCTGCAAACGGGATATTTTCAGGTTTCTCGTTTCCCTTTTCCGGGATCGTGGCTCTTTCCCTTGAATCCTCCTCCTCCTCCTCCTCCTCCTCCTCCTCCTCCGTGGAGGCCATGCCTTTTTTCCCCCGGACATACCTGCGGGCTCCAGCTGCGGGAGCCGGCAGAGCCGTGCCGAAAGCCCCGGGCGAATTCGGGTGCCGCTCGCCCGTCGGGGCGGCGGGGCTCGGGGCGGCGCTGCCCCCCGGGTTGCCGGCCGCATTCCTCCGCTCCCCCGCCGCCCCGGCCGCCGCCGCCCCCAAAATCCGCCCCCCCCCCCCCCCCCCCGGCCAGGGAGGATGCTCGGCCGGGCACCGGGGCGGCTCTCCCCGTCCGTGGGGGACCGTGGCGGTGCCTTCGCCCCGAAACGTTTGTAAAACTCGCGGTGTGCGGGGCGGGGTGGGGGGGTGGACACGGGACGGACACGACCGGTTTGTTTAGAGCCTATTTCGGCGTCTTCTGGTAACAAAATGGCAGTGGGCTTGGATTTTCCAGGGTTTTCTTGGGATGCGTTATCGGTAATCCCAGCGACAGTACGGGTCTCGGTTCTGTCCAGGGCCAGCGGGAGGATTTTGGGTGGCGGTAGGAGTATTATTTTAATAATGCCCGCTCGTGAATTGTTCTTTTTATTTGCGCGAAATGCCGGCTCCTGAAATGCCGGGGCGCGATCTGTTGGGAATCCACTCGGTACCGCCGCAATGTTTTATTAATTATTATAAGCAGCCCTGTTGCAATTATTGCTGTTATCGTTATTGCCGCTATTACTATTATTATTATTATTATTTAAAAAGCGAGACCGCCTCTTAATTGTGTGCGGGGGGAAATCGGAGGCAGAGAAATCCCCAGATCTGCTCTTCTCCGCCTCGGAGCGGACGAATTGCCCGTTTTTGCCCGATAGGTGAAATTCGCAAGCCGATTTTGAGGAGAAACAGTTTGATTTTATCTTTGTTTTTCTTTTCTTCCCCTCCTTCCCCCTCCCCCTCCTCTCCCCCACCCCCCCGCCGCCCGCCCCCCCACCCCCCCCCCCAGGAGCGCCACGACAGTACCAGCAACGGGACAGCCCGGCTACCCCAGTTGGGGACCGTGGGTCAGTCTCCCTACACCAGCGCCCCGCCGCTCTCCCACACCCCCAACGCCGACTTCCAGCCCCCCTATTTCCCCCCCCCTTACCAGCCCATCTACCCCCAGTCTCAGGACCCCTACTCCCACGTGAACGACCCCTACAGCCTCAACCCCCTCCATGCCCAGCCGCAGCCCCAGCACCCAGGATGGCCGGGACAGAGGCAGAGCCAGGAGACGGGGCTCCTCCACACGCACCGGGGTTTGCCCCACCAGCTCTCGGGGCTCGACCCACGCAGGGACTACCGGCGGCACGACGACCTGCTGCATGCCCCGCACGGGCTGGGCTCGGGGCTGGCAGACTTGCCCCTCCACTCCATCCCCCACGCCATCGAGGACGTGCCGGTAAGCAAAGGGGTCGCCCCAGGGGCCCGCTCGCCCCTCTGGCCCCCCCTCCCCGTCCCCCTCCCCGCGGGAGCCAAAATTCGGGGGGAGGGAGGGGTACCCCCCTAAAAAAAAAAAAAGGGAGGGGAGGGAAGAAGAGACCCCCCCCCCCAAGGGAAAGGCGAAGCCCCCACCTAGAACAATAGGTTCTCGGAGCTCGTCCCTGCGCGACGCCTCCCCGCGAACGCGCCCGCTAAAATATAAATAAATCAAATGACTGTCATCGTTAACAATATCTTTCCTTCTCAATGACAATAAGCTGTTACGATTGGAAGAATATATAATATCACCACAGGGCCGTGCATTTGGGGATTTCTCGCTGCCTTGGGAAAAACACGAGTCTGAAATGCGAGATCTCATTAAATGTCCTCGCAGGCAAAGGGAAAGGGGGGAAGGAAAAAAAAAAAAAGTGGGTGAAAGTGGCCTAAGAAGGAAAAAATCGGTTTCCCGTGATTACGGAATTGGCATATGGGATAACGACATCTAAAGTCGTAAGAGGATACGGGCAGATCCTCTCTCCTCTGAAGGAATTAATTGACAAATCAGGGAAGAGGTATATTAAAACGCTGCCGCCTTCTTTTAGCAGCGGTGCAAAGGGATGACCTCATAAATCATTAGCTATAGGTTATCAAATTTGAGCCAGACCTGCTACACCCTATATTAAATTAAATGTTGGGAGCCTATTGGAGGATGCTTTATTTGGGGGACCTAATTCTGTTATCGATAAATACAGATTAAAAAAATGATTTCTAATTAAGCATGACATTAGCGCACAGGCTATTTAGAAAGCAAGCCAGGGCTATTGTTCGGTTAGGAAAGTGGCCTTATGCAACGTGATAGGTTGTGATCAAAGTTCATCTTTCTGGGTTTCTCCCCGAAAATGGAATTAGAACATGGCAATAAATTTATTAAAGCCCACAGAGCTCGTGCTGAGGGACTGAAGCTGCTCGACTTGCAGGAGGGAAGAGGAGGAGGGAACTGTGGTATCTGGATGTGATTTTTGCTGAAATGCCATCCCAAATTACAGGATCAAATATTACAACAATATATTCGCTGACAGTTTAATGAGTACAGTTTCGTGTTGCAAGGATAATGTTCAGATGAATTTACCTATTTTTGGGGGTCATTTTGAAATCTTTTGTAAATTATACTCGGGGAAAATAGTGAATTTATTACAGCCCTCATCTGGCTAAATTAGCCGCAGAAAATTGCTGGTTATGTTTAGCAGTTTTGCAATAAACGCATACGTTTCCCAAAGTGGAGGATTTAGTAAGCAATTTGGATCCGTTAAAAGCAGGTCGATTCTTTAAACTTGATATAAAATAACATGGAGGCAATAGTAAGAATAAACTAATTTGTTGACTGCAAGCCCCTGATTGCTGTAGGAGGAACGGAACATGACCTAAAACGTTCTCCTCTTGAAAGCTCAATCTCCTCGGTTGTGCTCCGTGGCAGTGGGCCGATTCGGGAAGCCTCCTCTGCAGATATTTTAAGTACAAATCATTTGATTTGCCTTTCAGGGATCTATGAATTAATAGCATTGCTATACTTCGTGAAAACCAAATGCCATCTGGTTTAAATCCTTAAACCAGACCAGCCAATTTTTTTTTTTTTTCTCTGTAAAACTGAATCAGCAGGCTGCATGAAGGAAAGCATAAAAATAAGAGGATGTATCTTTTGAGAGTTTTTTATCTAGTTACGCAAAAAAAAAAAAAAAAAAAAAAAAATCCTTTGCAGAAATCTGGGTCGGGAAAGGGTCGCTTTTTAATTTTTCCGTTGCTGCAACAGTTAACCTTTAATAAAAACGACCGCTAAATATTTAAGAAAATCAAGTAGACGGTGAAAATTATTTAATCATAAATATCTCTGTGGGATTTTAAACTTAACAGTCCTCCCTGTATGGAATATGTGTAGAAATAACACAAATAAAAGTATTATGCCACAGTACATTTACTTTATGGGTTTAGGGTGCATGCATAAAGGGATCATATTTCCCCATATAGTTAAAACACAAGAACTGCAGCAGTAGTCATTTCTGAACATTTCTCAATTTAATTATACTTAAATCCAGAAGCACTTTAGGCAAGTTACAAATGAGAGCATTGAGTATAATAAAACCTGTAATAAAGCAACTTAGTACCATCCACCCGGAATCATTGAGATCAGGCACAATTAACAGGAGCATAAATCCAAGACAGAATGGAAAATGTTAGAATCAGTATTATTGTTGGACAAAGACTAGAGAGGGAAGTAATAGTTTTTTAAATGGTAATGCCTGGGTTTTGTAACGATTGCGAAATCTTCTATCTCAGCAGCACTGGTGTTAATTTGTAAACACAGCCAGACATTATATTGCCTGTCAGTTTTTGGAATTAGAAAACACGATTTCATTTGACTTTCTAATCACGTCGTGACTCCGCCGCGCGAACCCCAGCTGTAGCCGCCACCGCGGAACCTGCGAGGGGACAATAGTGGGGGAGCCCGGGGTGCGTGGGGCCGCCCGCCGGGACCCCCCCCCCCAAACCCCGACCCCCCGGCACCCCACCGGTCCCCCCTCCTTTGTGCTCTCCCTCCCGCGGGCGCCGGAGCGGGGAAGGGCCGGGCCGGGCCGGGGCTGCTTCCCGGGGAGGAGGGAAGAGGAGGGAAGGGAGGAAGGAGCCCGCAGAAGCTGGAGGCCACTTGGGTGTCGGGCTCGGCCGGGCAAGCCCCCGGGGGTGTGGGGGTGATTTATTTATTTTGGGTTTTTTTTTTTTTTTCTTCTTCTTGGGGAACGGGGGAAGGGCGGGGAGGGATGCGGGATTCCTCCCGCTAAGGGAAATCCCCCCCCTCCCCAAACCCCGTCTCCCCCCCACCTCCCGCCGCGGGATCTGTTGTTTCCCGCACCATCGCGCGGGGAGGCGGGGGACACACACAACTTCTCCCGCACCCCAGCCCTCCCCGCCTTTTGTTGTGGTTGTACGTTTACATCCCTGCCTGTTCCTTTTGTTGCAGCACGTAGAAGACCCCGGTATTAACATCCCAGATCAAACTGTAATTAAGAAAGGTAAGCCGTTTCCTTGCGCATACCAAACATGTCGTCACAGGCTGGGGACTACTCGTGGGGAGGACTTACCCGGCCTCCCCCCCCCCCCCCAAACCACACACCCCCGGCCCCCCCCGGCTCCTTCCTCCCGCTGGCACGTACTGTTGGCCGAACGGTTGGATGCAGAGAAAGAAAACGGGGCGATGCGGCTTGAAATCTGTTCAACCCGCTTCTTAAATGGCCACGTTTGCCGGGTATTTTAATTATTGTTGTCGTTAAGGAGGCAAAATGCTAGCAGATGATCTAGAAAATCCGAGCCGGTGTTTCAGCCCGTTAGCAAACAATTCGGTCTGATGGCTTGCCCCGTGCATCTGGCCGAGCGGCTGGGTTTAATCGTTGTTGGTAAACCGGGCTGTGAAAGAGAAAACGTTGTTCCTCCTTCTTGGGGTTTTCTTATTTAAATCACGGCGGTGACGAGGTGGGCTGTTGGAGAACAAGGGGCGAGTTTCTGGAAACTGACGGCTGTCCGTCAGGGCGGTTCGGTTTTCGTTGGCTTTGTGTGCATGCTCCACTCGGAATTTGAATTGCTCGGAAACAGTTCCCCAAACGGTGCAAAATATTTCTGGCGTGTTTTGACTCGGTTTTCCTTTCCCCGTCTATTCTTCGGAAGACCGAAGGATTGGGAAAGGTGGCACAGGGCGCTTTTTGCAAAGGAGGTTCTCGGTGTTACAGCGATGGGTTTTGCGGTTGGATCCCGTGTAGGGAGCTGCTCTTGGAGTGAAACTCGCGGGGCTGAACGCGTGGTTAGCTGCTGCCTGCTCCGAGGGCTGCCACGGCCGGGCAGCCGCCCGGAATTTGGGTACCCCGGCCGTCACCGGAGCAAGGTGCTGTAGGGAGCCGCTCTCCTCTCTAATCGCTGCACAGCCAGCGAGCTCAAAGTTTCTCCCCCCCCCCCCCCCCCCCCGCGTCTGCGAAGCCTTTGTCACGTCAAATTAGATGTGCAAGGGATAAATCTTAAGAGATGCTCTTTCCAAGTCGACATGATAATTGGCTCTTTTATTAGTAATCTCAAGAGTTCGTTTAACTCCTGTTGTATCTATTAGCCTTCCCAGAGCTATTAATGTCACAAGTGATCTATCCAAAAGCGGAGAGAGCCCCCCGCTCGGCCGGACCGCGCCCGCCGAGGGGAGCGGGTTAGGGTGGAGGAGAAGGGGAAGGCGGCGGCGGGGAAGCGGGGCTGGCGGGGCCCGGGGAAGCTCCGGCCGCCCGGGGAGGGACCGGCCCTTCTTTGGAGGGGGGCGGGGAGCGACGGGCGCCGGGTGCCGCCGGGGCGCGCTCCCCCGCCGGGGCACACGCGGGTCCGCTCCTCGCTGCCTTACGTTTTGGGTTTGGGTTGGTTGGTTTTGTTGGGGTTTTTTTTGTTGTTTTTTTTTTTTTTTTTTTTTCCCCACGTCAAAAGTTGCGCGCTGGAAAAGCAGCGGGGGGCGGGCGGAGCGGCGGCGCCGTCCGTCCTTCCGTCCGTCCGTCCGTCCGTCCCCACGGGGGCAGCCGGGCGGGTATCCCAGGGCGGCGCTGGGGCACTGCCCCCCACCCCTCCCCCCCCACCCCCCCCCCCGCCGGCGGCGCCCGTTGCGGGCCGGCCTGGCCCGTGACGTCCGACACGGCCGGTGCTGACGTGATTTTAACAACTCGTTGCTGCGGGTGGAGGGTTGCCCCGCTGTCTGTCTGTCTGTCTCTCTCTCTCTCTCTCTGTCCCCCACCCCCCCCGGCGAGCGGAGGGGTGCCCCCCGCCGGGCCGCCCTGCCCCTCGCCTGCCCCCGCTCCCCCCCCACCCCCCCCTCGTAGGCGGTGCGGGGGCCGGGGCTGGCCGCAGCGAGCGGA